>CP139504.1:20215918-21535809 GCA_021014915.2 Artemisia tridentata subsp. tridentata
AATGGAAACTCATGCCTTTCCTTAATCAGTTACTTGCCTCCTTCTGCTACTATTGATTCAATTCCAAAGATGGAGGAAGTGTTACCCAACGTCGAAGTGAAGTTCCTTGTCTCAGCGTCCTCCTTCCTATTGGAAGGGCCCCATTACTTTGGCAAAGAAGGCCCTACCTCAGACATTCAATCAACTGGTTTAGACAAAAAGTAGGGCAAGTCATCAGGTATCGAACTAGGGCATCGTCTCTTGGGCTTTTGAATGGCTACCGCCTAATGTGTCATTTGACCTCAGTCATTCCAGGCAAAAGGATCCGTTCCTGGACTTAGGTTAGGGCAAGAAGGCTACGGTTAAAAACCACCGACATGTCAAGATCAAAATTCGAAAGGTAGATCATTTCCGTAACGCTTTCGCAGAAAGGTTCGGTCTTTAATCTATATCAATAGCAAACCAACCGAATCGCTGCCTTTAAGGGGGAGTACTGCTTATGGCTTTGTACAGGTAAAAGGCAGTATTCCACAATGTCATGGGGGCTAAGCTTGTCATAATGTACCGGAATTGGGTATTTCAGGGGATGGTGAGTCATCTAAGGGATTTGGCATTTGAACAAGAACCTTTGAGCATTTCCCAATCAATAGGAGTTTGATTTATGAGTCCAAATGAGCTCGTGAAAATAGTAACTCGTCTTTCCGCCCTGGTCCCGCGAAATAAGTCAGACTTCAAAAGTCCAATGGAAATAGAATAGGTGCCAGTATCCATAGGCTTGTAGGTATGAGTTCGGATGTAGGCTGTTCTCTAGCCATAGAGTAACTCACCTCCACTCCGTCCAGTCTTACGTATTTGTTTTCTTTTATGGCCTCTAAACATTTTGAATGTATATAGATGAATGATTTTGTTTTATAGCTTTAGATATCATATTACTTTTGTTTTTTGTTGCGAATTTTTGACAAGGGTGATGTTGAAATGCATGTACGAAGGATAAAGATGATGAAGAAACACATGTAATCCTTCTTTATTTTGAATGATAGTTTTGTCGTGGTTTACATATTATTGAGATCTATATTCTTTTGTTTCAAGTATTTATAAGGATAGACTTCCCATTTTAATTTTTAAATTTAAACATTTTACAAATATTTACTATTCACCAAATGGTAAACATCAAACCAAAATGGGCAAAAATTGCTCTTTAAGTTTGATTGCGTAGCATAAACGGTCCTAGAAAATTGCAAAAAAGTCTATATCGTTACTTGCAGTTACATATACAGTCCTTAAGTTAAATCTAGAGACTGTATGTGTAACGAGAAGTTACATAAATAGTTTATGTTAGTTACTTAACTTTACGAAACCGTCCCTAAGCGAAAAGTTGCACAAATAGTCCGTGTCACTTACCTCATATATGAAAACCGTCCCTAAATTCAAAATTATATATTTTGTAGTTAATCAGTTTAACATTTAATTATAACTTAGATTTTATTTCTTTTAGTAACTTTTAAAGTATTATTATTAGTTTAGTACTTAAAATCTAGAGTAAATTGCAAAAATCGTCCCTGTGGTTTGCTCAGATTGCAAAAAACCTCCCTGTGGTTGGCTAATTGCAGGCGGCCTCCCTGTGGAGGAAACCTTTCATCATTTTGGTCCCTCGTTTTTAACTGGCGTTAAATGAATCCGTTAGAAGTTACACGTTTAGCCCTTGTGGCCCATGACCATTGCAGCGTCCATCCTTTTTTGGCAAAAAGGTCCCTGTGGTCCGTTTTTTACGCGTTTTCGTCCATTTTTGCGTGTTTTTGTCCCTTTTTTTACGATGTACTCCGATTTTTTACGTTTTCGTCTATTTTTTGACGTTTTCGTTTGTTTTTTTTACGTTTTCGTCCGTTTTTTTATGTTTTCGTCCGTTTCTTTACATTTTCGTCCGTATTTTTTTGTTTTCTCCCGTTTCTTTACGTTTTCATCTGTTATTTTTACGTTTTTGTTCGTTTTTATACGTTTTCGTCCTTTTTTCTTAAGTTTTTGTCCGTTTTTATACGCTTTGTCAGTTTTTGTCCGTTTTTATTTGTTTTCATACAATTTTATCCGTTTTTATACGTTTTCGCCCGTTTTCTTACGCTTTCATCCGTTTTCACAGTTTTTGTCCGTTTTTTCTTACGTTTTTGTCCGTTTTATCCTTTTTTGTTCATTTTTCTTACGTTTTCTTACGTTTTTTTTCCATTTTCATAAGTTTTTATCAGTTTTTTTTTTGTCCGAATTTTTTTGAAAAAATAATAAAAAAATAAAAAAAGTTATTATTATTATTATTTTTTTTAGTTTTTAAAAAAATTCGGACAAAAATTTTCAACTTTTTTTATTTTATTTTATTTATTTATTTTTTATTTTTTAAATTCGGATAAAAAAAATCGAACAAAAAATTCGGACAAAAATTTTATTTTTTTATTTTTTTATTTTTATTTTTTTATTTTTTCAAAAAAATTCGGACAAAAAAAAATAAATAAAATCGGACAAAAAAAACCGATAAAAACGGAAAAAAACGTAAGAAAACATAAGAAAAAATGAACAAAAGTGGATAAAACGGACAAAAACGTAAGAAAAACGGCCGAAAACAATAAAAACGTAAGAAAACGGGCGAAAACGTATACAAACGGATAAAATTGTATGAAAACAAATAAAAACGGACAAAAACATAAGAAAAACGGACAAAAACTGACAAAGCGGATAAAAACGGACAAAAACTTAAGAAATACGGACAAAAGCGTAAGAATAACGGACGAAAACATAAGAAAACGAAAAAAACGTAAGAAAAACGGACAAAAACGTAAGAAAAACGGAAAAAAATCGTAAAAAAAACATATGAAAACTCGCGAAAACGGGCGAAAACGCATAAAAACGGACCACAAGGACCTTTTTTGCGAAAAAATGATGGACGCTGCAATGGTCATGGGCCACAAGGGCTAAACGTGTAACTTCTAACGGATTCATTTAACGCCAGTTAAAAACGAGGGACAAAAATGATGAAAGGTTTCCTCCACAGGGAGGCCGCCTGCTATTAACCAACCACAGGGAGGTTTTTTGCAATCTGAGCAAACCACAGGGACGATTTTTGCAATTTACTCTAAAATCTATTTGTGTATATTTAAAATATTTTATATGTAAAATTTAAAACCGTTTTAAATGAGATATTAGAATAACATAAAATGTTTTCATGAAAAACTTTGCGCCTTGCAGCGGAGCGCGGGTAAACAATCCTTCTTGTATTGTAATTATATTTGTAGGTGATGGTGGACTAAATATGGGACGACGTATGGTGAAAATCGTAGATGTGCATAAAGTAGATGTCAAATATTTTGTTTATTATTTGATACAAGATCATTTGAGGACAAAAGATCCCTTACATACAAAGGGACCAATCCCTACCTTCAATTCATTTTGATCTAATGGCTGAGATTTAATACATGCTTTACACTACAAGGGCATTTTTGTCCATATAAAAGTATTTTTTTCTCATTCAAAACACACAAACTGTGTGTGCTTTTTACATCACCCTTTTTCTCTGGATTATAACAAATCACCATCATCACGAATCACAATTTTTTTCTTCAGTTCATCAATCGATCATCTAATTTTTGATTTCGTTAACATCAGGTTGTTCTTTTATCACATGTTTTTTTTCAGATCCGGTTTTTGATTCGTTTATTTAGGTGATTGATCTCAATAAGCTTATTAGTTATCATCAATTGAAGTTATTGTGCTGAATTATAAGCTAATTGATTCGTATTATTTGTCAAATAATCAAGTGTTATGGATTCGATTGAAATAAGTGAGCAAAATTCATGTTTCGTATGATGTAATGTTAGGACTAGGTAGTTTTTTGAATGTTGCATTAAGTTAGTTTTGTTATGAGAATTTTTGTATGTTGAATGGTTGTTCTCGCACTTTTGTTGAGCAGGTTGCAGTCAGTTTTAGTGATATAGTTGATGTTTATGTTAGGGCTAACTAGCTGATTAAATGTTGTGCTTAGTTAGTTAGTATTGTTATGAACATGCTTTGAATGTTTTGATTAGGATTGTATTGCGAAAGCTTGCTCTCACGCTTTTGTCGAACAGGTTGCATTGAATTATAGTGATTTTAGTCCATGTTTATGTTAGGGCTAATTAGTTAATTGAATTATGTGCTTAGGCAGTTAGTATTATTGTTAGCATGCTTAGAATGTATTTTTAGGATTCTACAGCCAATGCTTGTTCTCGCGCTTTTGTCGACCAGTTTGTTATTTTAGTTGATGTTACGGCTAAATACTTAATTGAGTTTTGTGCTTTGCTAGTTAGTATTACTATGAACATGCATTTTGATTAGGATCATACCGCCAAGGCTCGTTCGAATTTGTCTGATTTTAATTGATTTTTTGAAGGTCGCAGCCCCTTTCCTCAGGTGAATAGGCAGGGTGAATAAGTTGTTTGAATAACGATTTAGGAGTTGCTTATTATGATTACTTGTCTGAGTTTGATTATTTTACTTCTTAATCTAAAATACTTGAATTGCCAAACACTAAAACAGTTTATTATCTCACTTCCCGTGACAACATAAGCAAATGTAAATACTATCTTGTGCATTACGAGGGTTCGAATTCTTTAGAGGTTGTTTAGATTATCACTTGTGTTGAAGATGAAGAAGTTTTTGCTTCTGAGATTGTCACTTGTGTGGGCCAGGTACAGAATTACGTCTTTATTAGGAGCAAAATGGGCGGGTGGGTAATGGGTCAAAACAGATTTGGGTCAGTGTGAGTCATTTTTTAGTACTCGTCAAAATGGTCCGGTTGATCCAACCAGTTATATAAATAGAAGTAGGTGACTTATAGAGTTATAGGAAATTACGGATATAGTCCTTAGGGGTCAATAAGTACCACATATGTCCTCATGTTGAGGTCCCTGTTGCTGATTCCAAGTGAATGACCAAAATGACCTGTCTTCATCCCTTTGATTTGCCTCTTCACTTTTAATTTCTGTAAGTTCTTGTGACATATCTTAAAAATAATTAATGTGTTAAAACTCGATCTAAGAAAACTACAAATATAGTGACAACAGTCAGATCCATTTCGCCTAAAATTTACCATTTTTGCAAGGTGTTTGCTTTTCTGTATTTTTGAAGCAAAAGTGGGTCTTCTTTAAATATTTGATCAGTTATTATCTAATTGGCTATCCCTTGTTGATATAGCTTCTTTTCAAATTAATGCAGGCTATAGGAGTTGTTGTTGCTGACACTCACAAGAATGCAAAGCTTGCAGCAAGAAAAGTCAATATCGAGTATGAAGAACTGCCAGCGATCTTATCCATAGAGGATGCTGTCAAGTCCAAAAGTTTTCTTCCAAATTCTAGTAGGATATTAAGTAAAGGTGACGTTGCACTCTGTTTACAATCAGACCAATGTCATAAAATTATTGAAGGCGAGGTTCACATTGGAGGTCAAGAACACTTCTATCTAGAGCCACAAAGTACATTTGTTTGGACTATGGATGGTGGCAATGAGGCTCACATGATTTCATCAACTCAATTGAGCAAGCATATACCCTTCAAGGTTACAAAAGTCTTTTATATCACTAATTTTTTCAATATCTTGCTGTTTTGTATTTAGGCACCGCAAAAGCATCAAAAGTATGTGGCACATGTGCTTGGTCTTCCGATGTCAAAAGTGGTGTGCAAGGTGAAGCGTGTTGGTGGTGGATTTGGTGGGAAGGAAACAAGATCAGCTTTCTTAGCTGTTGTTGCTGCTGTTACAAGTTCATGCTTCCATATGTCTCTTTTTAGTTTTGTTTCTATCTTTGTACTTGGTACATATGTAACTTCTTAGTCGCGTTATGTACTATAATAGATGTAGATACACATACATCGATTTGTTAGGTACTTGTACCCAATCTTTAGATAAGTTATAATGTCATATGGAAATTTGTTCTATTTGCTAGTGCTATCATTTCTGGTGATCATATAATTAACCATTGATAAAAACAAAAGTAGTGTATAATTTGATGGACACACAATTCTCTATTTCCATTTTGGTATAAACGTGTTAGTTTTTGTTATGAGATGCAAAACAATAATGCAAATAAGTTCAAGTTATATTAGATTAACTTTGTGATTCATTATTTTAAGAATTGACAAGGAAAAGACATGGAAATATTATTTTGTATCAAAAGTGATACCTAATATTTGGTATGTACCACAGGTGATACCTAATATCTTATTTTGTATCATTGATACCTAATAAGTTATTCTGTATCACAGGTGATACCTAATATGTTAATTGTTGTATCACAGGTGATACCTAATATCTTATTTTGTATCACAGGTGATACCTAATATTTGGTATGTATCACAGGTGATACCTAATATCCTATTTTGTATCACAGGTGATACCTAATAAGTTATTCTGTATCACAGGTGATACCTAATATGTTAATTGTTGTATCACAAGTGATACTTAATATCTTATTTTGTATCACAGGTGATACCTAATATTTGGTATGTATCACAGGTGATACCTAATATCTTATTTTGTATCACATGTGATACCTAATAAGTTATTATGTATCACAGGTGATACCTAATACGTTAACTGTTTGCTTATTTTGCCTTTTCCACCTTAATTCTCAAGTTATAAAAATTTTGTTTTCACAAAAGTTTTTCATTTTTAGCTTATTAATAAGTTTCATGAAAAAAAAAATTGCAAAAACAAAAACTGGGAAGTTGGGAAGCCCAGAGTGAGCCTAGGCTCGAACCCCAGACCTCTACCATCCTCAACCAGTTTAACTCACCACAACCATCTCTGCCCTTGTTGGGTTTTCAGACGTTTTCATACGTTTCTGAATATCACAAGTGATATTATGTGATATTCAGAATATCACAAGTGATATTATCACAAGCGATATTCTGAATATCACAAATGATATTCTGAAAATCACAAGTGATATTCTTTGATAGTCAGAATATCACAAGTGATATTCTAAATATCACAAGTGATTTTCTGAATATCACATGTGATATTCTGTGATTTTTTGAATATCACAAGTGATATTCTGTGATATTCAGAATATCACAAGTGATATTATGTGATATTCAGAATATCACAAGTGATATTATCACAAGCGATATCTTGAATATCTGATGCGTGGGTTTTGCAACCTTACAACAGGTTTTACCTCTCGAGGGATCTCAAGAGGCTTACAACCCCACCAGGCAGTGTACCTGACCGATGTAGTATAGTGTAGTGGTAAGTACGGGGGATTGATCGTTCTCCACAGGGAATAGTGTTCGTTAGGTGTGAAAGACTACTCTAATTAGGTCTAAGGGTTGAGGAAGATTCTTTTTATGTTTTTATATTTTTATGAAAGCAAGTAAAATCTCGGTTTTGAAAGAGTGGGCGGAATTAGTTGCTAGTCAACTAACCCAAAATTACTACGGATGCAAATAAAATAAAATAACAAAAATGAAAATGTGGTGAGAAACTTATGTGTAGAGAAATGTGTTTACTTAGATTTCCTTACTCCCTAACTGTCTTTTACCGGTTAATTAGTGTGTATTAGTCGCGTGGATGACGGGTGTATTCCTTAATACCATTCGTGGGGTGGCGTACTTACTTCCCCAACTCTACAAGCTCCTACTTCACTCCTATGTCGAGCCGGCTAGGAAGCTCCTAACATGGGATCACTAGAATTCGCTTGTGCATTAAATACAACCATAAAAACCTTTAGTACGCATTTGGTTCATGTTTCTTAAGACGTTCAAGCAAGTTACCGAATAGGAAGTTAGCCAGTTTTCTTAAGCCTAACATAGATAAACAATCATCCAATACAACTAACAACACACTAATAACCAATAATCAATAGCTAGGTTTCATTAGATCTAAGCAAACACAAGATAAATTTAGCCTAACATGTTAATCAAAAGACAAGAATAAGATAAAATCAAACAACACATAGACATATTGAATGATTAATTGATAACTTATCTTCAATGTAACATGGAAGATCTCAAGGCAAAAAGCCTTGAAAAAGAAGCTGAATTCGTCTTAGGGTTTTCTCCCAAAATTCCACACACTAAGCTCTCTCTTAATGACAAAAAATTAGAAAACTATATATAGATTTTTGGATCTGACGGCGTCACGTTATGGAGTGTGATGCCGTCACCTCGCCGCTTTTAGGGTTCCCGGATGACCTTCTCGACGCCGTCCCTCTTTAGCTCTTCAAAAATCCATTCTGGCTTATCAAGGCTTGACGCCGTCTAACCTTGAACGTGACGCCGTCCCTCTTTGATTTAAGCCGTGACGCCCTTGATCAAGTTAAAGCATGACGCCGTCAGAATTCACATGGTATTTTCACTGGCTTATCATGAGTAAATTTCACGTCCACCTTTTCTTGCCAAGGCATGACGCCGTCTGGGGTTAAATGTGACGCCGTCAAAGGTAACTTTCAGCCGATTTTTGAGACTTTGCCGTTTTCTTCACTTTTATGCTCCAAAAACGTCCAAAATGCCTCCTTTTCCAGATTTCTCCTCAAAAGTACCTAAAATGACAAAAGGAACGATTTAGGGCAATATTTGATAAAATAAATACGATTTAAGGCTTAAATGACCCCTTAAAAGCGGTACACTTTTCGCTTCATCAAATACCCTTACACTTGAGATTTGCTTGTCCTCAAGCAAATGCGCTTTTATTCTAATCAAAATACAAGTTAGGGGTCATTTAATGCTAACATAAAAGTAATTACAACAAATAATCGTTCCACTTCAATCATAATAAGCACGGAGATTACAAACTAGCACCTCACAAGTAGTGTTTAGATACTCACATCTCTCAAGTGTCATCAAAATAAATCTCATAAATGAAAACGGATAATATCTCTCACTACCTGTCATAGCAAATAGATTACCATAGGCTTGGGAAAGGATCGATAACCTCCTCCACTAGGCGTAAGCACCTAAGATAAACTATCAAAGAGGGCTTTTAAATGGGTTATAACGTTAGGTGTAGGGAAAAGGAAAACACGGTTTTGTTGGATAAAGGATGTTTTACTGGTGGCTAGTTAAAGATCTTGATCAATTACATGTACTATACAATGTTGCTAAGCCAAGACTAGACTCGATCTTAAGCTAGAAACGAAATAACAAAAACAAAAACAAACATAAAACAAACGTAAAATGAAACGGGATGGTAGTCCGTATGTTTTTTTTCTATTTTTTCATTTTCTCATTTTTCTTGATTTTTTTTTTTTTTTTTTTTTTTTTTTTTTTTTTTTTTCATACACTTTTGCCCTACCATCCAAAATAATACATCAAAGAGGCATTGCATCCCCCTTACACTTGAACTTTTACATAACTTTACAAATACTAATCTAATGACTCGAATTAAGATAATTGAAAAACTTGGAGTACTTTTAAAACATTTAGCACATATGGGGGTAATAAATGATGTTCATCCCCATTACTCCATTATACTAGTACTTTACCCATGAGTCCCAATCGTCCCAAAACAATATGTACAAGGATATGACTCGACTTAGCAACCATGTAATCAACTAGATAATTAACTTGGGTTTAAACAAATGTTGTAACAATAATGCACTAAAAATGAGTGCATACAAGGTAGGCTAAGGCGATTTGGGTGTACATTTTAGTGGGGTGTAACAAATTCTTCCTTTAAGTAAAATGCTTAAAGGTCGAAACGAAAAGATAGGCTCTGAGGGGTGTACTAGGGGTATCGTGTACTAAAAATGAGTACAACGCAAAGGGTGTGGGAGAATTACTTGACCAATGTAGCCAAAGTAATTATAACAAAAATACAGGTGTAAAACAATGGGTTAATCCTAATGCCTCTTATCATGTAGTAAATCTAACTACACGAATGTAGTCTCACTTGTGGCCTTGGAATGGTCCTAACGCAAGTTCTAGAATCTAAGTGCTACCGGTACACACATCATAGCATAAATGCTTTTCCTACCAATTCTAGGGGCGAACCTCACATATTTGGGGTGAAAAATTTTTTTTAGTGGTACGGTTTTTTGTGCTAGTCATATAACTCCTATCCGTGAGACGCTCATTAAGATCAAAGTTTCACTCCTAAGTGTTGTAAAAAATTTTAAATTTGGCACTAAAATTACCCTAACAGGTATTTATCTCAGTTTTATTACACATCTATTATTAAACAAACAAAAATCAAGCGCAATGGCATTCTCTAAAATCGTACTTTTACCCCCCCCCTTACACTTAAGATGAACATTGTCCCCAATGTTCAAATAACAAGATGTAAAAGTAAATAAGGTAAAAGAATGAAATCAAATACTCCCCTGATTCGCTCGGTGGATAATGAAATTACACGGTTAGATCTTCCTCCAAAGTAATGTAGAAGCTCCATGACTAATGCATCGCCACAAGCTTGATTCAAAACATTTCCTTGTCCAAAATAACCTGTTAAACCTGAGAAAACAAACACGAAAACCTGCATAACATCGGCGGGATAAAATCTATATATAAGGATATAATGCTTGTGGAATGATAACTTTGCAGTTTCCTGGAGATTATAAGTTGGAGATTTTAATAAAAACTTTTTATGAAAACAAAACTTTCAAAAATTTCTGAAAATTAAATCTGACGCCGTCAGGTTATAAACCCTGACGCCGTCAGAAATGACCTGACAAAAATTTTCATTTTAAGTTTCCGGAAAATTTCTGGAAAAACCTTTACCTTACTTCCTGGAAATCCTGCAAAACATCATTATGACTCGATACAAGCATTTGACTCAAACAAATACGAATATGTATGCTATTTTATTATTATTACGATTCATGTTCATTTGTGTTCTAATAAACCGATTTAGATTTCCCTTACACTTAACTTTTGCAAAATACCTTTATATGTAGTTAAGACGAAGTTAAAAACAACATAAAGCATTTTCACAATTTACTTTTGAACATGAATCAATACTAATAAAAATTAAACACACATACGGAAAATAAAATCAAACAAACAAATAAATAAACACACAAAGCAAATAAAACAAATAAAGCTTGGGTTGCCTCCCAAGAAGCGCTTTTCTTTATTAACGAGTCTTGTAGCTAGACTCAAAGTCACGTACATTACGTGACTCCATCATCGGTCACGGTTCCTAGGCCATTCTCCTTCCCGGTTTTATATTCCGGTCCTAATTTCAAACAATCCTTGTAGAAACCGAATATCCTTTCCATAACATAGTCTACTCCTTTACTTCTATCCTCATCATTCCTATAGTAGACCGCTTGCTTGAGCTCCTTCTCAACATTTGACAAGTGTTGGAATTGTTCTATCTTATATGGCATTTGGTAGCTTACTTCATCGGTCTCATCCTTAAATCTAACTATCCCTAAGGAAGGTTCATAAGTCATTCTAGAGACCTCAACAAATGGTTTTCCAAAAACCACTTGAGTCAAGGATGCATCGACTATTGGGCGGATATCTTCTACAATTACAAAGTCGGTGACATAGGTGAAGTTTCCTACATAAACCGGTAATCCCTTAACTCTTCCCGTGAAGTTACTCATCCAACCCTTGTCAGGGAACATCCTATACCCAAGTTGATTCTTCATTATCAAGTTGTAGTGGGCTCTAGTCATGATGTTTATGGGCGATCTAAGGTCGATGTAAGCTTTCCACACATGTAGATGTCCAATGTTGCATGGTATGTTGAGATTAGAAGGGTCGCCTATTTCTATGATGGGTCTACCTAGGAAGTATGGTGTCTCGGGGTCATCGAATAAGTTTGTATGATATGCGCGCTCTTCCTTAGTGGGTAGCCTATTGAAGTAGTTCTCATCATCATCTACTTCTTCAATCACACTTGTCCTAACTTCCTTATCAACCTCGACTTTCCTATCCTCATCCTTAGGTTCACTATTATCCTCATTCCTATCAATTGGTTTAATAGTGACAATGTTGACAAAGTGGACGTGTTTGGATGAAGAGGGGTCTTTTACTTGGGGTCCGCTATTTGTGTTCCTAGCGTCCTTATGTGGAGGTGATAACACTTGGTTATGGAGAGCTTTCAACAAGTTGTCAATTTTAGTGGTCATCTCCGTTTGTTGTTGATTGAATTCGGTCTCGAATCTAGCTATCCGAGCTTCTTGAGATGCCATAAATTGGGAAATCAATCCTTCAAAGTTATTGGTACTACCATTGCCGGAAGGATTGTTGTTGAAAGTACGGTTCGAGTTGGAACCGCTTGATTGGAAACGATTAGGTGGGTTGGAAGAATTGGTTTGTTGCGTGTTTTGGTTTTGTTTCCACCTAAGGTTCGGGTGATTTTTCCATGAGGGGTTGTATGAATCACCGTAATGGTTTGGCTCGGGTTTGAAAGTGTACCACTTGTCTCCCGCTCCGTCGGTACGCGAGGATGCGTAGTCCACAAAAGCTTGTTCGGGGAGTTCCATGCAATCACGAGTGTCGTGGGGACCACTACATAATTCACATGAAGAAGTGATTTTGTTCACTTGGCTTGAAGGTTTAGGAGCCTCGTAGGATTTCATGAGAAACTTGACTTGGTCTTCAAGTTCTATGATCCTACGGTCGGAAGTGCTTGAATTGTTCGAAGGCAAAGATATTGCCTTGACCGTTTTATTCAAATCACGGGGATCACTCCAACTTTCGTTGTCATAAAGAACAAGATCCTCTAGGAGAGCCCATGATTGTTCCGCACTTAGATCACGTAGCTTGCCACCGGCCGATTGGTCAATGGTTTGCCTCGTGGAGAGATTGATATGGTCATAGAAGATTTGGACTTGGAGCCAAAGTTCTATGCCATGGTGAGGGACTTTTTGGAGTAAGTCCTTGAATCGAGTCCATGCCTCGTAGAGAGTTTCGCCTTGACGTTGTTGGAACATCAAGATATCATTCCTTAGCTTGGTAGTTCTTCCCGGTGGGAAAAACTGAGCAAGGAAACGAGTGGTGAGATCATCCCAAGAGGTAATGGATCCTGCGGGTTGACGTTCTAGCCACTGACTAGCTTGGTCCCGCAAAGAGAATTGGAAGAGACGCAATCGGGTCGTCTCTCGAGTGGCAACATCAAGGTCTATAGAATCAACGATTTTGAGAAAGTCCTTGAGATGTTGATTAGGATCTTCAAAACGAAGTCCATGGAATGCGCATCCGCTTTGCACCAACCGGATGGTGTCGGATCGCAAGGGTGTGATATTGGCTCCTTGAGTGAGCTCAATGGTGTTTCGATAGCCATGGTGGCTAGGACGGGAATACTCTCCTAAAGTACGGGCTCTAGGAGGTGGTGGTGGTTGTTGTGGTGGTGGGTTGTGGGGGTTAAGGATATTACCATCTTCCATGATGTCGGATGGTATGGTTACGAACAAAGACACGAAGAAAATAGATAGACTAAAGAAAATCTAGAAAAATAAAATAAAAATCTCACTAGAAAGGAATCTAGTGAGTAGACCTAATAGAAATAAAAATTCAACCTAAACAATAACTATTCCCCGGCAGCGGCGCCAAAAACTTGATGCGTGGGTTTTGCAACCTTACAACAGGTTTTACCTCTCGAGGGATCTCAAGAGGCTTACAACCCCACCAGGCAGTGTACCTGACCGATGTAGTATAGTGTAGTGGTAAGTACGGGGGATTGATCGTTCTCCACAGGGAATAGTGTTCGTTAGGTGTGAAAGACTACTCTAATTAGGTCTAAGGGTTGAGGAAGATTCTTTTTATGTTTTTATATTTTTATGAAAGCAAGTAAAATCTCGGTTTTGAAAGAGTGGGCGGAATTAGTTGCTAGTCAACTAACCCAAAATTACTACGGATGCAAATAAAATAAAATAACAAAAATGAAAATGTGGTGAGAAACTTATGTGTAGAGAAATGTGTTTACTTAGATTTCCTTACTCCCTAACTGTCTTTTACCGGTTAATTAGTGTGTATTAGTCGCGTGGATGACGGGTGTATTCCTTAATACCATTCGTGGGGTGGCGTACTTACTTCCCCAACTCTACAAGCTCCTACTTCACTCCTATGTCGAGCCGGCTAGGAAGCTCCTAACATGGGATCACTAGAATTCGCTTGTGCATTAAATACAACCATAAAAACCTTTAGTACGCATTTGGTTCATGTTTCTTAAGACGTTCAAGCAAGTTACCGAATAGGAAGTTAGCCAGTTTTCTTAAGCCTAACATAGATAAACAATCATCCAATACAACTAACAACACACTAATAACCAATAATCAATAGCTAGGTTTCATTAGATCTAAGCAAACACAAGATAAATTTAGCCTAACATGTTAATCAAAAGACAAGAATAAGATAAAATCAAACAACACATAGACATATTGAATGATTAATTGATAACTTATCTTCAATGTAACATGGAAGATCTCAAGGCAAAAAGCCTTGAAAAAGAAGCTGAATTCGTCTTAGGGTTTTCTCCCAAAATTCCACACACTAAGCTCTCTCTTAATGACAAAAAATTAGAAAACTATATATAGATTTTTGGATCTGACGGCGTCACGTTATGGAGTGTGACGCCGTCACCTCGCCGCTTTTAGGGTTCCCGGATGACCTTCTCGACGCCGTCCCTCTTTAGCTCTTCAAAAATCCATTCTGGCTTATCAAGGCTTGACGCCGTCTAACCTTGAACGTGACGCCGTCCCTCTTTGATTTAAGCCGTGACGCCCTTGATCAAGTTAAAGCATGACGCCGTCAGAATTCACATGGTATTTTCACTGGCTTATCATGAGTAAATTTCACGTCCACCTTTTCTTGCCAAGGCATGACGCCGTCTGGGGTTAAATGTGACGCCGTCAAAGGTAACTTTCAGCCGATTTTTGAGACTTTGCCGTTTTCTTCACTTTTATGCTCCAAAAACGTCCAAAATGCCTCCTTTTCCAGATTTCTCCTCAAAAGTACCTAAAATGACAAAAGGAACGATTTAGGGCAATATTTGATCAAATAAATACGATTTAAGGCTTAAATGACCCCTTAAAAGCGGTACACTTTTCGCTTCATCAATATCACTGATATTCATAATATCACAAGTGATATTATCACAAGCGATATTCTGAATATCACAAATGATATTATCACAAGCGATATTCTGAATATCACAAATGATATTCTGAATATCACAAGTGATATTCTATGATATATCACAAGTGATTTTCTGGATATCACATGTATCACAAGTGATATTCTGAGCACCACAAATGATATTCTGAATACCTTAAGTGATATTCATATTCTGAATATCACAAGTGATTTTTCGAATATCAAGTGATTTTCTGAATATCACAAGTGATTTTCAACTAATGTTTTGTAACATGAAAATAACAAGTGTTATTCAGAATATCACCAGTGATATTCAGAAAATCACAAGTGATAGATATTCAGAAAATAACAAGTGATTTCAGAATATCACCAGTGATATTCCGAATATCAGTTGTGATATTCAAAAATGTATAAAAACAGACGAAAACATAAGAAAACGGACGAAAACGTAAGAAAACGGACGAATACGTATGAAAACAGACGAAAGCATAAGAAAATAACAAGTGAATAAAATGGTGATGGTTATAAATGACTTGATAACCAAATTTGGGGTTAAGATTGGTTTCCAAGCCGGTAGCTCTTGTTGTGTAAATCTTGAGTACTTTGGTTTGTTGGATGTCGATTTTGTTCTTGTTGATGCATCCATATTTACCCTCTAATACGAAATTCTTTGATCATACCACAATCACATATTTACTTTTATTTTTAGGAACATTAAGATCCTACATTCGGGGAGACTTATTCTTTGTTTAAGGCATGTGGCAGTGGTTTATAGGAATGCATTAGCCATTTCCAGTTTAGATTTTTCAGCAATGTGTTCCAAGGGTGATTCTGTCATTTCGGGGGGCAAAGATCTCTTCAAAGGATGAATATAGATGTCAAAAATTCGGGCCTTTCTAATGAATTATGGTTGTAAAACATAAAAGGCCGGATTTGGATTTGAAGCATACGAAAGCTTCTATAGTTGTATAAGGCTTGTAATTACACTGTTCTACAGAAAACATCTTAGATACATATTCTTAATTTGTAAAAATCAGCTAACCAAGGGAGTTCGGCTATCTTTGCCCTATTCAGTAACACAAGCAAATCACGATGCAACTATAAAACTAAATGTTAATCAACTCATACAACCATACTTAGAAACCATCCATCAAATAAATATGACAAACAGCATAAACTTTCAAATAAATGCTCCAACCAAATATCCGGATAATCTTCGAGGGTAAAGCAGCCTGTCTCTTCATGCTGACAACATTCGTGATCAATCTACAATATTTCTCATGTGATACTCAGAATATCACTCGTTTAAATAGATAAATAAATAAATAAATAATAATAATAATAAAATAAAAAAATAGGATAATTAATCTATTCCAAAACCGACCTCGCTTATCCAAACAGAAACAAAGAAAAGAACCACATCAAAGCATGCAAACAGGAACCATAAAAAGAAAGAAATGAGCTATAACCTGAGAAAGTTACAAACATATATCCCCATGCTAAAATAAAATGAGTAGCAGAACGGGTTCATTCATTCGTAAAAAGATTCGGTAGTCTTCTGAACTAAACTAAGTTTTTTTCAAAAACAACCAACCATCTAACCATTTTATACATCAGGTAGGGTAACAACGCACTCCCAACGAATAAACTCAGTAAAACAGCGTAAACTGACAACTTCATTTCCATGTGTACCTTAAGAGGCCACAGCAGCAACATCGTAGCCATCCTCTGACCACCGCATGTTCATAGTACAGCTTGAACTTCTCGTCAGCATTAGGAATGTCAAGAGCAAGATCATCCAGACCATCTTTAATTCTATTAAACCCTTTGGTCAACTGATTAGTAGTTATCAGTCCTTCACTGAAGCACTCCTGCAACAAATCCAGCATCCTGTCGTTCTGCTTCTCCATAGCCATCACCAACGCCTTCTTCACCACCTCATGGTTGAAGAACGGCATTCCTAGATCACGGATACACTGACAAGCTTCACCAACAACACCCCCACTCTCGTATTCTTCAAGAAGCTTGACGATCTTGTCCTTTGCATCTTCTACTGCCCACCCAGTCCCACCTCCCCAGCACCTCAGAAGCCTTTCGCCTGCATGACGCGCTGCTACAAGCGACTGAGCTACTTGAACAGTCTCACTCCCGTTGCAGTTTGGTGGTAAAGTGTTCCCGATTTCCTCCAGGTTTAAAGGAGCCAATACATCATCAATGACAGCACGAGCAAGGAAGAGTGCAAGTTCATTTGAAGCATCGAGTATGTCTAGAGCCGTGTCCTCTGCAGATTCAAGAAGCAAAAATTTATTATAACTTGATTAAGGGTTTAGTGCATACAATAGCAATGCACTTTATGTGGTTTTCGGCTTATGTGACATGTGATATCACATGTGATATCACAAGTGATATCACATGTGATATCACAAGTGATATCACCGGTGATATCTATCACAAGTGATATCACCGGTGATATCACAAGTGATATCACTGGTGATATCACGATATCACATGTGATATCACACGTGATATCCAAGCTGCCTTACATCCTCAAGCCTCCTTGTTCTTATGTGTTTGTTTTCGCAGCTTGAGAGTGAACCCGGACGGAGTATTACTTTTATCTCTGCAAACATTTTAGAAAGTAAGGAACAAAATATACCCTTTGATACATTTTTTCAAACAGATCTATCCAGTTACAGCTAATGACCATCACTTGAATACACAGACATATCCATCTCCTTCACTTACATAACTTAACTTGTTTTCAATTATAGACATGCTCTGTTATTCAATGTGTGTAGTCAAGTTGATCGATACGAATACATGTCGTTATAGTAAATGCAACAAAGCAACTGCAGTAAAGTGCTACTACACATAACTTGTCAAACCAAACCTCATACCGATAACTCGACAACTTATCCATCAGTACATGATACAACAACTCAAAGCTACATAACAAATTACTCGTGACGAAATAATAAATTATCCGCATTTACACAACGAAATAATCTATTTAAGTAACTTTCCACTTAGCTACACCGATCAACAAGTAGGATATTTAGACTTATCAAACTAAGCTCATACGGCAACTCGAAGCTACGCTACGCATCAAATTCACCGATTTATAACTAACAACACTCAGATCTTCACATTTTTTTAGAAACAATAACTAAAACAATCATCCAAACAATACAAATCGCATCAATCAACTAATCGTAACTACCTAACCACTAAATCACCAGATCTAACATCTTCACATCACAATTTTAAGTCAAACCTAAACCAAACACATCAGATCTACACAAATCTACACTAATCACGTCAATAATTATATCAAATTCAACAGATTTAGATCTAATACATCTTAAACCTAACAAAAACACAACAGTCAAAGCAAAGTCAACGTAAAGTAACGGCGTTTAAAGATATACCGATTATAAGATCAGATCTGTCAACGCTAGATTTATCCATTTTATTGTGATTTGATGTGATCTTGTGGTTAATATCTCTGTTTTTTTTGTTGATGTAGGGCTTGTAATTTGACCGGAAAATGGTACTGTGTGTTTTTTGTGTGTTTGGTATGTGAAGTTATGAGGAGTGATTTCTTTTGTTTGTGTTGTAATTTTACCAAACTACCCCTCCGTGTTTTTTTAATTAGTAAATACTTTTAATCTTAGCCATTGATCAAATTTAAATGGAGGGTGGGGATGTGTCCCTTCGTATGTGAGCTTTGTTTGGTTTGCAAAATAACTCCACTCTTATTATTTATGATAGTTTTCGTTCCTTTTCTTATTCGTGATGGTTTGTTTTCTATTGTTGTGTTACTTCTTTAGTTCTTATGTTTGTAACGTTTTATTTTCTCTGGGTCTCACCCTTATTTAATTATCTTGTTTAACCGGGGTGAGCCGTCTTGTATTGTTCTTTGCACGTTTTTTAAGGGTTCTCTATAATATATTGTCTGTCTAAAAAAATAAAAAATAAATAAATAAAAGAAAAGAAAAGAAAAAAGGGTGAACCTTATGCTTGCAAAATAGCATGCATCAATTATTAATACACTTTCTCACATGGCAATATTTGGAATAGGCATGCAAATATTCGTCGTGGGCTGTCATGATTAGTCATTGCTTTGAGAATTAGCTACGCAAACGTTCTTTATACCATATTTAGACATGACTTGCCAACTACTACACAAAACTTGAAAAAAAATATACAACGAAGCCAATCAATATATTTATCATTCAATATAATGTGCTGTAAAGGGATGTCTAGGTTGGAATATCTAAGATATATAAACACGATAATATATGATCACAACTTATTATTTTTCTTGTTAGCCTCACCCTCCTCATCTATATCTATAGATCTCCGCCAACTACTATACAACCACATTAGTTGGTGTCTTCTTCATTTCTACAATCAAAAATGTCGAGTGCAACTTTTGTAGAAATCATCTTGGCCATTATTCTTCCTCCTCTTGGTGTTTTCCTCAAGTTTGGCTGTGAGGTATGTGTCAACATGTTTAATTGGTCACTAGTGATATCCGAACTTGATCACAACGTGTGTTACACGTTACATATATTTTAGCAAACGATAGATAAACTTGAATTTTGAGAGAAAATATCATTGTTTTTTTCTCAGAAAAGTTCTAATTTCCATCGTTTTTTTATGTTAGTATTTGTTTGTAATCTTTTTTTGTTACTGAATCCACACATTTTTTTTCCTTATTTTTCTAGACTTATGAACATGATGCTTATTTTCTTCTCACTTCTTGCCTCTTCGCTTAACTAATAAGATATTATTATGAGCTAATATATCCAGCGAAAAATAGCATATTAATTAGTTTTAGTTGAAAGTCGAAAATGGAGCACCATAATGATCGAAATAAGGTTATAATCATTTGAAAGTTGCACGCGATACACGTATATATATATAAATCGATGAGTTCTTTTATTTGTTCTTGTTCGCATATATATGCTAGAAGCAAATGCTAATTATATATCTTTTATGTCTATACCAATTGCAGGTGGAGTTCTGGATATGTGTTCTACTAACCTTGTTTGGGTGGATTCCTGGAATTCTGTATGCTATCTATGTAATTACCAAGTGATGATTCAAGTGAAATAATGTGATCACGTATATGTGCATTGGCTTAGAAATAAATTTGGGTTAAAGTAGTTATAACTCAAATTGTGTGAGTTAAAATATATTGAATGTTACTAGTATTAATCTTTGTTTTGAACATTAATGAAGGTCTTATATATGATAAAGAGTGTAATTTGTTCATGAAGTTTACTTATTTGACACTGCTGTTTATGGGCTTATTTTCCATATTTAAGTAACAATCAGCTCACAATTCAAAAAACGAGCTAATGAATGCGGAGTGAAATAAGCTAATGAGCCCAAAAATAAGCTTAGAACAAATATCCCCTTACCCTTGTGCTTAAAATAAAATAAGCCATAACCCAAAAATAAAGCTTAAACAAACACCCATAACCCCATGTGCTTAATTAAGAGTGTTGAAGTCATCAAAACATAAGCAGGATGCAATATTATCACAAACTATACCAAAAAAAAAAAAAAATTAAAAAGAAATAATAATAAAAAAAAAAAAAACTGATTTTTAAACATGGAAATGAACTACTAGTACATTTCAGAAATAATAATAATCCAATGACTTGTTTGAAGAAATGAAAAAGTGTACCTACCTCCGAAATTCAATTAGGTCGGTTGTTGAACAACCCCCTTTTGATGTAATATAAGGGAATTTTAGTCAAAGATTCCTTTTGTCCTACATTGTTTACAGTACAATACAGTTTTTTATCAGTTTATGTTTCGTATTTCTGTAAATTTTAAGCGTTTGACTTATTAAACTTTATATTTTATGTTCCGTATTTTCGGGTTTATAGTTTTTTTATATAAACAAAAATATAAAAATAAAAAAATAAAAATTTAAATGCAAAAATAATGGGGGTGCCAAATGTAGAAAAAGGGTAATGGGGGTGCTTATAACTTGGCCCAAACTTTTTTGAATCAACAACTTTTGCATAGGAAAACCAACCTGACATAAAGTAACTTATTTTTCAATTTCTGGTTATTTATACAGGTTAACAAGAAACTGTCGTCATCTTAGCATTTTTCTTTTTCACTTCTTTTCATTTATAAATATTTTTTAGACCTATCATACCCAACTAAAACAAAAATTCAACACAAAAACCAATTAAAAACACACACACAAAAGATTCTTCATTTGGCACAAACCAATTTATTGGCATTTGTTTTGTCGCAAGCGTAGAGGTGCAGTGACATCGCTTTAGCTCAAGCCAAAAGAGTGCCACATAGATTTGACATGGTTGTACCTTATTCTATTAAGCTATTAATAACTTTCTTTTCTCCATATCGTTGTTTTAATGCCTTCTATCTATAATGAGTAAATTAACTCCAATTCAAAAAAGACTTTCAAAAAAGGTTAAAATTATAACTTAAGCAAAAAAAGTCATTGCTCAAATATTTGAAAATCTTCGAGAGTCTGTTTAGTTAAGCGTAATGTAATGATTAACGAATATAATGAATGATGTAATGGGATGAACATTGTCTTTTTTCGTTGTCATATTGTAATGGAATGAGTCATTTCATTACAAAACTCAAACAAACAACTATTTCCCATTTCATTGTAATAACTTATTTCATTAAGACTTATATTCCCGTGTACCAAAAACTACGCAAGTAAAGAAAAGTCTTTACTTCGGTTAGAAAAAGTTTTTAAAAGACTTTTTTAAAAATTATAAAAAAAATAGAAGAAAAAAAGATATTCTTTTACCTTGCATCGAAGATGCCCGGACCAGTTAGTATCAAAACAACAATGGTTTTGGTAATAACATATGTTTTAATTTTAAGCTAGATTTGTAAAGTATTCAGATATTAATTAATTATTTGTACTTTTAGTAATAGCTAATCGCTCGCCAATTTTAACTTTATCAACCGGCTTTATGTGTCAACAGATATGCATATTTTTTATTTCTTAAACATAACTCTTATAACTATAGTTAGCAACACTTTATATTTAATTATAAATAAAAAAATCTATATATTTAAACTTAAAATTAGCTAATTCTTTTAAAGTTTTGGACTTGTTTATAATAAATTTTGTTTATCGCTCAGAATATATCGTTTATTCTACACTTAAATCCAAAAAAGATTAAAAAAGTCTTTGTATCTCATAATTTATTTTATATAATTAATAGAGTAAACTACACCAATGGTCCTTGTGGTTTGCGTTGACTGGCGGATTTGGTCCTTTGACCAAAAAACTT
Organism: Artemisia tridentata subsp. tridentata; assembly: GCA_021014915.2. NCBI lineage: Eukaryota > Viridiplantae > Streptophyta > Magnoliopsida > Asterales > Asteraceae > Artemisia > Artemisia tridentata. The sequence goes on from CP139504.1 coordinate 20,238,261, forward strand.
GTGCCGGTGGTCCTTAAGTCAGAAACGTTATGCGCCGTTAGTCCCTCGTTTCTAGTTGCCCCACAAATATTAGATAACGCCCGTTTTCTATGATAACTAAAGGGGCAAAATGGTCAATTTATCTTACAATCTTTTCCCGCTTAAATATCTAACCCTAGTTTATTCCCTCTTTCTTTAATTCCACCCACCCACACAGTCTTCCCCAACCCACCTAACCTTTCTTTAATTCCACCACCATGTTCTAATCACAGTTAGTCGCAAATCAAAACAAGAAAATGCCCACATGTCCTCGTTGTCATTCAGTTGTTGTTATTAAAACTTCATGGACTAATCGAAACCCAGGTCGAAGGTTTTATGGTTGTCCCCAAATGGTATGTGTTTATGGTTTTAATATGTAATTGCACAAAATATTTTGTTGATCTTGTTGGTTTATTTTGTTTCACAGGAGTGTAACAAGTTTGTTGATTAGTTTGACCCCGAAATATGTCAACGTTCTATGGCAATTATTCCTGGGTTATTAAAGTCCCTGAACAATCATCAAGCTATGGTACAAGATCTTGAGCAAGAAAGATCAAGAATGAAGAAATATCTTATTGTGTCATGGGTTTTGCTTTTTGTGTCTGTAATGTACAACATTAGTTAGATGGTTAGGTCAGTAGGTTTGGGGTTTAATGTAAAAAAGCTGTTATGAAGTTGTATTTTGGGGTTTTGATTAATGAAAAAAAAAGCAGTTTGTACTTGAAGTTAACTAGAATCTGATGAAATTTCAATTGGGCATGGATTTGAAGTCATGGTTGACTTGTTTGGTAAAGTTTTGGGTGACTATATGTGTTTATTGGGTCAATACAGGATGTAAAATGGTATTTAAAGACCAATACAGAGTTAATGCCATTCAATGCTTGTTTGGTAATGTGCAGGACCCATAGTAAATTAACTTAAACCAATAGACTTAATACCAACTAGCTTAAACATAATCATCATTAATCAATCAAGTTTGAAGGCATAGAATGCCATAAACATCAAAAACAACTTAATTGATATTCTGCATACTAAACATAACAGTTTTGACCCATATTAAGCATAACAGACCTAAGAACCAAATGTTTTGACCCATATTAAACATAACAGACATAATAACAAACAAACTTCAACCTAACACAATAGTTTTCTTCCTTGGTGCTTTCTTCTTTTTTGCACCATCTTGTGTTGCCACAGATTTCCCTTTATCCTATGCAGTTGCAGTAGTTGCAGGATTATCACCATCTAAATCCACACCTTTCCTCTTACTTGCCTTTGAAACTCTTGGTCCAGTGCAGCTCCTTTGGTTGTGACCTTTGTTCCCACATTTGTCACAAGTTACAGTCTTGTGTTTCCTTGAAAGCTTACCATCCTTAACTATACTTATATCCTTTTCAAACTTTGATTTTTTCCTTGCTTTTCTAGGTCTGCCTGTTTGTGGCTGGTGAGTTGGGTGGCAACAGTGTGGTTGGAACATTGCACTTGGGCCAATGAACAGGACCTCTAATAGGTGTGATATGAAAAGAATAGACTTTCTTCCAAGTGTCTAACCTATAGCATGGATGCACCCAATCTTCTGGTAAGCCTACATCCTGATGGTTAAGTGACATGTTCCAATTTGTTGCAACAGCATGCTTGCAAGGAATACCCGTCAATTCCCATCTTCTACAAGTGCATGTTCTAGCAACAGCATTGACCACACACTGGTCATTCCATGGACCACTTACCTGGTATAACTGACCTCCATTCCATTGGACAGTGTACTTGTTAGCTTCAATTGAATTTGCTTTCAAAATCCTTGTAGCAGTTGGTGTGAGTGGTCCATCACATCTTGCAATAAGTTTGTTCACATTGACAATCCTAAGTATTTATAAAGAATACCAATTAGAGTCTGCATCCTAAGTATACACATTAAGATGAATGACAATTAGGGTCTGCAAACTATTACCTTCTCATTAGATACTCCCTGGCAAACTCCAATGTGGCAATTATTGGTTTGTCTCTTCCTCCAACTAGCTTCCCATTGAAAACTTCACACATATTGTTCAATAACACATCTGACTTGGCTCTCTCTGAACAAGAAGATTGTTTTTTAGAAATTAGTTAATCAATACATGAGAAATGTGGGAATGTTGTACAAATACCTGAGAAATGTGATCTGGTCCAGTGTTGGGGAGGAATTTTACAAAGCCAATCATAAGCATCTTTCTTGAATGCCTTCAACTCTTCCATTGCAACTTGAAACTCAGGGACTGTTGTTGCAGTTGTTGCTTTCCATAACATATCCTTGTATGCAGTACCATTCCACTCCAACTTCATATTCTCATGAATATGTTTCACACAGAATATGTGCTCTGCACTTGGAAATAGTTTTTCAATTGCTGGAATAATACCCTGTTTTAACATACACAGCAAATGAATTAGCAAAAAAAAAAAAAAAAAAAAAACTTATGAAAGTAAATTGAAATTAGTCTGAGGTATTGTATTTTACGTTTCGTATGTTTTATATTGTGTTGTATTGTATTTTTATTTTTAATGAAATGAATTTAGTTTATTTGAAAATTTGAATTAAAAAAAATAGAGTTGTAAGTGGTGGGGCCCAAATGAGTAAGTTGTGGTTAGTTGTTAGTGAGGGGAGATTAGTTGTGGAGGTTTGTTAAAGTGACGTAGCACCCGGTAGGCCCCAAATGAGTAAGTTGGGGTGCTCACTGCACCTTGTGCTCTTAGTCAACAGTTTGTCATAAGTTTTCTACAACCAAGATGATTGGTTTATGCTGTTTACAACCACGACAATTAACAAACACGATGGTAGAATTGAAGGCTTGGATATATTTGACAGAAATTCCAAGGAACAACCTGAAGACAAAGTACCTGAACCATTGGGCTTTAGAACCACCCAAGTTTTGATGATTATTTGTGACATGGATCTTTATTTTTTTTAGGGAAAAACACGTCTCGTTTGTTTGGAAGGTTATTTGGGGTTGAAGTTTTAGAACCAACTTTCGTTTTCTCATCTTTTCTTTTGATATTAGTGCATGAGGTTTAGTTGTAATTTCCTTTGTTTTAAGAGTTTTATAGTTGTTTTATTGTTTGTTTGTTAGTCGATTGTCCGTACGGCTTTGTTATTAGTCGACTAAAGTTGACCTATGGTACCAGTCCCTAAAGTCGACATTTGGTACGGTTTTGTTACCAGTTGACTTAGCCGACCGTTGGTACGGTTTTGTTACGAGTCGACTAAAGTTATGTTTTTATTATGTTAATGTTTTTTTTTCTTGTATTGTATTCTACTTCAGCGATTTCGCCGTTCGAACTGCGAGGGAGTATTAGCCGATAAATAGTTGGCCCAAGCCTTGTCTGTGGGCTTAGGTCTATTAGGGTTTACTCATTTTACCTCTATATAATGTGCATGAATAATAATTATAACCTACGGGTAATTATGTAGTCTAACATCCTACCCGTTCCCTCGGCTTTACTAAATGTGTACATTTACTAACCAAAGGACAAGAAAAAGAGTACATAAGGTTGACTGATCGCGCTCTTTTAGAGTATTTCTATGGCAACAAATCAATCGAATGTCTTTTTCTTCACTTAGACGTCAACAACGACTTGTCATTCCCTTCTCCTGTAAAAAATTAGTTTCGAGCACTAGCTTCTACAAATTGTGTTAAGGAGCTTTTCCTAACGATATGCGGTAGGAAGCTTGATAAGAATGTGGTTGGTTGGTTTTATGCTGTAAACGAACTGAACGTTCAATGAACATTTCATGAACCGTTCAGTAAAAAGTTCGTTTATATTCGTTTATTTATTAAATGAATGAAGATGAACAATATTTTACGTTCGTTTAGTTAAATGAACGAACATTAACAAAAGTCGCGTCCGTTCGTTTATGTTCGTGAACGTCCGATTATGCGTTCGTTTATGTTCATATATTTATTTATGTTCGTATATCATATCTTTTTATTTTATAATTAAAAAATTTGTTTGTTTAAACAAAACAACACTTATAAGACAATATATTGTGCATAATTTAATAAAGAGTATGTTTGTTTGTCTATTTTCATTTATGTTCGTTTAGCGTTCGTTTATTGTCATAATGAACGAACATGAATAACTCATTTTCTTAATAAACGAACATGAACAAGAAAATACGTCCGTTTAAACGTTCGTGTTCGTTTATTTGTCCGGTTAAAATTAAACGAACGAACATGAACAAGGCTTCGTTAGTGTTCGTCCGGTTCGTTTACATCCCAAGTTGGTTTACAATTCCAGATGCTGCGATATTCTCTTGTGAAAGCCTGAATACTATGAGTCTAAGAGGTTATAATTTAAAGTGCTATGATGTTAGCATATATCAGACTCATGCGATCAAGTGTTCGTTCCTACGTGTACTAGAGTTGATAAATGTGTGCATAAATGAAACGGTACTTTATAACATATTACGTTCTTGTAGCTTGCTTGAGAAGATAAACCTTCTTCTTCCGGAGCAGGTGACGATTATTAGGGTAAAAAACCTTCGTTGTCTTCGTGAACTGAAAATTAGATTTCTAGCATCGTGTGATGAGGACATTTTGGTACTTTATGATGTCCCAAGTCTTGAGTTGATTTCTTACTGGTCCTATTCAATGTTAACAATCAGAACGGATACTTTACGGAGCTTAAGAGAATTGTGTTTATCAAGAGTGACACTAGACTATGCATTTTCCGACATGATAAAATCAAAGTTTCCTTTTCTCGAGACTTTGACCCTTGCAATCGACAAGTGCATGCCAGAAACCTGTGAAATTACTAGTGTTTCCTTAAAAAGATTTAACTCTTTGTTTGTACGTAAACGAGCAAATCAACATACAAGTTTAATTATGCTTCAAAGTTACATTATTTCTCTTACGATGGCCGGAAAATGCCTAGTCTCTTGTTTCCATCTAATACTTCCGCACATATTATTAAGCTCATACTAGGGTTTAGTAAATCATATCCCTTTGATATGTCCTATTTTCTTAAGGTGAGAGAAGCATTTGATTTATCAAGCAACTTTGACATTGAAACAATATATGATTTTGTGCCATTGGACATAGGCATTGATGATCACAGAAGGATGGTTCCGTTTCCAGCTAGGAACGTGCAACAACTATCGGTTGGAAAACATTGTGATAGAAAGTTGTGGAGTCATTCAACACTTTTTGATTTTCTTTTTTCAATTTGCCATCCCCGTTACGTTAAGACATATTATAGGACGCCCAACGACAAGAACTACTTGTATAAGCAAATGGCGGAGATGATGGAAAAGAAAGCGTGTGATCTAAAAGATCTTGGTATTAAAAATCCTCATGATGGAAAATGGGAATCCCTAACAAGTTCTTGGAGAAATTATTTTCTTTTCGATCTACCGTGGAGAAGTTTTTATGACGAGGGCAGTGACTACAATTCAGATGAGTTCAGGTTAAATTGGTGGTCTTTATAGATAGTGCTCTGTTCATTATCTTAGTTCATTTATTCGTTTTTACGTTTAAGTTTTTTTTATCATATTACCCACGCTAATTTGGTTTTATTACACATTATTTAGGCGATCACTTGCTGATTTACAACTTTGTATGTAGCATAGGTTTCTAATGATATGAATAGATATTTTCTGAAGTTTAAAGTTTACTTATTGTCTAACATAAGGTGTACGCGTACCTGTGTATAAGAGCGTGAATGCAGATTGTAGAAATGCTGGTTGGCCTACTAGGCCATGTATAAACAGGACAGCTTAACATTTGTTTACGACTCTAAGCAGATATAACTCGCAATGCGTGATACTAATCACTAAAGGCTACTAGTGTTTGAAATATAAAAAACGAAAAACTGAAAGCATGATCGCCTGCTCCATGTTGTATATCTTTATATTACAAAAACTCGATAACAAAATTCAGAACAGAATGTTATATGGGATAGCAAATATGGTAAAGAAACAAATAAATAAATGCAGACGTATAAAACCTCATCCTGGTTGACACTATAACGAACCATCTATGCAACTATTTACACACAACGCAGCCAGTGTAATGGTGTAAACTAAGAATAAACCCTCTTCATCGCGTTATGAACGGAGTTTGTAGAAAAAGGATGACAAAAGCTAGAAGAGTGCCCGGGAAAACTATCTACCTTGAACAAGGCCACTGAACACTTGGCTGTTCCCAGCGAGAGTAGCTTCCCACTCAACAGACGATAAAAGGATATGTGAAAGGGTAATCACAATTTGCTTCATGTCTGGTCGCAAGATTGGGTCCTCCTCCACACATTGTTTTGCAAGTGTCGCCATCTACAAAGCATATGATGGGCCATCAGGAAGGAATAAGGATACACAGAGGTTGGTTATAATGAGGTTTAGCGCAAAAGACAAAAATCATATGATACCTTGAAAACACAGTCATGTGGAAATAAATCCAACAGATTAGGATCAATGTGATCTTTTAAGCCAGACATACTCATTGAGTCGGGTGAATGCTTAAGAGCTGCCAACATCTGCAGTATACCACAAGAAGTTAGGAATAGACGTCATAATACAGTTATAACATATACAACGATTAAGAACTTAAAATACAGAGAAACAAGCATTGAAGCCTTCTTAGTTACCATTACGCTTTCCTATCTCAAGTCAATTTTTCATTACCACTGAAATGTTTAGACTTTAAAAGTTGGCTTAGTGATCCTCCTTAACAGACTTGGGACAGAGGACTGAATGACTGATATTTGCTAACGAGGTTTTTAACTATAATTCAAACAGCATATAGATCTTGCTATGTAAAATGCATACTTTAAACTTTCTCAAAGATATGTAAGATGCCATGAAACTTTTGTCAAAAAGACTTACAATGGATGCCAATGACCGTCTCTCGGAGTTTTTCATCACAACAGCTTCAGTTTGTGTAAGGGCTTCTTTTCCTGATATCAACTCAAAAAGAATAACTCCAAATGCATATACATCACTTTTTGTTGTAGCTAAGCCATCCCTGAGGTATCTGTAATAATAGGAGTATCCATACGATATCAGAAATGAAAATGGAAAATTTTGAGCAGGAAACATGTATATGCAACACTTACTCTGGAGCTAAATAACCAAAAGTTCCAACTACTCTTGTCGCAGAAGCTTCTACATCATTAATTATTCCAACAAGTTTTGCCAAGCCAAAATCTGAAATCTGTTTGACAAAAATTTAATCAAATGTACTCTTTGAGGAATAATCTTTCTATTATTAGGCAATGATGCAAGTAAGATAGAATGATGGATACCTTGGCTTTGAAGGCAGCATCAAGTAAATCGTTGCTTGTTTTGATATCTCGATGCACATAATGAGGCTTGGTGTGCTCGTGTATGTATTCCAGTCCCCTTGCAGTATCCAGCGCAATTTGAACCCTCATAATCCAAGATAGAGTTGGATGACCTAGTCAGAAGCCATGTACAGTTTATTGCATTAAGTTGGAGTGTCGGATACATCTTCTTTAAATCATAGAAATTATATAGTTATACGGAGTAGTTGAGACGAATATCAATTATTACCACTATAAAAAGCCAGTAAAGACAAGGACTTATCATTGGGTAATGGGGAATGGGTTAAAGCGGATGGGTCAAAAGGGTTGTTTCCAGATAATGGGTCAAAAATAGTTGGCGCATGGGTGGTTGACCCAGCAGATCAAACACCTATTTATCTCATTAATTAGTCTCGACGCTCACACCCTCTAATTTGACTACTAAGCTGTTTAAGGAAGTATAATAACGCATGCCACTAATGTTTGGGGACTGTATTTGATTAAGCAGCATGTAGAATTTACCCTTGCTTTGAGGATCATGTATGTGACTCCCAAGTGAACCTTTCAGAGCATATTCATAAATGAGGAAGAGTTCATCGTCACTCGCTGCATAACCAATAAGCTCTACCTTGACAAGAAGAAAACCAAATAGAGTCAATACTTGAAAGGAGCAAGACGTAACATGGTCTAGAGGTATGACATCTAAATCTTCGTATAAACATTGAAACTCAAAATCCTTACCAAATTTGTATGATGAACTTTGCACAAAACTTTCATTTCTGCTATGAACTCTTTAGTTTTCATTGCAGTCATTCTTTTGACAGCAACTTCCTAAATAAACAACAATGAACCAGTAAGATTGTGACAAGTTGATTCGGAAAAAAGGCGACTGATCAAACAGCAAACCTGCTCGCGAAGTAAACCGTAATACACAGAGCCATACGTTCCATGACCTAAAAGATTGGACTCGGAAAAGAAATCTGTACAGGATAAAACTTCTTCATATGCGAAGACAACAGGCTTCTCCACATCAAACACATCAGTAGCAATAACTGCAATAACCGGAAAAAAAAAATCACAACTCACATAAAAAACTATGCATACAGACTGTTAATATATAAGGGGGTGTTTGGTATTGTTTATAAGCAATCCAAACATCCCCAAAGTCTAGAACAACATAAACCATAGTCCAAACCTTTTGGAATATTTGTATGACGGTCACTGGATTCCTCAATGGTATTAGTGCGTCTCCGATCATCCGATTTGCAACACAATCTCCCTGAACCACACCAAAAGCTCGACGTCCTCAATATATGAAACTTATGACCATCCTCATGATCCTTTAAACCGGGTCGTCCATCACCATAGCAAATCGACGACCTCGTGCAAACAAAAACAGCCACAACAGCCAGAATCACAGCCAAACCACCACCCAAACCCCCTATAATCCACCAATGCTTCACACCACTCTTATGATCACTTTCCTCAACTACATTAAACATCACGCCATTAGCCAACTCATCGCATACAACATATTAAAAACACTCATCACACATTTAACATAATCATACCTGTAACATTAGCACCAGACGACACTACCGGAGCAGGTGCAGGGGGAGAAATATTCTCTATAGGATAAGGCTCACCAGGTACTACAATAAATCAATAAATACAAAATCATAAACTAAAAGAGTGTTTGGCATTGCATTTTGGATGAGTTTATCGTTTGCAAAACGTGAAAATGCGAATAATCACAGAAATCAGCGTTTGCCAAACCCTGCGATAGTGATCATTTGTGTTTACTTGTAGTCAAACGAAATTTTTGATAAATCAGCTTTTAGTTTTTACAAAACTGCATTTTCTCTGCAAGAAATGCAAGTAGCCATTTTTTTCATAAGGTTTGGCTGGCAATCACCGGTCATTGATTATCCTCACCTCACAAACACAAAAAAATTAGATTATCTCCTCCGGAACACAATCTCAAAGACCTAGAGGGTGTATGGGATGGCATTTTGAAGGAGATTATCTAATTATTGCATTTGCAAAACACGAAGAATCAAAAATAGCGTTAACCAGTCAGTTTTGCCGAAAAGTTATTATATGTGTTTCCTCGAAGAAAAAGCAATAACTTTTCTCTAGAAAGGTTGACAAACATTATTTTCCCGATTATCCGCATCTCACATACACAACATTGGGTCTCACATACACAACAATTAGATTATCTGTCCCAAAACACCCTAACTAAATTCAATGTTTTGATACTAGAACACATAATAAAATCATAAACTTAAAGGTGTCTGGGATCCAACTTGTCCCGGAGAAAATTTGCTATACACTTCAGGGGTGTTTGTTTAAGCTTATATAGCGGGCTTATGGCTTATTTGGTTTTAGCCTTATGTTTCATAAGCTCACATTTTGTGGCTTATTTTTGAAACTTTCCGGCTTATACAAGTTTATTATGACATAATAAGCTTACATAAGTATAAGTCTAAAAAGTTTCAAAATAAGCCACAAAAAGTATAATATGTGGGTTTTGTTTGGGCTTATGGCTTATTTGGTTTTAGCCTTATGTTTCATAAGCTCACTTTTTGTGGCTTATTTTTGAAACTTTCCGGCTTATACAAGTTTATTATCACATAATAAGCTTACATAAGTATAACCCTAAAAAGTTTCAAAATAAGCCACAAAAAGTAAGCTTACATAACATAAGCCCAGAACCAAATAAGCCATAAGCCAGCTATATAAGCCGAAACAAACACCCCAAAAAAGCAGTCCAGAAAACAAACACTAACCCGAATTCAAGGGGATATACCAAAGAGCCCCAACAGTAACATTATCAGGATCAGCAATCCCATTAAGCCCTTCAATACTATCCATACTGACACCAAATCTACTCGCTAACATCTCCACACTATCACCTTCCTTCACCACATAACTCATCAAATAGTTCCACAACCCACTCGAACACCCACAAAACAGTTCCACCCACACCACCGCCCCCTCACGCGCCACGCGCTCCTCTCCACGCGCCCGTTTCTCATACGCCAAACCTTGGTACTCCTCACCCACAACATCATAAACAGATCCTGTATGGTTCCGTACAGTGTAAGTTGTGTTGGTTAAGTAGTTGAAGCTGTAACTGCATGAACAGTTTTTTTTAATGAAGAGGTAGTTGTGGGTGGTGTCGGATGTGATGTCGGAAAGGGTGACGTCAAACATGCTGGTGATGACGTGGATGGGTTGTGTTTGGGTTGGTGTGAATGCTATGAATGATGTGCATAGTCTTGTGGGTTCTGTGCAGTTTAAGGGTGTTGTTGTTGATGATGATGAGTATGGTGAGGTTAGTATGGAGATGATGATGAGTGGAATGAGCTTGGGCTTGAGCTTGAGCATTTGGGTTTTGTGTGTGTTTTTAGTGTGTGTGTTTTGGTGTGTGTTATGGATGATGAGGAAGAAGGAAGGAGGGGGAGGGATTAAAGAAAGGTGATAGTGACGGGTCGGGTGTCAGTAAAAGTGGAAAGAAGATAACTGTACATGTTTGTGAGAATCATGTTGTGCTGTTTTTGTCTGTCTAATGTTAGTTTTGTTTCATTTTTAAATCAAAATATTGTCTTCTAAATTATCACTTAAAAAGATTGTGTTTCACGGTCTCCATTTGAGTCAAAGATACTACATTATTTTCATCGATCACAAATAAGTTTAAATGCATATTGTAGGATCGAATATATCTAGTTTAGGTTGATATTATGTGGTGTCGGGTGATCGGCCGGAGTGTAGCCAAACACACCCATGGTGGTGGTGTACAGAGAGAGAGGAAGAGAGAGTGGTGACTAAAGATAAATTATTATTAAGCAACACACACTCACTAGTGAGACTAGTGGAGGTATTTATACTAGTACAACGGTATCACAACCTTTTCTAATGATATCACAACATTTTTTAGCATATGTTGTGATACCTACACAACATTCTTATTCCCCCCACGACTATACAAGTGTCGTGGGGGTAGGATATTTAATCTAGTAAACTACTTGTATTTCTGTGTTCCAACAATCTCCCCTTAAATATAGGTAGTCTAGATTAGTACATTGATGTCTTTAAGTAACGCTGAAGATAACCTTGAAGCTCTCTCTTCCAAATAAACCTCGGCTTTGATCTTTTGCTCTCAACTTGGTGTGCAGCGTCCTTGAAGACAAATAATGTTGTGATGACTAATTGAGTTTGCTCCCCCTCAATTAGGCCATCGTAGTCTTGAGCTAAAAAAATATTATATTAATAATCATAAAAAACTACTCAAGACTGAGCTTCTTCAAAGACTTGTGAAGTTTCTGAATCAGCTCCCCTTCAAACTGACCATCCCCTTTTATAGATTCAAAACCTTTAACGTCATGATCACGTTTGAGAGTCTTGATATCAACCATCTCTTCTACTTCTGAATCATTTAGTTTAACCGAGCAAATGAAGTTCCAAATGATATACCAAGTTCTATTACAAAGGTATCACAACTTTTCCTAGCATATGTTGTGATACCTACACAACATTCTTATTCCCCCCACGACTATACAAGTGTCGTGGGGTGGGATATCTAATCTAGTAAACTATTTGTATTTCTGTGTTCCAACACATATAACTTTTTCTTTCATTAAAAATCAAAGTCCATTACTTCATTTTCACTCACAACAAACTAAACATGATCAATCATGTTTGACCACAACTTGAGAGGATATTAATCCATTTCCCAATATCACTTAAGTATTAAAGAAAATTAATTGAAATAAAAAGAGTTGTGTTCTTGAGTATCGATTAAGAGGAAAAGGGAAAAAAATGACTAAAAAATAATGATAATTTAGTTGATTTTGAAATAAAATATTTTCCTTTTAAAATTAAGCCGAATTTTTTTAATTCGTATCTTTCTACTTTTCTTTACATAAAAGTTATTTTTTCACCACCACAAAATACCTAAACCACTCACTATAATTTACTTCCAACACCACAAATAGCAAAAACCATCTTAAATACATAAACACGTCACCATAAAATCTCGCAGAACCACCACAAAATACCTAAACTCGCTATCATTTTTTCAACGCCTCCACCATCATCTGCCATCTCCACCACCACCCTTCATATATGTCGTGCTCAGATTCGTAACCACCACAATCCAACGGATATTTGTTGGCCAGATCCTTGGTCACCACCATCTGCTACTTCTACTACCACCATTAAATGGTCGTTTTAACTTTTTGTGGATAACATAGATAAAGAAGAAACAAATTACATCGTTAATACACATAGATATAATCAAGGTTGCAAAAAATCGCGGATCGATACTAAGTAATAACTACCATTAAAACAAAAATTAGTTCATACAGTATTTATTAAGACAAAACTTTTCGATGCTTTTTTAATGTAAGACAACATTCGAGGTACAACGTCGCGTAGGGTGGCAAAGAGAACAATAAGGTGTACATATTTAATTAGGAGAGAGATGTCAATAAATGGCAAAACTTAAAGATTTGTAATTATCCTGAGATTCATTGTTCCATTATTAAAAATTTACAAAATAAGAGTAATCAAAAACCTCTTTTTGAAAAAACTATATTGGTAACATATTCAATAAATATTCTGATGTGGTACCCTCCAAACAATTCGTAGATGTCTTGCCGAACTTGTTTCGAAACCTACTCCTCAAACAACCTTCATAATATCTTTTCTAGCATAAAACCATAAACGAAAAAGGCTACCATAAGAGAATTTGTCAATCGAGGGCATGTGTTTTACAAAGGTGTGCACTTCGAAGATATGATCACAGAGGCTAAACATGACCAAGTCAAACACACGTTCCATCTATCAGTTATCCTTAACAGTTACCAAAGATCAGAAGACACCCTTTATGATCTCTGGTTTGATAGCAAAAGTCTGCCAAAAGCAATCTCCTTCAACTAAGTCTTTTTATAACATACTTATTCTCACGTCGCGAAAAAAGATATGCAAGGGCAAATTTTCGCACATGTAGTGTTTGATATTTTTTATTTTAAGGTTACCAACAACTTGTCATATCCATATTCACTCTCAAATTCTCTAATTACTATTAATAGGTATGATAGTACGATTTATTGCATAATGACGACGTAGCAATAAAATGTTTGAAGTTACAAATGTATGCATCGCGATATGGCCCATCTTATCCTAACCCCCCTTAGGTGGTGTTGACTTTTGCTCTGCCGCCGCCGCCTATACTATCTACTTTAAAGCTTGTACATTTTGACCATAATAGACGAACCTCACATGATAGGGGTTCTTATAATAGAACCCCCGCGACATATATTGTGTTGTTTTTTATCGACTATGAAGGATAATGATTATAGTATTATACACATGGACGGTAGAGGCCCACGATAGAGGAACATAAATGCAAAACTGCATGTGCATCGACTATAAAAAGTATGAATATAGGTGGCACAGTGTTTCTAATAATTTCGGGGTAGTTATTTTATACTCTGAAACTTCAACCTTCGACCTAAATTCCAAGTTATATATATTAATTTATATTGAGGTCAAATTGGGGCCATAAATACTCCTATGATGATCTTGGACACAAATATGTCAAATGCAAAACCTGGTATGATTTATTTCAAGATAAATAATAGGACCACTGATAACAATAGAATTTACTCCTTTGTAACGTTCTTAGGTTTCCACATTTGCTTCATAAGCTTTTGTTCTTCGTAATAGAAAGAAACCATAGTCACAAAAAGATGTATAACTTGGTTTGATTGTACAGAAACACATGTAAAGAAAATCATGACTGTTACCGAATTTAAACATGACCAAAAACCCAAAATTATGTAGAGAAAATCGAACCAACATGAACGTGTTCATTTTGCAATTTGAGTCCCATATTAACTCTTTTGCAACTAATTCTTTTCTTAACAGGCATTAAAAAAAAAGTAATAATAATAATAATAATACGGAGTAATAATCTTTTCTTAACCTAGTAACCAAAGATAAATAGGACACACTTTTTAAAATTTCAAGCAATCATTTACCATGATAAAAAAGTAAATTCCAAAAATTGTCCATGTAGTATGTTTAAATGGCGGACACACTTTTTACTTTTCCGAAAATGTGAGAATCCGAAAATGTGAGAAACCTTTGGAGTGAAAATCGTCCATGCTTCAAAATAAAATGACTAAAATGCCTTTGTCTTCTGTGACATTTAGTCGTTTCACTTTGAGACATTTTTATCATTTCATTTTGAGATAGCGATGATATCCGCACTAATAGTTTTTCACATGAACTACTCCTCTATTTAATTTTTGAGAAAATAATGACTATATCTTCAATCTGCACATATAAAAAGAACTTTTTTTTTTTTTTTTTTTTTTTTTTTGAACTAACACTATTTTTGCAATTTACTCATGATAAAATTTGTGTACCACTTAGTTTATAGAAAATGAAATGGATGCAATTAATAATGAGTAGTTGGTACATTAGAGCGGACGGTGTGGGCTTGTTGTCCCTATGTCATGGTGACATGACAGCCTCGCCGTGACTCGCCATGACACCCCCCAACTTGCCATCACTCGCCATCAATGCCCTCCTCGTCTGCACGGCGAGGTAAATGACTGACAATCTTACTGTTTTGTGGGGCTCAACTTTAATATTCAATCTTACCATTTTTTTTTTGTTCTTTTAATTCTTAACGGGAATGGAAGTGTGTGTATAAACGTAGAAGAAGAATGATTTTTTTTTTTTTTTTTTTTTTTTTTTTTTTTTTTTTTTTGGACCGGAATGGAGGAAGTGGGCTTGGTTTGTAAGTCAAAGTTTTGATTTTTTTCTCCCTTTAAATTCTTTTATACGTGTAACAGTTTAGAAGATTTTTTTTTAATAATTATTTTATAACTTTAAAAAAAAATGTTATTTGTATTATTTGAATGAAATAAATTTAGTTTATTTAGAAATTTGAATAAAAAAATAAAATATGAAGTGTTGGGACCCAAATTAGTAAGTTGTGGTTTGTTATAATAAGGGGGTTGTAAAATACCGTAAAACACAAATGAGTAGTTTTGTGATGTCATGACAGCTATTGCTTTATTTGAGAACCTGTGTACCTTTGCATTAAAAAAGAACCAAAAGTAAACGACAGTTGATGTGGGACCCATTGCCGTAAATATGGCGCCAAATTGAAATGATCCGGGCCGTTGATGTAAAAAGTCAAAACGGAACACCTAATTCATCTTGGAATTTTTTTTACAAGTCTTGAAAGTTACAAAAGTTATGAAAAATTGAGTTCAATAAAATATATATAATAATAATAAAAAAAAAAAAAAAAAAAAAAAAAAAAAAGTTATGAAAAATTGATATTTGATAGTCGAGTCCTGCTTCCATGATTTAGACACATGTGTGCATGTCGTAACATGTTATAGTGAAAAAGTATTTTTCAAAATTTTTGATATAAGAATGTTATAAAGTAAAAGCTAACGTGACGACGCCTATAACCCAATCTTATATCATGTTGCACCAAGATCTCTTAGAAATTTACGTTGAATCATGTACCATCATTAAGTTAGCCTCTCGCATAACAAACTTTGTTAGTAGTAGAATTGAACATATCGTTCAAGATTGTTTGACACAAAATTGAGAAATACAATTGACTAATTAAGTTTAATTTGGTTAACTATTAACATGATTATGATTTCTCTTATACTCCTTCCGTCTTAAATTAATAGTCAATATTTTC
Source organism: Artemisia tridentata subsp. tridentata (assembly GCA_021014915.2). Taxonomy (NCBI): domain Eukaryota; kingdom Viridiplantae; phylum Streptophyta; class Magnoliopsida; order Asterales; family Asteraceae; genus Artemisia; species Artemisia tridentata. Next base: position 20,254,309 of record CP139504.1, read on the forward strand.
CTTTTAGGATGTCTCAATTTAATTGTCCACTATTAAAAATAGATAGGGAAGTTTGATCGGGTTTACTATATTACCCTTGGTTGAAGTTAATATTACAAACTTTAAAGAAAACATTATTAATTAGTTAACGGCAAAACTATAATTCTGCAAAGTAGAAAAGAGAAAACAACAATAGTGTTTTTATGGTTGAACAAACTTTATGTAGTTGTAAAAAATTTCAATGAAAATGAAACCACTCCATGTGAGCCATTATTATGTTTTGAATGAACTATTTGGTCATAGAGATTAGACATCAAATGGTAACCTTCATTATTAAGTTTGGAATTAACTAGAATTAAGTTGCTATTTATGCATGGGTTTTGCTATTTGTTGTCGTTAGAGCGACATTTAAAAGTTAAAAAAAAAATGCAAAAATGATTGTATATTAGATCGTTTGAGAGTAGTTATATGCAGAGGTGCGTGGTTTATTATTAAAGTACGAACATTCAATTCATGTTCTATTGTCTTATACGTAGCCCTTAAAGCTACGTTTAGCATTTTCCTTTGTATATACCTATTGCAATTCGAGTCAAAAACATATTGTGGTCCTAGTTAGCATGTGCTATCTTTTGTTATATCACATTTTCGGCTAATAAATATATTATCATCAACATTTTAAAGAACATGTACAGAAGTAGTAGAATAACAAAGTGACATAAAAAACCAAAGTAGTGGTTGGGAATATTGAAAGGATCCAAAGAAGCAAACATTTTTAAGAGTGAATAATGAAAATGGATCAATATTTGATGATTAAACGTAGTTGGAGCAGGTTAAAATGTGGTCGACCCGACCCGACTACTTTCGGGCTGTAAGAAAATGGTGGACCCGCACGTGCGTTGGGGACAACTGTAAAAACATAATTACATAACTGGCCCAAGGAAGGCCTGTATAATAGTACTAGTATTAAGTACTAGTACTATGTAATTTATTGCACTTGTTTAGGGGTATCCAATAACAAACATTACCCAGATTAGAAAAAAGTACTACTCATATTTGGACAATATTAAACATTTTTAGGTGACTGTAAATTCATATTTTAATTCATATTTTATTGTCAGCATATTAAACAGCTTACAGGAAGTCTTCATTGAAGCAGTATTCATACTCTTGGGTTAACTTTAGGGTAGGAGTATAATTTGTCTACATTCCACTTCTCCCATAACTCGCTCAGACGAGGATTGTGTATTGTTGTTGTTACTGTTGTCTTTATATTGTGGTGAAATATGTGGACGTGTAAGGTGTTAATAAACGAAAAGGCTAATGATTTATACTTTATACTCATTGAAGGCCCAATGTAAATTGTTGAAGTAAAACCTTGTAGGAAGGCCCCACCATTTTATGTCGTCCTCCGGAGTGATTCCTTCGGACCAAGTTTGTTCCTACACACACCAAACACACGCGTTAGGCTCGCCTCGGGTTTTATCCCAAGACCGACCTCCGGCGTGAGAGTAAGTATCGGATTGTTATGAGGTGGACAGTGATATGGGTGTAACAGTTGTGGGTGTAAAAAACATAGTGTATCTTACAAATGAGATGTGGGTATTTATACTACCCACATCTACTGTACCTGTTCACCTCGGGACCTGTGCGTTGACCTATGTCTGACCTAGCAGAAAGGTGTCAGATCACGTGGGGAACACAATCCCGTGAAATCTGGGAATGTGATACTTGACGGGACTGTTTACTGTATATGTGGCCGGAGGCTTGAGAGAATACGGGCGAGATAGGGCGTCCGGATGCCGGAGTATGATCCGGACGAAGTATGACGTCCGGACACATACTTTATACCAACAAAGGCCCAATGTAAATTTTTGTGCATTTGCACTTTTGAAGTTTTACACATAAGAGTATAGCAGTATAGCTTGGTGAAAATGATTTCATTGCACACGTTCTAACTTCTAACAATAGCAAAACAAAGAAAAAATATATAGTGGATATTATTACATGGCTACATGGTTGTATAACTTAAAAGGTGAAGTGTAATCTTAATTTTTGAGCTTTGGGCCTCGTATTAAACATGAATCCCATCTCATTCTACTGACCTATCTAGCTATCTGCAAGACCAAAAATGTTTACATTTAGAAAAAATTACACGTTTGGTCCCTATGGTTTGCTCAGGTTTCATGTTTAGTCCTTAAGTCGTTTTAATTACACCAGAGATACCTATTTTTGAAACCTTGCACTCATTTAGTCCCTATTTTGGATGGGCCGTTAGTTTGACCGTTACGTGTTTAAATATTATTTGCCCGTTAGTCCCTCCGTTAATATTTTTTGCACCGTTAGTCCTCATTTTCTAAAATGAATTAAAAAGGGCAGCATGACTCGAAATCGGGTCTTGTTGCCCAAAAACTAACGCCCCAACCACTGGACTAAGCATCCAGTGGTGTAAGTATATCTAAATAAATTATATTTAGCATTTTTTTTGCTCAAACACGTTTTTATCCGTTTTCGTCTGTTTTTATACGTTTTCGTCGGTTTTTTTTTTTACGTTTTTATACGTTTTCGTCCGGTTTTTAATGTTTTTGACCGTGTTTTTACGTTTCCATATGTTTTTTTTACGTTTTCGTCCATTGTTTTACGTTTTTGACCATTTTTTACGTTCTCGTTCGTTTTTTTACGTTTTTGTCCATTTTTTACGTTTTCCTTCGTTTTTATTTGTTTTTGTCCTTTTTTACGTTTTCCTCCGTTTTTATATGTTTGCATCCGTTTTATTACATTTTTGTCCGTTTTTTACGTTCTCGTCCGTTTTTTTTACGTTCTCGTCCATTTTTTTTTACGTTTTTATCCGTTTTTTACGTTCTTGTCTGTTTTTTACATTTTCGTCCATTTTTTACGTTTTTATCCGTTTTTTACGTTCTCGTCGGTTTTTTACGTTTTTGTCCGATTTTTATCTTTTTTTTACGTTTTCCACCGTTTTTTATATGTTTTGTCTATTTTTTTAGTTTTTGTCTGTTTTTATACGTTTTCGGCTATTTTTAAATGTTTTCGTCTGTGTTTTTAACTTTTTTGTCTGTTGTTATACAGTTTCGTTCGTTGTTATACATTTTCATCTATTTTTTTATACAGTTTCGTTCGTTGTTATACATTTTCGAACAAAAACTAAAAAAAAACAGATGAAAAAATATAAAAAGTGAGAAAACGTAAAAAAATATACAAAAACGTGTAAAACAAAGGAAAACGTAAAAAAACGGATGATAATGTAAAAAAACAGATAAAAAGGTAAAAAAAATGACAAAAACGTAAAAACAAACATGAACATATAAAAATGGTTGAAAATGTATAAAAACGGACGAAAACGTTAAAAAATGAACGTAAACGTATAAAAACGGACGAAAACGTAAAAAACGGACAAAACCATATAAAAACGTTCGAAAACGTATAAAAATGTACGAAAAACGGACAAAAACGTAAAAAAACGGACAAGAACGTAAAAAAGGGACAAAACGTAAAAAAAGGTACCGAAAACGTAAAAACACGGACAAAACAGACAAAAATGTAAAAAAACGGGCGAAAACGTAAAAAAAAATGGACGAATACGTATAAAAACAGACGAAAACGGATAAAAACGAGTTTGAGCCAAAAAAAGGTTAAATATAATTTATTTTGATATAATTACACCACCGGACGCTTAGTCCAGTGGTTGGGACGTTGGTTTTTGGTCAACAAGTCCCGAGTTTGAGGCTATGATACCCTTTTTAATTCATTTTAAAAAATGAGGACTAACAGTGCAAAAAATATTAACGGAGGGACTAACGGGCAAATAATATTTAAACACTTAACGGTCAAACTAACGGCCCATCCAAAATAGGGACTAAATGAGTGCAATGTTTTAAAAATAGGTATCTCTGGTGTAATTAAAACGACTTAAGGACTAAACATGAAATCTGAGCAAACCACAGGGACCAAACGTGTAATTCTTTCTTACATTTGTTAAAAAAAAAATAAAAATAAAAATAAAAAACCACAACAATATTTTCTATTTCACGGAAAGCATACAAATAACATGCAAAAATGCAATTCTTTTTAATCTGTACACCCTCTTAAAGTTATAGTTGATTATAAGCGTCACCCAACAGTCGAGCCAGATAACATGCAGCTACTAATGATTGAAACAACAACGCGATTCAGTTTCACCTCACTAGCTCATTTGTAATCACTTTAATTTAGACGCAAGTCATGACGAGTTCAAGCTTGTGAGATGAAAACCGATTCCAGATTATAACAAAAATGTATGGTATGTTATGGTGCACGGCCAATCGAGAGAAGGACTGAAATAAGTTTTCCGTTTGGTATAATAACTTGAGAAAAACCCAAAGTCGTTTATCCATCTTTACCTTTGTTAAGCCGTGATGTTCATGCTTCAGCAATACTTGAACCGAGTTACTTTTTAAAAATCTTGTTTGTTTGGTGATTTGTAAAAAGTATATCAAAAAAAATGAAGATAACGTTTTAAAAAAGAATTAAGACATCATATTGTGTAAAAAGTATACGAGGTGATTTAATTCAACCTCGCGAACTTGTTTCAGCTTGTTTGTAATCACTGGCATGTAGATGCCAGTACATGACAAGTGTTAGTTTTTTGTGTATAATGAAATTAATATTTGTATGTCCGGTTTCGAACCCGAGACTCGGGATTGCACACAATACGTGAGAGTTCCATTGGTTTGAATAATTAAATATACATTTTATATTTATATTTATTTATTCATTTCACTAACATACTTAACGACGGTTAGTACTTAACGGTGTTAGTAGATAACGACCGTTAAAGGACTAATTGTGCAAAAAGGAGAAAGAAGGATCTAGAATTCCCATGAAGGGAGGAAGTCGGCTGAAAACCCTTTAGGGTTGTATGTGCCGATCGACTGGAGTAGGGAACAAGCAAAGAAACACTATAAATACATCCCTATGTGTTTTAGTTTTCACCTAATCTTGTATCCCTAACTCCAAGGCCAAATTTCTCTTCTCTTCTCCTCTTGCTTGTGCTAGTCGACTCTTTTATTCCCACTAGGGAATTCGGCTTGAGCTAATAGCAATAAAGTATTTGGTTTGTTAGTGATCTTGAACCTAGCTTTCCCATTGGAACGCTACTATCGCGTGTGTACAAGAACGAGTGACAAGCTCAATTTTAGCTTGTGATTCTTGGTTGTTTTTCCTTGTTTGGTTCGACATTCACATAACCCAAATTAGGGTTCTTGTTGTTCTTGATTGATTACGCGATTGAGGTACGTATTTATTTAAGTTAATTAATTACATGTTCATTAGATCTTTCCGCTGCGTGCTTTGTGATGTTTTATGTGTTTATGATTTTAATAGTTCACATATTCCAACAGTGGCATCATGAGCCTCGTTTAGAACTTGTAATTAATTACTAAAACCTAAAAATTGGATCTTGTTATAGATACATGCATTTAATTTTCTAGGGTTTTTTATTTTGAAACCCTAATTTTACACATGTGGATCGATCCACTATTAATGAGTTAGGGTTTATGTTAGTTTTAATTAAAACTTGTTAGAAACCCTAGATTATGCATGGGAAAATTTTTAGGGATTAATTTGTGAATACTATGTGATGTCACCAATTAATTAAATACGTACTAAATATTAACATATTAATATGGATTGCATGATTATGTGTTAATATGGTATCCATGACAAAATCTTGCATGTTTTGTCATGGTTTGATGTATGGGACGATTTGTATGAATTTATTTGCTACATGTTTTAAATAAATCTAAAATTGGGGAAGACCTCAATATATTAATTAAAAGGTTATGTGCAATGTGGTATCTAACTAACTAAAACTTACGCGGCCAAATTTATTTGGTGCTGTGGTCCATTGGGTACAATGAGCTCGAAAACCAATGGGAGTTTTGTTAGTTACATACATTTAAAATTACACATAGAATTAATAATAGGATTTATTGAAAAAGGTTTGCATGTGGCTATATGATATCGTGGATGATCATATATTTGTTATTATGTGTTTATTTATTTTGTGAATTACTTGATCTTTTGTGTTTTATATTATGATGGATTGAAAACTACAAAAGAGGGTAATTTTTCATAATAAAAATAAATAAGACTAATAACTATGAAACCTTTGTAGTATTTTCAATTATTGCCAAGTCTTATGTGCCGACAGTGGTTCGCTTCGCACGGTAATTTGCTCCCAGGCGAGACTAGCAATAATAGATTTACTACATTAATTGTTTTAGCAAGAAAATTATATTCTTTTAGTTGATTGATTGCGACTGTATTAAGTGGTCGAAGCGGCGGACCTAAAATTGACAAACTAAAAAGTGGGTTCTAGTTGGTACGCATTAAATTGTGACCTTAAAGGGGCACGGTTTTAACCAGCTTCGGCGGCTGTCGTCCCTACGCCCGCCTGTGCGTCAATTTTAGACTTACCAAGTACACCACAACTAATACGAAGCATCTTAAGGCAATGTTGTAATTTATTCAACGCCTCAATTAAAAGATTTGATAATTTGAGCTACGAATAAGTAAATGGTTTTGTTTTGAAAACATATATGATACAAAGATGAATGCATGACATCTTTGTACATATTTTTTTGATTTAACACATCAAAATTTTATTACCCTATAAATTTAAGTTATATGTCACCCAACTACAAAAAGAAACACCTAAGGTTTCATCCTACATCACTAGCAGCCAAAGCTGAATGTTGATGTTCAAAGGGTGGTCATCTAAGGGTAAAATTGAGTACTTTATTGCTAGCAGCCAAAGCTGAATGCAATAAACCGACGTCAATTTACAGTTTCTTAAGTTGGTTAACTTAATTGGGCACTTTCATTACTAGCAGCCAAAGCTGATGTAATGGAACGGCGCCAAGACATAAAGAATTGGGGATGAAACATGCTTACATTTTGCAACTGATGTTGGCAATATAAATGTAAGTCCCAAGATTTCTAGGAATTGCAATTTGACATTGGCAATTGGGTGATCCCGTACCTTATTGAGCACTTTTATTACTAGCAGCCAAAGCTGATGTAATGAAACGGCGTCAATTAGGATCCTAGTTTTCATAGAAAATTAAATGGTTTTTTAAACCAATGGGTACTTAATTTTCTTGAAATGTTTATTATCGAAAGTACTAACTTTTGAACTTTTTCTGTAGAAATGGCCCAACCCGGAAACTCGTCAAACATGACTTCCTGTTTCAAGATGATGCTTGAAAAGGAAAAACTGACTGGGACTAAGAATTTTAACGCTTGGTATCGCAATCTAAGGCTTGTTCTTAGGATTGCCAAACGTTATGAATGTCTTACTGAGGTTCTTCAAGAAGCTCCTCCTGCTACCTCTTCTAATGAAATACTTAGAAAGTACACTGAAACCTATGACAGGCACAATGATGCGGCCTGTCTCATGCTATCGGGGATGGATGATCAACTGGTCAAACAGTTTGAGAATTATAGCCCGAAAAACATGATTGATGAACTGACACGTATGTTTCAGAAATCACCAATGGCTGAGTTGTATGATATACTTGACAACTTGGGCAAGTGTAAGCAGGATGCCACAACACCCGTAAGTGATCATGCACTTAAAGTAAAAAGTTATCTTGACCAACTAGATGAACTTGGTTGTGGGTTTGTGGAAGACGTTAAAGTTGGCCTCATCAACAGATCCCTCAATGAGGAATTATATGGTGATTTTGTGCGCAACTTTAACATGCATTGCAAGGGGAAGACATTTTCTGAATTGCATGCAATGCTTATTGAGCATGAGAAGTCCCTCCCAAAGAAAGCTCCTACACCTGCTGTTATGGCAATAAAAGGTGGTAGAGTAGCTAAGCCCGGTAAACCGAAACATGTGAACAAGAAAGGAAAAGGCAAAGCTGACAAGGGCAAGCAGATTGTGACCTATCAGCAAAAGCCAAAGAAGCAGAATCCTCCTCCCAAGAAGGATTATCCCAAGAAGGATGCGGCTGCTTGTCACCACTGCAATACTCCTGGACACTGGAAGCGTGACTGTCCATTGTTGCTAGAGGAGTGTCGCAAGAATAAGAATGCCAAGGCTGGGCAGGGCGCCAGCACTTCAGGTATTTTTATGGTTGAATTATTTTCTTTTCCTCGTAAGCAAAATGCCTGGATATATGATACAGGATGTGGTACTCACATTTGTAATACATCGCAGGGGCTTAGAGGAGCAAAGAAGCTGAACTATGGGGAATGCTACTTGTACGTGGGAAATGGAATACGTGCAGCAGTAGAAGCCATAGGGACTTTTGAGCTAGTTTTACCATCTGGTTTAATTTTGGTTTTAGACAATTGTCATTACGCACCTTCTATTGTTAGAGGTGTCGTTTCAGTTTCTTTGTTATTGGATTTGGGTTTTAAGCATACTTTTAATGATAATGGAATTTCTGTTTCTCTAAATTCTATTTTTTACTTTAATGCTATTTCATTAAATGGTGTGTTTGAAATTGACATGGATAACCATGTATCCAATAAAAATAATTCTATGTATAGCATCGGGAATAAGAGAGTCAAGTCTAACTTGGACTCGTCTTATTTATGGCACTGCCGTCTTGCCCACATAGGTAAGAATCGCATGGAAAAGCTGCAACACGATGGGCTTTTAACTAATATCAATGATGATTCAGTTGATAAATGCGAATCTTGCATATCTGGAAAGATGACAAAGAAACCTTTCCATAGCAATATGGAGAAGGCTTCGGATCTACTTGGATTGATACACACGGATGTGTGTGGTCCACTTAGACATGTGTCTAAACGTGGTGCTGTCTACTTCTTGACCTTCACGGATGACTATAGTCGTTATGGTTATGTTTATTTACTTAAACATAAACATGAAGTCTTTGAGACATTCAAGGTCTTTAAAAATGAAGTAGAATTACAACTCGGAAAGAAGATTAAGGCACTTCGATCCGATCGTGGTGGTGAATACTTAAGCCAAGAGTTTAAGGATTATCTGGGTGAGTGTGGCATTGTGCAACAACTCACTTCTCCTTATACGCCACAACAAAATGGTGTATCTGAAAGGAGAAATCGTACTTTGTTAGATATGGTACGATCCATGTTTAATCTTACAACTCTCCCCTTATCCTTTTGGGATTATGCTCTTGAAACGGCTGTTCACGTGTTGAATAGGATTCCAACTAAGAAGGTTGATAAGACTCCATATGAAGTATGGACTGGAAAAGCTCCCAACTTTTCTTACTTAAAGGTCTGGGGTTGTGAGGCGTTTGTTAAACGTGACTCACCTGACAAACTCCAACAAAGATCTGTTAAGTGTATCTTCGTAGGATACCCTAAGGAAACGAAGGGTTACTACTTTTACTTCCCACCTGAAAATAAGGTCATCGTGGCTAGGTACGGTGATTTTCTTGAAGATAATCTAATATCTCAAGAAATCAGTGGGAGGGCATATGATCTTGAAAATGATCATGAAGATACTTCACCTTCTGAAAGCACTAACACACTTCCTGTGGAACCAGAAAGTTTAGGTCCTCCACCTGAAGTTGAAGTGGTACCCGTCCGTAGATCTTCAAGATCTGCAAAGGCTCCTGAGCGTCTATGTTTGAACATAGATGATGAGGAAACTATACTATTGGATCAAACTGATGAGCCAACTAGCTATAGAGCTGCCATTATTAGTCCTGAAAAGGAAAAATGGCAGACTGCCATGGATGGGGAAATGCAATCCATGAAAGATAATCAAGTCTGGACTGAAGTAGACCTTCCACCCAATGCTAAGGTAGTTGGGTGTAAGTGGCTATTTAAGAAAAAGACTGACATGGATGGCAATGTGCACACCTATAAGGCTCGTTTGGTAGCTAAAGGCTTTACCCAAACATACGGTGTTGACTATGAGGAGACCTTTTCTCCTGTGGCCGACATTAGAGCTATTAGGATTCTTATAGCCATAGCTGCCTACTATGACTATGAGATTTGGCAAATGGATGTCAAAACCGCCTTTCTGAATGGTCGCCTAGATGAAGATATCTACATGGCGCAACCTGAGGGGTTTGTGAATCCAGAATTTCCTGAGCGTGTATGCAAACTTCAAAGATCCATTTATGGATTGAAACAAGCATCCAGGCAATGGAATAAGAAATTTGATGAGGAAATCAAGAAGTTTGGATTTACTCAGAATTTCGATGAGCCATGTGTATACCACAAAGTTAGTGGGAGTAACACTGTTTTCCTTATTCTATATGTCGATGACATATTAATCATGGGAAGTGACATACCAAGCCTTAATGAAGTTAAGGAATATCTTGGTAGTTGTTTTTCCATGAAGGATTTAGGGGAAGCAGCGTATATCCTTGGAATCAAGATCTATAGAGACAGATCTAAACGGTTAATCGGTTTAAGTCAAAGTGCTTACATGGATAAAATATTGAAGAGATTCAATATGCAGAATTCCAAGAAAGGATATCTGCCCATGCAAGTGAAACATGAATTGAGCAGTGAAATGTGTGCTTCTACACCTGGAGAGGAAGCATACATGAAGAATGTTCCATATGCTTCTGCAGTTGGTTCTATCATGTATGCTGTTAGATGCACAAGGCCAGATGTGGCATTTGCTCAAAACATGACCAGTCGATATCAGCAGAATCCAGGGGTAAAACACTGGAAAGCTGTAAAGGACATTCTTAAGTATCTACGGAATACTAAAGATATGTTTCTTGTTTTCGGGGGAAATCCAGACGCAGAACTGAATGTTACAGGTTTCTGCGATGCGTCCTTTCAGACTGATAAAGATGATACGAAGTCTCAGACGGGTTACGTTTTTGTCATAAATGGAGGAGCTGTGGACTGGAAGAGTAAGAAGCAGAGCATAACGGCCATGTCTGCTACAGAAGCTGAGTACATTGCTGCATCGGAAGCGGCACAAGAAGCTGTTTGGATAAGGAAATTCATTAAGGATCTTGGAGTGATGCCTTCAATAGAATTACCTATAAATGTATATTGCGATAACTCTGCTGCAATTACATTCGCCAATGAACCTGGAGTTATGAAAGGCGCCAGACACTTTAAAAGGAAACTTCACTATGTTCGAGAACAAGTTGATGATGGTGAAATAAAAGTACTCAAAGTTCACACAGATAACAATCTGGCTGATCCTTTCACGAAGGCATTACCTAAGGAGACATTTAATCGTCATGCTCAGGGTATTGGTCTTCGTTTAGCAGATAGTTTCATGTAAATCTGTTGGATTAGTATTTCGATAGGGACGTGTAAACAATTATTATATTAATGAAATAAAGTGCGGATAACGTTTATTATCATTATTAATATTTGTGTCCTATATTTGCATGTTTAAATCCATGAGTAATTTAATTATTCTAAATAGTCCGTTGTCAATTAATAATATGGGAATATTATTGAACTAAGACAAATGTGAGGATTGGTAGAATGTACTGTAAGGTTAAGACACCAATATCACATGATATTCAATATTGGATAAATTGAATATAGGACTTATCCCAACAACATGATTATACTTTATGGATCATAGTCATTAAGTATATCATGAATATTTATCCTCTGACTTGAGATGACAGATAATTGCCGAGGATGTAGCTCATTTTCTGTGATATAGTCTAACGCTATCCGTAAAAGGTAGTTATCAGGGCTATTTTCAGAAATGATGCGAAGTTCAAGGGTTATGCTCGCAGTCAATAAGGAATTTGTTCCTTCAACTTTGTGTTGAAGTTTAATACTGCTTGGCCACTCGTGTGATTAACAAGATGTTTGCGTGCGCACGCCCAAAGTCTATCTGGAATACGTTCAGATGTTTTGGTAATCTTGTTCAATTATGTATAAACGAGAAACTACTGTTAATTATGGAATGACAAGATCCATATCAAAATTAACGCGGTATTAGTAACAAAAGGATAAGTATGATGATTAAATCATCACGTGGTTTTTTCCAGGAGAACCACAACTCGGATCGAGCTGGGGGCATTGGGATCTGTTAAAGCTAGACTAGCCCATGTCATTACAATATTAATCATTATCCAAGTGGGAGCTGTTAGTTTTTGTGTATAATGAAATTAATATTTGTATGTCCGGTTTCGAACCCGAGACTCGGGATTGCACACAATACGTGAGAGTTCCATTGGTTTGAATAATTAAATATACATTTTATATTTATATTTATTTATTCATTTCACTAACATACTTAACGACGGTTAGTACTTAACGGTGTTAGTAGATAACGACCGTTAAAGGACTAATTGTGCAAAAAGGAGAAAGAAGGATCTAGAATTCCCATGAAGGGAGGAAGTCGGCTGAAAACCCTTTAGGGTTGTATGTGCCGATCGACTGGAGTAGGGAACAAGCAAAGAAACACTATAAATACATCCCTATGTGTTTTAGTTTTCACCTAATCTTGTATCCCTAACTCCAAGGCCAAATTTCTCTTCTCTTCTCCTCTTGCTTGTGCTAGTCGACTCTTTTATTCCCACTAGGGAATTCGGCTTGAGCTAATAGCAATAAAGTATTTGGTTTGTTAGTGATCTTGAACCTAGCTTTCCCATTGGAACGCTACTATCGCGTGTGTACAAGAACGAGTGACAAGCTCAATTTTAGCTTGTGATTCTTGGTTGTTTTTCCTTGTTTGGTTCGACATTCACATAACCCAAATTAGGGTTCTTGTTGTTCTTGATTGATTACGCGATTGAGGTACGTATTTATTTAAGTTAATTAATTACATGTTCATTAGATCTTTCCGCTGCGTGCTTTGTGATGTTTTATGTGTTTATGATTTTAATAGTTCACATATTCCAACAAGTACATGACAAGTGCAAGCTTGTGAGATGAAAACTTGATTAAAAAATGTTATAATCAACGTATATGGTACATTATGTTGCACAACCAATTGATAACAAGACTAGATTATGTTATATTCTTGATTTAAAGAACTCAAGAAAAATGTTTATTAAGTTCACACTTCGAGTCTAAGGTCACATACTCACATTTTACCTAGTGTTAAGATCGACTCGGTTAATTTGTCATCGCAACGTGCAGATGAAGGAAAATGTTAATTACAACCTTTTAGCTAGTCTAAAGGAGGTATTTGAACAGATTATATGTACCAGTTGACTTTCAAAACTTGCAATTACTATAAAGAAAGAGACTCTCTATCTCTGCAAAGAAAAAGTTTATACATTTTGTTAACTATAAAATGGTAAGATCTTATACAAATTATTGACGATTCCAGTATGTTGCATGAGCAGGTTAGGATTTAACACACTCATGCGCCATTAGGATACGTGAACACTTCATACTGATCTACAAAAATCAGATCCATGTACGTTGTGGTATATCAACTAGCATGGACTTTTTTCTTTAACCAATGTGGGATTCTAAGTTGTCAAAGTTGTCGGTGTGATCATCCATGTTTGAAACAACAACGTGATCCCACTTCACTTGCATATAGACGTCAAGTCGCCAATACACGACTCTTGTTGACATGCGCGTTAACCCGCCTTAGTCAACGAGAATGAAGCACTGCTAAAATATCTAAGACAGATCGATGATATTGAGTTTTAATAAGTATGACGACGTTGGATTTGAGATATATCTTTGAGTAGTCACTCCGACCAAATTAAACACAACAACATCATTTCAAACGATATGGAAAGTGACTCATTCAAACATATTCAAATGATGGCTGGCTGGGTTAAGTGAGATAAGCCTAATAATTTGAGGGGAAATTTGAAGTCAATGCGACTCTATTTCTTTGTTTTTTGAATGACTGACATTAACTTTAGCAAAATTGATAAGTCAAGAAGTTTGACGTATCTAGCTTTTATACAGCTTACAAAGCTTTCTAACGCCCTAATCGGATTTAGATGTTCCATTGATAAAAGTTTCAAAATAAAAACATAACTTTATAATTTTATATAATTATACACTCTTTAACATTCTCAACTAATAACTAATTTTTGCTTTAGGTCGCCTTTCTAAAAAAAAATATATATTTTTGCTCTAGGTCGTTTTGGTTGTTGTGTTTGAGCATGTTCAAACACGTCGGCTTTTCTTTCTTTTTACACTGTGTTCTCGAGTTTTATTTTTAAGGGAAAGGATGGGAAACTGAAAAAATATGTGTTATTGAGATTTTTTTTGGAAGGAAGGGAAAGAGGAGGGAAGGGAAAAGTAGGGGAGTTGTTTTATTTGTTCCATCAATCATCCTCCCAAAATCGGGCGGTAAGCTAGGGAAAGCATCTTCACAACTTTAAAGCTTTTTGGTAAATTACCCATTTATCCATTTATAAAATTTCTTCACGTCACACACTATTTTACAGAATAAAGTATTTGATGAGATAACAATTGAATGTTTAAATGCAACGTGTTTCTTTCTGCATTGTTTTTCTTTTCTCTCGTGGGTTGCTATATAGTAATTAATAATTGCTATTTACTAATTAATTAATATGGGAATTAATTAAGGCTCCAGTGATTGTTCGTGAGTATTGAATTGAATTAATTTGTTTATGATGTATACATTCATTCCATACCCATTTGCATCTGGTAACATTTTGCATACTTGCTGGCAAGTTTCGTGCGTCAAAATGATGATATGTATATAGTTTTGAGGGTATATTGGTAATTTCATTAGTTTCTCTATCCTTTCCTTGCTACTTAAATACAAACTCAAGAACACAAATTTCAATAAGCACTTTCTTCCCAATGTCATCCCTTACTTTGCTCTTCCCATCCTATCACCTTCCATTCTTTAAAATTTAGACTCGAGAACAGAACGTTAGAGTGGTTTCATCACCACTCTTTCTTGTAAGAAATTCATTATTTCATTTATTATATTTCACGGGTATAAACCCTTTACACAAAAAAATATTTAGCTAAAAAAATAAAGGGACTCTCCTTCTTAAGAAAAGTTTTTACGTTTTTTTTAAATTAGATAAAAAAAGTAAGGATTCATATAAATTTACCTCCCATTCAGGACGAAGTTGTTTAGCTTGACAACTAAAACACAAATCAGACACATACATTGTGGTATATAAACCTCTTGAAAGGATATGTCTTAACATCACCAAATGTGACTCGCTCTGCCATTATGGTTCAACCACAATATTATCTCGTTCGTTTGGCCCTCCCATGAGCAACCACCATCAGCTATGAACTTGTCATGCGTTGAGAAGGTTAAATGTCACCCACGGCCTGATCATGGTAACATCGAATCATCAACTCTAGACATGAGCTGTGTATCCATTAAAAAATGTTCTTCGAATCGCGCAACGTACAACATCAGGGTGATTTTGTTTAATCCGCTCGTACACCATAAGCTCGTGTGATTACTCAATGAAGTGCGTGAAAGAGTGGGTTTCAGTTCAGTGTGATGATTAACCCAATGGGCTAAAACTTCACCCGGGCCATGTTTTGAGCACTCATGCAATCTAACTATCTAAGTATCAAACTATATGGTACACTATGGTGCACGACCAATTGATAATGTTTATTTGTATAATGCTATTCTTGAATTTTGTTTGTGCATTATAGGCTATGTTTGGCGCACGAGCTTATCAGAGCTTATCGTAGAATGAACTTATTTTTTTAGAAAAATAAGCTACCATTGAAAATAAGTCTCGTTTGGCTGACACGGCTTGAAGGAGCTTGTTAAAAAAATAAGCTACTAAATGAAATGCTAGTTGTACTAGCATGTAAAAAAAAGCTCCAGCCACCTGCTCCAGCAACCAGCTCCAGCAACCCGCTCCAGCGATCCGCTCCAGCTCCTACTTGTGCCAAACATGCCCATAGTCAGAACTCAAAAGTAATAGGTGTTATAAATTCACTCAAGAGAATGCTATAAAAGATCACACTTTAACATAATAAAGAACAGAACTTATGAAACAAATGGATTTTCTAAATTTTGTAACAGGAAAGTTAGGACTCATTATTAGAAAGAGATAATGCTTTTCAATAATTATGAGGAAAATAAAAAATCAGAAGATCATATAAATTTTCCACACATCCATTATGAGAAAGCTTTATATTACCCCAAATTTGTATAGTGCATATGCATTCTAGTATATAAGCTAGCATAGTTTGTGTTGTTTTATCTATGTGGGATTCAAAGCTGTCATGGTTTCCATGAAGCATATCGTACATCTTAAGTTGATCATCAACATCATCCAACACAAACACAAACCACAAAATGTTATTAATGTTGCTATTTGAAACATCAATGTGATTCCATTTGACTAGCCGTGTGTAATCACTTGCATATAGACGCCAATACACTACAACATTGACTGCTTTTAGAGGGGATTTTTTAAGGCTTTCGGCGGGGACATGTCTCCGCCAATGACTTTCAGCGGGGACATGTCCCCGCCGAAAAGTCCCCGCTAAAAACATTTTTAGATAAGTCTAAATGAGGAACTTGAAGCTCGCTAAACCGCACCACTAACTCGATATAACTATTCCCGGATCAATCTTTGATAAAGAATACGCCCGACATACATAATTAGATCAAATTATTCTTGTAACGATTCCGCAATAAATTCACAGAAGATAGTGTTATAAAAAGTCATGCCTCGTAACCTTTTTGTATGTTTTATCTTTCATAAAATAATAAATTTTACTACTACAATATGTAGCGACATAGACAAATGGACTCTAAAATTTTCTTGTTAGTATACGTTTCTTATGTATGAAAAAGTGAGTATTCGTATATAAACTTTCCTCCCATTTTTGGCTAGTTGTCAGAGCCTAACAACCAACTTTAAATAGGAGAAAATTTGATACTAACACACATGTATATTGTGATAATTTGTAAAGGCACTAACTTGAAGGGTAAGGACATAAAGTTTTAATAATTTGTAAAGACACAAATCTTAACTACATATAAAGAGAAAATGGTCAAGTGAAATGTGAAATGTTGAAAAATTGTCAAATGAGAGAAATATGTAAGACACAGCATATTTGCTTTTATATTCACACTTTTGTTCTGTAACCTAAAACACACCACGTCTCTCTCACTAAACCAACAGCAGCCGCCGCCGCCATCATAACCTTATCTCACCCACCATCTGTCGTAATTGCCACCATCTTTCGATGGTTTAGGTAGTTTCAGGTAGTCGGGGCTGGGTTTTTGTTATAGCCGCCGCTTACCGCTGCTTGTTGCGCTGTCATCCGACACAATCACCACCTTTGTCACACCACCTCCTCCGCCGCCACCATCAGCAACAACCACCACGAGTTAAATTTAATTTAAGGCTATGTTGAATTTGGTTTTTGATATTTGACAGGTATGTTTTGCTATTTTTCTTTTGGTTATTTTGAAATTTAATTTAAGGCTATTTTGAAATTTATTTGTGGGTTTTTGAGGTTTTAAAAAGGGTGTTTGGAAATTTAATCTTTTTGTTGATTGGTTATGTTTAAAAGGTTGTGGATGTTGCATGGGTCACGTCACGAAGAAGGTTGTTGAACCAAGGTAATGGTAGATTTTAGAGTTTTCTTTCAATGATTTTTGTTTTTGATTTTGATAATGGGTTTGAGTAATTTTAGTTTTGATTGATTGAGTACTCAATTTTCAATAACCTTAGTCCCACTGAACATGAAAATAATCTCTTAAACAGGAAAATAAGTCGAAAAGTGGGCTTTTGAAGCAAGGTTTAATTATTATATTGACTGTGAAATGCTTAAATATCTAATTAGATGATTCGTTATGTTGTAGTAGACAGTAGTTAATAAGAAGTTTATAGCGTAGATGTTATGATTTGGGCTTTGGAGTTGTAAACCATGAAAGAGATGTCGTGACTTAATAAGTGAATTTTGTTACTGTGTTTGAATGTATTATGATCATGTGAAAGGATTGTCCCTTTATTAAAACTATGTTATTGAATCTTTTCTTAATTAGTATTTTTGGGCGGGTGGATCATTCACGGACCATGGGGAAGTGGGTGTAAAGCTGGGGGAGATGTGTATTGTGGATGGTCTCTTTGAGACTTTTTATGGGGAGGTCAACCTATATTAAAGGGCGGCCCCGAGATCCATTATCCTGAGTGAACTTTCTTTGTGATGAAGGAAATTAATAGTTAGGACCGGTTACGCCATTTTTTAGTGAATGTTGACATGTCTTTTGTTGTAAAAAGTAAAATTCCGAAGGGATAAGGACCTTCTAAATTGATATCTTACAGGTCTATTTATGATGACAGGATTATGTACCAAGGGTTTTCGATGAATTTTGTGCAACTGTAGTGGTAGATGGGAGCACCGTTAATCTTGGGTTGGGGGCTACTGCAGGTTAATTATGTGGTTGGTTATAAGCCTTAAATATGCCACCTTTTTCTCTCTAACTATTTTACTACTGTGAACAGGGAAAGAAGATTACAATAGATTGAGACATTTGAGCTATCGTGGTGCTGATGTCTTCATACTTGCTTTTTCTCTGATTAGCAAGGGCAGCTATGAGAACATCGCTAAAAAGGTGATTCCGACATTAGTCGAATGTGTTGGATGAGATGAGGGATAGTCCGAGAAAGCTGGAGGTTGATGAGGATGATGGTAAGGAGGAGGATGAGGATGAGGATGAGGATGGGGATGGTCAGAATGAGTAGGTTTAGGAAGGGTTTAAGCAGATGGCTAAGTCGGTTTTGGAGGTATACTTTTAACTATATTAGTTTTGAACACTGTATATATTTTAAGTTATTTTTTGAACCGGCTATTCTGATTATTGTCTTATAAATGGGTCAATTTGGTAGTGTTCTGTCTATTAGTGGATCAATTGGTTAAATAGAATGAAAGGCAGCTAAAAAGTAGACCGATCGAAAGTCGTCGAAAGTGTAATATACTAATATTAAGGCATAAAAAAGTTAGATAATCAGTGATATAATGTAACCATTGTAGTTATTAGTTACTTATAGTAGATTAAAGTTTAGGAAGTGTTTCTGGCCGATATCTTAACTACATATAAAACCAAAATGATCAAATGTGGAAAAGTGGAAAAGTCAATATGTCAAATGTTGAAAAAATTATATAAGTAATTATTGTCAAAACAGAATGCATGTTTAAAAGCTGTATATATGGCAACTATTATGTCATCATTGCATTTGTAATTTTTTTGTCGAATCGAGTCAATTTAGAATTTCATCCTTTGTTTTGTTTGTATATGCATACCAAGTGTTCGATGCAATGTCGGAATGAAAACCTTTGTTTTGTTATTTGTATTTTCAGGAAAACTTTTATTTTATTATGCAATGTCCCTCGGAGATTTCTGAAGGCTGCACGTCAGCACAACACCAGAGGAAGTGAATGTCAAGACTATAGTAAAGGTAACTTTTCTATCTTTAGCTATATGATATGCTCTACTAAGTTTTCGTTTGATTCGATGGCGTGGTTGTTGTATCAGACTTTTATGTCTTTTGGTTTATTTGTATTCTATTTTTTACACAGTTAATATGCTTTTTTATCATTTTATTTTATAGTTTTGTGGAATGATTAAGTGATATGTTAATGTTTTTTTCTTTTAAATTATGTTTTGCATGTAGACTTTCTTGCTGGTTGTGATACACTTTTCGGTATATGTTGATTTACTTGTTATAGGTTTGTGATTAACCTTGTGTGGTGTTGTGTTTTGAAAGTGATTATTAATGGGTGAATGGATGAGGTTTATTCGTTCAGGTTAACGACGTGGGTGAATAAGCCAAAAGACATCACGGTCTGATTATAATAAAACGGCCTAACAGGGTATCTCCGTTACTGCTCCTGACCACTAGGCCACCTTGGCAGTGGTTTGATTATCTGATTATATTAGGGTCAAATAACCAGTTTTGGATATTTTAAGGTTACATTGTTAGATTACTTTTAGTTAGGGTCATTTTACCTGTAAATGCTATAATAATCAATGATTTGTCCAATGCTCAAATAATTGATTGTTAGATTACATACATATGTGTACACTATCTCCTGAAGCTTAGTAGTTTACGAAGTAGGTGCCAACCATAAGATAGTGTATCCTATCTTTGATTTGGGAAGTTGATCAGAACCAACCATAAAATGCATTGGTTCGAGAGAGAGCATTGGAGCTACCGTTGGGTACTAATTTGCTTTCTCTATTGGTGTGTTTCGATTCCCAATTTGAAACTAAATAATGTGATTAGGGGTCAAAGTAATTGTTGATGTTTATGATTATATATTCACATTTATTATTGAAGTTTTTTTAATATATGTTTACTAGACAGAGCAAAGTTTTTAATTTAGTTAATAAGAGAAGCTATGTAATTAGGAACATGATATTAGTTGCAAGTTTTTGAAATGATTGAGAAATGGAATTCACTGTGTGACGGATATGTAGAGACAAATTTGATTCTGTGTAGTTGCAAGATGAAGGTGAATAAAGTGATGGCACATGTCTTGGTGCCTTCTGGTATTTGATGATACATTGAGGGAATGCGAAAGAATTGATATAATCAAAGTAATCAATAGCTTATATTTGTTGGAAAGGGCAAAGCATTTGGCTTTTTCGGAGGAGGCTATAATATTAGTTATATGATCAATTTTGATGATGTAAGTTAGTTACTGATAGATGTTAGTATGAATCAGTGAATTGATTACTCGGTTTACAAGAGGATAGGCGATTAGATCTTAGATGCGAAATTGTTGTTTTATAATTTTTAATTATATGGCATTCGATTTTTTGATAGTAGTTAAGAACGCTAGACTTGGTGGTACTAAGATGAGGAAAATCAAAACTTAACGCATTGCACATCCTGCGTTGCATAATGTGATAATGCAATAAAGGAAATGTGCAAAGTATTAATTTTAAAAGCTATACTATTAGTTACACGAGGCTTCATACAACCCGTGCGATGCACGGGCTTGTTTGTTGACTAATTAAGTTGTTTTCCGTAATGTTGATGCATCTTTACCCTTGTCGGATCGGGGTAGCACATGATGGTATTTAGATGCCTGTTAGAGAAGTTGTATTGTATTTATTTTAGTAGAATTGATATGGGGATAACATACCTGCTTCCGGAGGTAGGCAAATTGCCTGCCTCCCCTTTGTAAAAAGTTTGAAAAATATACAATTTAGCCCCTCCGGTAAGCGACTGATACACGTTTTCCCCCTGTCCCCACCCTTTTTTACAAAGAGAAGCAGGCAGTTGCCTGCCCCCCAACTGCAGGCATCATTTTCCCAATTGATATTTAGAGGCCTAGTAATGTTAACTTTTTGCATTTGAATTAGTTTATTTTCATTAAAAGTTTCAATTAACATATAAATACAAAGATAAATTATAATCATTTTTTTTAAGTTCAGGATGTTAATGGTAATACATTGTGAATGGAGGGGTTGTTTTATATTGTAATTGGGCGTTGCAACTCAGAATATGGTATTTGCGCGTAATGTATTCTTCGAACGATTTTTTTTTTATAATTATTTTATTTGAAGGACTTATCCGTCATTCTTCTTAATGTGAGGGGGCTTTTGTTACTAAATGAGATTTTTGGTTTCTTCTTCATGCATGGCCTGAACCCAACTTGGATGTAATTTTCCAGAAGATGCAAAGGCTGCATTAACACCCAAATTAAATGTTGAAATGCCTCTTGGGTGTCTTTTGTGGTTAATTTTGCAACGTATTAACTGTTCACTATGTACTTTGCTAATCGTATACTCATTATATATACGCTAAATACTTTTAATCCTAATTATAACACACAACGCTCAATATCTTAACCCTAATCTTGAAATGGCAGCCACACCAAATCTCGATGAAATGAAAAACGCTACTGAATTCGGTAAACTTGAGGATGGCTTCAAGCTGCTTATAACACATGAAAAGGCAGAAGAGGAAAGCTTTATTGCTCGGATTGGAGAGGAAAGCAACCAATTGAGGGCGGTGATTGAGAAAAAAGAGCAAACAATCACCGAGGCAGCCACATCATTTACTCGTTTCAATGCTGTGACTGCAACTGGGCATGATTGTCTTCTTGAAATGCAACTCAAGGACCGCAGGAAGCTTGATTTGTTGGCTCAACTACTGCTGCTGTCTCGTGAAAGCTTGAAGGAGAAGGATGAGCTGTTGGAGAGGGTGAAAGATGTTGAAGACTCTGATGATGAAGAATAGGTTTTACTGGGGATTTTCTTTTTGTGTTTTGATGTAGGTAGTTTTTTGGGGGCTGTATATGGTTTATGTGAATGATGATGATGTAAAAACAATTAATTTTGTTTTAATGGAAAAACTGATCACTGATCAGTTATGCTTTTAGTATATATTAATGTCTTTTTTACCTTTAAGAGTTATTAAAGTTTATTTTTATTTTTTATTATTAAGGGTTAAAATATACTATACAATATTAGGTAGGTAGTGTGTGTTTGACTTTCCTATCTCACACATGTTTCTCTCACACTCGTAAAAACACACAGTTACATTTAGATTGCAGATCTAGGGTTTTCATTTTTAGGTAAAATTAAGCAAAATGAATATTAAACAATCAAATGTTTATGAGGGCTATGTTAAAGGGTTTGAAGCTTTGATGATTGAGCCAAATATTTAAGGTATTGGACTTAAATCTGATCAAATGAATGGTTGATTTTAATGTAAACGATGTGTTTTTTTATATGGGTTTTTGATCTTTAGTGAAATTAGTGTATACCCTTTTGGGGATCTTGTGTTTTTTATATAAAAGTTGGGATTTTTATATGGTTTCTTGATCGTTAGTGTAGAAATGTGGATTTATTTGCATCCTTTTAAGATCTTAAAGTTGGAATTTTGATATTGGGTTTTGATAGTTAGTAGAATTATGTATACCCTTGTGATTGATTGTTTTGTTGTTTATGTTAATTTGATTTAGTTGGGATGAAATCCCTATAAAAATGTAAATAAGATGTGATTTAGTTTTTCCCCTTTTTGATGCCCTTTTGTGGATTTTTAATAGCTTCAAATTAAGTTGTTTTAAGTTGGAATTTTGGACAAATATATTTGGCTTGCTTGCCTATCTATTCATATTTTTTTTAGTAATTTTAGAATTTTCTTTGATTGTTTTCTGAGGACTTGAATATACCCAAATCTGCTCTGCAGCCAAGTGCATCAGCAGACCCTAGTACTTTTTTTGGCTTATTAAGTTATATATCAGTGCATATTTATGCATTCTTGTGGCTTTGTTTAGCTTATTGTTAGTTACATTACTCATTTTCAGTATTGTCTAGCTTATTCCATAGGTTATTAAGGTTTTTGTTATAATTTAACGTAATCACCACTTTACATACTAAACTGATATGATAAGCTCAGTTTAAAAACTAAAAGGCAAAACCAAAAATGAATTATTTCATGAATAAAGGATAAAGTCACACACACGCAACAATATACGTGATTCACTATTAGATTTCATGTTTGAACATTACATAGATGTGCTACGCTAGGTTGGTGAAAGTTTCTTTGAAAACAATGTTACGTGTGCAGTGCTTAAGTTCCGGGTCCTCGTCTTCAATCATTAGTATTTTAAGACCGTCAGGACTGGTAACTCTAGATAGCGCAACATAAAGCTGACCATGGGTGAACACGGGAGTAGGCAAATAGAGGCCAACGTAATTAAGTGATTGGCCCTGACTTTTGTTAATTGTCATTGCATAACATGGTCTTACAGGGAATTGTCGCCGTTTTAGGACAAATGGCCACTTGGATTGTGTTGATGTGAGTATAATCCTGTGTATAATGACATCCTCCCCTATATTTGAACCTGTTAGAACCTTAGCGTGAATAACAAATTGGCCTAGATCTGTGATGAGCAACCTTGTTCCATTACACAGCCCTTTGCTTGGATTGATGTTCCGCAATAGCATAATTGGTAATTCCTTTTTTAAGTGAAGAGCATGTGGGGGCATCCCGGGGAAATTTAAGGAATTTAGAAATTCAATCGGATAGTGTTCGTGCTGTTCTAGGCTGTCTGTAGATGCCTTGCAAATCTCGTCTGCACTGTTGTATGTAACAGATTCCCCTGCTAACTGTTTAAACATGTACTCATTGATGGCATCAGCATCATCATTCCGAGGAGTTAGTATTGCCCGTTCTTTGAGATACACATCGTCCGTTTGTCTTGTTGTAAAATCAGGGTATGTCTCTGCGACAATCTGCTTGATAGGAGAATCCCATGATTTAATTAGGAAGTTTTCAGGAATGTCAATCCATGTAACACCCCCAATTTCGTGATATGCAACGGAATTTAAATTGGGTGTTACTTCATGGCACAACAGTTGAATAATAGAAAACGATCACCAATTTGGTCGTTTTAAAATATTTATCATTCGAATATCAGAGTTTACAAAGTAAGGTCCCAATGGTTTCAAAATTTATTAAATAGGTTTTCGAATGATATTTATAGCCTTCATAAGTATCCGTGCTCCTCCGTGACATCCGTGCTCATTATGGACCTGAGATAAATACATGCTAAAAGCGTCAACACAAAGGTTGGTGAGTTCATAGAGTTTGTAAGTAAAACTGTTGATTTCCAAAATCAAAGAGTTTGTGAGTAAATACTGTTGATTTCCAAAATCAAAGAGTTTGTGAGTAAATACTGTTGATTTCCAAAATCAAAGAGTTTGTGAGTAAATACTGTTGATTTCCAAAATCAAAGAGTTTGTGAGTAAATACTGTTGATTTCCAAAATCAAAGAGTGAGTAATACCATAGTGTTTATAGTTAAACCAGTTGATTATCAAAATCAAAGTGTGAGTGAATTCCTAGAGTTTACATAAAATCAGTTGATTTTTCAATAGTTTCAAGTTTAGGTAATAATTGTAACAAATACAATTATTAATAAAATAAGCGATGGGTTGCGATATTATGCACCCATAGTTGGTTTGTTATAAAATAAGCAGTGGGTTAAGTTGTTATACACCCATAGTTGGTTGGGTTGCCCTAACCGGGTCAACACAAAATAGTTATTGTTTGCCAAATAGTGATTTTCTGCTATATAATGAATACAAGTTCAAGTTTAATAAAATAATGGCAATACTGTATCATGACTACAATATCATTCTATTGCTCTAAGTCTCATGACACTCAACGCTTAACAGGCATCAAAAATGATGTAAAGTATAAAGGCCCTCGAGATGGGTATTTGCCAATAACCCATAAGTTTGTTCAAATAAAGTGCGCCTGGGTGGCTCATCCTAGCAGACCCAAACGGGGATTGTCAGTCCCAAATAGATCTATTCACAATTATTTACGTTCACTCGCAAGTGATTAAGGTTCATGATGTGAGGGACTTCGAACATGGCAATAAAGGTAAACTTAGGCAATAGTGAATCAGGTATAGCATACAGTTGAAAATCATTTGTGATCATGTTTATAGCAGGTATCTTTCCATGAGATATAAAAGCGTATAAAAGTGAATTCATAAGTTCATAGTAATTCGCAAAAGTTGATAGTGTCCTTGTAAGTAGAAGCAAGTATTATGTTTTAATAACAAGTAGAGTGGTTTATCAACTGAGTATAATGTTTAAAGTAAACTAGTAAAGTTTATATGTAAAGCGAACATGTATCGCCTTCAAAAGTAAGTCAGAGTAGGTAAAAGAGTAGTCTATGGAACTCACAGTAATGTGTAAATAGTTAAGAGTACTTCTGAAAAGTAAAAGCATTGTATTTGAGCATGTATCTCCCCCAAAAGTAGTTTAAAACGTATAAAAGTAGGGGCTACGAACTCACCTGATGTGATAGCAATAATGACGAAAGTGGATTCACTGAAATGTAAATTCAGTTGAGATTTCGGAAATAGCTTCACACACGACCTGAATAATAATAATGTTTGAGAATTCATCTCAGCACGAATAATGAATGCGATATGAGGAATCGTATGACGATTTGATCGGTGACGTGAGTGTGATATGCTTATAATATTATCAATAATATTATTTTCTGGTTATGATTTAGAAATCATAATGGTCGTTTACTTGAAGTGGTTGAAGCGAATCGTTAGGTATCGTTTAGAAGTCGTTATATATAAATATAACGTATCGTTAAATATTTGTGTTCGAAGTGGAAACATACATGCTGTGAGGGTGGGTTGTGTAAAATATGAATTGTAAATGAGTGGTGTTATGGTTTCTGTATACTCCTTAAACTTTCATTGTTTTTACACTTTATACCCTAACGGTGTTTGCGTTACACCGTTAGTCCCTAGTTTATAAAAGTTACATTTTTAACCCTGTAATTATCCAAAATGACAATCTGAGATTATATTTTATTATAAAGTCATTTTCTATCCCAAAGATATTGTTTTTACTGTTTCAGAACCTGTTTTTACAAAGTTGGCAGTTTTGGCCCTTCAAAGTAAAACTAGTTTGCAAAGTTAGTCCTTTTTGCATCAAAAACTTGTGGAAAAATTTTACAAAAATTTCAGAAGCTTATTTTAGTTTATTCAAGCTTAAGTCAACTGTTAGTTTGACCAGAAAAATTAATTTTGATTTAATGGCCTTAAAACGCATAGAATAGTGGCCCGTTAAGAAATTTGGAGGTGAGAGCATGAAAATACTTTTGGGCCTGGACTTGGGCTATTTTTGTGGTTCTAAAAATATTTGGTATGGGCCCAGTGGGCTGTTAAAACGCAAAGTCTTGTTGGGCTTTTGTTCAGCCCAATTCGGATATATAAGATTTTCAGAATTTAAGTTTTAGTTAGAACTAGCGATTTGGTCAAATCAAAATGGGTTAATTTAAGTGATGGGTTGAGCTTATTTTTGAGTGGTTAAAACATGAAAAGTTTAGTGTTCTAGGTCTACTAACGAGAGGTGCAGAAATATTGGGTGGTTGCATGCTCAAATTCGGAATTAACTGAGGCACAAGTTGGCCTAGTCGAATTGTTTAAACAAAACTGAGAATCATGAAATATTTTCTAAGTCTAAAAACTTAGTTTATGCGCTTAAGTTTTGTAGCTTTTTGAGGGTTTAATAGAGCTTTCCGTAAAATGTTCAAAACACGAAATTTAAAGTTTACTAGGTTGGGATTCTAACTAAGCCAAAATATATATGTGTTACTTTTGTGGATTCAAAAATAATTTTCCATGAAAGGGGCGAGTTGAGACGGTTTTGTATCAAAATACTTAGAAAAATTCTAAGTCTTTTGGGTTACACGCTTGTACATGAGATGCAAAATCAAAAGGGTCTCGTTTGTGCATGATTCGAATGCATGGTTGTGTTGTGAGTGGACGTACATATTATTTGGCGTCTAAGCAAATGTGTGGGGTGTGGTTTGAACTTAGAAACAGAAACGTGTACGTAAAAATTACATGATAATGCATACGTTTGAGCAAGTATATGCGATATACATTGTGTCATAAAGTGAAATTATGTTAGTTTGTCTTGGCAGTGTTGGATGTATTCAAATGATCAAGGAAAGTTCAAAAACGTGATATAAGTGGTATGTGTAAGTTGAGTGTGGCAGTAACTCATGTAAGAATGGAAATGATATTTCTTGTGTTGTGTTTAGTCGGCAGTTAAGGCCAAAAGGGAAAATGACAAAATGAATTTGATGTTAATCATTGTGGCTTGGTTGAGTATTTTAAGAGTTTATCTCATTTTATACATGGTCAAAATAAATGTAGTGATCATTTTAATAGTTTGTATATTCGCCAAGAGCAGGTACGAATTTTTCTTGCTAGCCAAAATATATGTTGGGTCGAGTTGGGTGTCATACGAGACATATAAACGTTAAATATTAAACGTTAATTGTTTTAGATACATTCGCGATTTTAGACTATCAAGGTTCGTACAAATGATTGTGACATAGAAAATGTGCGAACGTGTTACGACGTTTAGATTAACATAGTTGAATAAAAGCAAAAATTTAGTCCGTAAAAATGGTTAATTAAACAGTGACGATAGATTAGTCTCCGTTCGCTATTTATAAATGGAAGGGAAATTTACGGGATGTTATAATACCAACTTGGGTCATCCTCCCCTTCTTTGCATTTCGCCGGCACTTTGCCATCCCCCATAGCCAAAACCCATCTATTGAAATCATGTTTTCGAGTATCAAGTTCCCCATTTTCACTATACTCATTGACACGCATGCTGCGCGTAAGGCTGAATACCTTGCAATGATTCCATAATTCAGATTGGTTTATGCATGATTGCACAATGTCTCCCCTGCTTCCTTTCGGTATAACTGGCAGAACTTGTCGAAAGTCACCTCCCAGCAAGACCGTCACGCCTCCAAATATTCGATCCCTACTGTCCTGGTCATGATATCCTAAAATATCCCTCAGGGTCTTGTCCAATGCTTCAAACGCATATTTTTGAGTCATTGGAGCTTCATCCCATATAATAAGCTTAACTTGCTGAATGAGTTCCGCCATATGTGTGTTTTGTTTTATGCCGCATGTACTGTTCTCTAATAATTCAAGCGGTATAACAAAACGGCTATGCGTGGTTCTCCCACCTGGTAGCAGCAATGAAGCTATTCCTACACAATTTGAGAACATTAATTAGTCGTGCATTTTTATAAACTTCCAAATAGTTGATTGTTTACATTTAGTATAAATTTGTACCTGAAGATGCAACAGCAAGCACTATCATGCGTTCTGATCTTAACCTTGATATGATAGTTTTGTATAGAAATGTCTTTCCGGTTCCGCCTGGACCATACACAAAGTAAAAGTTCCCTTTTTTACCATGGACAGATTCAATCACCTGTTCATAGATGAAACGTTGCTCGGGATTTAACAATGAATGAAGTTGTTGATGTTCAATCTTACTCTTGTTCATATCATAAGCCAACGCTTCTCTTATGAGACGATTGTCCATGTTGGTTAGTAACCTTGGGTCAGGCAGTGGTAGGTCTTGAAAATCCGATAAAGATCTCCCATTTCTGTTTAACAACTCTTGGATTTCTATCAAACAATAGTTCTTGAGTTGTTCTTCTGTCAACTCCAAGTCAGGGTAATCGAAGATTTTCCTTTTCTTGTGTAGAAGATCTTCTGATAAAAACTTCCAGTTTTCTTCCCACAATTTTAAAGGCCTGCTGACATCACAAAAAATTAAAATTGTCACGAATATGTCACGTAATTGTGGGCCAAACATCCATACACTTGCTTCTGATATAGCATGTGTCCACTCTGTGTCATCATTTAAAAGGCCATATGCAAAACATGTTTCCTTGAATGTGGAACATAGTTTGTCATGAACAGTCATGAGTTTTTCAAAAGACTCAGGACCTCTCACAATATTCAACAACATTCTAAGATAATATCGTTCTCCAGACGCCGGGTGCGAGTAAACAATCCTCCCAATGCATTTTTTTCAATTTGCGTTTTTTCCACATTTTGGTTTTCTCATGCCATACATAATGTGTAGGTATCTCAGCATACGTGTATTGATTCGCTTCTGTATCACGCTTGTTTAATTCAAACCAATCAGTGAACATGGTCATGTCGATACCTTCCCTTTGAATTAGAGCGGGTAAGCTTTCTGAGTCACGAAGTGTGATTGCATGCTGATTTGGCAAATGGTAATTCAGCTTCATAACAGATGGATATGAGTAATGGATGTCGTAGGAAAACAGACGCCACACCGCCTCACATGGAGCTAAAAAATGACAGTTCAAATAGTTCTTTATTTCGTCCACCTCCAAAACCTGTACATTTGCCATATCACCATCGTTTTTAACATTTTCTTGAATAACAATTGTGGCTCTATCGGGACCTTTATTTAAGTACTTGAATAAGTACTTAATTGCCTTTGATCTGTTGCACCATTCGACATTAATGTGGGCCTGATATTTCAGGAGGAGATAACGGTTGTGAGGAACGACATATCTGTTATCGTATTTGAATTTTCCTTTTATATGGTAAGCTTTATTATCCCTTCGGCGATAAATAGCATAACCATCATTGTCAACAATTGTTTCAGCCACAAAAGGTTTAGGAAAATGTTTCGAGCACTTACTCTCAACTGTACATGCAGCGTTTTTATCATCTTTACCACAGGGACCATGTAACATAAACTCAGTTACTACTTTATACGCATCTGAATCATTCGTTCGACATGGTATCTCAGCTGTAATTATATCATTTATCTGGGATGAGGTCTTGCATTTCAACTCTTCTTCTAGCCATAGTAGGATATGAGCATGTGGTAGACCACGTTTTTGAAATTCTATCACATACACAACTGAAAGATAATTGAAAAAAGCATAAGCTACTGCATAATTTAGATATAAAAAGGGTAAACAGATTAACATTAGCAGTTAAATTTTATTACCTGCCCGTGACTTGCCAAAAATATGTTGTTTTGTAAGATCATTTAACAGTTCAGTCAGTTTAATCTTGAATACACGCGTTGCCACTTCTGGGCGGTCATGGCCTTTTTGGCCCGGGATGTGCTTTAACATTTCTGCTATATCGGGCCATTTTGGGTTAGCAGTGAAAGTGATGAACAGGTCTGGGTTCCCATAGGTTCGGCATATAGCCATTGCATCCTGGTAGTTTTGCATCATATACCTTGGTCCGCCTATAAAACTCCTTGGTAGAATGATTCGTTTTCCCAGACCTGCTGCACTTGTATCCCCCTTTGTTACAGCGTCACAAACATTATGATATAGATCTACGCGCAACGTATCTTGATTTTACTTGGTCCATTGAAGTCTCTGCTCTTCAACAGCCGTGTATGCATCAACCAAGTATTGTTGGAATAATCGCCCACCTTTAAGAAAGGTAGTACCTTGGTTATTTCGTTGTTGTATGATGTATGAATAGTATTCTTTCATTGTGACAAAATCCCTTTTGGTCTTGCGTACATCTCTGTTGTTGTGATACGGTATCTTTTCATGAAATCCCTCCTCTCCATATGGGAACAATAATGGATATTGGAGGGACATGTATTCTGAATGTAACTCAGAAATACGTTTCAAACCTTCATCCTTGTTGCTTACAACAATGTATCTTGTAGGAATACCATCACCAAAGTCGTTAGTAATTAGAGCCGCTATTTCTGGCACAGTTGGGGCATTGTATTGCCGAGAGGAACCCCGTCCACTTAGCAGCCGTAGTTCAAAGGTTGCTGAATTGTGGGAGTCACACCAATCTCGAGCCATTCGAAATGCCTTGGTGATTGAATTTGATTGATCAAACATTTGAATCAGACTTGCTACTATATTTGCATCTACAACTTCTCCCCCATCCTTGTCTATAAAAGCTCCCATCCGGTTCTTTACTTCATTTCCAGTGTCAAAAAAGTATAGTTGCGCATATTTAGGCTGACTTTGCTGTTTAGGGAGCAGTGAACCTATTCGATGATAGCTTTGACCATTTATTCTAAAGGTATATGGACCCCTTCCTGTGTTAATTGAATGGTCTATTCTTGCTCCAAAAGATGTGTAACAAAACATGCCATTATATACTCTGATTTGCTCTTTGAATCTTAAACTTGCAGGATTGTTATAGTCCATAAGCTCATTAAGAGGCGAAGGTGGTTCATTAAACATGGGGAAAAGCAGTTTTCCGTCTTGACAGCAAATGGAGAAAGTTGGATTGACACGGCTCCTTGCTTTATCGCTTCTCTCCTGATACCACATAACCGCCTTGCAATTTTGACATTCAAATGATGGAGGGCCAATATTATGGGGAACCACATGTACACCTTGCCAAAAGAGGTAAACATTATTGAGAATAACAACATTTTTATCCATTAAATAACATAATACATCAATTATAAAATATGATTTTACCTGCAGATGCATGTGCAGCTCCGTGTGGGATTTTTTTAGCTGCACGCTCAGATATTGTTCCTGTATGAAGAATCATTAAGGTAATATTCAATCTTATGAAACCAATCGTCTGTCAAATATAGTTCGTTTAATTAATCACCCGCTGATCTCCTTTTTTTATATGTAAAGGGTTTGGGTAAAGACCATAAAATAACAACTTACTTTCTCCATTTTACCGAGATGAAACACGTACTTTTTTATCAACATTTAAGCCAACACAACTATCAAGTATTGTTCCGAGATGAAACACCTACTTTTTTATTAACATTTAAGCCAACGCAACTATCAAGTATTGTTCCGATATCAACAAAAAGTTGTTTAAGAAGACAAGGGTAATATAGTCATTTCAAGTATTATTTAATTATTTTATACAACTTTTTGTTGATATCGGAACAATACTTGATAGTTTCGTTGGCTTAAATGTTAATAAAGAAGTAGGTGTTTCATCTCGGTAAATTGGAGAAAGTATGTTGTTATTTTATGGTCTTTACCCAAAGGGTTTTTTGGAAGTAGAAGCTGTTTGATTAGGTGCCAGATCTGTTAAAGTCGCTACTGAACGTGATCCTTCTCCTAACAAATTACGGTGAAAATGCAAATCAGGTATGCATTGTTGAAACATTTTTGTTATCTCATAATGCAAGTGAATGTTTGGGGCTGATGTATACCTGTAAATGTTTTAACAATCTCAGTTAACTATAAACCACAATAGCTTTGTATTTTTCCACTTTGACTGATAATTGTTTTGGAATGAATAACCACACTTTTGTGCAACATGTCTGACAGGGATGGAACATCAGCAGGTTCATTTTGTGACCCTGTAACGCAAAGACAAAGATGAATTTGATCAAATACATAATTGGAAGGTATGGAAACTTGTTAAATTGAAATATACCTGTATTCATTTATATTTGCAATATCTGAGTGAATTTTACAACACATAACCTTGCAGGTTTGGAAAGATAAAGAAGGAAGATGT
The DNA here is from genome assembly GCA_021014915.2 of Artemisia tridentata subsp. tridentata. Classification (NCBI taxonomy): domain Eukaryota; kingdom Viridiplantae; phylum Streptophyta; class Magnoliopsida; order Asterales; family Asteraceae; genus Artemisia; species Artemisia tridentata. The sequence goes on from CP139504.1 coordinate 20,287,035, forward strand.
ATATTAATTCATCTCTTGGAATTCTATTGCTGAACTGATGCAATAAGTGTGGTGAACAATGAAAAGGCATGTATGGTAAGTGTCTCCAGGTTTTTAAGGTTCTTATTATTCTTTTAATAATGATTATGATTTTTTCAATAACAACACACTAATGCATTTTATTTTAAAAATCAGTAAATTAATTATGGTCCATGTATATAGCATATGAAGTAAGTAAAATACTCTCAATTGTTATAATGTAGAGTAGGAATTGACCTGTTTTATAAATGGCACAGCTCCTACATCTACATTCTCAGCCTATAGTGCAAGATAACTTTGTGAGGAACCTAAAAAACAAAATGTTATATTCAATTGAACACTGACCTGGATAGCGCCAATCAATAATTGTAGACTCCTCAGCTTACGATATGGCCAACGCTGAATACCCATTTCTCTACATCGCTTTTTAAAAATAGATAAACATACATTGGATGCTTTTGCAGCTTTTGCTATTGGCAGATAGTAATATTGGGACACCATTTCCCTACTGAACTCCATGACTTTACTGGATGAATTGAGAAATAGGATATGGCAACCTAATGAGATTCCATGTATTTTAACAGTTATTGTAACTGTTAGCTTTCAACAAACACTATTTAATGGGTTTTAAAGACACTGGTAACCCAATGATATTTCATGCATTTTAATGGTTTTTGTAACTGTTAGTTGTCAACAAACACTATTTATTAGGTGTTAAAAATTGGATTATGTATATGAATTTATGCAGTTAAATGACCCTTTATATACTTTAGATTGATTGATAATAACAGTTTCATTTAGGGATGTTTGAATCATACTGCAGCTCTGTGTTCAAGGCTTTTATAGGTGATAAATTTAGTTTTGTCAGGTCATATTAGGTTCTTATGGCTCAGTTAGTCAATCAAATTCACAGTTATTTTACAAAAAGGTCAAAATCAACTTTAATTTTCATGCCTGCATAGACCGATGAGTTTTAAGCCTGCATTACCATTGAATTAGTAGCATAGATATATAATATAACTTCAATAAATCTTATTGTAGATTAAAACTTCATTTTCATTCATTTTAGACCAATCAAAATCCATTTTAGTCAACGTTTGAAAAAAATCAAAAAACCTAACTCTGCACATAGCAGACTACAACTTTACTTTTTCCCCTTTTTGCTAATAACCCTTTATGTACTTTAGTTACATCAATAATTGAAATGGTTATATAAGTGAATGAAAATAGGGAATACAACAGGATATTTACAGGATCATAGATAATTGGATTTCATTAATTAGAGATTTAGTTACATTCATATCATATGAAATAGTATACATATATCAATATTTGGATCATTCATAGGTTGATCTTGTACATTAGACATTACATTTGGTAACCATGCCTGACGAAGAAATTGGAAAAACCATCTTTGCATTCATGGTCATTTGTCATTAGTAACACGCATATATATTTGATCTGATGTAGCAACTATCTAAACCACGATATGTTCATCCTGCAGGTACCTGAAATAAAATTTAGCACAAAAGAAACAATATTCTGCATGATGTCACGCTGGGATATATCGTCAAACAAAGATAAAATCAAAGGTAAGCAAACGGTCGAGTTTTTTGTCCTCTAAATAACAATAAAAAATCCCAAAAAAACAGTTTTAATCCAGTCTATTATTATTATCATAAGTGTTTATTTTATAAAGTCTTCTTGGTGTGCATCACGCGTGGACTCATTCTGAATCTTCAACCACAAACCTGACAACAAAAAATATAAGGTGAAACATGTTAGCATGCGGGCAAATATAAAACAATAAGTGACCAAAAGACGCATACAACACGTGCTTACCGTCTTGTCTTTTTGTTGGCGGGTAGGGTGCTATTGTCACCATCATGCTCAACATCTTCAGTTATAAGCTCAATATCCGCATCCGAATTCTCAATTTCCACACTGCAAACAATTTAACCATGTTTGTTATATTAAATGTATTGGAACTGTAACATGCTTAGCGTAAAAAAGGTTTGGAAGGTATGTATGTTTTGTGTTCACCAAAGGTTTTATGTTTCGCTAACCTATTTTTCTTGTTATCATCTGCAGGATTGGACTTTATCAGGCGATTGAATGATGAGGCCGATGTTGCAGCTGTGTTATTAGTCGGGGTATTGGACTCATCACCTTGGCTATCATCTGTCGGCTGTAGCTCATTTTCCATCTTTGAATCTTCAACGTCCAGCCTGCAAACAATGGAATTTCATGAGTAAGGGTCTTTCAAGAAATACATTTCCTGATATCTCTAGTGGTTCCTATCCGGCGGTCGCTTTATAACCTGAGGTGCTATTGTTTCTGCAGATCGTTATCAAGGTCATTAATGATTTCGCTAACACACAAATTTCAAAGAAGTTATATGTTAAGGTACTGCTAGAAGGTACTAATATATATATGGTACTGCTGCTAGTTGTGTTAAACTGCTGCTAAGCTTATGTTAACATGCTGCTAGTGGTGTAACCTGCTGCTAAGCCTATGTTAACCGGCAGCACAATTGAGTCACATAACTTTCCAAATAAAAGCGCACCATCCGTAACTATTCGATGCATATAGGTACACATAATTGCACATTTGTTGGTATTTTAGTGTAAAGTAAATTGAGTCGAATATGCAAATAAGGGTCGACACTTAGTTGCATATTAACAGGACTAACTGATTAACTGGGTTTAAGGTACTGCTTGGTAATGTTAAGGTACTGCTAGTGTGATGTGGTACTGCTAGTTAAGGTACTGCTAGGTAATGTGAAGGTGCTGATAGTGTGAGATTTCATGAGTAAGGGTCTTTAAAGAAATACATGTCCTGATAGAGTTGTTTTTGGTATCCAAATACTACATGTTTTGATTACCTTTTTCTTCTCTTATCCTTTACAGGCTTGGAAGGGGTAGTGAGTGTTGGCGGCTGGGTGCATGGCTTGGATGATGAGCCTGCTACAACTGGTTCATTATCAACAGTGCTTGAGCATGTGGTTTCAGATGACGGATGATACGGGTCAACTGCCCAACACGTAAAACTCTCAAACGTTCCATATTCATAATACGTGTGGGTTTTGATTTCAAATAAGTGTGTTGTGCCAATGAGGTCAGCTATAGGAGATGGCAAGTCTGCGTGCTCGTCTAAACCCTGTAGAGTAAGGAGTGAGTAATGAGAATGGGAGGATGGGGCGTAAGTAGTCAGGGGTTTATAAACGTACCTCATCCTCATCTGCCACTAATGCCGAAGCTGGGAACTTGACCAATTCAACTGATGGCTCATCAAAAAGGACCACCACGGTCTGTTCGGTACTATCAGAGATATCAAGTTCAAGACGATACCTGAGGTAAGCGCGTGCCAAATGGCAAGTGTCAATGTGACTAAATATATTTATTACATACAAATGTTTTAAGTAAGTATAAGTTACAAACATAGAATTACCTTATTACCGGGTAATCAATTGGCCTGTCGCATGAATCACACCAGAACCGCCCATTCTTTCTAGTAGCTCCTTTTTTGCAGCTGTCACCCCCACATGATGGAAAATTCCATCCCTTTCTAGTACGCACATTAGCAATCCTGGCCTTAATTATGAAAGTTGCACTCTGTGTATAAATAATATATGTAAATGATATGCAGTATAAGGAGACTATAGAGATGGCGGGTGCAAAATAAGAAATACATCATTTTTTCTATTGCGAGCCCAAATGAGCAAATTCTCGATACATCCTTCTCTTGGTTCAGAGTTGTCTATACGCGATGCTCCTTTTGAAGGTTCAGTGCTGCTAACAAATAGATAAACAATTTTTATAAATTAATTGGCTTTAGGAACTCTTCAATAACAAAAATTAAATTGATACAATTTCATACCCGGTATCTGACTTTAGCGCTTTGATTGCAGGGATGTTAACACAATCTAGTATCTGGGTGGATGAACTACTTGATAAATAGAGCTTATCTGGAAGGTAATAGTAAACATTAAATTAGAATGACAAAGATGGTTAACATGGAAAAGGTAAATAGTCCAAAGCCACTTACTGTTATAATGTTTTGCAGATGTGGAAGTCACCACAACAGCACACATGCCTACATGTCTTGCCTTCTTCTCAATCAACATATCAGCAAGACCTCCCCATAGAGTCACCCGTATGGACTGGCCCCTGATTACACAGGAAACATGAATAAGACAAAAGGTTAGTTCCCTAGTACATATTGGCAAATAAGTCATCAATTTTACAACATACTTTGTAAAAAATATAAATCTCAACCTATGATTGGCCAGGTAGAAATCAAGGTTTTTGGCGCCTGTTTTTGTATAGTTCACCCTTCCAACATTCGTAACATAACCTGCAGCATCTGAAAGGTAAAAGCTTTTATAGCAACAACATTTAAACACTAATAAATTGAACATACCTAAACAAACAGCAAATTACCAATAAGATATTTGTTCTCTGTAGGCTGGATATGATCAAAATCCACCAACTGGAATGGATACCTAACAAACCCTTCAGATACAACCACAGATTTCCTTATGGTGGTTGTTCCATCAAACTCAAGCATAAAGGTATCGTCCTTCCTGATTCGGAAATCTTCCTTGTTTTGCATGACGACAAAATTTTTAACCGAGTATACCCCCCCTCTTTTAACCTCAAGAAATTGTGAGCCACCGTTGCCTTGGCAGTACAATGCATAACATTACCTTGCAACAAAAGTATGTATGAAATCATTGATAAACAACGCATACATCTGATTATCTTTTATTATATTTTGCCATTATTCAGGTTTTTCAAGCATGGCTGTCAAGATACCTTAGCATCAGACACCAAAAAATCAGTGCTCAAGTATCGGCCGGAAGGAGCATTTATATCCCACATCCTACACAACATCACAACAATCGTACCGGTTTCATCCAGCTTGAGTTCATTCAGGAACATTACATGCTTTGGGCCTCCAATTTGTGTAGCCATACTGTTATGCTTAATGGACATTTTTACTCCTACTCCTACTCACAATGTCTGGGCAGGAAGTGGGCTTAATGCCTTATTTATGCAACCCCCATTTAAGAGGGGTTTAATTGTAGAGTGATTCTTATTATTTGAGAGGGCAAGATTGCAGCCCTTTTGTATGCCATAACTGCATATTCGATTGTGATATTCATCATGGACATTCATGAGGAGGCTGCTCATGTTGCTTTCATTGAATACGGAGTTGTAACTCCAGGAATATGAAACCACCTGCATATTATTGACTGGACATTCATGATGAGGCTGCTCATCTTGTTTGAATTGAATTCGCAACATTAATACTCCAAACTCAGAAATTGTTATTCGGATCATTAATACTCGAAACTAAGGAATTGTTTGTAGTTATTTTGGTATGCATACTCATGTTTGTACCGTACTTATGGTTGTGCACAACCCCCCTTGCACATTAAATTAAGGTACTTAAGCTTTATATATAATAGATACTCACATAGCAGATTTTGATTATATTTCTTGCCAATTGATGTTAAGATTCAGTCCTTGAATGGATTACTCAGTTTTTTGCTTGAAGATTTCAATTAATGCTTCATGATCCATAACCTCAAGTTTTTTTCAAAATGGTTTGGTTCAATAGCTGAGTATATATTTGAATCAGTTAGAAAATATTATGTCATTCTTATTTAACATTTTGACAACTAATTGTTTCAAATATAGTCTTATTGAGTAAGGGATTCTTAGCATGTCATTTTGGAATTGTATCATCCTTCTGACTAATCAAATATTTTTTGCAGGAACGAAGTCGTGAGGATCCCCTAAATCAAGGTGTAGTTGCATTGTTATAAAAGTGCACTACAAATGTCGTGTGCCAAGAAGTTTAACGTGACAAGTAACGTGCATTGTTAGTTATTATCTCATAATTGATGTAATGTTTTATTTTCCATTTCACTAAATGTTTTTATATATTCTTTGATACATGTTACGAATTTTTGCTTGATCGAGTTGAATTATTGCATGTTACAACCATTTGCAATTACATTTTGATCTTTTCACGTTCTATTTTGAACGTTACACGAAACACTTACCACAATATTGCATATCGTTAATTGTCTGCCGCTAGGAATTTCCGTTGCTATGCACGGGTACTCGCCTAGTCTATTATATATAAAGATTCAATGGCTTAATTTAATGTGGAAGAGGGTTTGTGCACAAAAGTATGTACTGTACAACCTGCTTAAAGCCATTAATCGAGCCTTCAATTCATAATCACAACTTCAAGAATACAAACAGTTCTCAATTGAATGTCTCTTATTCATCATAGGGTTATGGAACATAGAAGGTTGCAAATTTACAAACCGTATTTATTGTTTAACTTTTTCAAATTCTTTCTTTCAAGTATAAATAGCACAACCAGGCAGGTTCACACTCACAGTAAACCAAACCAAATCACCAAAACACATGAAACCAAACCCATCAACGACAACAAAAAATCCATCCTTAGTTTCTTAATCCCATCTCAATTACTACCACATCACAAATCCATCTCGAACATCAATTAGTCACAAGACTAGAATTATATTTAAACAAAAGAAATCAAGAAATCTCAGATTTGTTCAACTTTTCTTTCTAATCTATTATAGATTTTTTTTGTTGAACAATACTCATCATCGATCATGTGGAAGCATTAGCTCATTTCTTAATATCCGAATCTAAAATAACGAATGATAACAAATATGTTATATTCGTTACTTTTAGTCGGTTCAAAAACAAACACATATCATATCACCTACTCGAGACCATTTTACCATGATCTTGAAGCCGTTTCCCTTGAAGCGGCGCCGTGTAAGATAGAGCAAGAAAGACATCCGTGGGTGTGAGAGTTGTTCAAGGGTTGTGATAGATAATGAACATCATATTTGATTGATGATATATGGGAACTGAGATTGAGATTTGAATTATTTGTTTGATTGAGATGAGATCCGTGCCTGATGAGAGGTTATGATAGAAGGGGGCGGATAACAAATGAAGTGTGGATTAGGTTTAGGTTAAGTGTGAGTGTTTTTAGGGTATTATATCCTTAACTGGGTATAACTTTTGGCTGGATCGAGTGCTTTCTTTTTGGATCGGGTATGACATTGATTATGGGCTGGATTGAGACTATTAATTTGGGCTGAGGTTTGATAATAAACATTTGTTATCCGAATTCTTTTTACACAAAAATTTTGGATACAAATCTATACTGTATTTCTTCTTCTTTTGAAAAAGAGAAAATTTTCTTCAAGTAATGTTTAGTTAGTAAATTTTTATTACTAGCAATTTCGCATTGAGGAATAGGTTTATGCGTGGTAAATTGATGGTCCATGTTTGGTCGTAGCTGTTAGTTTGCCTAATAAAAAAAATGTAACATTAAGCGTTCGGAGGTGTAATGGTTCATGGATTGTGCTTTACATTTATATTATGCCTTACGTCAAATCTGATATGTTGTATGTTTTGACCAACATTTGATCTGAGTAGTAAGTATCTTATAAAGATGTTAACTTTACGGCTGTGTTGGTCTAATTATGTGCACAAAGGAAAGTACCGTACAAACATAACAAAGCTCCACATGAGTTCTCAATTGAATGTCTACAATTATATGCAAAGAATACAAATAATCCAGGAGTTACACAACTCATAAATTTGTGTATTGAAAAAAGAATATAAAGCATTCTGATTGTATCAATAAGTCTTTAAATATAAGACTTTTCAGTTGGATTTTTCATATCATTTTTTTTAACGATCTTCACCACCATCATCTATGTCTTTCCTAATCCATAATCAACCACAAACAAGAATAATAATAATAATGATAAAAAAAAAAAAAAGGATCCTTTAATCACAGTCACAACATGAAAAACCTTCAACAACAAATTCAGAACTATCCTAGCCCCATCTCGACACAATACTACAACCACTACTTAGTCGAACTAAAAAAAAAAAAAAAAAAAAAAAAAAAAACGATCTTAGATCTTTTTTTCTTTTTGGTGTGGTACAAAACACGAAAGAAACAAAAATCATCGTCGATCTATGTAGATCATAGTTCTTTTTGTTATTCGAAATATTAAAGGACGAACAAAAACAATATAATTTAAATTCATCATTTGTTTCAATCAATAACAAAAGAAAAGAATAACCTACCCGAGACCCTCCAAAGGATCTTGAAGCCGTGTACTCGATTGTATTTGTTTTTCATATGATCGGTTATAATGGTAGATGATGATGAGATGGGTTGTAAGTTACGATTTGGATTTTTTTCCCTACAGATGGAGAGCACAAGAAAGATGGAAGCGACATGTTTGTGATTAGGGTAAAGTTATGATATGTATGTATTTCATTTAGATATGTATTTGGGGTTGTAAATTTGGGCCTTGGGTGTTAAACCATGTGTATAAATTAGTCACCCATATGTACAAATTAGATTATCACACATCTGTTGTAGTTAATAAAATGGGCTGCAGAAGATAGTGTTTTGATCCGCTTCCGATGTTTTAATTTGTGTCAGATACATTGTTCGTTGGATTGTTTGAAACTTTTTGATTATTTAAGAATTGGCATATAAATGATCCCTAAACATTCAGATAAGATAAATCAGTTTGGTTGTGACTACTCCTAAAATGATTATATGACCTCTAAATAATTAGAATCGGTTTCCACAATATTTCTTTAAAATGACTTAGATTTATATTTGCAAATAATAAATCGAAAAAAGAAAATCATAAGAAATGAGCATAAAACTTTTAACACTTGAGGGGCATAATTTTATGGGTGGTTTTTTTCTATGAAAATTTGATGGGTCCCGACTCAGTTACCGAGCGAGTGGTGTTGTGGTGTAGTAACATTACATATGGTCATCTTTTATCTTATATATTATCACCAATTATTGATTTATATCCTTTTATTTATTTTATACTTCTATAATTCTATGTAATATTTGGTTACAATTTGATGTTTCATTGTCATATCGATAGATACTGAGAATTACGTGCTCTACCAAAATTTTATAGGTATAGTAAGCGGCTAGCCAGCTCTAAGTAGTTTAGTTTTACAATAAAAGAAGTTCGAAAAATATAACATCTTGCAAAAAACCTCTTCACATGTCATCTTTTAAAGTGAAGTAATTATTTTAAATAGTGTAAACCTAATGAGTACCAACCATAAAGCTATGAACACTTAAATACAATTGGTGCAATGCACGGGCTTGCCATCGCCTCGTTTGAAGGGTAAGGTTAAATGTTGAAGTTAAGCAACTCATAATGACCGTTCTTAGGAGAAATACATTTTAAGTCGGAAGTTAGGTTTGGTGAGACATGCTTTTTTAGCATTCTTTCATTTTCACCAAACAAACAAAGTTAGGTTTGGGAATCAGTCTTCTGTGGGAAATGGCGACCAAGAAGATAATGTATCGCTCAAACTCTTTCTCCAAATTTAATATGAGAGGTAATTTCTTAATCACCAACTCTTTCCTTAAAACCCCTTTTTCATTTTTGGCTTCCACAATTTCTTCTTCTTCAACGACGACCTTTTCCTTCCATTATTTACTTCAATCAGTTGTTGCATTCTCTTACCAAAATGAAGCATTTTTCTCATTCAATTGACATTTTCAAACAAATGTGCGCCCTTGGTGTTCCTGTTGATAAATTTACAATGAGTATTGCCATCAAGTGTTGTTGTCAGTTGTATCGCACCAATGACGCTTTTGCGGTCCTAGGCTATTGTTTTAGGCGATCTATTGTACCAAATGCGTACATATTTAGTGCGCTTCTAGATGGACTGGTTCATGAAGATAGGATTCTTGAGGCTGAGATTTTCTTCAAGAAGCTTATTAAACAGAAACTTTGTGAACCTGATGTTGTTATGTTCTCCACAATGATTAAAGGGCTTTGTAAGATTGGGAATAACGTTATTGCCATTCAATTGCTTAGGCTTATGGATGAAAGAGGTTATAAACCTGATGTTGTGACATATAACACCATCATTGATAGTCTTTGCAAGGACAAAATGATTGATGATGCTTTCAAACTCTTCAAAGAAATGGTTTTCCAAAAAGGCATCTCACCCAGTGTCATCACTTACAGCTCTTTGATTGATGGCCTTTGTAATTTAGGACGTTGGGATGAAGCCTCTAAGATGCTTCAAGAAATGTTGGATGTTGGGATCTCTCCAGATGTGAAAACCTTCAATATATTAGTTGATGCATTTTGTAAAGAAGGTAAAGTAGACGAAGCAGAGGATGTTATCAACATCATGCTTGATAGAGGTATTGTTTCAGACATAGTGACATACAATACACTTATAGATGGTTACTGTTTGCGTGGTGAAATGAGCAAAGCAAAGACAATTTTTGATACAATGGTGTTTAGAGGTCTTGTCCCTGATGTTCTTACATATAACAGTTTATTGAATGGATATTGCAAGAGTTTGAAAATAGATGAGGCGATGGATTTCTTTAATGAAATAACCAGAAAAGGTTTGAAACCCGATGTAGTCACTTACACCACCATGATACAAGGATTGTTTCAGGTTGGACGTTGTGGAGATGCACGGAAACTCTTTGATGAGATGCATGGAAAGGGTCAAATGCCGAATCAATTGACTTATGGAATTATTCTAGAGGGTCTTTGTAAAAACCATCAGATAGAAGAGGCATTATCTTTGTTTCATTTAATGGGTGATAGCAAGCTAAATACAGATATTGTTGTGTACACTATCCTGATTGATGGTGCTAGCAAATGTGGGAAGTTTGATATTGCAAGGCTTCTTTTCCAGGATCTAACTGATAAAGGATTGCGTCCTAATGTTAGAACATATAATGTGATGATTAGTGGGCTGTGTAGGGAAGGTCTAGTGGGTGATGCAAAAGACTTGTTTCTTAAAATGGCAGAGAGTGACTTCCCTCCGGATAATGTTACTTACCGTGTTCTTCTCCAAGGATACCTAAAGAACCAATACTATGATGATGTAGAGATTCTTATACATGAAATGGATGGAAGACGTTACTCCCTTGATGCTACGACTTTATCATTGTTATTAGATCAAATCGCAGCAGGTTTGTTAGATAACACTTTACTTGAGTTGATCAGTAAGGTTGTGCCTAAGGAGTTGGTGGGTGCATCCAGTTTTTCTACTTGAATAGGTCTAGGTGAAAAACCGAGAAAGAGGTTGTGGGTTGAAGTTATATTGTGGCGTGAGAAATGAAGAGTGTACTTACAGAATGTTGAAAAATATGAAATCAGTGCCAAATATCCTTTGACTTCTTGTGTTTGGTTATTCGTAATTGTTATTTCAATGAATTCACAACTGTTATGTGTTTATATTTTCTGTAGGCGACTCACTTGTTGCTAATTTTATGGATGCTATTTGTTGACATCTTCTTTTTATTTCCTGACCCATGTTTTTTCACACTTGATCGATTTTATTGTGGTTGTAAGAGTTTGGTATGGAGTTATGGACAACGTGGATGTCATAGCTCCATTGTGTTGATTTTATTTTTACACTTTCAGCACCAGATCTGCTCACAGGATCACCATATTTCTTCTGTTTCTTTTGGATGTTGGGATCTCTCCAGATGTGCAAACCTTCAATATATTAGTTGATGCATGTTGTAAAGAAGGTAAAGTAGAAGAAGCTGAGAATATTATTGACATCATGATTAAAAAAGGTATTGTTCCGAACATAGTGACATACAATACACTTATAGATGGTTACTGTTTGCGTGGTGAAATGAGCATAGCAAAGACAATTTTTGATACAATGGTGTTTAGAGGTCTTGTCCCTAATGTTGTTTCATATAGTACTTTACTGAATGGCTATTGCAAGAGTTTGAAAATAGATGAGGCGATGGATATCTTTAATGAAATAACCAGAAAAGGTTTGAAACACGATGTAGTCACTTACAGTACCATGATACAAGGATTGTTTCAGGTCGGTCGATGTGGAGATGCACGGAAACTCTTTGTGGATCTTTTCATGCTAAACACCCACTAATGTGGGATAATTACAAGATACAAAATAGTTAATCAAGACCAATTCCAACACTAAACTACTGTAGAAGAAAAAAGTTTTCTCTGATCTGGTAAATGTGCTAGTGTTTCAAAAGATAGCTTTCTCTGGTTTAACATTTTTTCCATAATTGTTAGTTGATTTGGGTCTGGTCTAATCATTAGCTATTACATGATTTTGTTGCGTCATTGACAACTTTTTTACTCGACGATCCCACTTACTTAGTAGTCTGCTGATGATGGGAGCACCTAGGGCTACACGTTGAGAGAGTTGAGTTCCGGAAGGCTTAATGAACTTAATCGAACTTGACAACTTAACATTTGAAGAAGAAGAAATTGTGGAAGCCAATTACATTATATGCTCTCAACTCTTTCTTCAAATTTAATATGAGAGGTAATTTCTTAATCACCAACTCTTTCCTTCAAACCCCTTTTTCATTTTTGGCTTCCACAATTTCTTCTTCTTCAAATGTTGATGATTTTGAAGCATAACTTACATTTGCAGTTGATCACAAAACTCACCTTACACAAAATGTTATAAATACTGATATTTGATTCATCAATGTGATTCCGCTTAACTTGCATATAGACGCCAATGCACGACGAGTGTTAGCTTGCAACGTAATTATTGGTCTACAAGAATGAAGCACCGCTAGATTGTCTATAAGCAAAACATCTCCTTTCGTCCAAAGTATGGTGACATATTCAATTCCTCCTCCAAGGTCTTGATGCAATCATACATTACATCACTTGAGACCAGGCAATGGCTTATCCATTTTAACTTCAAACCTTTGCAGACCCACCGTATTTAAATTTTCATGCTCTTAATTACTAGTCAATCTTTTTATCTTATAACGTTTGTTGTAGTAACATTATACATCAAATATGAATACAATATAAACTAAATAATTCAAATTTAACTGTCTTATGTGAACTACTCTATAAATTTGTCGTTCAAAAGAAAATGTTATTTAATGAACTTTTTTCAGCTATGATATTGTCACGAACTTGAGAAGGTTAATTAACACTCAGTTCTCGAGTTTTGAGTGAAATGAAATGGAAAAGAATAGGAAAGGGATATTATTTATGCTCATTTTCTCACAATCCACGACCTGCTGAACCGACATCGGATCATCATCATATCTCTAGCCATGAGTTGTCTTTACTATTGTAAGGTATATTATTTATGCTCATTATAGTGGTTTTGATCTTTAGAAGTTGCTAGATAGATGATATCGATTTTGAATATCTGTGACTTCGGATTTTAGATCTTTCTTTCAGAAGTCACTCGCGCAAGACACGTCATGGTACGAGAAAACTTAATACTAATCCAAACATGTACATTGTGATTACACTTCACTGCCTTATAGGTAATCACTTGCATACAATACACGACAATTGTTAAGTTGCAAAGTTAACCATTGTTCAACAAGAATGAAACGGTGTTAAATTATCTAAAAGCAAAACATCACCTTTCTTCTGAGGTTCAAATTCCTCCTATGTGAACTTAAAGCAATCGTACACAACATGGGCAGGAAGCGACTTAGGGGCTGTTTCTTTTTTTTCCTGTTTCTAGTTAGGTCCTGTGTGGATATATGTGTACTGTTTCTAGTTAGGTCCTGTGTGGATATATGTTGTTTCTTTTTTATGCTTAATTGACCATCTTAATACGAGTTTTTTCCCGAACTAGTGTAGGTGGAAAAAATTTATAAAAATTCGAAAAATTTATGAAAATTCGAAAAAATTTATAAAAATTTTAAAAAAATTCGAAAATTTTTAAAAATTCAAAAAATTTATAAAAATTCAAAAAATTCGAAAATTTTATAAAAAATTATAAAAATTCGAAAAAACTTATTAAAATTTTAAAAAAATTCAAAAAATTTATAAAAATTTATAATTTTTTTAAAATTCAAAAAATTTGTAAAAATTTATAATTTTTTAAAAATTCAAAAAAATTATAAAAATTCAAAAAATTCGAAAATTTTATAAAAAATTATAAAAATTTTTAAAAAATTCAAAAAATTTATAAAAATTTATAATTTTTTAAAAATTCAAAAAATTTGTAAAAATTTATAATTTTTTAAAAATTCAAAAAAAATTATAAAAATTCGAAAAAAAATTTAATAAATTCAAATTTTTTATAAGTTTTTTTGAATTTTTATAAATTTTTATAAAATTTTTGAATTTTTTGAATTTTTATAAATTTTTTGTATTTTTATAAATTTTTTATAAAATTTTCAAATTTTTTGATTTTTTATCAATTTTTCGAATTTTTATAAATTTTTTTGAATTTTTATAAATTTTTTCAATTTTTATAAATTTTTTGAATTTTTATAAATTTTTTATAAAATTTTCGAATTTTTTGATTTTTTATCAATTTTTCGAATTTTTATAAATTTTTTTGAATTTTTATAAATTTTTTGAATTTTTATTAATTTTTTCAATTTTTATAAATTTTTTGTATTTTAAAAATTTTTTGAATTTTTTTAAAATTTTTATAAATTTTTTCGAATTTTCATAAATTTTTCGAATTTTTATAAATTTTTCGAATTTTTAAATTTTTTTTGAATTTTTATAAATTTTTTCGAAGTTTTCTAAATTTTTCGAATTTATTTTTTCCACCTACACTAGTTCGGGAAAAAAATCGTATTAAGACGTCCTGAATAGAAACAGTATCAAATTTTGCCCCCTTCCACATTAAGGATTCTCTTTTGCAATAAGTTAAAAAGAAACACCAAAGTTTCCTGTTTCCAGCCAGTTTTGTTACCAAACAGGACATTAAGTTGAAAGTAAACGGCCCCTTACTCTCACCAAACGTGACCGGTTGAAGTCGAAACACAACACTCTCCCGTTCACCATGCCCTCCACGAGCAACCACCATGCTATTGAACCATGTTTTGCTTTTCATCATCTCTAAAAAGCTGGTAGTTAAACCTTTGCACCCCTGCCTGTAGCTAAAATTTCATGTTCTTAATTAGTTGTATATCTATTTATCTAATACTTTTGACAATGTTTTATTAAAACCTTTGTGTAGTAACATTACATATTAAGTATGACCCGATTAAAATTTAACTGCCTTATGTTAACTACTTAATTAGTTAGTATTTTAAATTAACTGCTCAGGCCTCAGGGTGGTAATGTTTAATCGGCTCGTACACCATATGGCTCAATAGAATCAGTGTTTCTCCCCTTTTATCTGGATCCATGGGTCACAAAACAGAAACAATTTGGAAGAAAACTTTGTAGCCTGTTTCCATAATGTCAAATTTGTTTTAAGATTTGCAGGGGTTTTTTAAAAATTTACTTAATCCAATTTAGTCTGGATGCAGTGTCGTGATGAGCCCAATGGGCTAAAGCTTTCATCTGGACCATGCTATTCTTGAATTTTGTTGGTGCATTTTAGTCAAAAGTAAATACTAGTAAATATCTCTGTGTACGTATAGATCAGTTAATTCATACAAAATTCTGCTATAAAAGATCACACTTTGACATAATAAAGAACAGAACCTATGAAACAAATGGATTCTTAAATTTTGCAACAGGAAAGTTAGGACTCCTTGTTAGAAAGAGTTCGTGCATTTCAATATTTTTTTTTTTATTATGAAAAAAAAATAATAATAAATATGTTGTAAAATATTATAATGGGCTTATGTATATTCACCATTATCTCAACCGGCCCGTTAGGGTTTACATGTATTTATTTTCCTTATAAATACTTCATACTTGTAATCTCTTGGATACACTTAATTGAATAATAATTCTCTCTTCCTCTCATTCTTGTTCTTTATATTTACAATACGTTATAAGCACTAAAGCTCAAAAGAAAGAGATATGATATCAAGATAAAGAGACGTGGAAGGCTTCAAACAAATTATGTTATCTCGTTAAAGTTTTCCTGAATCAAAACAAAGGGCAAGTATTTAACTCTATTTTATATTACAAGAATACTCTAAATGTGTTACTAGTTAAATATTAGCAAGATAAAATAAATAAGAGTAAATATCATCGTGGATTTCAAGTCGGTAGAATAAATACGTTGTTTAGTATTCATTTACTGGAAAAGGAATTAATATAACATGTTATGCCTCATTAGACTTGAACAAACAAACAAATAAAACAAGTCTAAACTGTTCATGAATAAATTGTGTCTTATTAGCATACAAATCTTTAATATTTTTCTGTGATAGTACTATGTTATTCTTACTAGTTTTCACATTTGTACCCATTAATTAAATATGTGTTACCACTGGTTTATTAAGTAATACATACAACACAGTTGTACTATAAATATTGTTCTAAACAAGAATAGGTTTGGAGAATTTTTCAAGTTAGATCTTCTTGTTTGATCTCTTAAACTTTATTGTAATTTACAAGAACAATAAATGTTCTATTGTGATTACAAAGAGAGAATAAAAATAAAATAAAAAATAACATAACCTCATGTTATGTTTGAGAAAAAAAAAAAAAAAAAAAAAAAAAAAAAAAATAGAACTTCAAGTTCTATAATGATCTCATCAAGAGAATCAAAAATTTATGATTATGTTTTTTAGAACCTCGTGTTCTATTTTGATTATCAAAAGAAAAAAAAAAATAACATAACCTTATGTTATGTTAAAGAAAAATAATAATTAGAACCTCAAGTTCTAATTTGATTCAATTAATAGAATCAATAACATAACCTCATGTTATGTTAGAGAAAAAAAATGATAATTAGAACCTCAAGTTCTAATATGATTCAATTAATAGAATCACATAACATCATGTTATATCGAGAGAGAAAAAAAAAACCTTATGTTCTATGATGATTCCCTAAGAGAATCAAAACATAACCTTATGTTTTTGTTATATATTTCTATAGAACCTCAAAATCTATTTTTGTTTTTTTTTTCCTTCTAGTTATTGTGTTATTGTTAAGAGGACAAATTCTTGTTAGCGGATGCCTAATATAGTTTGATCGAATAATGATTATAATTGTATTTTAATTGCTTTGGGAACTCTTCTTATACGGACTGTTATTGTGATTAAGTTATAAAACTTGTTATACGGACTAATCTGATTGATATGGATTTTGTTGCATATCTTATAAATAAATAAAAAGAAGATAAATTTTGAACATAGATGCTAATATATTTGGCAAAGATTTTTCTCTTTATTACTATCATCGAGAGCGAATATTGATTTTGATAATTATTTGCTGGCCCGTATGTGTTCTTTTAGTCAATATAGAATATTTGATTTTCTAAGTAAATGTGCTTCATCAAATTATTTGTGGTATATACCCTGCTCTGAAATATGATCAGTTAATGTTTGATAAATAGGTAGGTAATATTTATTTGGCTAATGTTTTATAATTTTCTTATAGTGCCAATATAAATTGTATTAATTACATACATGCATGATCACAGTATGATTATAATTATTGATTATTTCGGTCTTCGAACTATTTCATCCGTCAATAGGCATCTAATATTTTGCAAACAAATTGATATAATTGTGATACCCGACTTTTATTTCTATTGGATATTGTCTACATTGGTTAAATATTTGATACGGTAAAGTATTTTATTTTACGTATGTGATAAAGTAATCAACATAAAAATATGCATTCCTTCAAGTGAATGTGATGAAATGATCAAGCTAAAAATCTCAATTCCCTCAAGTGAGTGTGATGAAATGATCAAAACACAGATCTCCATTCTCTCATGAGAATGTGATAATATAATGATCAACGTAAAGATCTCAATTCCCTCAAGTGAATGTGATCATATAACGATAAACGATTAACGATCATTTATTAAGGTCATGGATATGGTCACAGTAAAAATGAAAATGACCAACCACTAAAAGTGGCAAAATAAGTACGGAGTAAAAGAAAATGTCATGTATGAAAAATACAAGTGTGTCAAATATACTACACACTATCTCCATAGATGTAAGAATCTATGCTAATATATTTTGAGATTTACATGAATGCTTCGTAAAAGAAAATATAAACTTGTTACGAGGAACGAAATTTCATATTAATGATGCATTATATTATCTTGCATCTTCCTCGACAAGCCATAACATAAGTTTATGTGCAAAAATTATATTATTATGTGGCATGACCAGTTGGACCATGTTGGTGCTTGAAATCCTACTTTATCATACCACTTAATCACTAGATCGAATGGCAGCAAGAACAATAAGAAGAAGAGAATAATAGATGGGAATATTAGAAAGATAGAATAAGATAAGGTGAGATGGTGGCAGTGGAGATGAAACCTGGGAATGTATGTATATTAGATTGAGAGAAAAGACAAAGATACACACACACACTCTCTCACAGCACCCATTGCTAAATGAGAGAGTTGTGGCTTATGTATGTTGGCAGCCATCCAAAGACATTGGATGGGCTTTACATTTGGACCATGTGTGGGCTAAAGTATTGCACTACACTTATAACATAAGATACTATCAATACTAATGCCTTTAGCCCACATTACTTAATACATATTATACATGATACTAAAGTTCTAGTCTACAAATGACCATCACTTCCAAAGTAGCATAAATTCAATGCTAACAATCTCCCCCTAAGGGATGGTCATTTCAATGACGCTCCAGTGATTGGTCTTTTGCTTTTGATGTCTTGAACTTTGTGTGTCATTGTATAATAGACTTGATTCATTGTTCCTTCATGCTCTGTGATCTTCAAAGTATTGACTTTGAATGTTCTTGCCTTGATCTACTTCTTCTGATCAGATGCGTCTACGCTGTAGATGATGATGGTGAATGGACTTCCGTCGGTACCTGCATAAGACAGTTAGCAATAAATCGTCCAGCGGCCATCATGTCGTGAGGCAAGATCTAAAGATCTCATTAAGACTCATACAACTTGTATCCTTTTGATGAACACAAGTGTATTGCATAGGAAGTGTTCCTAAGAGATCTTTGATGAATCTCATGTCTCTAGACTCAATAATGTGCGTTTTGGTTTTAGTCGTCGGAGGCATGGAGCAGAGTGCCACCTTTTCAATATCAACACATCTCGGAGTGAGAGGTCGATAGATTATGTAGTGTTCTCCGTGAGAAATGAAACAAATATCTTTTGAGAGATATCTGAGTGGATAGGAGGGGCGGTGCAAATGCGTCACTGGGTCCATGACGTCTTGTCTTCAATACAAGTATCACCTTAGTGAGTACCGATAGCATATGTATTGACCCGGTTTCTGACCTAAGTTTTCATGGAGGGCTATTTCTTTTCACCCTTACAAAAACTTTTCTTTTTCATTCTTCAACCCCTTCTTTCTCCTTTCTCATTTACTCCTTTTTTTTCAATCTTACCTAAGGACTTCTAATTCTAGACTATTGGAATTGTCCTTGGGAAGATCCCTCCGGCTCTGGCGGATCATAGGACATAACCTAACCATAATCACCTTATAACTCCATGATTATCCTAGGTTTGTTGATCACTTGCCATAAAACCATTTGAGAAAATCTCTCAAAGTGTTTATGAATAAAACACATTTTGTTAAAACTTCGAGAGTTTTGCGTTTTCTGAAATACTCCCCCTTCACATGTGCATATGAAATTTAAGAAAGAATTGCACATGATGGGTAGAGTTCGCACTTTTTGAACTGATCGACTTTCAATTAATATGACCATAGCGAGACACGTTTACATCACTAGATAGACTAGCTTGAAGTTATTACCCGTCCCGGTCATATCAAAAGATCATCTCTCGAATTGGTACATTCTACTCAGACAAGTCCTTTGCGAGACACGTTTACATCAATGGATAACCATCTTGAAATTATTACCCGTCCCGGACTAGTCTTTTCGATTACTGACATTTCTCTTACGTCAATTCGAGGGTTCATGCTGAGTCTTTATGAAGAACTCTTTTTGAGATTCACTTTTTGATCACATTTTAATCACGTCTTCTCCCCCTCAAAAATAGCATGCAGTGATATTTTTGATATCAACTGATTAAAATGTAACTTTTTGGAGAGATAGACGGATTTGAGCATGAAATTGGAACATTTTTGTTTTTCTACTCCCCCTTAAACAAAGCATATGGTTAAACATTTTAGTTTAAAAGCAGTTTTAAGGGTTTAGGAGGGAGTTATCTTGAGCACTTTATGAAAGATTTTGAAAAATCTTATTGAAAAATCTTGAAGAAAATGTGCTTAAGATGGAGAAGATTTTGAAAATCTTTGAAGATATGTTAGGAGAAAATATCTTCATTTGTTTTTAGGATAAGTGTTTGAAAAAGAAATTGGTTTTGCACAACACTTTCCTTTCTTTGAAAAAACGGGTTATGCACTGTTATGTGTGCATAAGCCATAACGTTGAAGCTCGGGTTGTAAGCTGAAATACTTACAAGCCATTAGATTTTTAGGATAAGTGCTCGAAATTTTTTGATGAAGCATGATGTTATATTTTTTATTTAGTAATATTTTTCCAAAGAAATATTCGTGAAAATATTTCCCCGGGTCGTTCTCCCAACGAAGGTTTGACGGCGAATAAGTCGAATCGGAGTCGTGAAAATTGTGAAGTGAATAAGTGACGTGAAAGATTTTTTTTTTTTTTTGAAATTGATTACACTATAATAAGAAAAATTAAAAGCAATCTACGCTATTAAAATAAATGTGCACAAAGAAAATTCAAATAAATGCAAATCCCGGGCTAATCCCGAGATTTATAAATCTATTAGTGAAATTATACTAAAATAAAAATAAAAATAAAACAAAATCTAAGGAACGAAAATGAATTTTATTAAAAACTGATTTTATAAAAGAAATTTAAGAAAATAAAGTTTTATAAAAAAAACGAGGGACTAAAAATGCAATTTAGGAAACTTTATTTAAACTAAAACTTTTTAAAACAAAGACAAGGACTTAAATTGTAATTTTTGAAACTTTAATAAAGCTTAAAACGATTTAAAAACAATGAGAGGGACCAAACAAGTTAAAACTGAAACCTAGGAACTAATTAGCAAAATTTGAAAATTCAAAATTGTTTTACTCTAAAAATAAACCCAGGTTCGAATCCTGGTTTTTAACAAATTAATCTAAACTTTTTTTTTTCTTTTTCTTCTTTAGCAAAACAACTACAAGCTAACAAAACAAATTTTAGAAAAGAAAAGAGCTTAAAAGATACTAGAATAAGCTGGAAAAACAGCTCGAACAAAAGGCAGCTGAGTATCTATACATTCTATTAAGATCAGTCCAATTATGCTCAAAAAGGCACTCAAATAAGCTACCAAATAAACGAATAAGTCAAAACCAAAAATAGAATCAGATTTACAGCTGGTTCTTACTTGAAACTTGTACCAATTGACCAAATCCAATTTCAAACTACTAAATCTACTACTACTTGTATTGTTAAGCTATCATAAAGCTAGATTAAGCTATATTGAACTATTATGCAACTTAATTCTCAAATACTCTAACTGATTTCTATTATTATAACAGTTAAGCTAATTTTAAATCTAACTTTGACTTTTATATGAACTAACCTATAAATTTTATACTAAGTCTGATCTAATAGAACCTAGTGCAACTAATAACAACTAAAAACAACATCAACAAACCTCAAGAACACAGCATAACAAGAGCATTCATTAAGCATAAATTCTACTAAAATGAACTCAAACAAGTAGCAAATTATACTAGACTAACAGATTATAAGCTACTTAACATTTAACATGCTATAAAAGGACTAAAGATTAAAATGAGAACTTACAAAACTTAATCCCAGCTGAACAGGGATAACCTTTGATCCAAGCCTATCTTTTAGATAGGTCAATCACTTCCATTTCTCTGATTGAACTATCAAATTACACCCAGAATCATAACCTTCACACCCTTGTTGACTTTTGTTGACCAGAGCAACTTTGAATGTAACAATAGAATTGACACCAGAACTCACTTACAATAAGCTATAGAGCTTACATAAGCTGAATTCAACTGAATTAGAACTTACTGAAGCAGTTTTGAACTATATTCTTTTTTTTTTTTTCTTTTTTTTTTTTTTTTTTTTTTTTTTTTTTTTTTTTTTTTCTTTTTGTAATGATCTGATATTTAAAACACAGTAAATAATCTAAAAACTGAAATCAAACATTAACTAAAAGAGAATTCGGACACAAAATAACCTCAAAGTTAAACTTTCATTAAAACTTAAAAATTACAATGCTCAAATCGAATAAACATAAACAGAAAAATACAATCCGAACTATAAAACTAAAATTCTAAAATTATTTTGACAGCATAACTTTGCTAAAAGAAAAATTACATACGAAAATGAGAAAAACCCTCCTCTATTTATAGGCTTACACCGAACCTTCGGGTCTATGCCACCTTGGCAATCCGCGTGCTTCTTAGCTCCATCAATACCCTTCGATCATCTTGCTCTTCAATTAACCGTACGATCATAAATATGAGGTGTTCGAACCAATAGCCTGCTGCCATGTGTCCCCGTGTGTGCTTGTTTGCTTCTGACACCTCCTGACATTCTAGAAGCCCTTTGATTTGACTAATAAACCCTTAATTGTAGTAATTTTGAAGGTCGGTAAATTAGGGTTCATGGTGGGTGAATTTGGGGATCGGATAAAATGAAAGAGCGGGTGTGAGAGAATGGTAAAGTGAGGTGTGTTTATTTTTTTCTTATTCTTTTGACCGAATATATTTTGACCGAGGGAGTTTATTATTTTGAGGATGGATCGGGTTTAAGTATTTTGTGGATGGGCCGGATAGGGTTTTATTAGTGAAAAGGGGTTGGGCTCGGTTTAATATTGAGGTGAGTGGGCTTGTGAGTTAGAGTGGTGGATTGGGTTATGTATTTAAGTGGGATGGTTTTTGATTAATAAAGGTGTAGGTTTTTTTATTAGAACCGGGTATAGAAAGATTTTAAAGTTTAAGGGTTTTAACTTCAAGGGACCAAATGTGTAAATTTCTGAAATTCTAGGGACTGTGGCTGCCATATTTTAAAAGATGATCTAAGGGTTGGAGTTGACAATCTTTGATAGTTGGAGGACCATGGATGCCTTTTTGACCATTTTCTTTGTTCCCGGTTCCGGTTCTGAGCCTTTTCGTATCTCGTGCTCGTTTTCTTGATTTTCTTGTGTCTTTTGTCAATTTTCACGATATCCATCCCTGCACATGCAAAAACACAAAAACACAATATCTTTTGGCATTTTGGTCGGGTTTTTGGTTATTTTGGTCCGGTTTTGGTCTAGAAATGGTATGTGTTTAAGCACATACCAAAATCCCCCAGACTAAGTATTGCAATGTCCTCATGCAATGTTATAAAAATTCCCCGATTTTCCTTTTATTCTATTTTTGTATTTTTCTTATTATTCGAGTGACGGCTTTTGATGACAATCATTATCTATCGATAATTTTTAGGGTCATAGAGTAGAAACACAACTCATAGAGGAGTGACCATAAGGATAAAATTCTTCGTCCTTGATTTTTCACATGCTCCCAAACTAAGCTTATAAACGAGATCACAACCTATTTAGAAATTAGATGCCAACACTACTCATGGAAGTTACTTGTGTAAGAACCTCTCGCTCCCATCTTCTTATTTTTGTTTCTATTTATTTTATTTTTGTGAGAAGAATGAATTTCTCCAAAAGCTTCTTATTTTCATAATTATTAGACCGATAAAGATACCAAGTTTAAAACGCTAAGTAGTTTTCCATCTTCCTGCAAGAAAGTTTGCCTTAAAAATGAGGTCCACATCAAGGTTATTACATACGTCAAAGATTAAAGAACTCATACGAACATGTAGACATAAGTTGTGGAGAAACATCACGTGCACCTCATGTGCCCGACCTAGGGTCATCACATGCACCTCACGTGCCATCAACTTGTCTAACATAATAAGCACAAAATCCATACATCTCAACATACATTTTTTTTTTTTTTTTTTTTTTTTTTTAACTTCACATTTTTCTTCACTCAATAACTTAATACCACGGGATTACCGGGTGTTTCCAAATCATCAAACATTCAATAGTAACCCTTAGAAAACGAACCTTCACGGTTTAAATCCAAGACCTTACCGCCTTTAGAAGTAAGGATCCAAGGTCCGATCTCAATCCGAAATCTAAGAGCACTTTACAACTTATTCACTCAATACGGGTCCTTGATGTGTACCCAATTTTTAGAGCAAAAATTCTTTTAAGAAGATGGAGAACTAAATTTCGTTCTAAACCTAAATATCTTTAATTATTTATACAATATATGGGGTGAAACAATTTTACGGGAGCAAAAGGCCATAAGTACCTACGACGAGCTCTAAAGAGAACCAACTACTCCACGTTTGGCATCTAACTTCTAAATAAATTCTATCATTTCTCGCTCTTCGCACATTTAAAAATCTCAAATAATGAAATTCGCGAATACTTAGCCGATAATCAGCCACGCATATATAAAGTCAGTTACAGAAACTTGCAAATTCTTGAAAAGAAATCGCGTTTTCTAGCTCCTTATGTAAAAGACTAGCGAAAGCTTTAAAGCCATGCATGTATAAAGTCAAATACGGGAACACGCAAAAGAGCAGCTCCTTGTGTACAAGACTAGCACAAGCTTTTATGATTATCATTGGTTAAGGGAACAAGCTAGGGCTCAACACGCCCGGTCAAGTCAAAATTTTATTCCTACTCTACCCAGCGGAAAATCAACAAAAATGTCAAAACTTATTATATTTTTGCACAAATTTTTTTTTAAATTTTCTCATTTTTTGGATTTTTTTTTTTTTTTTTTTTTTTTTTTTTTTTTTTTTTTTTTTTTTTCAATTTTGGAGGAAAAACGGGATTGCATGAGACAATAGCAAAAATGCAAGGCAAAAATCAAATCGCAAGATTACCCCCCCAGACTAGAACGAGACATTGTCCTCAATGTCTTAAAGGTAAGGGTTCTCCCTACAAAAATCTAAGGCCGTTTATTAATTATGCCAAAAGATAGATGTAAAACGATAAGATTTTGGATATTGGATAAGCAGCGGATGATGAAACTCGAGTAGCGTGAAGGAAACTACGAGCACGAGAGTCTTCATCATCAGCATTCCTGGACACATCACAGAAAAACAACGAGACACAAGATATGGAAGAGGATCCCCTCCTCTTTATGAAGAAAATAGAAAGAAGATAGATGGATAAGCATGGGGTGCCTCCCACGAAGCGCTTGTTTTTGGTAACCGAGTCACATGAGCTTGACTCGACCCCGAATTTTATTTGTCCATGGGGAAAGTTTGGAGATCCGGGACAACCATGGATGGTACGTCCCCTCCAAAATAGTGCTTCAACCTATGACCATTCACCTTAAAGTTTGGACCATCATTTTGAGCTAACTCGACGGTTCCATATGGAAAAACTTGAGTGATGGTAAATGGCCCAGACCAGCGGGTTTTGAGTTTGCCCGAGAAAATCTTTAGCCGAGAATTGAAGAGGAGGACTCGATCACCAACATTGAAAATGCGGTTTTTAATCTTTGAGTCATGAATCCTTTTTGTTTTCTCTTTGTAAATCAAAGAATTCTCGTAGGCTTGATCCCGAAGCTCATTTAATTCATTAATTTGGAGCTTACGGTGATCACCCGCGGTCTTAAGGTCAAAATTGGCATGCTTCAAGGCCCAATATGCCTTATGCTCGAGCTCGATGGGCAGATGACAAGCTTTTCCGTAAACCAGCTTATAAGGAGTACACCCGATGGGTGTCTTGAAAGCAGTTCGGAAAGCCCATAATGCATCATCCAATTTGTCGGCCCACGAAGCTCGATTTTCACCAACGGTTCTTTCAAGGATACGTTTCAATCCACGATTCGAAACCTCAACTTGTCCGCTTGTTTGCGGGTGATATGCGGTAGAAAGTCGGTGAGTGACACCATACTTGAGCATAACTTTTGCAAATTGATCATTGCAGAAGTGAGTACCGCGATCACTGATTATAGCACGAGGAGTTCCGAATCGGGAGAAGAGATTTTTTAAGAACTTAACAACCACTCGGGCGTCATTAGTGGGGAGCGCTTTAGCTTCAACCCATTTTGACAAGTAGTCGACGGCCACGAGGATATACTTATTCCCTCGTGAAGACGGGAATGGCCCCATGAAATCGATGCCCCACATGTCAAAAATCTCACAGACTTGAATTGCATTTTGAGGCATTTCGTCTTTTTGCGAGATTTTTCCTTGACGTTGGCAAGAGTCACAAGACTTCACCAAGTCGTGGGCATCGCGGTAGATTGTCGGCCAATAGAATCCAGAATCAAAGATTTTTTTAGCGGTGTAGCTGGCACCATGATGTCCCCCCGTGGGTCCATTATGACAAGCGTTGAGGATGTCAACGGCTTCTTGGCCATGCACACACCGTCTTATCACTTGATCGGCACATATCCGGAATAAGTAGGGATCGTCCCAGAAATAATGTTTAACATCTTTGAAAAACTTCTTTTTCTGCTGGGACGACATCCCTTTCACCACAAAATTCCCCGCATGGTAATTTGCGTAATCAGCAAACCATGGGGTACTCGGATCATTTTTTGAAGATATTTTCCCAAGTGTCTCGAGAGGAAATGTCTCGGTGATTTCCTTATTCTCGAGAACACTTTGATGAGGATTTTCCAGTCTGGACAAATGATCAGCGGCTAGATTTTCTGCTCCTTTTTTATCACGAATGATAATGTCAAATTCCTGGAGCAGAAGAATCCACCGAAGTAATCTCGGTTTAGCATCTTGTTTTGCTAAGAGATACTTTAGAGCAGAATGGTCCGTATACACTATGCTTTTTGATAAGACAAGATACGGTCTAAATTTCTCAAAAGCGTAGACAACGGCCAACAACTCTTTCTCAGTAGTAGTGTAATGAGATTGAGCATTGGTCATTGTCTTACTAGCATAGTGTATCGGTTGGAAGTATTTGGACTTGCGTTGCCCCAGGACTGCACCGATAGCATAATCGCTTGCATCACACATTAGCTCAAAGGGCAAGTCCCAGTCGGGGGCAACCAAAATCGGTGCTTCAGTCAGTTTCTTTTTGAGAACCTCGAATGCTTCGATGCATTCGGGAGAGAAGATGAATGGAGCATCTTTTTCAAGAAGATGGGTCAGAGGCCGGGCGATTTTTGAGAAGTCTTGAATAAATCGTCTGTAAAAACCGGCATGACCAAGGAAACTTCGGATTCCTTTGACGGTAGTGGGATGAGGTAGCTTAGCGATAACATCGACTTTAGCTCGATCGACCTCAATCCCAGATTTGGAAATCTTATGGCCGAGGACTATGCCCTCTTTAACCATGAAATGGCACTTCTCCCAATTTAGAACGAGATTGGTGCTTTCACACCGTTCAAGCATTTTTTCTAAATGGGAGAGGCACGAGGAGAAAGAATTTCCATAAACCGAGAAGTCATCCATAAAGACCTCCATTGTCGTCTCGATCATATCATGGAATATGGCCATCATGCACCTTTGAAACGTGCCCGGAGCATTGCACAAGCCGAAAGGCATGCGTCGGTAGGCAAATGTTCCATAAGGACACGTGAAGGTGGTCTTTTCCTGATCTTGGGGATCAATTGGTATTTGAAAATACCCGGAAAAGCCATCGAGAAAACAATAGAACTCATTTCCCGCCAAACGCTCAAGCATTTGGTCCATAAATGGTAGAGGGAAATGGTCTTTACGGGTAGCATCATTGAGTTTTCGGTAATCGATACACACTCTCCATCCGGTGACGAGACGTGTGGGAATTAACTCATTTTCTTCGTTTGTAATGACGGTCATTCCACCCTTTTTAGGCACACAGTGGACGGGACTAACCCATGAGCTATCCGAGATCGGATAAATCATCCCTGCGTCAAGGAGTTTAATAACTTCCTTTTTTATGACATCATGGATTTTTGGGTTAACCCGTCTCTGTTGCTGAACAGCGGGTTTGAAATTATCTTCCAATAAGATCTTATGGGTGCAGAATTTAGGGTCAATACCCTTTATGTCGGAGATCTGCCAAGCAATGGCACTTTTATGCTTTTTAAGCACGTCTAAGAGTTTTGTCTTCTCCTCATCTTTGAGAGCTTTTGAAATGATGACGGGAAATGTATCGGAATCTCCCAAGAAAGCATATTCAAGATGAGGAGGTAAATCCTTGAGCTCAAGCTCCGGAGGATTCTCAATAGACGGCTTAATTTCCTTAACGTCGGCCATTTTAAGGTCCATCGGAGGGGAAAAAGGGGTAGGGTCTTCATTCAAAAGTTGTTCAAGCATAAGAATATCCCCCTCCGGATCATAATAAGAATCATCATCTTCCGGTGAAGAAGATGTGTCGGTAGCAAGAAACTCATTGACCTCTTCCAAAAAGAAATCACCTCCCTCAAACGGAGTGAGGGACGGGGAAGAGTTGGAGATGATCGGTGAAGAAATAGTAGACGGAGAAGAATCATCAATAGAGGTAGAAGAAGAATCCAAAGTGGGATTGCCACTAGAAAAACCGAGAATCTCTTGAGCATACTCCTCTGTAGTAACGTCAATAATATCAATACGGTTCACGGACATGCAATTATCGTTGGAGGAGTATCTCGCGTTTTGATCCAAATCGAAAGTCACGGCTTCATTACCAACTCGCAAGGTAATCTCTTCATCATAAACATCAATCAACGCTCGCCCGGTTCTTAAGAATCCTCTCCCGAGAATGAGAGGAACTCGGGGATCGGCATCAAATTCGACAATCACAAAGTCTGCCGGAAAATGGAACTTTCCCACATTAACGTAGACATCTTCGGCTATGCCAATTGGACGAGTGATTGATCGATCTGCGAGCTCGAGAGTCATCCGGGTCGGAGTGAGAGCAGGAAGAGATAATTTTTCCCAGACGGACTTAGGCATTAGGTTAATGCTAGCGCCAAGATCTGCCAAGGCGAAACATTGAACCATCCCCGGAAAATTGCACGGAATAAGGAACTTTCTGGGATCTCCTAGCTTTTCAGGAAGCTTTTTGAGGAGAACCGCGGAACATTGTTCATTTAACGGGGTTGTTTTTGCCATCTCAAACAATTTATCTTTGTTACTCAACAAATTCTTCACCATCGATGCAAACTTCGGCATTAAGAGAGCAGCATCCGCAAAGCTAATTTCGAAACTCATATCTTGAAAGATTTGATAGAATTTCTCCATCTGATGCGTATTCTTATCATGGTGCTTTTGTTCATCAAGTCGTGACGGATACGGAAGTTTTATCTTAACGGGAACCTCTTGTTCAAAATCAACTTTCCCTTTTCCTTTTGACGATTGGGCAACCGGAGGTTGGATGTCTTCGGTCCTTCCGTTATTAGTAGGAAGTGCCGTATCCGTTGTCACCTCGGTTTCACGGGCGACTACCTTGGGAGGAAGAGAAGAAGAGGTAGTCGGAGCCGTAGGTCCATCATAACAAATACCACTACGTGTTGTGATCGCTTTAACGTCTCCCCTCGGGTTTGCGATCGTGTTGCTGGGAAGAGAAGTAGTTCCCGAACCCGAGGGTTGATCATTTAAACGTTTCTTAATCTCACTCATTTCCTTAGTTAACAACTCTTGAGTTCTCATCAAATTTTGATTTTGAAGCATTAATTGTCGAAGAATCTCATCCGAGGGTGGCGGATTTGGAACAACATTTTGATTTTGATTAAAATTTTGCCCTCGGTTGTTGTTGTTGAAACCTTGATTATGAAAATTTCCTTGATTTTGATTCATATTTCCTTGATTAGCATTGAAATTCCCATAAAAATTCCCTTGATTTTGATTTCCTTGAAAACCCCGGTTTTGATTTTGATTAAAACCATTGTTTTGAAAACCATTATTTGCACGATTTTGATTATTGTTCACTTGATTACGGTTTTGACCTTGATTTTGATTTTGATTATTGAATCCCGGTGGTGGTCCAAGGTAATTATTCGAACGGTAGCTAAGGAGATTATGGTCTCCTTGGGGTTGGTAACCGTTACCACCCTGATTTGTAGCATACACATTCTCGTGAGGGAAGGCACTGGTGGCCGGACACTCATAATACGGGTGTGGACCACCACATGTTTCACAAATCTGGTTCACAACATTAATTTGTTGAGGAGTTCTTTCCTTCATTAAAAGTCCCATTTGTTTAGTAAGAGTTAAAATAGCCTCATTGGTTTTGCTATTTTGATCAAGAACATGAGCCAAAACTTCGTCATTTGATTTGCTACTAGCACTCGAGACTTGAGTTTTGCTCCTAGAAGTCCTTACTCTAGCTTTATTCTCGATGATCGTAAAAGCTTCTTGCTGGTTCCGGGTCAACAAGTTTCCACCCGCAGCAGAATTGAGTGAATCTTGATCAGCATGACACAACCCATTATAGAAAGTATCAATCTGATGCAAGAGTGAAAACCCGTGATTTGGACATTTTTCCAACAACTCCTTAAATCTATCCCAAGCTTCGCTGAACGATTCATCGAAAGCTTGTTGGAATCGAAAGATTTGAGTGCGGAGATTAGAAGTTTTAGACGGAGGATAGAAATGATTCACAAATTTTGAAGCTAGATCACCCCAAGTGTAGATGGAATTTGGAGGTTCCTTTTCTAGCCAAGTCCGGGCCGCTCCTTTGAGGGAGAAAGGAAACAATTTCATTTTGATCACATCATACGGCACTTGGTTGATCTTTATTGTTTCAGTGATATCGGTGAAATTTCTGATATGAGAATGAGGATCTTCATTCTCAAATCCGTGAAATGAGATACTCGTGATGAGGTTCAATAACCCGTGATTGATTTCAAATTGATTAGCAAGTATGTCGGGAATCACAATGGCCCTTCGCACACCATTAAATGGTGTTTGAAGTTGTTCCTCCATCGAACGGAGGTCGGGGCCCGGTTGTGCTCCTTGATTATGCTCCACCGGAGGAGCTTGATTGTCGTTCATTTCCTCAACGTTTGGAAAATGAATACGGTGTGTGTGTCGAATTACCCTTTCGGGATTTGATAATGGAGAAATAAGATTTTGAGAAGATGAGCGGGTGTTCATACACCAAAAAGGAAACAAAAATGAAAATCAAAAATCTTTTTGTATTTTTGGTTAGGAATTATTTTTGGCTTTTTTAATATATTGAAAAACAAAATACTTTATTTTCTTTTTGGTAACCGTTACGTTAACCGTAACCGTTTCCTTTAAAACTACGCGCAGCGTGGCGGGAAGGCAAAGGTAGCTCCGAAGATGCTTAAAAACCCGCCTTCTTCAGCTCGACAATTTAATGTCAAGCTTCCTTAAACCCCGTGATTAGGTTGTAGTAATAAAGTAATCCGAGAACGATTAATTTCACGATTTGTTTTGTTGTTATTTGGAATGGTTTACAACCGCCCTCCTTCAACGGAAGACCGAGGATTTATTATTAATGGTGAAAACACTTTAGGAAAAGTGTTTTTTAATTATTATATTTTTGTATTTTTTATTTTTTATAAAAAAACAATAACTTCCAAGGAAGGATCTTCAAATCACAAAAACAACGGACGAAATCGACGCACTCGTTTCAAGCCTTCCCCGGCAGCGGCGCCATTTTATTTGATGTTATATTTTTTATTTAGTAATATTTTTCCAAAGAAATATTCGTGAACAAAAGCCATTGAATTTAGGAAAAAAGTTTGAGAAAACGACATGTTTTGAAAACATTTAAAGAACTCTCGCTCAAGCATCTGTACATGCCCGTATCATTGTTGAATGATATTTCTAAGTACGTACAGAATATTGATTATACAAGAGACATGTCGGAGAAGAATATTTTTTGGATATTTGTGATTTTATATTGTTTTTGTATTTTTTGAAAATTTTCCATTTTTGTATATTCTCTTTTTGATGTTTTCAAAAAATGTATATTCACAAAGAATGATTATTTATGAACAAGTAAAAGTGGAGTTAAAAGTGGAACAAGACAAGGATTTCCAAATGCGATGTTGGCATACAGGTCTTCTCTTCCACATTCAGCGAGTGAAATCTCAACACTTTCACGAGTACCTGCAATCACAGAATCCACAAAAGAAGAATATGCACAAATAACAGTGTTAGAAGAACATGAATCATCATATTGAGGGTGTCCACTATCAATGGTTGTAGTGGTTTCTACATCCTTATCCTGATGATTTTCACTATTACTTGTTGTGGTGCAGCTATCAAGAATCTTTCCTGTGGGAATCCATCTAAGACCAACTGTTTTAAAAACTTTTCCCGTGGGAATCCACCTAGGGCTAGATCTAGGAGTTGTTTCCTTTTCAGATGCAGCGGAAGTCTCATTTTGAGAAACACTACGTCCTGTAGAGATCCACCTAGTTGGTTTCTTAGCCTTTTGCTTCTTAGCAACGGGTTTGTTGCTATTTGGAGTCTTAGAGGATTGTGCCTTAGCACTTGCATTTGCTTTCTTGATATATTGTGCAACACATGCATCATGATTAGCTGAAACGACACATTTTTGACATGTAGGACAAACAAATTCAACATTCTTGTTTAAAACGGCAACCTTAAAGTTGTCACTACTGTCATTTTGAACTTGCTTTGAGTTCGAAGAGGAATTTGATCTCATAGTGTTGGATTCTACGTGGATAACATTTTCTTTTGCGCAACTACTCTTAGATGCAAGCCAATCCCTAGTCTTTAGTTGAATGATCCTAGGTAGTGGTTTACTACTACTAGCAGTGCTTTGTAATGCTGTAGAATTCATCACTACAGGTTTTGTACCTAAAATTCCGTCTTGTCGAACCTGTGCCTTTTTCCTAGCATTTTCTAGGTAATGATTGTGGACCTTGTTGTTTGAACCAACTGATTCCTTAACTGTTTGTGTGGTCACATTCGGTGTACTATCCCTAGAAAGGCCAGGTGCTTTCACATTGGGATTTAGCTTGTTGTCCTTTGACTTTGTAGTAGCATTCCTAGACTCTTTTGGATTATCTTTTGCACATTTGTCTAACGCCCTATATGGTTTAGATGTAGAGGCAGACGCATTAGTGGGACTAATCCTATCAAGGCCAGGCGCTATTACATTCGATGTTTTTGTTTTGACAACAGCTTTCCCTTGTTGTTTCACACTAGGCAAGGGGGTTAATGGTGCAATACCCTTTGGTTCCTCACCCTTCCCTGGTTGACTTGCAAGCTGAGACGTCAAAAACTGAATTTGTTCTTGCATTTGTTTGTAAGAACGCTCATACGACAATTTGTCATACTTGCATTCTTCCTTTTTGGTATCAAGTTGTTTAAAATATGTGCAATTTTGTTTTTCAAGTTTCAAAAGCGCCTTTTCATATTTTTCAACAATTTGAGAAATCTCAGCTCGAAGTGTCTCATCATCCTCAACAGAATATGTTTGGTATATAATGGACATGATATCAGTCGATAGAGCTTCGAAAGAGAGAGAGTCATTTTGATGTTCCAAAACCTTTATTCGTTCCAAGTATTCATTTGCTTCCTTCACTAAGGATTTGTGATCCTTAACGAATTCTGCAGACTCTTTTAAAAGATTATTTTCCACATTTTGAACAACCGCATAGATTGCAGCAACATGTGGATTAATTTCCTTTTCAAAAATCTTTTTGAGTTCATCCTGAACACCCGGAAACCATTCAAACTTGTTATTGTTAATTTTGGAAGCCACAATACGTTGAAGTTTCTCAATTCTCTGCTTAAGATCAACCAAATATAGTCTAGCTGCACTTGAATCATAAGTGTTTTTAGATGCCATTTGTTCGATGTTAGGCAGATGTTTTGAAACAGCTTTTTGTCTTGTGAAAACCACTGGTTTTTGAAAAAACAGAGGTGACTCCTTTTTAACAAGATGAACCCCAGCAAGTTTGTTTGCTTCATTATAGTCAATGGGTTTTATTTCTGGGTTCATTTGTCTCATTTTCTTTCTACTCTCTTCTGAAAGCTCAATCGTTTCATCAGAATCATGAACCGAAGGAGGGTCATGGATAGCATTTATTAAATTACCATTAAAAAGCACATTCTGTTCTTTCTGAGCTTTCTTGAGAATATAAGGGTTTTCATAACCGATAGCCACCTTTTTTAATGTATGTAAAATCGGGTTTGGATCGTTTATTAACAAGTTAACTGTTTGTGCAGAATGACCCGTTTTTACAAGCAAATCATCCAACTTTGCAATGGTTTCCTTTTTGTCATTGATCTCTTTAAGAAGATCCTTTTCACGTTTTGAAAACCTTTCATTCAACTCCTTCTTTTCTTTTTCAAGATTGGAATAAGTTGATTTTTGTTTTGAAAGCTGGTTGGTTAGTTCAGAAATTTCCTTGTTTAAAGATTTTATTTTGTTGTTCAAATTAACATCAAGAGTGTCAAATTTGATTTGCAAACGTTTTTCTCTTAAAACAGAATCTCTTAAACTATTTTCAAGTTCTGACTGTCGATTGTTGTGAAAATCATAAGCTCGTGCATTCACCTTATACCTCTCAAGCTCAGTGGTCAATTTTTCATTAGCGGCTTTTACCTCGCGATTGATCTTTTTGACCTTTTCAATCTCTATTTGACAATTATGAAGTAATGATTCAAAGAGAGAACGGGTTTCCTCATCATTAGCATCATTTTGTGCAACTTGAACTTCTTTAGGATCCATATATGAAGTTTCACAGTTAACATTGCTATTAACTCGCTCCCCCACATATGTATCGAAATTAGGTTCGAGAGGCACAGAATGTGGCTTTTCATGAGCAAACAATGATGGTACCTCATGGAGTGGTTCTGTGTCATAGGACGGAGGAGTTTCAGAATCACTGCATGATGATGTTTGTTGCAGATCAGGCATAGGATCGGAGACTCCTGTGACTTCTGTGGAATTATCATTGATTCTGGTTGAAAGCAAGAAGTCGGATTCCTCAGCAGTCAAAGGTATTCCCGAATGTTCCTTGTTGGCTAGCATCAGCATGTACTGAAGCTTTTCTACCTTCGTCATTGCAGGAACATTACCAATTCTGCCTATATCACTCCTTTGGCTTTCAGATGAAGTCATGAAACAGTAATTCTCATTCGGATTGACCCCATTCTGAAGCATTTGATTCCTAGTCTGTATACCCATAGCATTTCCTTGCTGATTCCCGATAACCTCAACCATTTGTCCTTCTTGACCCATATATAACTGAGTATTGTCAGTGTACGGTGAATTCCAATGGTTGTTGTTATGTGGTTCGATGTTTAATGCCTTGTATACTGAAGCAAAACCATTTGCCAAAGCAGTTGTGATATCGTCTTGATGAGATGCCATTGATGATGACTGTATGATAAAGTGGATACAGGATCTTTGCAACAAAGTAGGAGATGTTGTTGTTATGATGGCTTGGTTGTTGTTGTGAAGTCTTGTTGTGTTGTTGGTGATGGTTGAAGTTGTAATTTGGTTAGGTTGATGCAAGTTGTTACGGTGGAAATTTTGGTTTGGAAACTTAAAACCTCAATAACTTCATTTTGGAGCGTTTTTAGGCCTCGAAACTTGGGTTGAATGAATAAATTGATTCAACGTGTCATTCTCCTCGGTCTCACGGTCGTTTTGACAGGTGTTTCGCTGAAAACGGAGTTACGGTTCAAAAGTTATAACCGTTTGAAGTTTTGACGTAAAGTACAAGGACTGAAGTTGCCAATTTCGAAAATTTCACCAATTGCGGGTCTTAAGTATGAATTGCGAGATCAATTTCGATAAAACAACACCAATTGCGAAACTGAAATGCGAGAAAAACACTTGAATTGCGAAACAGCCCTTGAATTGCGACAGAACACTGAATTGCGACAAAATACGTCAATTGCGAGACTAGGTCTGAATTGCGATAGAAAGTTGCCAATTGCGAGAGAGCAATTGCGATACACCAATTGCGACAGAAGCAGTGTAATTGCGAGAGAGCAATTCCGAGACAGACCATGAATTGCGACAAAATACTGCAATTGCGAGAATCTTGTGCAATTCCGAAACTTTTCACTTTTTCCCACTTTTTGACTTTTGAGTACTTGTGCCCACGTGAAGCCTTACAACTTTACACCAACTATCTAATATTCCTGACAATTTTGCCCACTTGAACCAATTGTATCAAAGATATTACAATTATAATATTGAAAAACACAAAAAGTGATTCAACCTTAACTTCTTTCGATCCAATAAGCTATGAACACCAATAAAAGTGCAAAACCAAGAACAAACACAACCTTTTTCTTTGATCTTGCGTATGAATCGAAGCTAAAAACACAAAATGTGACTTTTCTACTTAAAGAAAAATTACAGTGGGTGTTTTAGGCTTGATGATCAAACACAAAATACTACCTTTTCACTTTGATGTTGCGTACAGTAGCCACACAAAACACAAATGGTCTTGTTTCACAGAAAATGCAACGCACCAAAGTGTATTTTTTCAACAAGATTCGAACACAAGAACTTCCTACCTCGTTGACCGGCTGTTGATACCACTTGTTATAGCTCGAAATCCTACTTTATCATACCACTTTCTTTGTAGATCGAATGGCAGCAAGAACAATAAGAAGAATAGAACAATAGATGGGAATATTAGAAAGATAGAATAAGATAAGGTGAGATGGTGGCAGTGGAGATGAAACCTGGGAATGTATGTATATTAGATTGAGAGAAAAGACAAAGATACACACACACACTCTCTCACAGCACCCATTGCTAAATGAGAGAGTTGTGGCTTATGTATGTTGGCAGCCATCCAAAGACATTGGATGGGCTTTACATTTGGACCATGTGTGGGCTAAAGTATTGCACTACACTTATAACATAAGATACTATCAATACTAATGCCTTTAGCCCACATTACTTAATACATATTATACATGATACTAAAGTTCTAGTCTACAAATGACCATCACTTCCAAAGTAGCATAAATTCAATGCTAACAGACCATCCCGAGTCAATGATGATGCAAATATATAAAAGAACCATGAGTTTCTTCAATGATTTTTTCATTGTCTTTATTGCTTTCAATAGAAGTTAATACTTCACCTACCACCATCAAATTAAAGTAAGGGCTCATTCCCTTATATATTGAAATAATATCCAAATGAGATATTTGTAGGCCTATACAAGTGCCATTTAGATCATTTTGATTTTAAAATCGATGCATCGTCAAAATGATCATGAAAGACGCAACATGAAGTTAGCGTGATTAGTGGCTCCGCTTATAAGAATGCGAGCATGTTTTCCATATTATATTTTTGGAAATGGTTGTTAGTAATTCCAAGTATTTGGTAATTATTGAAACAAGTGTCGAAAACTTGTAGCTAATGTTGGTAAGCAAGATGTTTTTGTTGAAGCGTTTATAAACGTTTTCAACTAATTACAAAGCCAATAATTATGAGAGCAAAATTAATGGTTTATGGGGCATGTTATAAATGATAGAACATGAATTTGCATCATGCCAAAAGTTATAATGATTCCTCCCCATTGAATGGTTTTAGGTCACGAACCATATATCTCCCATCTAAGAGTCATGTACTTATGCGGCTTATAGTGAATCTACCAAAACGCACAATGTGGGATATTGAGAATGATAATTCATTCAAGGGAAGAGAATGAGCAGCAAGAATTTGGAATGAATTATAATAATGTAAATATTGATCCTCACAACACTAATGAATATATGAACTTGAAGTTCAAAATATAATTCATTTTTCTGATCTAGAAAATGTCAGACATATTTGGTGACCTAAACAGAGTAACTAGATCTTTTATACGATGCTAATGCTCTAACTTATATTTGTGTCCCAACTGGACAACTAATGATTGGTAATGATTCTATGGCACGCCTATTGCGTGATAGAACAATCGATTCCAAATAAAAATCCTCGAATGATATATAAATTGAGCAAGAAGTTAAGATGGTCATATCGAGGTAATAAAGACCCCATAATAGTCTCGTACTGAGACACTAGACAAAGAGGATTCTAAAAGAACCTCATGTACATTTAAACTATGAGATCTCAATAAATGATATGATATAATGTCTAGTAAAGTGTGGAATCGAAAAAGAATTGAATCGACGTCGATAGTAATATTGTATCTAATGATGCGCAAGATAATGAATTTATAAATAAAATAGCGCTATAATAGCAGTGAGGATCTTGCAAATAATCCTGCGATAAACGTAGTTGCAAAATGATTGGCCATAATGTAAAGACGCAAGTAACTGGTGAAAGATTGAAGTCTCTTGTGATGAGACATATGGACTTGAAGTCCATACACATGAATGTGTAAACTTATTGGTTTAATGTATGTCTTTATAAGAAAGCGAAATTAATGTACTCAATTTACATTTTTCGCAAAGACGTGAAAATGATAATGAGACATGATCTCATGTCGTGGATCCAATAAGTATTTTGATATTATATAAGTCTGGCAATATGAGAAATATTGATATTCGTCTAAAAGAATATGAGTAAGTGCTCATTTGATGTTGAGATTCCTAAAAGGATATAAAATGCATGAAGCATGTATCGTTATTTAAAATGCTTGAAGCATATAAGAAAAATTCTTGAGTATACAACTTGATCAAGCCAAATAAATCATTGTATGAGATCAAGGAATATGAGCATAATTGTTACAATCGCCCTTAGTCAATATTTGTTAAAATGGGACATGAACTGATTATGTTTGCCCATGAAATTTTATAAAGATATCTGGATTTGACTATGGTATGTCAATGAAACTCCTTGAGAGTTTATGTAGGTGATTGAATGCTTAGAAACTAAATTTGAAATAAAAGACAAAGTTCGTCTTATTTTAGGAATTGAACATTTTAAGGATGAAATCCTTAAACATCATGAAAGCTAAAGAAATATGATAAATATCTTTATATGGATATATGACGCTCATGTTTATGAGGTCACATGATGTTGAAAATACCCCTTTTAACTTTTAAAGATATGATCACAATATCTACTTAAAAGTGTCATACATGATATAATATACCATTTACTTTAAATTTGTTGGTAATGTATAAAGTACACGGATGTACTTGAATGATATGTATGACGTATATTTAATCCTTATGGATATGTTAATAACATGTGTAGAACATTTGTTCATGCTAGAACCAGAAATATTATTCTATTAAGACACTTGTTACGTTGATTTTAATGAAGTTGGTTTATGATATTGTGTTGCGCCAACAACGACGCTCAAGTGATGTGATCATCAGGGGAAGGAAATAGGCGTTGCACTCTTTTTTCCTTGACCATGGTTTTGTCCCCACTGGGTTTTTTCTGGTAAAGTTTTTGACGAGGCAACATCCCTAAGCATATGAAGGAATTATGTACTCTTTTTCCTTCACTAGATTTTTGTCCCACTGGGTTTTTATCTAGTAAGGTTTTAACGAGGCATAATCTTCAAATGGACATCCAAGGGGAAGTGTTATAAATAAGTATGGAATGGATGTCCATATCCTTTTAACTGCTACATCATCAAACCATGCTCAACTTATTGCACTTTGTGAAGCCAATCGAGAGTGTGTTTGGTTAAGATCGATGATTCAACACATCCAAGAAGAATGTGGTCTCAAGTCTATCAAATGAAATCCAACTTTATTGTATGAAGACAATGCGGCGTGTATAGCTCAAACCAAGGAAGGGTATATCAAAGGAGACAAGACAAATCACATTTTTCTAAAATTTTTCTTTACAAATGATCTACAAAAGGATGGAGTTATTGATGTTCGTCAAATTCGATCAAGTGATAACTTGGCAGATTTATTCACAAAGTCTACTGACAAAAGTTTTTGAGCAACTGGTTCAAAAGATCGGCCTTCGACCCTTGAAAGATATACATTAATTTGAGGAGGAGTATTATGCGCACTGCACTCTTTTCCCCTTCATCAAGTTTTTATTCCATTGGGTTTTTCTTGGTAAGGTTTTTAATGAGGCAGTCTATGGCGTATGATTAACGGTGAATATCCAAGGAGGAGTGTTGTAAAATATTATAATGGGCTTATGTATATTCACCATTATCTCAACCGGCCCGTTAGGGTTTACATGTATTTATTTTCCTTATAAATACTTCATACTTGTAATCTCTTGGATACACATAATTGAATAATAATTCTCTCTTCCTCTCATTCTTGTTCTTTATGAAAAAAATTTACAATAAATAAAAAATAAGAGTTCAAATAAATTCTTCACATACACTGGGGTGTATTGTTAGTTAATTATTTGTTATAACTAACAATACAACCGCAATATATGAGAAAACTTGATATTACCTCAAATTTGTATGGTCCATATGCATTCTAGTATATAATCTAGCATAGTTTGTGTTGTTTTATCTATGTGGGATTCAAAGCTGTCATGGTTTTCATGAAGCATATCGTACATGTGAAGTTGATCATCAACGTCATTCAAAACACACACAAACCACAAAGTGTTATCAATATTCCTATTTGAAACATCAATCTAATTCTATTTGACTAGCCGTGTGTAATCACTTGCATATAGATGCCAATACATAACAAGTGATAGATTGCGAGTTGACCCTTTGTCTAAGAAAATAAATTAATCACTGCAGAATTATCTACAAGCTAGGTATAGCAACTCATTCCTCCTCCAAGATCTTGATGCAAACATACACCACTTGAGCGGGTAATGGCTTAGCATCAAAGTGTGACCGGTTCAGATTCAAGTAACTTGTTCGCCTAGCCCTCCGTGAGCAAACACCATGCTTTTGAACCAACGACTGTTGCTTTGTCTTGCATTATCAACTCTCAAAGCAGGTTTCGGTCTCAGGAATCCGAACCATTTTCATTAATCCATTCCAACTTCATTTAAAACAATATGGAAATGGACTACTTTGAAGAGATAGATACAGTTGCAATGGCTAGTTAATTGAGATGGGTATAATAATTCTTTGTTGGATGCTACTGGTGGTTAGAAAATTTTGAAGTGAATGCAACTTGATTTCTTTTTTTCTTGAATGGCTGACATGAAGTGAATTAGGTTTAAAACGCTTCTGCTGAAATAAGAGGAATATATTATATCACAACCTGAAGTACTTGCATATAAATTTATGTTCGCCGCTTGTTGAAGCTTGTTTAATTAAACTGATTTCAGTGGTATAGAGTATACTTGTTACAATCAAATTATATGGTGTAGTATGGTGCACTACACATTTAATAATATGACTATATTAAGTGTTTGAGAAACAAGATGTTTATCATATTTACCCTTATTACACATTATAGCAGCTTCATATGTATAAGGTTTTGGAGTTTATATATATCATAACAATTATATATATATATAACAAGTAAACATCATCAAAGCATCCAGCGGAATATATAGGATCTAATACTTGTAATTAATTAACCAAAATAAAAGAATATGCGTACCTTTGATTTATAGCAAAACAAGAAATCAATTATCCAAGAACTAGTTAAATCCTAAATTAGGGTTTAGGAAACTCGACTAATACTTAGTCGAATGGGTAAAAGAACACAAGCAAAAGTAGGCTTGTACTTCGTTCTTGTACACACGTATTACTAACGTTTCAATGAGAAAAACTAGGTTCTTGATCACAAAACAAACCCAACACTTGGTTTGAGCTCAAGAAAATTGACCCTATGGGAATAGGGGGAATGTCGATCGGATTTGAGCACAAGGGAGGAAGAAGAAGAGAAGTTAGGGTTTGCTAGGAAACAAGATTAGAGAATAATGAATACAAGGGGTTTGTATTTATACTAATCCAATCTTGTAGTCCAAGTTAGGGTAGGAATACCCCTAATCCTCTTGATCGGCCGAACATAAGGGATCCCCAAGGATTCTAGATCCTTCTTGGCTTGTTTCCTTATATTCGTCTCCCTTTAACATTTAACGACCGTTAGTCAATTCCCGTTAAGTACTAACGTCCGTTAAGTGTTCATTTGTGAATTTAATAATTAAACATAACTTATTATATTAATTATTAAAACATTGAAACTCATACGTAAAGTGTGCAATCCCGAAGTCTCGTGTTCGAATCCGGTCATACGTATATTAATTTATATCCATAAACTTAACAGCTCCCACTTGGATATGCATTAATATAGTAATGACATTGGTTAGTCTAGCATAACACCCCAATGCCCCCAGAACGACCCTGAGTGTGGTTTCCTAGAAAAAACCTTTTAATGAATCATCATCATACTTATCATTTTGTTTCTAATACCACGTTAATATGGATATGGATCTAAGTCATTCAATAATTAACTATTCTGTTTCTCGTTACTTATAATTGATCAAGATTACCAAATCATCCGAACGTATTCCAGATATATCTTGGGTGCGGCCGCACAAACATCTTGTCAACCCTACGAGGGGCCCAGTAGTATTATACTTCAAAACAAATTTGAAGGAACAAATTCTTTCTTGACTACAAGCATAACCCTTGAACATTGCATCACCTCTGAAAATAACCCTTATAACTACCAGTTACGGATAGCGTTAGACTATCTTACAGAAAATGAGCTACATCCGCGGCTGTTATCTGGTATCTCAAGTCTGAGGATAAATATTCATGATTTACTTTAATGACAAAGATCCATAAAGTACAATTATGTGGTTGGGATATGTCCTATATTCAATTTATCCATTATTGAATATCATGTGAATTTGGCATGTACAACGCATCAATATACTTAAGTATATTCTACAAAAACTCAGATTTGTCTTAATTCAATAATATTCCCATATCATTGATTGACAACGGACTATTTAGAATAACATAAGTTATTCATGGATTTAAACAAGCAAATATAGGATACAATTTATTATTAATGAAAACAAACGTATCAAGTACTTTAATTCATTGTAAATAATAATTGCTTAACATCCCTTATCCAAATACTAAATAGATCAATGCATGATAATTCCCATTAATGAATTATGCCTCAAGTCATGTCAAACATACTTGTTGACAAGGCATAAATCAACTAATTTTGATCTATCGGAATTTTGAGAATACTTATTTCAATAATTTAATTAGTGAAATTCTTGTATGTGTGCATTCATCTACCTAGATATTGCCACATAATATTTCATAAAATGCGTGACATCCTCAACCACGAATTTATGACAGTTAAACTATCAAACATTTTATAGTTTAAAGTATTCTAATTCTTTAATGTATAATGCAACTATGCTTATAGTTAAGCATAACTAGTACACATGGCCATTAACAAGGATGAAATCCTACCATGACTAGTATTGAGTGTCATCTCAATCTTATTAGCATCATTGTATGCAAACAACAATATGCTCTTTAAAATTTCGTAAATTTTGATATCCATCGTGTAATGTTTGATACCTTCAAATCTTTCAAGATTTGTCAACTATATCAATTACGCAACAATTTGCCATATGGTTCATACTTAGAATTTAAGAGCAACTCCAGACTGAGGATGTTAATTCTAAATCCAACCATATCCATTACACTTAGTTATCTAATAACTTTCAATTAGATATTAATGTTGTCAAATCATCTTTCATCAAGCATGATACAACAAACAACATGATGTATATGACAAATCCTTGTGTCAAACTTAGATTTTATTCATGTCATATCTTTTCAAAGATATGTTTCTATCTAGACTTTCTAATAGTATATCATGTTTATTAGAATCAATTATTTTACCGCTTATGTTTATAACAATAAACATATATTCCAAGGTTGTATGTTTATTTCCTAAATCTTCACGTGAAGTTTCATTCCAAACTAATACTTAACATTTAATGTTAATGGAATGTTACTTCCTATATGTTATACAACATATATGAAACAAGAAAATAAATATATATAACACTCTCACTAGCTTTAAGGAATATTAAGGAATCATCTTATTTTAATTATAAATCAAAACTGAATTTAATAATTAAATATAAGTATATCTCCCAGATGCATGCATTAATCCATTCATAAATGATTTCACTTTGTATACTTCCAAAGATTATTTGAATTCAAATACTCCTTTCAATTACTTATCGTCCTCGCACAAGTAATTACTCAAGAAAGAGTTTTTATATTCCATTGTTAATTTCATATAAATGAAACTAAGAATGACAATCATAATCTTTATACATTTAATGTACCTAGAAGAATTTCAATCACAGTTAATTGCTTAAGTGTGATCGATAATCTTTTCACACATTAAATATGTATACAAAATTTTGTCCATTATGATTTCTACTCAAAAATTTAAATCTCTAGGATTTTCATTTCCTTTGTAGAAACTCATATTCATTCTATAGTGTAACTATAGAGTTTAAGATTAATTAAGTTTCCACAACTAATTATCTTTATGGACTGCATCTAAACATTCATAGTATGAATAACTTACCAAATTTAATATTTGCAATTCATCAACAGGTTTACCATAATCCTGTAACTCATAATCCTCAACATATTATCCAAATATTTGAGATATCCTTGCGGATCTATGAATGAGAATTCTATCATCTTGAGATTTAACATTAACATGTTTAATCCTCATCATGACTTTGCTAGTGTATTTTAGAAGATTATGTATCTTGTAATTTTATCTTTTCAAGATAAAATCTCCCACTTGCCTTTTTCAATTTATAGATTATCTATAAATACTTAGCAAGTAGAGCAACACAATATTATTCTCTTTTGGGACATTACAAATACATGTTGACAGTTCCTTACAATAAGTTTGTTAATAACCTACTCAAAAGCAGTTTAACAAATTCAGAACTTCAATTTTAAGACTTAATGTGATTCATCACATTCCATAATAAATGGTGTCTTATTAATCTTCTAGGTTGGAGTCTAATTGAGTATATACTACTCAATTTTCTAACCTTGATAACTTTTTGGAAGAATAGAAGATATAGTTATCTTTAATCAAACAATATAAGAAGAGTTTGATTTTCCTAACTGAACATACCATGAACATTATGTATTTCATTAGGATTAATATT
Organism: Artemisia tridentata subsp. tridentata; assembly: GCA_021014915.2. Taxonomy (NCBI): domain Eukaryota; kingdom Viridiplantae; phylum Streptophyta; class Magnoliopsida; order Asterales; family Asteraceae; genus Artemisia; species Artemisia tridentata. The sequence continues at coordinate 20,332,007 of CP139504.1, forward strand.
GTAAGGCAATCCTACAACATGTAAGATAAATATATTTCGTTTGGCTTATCTATTAACCAACTAAGTCAGCTTAATGGTATAATAGACTTTCCAAGCCAATTGCATGCTTTATAACATAAGTACTTTTTGACCAAGTCACTTCATGTCCATGTCTTAACAAGAAGACATAAACTGTTATAATCCCAATATACGTTATAAATCATTGATCAACTCAATGACTTCTTGTATATGTCTTAATTAAAAAACATAACAAGTTAACGTCTTACTTTATTTATAAGTCTTATAGCAATAAAAGACTTCATATTTATATCTTTACAATAAAATATAAACATGTATAAGTAAAGTAATCATGAACACCACAATTTGGTTTCAATAGTAATTTCAAGTTAATTTATTACTTCATATATTTATGACATTCCAAGAATACATAAACATTCAAATTTGAAGTAGTATTAGATTACTTCATTTATTTATGTCATTACAATAATACATAAATATTTAGTTTGAAGTAGTTTTATTATCATATTGACACTTGTTCTAATAATTATCTAATTTAGAAACTTGCAAATTAACATAGTTTCATTACATCAGTAGATCTGCTAGTAATGAAAGTATGTAATTTACCTTGTCATTAATATCTATGTCAAGGTCTTACTTACGCTAGATATTAACTCCAAGTGTTCTATTAATTAGATGTGAATAAATCACATTAGAACATTAATCTCTTACCTTGCAGTCAAGAGAATCCTTTAAATCATATTCCTTTGTGTTGTTGCTTGCACACGATAAAGATTTCTCCCACTTGTGCATGGAACAACATCATGTATCAGATAAACAACACGTCAATCATTTGTTTATGTGATCAATATGATTGTGTCATAGATATGAGTAGATATAGAACCACCTTTTCTAGTAAGGAAACGTACATGACTATCCTTAAAACCACAAGTGTCTATAATTGGAAAGTAATTATCTCAAGAGATTTTAGAGATAATCTGGGTTACTACCAAGATATCAAAGCTTGTAACTTCCACTGAATTACAGATCATTACATTAATATATATAATTCAGTAATTACAACACAATGCTCCCACTGGATTTGACAACATTATAAGTGTTTCATAACCAGTAAAAGTAAATAGTGTGTTGTTTACTTTCCTACACCTTTGAGAAATCCCATACGTAACAATTACTTAGGTACTCAAAGAATGTATTCTACTTTGTAAATGATGGACTATCCATCAATGCAATTTACTTAAAAAATTGGGCATGCAATTTCTTCCTCAATAGGTCTACCATCCCTACAATGGTATGTAGCACCTTTAAACGGTCAAAGCACAACAACTAGACAAAGTATGGTAGTTTGCCTTTTACCAATTTTGCGGTAACTAGTCTAGCTTCTAATTTTAATAACTCATAAAACGTGCAATTTTCTTAACTATTAAAAAATTTGCTATGAGTTATTTCTTAGAATTTAGACAATTCTAATTTTTCTATTATACCTTTCTCATTCATGAAAAAAAAATAGGATTAAGTCTCACTCTTCTCAAAGAAAATAGACTAGGCTTATTCTTTTAGTAAGGTTAACTCTAGCAAAAAACCCCTACGGGTGTAGATCAATTTTCCACTAAAAGAATGCCCCACGTTTACGATTTTAACGTTGCATTAATACATTAAAAGAATTTACAAAATTTAATTTTTTAGTATTTTCGATAATAAAATCTTTAAAATTAAATACCCATGGTAAATAACATTTAACCATTTAATTTTCACTGAAAACTAGGATCCAAATTGTCATAGTTTCATCACATCAGCTAGCTAGGGCTGCTAGTAATGAAAGTACTCAATAAGGTACGAGTCGAACTCAATTGCCAATCTCAAATTGCAATTCCTATAATTATGGGATTTACATATTTTGCCAACCTCAGTTGCAAATGTAAGCATGTTTTATCCCCATCTTTATGCCTTGAGTGACTAGGTCTCACTATCAACTCAATTAAGTCAACCAACTTAAGAAATTGCAAATACTTCCATGCTCATCCCACGACAAATGGAGATTTACCCCTTGATTACCATCCATGCTCGTCCCACGACAAATGGAAATACTAATCTCAGGAGTTTCCATTTCATTGGATGGCATATAACTTAAATTAATTTCATTGGATGGCATATAACTTAAATTAAGGGTATTTATTTTGATGTGTGTAATCAAAATATGTACAAAGATGTCATGCATTCATCTTGTATCATATGCTTCATGAAAAAAAACTTTTACTCATTAGTTTCTTTACTAAGCTTAAATCAACAAAGTTTTAATTGATGGCGTTGAGAAACTTACAACTTTGCCTTAAGATGCTTCGTACATATAATGGTTGTACTTGGTAAGTCTAATTTGACGCACAAGCGGGCGGAGAGACAGAATGGAGTCTCTTTAAGGCCACAATTTAATGCGAAACCAACCTTAAACCAACCTTATAGTTTGTCAAAATTAGGTCCGCCTTTCGACCATTTTTTTTTGTACAGTTGCATCAATCAATTAAAAGTTTAAGATTTTTAAAGCTTAAAACCATGTTTCACCATTATTAAGTCTAGTTTAATTTTCATTTTTAAAATTACCCTTTGCTTACTATCATGTCACAACATATATAAACAAATAGCAATTAACAAAAAATAAAATAAAAATAATAATAATAAACGACTTAAAAATGTACATGCTAAACAAATCAATTAACATGTATATATTGATCTAAGACTCCCATTGGTTTTCGAGCTAGGTACCAATGGACCACATACACCAATAAATTGGTTGCGAAAGTCCTACGGTTAATATATATAATAACACACATAATTGATTTAATATACGATTCAAATGGGGTCTTCCCTAGTTACATAATTAATTAATTTTTAGTAATTAAACATGTCATACACTTTTATTACTAAAACCCTAATTAATTAATTCTAATCGCATAATAAAAGCATGTAATCAAAAAGCACATAACAATTACTACAAGTCCAATAAATCCATGACAAAACATGCATGTTTTCGTCATGGATTCCCACATAGCACTTATTATATACAATAATCAAGTCTTAATGGACGCATATCAATTAATGACATATCACAAATATTCATTAATTATCCACATAAAAAATTACATGCAACCTAGGGTTTCTACAAGTTTTACAAAACTAAAACCCTAATTATAAAAAATATAGGGTGATCGATCCTAATTAGAAAAATTAGGGTTTACTAATTTTTAAAACCCTAGAACACCATAAACATGTAATAATCATAAAGATCCAATTTTATGTGTTTCGGTAATTAATTACACAGTATAACCGGCTCATGATGCCACTGTTGGAGTTTATATATATCATAACAATTATATATATAACAAGTAAACATCATCAAAGCATGCAGCGGAATATATAGGATCTAATACTTGTAATTAATTAACCAAAATAAAAGAATATGCGTACCTTTGATTTCTAGCAAAACAAGAAATCAATTATCCAAGAACTAGTTAAACCCTAAATTAGGGTTTAGGAAACTCGACTAATACTTAGTCGAATGGGTAAAAGAACACAAGCAAAAGTATGCTTGTACTTCGTTCTTGTACACACGTATTACTAACGTTTCAATGAGAAAAGCTAGGTTCTTGATCACAAAACAAACCAAACACTTGGTTTGAGCTCAAGAAAATCGACCCTATGGGAATAGGGGGAATCTCGATCGGATTTGAGCACAAGGGAGGAAGAAGAAGAGAAGTTAGGGTTTGCTAGGAAACAAGATTAGAGAATAGTAAATACAAGGGGTTTGTATTTATACTAATCCAATTTGGTAGTCCAAGTTAGGGTAGGAATACCCCTAATCCTCTTGATCGGCCGAACATAAGGAATCCCCAAGGATTCTAGATCCTTCTTGACTTGTTTCCTTATATTCGCCTCTCTTTAACATTTAACGACCGTTAGTCAATTCCCGTTAAGTACTAACGTCCGTTAAGTGTTCATTTGTGAATTTAATAATTAAGCATAACTTATTATATTAATTATTAAAACATTGAAACTCATACGTAAAGTGTGCAATCCCGAAGTCTCGTGTTCGAATCCGGTCATACGTATATTAATTTATATCCATAAACTTAACATAAGGCCCAACTAGTCTGTCATTTTCTGGAATTTAAGCTTGAACCTTGAGCAAGCCGAGTCGGCGAGCCCCGAGAAATACGAATTCTTATAGCAAGGTTTTTTAACTCGTAATACTTGTTTCAAGTTTACAATATCACAACTAACAAACATGATGGCAAACTTTATTTAAAACACGCAAGAGTTCTCAACCACATACATTTCATACAGACTCAAACGAAACAACTTGACAAGCAAACGAAACAGATCAAACGAAACAACTCGACAAGCAAACGAAACAACACAAATGAAACAACTCGACAAGCAAACGAAACAACTCGACAAGCAAATGAAACACATGACATAGACCATAACAAACATCGCCCATTCATTTTTTTTGGCTTCTACTTCCCACTTTGCTAGAACCTGCATCACCTTTTCCCTTCCTTGCATTCTTTTGCTTGATGAAATGTTCAAACAAAGCTTCAAGATTTGTTATCCTATTTCCCAGATCATCAAGTTTGGTATCCATCGCGCTTTCAGCTTCATCGTCCAACGTGCTTTCAGCTTCACCGTCCAACATCTCTCTGTAGTATGGCTTTTTTCTCAACCATTCCAGAATCAGGTCTCTCATCCATGGGCTAGTGTTCTTATAAGAACCATATTCATCATAAATTTCGACGCCATATGTATTAAGAACTTCATTAAAGAGATAATATGATGATAAAACCTTTGACCACTCCTCTTTCGGCGTGTAACCAGCCATTGTGATGTGTGTTTTGTGAGAATTAATGATTTGGTTACTTCTGTTTTTCCGATTTGAGGATGATCGGTTAGATTATATATAAGTAAAACTTTGGCGGGATAAAGTTGCAATTTGGCGGGATAAATTGGCGCCAACTCTTTTGGCGGGGACATATCTCCGCCAAAAGCTAATATCAGTAGCAGAAGATATTGGCGGGATAATGTAATTGTTAGGAGGGAAAACTGGATAACACTTTCGGCGGGGACATGTCCCCGCCAAAAAGCTGGCACTGTGCATCTAAACTTTTAGCGGGGACTGGGGACTTGTCCCTGCTAAAAGTTGTGGCGGGAAAAACACCCGGGAACAATTAAGAGTTACTAGTTTGGTCAAATTTTACCAAATATCAAAAACACTTTCGGTGGGGACATGTCCCCGCCGAAAGTTTGCGTTGAAAATTTTGTAAACAGTCAGCGATATGTTGTGCTAGCTCAGCACGGGTTTTGTCGTCTAGCGGCTTTCGGCGGGGACCTATGCGTCCCTGCCAAAAGCCTCCTCGCCCGTCCTACATTTTGTTGTAGTGTACGTTCTAATCAGTTTTAGGAATTCCGTTGCTTAAAGTTCTAACCCACAAAACAACACTTTATTGTTTTAGAGTAAACTACACCATCCGTCCTTGTGGTTTGCGTTGACCGACGAGTTTCGTCCTTTGATAAAAAAAATGCACCATCCGTTCCTAAATGCGAAACGTTATGTATCATTGGTCATTTACTTTAACGGCCTTCATTAACTTTCGTTAAGTCACTCTACTTGATACTCAAATGAGGGTATAATAGTAAATTTACTACTAGTGTATTCTTTTTCATTTCTTTTTAAACACAAACAAATAAAAACCTCACCAGTCACCACAACCTACCACTTTCTTCTTTTTTAATATAGCTTCTTCTTCTTTAAACCATGACCACCTATCATCTTTATATTCACCCACCACCACCACCGTACACCACCACTCTCACCACCTCCAACCACCTTCACAAACCTCAATTCATAAACTCAAACCTATCAAAAAACAAAATTCCTAATTCCCATTAATTACCAACCACACTCCCTCTCACCCGTCATGTTTTCAGGCTACTTTCCGACCACAACATCATGTTTTCTAGCGACCTTACCACGACGCCACCACAACATCCTTTTCCAGTGATAAAGTCTCACTGAATTAAATGTTACCAAGCATTGAGGTCAAAATAAACCTTCGAATGCGAGTGAACAATCTGTTGTCTTGCAACCAACAACAAGTTTTGATCTAACTTATGCAAATAATTAGCAAATCACACAAATTATTCGAATTCTTTTAAAGACAACAAAGTCAAATCCTCACCCCACTCCCACACGTGTGATACACATCCTCACCATAAAATTCTTGAACACAATCATCTCATACACCACTTCAAAACATTTTTCAATTATGATTCAATCCAATTCAAAACCATACCCTAATTGGCTAATTCCCCCAACTTCATTCAACAACTAACAGCAACTCCAATCAACCAAATATATATATATATATATATATATATATATATATATATATATATATATATATATATATATATATATATATATATATGTATATATATATATATATATATTATATATATATATATATATATATGTATATATATATATATATATATATATATATATATATATATATATATATATACACACACACATTATATATAACAAGAGGCGTATGACGTCATTAATGTCACCTCAATGCCACATAATCATAAACTATGCAAAATTCGGAATTAATTGTGTAAAAAATGTAGGCCTCGCAAGATTTGAACCTTGGGCTGGGCGTCCACTAAGAAGAGACTCAACCATTAGACCATGTCACAAATTGTGACATACTATTGAAAAACAAAATTAATATACTGACATACACATGAACTCTTACATCCCCAACATTACAAATTAATTGTGTCATTCAAATCATGACACAAATGAGAATGCAAAATATATCACCCGTTTCAAAATTTGCAAATTAACAAGATACAAATGTTTTAACTTTTAATGTGTGAAAAATCGGATTATTCAAGTGATCAATGGTTAAACATCATACATAGTATCTGTCAGTAATCGTTTAAATGGATAGGATTCCGGATCTAGGCTACTTCATGTTTTGTATGAAGCTTGATATAATTGAAAATTAGTTATGTAATCATCTGCGAGAAGCACTGTATTACATTGAGTGAACTGTTTCTCATTACTTTATGAAGTTCTATATAAACCTTACTATAAGCAGATTGCAAAGTTGTTTGGTTTCTAACTGACATTTGATTACAGGATGTTGCAATAATAGCTCTTCATCCTGCAAGTGGGAAAGGAACAAAACATGGCATGAAAACGAGGTAGCATGCAAACGACGTTGTGTTACAAAACAAGGTACGAACATGTCTCGCCTCCCGGATGGACCTTAGGTTGGAGTTGGGCTAAGAAAGAAGTGATATGGAGCATTTTTTTTATGTCCAATAGGTCAACATGCTTCCAGTGTGCTCAAAGAAGTAATTAGTATTTCTTTACTATTGTTTAGTGACTGATCAAGACATCAGGTTTGTTAGTAGAAATAATTAAGTAACTTATGTCGTAAATTTTTTTTAGCTTCTAGCTTCATAACAAGGTACGAACATGTCTCGCCTCCCGGATGGACCTTAGGTTGGACTTGGGCTAAGAAAGAAGTGATATGGAGCATGATGGGGCCTGAAAATGTCAGTAATGAAGGCATAAAAGGAGTTGCAGCATCTTTTTTGATGTCCAATAGGTCAACATGCTTCCAGTGTGCTCAAAGAAGTAATTAGTATTTCTTTACTATTTTTTAGTGACTAATCAATACATCAGGTTTGTCAGTAGAAATAATTAAGTAACTTATGTCGTAAAATTTTTTTAGCTTCTAGGTTCATAACAAGGTACGAACATGTCTCGCCTCCCGGATGGACATTGATCAAGACATCAGGTTTATCAGTAGAAATAATTAAGTAACTTATGTCGTAAAATTTTTTTAGCTTCTAGGTTCATAACAAGGTACGAACATGTCTCGCCTCCCGGATGGACCTTAGGTTAGACTTGGGCTAAGAAAGAAGTGATATGGAGCATGATGGGGCCTGAAACCACGGAGCTCGAACAGGAGTTGCAGCATCTTTTTTGATGTCCAATAGGTCAACATGCTTCCAGTGTGCCCAAAGAAGTAATTAGTATTTCTTTACTATTGTTTAGTGACTGATCAAGACATCAGGTTTGTCAGTATAAATAATGAAGTAACTTATGTCGTAAATTTTTTTAGCTTCTAGGTTCATAACAAGGTATGAACATGTCTCGCCTCCCGGATGGACCTTAGGTTGGACTTGGGCTAAGAAATAAGTGATATGGAGCATGATGGGACCTGAAACCATGGAGCTCGAACGAACATGTCCCGCCTCCCGGATGGACCTTAGGTTGGACTTGGGCTAAGAAAGAAGTGATATGGAGCATGATGGGGCCTCAAACCTCGGAGCTCGAGACTCCAAGCTTCTAGGATCCTAGATACAATCTACGAAGAAGAAACCAATGTCAGTAATGAAGGCATAAAAGGAGTTGCAGCATCTTTTTTGATGTCCAATAGGTCAACATGCTTCCAGTGTGCTCAAAGAAGTAATTAGTATTTCTTTAATATTGTTTAGTGACTGATCAAGACATCAGGTTTGTCAGTATAAATAATTAAGTAACTTATGTAGTAAAATTTTTTTAGCTTCTAGCTTCATGGCTTCACTCCTTTGTATTTTGGATCTTCCTTGGAAGAACAATGTCCCTATATCAAGCCAACGTAACTAATATTGACAATATACACAGCAACAACGGATATGTTTGATAACATGTCATTCCTGTTGTTTTGATTGCAGGTCCATTTGACAATGAGCATAAAAGTTCAAATCATATTGCATATAAACCTACGTGTTCGGTAAATGCAACCGCACACGGTGAGTTAGGATGGTTGGGAATTTTCTTATGTAGGCCTGCATATTTATACACATGCCTTCACTACCAGCTTCGAAGCCTTGAAGATTAATTTTATTGTTGCAGGATGGCAAGTGCCAAGGCTTTTTCAACATTTGAGTTTTTTTATCAGTTTTATAATGTAGGTACTACCATAGTACCTGTTGTATCAGGAGAAACAAACCTTCTTTGGGTAATCAACGACAGATTTTCGTCACCATTGCCAACCACAAACTAACTGTGGTAGGACGTAGGTAGCATGCAATCGAAGTTGTGTTACAAAACAAGGTACGAACAATGTCCCTATATCAAGCCAACGTAACTAATATTGCCAATATACACAGCAACAACGGATATCTTTGATAACATGTCATTCCTGTTGTTTGTCATACTTCATATAATCTTCTAATGTTTTTATCTAACACAGCAATGCAGCAAGCTAAAAATGAAGTGTGGTATTGAAGTTGCCATGTACACAGTGATGTCCCCGGTGGCTATGCGGGTAGCCATGGTTTCAACCATTTGCCTATAGGACTAACCACCCTGTAGCAGCATTTAACGACATCGTAACTGCCACTGCCTTCACTACCAGCTTCCGAAGCCCTGAAGATTAATTTGATTGTTGCAGGATGGCAAGTGCCAAGGCTTTTTCAACATTTGAGTCTTTTATCAGTTTTATAATGTATCGTGGTAATTGTTGTTGTTTTTTTCCTAATAACATTAACTTGAATCTCAATGGTATTTACTTAAATTACAGTCCAATTGTTTTGAATTATCATTCACATACAGAAATCACAAAACGTGTATGTATTTTTTTCCAAAAAAAAAAAAATCTAGATCATATATAATTAGGAAGGTTCGAACATGGGTTGCTCTCCAAACCAAAACCAACATTTCTACCACTAGATCAATCCAATTTTTGTTAAATATTTTACAAGAAAAAATTGATAAAGATTACCTAATTGTTTTTAATTATGATTCACATGCAGAATCAGAAAACGTGTATCTATTTTTTTCCAAAAAAAAAAAAGATCTAAATCATATATAAAAAATGTTTTTCTATAGATATTTGTGACTTTTTACAAAAAAAAATATAAGATATTGAATTATATATCTAGATCATATATAAAAAACGTGTTCCTATAGATATTTGTGATTTTTTCCTAAAAAATATATAAGATAAGTTTGGTAAAATATAAGATAAGTTTTGTATATATCTATTGTTATCTTAAAGATTTTCTTAATGTTTAACCTAATCGTATAGTATATATACAACAGTTATTTATTGAGCAGCTTCATAATTACAAAGTCGAATAACTTTTCACACTAACATGCAGGCACAAAGACAGTCACAGAGGCTTTCAAAAGAAAATAAAAGTAATGCATACGAAAAACAGCTGGGTGAAAAGAAAAAGACTAGAATGAATTCAGGTTAATTGTGTTGTTTTGATGAGGAGAGAAACTGTTGGTTTGTGTTATATAAATTTGTTTGTTTGATCTTTAAATCTCATATATATTTGTTGTGTATGTGTTGGTTATTTGATAGCAGCAAAGCAACCACTTAAGAAAGGTACTCTACTGGATTTACGAGGTATGTTGTCATTAAGAATTACCGATGCATTGGTGTTTTTATTTTTCCGTTAATGCATACAATGTTATTTGTGTTAAATTTACAGAAGCCAAGGATGTTGAAAACGATGTGACTATATTGGATCAACCAGGTATTAGTTATATCTTTGTGGTTTTGTTAATGTTTGGTATATATCCAATAATAATAACAATCAACATGTAGTGATGTTTTTAGTGCTATGTTTAACCTCTTTTATTAGTATACCAGAAGACTCATAGTGCATACAATGTTATGTAACTCATTTAAGTATCAGTATGACACAAATAGAGTGTTTTGGAGTTATTAGCTAACAAAATTTAGGTAAGTTACCCTTGAACTAATACTAAAGTCTCAATTTAGATGGTGTTTCTGATTGCTTATTACAACTGTTAACTTGGTTATTGTGTTTTGTAAGTTTGATCCACACATTTTTTTTATATGACGGGTACAATATAAAAGCGAAGCAAACAGAAATTGCGCTTAAAATAGACAAGCAGTGCACATATATTAAAAAAATTCCAAAGAGAGTTGACTATATTATAGATTACGTCATAGTCACAATGTGGCCATTTGGTTTTCGTTCGGTTGTCTATAATTAGTTATGAATTTTGTAGTTCAGTGGAACATATACGTATCAGTTTTCCTAGGTTAATCTCACTGGTCATGTTTCTACATATCACTTTAAGTTTCTGTATAAGTTTCAATGTAATTCTCACTTCAAGTTTCTGTATAAGTCATTACCCTCAAAAGACAGTCAAGAACATACATATCCTTACAAAGGAAATCATAGTTACACCTTGATCTGTTTTCATTGTGTACTTCATAAGACAGTCAAGAACATACATATCCTTACAAAGGAAATCAGCATTCTTTGTAATATGGCCTTAACATGCATTCAATTTGGTAACTGGAAAAGTAAGATATATGTAATATTTTCTTTACTTTAAGTTTTATTTGTTTAACATGCAGTCAATTTGTTTACTGGAAAAGTAAGATAGATGTAATTATCAAAGGATTGTGCTTTGTCCTAGAACCATTGAATAATTGTGTGTGGTGTTGTGTCTGTGGTAAGGGGGAGGTATTGGGTTCGAATCCCATACTCTACTTTTAGCATAAATATAACACTATGACTAATATAGTGTGCGTGTTTATTGAGTCGACTTTAAGGTTTGAAAAACAAGAAAAACATGTGTAAGACATATTGGTGTGTGAGCTAAAATATATGTTAAGAATGCATGCATGTAAACTGTGAGTTGATTTGATGTTGCGTATGGCAGTGAGTATGGGGTGTACATGGGTTTGACTGATTATTATTTTATGTGTGAAGTGGGTGACATAAGGTGTAATTTTATGTGTGTATGCATGAGAATGGATCGACTGTATGGGTAAAAGGGTTGTGTCCCATACTCAACTTTTTGCATATTTGTGCTTTTTTTGTGTATGTATCTCAACCATATCATAGCTAAAACATTGATTGTATTTGATACTATCTACGAACACATGCTATGAGTTGTTCAAGGTTTTTTAATGCCATATGTTATGAGTTGTTCATGTGTTGGTTTTAACTACTTCAAGGGTCATGTTCTTTGTAAGTAATTCTCATTGTGTACGTGTTGATGATTTGTTAGCATCAAAGCAAGCACCGAAGAAAAGTACACGATTGAATTTACAAGGTATGTTGGTCATTAAGAATTAATGATTGATTGTGGTTTTTTAATGTTTTAGTTTATAGTGCATAAGCTATATATTTATGTTGATGTATTTACAGAATCAAGCCATGAGGATATTAATGAGACTATATTGGATCCACCAGGTATTTTTACAATAAAAAAGTAAGTTTTAACATAGATTATGGTTTCATAAAACCTTAGAAGAAAATATGTTTTACTTTGCATCAGTTTCACAACGAAGAAACAAAGACCCTCCTATCGATATGTCCATCTTTGAAAGTGACACACCAAGGAGAAACTATGGATCGCATGGTTTAAATTTAAGAAGGCCAAAGAAAGGTACAAATCCTTCAGTTTCACAACCAACAACCAAAGACACTTCTATCGATATGCCTATCTTTCAAAGTGACACACCAGGGAGAAACTATGGTTCTCATGGTTTAAATTTAAAAAGGCCAAACAAAGGTACGATACGTGCAACTTAATTTTTTTTGCAATATTTTTCATATAATGAATTTTTTTATTATGCGTTGAGTAATTGATGTTAGGTAATGGATATTCAAGCAATAACTTTGGAAATCAATCATCATCTTTTGAAGGGCATTTAGCTGATGAAAACTCTGAAATACCCAAATCAGTTGACAACTATAGATCAAATTTTTCGGATTTACCAAGCTTAACAAAAGGTACATTAATACAAATGTCATGGTACAAGAGTATTTATTATAAATAATTAGTGTATCTTACATTCTAAATACTTATACATTCCTCATTTCTTTGCTAACAGGTAAAACATTTCAGGGGACGCAATATAACTGATTCGAAAGGCTATCTACATTAAAACAACAAAGATCCAGAAATGCATGTTATTGCCATCAGGAAGTATAACAAAAGGTACAATTCTAATAACTATCTAATCAACTCCATTAGGTTTTTCTCTTATTTCCTTTATAAGAAATTATTTTTTAAATCTCAAATGAGTTTAAAAATAATTTATAGGAAACCTAAAAAAAAATGATCTGCAATAGAAACCAAACTTTTGGTTTTTCAAGAAAATGAACAGGTTTAATACGACCGTATAAGAAATCTTCGGAAATTTGTTTTTGAAAATGAATAGACACAATATATTTGTAACTATGTATTTCCATATATATTCCATTTAAAAATTTTAACCATGATTTACAGAGAATTCAACAAAATAAAGATTGAATTAAACACTTATCTTTCGTAGTGACTACAAGTTGATGTATCCATGTAATGCATTCAATGTATATAGCATTAATATGATAATACTTTAACTTGATTTGCAGAGCAAAACACTCCAAAAAACCGTTTTGGAATTCATTCTCCATCGTTTGAAAGTGCTTCAGCAGGTTTGATTGTTTATGATTCTTGAATTACATTGTTGTTATTATTATTTGCCTAACGAATTTACAGGAAACAACCACAATTCAAAAAGGATATGGAATGAAAGTTCAGGCTACGGGAGTTTCACTCAGGTTGAATTGTTTATTTTTTCCAAATATTCATTTATGTTGAATGCATTTGTAATTTTAATATTTGAAAAATTCAGCCCAAAAGTTAAGGAACTAAATGATCAATTAAAGACAGTGATCCTTGGTCATAACATGGCAATTAAAGGAAATGTATCTCTATTTGGCATTCACACTAAACTTAACGAAGAGCATACCCATACATTGGATTGTATTTTCAGATTGAGGTAAGTATATTATTTGTTACGATAAATATTATTTTTAAAAACATTTTAAACATCATATTGTGTATAACATAAAGGCGAAGAATTCAGATTTACATCAAAATAGGAATTCATGTTTAAATTTGAACTCTTCTTCAAGAGGGACATGCTAAGATCTCTAACTTCGGTGTAGCATGAAAAATGTGGAAGATGCCGTTGTTACCCAATAGGTGCAAAATAAGCTTTTTTAAAGGACAAATGTCACGAGAATGATCAAATTGATGATAACTTTGTTGGATCTTATGAACCGTTCACACTATATTGTGACCCAAACAATGGTACCATGAACATGATTTTTGTTGGTACATTTTTTTTTCTTCATAAAAGCAAATTCGTTGATTTTTTGTTTAAAGACAATTACTAATACACATGTTTGACAATGTGATTGGAACAGTTGTATCTGTTGTAAATCGTGTCCGTAATAGCCATGTGGTCCTAAATTCGGCGAACATTGTCCTTGAAGATGTGAGTAAAAACTTTTTTACCAATGTTATAAATTTTGTACATTACCCTATAGTATATAATAACCATGAATCCATATCAAATTTCAGATCTTAGACTTGATGCACTTTTTTGGGACAAGGCATCATTGGAATGAGTCGAGAACAGACTTGAAGAAATTGGTCATTAGACTTCCTCTTATGTTAGGAAATTAATATTGGCACAGTAAGTTTAAAACATTTTTGTTTGAATTTTTTAATACATTAAGTAGAATTTATGTTTTAAGTTCTGATGATATATATGTTTTTAAATATAAAATTTATAGATAAACCAGCGGCATAATGCATATTTGGGAGCAGATATCATTAACAGAAATACTCAATTATTGTCTTTTCAGAAGGTAATTTAATTAACATTACATATTTGAGTTTTAATATACATTAATATCATAAAACACTAACATAATATTTTCATATGAAACAGCTATGATCTCAAAGGATATAATGCCAGTGAATTCAGGATTCAAGGCATGCCAAGACATGCATGTAAGTTACACAGCAAATTTATGCAGGGTTGTAAAGAGATTGTAGGACGATTATATTGAGCCGGTAAGATTACTAAATAATACAACTCAACAACAGTAGTGTGTTGTTTACGCAACTGTACATAGCATCTCAATATGAAAATGGATGGGTTATAAGATGCAAAATGCAACACAAATGAACCGATACAACAAAAGTGAATGAATTCTAGAAACAAAATCACTTGTGGTTTTGCAAGATACATGGAGAAACATAGGCTTGCATGGAGGTAAGAAACACTTACATATAATTAGGTATCAAATTGACAACAAGATCAAAATAACATACTAAAGCATTTGGCTTTTTATTAAAGGTTCAAAATCATTGTGCGCATTGTAGACGAAAGTGGAACAGCACAAGTGGTAATTTTTGACAACAATGTGCATAAGATGACTAAGGTGACTGCATGGGAGATCATGGAAGAACATGGCATTAATACAGATGAATACTTTCCTAATGAGCTTAATCAGATTATTGGAAAACAATATCTATTCAAGTTTAAAAGTACACAGAATTTAATCACAAAAATAATAGCCACATATATCGAACTGAGAAGGTTACTGCTGATGTTGATACAGTCAACTACTTCAAAGATGGGTTCCTAGATGAAGAGGTGATTAAACTTTATTTTTAAATTAACTTACCATCATGAAACTATGAACATAAATTTTTTTTTATAGAACATAAAATTTTATTTGTTTATGCCAATTTAAAAAAAAAACTTTTTTTTTTGTACAAAACAAAACAGGATAATGAAGAAGACTTTGAAAATGGTGAAGATTATATAGAGAATTCTGGAGATGAGTTTGAAAATAGTGATAATGATTTAGAAATTGATGGAAAAGAGTTTGAAAATATGTGATGATGATTTAGCAAATGGCGAACCTAAGTTTCAGAATGGGGGAGATGAGTTTGAAAATGCCGAAAAAGAAGATGATTTAGAGGACAGTCAACATGATTATGAGAATAATGAAGATGAGATAGTTGATGGACAAAATGTGTTAGAAGATGCTAAGAATATGAATATAGAAGCATCAAACAATGTGGATCAGGTATCATATATTATACTATTTAGTGTAAGTAACAGTAATCCATTCTTTAAATATAATAGTTATTGATATTTTATGTGTTAAACATTCCAGAATGTTGACGATGACATTGCAAATCCATCTTATACTGTTAATGAGGTATTACATAATAATATTCATAAATAGTTTAACAATAACATATTTTTTAAACTAATTGTAAATGATTCATTTGTTTATAAATCATTACAGGTTAATGAAGGTGAAACCAACATCCATATCAACAACGCAAAAATGAATAATGCGGATTCCTCAACAAGTAATGTTAGTGGTGGTAATGAGAATAAAAGAACACATGAAACCATTGATGAGCATGATGCACAAGGAAATAAAAAGATGGCGACAATGAATATAACAAAGAATGTTTGAGATAAATCAACACTTCACCATCTTCAGATATGACTGCTTTATTTTTCATAAAACAATCAGTTGTTTACTTTTAGGTTTTTCATTGACAATTAATATTCTATGATGTTATGTTATTGGATATTTATAATTTTGCATAAGAACCATTATTCTCCGGATAAATGTTTAGTAATGGATATTATGTTTTTTTATAATATGATATTTTTAATTCTTCATCATTTTCGAATGGAATGAATGACAGTTTATTACATCTTTAGTTGATTTGTAGCACCAATATTTGTTGTTCAATTCTTGCAGACTAAAAATTTGGGGGCTAAAGAAATATGATAGAAATAGTAGTAGTTTTTTTTTTTTTTTTTGGTTTTTGAGTTATGTAAAGACGCAAAGAGGAGAAAGATATATTACCTCTTTAGTTGCTTTGTACCACCAATATTTCCAACCTAGGTAAAGACGCAAAGATGAGAAAGATTTGCCGCCTTAGTGATTTGTGTCGTTGGGCTATAATTGTACGTGAAAAAGACTCAATATGACAAGATAGATATAAGATTGCATTAGATTGCATTACACAGCATAAAAAAACAAAACATTAACAACTGAGATTGGATGACTATAAATCAGGAAATAAATGTAATTATCATTATGGGATTAGTATCAAAAACCTCTTTTACTTATTTCCGATTACTTAACGAATAATTATTTTGTTTTCATGTATATACAAGGGGCCAACACGTACTAATATACCGTCCAAGTAGCAATTCCATTCTCAACCTCTACATCTACTGACCCATATGCCACAAAACCTCACCTTTTGGCTGCCACCGACATCCCAATTACATTGTAACCTAGGGCCCACACATAGTTAGTGTAAATACGAGCAATTGTCTTTCTTGAAAGATCAGTGGGTGTGATCACATATTCTAAATTGCTTTTAATGATACCAATGTCAGCGGGTTCAATTGCTACATCAGTTCCTGCACCAATCGCCATCCCGACATTGGCTGCAACTACAGCTGCTGAATCGTTTATTCGATCTCCAACCATTGCAACTATTTTTCCTCGTGCCTGCGGGTTTTGTTTTATATTATACTTATCAGATAAATCAATGTTTTTATCGTTTGTTAACCATGGAAAATTCGGTCAACAGGTGACTACCAATACATTTCTATAATGAAATGACATTAGTAATTCAGTGAGTAAAAAAAAAGTTAACCTGCAAATCTTTTATCCTATCAGGTTTTCCCAAAGGATCAATCTCAGCAAACACATTTTCAATTCCAACCTCCTTTGCAATGGCAGTTGCGGTTGACCAGCTATCACCGGTTACCATAATACTTGTGATGTTCATCGAACGAAGAAAAGATATAAGCTGTGCAGCTTCCGGTTTGACTGGATGAGTTACTGCAAAAGCACCAGCAACCTTCCTATCAACCGCCACTATAACACATGTACCCGTCTTATTCCTTGCTTGGTGCCCACATGGATGCATCAATTGCAACTCTCCCTATTCAATAACTGATATAGACAACCATCCATCTGACTTCACAACAGTAACATGCTTTCTTCTATGTATACGCTTAATCACCTTGGCTTCTTCATTTAATACTATCAGTCCTTTTTTTTTAAGCATATTAATTAAACTTGTGGAATGTAAAAATAGTATGAAATATATTCAATTTCATATTCTGAAAATACTATAATATTATATTTCATTCCTAATATAAATAGAATTTTTAAGAATCAATAATGTACTAAAAAACCTGTAGCTATATATTTTCCAATAAGCTTATATTTATTTTGTGATTTTATCCTAAAATAAATATAAGATAAGTTTGGAAAATATCAATTGTTATCTACAACTTACCCTTAATGCTCAACCTAATCTTACACTATATATACAACATTAATTAATTCCCTAGATTCATAATTGAAAATGTCGATTTTTATTGACAGAAAAATGCAGCCCCAGAGAAACTCACAGCCACTTTCAAAACAGCAGCAAAGTAATGCATCCGAACAAAACCTGGATGAAAAGAAAAAAAGTATTATGAATTCAGGTAATTTGTACATAAAGAAGTTACACATGTGTTTTTTTTTAACTGTACAAATAACTGTGATTTGTAGTTATAAGTTTATTTATATTTTTAAAAGCTCATAACCTCATTATCTAAAACTATGTTTAAATTCAACTAATGACTTTCAAGTTAAAATAATGAAATCTCGACATGCATTGATGTACTATTATTACAATTCGTATAAATATATAGTTTGTGATTACCAAATAGCATACTTCAGACCTTATTTATAACAACTTATTTACGTCAAAATTCCCTGAATTTTGTGCTGCTTGCTTTTTGGTGTTCAACTTTATTTCTAATTTGTTTTCTGGTCATTGGTTACTAATTGAGTTCTTAAATCTCAGTTTCAATTTGCCTCAGTAGGCTTTTTTTAACATGTATCATTACATTATTGGTTTTTATTGATGGTCAGTGAAGTTTGTATTCTCTAATTCCCAAATAGCATACTTTAGATCTTATTTATAACCAGTTATTAAGCTGTAAATGACCTGAATTTTATCCTGATTGCTTTTTGGTGTTCAAGTTTTATGTCTATTTTGTTCTGTCATCATTGATTGCTAATTGGGTACACAAACAAGTTACGGCTTTCTTTTTTAAATGTTTTAGTTTATAGTGCATAACATGTATATGTATGTTGATGTATTTATAGAATAAAACCATGAATTTGTCAATGTTTTTTTACCAGGAGTATCAACAAATAATAGTACTCCATGTACGGCAAAAGATGCTATGAATAAAGATATACCAGTCGTTGATATATCCGATGATGAACAGGTACGATATATAAGATTAGTTTGTATTTTAAATAAAACATGTTAAACAAAATCTGATAATTTTACCCGTAATTGTAGGCTGTAGCTGTTAATTCGATGAACAAAATATAGAAATCATACATATATCAGATAGTGAAGAGGTATGAATAACAAGGTTTTTTTCAAGTATATAACAGTTAAGAAACACAATCACTTAACAAGTTTCACATAATTACAGTGTAAACAAGTTACGCGCAAACGAAGGAGATTGATAAAGAAAGGCAACTTTGTAAACAAAAAGGTTATTGAACTTCTTTCATCAGACGATGAAAAAACAAACACAACTTCTGTCAACCATCATCAACCAAGTCAGATTCAAAATAATGAAACAACGGTATGAACTTCATATCATTAGTGGCATTATTTTTTGCGTAAGTCTATACATTAGTTTAAATAACATCATTATAAATTTTAAACTTTGAATCTTAGATGTCTGATGATGAAGCACCAGTACAGTTTAAACGTACAAAAACAACTCATAACTCTACTAACACAAAAAAACAACAAGTATATGCTATGTGATGAAGACACAGATGACGAATATGACAATTACAAGATCACATCTGAAGACGACGAAGATGGCGTTTGGACAAACATAAATGATCTACCAGAACCGTTTTATCCTTTAAAAGAATATAAACCAAAATATGCTATCCCTGATGAAGATATCACCGAAGACTCTCCAACAGGTTATTTTAACATAAATAATTTTATACACATTTATTTTAATTTGCAAGTTGTTTATAAATGTTGTAAAATTCAACTTATATATATGTACATATATTTTTGAAATTTACGCAGGTGACTACAAATACACTGTCGTTGATGAGGAATATGATACAGAGCTGTTGGAAAAACACAACATGAATGACTACGACATGTGGGATGATATGGTCGATATTGATGGTAAACTACACGGAAAAGATGTTCATTCCAATTACATTGATGAAGAAGCTTGGGAAGTCGATTCTGATGCGTATAGTAAGCGATCAGTATCTGATAGTGATGATTTAGACAGTTTTATTAACGACAATACAACTGATTATGAAAGCACTGACAACAGCAATAGTGAAGATGACTTCTGATCAAGCAGAGAAAGATTTAACAAGCTTTATGTTTTTCAACTATTTTATTTCATAAAATACCAATGTTCATTTTTTAACTCCTAATATTTATCAGTATTTTTTTTCATGACAGTATGACAACCTGTTTATTACAGGTATTTAAATACGTTTTATTGTGTTGTTTCTATCACCAGTTGTTCTATCATAGGTTGCATCAGGAACACCGACCGTTCCATCATATATTGGACCACGGTCACAAACATCTGACCCACCAAACCCGCCAGCCCTTCCATATGGACCCAAGGCCGACCCATACCTAAATTTCAAATTCACAAGATCTGAATGCCGCAAAGATGATCCTTCACCTCGACCACCATAACCAGAGATACGACCAAAATCTCCTTTTACTCCTAATCCCCCCGAAATACGACGATAGGCATAAACAAGAGTAGGTCCTCCACTGTCAAAATGTGATTTTAATGAGTCTGATCTTACAAATTTTGTAGGCTAGGGTTATGCAGTTAGTTAGTAGGTTGGGAATGCTTAATTTCAACTTTTGATATTTTATTAGGGTTATGCAGATTAGTTAGTAGATTGGGAATGGTTAATTTCAACTTTTGAAAATTCCTGTGTTTTTTTAGTCATTTAACATATTTGAGCGGATTCAAAAAATCAGGTACACCTTTGGAGTGATGTTAAAGAAGTGCCTCATTATATGCCGGATCTATCTTTCTCCACAATTGAATGCACTTTTTTAATGTTCTATAAATGATTTGTATTTGTATTATTGACGATTTTTATCAAAATATTGGGTAGTTTAAACTTGACCCTGTTGTCACTTCATCTACATATAAATCTGCAGCTTTCCTAAATCTGTGTAAACAGTTTCTGAATTCGTATGTAAAATATGCCATTAGGACCTGAGAACGCATTTACTCCTAATCAACCCATAAATAAAGATTCACTCTTAACAAAACTTTGGACTTCAAAATAATGTATTAATTTAAAAAGTTAACTTACTTCAGTAGTTGGACCGCCTTAGGGGACGACAATGCTATTTCTATTTTAAGTCCTAACAGATATGTAAAATATAGTGCTAAGAGCCTAGACAATATGCTGACCTGCATGTTTCAGCCAAAGTTGGGCAAGTATGACAGCAACACAAACTTGATGGGTAAGATCAACATTGTCATTGTAGGTAGTCGCTTCTCACCAACAACTCTTGAAGCTTGACAGATTCATGTTCCCAGGCTTCTGTACTGATGTTATATGCTTACATCTGAAGTCTTAGTTGCACTTAATTTTGTACATATTCACACAAGTGCAGTACAAACTACAAAGACATATATTGTGTACATTTAAGAACAACCTTATACTGTACAAAGATATCTATTGTGTACATTTAAGAACAAGCTTATACTGTACTTGCACACATAATGCTCACTTATCAACAGAAGAAAGGAGCTGATCAAGAAAGCATGGTGAATGACTTTGAAATTGATTCTGCTGAGATAAAGACTAACCTCCAAATTCTTCACATCAGCTTAAAACACACTACAATCAACTTATTGAGGCTAATTCAAGGATGATAAAGACTAACCTAAGGTGCTAATGAACAATGATGATCATTTTTGAACCATTCAAGGGTTGTACAAAACAGTCCTTATGGTGACTATTTTAAGATTTAAAACAACAAGGGAACTAAATAACCCTAAAATTTACAAGTGAGTAGAGTTGTATATTACACTGCTTAAGAGTTGTGTCACTTGAATGACAGTTCTTCCACTCGACCACCATAACCACAGATACGACCAAAATCTCCTTTTACTCCTAATCCACCCGAAATACGACGATAGGCATAAACAGGAGTAGGTCCTCCACTGTCAAAATGTGATTTTAATAAGTCTGATCTTACAAATTTTGTAGGCTAGGGTTATGAAGTTAGTAGGTTGGGAATGCTTAATTTCAACTTTTGATATTTTATTATGGTTATGCAGATTAGTTAGTAGATTGGGAATGGTTAATTTAAACTTTTGAAAATTCCTGTGTTTTTTTAGTCATTTAACATATTTGAGCGGATTTAAAAAATCATGTACACCTTTGGAGTCATGTTAAACAAGTGCCTCATTATATGCCGGATCTATCTTTATCCACAATTGAATGCACTTTTTTAATGTTCTATAAATGATTTATATTTGTATTATTTACGATTTTTATCAAAATATTGGATAGTTTAAACTTGACCCTGTTGTGACTTCATCTACATATAAATCTGCTGCTTTCCTAAATCTGTGTAAACAGTTTCTGAATTTGTATCTAAAATCTGGAAAATTCTCAGTAAATTTAAAATCAAATTTTATATCTAGGAAAAATAAATTCAAAACTTAATTCAGCTTAAATAAGCTGAACAGCCAATTAAGCAGTTTGTAAATAAGCTAAAAATAAGCTAAGGTTGACCAAAAATTTCAAAGAGCTCAGAAATGATTAAACATACTTATTCAAGCTTAAAAAAACACAAAATGCTCAAATAAGCTCATGCAATAAGCTGATAAGTTGCTGCACAGTTCTAGGACCAAATCAGATTTAGATGTTGATCTACCTATTTACAACTGACTAATAAGCCAGGAAAGGGCTTATTAGTGGAATCCATAGGCAAAGGCTTAAACCTTATACCAAAATCTAATCCCAGAGCAAAAATGCCTAAATTCTAAACACAATTGCTTATTGAAATAAGCTTGGGATCAGATGGTATCTGGGAACAAAACAAGTGCAGGCTTAGATCAGTGCTGATAAGGTAGTTTGCAGATCAAGGTTAAGTTATTTAATAAGCTAAAAAGCTAAATACCAGATGTTTCCTTAAATCCTTACTATATGACCTACTTATAAACCAAAAATGAGGTCCTAAGATTAACTGAATAAGCTACAAATGCACCTAGATCAGCAGCTGAAAAACACATGTCTGCATAAAACTGTTCTGTGACAGCAGATTTAGTTTTTTGGCGTTTTCTATTTGTAAACCTTGACCAAACCAAACCAGCCCTAGGAAACTCACTTACTCCTTCACAAGCAACTTAGAAATGCCAATATTTGGGTCCAAATAAGCTCAGCTTAATGAGAGCTTATTGAGAGCAGTTTATACCTTAAAATTCACACTATAGGCCTATCACTTCTAAATGAGCTATAATCCTCTAAATTCTTACTCATTAATGATCACCACACCTTATTTTACCTTAATCAAACTTCACCTTAGTGTCAATGAACAGTAAAAAGCCAAGCAACCTATAAACCAAACACTCCTTATTAAACTGATTTTGCAAAATTACCTACACCTAGCTGATTACAACTATGATTTATTCGTATGTCTTAAGAGTTGTGTCACTTGAATGACAGTTCTTCCATAGGTTGGATTACAAATAACTAATATGACTGCTTATGATAATTTAAAAGTATAAGTGATAATTATCATATAAATTTAATAAGTTGTTTAATAATATTAATAAAAAGAATTTTTCTCTGATATTTTTCAACAAATATAAATAAAATAAGTAACCATTTATTTGTTTAAAACTTTTAAAAACTAGTTTAATAAAAGATTCTTATCCAAATATATAAACCCTAATCTAATCAATATAAATCAACACAAAAAAAATAAATTAATCCTCCATACGAAAAGATGCCTTCTCATGATACTATTTCTGATTCAACAACTGTGTTTCATAAACTTCCAGATGAAATTCCTTCACATACAGGTACACCACTACTAAAACATACAGGAAAATCACCAAAACCAAGAGGAAGACCGGCCATGTTTCCAAAACAAATAGGTATTCCATTATATTTGAGAAAAATATGTTTATTCACCTCACAATTTGAAACAAAAAATTTTGTGTATGTAAATACTAAAATTTTACACAGTTGACAGTAATGACATACTTATTCGTCGGCCGGGCAGACGGCCAACCACGAAAACAACAACCGGTGGATCTTCAAGTAAGTTAAACATTGTACATGCGTTTACACTTAATTTTATATATGTATTTATGAAACAACATCAACCACCAGCAAAATATACAACAAATTCAGCAAAATCAATAGGACAACCGGCCATGTTTCCAAACCAAATAGGTACTCCATTATATTAGAGAAAAATATCCTTATTTATCTGACAATTTCAAACAAATACTTTTGTGTACGTATATGTTAAAATTTTACACAGTTGACAGTAATGACATACTTATTCGCCGGCCCGGCAGACGGCCAACAACAAAAACATCGACCGGTGGATCTTCAAGTAAGTTAAACATTGTACATGCGTTTACACTTAATTTTATATATCTATTTATGAGAAAAAATCATCGAAATAAATATATTATTAATGTTTAATGTGTTAAATTTTAAACAGCTATTAACAATGATCTACTTCCCCCGCGTTCAGCACAATCAACAGGACAACCGGCCATGTTTCCAAACCAAATAGGTACTCCATTATATTAGAGAAAAATATCCTTATTCATCTGACAATTTCAAACCAATAATTTTCTGTACGTATATGTTAAAATTTTACACAGTTCACTTATGAAATTAATATAAAGAATTACATGGTAGTGTTATTGAAGCCCGCCCGATGGGCGGGCATGTTTCGTAAGCCCGTTGGGCATGACTTATAAGCCCTCACGGGCAAGCTGGAAGCAGCCGTTGAGCTTACTTGCTCATGTTGGGGTGATAACTCCTTGCAAGCTTCCTATAAGCTGAAAAATGATTGATAGAGTTTAGAAATGTGACAAAATAGAGCTGGTATAAAGATGGCGTCTCAGAGCGGATAAATTTCCATAAACGGGTCTGCAATAATATTGGCATTGCGTTGTTATGTAGTATGATAAAAAAATCCAAGAGTGACAAATTTTTAAGGTACTGATGTGTCTTAACAAATTATAAAGACAGTAGAGACATGATACTGAATAGGTGATTCTTCCTCCAATAGATCACACATGATACTGATGTGGATTATCTGTATTTCTGCTATCAAACCAAAACTCAGATAAGCCAAGCTAACACGCCAAAAATGGGAGCATTAGTAGTAGTTGTCGGCTCATTTTGTTGGAAATTGTCTCTACAATCTTCATGGTTTTCATCCTGATCTGGACCTCCGACCACTGCACCCACTCTTGGCTTGTTTTGCAACCTGCATATTAGTGCCATAGAAATAAATTAGAATGGCATGTTTTAAACATAGCTAAAAGGCTTCAACGTGACAAAAATAGAGTTGGTATAAAGATGGCGTCTCAGACCTGAGATCCTACTTTAGGTGTGTTGCATTTCCTCACTTTACAGACTATTCTGAAGGAGAAATTGACATTTCCACATTTTGGGCATTCCCAGTCATTTTCTCGTGTTCCATCTGTAAGAAGCAAATGAAACAATGAAAAACAGATCGTAAATTACCTTTGTTTGATAACACAATGAGATTGAATGTAATTAAAAGTTACTATAATTGTTTCTTAAACTAAGGCATCCAAAAGATCCACCATGATTGATGCTCGTATGGATCCTATGGAGTGAATTTACTTATAAATTGTAGACCATAGATATTAATGTATTAATGTGTAGCTTCTACATGGAGCAGGATTTCGTTCAATAACAAAAATGTGCAAGCCAAAGAGAATATCACCTTGAAATACCTATTACCATGCATTTCACCATTGTTACAACGTTTGTTATATTTCAATCATTACACTAAAAAGGTCAAATGGTGGGTGGGGCAAGTTAGAATACAACAATGCTGATAACCGCTTTGATCTACCTCTCAAATCTTTTGGACCTCCAAAAGACCTTACTGGGCCACTGTATGGACTTCTCAATGGGCTTATCTTTTTCGACGGCCTTAAGAATTCATGATGTCCAAAAGACCATATGTTCATTGATTTTCTTACTTTACAACAAATGGGGTGTCACGAGATTATATGTGTAGTTAATTACCTTAGCTTGGGTGAGCTCCGCAGCGATCACAACTCTAAAGCATAATAATCCCAGTTTCAACACCACTGCAACAATGACAATCGACTTTCTAATTACCATAATTGCCAGAAGAAATCCTTTAAAATATATAAAGGAAAGCAAACTTAGTAACCATCTAGCATATTTGGTATTTGCATGTAAAGCATCACTTACAGAGACAATCCCACAGACGAACAGTCTTGTCACTCAATACAGTAGCAATTAAATCAGAATGTTTAGGATCCCAATAGGCCAACACAATTGATCTACAATATTGGTATGCCCCTTTAGCTCAAGATCTTTAACCTTGATCTGTAACAAACAACACCATATAACACACAACATATCAGATTGAGTAAAGGGGTGTGTGGAAATGTATTTACGACATTAGTTAATATGAGGCGGGCTTCGAAAACTAATAATTCAAAAAGAAGAAGAAATTATTATAGATTCTTAACAGATTTGACCTCATCATCATCAAACTTAACAGATTTTGAACTTCGAATACAAAACCCATTATCAATCTTTACGATATCTTATCTCAAAACACGAGCCAAACCAAAACACGCATAAAAAGTCAAGAAACCATAACTAAAACCAATCAGTACCTGCCTGTTTCGAAAATCAACAAGATTCGAAAGTTAATTCTTTTTCAAGATTACAAATCAAAAACCAAACAATGCTATTTTAATTCGTTTCGAAAAGAAAAACTAAAAGGGGTGCTTGTGTTGTTCGATTTTGGAAGAAATACAAGAAACGTTGGTTTGTAATTCGTGTGGAAGAAAGCAACGAATTTCTTTGTGGCTGTTTTAGTATGAGATTAGAAAGAAGAAAAGAAACAAGAGTGGTTTGTTGTGGTTTCTAGTGAGAAAAACAAGAAACAGTGTATCTTCTTGTGATTTGTGTGGTGTTTGTGTTATATTTTTTTTGGTTTCTCGGTATAGTGTATATCAACAAATAAAGTGAAGATTTATTGTTGTATAGATATTTTTTTAAGATATTGGGGTAAGAATGATTGTAATGGAGATGATGATAATTATGGTGGTGTCATTGTGGATGAAAAATGAGGAAGAAGAAAAAGTCAAAAAAGAGAAAAATTGACGAAGAAAGAGAAATATTTGTTTATGGCTGCGTGGGGACAAAGAATAAAAAACATGACTGAAAATTACTATTATATCCTCGCTTGGGTTGATTTAACGGGTGTTAGTGAGCGTCGTTAAAGAGAGAGACCAACGGTACATAACGTTTCGCATTTAGGGATGGATGGTGCATTTTTTTCGGTCAAAGGACGAAACTCGTCGGTAAACGCAAACCCCAAGGACGAATGGTGTACTTTACTCATTGTTTTATATAGTATTTTTCCAGACACTCTCGTCTCGTGCAAGTTTAATCTGTTATGTTGATCCTTTTTCTGTTTCTATAAAAATATATCATTTAAGTCCAAAATTTACTAGTTACTAATATCTGGTTGCGTAAAGGAATACTTTTAAATTTTGTAAAGGAAAAGTTTGGACTCCTTGTTGAAAATTTTTAAGAGTTCAGTATAAATTTTCCGCTTATGCCAAAAAGCGTTGGTAGACTCCTCAATATCAAGGTCCATGACATAACCGGAAGCTTTATAGTAATCCAATCAAAGGGAACCTCCCAGGAGGGTGTACCTTGTGTCATTTTTTTTGGTTACTTTTTGTCCTTTTTTTTTTTTTTTTTTTTTTTTTTTTTTTTTTTTTTAATGTTTATTTGTTATGTTATGTTAAGTTATTTGTATTTGTCAAATGTGTTTCTATTTAATTAAACAACAACAATAACACGTTAACATTAACACATTAAACAACTGTTATTATTCAATTAAACAACAACATTAACACATTATTTAAAAAAACAACACCTATACATGTGAAGATTATTTATGTCATCTAAAAGCTCATGGAGCATTGCACTCGACTGACATGCGTGATCCTCAGGATTCCTTGCCAATTACAGTGATGCCTCCAGCGTCTTTATTCTTGTCATCAACATCTTGTTTTGAGACACTAACATCTTGTTTCTTGTTTCAAGCTTGTCAATCTTATTATCTTTAGCTACGCAGTTTGAGCACTGCGTTGAATAAGAGGCTTGACTAAAGTACTTGTTTTGAAAAGCATCCTTCCACATAAAGTATCCACACCCATAGTCATCTGTTCCTGGCTGTTACATGTTAAGAAAATTATAAGAAATGTATTCTTAACAAACAAATAATTTACATAACTAAGCAAACGTATGATTATTTACCACTGAAAAAGGACATGCATAATACGATTGACCATAAGTAGCGTCTGTACGGGATGTCCTTTCTATAATCAATCCTCTCCGACAGCGACACAAGAAAGGATTATTTTGTTCCACCTGGCCAAAGAATTAATTTAAATAATACAAACAGTTATTTACAACATAAATCAGTAATATTATTATTAATTTAAATAATACAAACAGTTATTTACAACATAAATCAGTAATATTATTATTAATTTAAATAATACAAACAGTTATTTACAACATAAATCAGTAATCGTTCACTATGTTTTGTCGGTATAATTATTTACAACATAAATCAGTAATCATTTACAATGTTTTGTCTGTATAATTATTTACAACATAAATCAGTAATCATTTACTATGTTTGTCTTTGTCTAATCTCAGTATACATGTGTTGTCGATCGTAATATAAAGTTGCCCATTCGGATGCATTGCCAACTCTGAACGCCCTCCATTGTGGGTGAGTATCCGAAAGTGGTGAATTTTCGTCTAGCGTCAGATAAATGAAGTGAGCACACTCGTCATCCCTCACACGGGCAATCACAAGGGGGCTAGTTCCTTGTGATAACTCTGGACCGGAAAAAAGCGGAAAACACGTATGACTTTGTCGCTCGGATATAAATACAACAGGCCGGTTAATCACTGAAGCAATAACCAACCCCGTGTTTGGCATAATCATCCAGTAGTTTTGTGGTGCAAATCTATTTTCGGACCAGTCTACTGATCTCCGAATTTGGTCAAAGTCATTTTGCCACCATATACTTATGTAAAAGGCACTATTAGTGTTTAACTCTTGCAATAACCACATTCGAACATGGCGCCACCTATCTTCGTGTTGACCAATACCGTGGGCAACGCACCGAAACCAACAATTTCCATCACCTCGCACATTATAAATACTTATGATGTATCGACGGAAAATCTCTGGAATGTGCTCAAACAAATAGTCACTAACTGCATCTCCAACGTATAACCTGTGTCTTATACTCTGTTCAACTCTAGGACCTATGTAAGAACTATGTCTCGCAGGTTGTTTGTTCAAGTCCGGGACTTTTGTAGATCTTGAATTTGTGCTTCTTCGGTGATCTACGGTTGGTTTATTATGTGATGGTTTGTGCTTTGTGAATGCAAGTTGTGATGGCTTATTATGTGATGGTTTGTTTGTTGAAACTGCTTATTATTAAAATAAGCATGTGTTCTGGTGTTCTTGGATGTTGATGGTTTGTTGAAACTGCTTATTATTAAAATAAGCAGTTGTGATGGTTTGTTGAAACTGCTTATTATCAAATAAGCAGTTGTGATGGTTTGTTGAAACTGCTTATTATTAAAATAAGCAGTTGTTTTCTAAACTTGGTCTTTTAAAATGGTTTCTTCAAAAAACCGAGATACGGCGATGATGATTAAAAAAAAAAAAAAAAAAAAAAAAAAAAAATGCTTGTTTTGATTAGCATGGCATAACCGAATGGACGGTAAAGTGAGTTTTTTCCACTTGCAACCAAAATGATAGAACGATAATAATCTGAGTCTATTAAAAATCTCGATTTATCATTTTTTTTATAAACGTTACACATTTTTGAAACTAATATGTGTAATAGCGTAAAATTATACATCAGTCGTGTAAAACGGTGATGTATTCATCATTCCTTTCTGCTTGTGAATGCAAGTTTTTGTATTGTGAATGGTTTGATCACTGGTATTTTTTTCTTTGTGAATGCTGCAATTGTGAATGCAATTGTGATGTGTTTATAATAAATAAATAAAAAAAGAATAAAAAGGACTGTCTGATAAAGGAGAAAACTTGAACCCGTGAAGGAATCATGTACTAAAAAAAAACATTGTAAAAGTCTGAAAACTCAAAAAAAAAAAAAAAAAAAAAAAAAAAAAAAAAAAAAATAAAAAAAAAAACGAGAAACATAAGTACAGATAGGGGGTAGTAGTGGGGTAGGGAGGGTTTTGTACTTTTTTTTAAGGGAGGGTATGTATATTGTCCCCTTGTGGTATATAAGCAAGCATTGTTTCTTTTATATAACCAATGTGGGACTCAAGTTATAAGTTAAGGTTTTCATGAAGCATAACTTACATTTGCAGATGATCATAAAAGTAACCCTACACAAAATGTTATTAACGAGTTGGGAAACCGCACGTTGTTGCGAGAATGCGGTGCTAAGTCTTGTTTAAAAGCTAGTTATTAAGGACTAAATTTTAAAAAGATTGATAAACTAAATAACTATTTTTGAAGAAAAATTAATTTTTTTTTTCGAGGTTTTTTTTTTTTTTTTTTTTTTTTTTTGTATAAATTCTAAAAAAACTAAATTAATTTTTTTATTTTAGAAAAATTATTTTTTTTTTGGAAATTGATTTTTTTTTTCGAAATTAATTTTTTTAGGAAAATTATTTTTTTTTTTCGGAAATCAATTTTTTTTTTTTTTTTTTTTTTTGAAATTCTAAAAAAATTAAATTAATTTTTTTTCGAAATTAAATTTTGTTTTCCGAAATTAATTTTTTTAGAAAAAATTATATTTTTTTGAAATTCTAAAAAAATTAATTTCGAAATTTGTAAAAAAAAAATTAACTTTTTTTTTTCGAAATTAAATTTTTTTAGAAAAATTATTTTTTTTGTCGAAATTATTTTTTTTTTTCCGAAATCGATTTTTGTATAATAGTTATAATACTAATATTTGAAACATCAATGTGATTCCGCTTAACTTGCACATAGACGCCAATGCACGGCGAGTGTTAGCTTGCGAAGTAATTATTGGTCTACGATAATGAAGCACTGCTAAATTATCTATAATCAAAACATGCATCACCTTTTCTCCAAGTTAATTATACCGCACATTCCTCCTCTAGGATCTTGATGCAATCTTACACCACATGGCATGCAATGGCTTACCATCAACAAACCTGATCTGGTTGAAACACAATCTTACCTCACTTGTGTGCTGAGCTGAGTGGTATATATTCTATGAAAAAGTTAATAATTCATATAAATTTTAGGCATGTACCTTTGTAGGTTGTTCAAAGCCTAACATGGGTAATTAAACAACCCACATAGGATCCAAAATTCCAAATACGTATGGTGCATGTACATTGTGGTATATTAGCTAGCATATATAGTTTCTAGACCAATATGGAACTCGAAGTTGTCAAATTTAAGCATATCTTACATTTGAAGTCGATCATGAACATCACCTAAATTTACATACACAAACCACAAAATGTTATTACTAATAATACTTGAGCAACAATATGATTCCACCTCACTAGCCGTAGGTAATCACCTATTTGAATCATGACACCATTTAGTAACAAAATGTTATTACTAATAATACTTGAACAACATATGGCTCAATACAATCAGTGTTTCTCCCCCTTTCATCCGGATCCATGGGTCACTAAACAACAACAATTTGGAATAAAACTTTGTAGCCTGTTTCCATATTGTCATTTTTGTTTTAAGATTTGCAGGGGTTTTTAAGAAATCTACGTAATCCATTTTAGAGTGGATTCAATGTCGTCATGAGCCCAATGGGTTAAAACTTTCATCTGGGTCATGTGTTTAACTGCACTTTATGTTTTAGTTTTGTTCATATGGTGATATTTGACAATGTTTATTTGTATAATACTATTCTTGAATTTTGTTTGTGCATTATAGTCAAAACTCAAAAGTAATAGGTGTAAATACAAAATATCTTTGTGTACGTATAGATCAGTTAATTAATATAAGATTCTGTTATAAATTCACTCAAGAGAATGCTATAAAAGATTACACTTTAACATAATAAAGAACAGAACTTATGAAACAAATGGATTTTCTAAATTTTGTAACAGGAAAGTTAGGACTCATTATTAGAAAGAGATAATGCTTTTCAATAATTATGAGGAAAAAAAAATCAGAAGATCATATAAATTTTCCACACATCCATTCGATTTGTTAT
This sequence comes from Artemisia tridentata subsp. tridentata, assembly GCA_021014915.2. NCBI lineage: Eukaryota > Viridiplantae > Streptophyta > Magnoliopsida > Asterales > Asteraceae > Artemisia > Artemisia tridentata. Next base: position 20,364,592 of record CP139504.1, read on the forward strand.
TTGTTTGTTATGGCTAACAACTCAACCGCAGGATATGAGAAAGCTTTATATTACCCTAAATTCCTATAGTGCGTATGCATTCTAGTATATAACCTAGCATAGTTTGTGTTGTTTTATCTATGTGGGATTCAAAGCTGTCATGGTTTCCATGAAGCATATCGTACATCTTAAGTTGATCATCAACATCATCCAACACAAACACAAACCACAAAATGTTATTAATGTTGCTATTTGAAACATCAATGTGATTCCATTTGACTAGCCGTGTGTAATCACTTGCATATAGACGCCAATACACTACAACATTGACTGCTTTTAGAGGGGATTTTTTAAGGCTTTCGGCGGGGACATGTCTCCGCCAATGACTTTCAGCGGGGACATGTCCCCGCCGAAAAGTCCCCGCTAAAAACATTTTTAGATAAGTCTAAATGAGGAACTTGAAGCTCGCTAAACCGCACCACTAACTCGATATAACTATTCCCGGATCAATCTTTGATAAAGAATACGCCCGACATACATAATTAGATCAAATTATTCTTGTAACGATTCCGCAATAAATTCACAGAAGATAGTGTTATAAAAAGTCATGCCTCGTAACCTTTTTGTATGTTTTATCTTTCATAAAATAATAAATTTTACTACTACAATATGTAGCGACATAGACAAATGGACTCTAAAATTTTCTTGTTAGTATACGTTTCTTATGTATGAAAAAGTGAGTATTCGTATATAAACTTTCCTCCCATTTTTGGCTAGTTGTCAGAGCCTAACAACCAACTTTAAATAGGAGAAAATTTGATACTAACACACATGTATATTGTGATAATTTGTAAAGGCACTAACTTGAAGGGTAAGGACATAAAGTTTTAATAATTTGTAAAGACACAAATCTTAACTACATATAAAGAGAAAATGGTCAAGTGAAATGTGAAATGTTGAAAAATTGTCAAATGAGAGAGAAATATGTAAGACACAGTATATTTGCTTTTATGTTCACACTTTTGTTCTGTAACCTAAAACACACCACGTCTCTCTCACTAAACCAACAGCAGCCGCCGCCGCCATCATAACCTTATCTCACCCACCATCTTTCGTAATTGCCACCATCTTTCGATGGTTTAGGTAGTTTCAGGTAGTCGAGGCTGGGTTTTTGTTATAGCCGCTGCTTACCGCGGCTTGTTGCGTTGTCATCCGACACAATCACCACCTTTGTCACACCACCTCCTCCGCCGCCACCATCAGCAACAACCACCACGAGTTAAATTTAATTTAAGGCTATGTTGAATTTGGTTTTTGATATTTGACAGGTATGTTTTGCTATTTTTCTTTTGGTTATTTTGAAATTTAATTTAAGGCTATTTTGAAATTTATTTGTGGGGTTTTGAGGTTTTAAAAAGGGTGTTTGGAAATTTAATCTTTTTGTTGATTGGTTATGTTTAAAAGGTTGTGGATGTTGCATGGGTCACACCACGAAGAAGGTTGTTGAACCAAGGTAATGGTAGATTTTAGAGTTTTCTTTCAATGATTTTTGTTTTTGATTTTGATAATGGGTTTGAGTAATTTTAGTTTTGATTGATTGAGTACTCAATTTTCAATAACCTTAGTCCCACTGAACATGAAAATAAGCTCTTAAACAGGAAAATAAGTCGAAAAGTGGGCTTTTGAAGCAAGGTTTAATTATTATATTGACTGTGAAATGCTTAAATATCTAATTAGATGATTCGTTATGTTGTAGTAGACAGTAGTTAATAAGAAGTTTATAGCGTAGATGTTATGATTTGGGCTTTGGAGTTGTAAACCATGAAAGAGATGTCGTGACTTAATAAGTGAATTTTGTTACTGTGTTTGAATGTATTATGATCATGTGAAAGGATTGTCCCTTTATTAAAACTATGTTATTGAATCTTTTCTTAGTTAGTATTTTTGGGCGGGTGGATCATTCACGGACCATGGGGAAGTGGGTGTAAAGCTGGGGGAGATGTGTATTGTGGATGGTCTCTTTGAGACTTTTTATGGGGAGGACAACCTATATTAAAGGGCGGCCTCGAGATCCATTATCCTGAGTGAACTTTCTTTGTGGTGAAGGAAATTAATAGTTAGGACCGGTTACGCCATTTTTTAGTGAATGTTGACATGTCTTTTGTTGTAAAAAGTAAAATTCCGAAGGGATAAGGACCTTCTAAATTGATATCTTACAGGTCTATTTATGATAACAGGATTATGTACCAAGGGTTTTCGACGAATTTTGTGCAACTGTGGTGGTAGATGGGAGCACCGTTAATCTTGGGTTGGGGGCTACTGCAAGTTAATTATGTGGTTGGTTATAAGCCTTAAATATGCCACCTTTTTCTCTCTAACTATTTTACTACTGTGAACAGGGAAAGAAGAATTACAATAGATTGAGACATTTGAGCTATCGTGGTGCTGATGTCTTCATACTTGCTTTTTCTCTGATTAGCAAGGGCAGCTATGAGAACATCGCTAAAAAGGTGATTCCGACATTAGTCGAATGTGTTGGATGAGATGAGGGATAGTCCGAGAAAGCTGGAGGTTGATGAGGATGATGGTAAGGAGGAGGATGAGGATGAGGATGGGGATGGTCAGAATGAGTAGGTTTAGGAAGGGTTTAAGCAGATGGCTAAGTCGGTTTTGGAGGTATACTTTTAACTATATTAGTTTTGAACACTGTATATATTTTAAGTTATTTTTTGAACCGGCTATTCTGATTATTGTCTTATAAATGGGTCAATTTGGTAGTGTTCCATCTATTAGTGGATCAATTGGTTAAATAGAATGAAAGGCAGCTAAAAAGTAGACCGATCGAAAGTCGTCGAAAGTGTAATATACTAATATTAAGGCATAAAAAAGTTAGATAATCAGTGATATAATGTAACCATTGTAGTTATTAGTTACTTATAGTAGATTAAAGTTTAGGAAGTGTTTCTGGCCGATATCTTAACTACATATAAAACCAAAATGGTCAAATGTGGAAAAGTGGAAAAGTCAATATGTCAAATGTTGAAAAAATTATATAAGTAATTATTGTGAAACAAAGCCATGCGTTTAAGATCAAAACAGAATGCATGTTTAAAAGTTGTATATATGGCAACTATTATGTCATCATTGCATTTGTAATTTTTTTGTCGAATCGAGTCAATTTAGAATTTCATCCTTTGTTTTGTTTGTATATGCATACCAAGTGTTCGATGCAATGTCGGAATGAAAACCTTTGTTTTGTGATTTGTATTTTCAGGAAAACTTTTATTTCATTATGCAATGTCCCCCGGAGATTTCTGAAGGCTGCACGTCAGCACAACACTAGAGGAAGTGAATGTCAAGACTATAGTAAAGGTAACTTTTCTATCTTTAGCTATATGATATGCTCTACTAAGTTTTCGTTTGATTCGATGGCGTGGTTGTTGTATCAGACTTTTATGTCTTTTGGTTTATTTGTATTCTATTTTTTACACAGTTAATATGCTTTTTTATCATTTTATTTTATAGTTTTGTGGAATGATTAAGTGATATGTTAATGTTTTTTTCTTTTAAATTATGTTTTGCATGTAGACTTTCTTGCTGGTTGTGATACACTTTTCGGTATATGTTGATTTACTTGTTATAGGTTTGTGATTAACCTTGTGTGGTGTTGTGTTTTGAAAGTGATTATTAATGGGTGAATGGATGAGGTTTATTCGTTCAGGTTAACGACGTGGGTGAATAAGCCAAAAGACATCACGGTCTGATTATAATAAAACGGCCTAACAGGGTATCTCCGTTACTGCTCCTGACCACTAGGCCACCTTGGCAGTGGTTTGATTATCTGATTATATTAGGGTCAAATAACCAGTTTTGGATATTTTAAGGTTACATTGTTAGATTACTTTTAGTTAGGGTCATTTTACCTGTAAATGCTCAAATAATTGATTGTTAGATTACATACATATGTGTACACTATCTCCTGAAGCTTAGTAGTTTACGAAGTAGGTGCCAACCATAAGATAGTGTATCCTATCTTTGATTTGGGAAGTTGATCAGAACCAACCATAAAATGCATTGGTTCGAGAGATAGCATTGGAGCTACCGCTGGGTACTAATTTGCTTTCTCTATTGGTGTGTTTCGATTCCCAATTTGAAACTAAATAATGTGATTAGGGGTCAAAGTAATTGTTGATGTTTATGATTATATATTCACATTTATTATTGAAGTTTTTTTAATATATGTTTACTAGACAGAGCAAAGTTTTTAATTTTGTTAATAAGAGAAGCTATGTAATTAGGAACATGATATTAGTTGCAAGTTTTTGAAATGATTGAGAAATGGAATTCACTGTGTGACGGATATGTAGAGACAAATTTGATTCTGTGTAGTTGCAAGATGAAGGTGAATAAAGTGAAGGCACATGTCTTGGTGCCTTCTGGTATTTGATGATGCATTGAGGGAATGCGAAAGAATTGATATAATCAAAGTAATCAATAGCTTATATTTGTTGGAAAGAGCAAAGCATTTGGCTTTTTTGGAGGAGGCTATAATATTAGTTATATGATCAATTTTGATGATGTAAGTTAGTTACTGATAGATGTTAGTATGAATCAGTGAATTGATTACTCGGTTTACAAGAGGATAGGCGATTAGATCTTAGATGCGAAATTGTTGTTTTTTAATTTTTAATTATATGGCATTCGATTTTTTGATAGTAGTTAAGAACGCTAGACTTGGTGGTACTAAGATGAGGAAAATCAAAACTTAACGCATTGCACATCGTGCGTTGCATAATGTGATAATGCAATAAAGGAAATGTGCAAAGTATTAATTTTAAAAGCTATACTATTAGTTACATACTCACATAGCAGATTTTGATTATATTACTTGCCAATTGATGTTAAGATTCAGTCTTTGAATGGATTACTCAGTTTTTTGCTTGAAGATTTCAATTAATGCTTCATGATCCATAACCTCAAGTTTTTTTCAAAATGGTTTGGTTCAATAGCTGAGTATATATTTGAATCAGTTAGAAAATATTATGTCATTCTTATTTAACATTTTGACAACTAATTGTTTCAAATATAGTCTTATTGAGTAAGGGATTCTTAGCTTGTCATTTTGGAATTGTATCATCCTTCTGACTAATCAAATATTTTTTGCATGAACGAAGTCGTGAGGATCCCCTAAATCAAGGTGTAGTTGCATTGTTATAAAAGTGCACTACAAATGTCGTGTGCCAAGAAGTTTAACGTGACAAGTAACATGCATTGTTAGTTATTATCTCATAATTGATGTAATGTTTTATTTTCCATTTCACTAAATGTTTTTATATATTCTTTGATACATGTTACGAATTTTTGCTTGATCGAGTTGAATTATTGCATGTTACAACCATTTGCAATTACATTTTGATCTTTTCACGTTCTATTTTGAACGTTACACGAAACACTTACCACAATATTGCATATCGTTAATTGTCTGCCGCTAGGAATTTCCGTTGCTATGCACGGGTACTCGCCTAGTCTATTATATATAAAGATTCAATGGCTTAATTTAATGTGGAAGAGGGTTTGTGCACAAAAGTATGTATTGTACAACCTGCTTAAAGCCTTTAATCGAGCCTTCAATTCATAATCACAGCTTCAAGAATACAAACAGTTCTCAATTGAATGTCTCTTATTCATCATAGGGTCATGGAACACAGAAGGTTGCAAATTTACAAACCGTATTTATTGTTTAACTTTTTCAACTTCTTTCTTTCAAGTATAAATAGCACAACCAGGCAGGTTCACACTCACAGTAAACCAAACCAAATCACCAAAACACATGAAACCAAACCCATCAACGACAACAACAAATCCATCCTCAGTTTCTTAATCCCATCTCAATTACTACCACATCACAAATCCATCTCCAACATCAATTAGTCACAAGACTCGAATTATATTTAAACAAAAGAAATCAAGAAATCTCAGATTTGTTCAACTTTTCTTTCTAATCTATTATAGATTTTTTTTGTTGAACAATACTCATCATCGATCATGTGGAAGCATTAGCTCATTTCTCAATATCCGAATCTAAAATAACGAATGATAACAAATATGTTATATTCGTTACTTTTAGTCGGTTCAAAAACAAACACATATCATATCACCTACCCGAGACCATTTTACCATGATCTTGAAGCCGTGTCCCTTGAAGCGACGCCGTGTAAGATCGAGCAAGAAAGACATCCGTGGGTGTGAGAGTTGTTCAAGGGTTGTGATAGATAATGAACATCATATTTGATTGATGATATATGGGAACTGAGATTGAGATTTGAATTATTTGTTTGATTGAGATGAGATCCGTGCCTGATGAGAGGTTATGATAGAAGGGGGCGGATAACAAATGAAGTGTGGATTAGGTTTAGGTTAAGTGTGAGTGTTTTTAGGGTATTATATCCTTAACCGGGTATAACTTTTGGCTGGATCGAGTGCTTTCTTTTTAGATCGGGTATGACATTGATTATGGGCTGGATTGAGACTATTAATTTGGGCTGAGGTTTGATAATAAACATTTGTTATCCGAATTCTTTTTACACAAAAATTTTGGATACAAATCTATAATGTATTTCTTCTTCTTTTGAAAAAGAGAAAATTTTCTTCAAGTAATGTTTAGTTAGTAAATTTTTATTACTAGCAATTTCGCATTGAGGAATAGGTTTATGCGTGGTAAATTGATGGTCCATGTTTGGTCGTAGCTGTTAGTTTGCCTAATAAAAAATGTAACATTAAGCGTTCGGAGGTGTAATGGTTCATGGATTGTGCTTTACATTTATATTATGCCTTACGTCAAATCTGATATGTTGTATGTTTTGACCAACATTTGATCTGAGTAGTATGGATCTCATAAAGATGTTAACTTTACGGCTGTGTTGGTCTAATTATGTGCACAAAGGAAAGTACCCTACAAACATAACAAAGCTCCACATGAGTTCTCAATTGAATGTCTACAATTATATGCAAAGAATACAAATAATCCAGGAGTTACACAACTCATAAATTTGTGTATTGAAAAAAGAATATAAAGCATTCTGATTGTATCAATAAGTCTTTAATTATAAGACTTTTCAGTTGGATTTTGAAGATTATAAATAAAACTATCACCATATCATTTTTTTTAACGATCTTCACCACCATCATCTATGTCTTTCCTAATCCATAATCAACCACAAACAAGAATAATAATAATAATGATAAAAAAAAAAAAAAAAAAAAAAAAAAAAAAAAAAAAAAAAAGGATCCTTTAATCACAGTCACAACATGAAAAACCTTCAACAACAAATTCAGAACTATCCTAGCCCCATCTCGACACAATACTACAACCACTACTTAGTCGAACTAAAAAAAAAACGATCTTAGATATTTTTTTCTTTTTGGTGTGGTACAAAACACGAAAGAAACAAAAATCATCGTCGATCTATGTAGATCATAGTTCTTTTTGTTATTCGAAATATTAAAGGACGAACAAAAACAATATAATTTAAATTCATCATTTGTTTCAATCAATAACAAAAGAAAAGAATAAACTACCCGAGACCCTCCAAAGGATCTTGAAGCCGTGTACTCGATTGTATTTGTTTTTCATATGATCGGTTATAATGGTAGATGATGATGAGATGGGTTGTAAGTTACGATTTGGATTTTTTTTTTTTTCCCTGCAGATGGAGAGCACAAGAAAGATGGAGGCGACATGTTTGTGATTAGGGTAAAGTTATGATATGTATGTATTTCATTTGGATATGTATTTGGGGTTGTAAATTTGGGCCTTGAGTGTTAAACCATGTGTATAAATTAGTCACCCATATGTACAAATTAGATTATCACACATCTATTGTAGTTAATAAAATGGGCTGTAGAAGATAGTGTTTTGATCCGCTTCCGATGTTTTAATTTGTGTCAGATACATTGTTCGTTGGACTGTTTGAAACTTTTTGATTATTTAAGAATTGGCATATAAATGATCCCTAAACATTCAGATAAGATAAATCAGTTTGGTTGTGGCTACTCCTAAAATGATTATATGACCTCTAAATAATTAGAATCAGTTTCCACTATATTTCTTTAAAATGACTTAGATTTATATTTGCAAATAATAAATCAAAAAAAGAAAATCATAAGAAATGAGCATAAAACGTTTAACACTTGAGGGGCATAATTTTATGGGTGGTTTTTTTCTATGAAAATTTGACGGGTCCCGACTCAGTTACCGAGCGAGTGGTGTTGTGGTGTAGGAACATTACATATGGTCATCTTTTATCTTATATATTATCACCAATTATTGATTTATATCCTTTTATTTATTTTATACTTCTATAATTCTATGTAATATTTGGTTACAATTTGATGTTTCATTGTCATATCGATAGATACTGAGAATTACGTGCTCTACCAAAATTTTATAGGTATAGTAAGCGGCTAGCCAGCTCTAAGTAGTTTAGTTTTACAATAAAAGAAGTTCGAAAAATATAACATCTTGCAAAAAACCTCTTCACATGTCATCTTTTAAAGTGAAGTAATTATTTTAAATAGTGTAAACCTAATGAGTACCAACCATTAAGCTACGAACACTTAGACACAATTGGTGCAATGCATGGGCTTTCCATCGCCTCGTTTGAAGGGTAAGGTTAAATGTTGAAGTTAAGCAAACTCATAATGACCATTCTTAGGAGAAATACATTTTAAGTCGGAAGTTAGGTTTGGTGAGACATGCTTTTTTAACATTCTTTAATTTTCACCAAACAAACAAAGTTAGGTTTGGGAATCACTCTTCTGTGGGAAATGGCGACCAAGAAGATAATGTTGATGAGAGGTAATTTCCTTAAAACCCCTTTTTCATTTTTGGCTTCCACAATTTCTTCTTCTTCTTCTTCAAATGTTGATGATTTTGAACAACATCATCAATCTAAGTACCAAAAAGTTTCCAACTTGGATGATGCTCTGAACCTGTTCGATCAAATGTCACAGAGGCGACCTTTGCCTTCTGTTGTCAAGTTTACTCAACTGTTGCAATCTCTTACCAAAATGAAGCATTTTTCTCATTCACTTCATCTTTTCCAAAAAATGTGCGCCCTTGGTGTTCCTGTTGATAAATTTACAATGAGTATTGCCATCAAGTGTTGTTGTCAGTTGTATCGCACCAATGACGCTTTTGTAGTCCTAGGCTATTGTGTTAGGCGATCTATTGTACCAAATGACTTCATATTTAATGCGCTTCTAGATGGACTGGTCCATGAAGATAGGATTCTTGAGGCTGAGATTTTCTTCAAGAAGCTTATTAAACAGAAACTTTGTGAACCCAGTGTAGTCACGTACTCCACAATGATTAAAGGGCTTTGTAAGATCGGAAATAACGTTATTGCCATTCAATTGCTTAGGCTAATGGTTGAAAGAGGTTGCAGACCTGATGTTGTGACATATAACACCATCATTGATAGTCTTTGCAAGGACAAAATGATTGATGATGCTTTCAAACTCTTCAAAGAAATGGTTTTCCAAAAAGGCATCTCACCCAGTGTCATCACTTACAACTCTTTGATTGATGGCCTTTGTAATCTAGGACGTTGGGATGAAGCCTCTAAGATGCTTAAAGAAATGTTGGATGTTGGAATCTCGCCGGAGGTGCAAACCTTTACTATATTAGTTGATGCATTTTGCAAAGAAGGTAAAGTAGACGAAGCAGAGGATGTTATTGACATCATGATTAAAAAAGGTAATGTTCCAAACATAGTGACATACACTGCACTTATAGATGGTTACTGTTTGCGTGGTGAAATGAGCAAAGCAAAGACAATTTTTGATACAATGGTGTTTAGAGGTCTTGTCCCTGATGTTGTTACATATAACAGTTTATTGAATGGATATTGCAAGAGTTTGAAAATCGATGAAGCGATGGATATCTTTAATGAAATAACCAGAAAAGGTTTGAAACCCGATGCAGTCACTTACACCACCCTGATACAAGGATTGTTTCGGGTTGGACGTTGTGGAGATGCACGGAAACTCTTTGATGAGATGCATGGAAAGGGTCAAATGCCGAATCAATTGACTTATGGAATTATTCTAGAGGGTCTTTGTAACAACCATCAGATAGAAGAGGCATTATCTTTGTTTCATTTAATGGGTGATAGCAAGCTAAATACAGATATTGTTGTGTACACTATCCTGATTGATGGTGCTAGCAAATGTGGGAAGTTTGATATTGCAAGGCTTCTTTTCCAGGATCTAACTGATAAAGGATTGCGTCCTAATGTTAGAACATATAATGTGATGATTAGTGGGCTGTGTAGGGAAGGTCTAGTGGGTGATGCAAAAGACTTGTTTCTTAAAATGGCAGAGAGTGACTTCCCTCCGGATAATGTTACTTACCGTGTTCTTCTCCAAGGATACCTAAAGAACCAATACTATGATGATGTAGAGATTCTTATACATGAAATGGATGGAAGACGTTACTCCCTTGATGCTGCGACTTTATCATTGTTATTAGATCAAATCGCAGCAGGTTTGTTAGATAACACTTTACTTGAGTTGATCAGTAAGCTTGTGCCTAAGGAGTTGGTGGGTGCGTCCAGTTTTTCTACTTGAATAGGTCTGGGTGAAAAACCGAGAAAGAGGTTGTGGGTTGAAGTTATATTGTGGCGTGAGAAATGAAGAGTGTACTTACAGAATGTTGAAAAATATGAAATCAGTGCCAAATATCCTTTGACTTCTTGTGTTTGGTTATTCGTACTTGTTATTTCAATGAATTCACAACTGTTTTGTGTTTATATTTTCTGTAGGGCGACTCACTTGTTGCTAATTTTATGGATGCTTTTTGTTGACATCTTCTTTTTATTTCCTGACCCATGTTTTTTCACACTTGATCGATTTTATTGTGGTTGTAAGAGTTTGTTATGGAGTTATGGACAACGTGGATGTCATAGCTCCATTGTGTTGATTTTATTTTTACACTTTCTGCACCAGATCTGCTCACAGGATCACCATATTTCTTCTGTTTCTTTTGGATGTTGGGATCTCTCCAGATGTGCAAACCTTCAATATATTAGTTGATGCAGTTTGTAAAGAAGGTAAAGTAGAAGAAGCTGAGAATGTTATTGACATCATGATTAAAAAAGGTATTGTTCCGAACATAGTGACATACTGACATACAATACACTTATAGATGGTTACTGTTTGCGTGGTGAAATGAGCAAAGCAAAGACAATTTTTGATACAATGGTGTTTAGAGGTCTTGTCCCTAATGTTGTTTCATATAGTACTTTACTGAATGGGTATTGCAAGAGTTTGAAAATAGATGAGGCGATGGATTTCTTTAATGAAATAACAGAAAAGGTTTGAAACACGATGTAGTCACTTACAGTACCATGATACAAGGATTGTTTCAGGTTGGTCGATGTGGAGATGCACGGAAACTCTTTGATGAGATGCATGGAAAAGGTCAAATGCTGGATCAATTGACTTATGGAATTTTTCTAGAGGGTCTTTGTAACAACCATCAGATAGAAGAGGCATTATCTTTGTTTCATTTAATGGGTGATAGCAAGCTAAATACAGATATTGTTGTGTACACTATCCTGATTGATGGTGCTAGCAAATGTGGGAAGCTTGATATTGCAAAGGCTCTTTTCCATGACCTAAGTGTCAAATTTATAAAACCTAGTGCTCAAGCATTTACAGTGATGATTTCTGGGTTTTGTGGGGAAGGTCTTGTGATTGATGCAAAACAGTTGTTTCTTAAAATGGAAGAGAGTGGTTGTCCGCCAGATAAGGTTACTTACAATGTTCTTCTCCAAGGATATCTAAGGAATAAACACTTTGATGATGTAGAGATGCTTTTACATGATTTGGATGAGAGAGGTTACTTTCTTGATGTTTCAACAATGTCTTTGCTAATTGATTCAATAGCAGCTGGATCAGTGGATACAACTATGTTTAAGTTGATTCGTAAGCTTGTGCCAGAAGAATTGATAGACTCTCTATGATTCTCTCTGCCTAGACAACACTATATGAGAGAAACTACTAAAGGTGATTGTGTATTCGATTTATTTAGTGGGATGAGAAAAGAAGATTGTACCCGGAAAATGTTGAAAGTAGTAACTGACTATTAAATATCGTATGTGCTTTCAGGTGTTTGGTCATCTCACATTTTGTATATGTTTTAAGTCAAATGATGTAATACTACTCCCTCTAGTCCCAAAAAAAGTGTCCACTTGATTCTTTATGGATCTTTTCATGCTAAACACCCACTAATGTGGGATAATTACAAGATACAACATAGTTAATCAAGACCAATTCCAACACTAAACTACTATAGAAGAAAAAAGTTTTCTCTGATCTGGTAAATGTGCTAGTGTTTCAAAAGATAGCTTTCTCTGGTTTAACAATTTTTCTATAATTGTTAGTTGATTTGGGTCTGGTCTAGTCATTAGCTATCACATGATTTTGTTGCGTCATTGACAACTTTTTTACTCGACGATCCCACTTACTTAGTAGCAGTCTGCTGATGATGGGAGCACCTAGGGCTACACGTTGAGAGAGTTGACTTCCGGAAGGCTTAATGGACTTAATCGAACTTGACAACTTAACATTTGAAGAAGAAGAAATTGTGGAAGCCAATTACATTATATGCTCTCAACTCTTTCTTCAAATTTAATATGAGAGGTAATTTCTTAATCACCAACTCTTTCCTTCAAACCCCTTTTTCATTTTTGGCTTCCACAATTTCTTCTTCTTCTTCAAATGTTGATGATTTTGAAGCATAACTTACATTTGCAGTTGATCACAAAACGTTATAAATACTGATATTTGATTCATCAATGTGATTCCGCTTAACTTGCATATAGACGCCAATGCACGACGAGTGTTAGCTTGCAATGTAATTATTGGTCTACAAGAATGAAGCACCGATTGTCTATAAGCAAAACATCTCCTTTCGTCTAAAGTATGGTGACATATTCAATTCCTCCTCCAAGGTCTTGATGCAATCATACATTACATCACTTGAGACCAGGCAATGGCTTATCCATTTTAACTTAAAACCTTTGCAGACCCATCGTATTTAAATTTTCATGCTCTTAATTAGTAGTCAATCTTTTTATCTAATAACGTTTGTTGTAGTAACATTATACATCAAATATGAATACAATATAAACTAATTCAAATTTATAGATGAAACGGGTCGTCGGGAATAGATCTAAGTGAGAAAAATAATTAAAAGAAAATTATACCATACGCATCAGAAAAGTCCAGATCAGCGACATCCTGTAGCATAGACCGTCTATTGTAAACATGTTGTATGGCCCCTGGAGGATCTAGAACCGTAACTTCCGGATGTGTCAGCCGATAATCCTTCAAAAACAGAAACGTCGTCTTAGTTCATCCAATATATCAACGAAAAATATAACAAGTTAATGTCAATAAAGCAGATTTTGAACAAGAACCAACCTCAAGAATTTGCTGCCATTCTTTCCCAGACAACTGGACAGTAACAAGTTGAAATAAATAAATCAGTATCCGGCATTTATGTGAAAACAGAAAGAAATGAAAATAGAACGAAAAGTTCACCATGGTGGCTGACATATGTATTCAGACGTATATGGAAGAATGGTCCGCACTGACCTTATGCAGCACAATGTCAAAAGGACCTTGATCTGTGAGAGGCCGGGTTTGATCAATAGCAACAAAATATATCCCCTTATTCGTGCGACTCACACAACCAAAGATACAGTCAACATCTGATTTATAAAAGTACTGATAAGGTCTGAAAGTATAACACCAGTCAGAATAGTGATAATTTCAACTCAATTAACAAAAGGAAAAATTACACAAAACTACCAAGTTTTTGTCATTGTAAGTAACGAAATTCATTTTTAGCATTTGATAAAACACTTTACCATTGTAAAGTAAAATTGGCACCACACAATCAGTGAGGATTTTCTATTATACTTTTTGCAGAAATATTACATCAAATGGTAAAAAACAATAGTATGTTGTACCAAATAGTAAACAAAAACGTATATTTACAAGCAATAACACAAGGACATGTATCAAATAGTGACAAATGACATCAAAGAGTAAAGTTGAAAGTCTATTACCACACCAGGACAAAAATGTGGAAGTTCATTGCATTTTTTGCGTCATTTTTCATCACAAAGTTAAAAAAATAGTGTCTTTTCAAACATCACTAGCTACGATTGCATATTTTTGGCTTATCCTTGTGGCTTAAGCACTTTCTCACATGGTTATTCAAAAGTGCTTATTCCTCACGTACTAAGCCAATAAATACAAACACTTCAAAGTGCTTATTTGTTTTATAATATGCAATAAACACTTAAAATATGCAATCCCAAACACCTCTAAAGCAATATAACAGAATTTAATCTAAGAAAACATATAATCAAATTTGATACACCAATACCAGACCAAGAATGTCTTACTACTTGAAGAGACATTTTATCAAACACTTGTTAGGCAATTCGCTCAAAACATTTTTATGCATATCAAACACATTTCATAAAAACACATGTCATCTCTAACTAATTTTAGCAACTCAAACTTACTGACACCTCTCTAATCGCTAAAAACCACACTAAAAATAGGCCAAAAACATTCTCATATTTCAAGACTTGGCCACAAACCACACCCTTTTCCCATTTTAGGCCACGTTCGACTGCTAGCCATAAATTTATCCACACGTGTCATTCCATTATTTTTTTATTAATATAAATTTGGCCCACAATTGACATATAAATTTAGCAACGTTAGTCCATTAACCAAACAAGCGTTTGCAAAGTTAGTCCTTTTACTAACGGCCGTTTTATTTTTCATTTTTGGTCCTTGTGATTATTATTATTATTCAAAAAGATTCAAAAAAATTTATAAAAATTAGAAAAAACTTATAAAAATACGAAAAAAATTATAAAATTTTGAAAAGTTTCGAAATTTTTTATAAAAACCGCTCGACCACCACTGCTCAACTGCTCAACCGCTCGACCACCACTACTCAACTGCTCAACCAGCAGTTGAGCAGTGGTGGTCGAGCGGTTGAGCAGTTGAATTTATATAAAATTTTTCGAATTTTTTCGAAATTTTTCTAATTTTTAAAAAAATTTCGAATTTTAAAAAAAAATGTTTCGAATTTTTATAATTTTTTTCGAAATTCAAAAATTTTTTCGAATTTTTCAAAATTTTAAATTTTTTTCGAATTTATATAAATTTTTTCGAATTTTTCGAATTTTTATAAATTTTTTCTAATTTTTAAAAAAATTTCGAATTTTTATAAATTTTTCGTATTTTTATAAATTTTTTCAAATTTTTATAAATTTTTCGAATTTTTATAAATCTTTTGAATTTTTATAAGTTTTTACGAATTTTTATAAATGTTTCAAATTTTTATACGTTTTTTCGAATTTTTAAAACTTTTTCGAATTTTTATAAATTTTTCGAATTTCTATAATTTTTTTCCAATTCAAATTTTTATAAATTTTTCGAATTTTTCGAATTTTTAAAACTTTTGCGAATTTATATAAATTTTTTCGAATTTTTCGAATTTTTTCTAATTTTTAAAAAATTTTCGAATTTTTATAAATTTTTCTAATTTTTATAAGTTTTTTCGAATTTTTTGAATTTTTATAAGTTTTTTCGAAATTTTTAAATATTTTTTGAATTTTTATAAATTTTTCAAATTTTTATAAGTTTTTTCAAATTTTTAAAACTTTTTCGAATTTTTATAAATTTTTCGAATTTTTAAAATTTTTTCGAATTTTTATTCATTTTTCAAATTTTTATAAGTTTTTTCGAATTTTTAAATCTTTTTCGATTTTTTATAAAATGTTTCGAAACTTTTCGAAATTTTATAATTTTTTTCGAATTTTTATAAGTTTTTTCGAATTTTTATAAATTTTTTTGAATAATAATAATAATCACAAGGACCAAAAATGAAAAATAAAACGGCCGTTAATAAAAGGACTAACTTTATAAACGCTTGTTTGGTTAATGGACTAAAATAAAACGGCCGTTAGTAAAAGGACTAACTTTGCAAACGCTTGTTTGGTTAATGGACTAACGTTGCCAAATTTATATGTCAATTGTGGGCCAAATTTATATTAATAAAAAAATAATGGAATGACACGTGTCGATAAATTTATGGGGTCGAGCAGTCGAGCGTGGCCTAAAATGAGAAAAGGGTGTGGTTTGTGGCCAAGTCTTGAAATATTAGAATATTTTTTACCTATTTTGGGAATTTACTCTTAAATTATTTCTTCATCTGGTTTCACCGGATTATATCCAAGACATAATTTTCTTAACAATTTTTTTTAAAAAAAGAATGAATTCAACAATGAAGAATATTTTGAATAGTATAATCAAACCTGATATGATTTGCTCTTCGTGATTTGGATCGGTCCTTGAAAAACTTATGGAGTTTGACATGATTTGAGTGACAACTTTTTTTGGCTGTAATTTTGGTGTCATAAAATGATGGATGTGGTGAAGATTGGGTTATAAGGTGTAGAAGGTGAAGCAAGAGAAGAGAAGGGGTGTAATTATTTATAGAAGTGGTATTCCTTTTTTATAAAAAAAAAGTAAGCAACTGCTTGCAGTAGAAAGCATGCACCATATTCCCTAACATTATACATCAAATATGAATACAATATAAACTAATTCAAATTTATAGAAATTTATAGATGAAACGGGTCAGGAATATATCTAAGTGAGAAGAATAATTAAAATAAAAAAGCTGAGAATTTATTCTATCCAAACATTTTAAGTTAACAAAGAAAATTTTGAAAAAAGATGTAGTCCATAGATGCCATCTGAAATTGTTGTAATTTGACATGCTTTTTATCATTTTCACCAAACAAACAAACCAACCAACCTTGTAAAACAGCAGGAGTGAATCACTCTATTGGAAATGGCAACCAAGAAGATGATGATAAAATCTGCTCATTACTCTTTCTTCAAATTTAATTTCAGAGGTAATTTATTCATCACCAACTCTTTCCTTCAAACCCCTTTCCCACATTTAATTCTCTCCAATTCTTTTTCTTCTTCTTCTTCAAATGTTGATGATTTTGAACAACATCATCATCAATCTAAGTACCAAAAAGTTTCCAACTTGGATGATGCTCTGAACCTGTTCGATCAAATGTCACAGAGGCGACCTTTGCCTTCTGTTGTCAAGTTTACCCAGTTGTTGCAATCTGTTACCAAAATGAAATATTTTTCTCATTCTCTTGACATGTTTAAGCAAATGTGTGCTCTTGGTGTTCCTGTTGATAAATTTACAATGAGTATTGCCATCAAGTGTTGTTGTCAGTTGTATCGCACCAATGACGCTTTTGCGGTCCTAGGCTATTGTTTTAGGCGATCTATTGTACCAAATGACTTCATATTTAATGCGCTTCTAGATGGACTGGTTCATGAAGATAGGATTCTTGAGGCTGAGATTTTCTTCAAGAAGCTTATTAAACAGAAACTTTGTGAACCTGATGTGGTGATGTACTCCACGATGATTAAAGGGCTTTGTAAGATCGGAAATAACGTTATTGCCATTCAATTGCTTAGGCTAATGGTTGAAAGAGGTTGCAGACCTGATGTTGTGACATATAGCACCATCATTGATAGTCTTTGCAAGGACAAAATGATTGATGATGCTTTCAAACTCTTCAAAGAAATGGTTTTCCAAAAAGGCATCTCACCCAATGTCATCACTTACAGCTCTTTGATTGATGGCCTTTGTAATTTAGGACGTTGGGATGAAGCCTCTAAGATGCTTAAAGAAATGTTGGATGTTGGGGTCTATCCAAATGTGCAAACCTTTACTATATTAGTTGATGCATTTTGCAAAGAAGGTAAAGTAGACGAAGCAGAGGATGTTATTGACATCATGATTAAAAAAGGTAATGTTCCAAACATAGTGACATACAATGCACTTATAGATGGTTACTGTTTGCGTGGTGAAATGAGCAAAGCAAAGACAATTTTTGATACAATGGTGTTTAGAGGTCTTGTCCCTAATGTTGTTTCATATAGTACTTTACTGAATGGGTATTGCAAGAGTTTGAAAATAGATGAGGCGATGGATATCTTTAATGAAATAACCAGAAAAGGTTTGAAACACGATGTAGTCACTTACAGTACCATGATACAAGGATTGTTTCAGGTTGGTCGATGTGGAGATGCACGGAAACTCTTTGATGAGATGCATGGAAAAGGTCAAATGCCGGATCAGTTGACTTATGGAATTATTCTAGAGGGTCTTTGTAACAACCATCAGATAGAAGAGGCATTATCTTTGTTTCATTTAATGGGTGATAGCAAGCTAAATACAGATATTGTTGTGTACACTATCCTGATTGATGGTGCTAGCAAATGTGGGAAGTTTGATATTGCAAGGCTTCTTTTCCAGGATCTAACTGATAAAGGATTGCGTCCTAATGTTCGAACATATAATGTGATGATTAGTGGGCTGTGTAGGGAAGGTCTAGTGGGTGATGCAAAAGACTTGTTTCTTAAAATGGCAGAGAGTGACTTCCCTCCGGATAATGTTACTTACCGTGTTCTTCTACAAGGATACCTAAAGAACCAATACTATGATGATGTAGAGATTCTTATACATGAAATGGATGGAAGACGTTACTCCCTTGATGCTACGACTTTATCATTGTTATTAGATCAAATCGCAGCAGGTTTGTTAGATAACACTTTACTTGAGTTGATCAGTAAGGTTGTGCCTAAGGAGTTGGTGGGTGCGTCCAGTTTTTCTACTTGAATAGGTCTGGGTGAAAAACCGAGAAAGAGGTTGTGGGTTGAAGTTATATTGTGGCGTGAGAAATGAAGAGTGTACTTACAGAATGTTGAAAAATATGAAATCAGTGCCAAATATCCTTTGACTTCTTGTGTTTGGTTATTCGTAATTGTTATTTCAATGAATTCACAACTGTTATGTGTTTATATTTTCTGTAGGCGACTCACTTGTTGCTAATTTTATGGATGCTATTTGTTGACGTCTTCTTTTTATTTCCTGACCCATGTTTTTTCACACTTGATCGATTTTATTGTGGTTGTAAGAGTTTGGTATGGAGTTATGGACAACGTGGATGTCATAGCTCCATTGTGTTGATTTTATTTTTACACTTTCTGCACCAGATCTGCTCACAGGATCACTATATTTCTTCTGTTTCTTTTGGATGTTGGGATCTCTCCAGATGTGCAAACCTTCAATATATTAGTTGATGCATGTTGTAAAGAAGGTAAAGTAGAAGAAGCTGAGAATATTATTGACATCATGATTAAAAAAGGTATTGTTCCGAACATAGTGACATACAATACACTTATAGATGGTTACTGTTTGCGTTGACAACCTTTTTACTCGACGATCCCACTTACTTAGTAGTCTGCTGATGATGGGAGCACCTAGGGCTACACGTTGAGAGAGTTGAGTTCCGGAAGGCTTAATGAACTTAATCGAACTTGACAACTTAACATTTGAAGAAGAAGAAATTGTGGAAGCCAATTACATTATATGCTCTCAACTCTTTCTTCAAATTTAATATGAGAGGTAATTTCTTAATCACCAACTCTTTCCTTCAAACCCCTTTTTTCATTTTTGGCTTCCACAATTTCTTCTTCTTCAAATGTTGATGATTTTGAAGCATAACTTACATTTGCAGTTGATCACAAAACTCACCTTACACAAAATGTTATAAATACTGATATTTGATTCATCAATGTGATTCCTCTTAACTAACTTGCATATAGACGCCAATGCACGACGAGGGTTAGCTTGCAACGTAATTATTGGTCTACAAGAATGAAGCACCGCTAGATTGTCTATAAGCAAAACATCTCCTTTCGTCCAAAGTATGGTGACATATTCAATTCCTCTTCCAAGGTTATTTAATGAACTTTTTTCAGCTATGATATTGTCACGAACTTGAGAAGGTTATGCCAGCCACGACCTGCTGAACCGACATCGGATCATCATCATATCTCTAGCCATGAGTTGTCTTTACTATTGTAAGGTATATTATTTATGCTCATTATAGTGGTTTTGATCTTTAGAAGTTGCTAGATAGATGATATCGATTTTGAATATCTGTGACTTCGGATTTTAGATCTTTCTTTCAGAAGTCACTCGCGCAACACAACGACATCATTTCAAACAATTTGGAAATCGAATAGTTTAAAGAGATAAAGACGGATCAATAGTTGGTTAAGTGGAATGGGTCTAATTATTCTTTGTTCGGTACTAGTTACGCCCTAATCGGATTTAGGAATTCAGTATATTGTTTTAAGTTTTGACATAAAAGAACGAAACTTTATTGTATTATTTACAAATTATTAATATTCAGTTGCATAAAGAAAGGAACTCTCAAACGTTTAGGAGTTAAAAAAAGGTTTATACATTTTTTTAGCCCTCAAGAAGGTCCGTCCTTGCTTGATCAAACCACAAGTTGGTAATACTGATAATTGAAACATTGTGATTACACTTCACTGCCTTATAGGTAATCACTTGCATACAATACACGACAATTGTTAAGTTGCAAAGTTAACCATTGTTCAACAAGAATGAAACGGTGTTAAATTATCTAAAAGCAAAGCATCACCTTTCTTCTGAGGTTCAAATTCCTCCTATGTGAACTTAAAGCAATCGTACACAACATGGGCAGGAAGCGACTTACTATCACCAAACGTGACTGGTTGAAGTCGAAACACAACACTCTCCCGTTCACCATGCCTTCTACGAGCAACCACCATGCTATTGAACCATGTCTTGCTGCTTTTCATCAACTCTAGAAGCTGGTAGTTAAACCTTTGCACCCCTGCCTGTAGCTAAATTTTCATGTTCTTGATTAGTTGTATATCTATTTATCTGAGTAATACTTTTGACATTGTTTTGCTAGAACGTTTGTGTAGTAATATTACATATTAAATGTCATCCACGGCCTGCTAGCTGGTGATATCGGATAATCATCTCTAGCCATTAGCTGCGTATACATCAAATCATGTTCTTCCAATCGCGCAACAAGCTCAGGGTTTTTAAGAAATCTACTTGATCCATTTTAAAAAGCAGATGAATAGTTTTGGTTATACAAACTGTTTATTTGATTATGCATTCTGTCATATGGTGTGGTATGGTGCACCGCCCATTTAATAATAAGTGTTCAGTTTGATAAAAATTACTTAAGAAACAAGATGTTTGTCATATTTTCTCTTATATTATAGCATATAGATTTAGATCTATAAGGCCCAACTAGTATGTCATTTTCTGGACTTTAAGCATGCACCTTAAGTACGCCGAGCCCCTAGAAATATGAAGTCCTATGGCACGTTTTTGTTTAACTCGTAATACTTGCTTCAAATTTATATATAATCGATGTTAAGTAGTAGTTACGCCTTGATCGGATATAGGATGTCCATTGTTTAAAGTTCTAACATGCTAAAACAGAACTATATTGTTTTAGACAGTGTTTTTCCAGCACTCTCGTGCGAGTTTTAATCTCTTATATAGATGATCAACCTTAGGAAATCATTTCGCGACATCGAGTTTGCATTTAGATATAACTTTTTGATGCTTGTTTTTTAAACTGGTTTCCAAGTGTTAGCTGTTACAATTAAAAGATATGGTGTAGTATGTGCAAAACCAATTCGATAAAAAGACTAGATTAAAATTTCTGTCGGATAAAAGAACTTGAGCCCAACTAGTATGTCATTTCTGGACATGAAAGCCCAAACACAAAAAGAAATTCCATAGTCCTTTTTTTTTTTTTTTTTAACACGAAATTCTATAGTTCTAAATTTCTAATGCACATTTTTGTTTATGTTTCAAATTTATATATATTGTATATACGAATAAAAATCCAGAACAAAAACATGACATAGTGAAAGAGAAAAAAAAAAGAAAAAAAAAAACTAGAATTATACATATTGAGCGAATGAAATAGAACGTTAACAACTTTTTCAGTGTTTACCTAGTCTAAAGAGGTATTTGAAAATCCATAAACCAAGTCACATAATCGACATACTTACCGTCGTTCAGTTTGATCAATCTTTGATACACTATAAGACCGTATTACAAAAGTCTTCTACGAAAGAACATGCTTCGTAATCATGGTATCTGTTTATAATGTTCTATATTTTACAAAACCATAAACTCAACGAAACACAAACCATCCTTTTGGCGCAAAAGGTACATCTACTTTGACACACACAAAAAGTCGAAGAATGCTTAAGGTCTTTTAATAGAATGATTATAAGAGTCTTTATAAAACTTAGTTTCATCAACACTAATCATTACTCTTAAGTCACAACCATTTGAAAAAGGTGTATTTCTATCTTGGCTCCTAAAAGTATACTAGCATTTCTGGAAGCCAACTTTACTTTTGAGGATACATTGCATATATCTTCATTCTCGTCAATATTTAATAGCTTAAAAATAAGTTGCTAATATCATGCTTATCATTCCATGATTACATCTTCAAGATATCACTTGACGAATTAAAGTGATTTGCAAAGTAGTATGTTTTCTTCATGACCAAAGGAAGTCATGTAAATTAACCAAAAGAGACTTTATGCTTTTTTCCATCTTTCAAAAAGTGGATTTATAGTTATCCTTGTGATCTCTTATATACATGTAACACATCATGTTTTCAAAAAGAACACACCCAACTAACATTGAGTTTATAAAAAAAATTAGCCTTAATATTTATATTTGTTCTAAAAAACACGTCCACTTTTATGTATGGTTAGTAATTGTAACTGGTTTTCTTACTTTATATAATACAGTATTAACTATGAGGGTAAAAATGAGTTTTTATCTATAAAAACTAAAGTAAAGTTAATTCTAATTTGTCCCTTTTTTTGTTTGTGAACATTTTTTTTTTGGACAGAAAAAGTAGTGCAATTAAAACTATTTTCATCATCGAAACAAGTATTCGATATAACTTATATGAGAAATATTATATCTTCTTACTTATTACTATCTTACTGTCACATGTCTATAGATAAAAAAAGATGGTCTATTTATTTTAAGTTCGTGAATGATTAACATATACTCCCTCCGTCCCAAAATTATTCTCCCCCGATAAAAAACACACAGTTTAAGAAAAATATAATAATTACTGCATTCTTTCTCTTACTTTTTTGCAAAATGACAGTTTTACCTTTATGCAATTAATTAAATCTTTGAATTATCTTTGCAATTTTTAATATTATTAGATGCAATATGGTAAACTTGCTATATTCTTCACAACTATATTTGGAAATAGACAATAATTTTGAGACAACCCAAAATGAAAAGAGGAACTATTAATTTGGGACGGATAAGCGGGCCATATGGAAAGTGTACTAACATGTCTCATCTTCCATGTTTGAATGATAATGAGAGAACAAAAAATTACAAGACACGTTGTCTTGACATTATTGTGTTAAGGAAATAACTATGATAATGGTTGAAAAAACGTACTAATTATCGAAAAACTTGTATTTAGAAAGCAATAAGGTAGGCAATAGGAATGTGACAACACTTTGTTGGTGGAGTTGACACATATGTCTTTTTCTTTTTATGTTGAAAATGAAAACGTGGATTTTATTTATATCACACAAATAAAGATGTGGGAAAACTTTAGTCGCCGTTATGCAAGTACTCCAATATCGATCACACCAAGATATCAATCCATATTTCAATCATTCAATGAAATGGCCCATTTTAAGTTGAGATAATATAGAATGAATAAAAATTAAAAGTACTTTAAATAATTATAGTTCGTGTTTCATAAATTTAAGAACGGAACCATAACATGAAGTCATTAGGTGTGTTTAAAGAAAACTAAACAAGGTTACATACATTTTTTTGAGACCAAGTGCATTTATCAAAAATTGAGGTTTTTAAACAAAATTAACAGTACGACACAAAAATTCATGACTGTCCCGAGACCCACACTAATCCCATCTCTGAATCCATTTATACTTTTAGTGTATCAGCTAGCTGCGCTTATTACATATGTGGATTAACACCTACACTTTTCATTCCAAAAGGTTATAAGGCTCATAAGTTTTGCAAAAGGACATGCATCTTTACTATTGTAATCTACATTATTAGTGATCAGTTTATGAGTCGGTTTTATCTTATGAAATTACTAAGATAGATGATAACGAGTTTCAATAACTACGACCTTGGATTTGAGATCGTTCTTTCAGTATTCACCACACGAACAAGAAGATAACATTTCAATTTTCAATCAATATTTCCTATTACTAGTAATATCGAAGCTACCTAAAGAGATTGACGTACAAATTTCGATTATAAATTTTGTTTAACTATTAAAAGTTAGGAAGTCGCATTAATTTTTCACCCATCAGAAACTAAAGTGTCGAACCAAAAAACACCTTATAAAAGATGAGTGAAAACCGGATACTAATCCAAACACGAGAAACCCAAGTACAATATGGTATATTCAGCTATGGTTAAGTTAAAACACAATATACAATGCACACAAGTTTGTTCAAGACTTTAAATTAAGAGTAAACTCCAAAATACATCCCTGTGGTTTACCCAATTTCGCACCGTACATCCAAAAAATTTTTTTTGCAACATATACATCCCTCCGTTAGTAAAATCCAAACACAATACATCCACGAGGACGAACGGTGCAAAGATTGTATCGTTAAATTGGACACGTGGCAGTTATCTCTTTTTAAGCAAGGGTAATTTAGTCCTTTTAACACCCGCACCTACTCACTTACTCTTCTTTTAATACTCTTATGACTTATCAGTCAAATAACCAAAATCAAAACACCAACACAAATCAAACTAAGAAATCAAATAACCCAAATCAAAACACGAACACAAATCAACAAATCGTCCCTGTCTTGATTTAATCCGAATCAACAACACATATAACAATAAAAAAATCGTCCTTTGTTACTTGATTAAATCGAACACTCATAAACACATACGCCTCTTTGATATTAGTTGTTGTTACACCATACGAATCAAATACCCATGAACCAGATACGGGTAAGGCTTGTTGTGTTCTTTAGTTTTGTTTTTGTTGTTTGAACGAATGATAAGAAAGGATGAGACAACTTTGTTTTGTTCTTTCTTAATATTTTCGGATAGATTGTTAATGTTGAGATGGGTAAGGCTTGTTGTGTTCTTTAGTTTTGTTTTTGTTTTGTTCTTTCTTAATGTTGAGATGGGTTAGATCGATGATGGTTATGGTCTCACACTAAAGTCTTGAAAGATTGTTACCAAAGTGAACCAAACTGAGATCTGAACTTGTTGTGTACTAATAATTTGGATCTTTAAAGATAATCTAGGTTGGTGTTATTGAAGGTTTTCTTCTGGGTTTTTGTTTGTGTTTGATTCTGGGTTTGTGTTTGTATTTAAGTTTGTTTTTTTCTGGATTTGTGTTTGATTCTGGATTTGAATGAATTTGTGTTTGATTCTGGGTTTGTGTTTAAGTTTGTGTTTGTGTTTTTCTGGATTTGTGTTTGATTTTGGATTTGTGTTTGTGTTTAAGTTTGTGTTTGTGTTTAAGTTTGTGTTTTTCTGGATAAGTAGGTGGGATAGATAAAATGACACAAATACCCTTACTTAACTGCCACGTGTCCAATTTAACGACACAATCTTTGCACCGTTCGTCCTCATGGATGTATTGTGTTTGGCTTTTACTAACGGAGGGATGTATATGTTGCAAAAAAAAAAAAAAAAAAAAAAAAAAAAAAAAAAAAAAAAAAAAAAAAAAAAAAAAATGGATGTATGGTGCGAAATTGGGTAAACCACAGGAATGTATTTTGGAGTTTACTCTTAAATTAATGATAATTCTTGCTACATGATATTTTCACTTATCTTTTTATATAGACAAGATCATAATATATGAAAAAATGACGGCGTAAATGAGAAGATACGACGAGTGGAAAACAACACTTGTGATATTTTTTACATTACCCGTAATGGCCACCAATCACCGATGGTGGTGAGGTTTGACGCGTGGTGGTGTGTTTTGGCACTGGTTTGGTGATGCACTATTTTTTTTTTCTCTGTTTGTTTGGTATGTTTGTTTTAAAATTGTGTATTTTATGTGATTTCTTTGATGGTCACAATTGCAGCTGTTTGTTAGTGGGTTTGACGATGACATAAAAATAATGAGTTTACATGCTAATCTTATTATACGAATAGAGCACATGTGAAAAGTGACTCAAAAGCGATGGGTAAAAGAGAGTTAAGAGATGAGAGGTCATCTAAATACGTTGTTTATCACTTGTCGGAAAGGGAAAGTGGCGCCGAAAAATAGCAACGAGTGTTTGACATTAGCAATGAAGCAATTTTTGAAGGAAAATGTGGATTGAGTTTTATGTTGTTGATGAACATGTGATATACTGATATAGCATAATGAAAAAATATATACGAAATGAAGGTGGCAATCTAGTCCATCGTTAACTGTGACAACCGGAGATAAATAGTTTGAAATTTGAATCTTTTTTCACAATTTCCAAATAAGAGCAAATTTTGATAAATATTTAAAAAAATAAAAAATAAAAAAAATAAAAAATAAAAAATAAAAAAAAATGATTACTTGTTAAGAAAAGTTTATAAATTTTGCTTAACTATTAAAAAAGGTCAAAGTTTATAAATTTTGTTTAACTATTAAAAAGAAAACCAATGGGCTTGTGGTCCCCTGGGTAGCCCAGGTGAGAGTAGTACCGGTATAGGTGACCTACCGGAAAGTCCTCACTTGTGGACCACAATGCCCTGTCGGTATTAGGCAATGAAGAGGAGAGTCTTTGAGCCATTAGTTGCGGAGACTCGAATTCGAGCCGGCCCCGGTTTTCATCCGGCTGTTACTCCAGCGAGTATTCTCGTGTGGAGGCAGTACGGTTTTCGGGCGGAAGCCGTTGAATCCCCACTACACCAGCGTGGGCCCGGTTAAGACAACATAGTCTGGGTATGTAGTGGATGAAAGCCTGCCTTTAACGGGTACGACTCTCTAAACTAAAAATTAAAAGTCGCTTTCAAAAAAAAAAACAAAAAAAAAAAAAAACTATTAAAAAGAAAGTCAAGAAGTCACATTAACTTTTAGCGAAAATTACTGCAGAGGACTCTGCAGTAATGTGTTGCCTTTTTTAGGGCGGGTTTTTTTTTTTTTATTCCCAAAAAGGCCACATATTTCGCTGCAAAGTATACCAGAAATTCAATACCAA
Organism: Artemisia tridentata subsp. tridentata; assembly: GCA_021014915.2. Taxonomy (NCBI): domain Eukaryota; kingdom Viridiplantae; phylum Streptophyta; class Magnoliopsida; order Asterales; family Asteraceae; genus Artemisia; species Artemisia tridentata. The sequence continues at coordinate 20,391,820 of CP139504.1, forward strand.
CACGTGTCAACATCTCGTCATTTTTAGAATAAAAAATTATAAAAAAAAATGTACTTCACATACCCTTTGCAGCGAAATACAATGCAAAGGGTCCCACCACTTACTCCAAAATGTACTTCACATACCCTTTGCAGCGAAAAACACAATATACAATGCACACAAGTTTGTTCAAGACTTTAAATTAAGGGTAAACTCCAAAATACATCCCTGTCGTTTACCCAATTTCGCACCGTACATCCAAATTTTTTTTTTGCAACATATACATCCCTCCGTTAGTAAAATCCAAACACAATACATCCACGAGGACGAACGGTGCAAAGATTGTATCGTTAAATTGGACACGTGGCAGTTATCTCTTTTTAAGCAAGAGTAATTTAGTCCTTTTAACACCCGCACATACTCACTTACTCTTCTTTTAATACTCTTATGACTTATCAGTCAAATAACCAAAATCAAAACACCAACACAAATCAAACTAAGAAATCAAATAACCCAAATCAAAACACGAACACAAATCAACAAATCGTCCCTGTCTTGATTTAATCCGAATCAACAACACATATAACAATAAAAAATCGTCCTTTGTTACTTGATTAAATCGAACACTCATAAACACATACGCCTCTTTGATATTAGTTGTTGTTACACCATACGAATCAAATACCCATGAACCAGATACGGGTAAGGCTTGTTGTGTTCTTTAGTTTTGTTTTTGTTGTTTGAACGAATGATAAGAAAGGATGAGACAACTTTGTTTTGTTCTTTCTTAATATTTTCGGATAGATTGTTAATGTTGAGATGGGTAAGGCTTGTTGTGTTCTTTAGTTTTGTTTTTGTTTTGTTCTTTCTTAATGTTGAGATGGGTTAGATCGATGATGGTTATGGTCTCACACTAAAGTCTTGAAAGATTGTTACCAAAGTGAACCAAACTGAGATATGAACTTGTTGTGTACTAATAATTTGGATCTTTAAAGATAATCTAGGTTGGTGTTATTGAAGGTTTTCTTCTGGGTTTTTGTTTGTGTTTGATTCTGGGTTTGTGTTTGTATTTAAGTTTGTTTTTTTTCTGGATTTGTGTTTGATTCTGGATTTGAATGAATTTGTGTTTGATTCTGGGTTTGTGTTTATGTTTGTGTTTGTGTTTTTCTGGATTTGTGTTTGATTTTGGATTTGTGTTTGTGTTTAAGTTTGTGTTTGTGTTTAAGTTTGTGTTTGTGCTTAAGTGTGTGTTTTTCTGGATAAGTAGGTAGGATAGATAAAATGACACAAATACCCTTACTTAACTGCCACGTGTCCAATTTAACGACACAATCTTTGCACCGTTCGTCCTCATGGATGTATTGTGTTTGACTTTTACTAACGGAGGGATGTATATGTTGCAAAAAAAAAAAAAAAAAAAAAAAAAAAAAAAAAAAAAAAAAAAAAAAAAAAATTGGATGTATGGTGCGAAATTGGGTAAACCACAGGAATGTATTTTGGAGTTTACTCTTAAATTAATGATAATTCTTGCTACATGATATTTTCACTTATCTTTTTATATAGACAAGATCATAATATATGAAAAAATGACGGCGTAAATGAGAAGATACGACGAGTGGAAAACAACACTTGTGATATTTTTTACATTACCCGTAATGGCCACCAATCACCGATGGTGGTGAGGTTTGACGCGTGGTGGTGTGTTTTGGCACTGGTTTGGTGATGCACTATTTTTTTTTTCTCTGTTTGTTTGGTATGTTTGTTTTAAAATTGAGTATTTTATGTGATTTCTTTGATGGTCACAATTGCAGCTGTTTGTTAGTGGGTTTGACGATGACATAAAAATAATGAGTTTACATGCTAATCTTATTATACGAATAGAGCACATGTGAAAAGTGACTCAAAAGCGATGGGTAAAAGAGAGTTAAGAGATGAGAGGTCATCTAAATACGTTGTTTATCACTTGTCGGAAAGGGAAAGTGGCGCCGAAAAATAGCAACGAGTGTTTGACATTAGCAATGAAGCAATTTTTGAAGGAAAATGTGGATTGAGTTTTATGTTGTTGATGAACATGTGATATACTGATATAGCATAATGAAAAAATATACTATACGAAATGAAGGTGGCAATCTAGTCCATCGTTAACTGTGACAACCGGAGATAAATAGTTTGGAATTTGAATCTTTTTTCACAATTTCCCAATCAAAGCAAATTTTGATAAATATTTAAAAAATAAAAAAATAATAAAAAAATTGATTACTTGTTAAGAAAAGTTTATAAATTTTGCTTAACTATTAAAAAGGGTCAAAGTTTATAATGAAGTGTTTGGTATGCGGGTTTTGCACTGTTGGATTGGAATGAAAGATAAAAAAATAGTTTGGTTGATGCTTTTGGAATAAAATAGAGGATTCAAGTGATAGAACTAATACCCCTCACATTTGATCGGTATCTACCGAAAGTTATGACAAAAATCTGACACCATGCTTCTCAACCACACACTTTGCTACTTTTCTTTTTTGACTATTGACTTTTTTTGTTTTTTGTAATTTAATAATCAAATATAAATTTAATAATCAAATATAATTATATATAATAATATATTTTATCTCTCCTACTTTTTCTCTAAACTTTTCCCAAATCTTTCAAACTTTTCCCAAATTCAAATCCAATTCCAATCCTACTTGCGAACCAAACGCACCCTAAATTTTGTTTAACTATTAAAAAGAAGTCAAGAAGTCACATTAACTCTTCACGGATACATACAAAGCTCTTAGGGCATGTTTGGTACAGGGAATTGGGCTCAAAGAAATGGAAATGGGCTTATTTCCCATGTTTGGTTTGACAAAGAAATGGAAATGGAAATGAGCTTAATTCTCGGACTAATTCTCGAGAATCTGTTTGGTATGTCAGAGAAATAAAAAGGTGGAGAATTGTGGGAATTGGTGGAGAATTGGTAGTGCAATTTTTTTAGTTTCATTTCCACTACTTTTAGTGAGGAAATGGGAGAAATGAGAGGAACTTTGTAAGTTTTTTTTTTTTTTTTTTTTTTTTTTTTTTAGTTGCAAACCGATTTACCTAAATGTATTTTTTATAAAAAAAATTAATAATTTTTTTAAAATATATTTTTTATAAAATAAGTTTTTAAAAATAAATAAATAAATAAATTTTTTATAAAAAATAATTTAAAAAAAATATATTTTTTTAAAATATATTTTTTATAGAATTGTTATTTAGAAAAAATAATTTTTTTTAAATAATTTTTTTAAATATTTTTTTAATTAATTTTATAAAAAATAAATTTAAAATAAAAAAAAAAATAATTTTTTTTAAATAAGTTTTTTTAAAAAATAAAAAAATAAATAAAAAAAAAAATATTTAAAAAAAATATTTTTTTTTAAATATATATTTTTTTAAATAAGTTTTTTTAAAAAAACAAACAAAAGTTCTAATTCTTTCAATAAAAAGTTTTTTTTTTTTTTTTTTTTTTTTTTTTTTTTGCCAATTCTCGAGTTTATTTCTCATGTTACCAAACACTATAATTGACTTTAAATTTCTCTACCCATTTCTATTCTCTGAATTCTATTCTCTACTTCATTTCTATTCTCTGAAATTCTCTGTACCAAACATGCCCTTAAGTCTTGAGCCAAAGAATTCTGTTATGCATATGTGGAAACTTGATGCTAATCCAAACACGTGTAACTCAAGTACATTTTAGTAATATTAAACAAACATATTTTCCTTTTTTTTCCGATGTGGGACACAAGTTGCGTTTCAAAGTCAAACTGGTTCAACCTTAACCTTAAATATTTTGTGTATGTTATATAATACTTGATGAAAAAATTATACCAACAAAAAATATAGTTAAAACTCAATCCATTCATATATTTTGCATCAAGTATTATATAATACCCGCAAATATAGATGAAGTCAAAGTTAAACTAATTTAACTCAAAAAAGTCAAACTAGACATCAATTTTAAGATTTTTTTTTAACTTCATTAATTTTAGGATTAATCAAACATATTTTCCTTTTTTTATCCGATGTGGGACACAAAGTTGCGTTTCATCAAATAATAATAGGCTCGTGATATACTGACCCTCCCTGTAGGGAGGGTGTGTTGACTTCACCGCTGCCGTCGCTTGTACTGTCTGCTTTGTTGGATTGTACATTTCTTCAAAAATAGGCGGGTCCCATATGTAGGGCAGGTCCGGTTAGTATGACCCATAATAATAAGGCATCTATAGATTGGGCTATACTAACTGAACCCTCCCTACTAGGGAGGGTTTGTACTTTTGTCCCCTTGTCCCCTTACTATTTACAGTGCAACAAAGTTTTTTACTCAGTTTCTGTTCCGTATTTCTGACAATTTTATAGTTTTTGTCAGTTTCTGTTCCGTATTTTTATTCCGCACTTTCAAGTTTATAGCTTTTTGATATAAACAAAATTATAAAAATAAAAAATAATAATAATAATAATAAATAAAAATAAAAAAATTGGGAGGGTCCGGTTAACTTTTCCCCTGTAGATTTACTCTTATCTCATGCATTTGCACTATTTCAAATCAATACCATGCAATATATGTGCTCGTTTTAGTCGTTTATTTCTAAACCTTCCCTGATAATTGGATTCAAAGATCCTCCATAAAGTATTTCATTATCCTAACTCTTTTTTACCTTTGTTCATTTAGAGCAGATGGTGTCATTACATGGGTTAAACTTTCACCCAATGCCACGTTAGCGTCATATCAGCTTTAACCTTTTCACCTTTAACTAAAAAAACACCTCTTATCATAACTCAACCTTAACTCAATTTTAACTCAACTATTTTCAAATTCAACCTCTAAACTAAAACTAATACTTTATTTATTAAAAACATAACATTAATTCTTAAACATATTACAATACGAAATTAAAAAAAAAAATGTTATAACGGAAAAAAACAAATTACGAAATAAAAAAAATACAACACAAAGCAAACTATAACATAAAGGAAATTACGAAATACAATCAAATCTAGTGACGAGGTTGCAAGTTATATTTTTTGATGATTCAGTCCTTTTCTTCATTGATCAAACCCACAACGTTTGGATCCTTGTCGTCAGTGTCAATCATCAAAAATTTCATCTCTTCCAACCTTGTTATCGTTTCATCTTTTACTTGGGCCGCCCGATACGCCGCTTAGGCGGTTTCCCGTTTTATACGATACTCGGTTGTCATAGTCTCTGTGAATTGGCTTGACGAGCTCGTTCCTCCGATACTAGCTCCCCCGGTACTTGTCGTGCTCTCGGATTTGGCTTTCTTCGAAGCACGCTTTTTGCCCATCGGACGTGGTTGTTCATAATGACCAAATAACGTCTCGTTTGTTCGGCTTGGGACATCGCCGGTTAAATCAAGCGGATCCGGCACATCCCATTTTTTATGACCATGCAAAACCTCCCAAGCCTCCTCGTTGTTAAACGGTGCAGTTTTGTGCTCGTCACGATACATTTGTTTCGCCCGTTTAAGGATATCCATCTCACTTTCCCCACTTTTTTCTTCGCGTTGCGAACATTTGTAATACGCGCTAAACTTTGTGCAATCACGCTTCAACGTTTTCCACTTGCCTTGTATCATATCCTTATTGCATTTTTGAAAATTGAGTCTATTGAACTCATTTATTACCCGTTGCCAAAACGTCTCACGAGCTTGTACACGCCCGACTTGTCAATCCTCGGTAGCGGCCACATAACACTTTGCAAGTAATTTTTCCTCACTTGACTGCCAACGTGTATTGACCACGTTGGGATTTTCTTCATTCTCCTCGATTGGTTCGGCATCTTTGGATTTTTTTGCCTTTCGTTTACCACGACTTTTGGGCTTTGGAAGAGACGTAGGTGTTTCGGTTTGTGATTGTTGTGAGTGTTGTGAGAATTGTAGATTTTGGAAATTAGTGTTTAGTGTGTTTTGTTGGCTTTGTTCCCAATATAGAAATCGTTGATGTTGTAGGTAAAGTTCTTGGCTCGACAAGCCGAGTGGGTTAGGGAAAGAGATGTTGGGTGATGATGAACCCGCGTTCGGGTACGAAGATGAACCCGCGTTTTTGTTATTCCACTCACCGATGAGATTCATGAAACTTTCGTCGTTGTTGTTAAATCCCGACATTTTTTTTTAGAAATTGAAGTATATGATAAATTAGATTGAGTTGTGGAAGTGTGAAAAAAAATATTGTGTTAATTGGGTATTTATAGTGGCGGAAAAATGGTTTTAATTTTTAATTTTTTTAGTCAAACTAGCCGTTTTTATACGTAGAGGGGGTAAAAGGATTTTTATTTTATTTTTTTTAACTTATTATTATTTTTATTTTTTTTAATGCAACGGCTATATATCCGTTTGAGGGGTAAAAGTGTTTATTTATTTATTTATTTATTTATTTATTAAATATGGCTTTAACGTTGCGTTAAAGCTTTAACGCAAGAAGGGAACGCAGGTTTAACGTGGTTCGCCGGTGTGGTTAACGCATGTTTAACGCAAAAAAGTGAAGGGTTAACGCACCTCTTGCGTTAACACACCCTTTGCTCTTATGATTTACATTCATTTAAGGTATTACCAGCAAAATATTATTGTTTGATTAGACCATTTACAAATCTAAGAATAATTACACCGTAAAATAAATACTCAATGGTGCTAGGAACAAAATACCAAGATATAGCACAATTAAAAACACAATATATATACAACGAGGTGAACGAACCCCCCGCGTTGCGGCGGGGGTGTTTGCTTCGCACTTATGTGCAACTTAAATATCACATTCAAAGGCGTTTCTTACAAATGCTTTATATACACGATTACACATGAATGTTACTACGCACATTCCAAATGATGAACTTTAAATGTTACAGAATACAGACTCATCAACAATCAAATCCCAGTTTTTCAATTGCCTTGAGTTTTCTTTCTTGTAACTCTGGTACGAACTTTACGGTCTTTTTCTTTAGGACACCAAGAGGAACGGTGCATAACAGCATGTCTTCTTGGATTGTCTGATCACCAGCAATCACCTCAACACCATCATTACCATATCGAATTGTTTCGACAGTCTTGTTATAGAAAATTGGAACCCCTTCATACAATGCTTCAATTAACCTTCAATTCCCACCTGTTGATGCAAATAATGTTCTAAAAACGTTATTTATATCTTTCGATTACTTCACGTTTTGAGGATGACAAAATGTGAACTCACGTTACGTTAAAATTAACGTTAACAAGCTTTTAATCGGAAGATCCCGTTTTTACGCAAATCACTCTTGAACAAAGTTACAACTTGAACTAGTGATCAAAGAAGTGAATTCATGTTTTGAAAATTCACATTTTAAATGGGACAAAACATTTTTTCAAAAATACACATGACAAATTATTTTTGAAATATTAAGAAATGTTTTAATGGAAAAATAAGTTTGAAAATCACAACAGCTATTTTTCCCCCCAAAATCAGCTCCAACCTTCCCCAAATAAGTTTTCACCAGAAAAGACAAAATAAGTAAATCCTCATCCAATGACGTCTTAGTCAATTTCCTCGGAAACACTAAGGTCATTTTCGTTCATCCCGTTTAATCATCTTTCGTCAAAAAGTTTATTAGGTATAAACTTTTTTTTTCCTCGTGTCAAAAAGTCTTACTAAATAAGTAAGATTAATCAGCCAAAAGTCAAAACAGAAGAAAAACTGGACCATCAGACATACGGCTCCACTAAAGAGCCACGGCTCCACTAATGTTTAGTGGAACCGTGGAGTCGTGCATCTGAAAAACGCGCCCAGTCACTCTTTTCTTCTGCAGAAATTTTCCTAACACACAAAACCTCTTCCACTTGCTGTCAAAATCGAACCATAACACCATAATTCAACTAAACTCTTGCAAATCAAGATTGAGGCATTGGAATTAACAAATCCTAACCACAACATCATCAATTGTAAGTAATTCACTCTTATTTTCTTTTAATTTGAGTCTAAGGTTTGTTCTTGAGTATAAATCCGAATTGGGGATTTTCAAAATTAGTTAAACCCTTGTGAAATTAAGACTAGGATTAGACAATGTAGTATTCACATGATTCCCTAAACCTAGGATTTCCAAAAACCCATTTATGTTGCAAAACCTAATCCGAAATTAATCACTAAATTCGGATTATGATTGATTATTTGTAATGGAATCATGTTTAGGATGATTAAAAATGGATTAGGAACGTTCTGCATTAAAGCTTTTCAATCTTAAAGCTTGATTAGCACCATGTTGAGGCATTTGCCAAACACCCCAATTCGATCATTTTTTTCAAAAAACTTCACAAGTCTAGGATCATGAAACCTTTTTCATACATTGTTGATGCAAATTAAAAACGTTTTTGCATGCATACATGAACTCTCAAATATGGCTCGAAGTACATAATTGATATGTATTGTTCGACATATTTGATTGAGCAAAAGTGAAGTTAGGAGCGTTTGGGTAATCTCTTTAGGATAATTTTAGAGTCGAGATTGCCGCACCTCCACATTGTTTGCATTTAGGCACACACACTAGAAGTGTAATCATTAAAATGATTATCAAGATACCAAACCCTACATTCTTAGCACTCTTGAAAATCTAAACATTCCCGATGAGCAAAGAGCTTATCTCGCTAAAGTCCAAAATCGATACATACACGAAGGGCGTGTAGTCGATGCACTCTATGTCACGACAGACAACATCAATGCCTGTTTCCCTTCTATCGAGTTCGATTGTTTATACAAAATAAACGATCAAGTCTGTCCTCGTTTTATTCTCGAGTTCTATAGTCGTGTCCGTACCTACACCGATCTTGACGGAAACGTCTTCCTTGATTTTTGGATTCGACACCAAAATATCATATTGTCTGTCACCGAGATTGGTCACATTCTCGGTATTCCCTCGTATGGTCAGTGTGCATTCACTAAAGACCATTCTCTAGAGTCTCTTTACTACAATCTTGAGAACGAAGGTGCCTATTGTACCGAAGTTCCCGACATTGAAGTAATTAAACAAGTAATTCAAATCCCTCGAGTCACCAACACGTATCAAAAAACGTGATGGTTCCATCGTCTACCTCGACCCAAACAAAATATACCTCAAAGAGCTCCGTCCCGATATTAGAAATTGGGAACTTCTTCTGCGTGAGAACGCGTTAAGCCTTGCAGGCAACCGTGATCACGTTCCGGCAAGTCTTGCCCACATGCTCTACTGTCTTAGTATCGAGGAACCTTACAACCTCGCATACTACATGGTCAAACGGATGGCCAGTATTCATCGTCGTTCCGATGAGCTCATGCCATACGGCATGTTGCTTACTCGTTTATTCAGGTGGGTTATGCAAACCTACCCATCTCTCAATGATGTCGACTATGTCCTAGTCAATCCGGTTATGAAACCTCTTGGTGGACCACAACGTCACACAAAGCAACGTAAGGACAAAGGGTCCAAACGTGGTCGTAAATCCACTTCCGATATTCCCCATTCATCCTCCTCCTTCAGTCACGAATCATCATCTGAACCCATGGATGAGGACGATGATGAGGTGAATGAAGAAGGAACGTCTAGTTCTCAAATCCCTTCTCCCGACACCTACTTTCGTAACCTTGATACCTCATCATTTCGACGTACAACCGACGTCGAAAACGGGATGGTCAACCTATCCTACATGATGAGAAGGCAAACTACAATGTACAATAGACAAGTGGAGATGCATGAGCAAACTGTCGGGGGTTTCAAGTCTATTGGGAAGGCGCTAAAAGGGATCGGGAGGAAGTTGAAGAAGTTGGGGAAGAAACGAGACTAGTTAGGATTAGCTTAAGTAGTACTATTAACTTAAGTATTAGTAAGCTATTATAAATAAAGAGATGGCACTAACTTGCTTGGAATGTTCCCTTCCTAACATTCTAACACTTCAACATGGTTAATTTTCTTGTTAATTAATCCTCATGTTGTTTTATCTTGCCTAAACCATGCATGTTAGCTTATCTTATTACATGCACTAGATGTTAAAAATGCTTGACTTCATGCATGCTTAATAGTTGCCTAAATACATAGATGATCACATGATCATGTTAGTTGCTAGTTGAAACTAGCTTTAGGAATTCTATGTGTTTAGTAATTTGAGGCTTTGAGATTTGCAGCCAATGGATTCCCCAGAAATTTCCCCATTTAAGCTGCCTAAAACCTGCAGACCTGGAAAGAAGGTCAAAAGAGCCCACGGCTCCATTAAATAGGCCACGGCTCCACTAAATTTAGTGGTGCCGTAGCACCTTTAATGGTGCCGTGCCTCTGGAAGACGAAAACTGCTATTCTCTTCCACTTTTTGACTATCTTTTCCAGAAAATCTGCAACCAAAACCTGATTCCCATGCACCCAAATCCCCAAATCCAACATTTCAAACTTGCATGCTTATGTTTTGGCTATTTAAGCTAACATTATGCATTGCCATCCTTACACCCATCCTTACACCTTCACACTCACCATATCACCATCATGGGATCAAGGGTATTCAAGAAGCAAAAATTCTACATCAAACCTACAAATGAAACCACTCAAATTGATCAATGGATCAAGAGTACTCACACATCACATATCTCACCAAACACCAAAGAGACAATTTTCATTGATCTCACCTTGGATGATGATGATGATGATACATACACACCCATAGCCTCAACCAAATCATCATATTCTTTCACTACACCCCATGCTCCATCCAAGGCAACATCAACCAAACCAACATCCTCATCCTCCACAACCTTTAGAACCAACACACCTTTAACCTTCACCCCATCATCTTCACCATCACCACAACCTTTAGCCCTCACACTAGCCCTATCACCCATATCACCTTTTGAACTTACCACCAACACATCATCATCTTCCCTATCACCATCACCTCAACCTTTAATGGGTCATCCCATCCTTTATCCCCTACAACCACACACCTTGAGTTGTGCTTGTTGTCACCACAACCAACTCCTTATCATGGGCCTTAGATATGAATTGAATCTTCAATTCTCCTACCTTGAACACCTCCTCACACCACCACAAGGACCCATTATTTTACCACCTCCACCACCACATAGCCCATCCAACTAAACATAGTCATGTTTAGTCTTTCCCAATAAACACCTAGGAACCATTTTGAAGTTGGAAGCAAATCTAGAAGCCTCATGTTACTTTAGAAGTTTATGTGTCTTCTTGTTAGTTTAATTTGCTTTCCTAATGTAGTCATACTTATGTATGACATTTAATTTATGTTTATGTAATGGGCTTTTCATTTTGGCTACTTAGCCATAATTTTTCTTGTGGTTGGATATTTGTCTAATGTGCTACTTGTTAGATATTGTATATTTGTCGTCTAACTTTGTTTTGTAGCACGATCCATTGCTCGATTCCTTTGTGTTCTCCTAATGAGGGGGAGTACACATCAAGGGGGAGCCTTAACCACCTTTTTGATTTGACAAAAAAGGGGAGAAATGGGAGTAAACTCATTAAAAACTTGTTAAAACCAATTTTAACCTAAAATGAGTTTATATTTTGTCATCATCAAAAAGGGGGAGATTGTTGATGCAAATAATGTTCTAAAAACGTTATTTATATCTTTCGATTACTTCACGTTTTGAGGATGACAAAATGTGAACTCACGTTATGTTAAAATTAACGTTAACAAGATTTTAATCGGAAGATCCCGTTTCTACGCAAATCACTCTTAAAAAAAGGTACAACTTGAACTAGTGATCAAAGAAGTGAATTCATGTTTTGAAAATTCACATTTTAAATAGGACAAAACATTTTTTCAAAAATACACATGACAAATTATTTTTGAAATATTAAGAAATGTTTTAATGGAAAAATAAGTTTGAAAATCACAACAGCTATTTTTCCCCCCAAAATCAGCTCCAACCTTCCCCAAATAAGTTTTCACCAGAAAAGACAAAATTTGGAGCGTCCTAGTCTACCACGGCTCCACGGTACCGTTAAATTTAACGGAGCCGTGGGTCATTTAGTGGAGCCGTCCGTACCATTTTGAATTGTAACGTTCAGATTTTCTTTGCCTATAAATACCCACCTCTTTCACAGTTTTAGGCACCCTTTACACACAGAAAAATCCCTTAGTTAAATCCTCTCACACCTTTTACTTCTTAGGGTCAATTAGATTAGTTTTTCTTTGTTTCAAGAGTGATCCAATCATCCTTCAAGTGATCCTCTTCATACCTCTTCACTAGCAAGAGAAGAACACAAGTATCCTAGTTGATGCAAGGTGTTGTCATCCCTCTTCATTAGCAAGAGAAGAACTCAAGTAATCAAGAAGATACTAAAGTTGTAGTTGATAGGTTTTTGTAACACTTGTTACAACCTTGTTGTATCTTAGCATACATCAAGTATATTTCCTTTTTGTGAGTGAGAGTGAAGATCAAGAGTGATCTATAGAGATAGTGAACATCTCTTGAAGCCATTGGGCTTGTGTGATTGATCAAGAAGATCAAGGGTCATTAGGTTAGTGTTAGTTGAGTAGAGTGAAGTGAGTGTTGATCATTGTGATCGTGTTGAGATCTTGGTGATCTCTTGAAGCCATTGAGCTTGTGTGTTTGGTCACGTGGACCTTGGTAGATTGGTGCTAGCTAAGATTAGCACTCGACATCTAGCTTAGTGTCGGAAATAGGATAAGCGACGTGTACGGTTTTCTCCGCCTGAAGGGAGGTTGTTGATATAGTGTTTGAAACTCTCGAGTGTGGTACTCGGGGAGTGGAGTAGGGCGAAGAAGAGCTTCGTAGCCGAACCACTATAAATCCTCTGTCTCGGTTTGATCTTTCCAACTCTACTCTTTACTTTCATTTGTTATTATTACGTAGCTTAGCTTGTAGTTCATATTGGTGTTGTTTGATTACACATAGAGTTCGAATCAAAGTTTCCAATAGCATACTTTTAAAACAAGATTTTTAAAAGAAGTTTTTAAACCGGTAAACTATTCAACCCCCCTTCTAGTTTCCCACATGTAAGATCCTACAAAAATCCGTTACGATAATCTTTGTTAATTTATAATAACCTCGACTTCCCGTCTAACAAAGCCCATTTTTACGGGGAAATTTAAAATTTTCTTTATTATACTATACTCACGACCAACACAAGATTTGTATAAGTCTATATATTTTATATGAACTATTGTCACTTTGATATTTTTATTTTTGTTTTACATTATACTCTTTACGTAATACGAATACTGAACCCTATTAGATTTTATTAACGTATACGCTCTCCGTCAAACTTGTTACACGTCTAATATTTTTAGTTGGAGTATATTAATAAACTTTGACATTTTTATAAACGATATATTTTTACGTTACCTAGTTTTAAGTTTCGCGACTTAAGGACTTAACGTTAGTAATTACCGGGATCGAACTATATCTTAAATTAAAAGCATGTGTATTAAAATAAGCCACATCTCATGCAAAGACATAAGTGAATTGCAAATGCCATATGTGTTCTATTTCAAAATGTTATACGTGTACCATCTCAAACTTCACATACGTTTTCCATTTCAAATGCCATACGTGTTCCATTTCACATTAGCCATGCATGCAAAGTATAACAAAATAAACGTGTATAGTTATTTGCCATATAATAAACCAATACTTGTTATATATATATACACGATCCATACAATTTTCTTTTCCATCACTCTAAAATATTTCAAGCACTTCCCCCAGTCTTCATACCCTTCCTAACTAAGCCACGAGGACCACAAGCCTTGTTTCCTGATCAAGCAAGTTTTCAAGTCATATCTAGCTCGATTTTATATTTTAACGTGTGTTTTTGGAACGCATCACATATCATTTCATAAGTGTTGTAAGTCTTCTTTACTCATTTTCTTTCCATGTTAATGTTCCAAATCTTGTCATGCATGAATACTAAGTTAACTCGACTGTATCACTTTTAATTCATTGATACACGTATTCGTTTAGTTATTTCACGTATTCATTAGTTGCCTCCTTATGGTAGGCTTAGGAGCTCATATGCATCATATTATAACATATGCATGTCCATTTAAAGTCTATTCGATACCCAAAGTAAATGAAAGTCAAACCGGGTTAAATTTATTCTAAGTATAAAATTTGTTATTGATATGTCTCGACATGACCTCAAAACAATTAATTATTTTCGAATCCGTGTATATAACATGCCATTTTTACTGTTCATCTCGATTCAATGCTTGTTAAACTATAAGTTTCATGCTTAAAGTTCCTCCTAATAAGCTCGTGTAAGCCCTTAAAAATATACAAACCAAACGCTAGTCGCCATGTCTTAAAATCTTAAATGTTTTGCCGAGTGGGCTTATTAGCCCAATAAGCTCTAGCGATTAAACAGTCCATTAAGTCTATTAAATCTATTTTTAGAATCATTTTATAAGCCCAAGTCTAAGCCCAAAACTATTTTCATGCCCTCGCCTCTCGATTTCTTAACGGGCCTATGTATATTTCGTTAATAAGCCCAACAAGCTAAAAATAAGGTATTTTCTGAAATAATCAATTGAAATAAGTTAAAATAAACTTAATAAAGTTATAGAAATTTTCATGATACTTTTCCCGTCATTTTTATGCAAAAAGGACTAAAAATGTAACGCGAACTAACCGGAAGGACCAAAACTGCCAAACCGTGAAACTCATGGACTGAAGCTGTGAAAACAGTTGACAAAGGACTTAAATTGACATACCATTGAACTCCGAGCCTTATATGAACATATGGACAAGATATGGACTATTATGGACTTTGGACCTAACCGAGGACTAACGACGTAACGCAAACACAGTTAGACTAAAAAGTATAAACTCTGAAAAGAACAAGGACTTATTTAATTTCACTTGACATTCTTAGTTTATTTTCATTTTACACCCTTCATTTCATATGCATTTTTCATTATAAGTTATGCATTATTTATAGTTTCGCTATTAGAAATATTAGCGACCTCACTTGCATATTATTTCAGCATATTTCGAGAAAGTAATATTTTGGGTCGATTGAGATAAGGACCGAGATAATATTATAGATATATTATATTTTTAACTTGAGGCATTTTAGGCATATCACACACTCACATCACCGATCAAATCGTTAGACGATTTATCCTTTCCACATTTGTTATTAGTCGTAAGTTAGACTCTTAGACTTCGCTTATACTCAGGTCTCGTATTGAAGAAGTTTTCGTGATCGTTTACTTGATCTTATAGTTTCGTCTTGCTGGATACGCTCCAGGTGAGTCGTGGCCCCTACTTTTCACAATTGTTTTTAATAACTCTTTTGGGGGAGATACATGCTTTAACTGTTTTATACTACTTGAAATCTCTTATGATTTACTCGAAATTATCAACTATGCTTTACCTATTTGAATCATACTTGAAAAGAATACATGCTCAATATATGTGCGAATAGTCTGTCTAGCTTAAACACGGAACTTGAAACATAACATCTCTGAACTATTTGACGTAACATGATATTGAAATTCACTATAAGTATTCATATATCAAATGAATGAACTGTTACTTATTATGACATTTCTATATGCCACTGGAAATAATTGCCAATATCAGAATATGTATATTTTACGAACTTGAGACCCATATTGCCTAAGCTTACTTTATTGCCAAAAAGTCCCTTTATCATGAGCCATTAATCACTGCGGTGAGCGCGAATATAGCAACAGCTTCGAAACCTGTTGGTGGACTGACAACCTATCCCACTAATACTAGGACGGAATGCTTAACCGCTAGTCGTATTAGTCGCGATGCGCTATATTTGAGAAAAATAGGAAATGGCGATTCACCTATTACTCGAGGGCCAATTTTTCATCATTAATTTGATGATCACCTCCGTTTTACGGTACTTTGTTAACGCTTTGCGCTTCATGAGGCCGATGGCAATATAATGTTATATATGAATGTTTCATATATATATCCTAGGATACAGCTGTATTAGAGACCACCACTTTACATCAATAGACTTCAGACTTTAGACTATTATTACTTTACGTGATATGATTATGAATCTCGTATATGAACTTTAGCTGTTATCATATGTGATTTAAATAGAGAAGTCTATAAAGATATCTAAAAAGGCTTAGTATATAGTCACTTTCAAAGGCTAACCCAATATATCATTTCGAGCATATAACAACGTAGCTCTTATTCATTTATAATTTGAAACTTACGACCGTTTGAGGTCATACATGAAATACTTGTGAATTTTTTTTATTCAACGCGACTTATTAATAAATGAAGAACTATTATTTATTCCAAAAATCACTATACACCTTTCAAATAAAGTTATTTTCTATAAACTCCACGAACTCACCAACCATTGTGTTGATGTTTTAAGCATGCTTATCTCAGGTAATTAAAGGAGCAGGACAAGACACGGAGCGGGCATCCTTTACTCTGATAATTTTAATGGTGTAAAATCAAATATGTCATTCCTCCTAAATTATCACATTTTCTTATGGGAATTTCAAATCAAATAAATCATTTTTGCATCAAGAATATTCTTTGAATGACATATAACTTTCAAAACGCCCTTCCGGGCCGTTTTCTGAGATTTAAACTTCGATCCTCACCGTAACACCCAAATTACTTTTCCGCTGCCACAAATCAAATTTGGGGGTGTTACAGTTTGGTATCAGAGCCTATGGTTATAGAGAATCAAACGTTTAAAACATCAAACTATAACCACATTTTCAAAATACATGATTTTACACCTTATCATCTTATGCCTCCCGTGTCTTCAGACTGCCGTGCTCAATATATTACCTATTAAGATTGTTTTGTACTAATCTTTACATGCTTAATGTTTATTCTTCACACATTACACACCGTATTATTTCACACTCGACGTTACACCCTAAACGTATAAATACTCATAATTATTATTTTCGATTGCTACAGAAACATGTCTTCCCTACCAGTTGACATCGCTAAAACTACCTCTCCTACCACTCATGTATCACCTAGCTATCATATCACACCAAACACTGAAGATCCCTACGTACAAATGTCACAACCCCGGCCTAACATAGAACTTACTCAGAACTCATCTTCATCATCACCTACTCACTCACCTCTACGTCAGAAACATAGAAGAGCAACTGAATCCTATTCAGATCCAATTGGTGGTCAACCAACGTTTGAAATTGGACAAAGTTCACGTCAAGAAATGACTTGGGAAAACATCAACCTAAATTCTCCTTTACCCAGTACCTCAGATTTCTCTATGCCAGATGTCCCAAACAATGTATCCTCACCCAAATCTCCCAACTACAATGTAAACACCCGAGACTCCATATGGATTCGCCTTCACCAACACGCCAGCATACTGAACGCTCACTCTGAACAGCTAAAAGAGTTACATCCATTACGATTTGAATGGTTCGACCGTAACATTGATACCCTGTTCAAGAGGACCGATGCTGAGAGACGAGAAGTGTTTGGTTTAGGAGTGAATATTGGTAATATGAAGGACAACTATGAACAAGAACTTAGAAACTTGGATGCTAGAACCCGCTGTTTAGGTAGAGGCCATACTCAAACCCACATTAGGATTGAAGACATTGAAAGAGTATTATGGTTAGCTAGAGACACAGCAAGAACCCAAAGCCAAAAGATTGCAGCCTTGGAAAACATGTTAGCTAATCAGATGAATGCATGCCAAGAACGTTTCTCGGCTATGGAAGCTGCACAACTGGATCTTGAGGCAGAAGTTAGACGTCTACGTCAGAGACGTAACTAATCTTAAGTATCGATGTTGTACTAAATAAACCAAATAGTCTTGGTTAGAAGTTTATGTATTTCCAATAAATTTGTAACTCTCAGAGCTTGTAATCGACTTTAATGTATAATAGCTATCCTTCTGTTAAACTTTTCTGTTGCAAACAAATTCTTCTCACCAAATCTTACTATGATGCTGTGAGAGCACAGAGCCATGCAAAACCTCACCCTTTGTTACTCTCTTAGGTAAACAAATAATTCTACATGAATCAATGAGACATTAATAAAAGACCTTGTACTGGTTGTTTTGCAAAAATCAATCGAACAAGTTATTAGAGTTATGTCAATTTTGATGATTGCATTCCAACTTATTATGACGTTATCTATGATTTTACATTCAATATATCACGACTAAACAATAAAACATGTAATTCTAAGAACGAATAATTAGAAGAGAACTTGATGAACGAAGAGGAAGTTGCTAAACTTCAACTGTTGTGAATAAATTCAACTGTTCCTTAACAATCACATGTCAAGAGTTGATTATTATTTTACGATGCTACCCAGACACATCGTATTTCTATGATCCTCAGTTGATTTGATTTCGTATTAAGACCACATTGTTAGCATTAATATACAAATATCTTGCTATTTGAATTATTCTAACGATAAAGTGAATACTAAATCAACGTTTCGTGTAATGTTCATAGGAAATGGACAACATGAACAGTGTGGTGCCCACAACAATCATGACCCCTAAAACCATCGAGGAATTGGTAAACAAAATCGTCGCAGTAGTAATAGAGATAACCTCAACGGTCCGTTCAAGCGACAATGACATGACAAGAAAAGAAAGAAAGAAGGTTATACCCTGCAAGCATAACCATGAACGTTTCATGGGATGTAGGCCAACTAGCCTAAAGAATTCAAGGAAAATAGCCAAGCCCATCCGCACATGTACCCAAAGAATTAGGCAAGATGTTGCACTTAAGAAAAATAACCAAAAGCAAAGACATGAGGAGAAAAGACCCTTTACCCTCAACGAATGCGAGTTTCACAATGATGTTTGCACCCGCAATCATCTACAAGACCGCATTGACTACCTTCGCCAGCAAAGGCTCGACCCAGAAATGGAAGGAAACTACGTCACCACCCCTACCAGCAGAGACAACTACTGTGGAAATAAACCTCTGTGCCTAAAATGTAAGATGCATCACACCGGATATTGCACTGCAATATGCGGGAGGTGCAGGAAGACAGGCCACAAGACAAGTGACTGCAAAGGTATGGAAAGAAATGAGCAGCATTCATCCATAAGATGCCACGGATGTGGTGCAATAGGGCATTACAAGAGCCATTGCCCAAACTACAATGCCAACTGGAAGGCCAAGATAGAGGCAAAAGAATGAAGACTCGTTAAGAAATCTCGATAGTATCAAAGAATGATCTCTAAGTTAAGCAGATGAATGGATTCCTGCTGTAAAATAAATAAACTCTAGTTTAGGATTATCTAAGTTGTATTTCCGTTTGTATTCACCTTAGGTACGATGGATGTAACCTAAGTGTAAAAGTTATCTCTCTACCATGTGAAAAATCTACCTTGTAATATTTTCATGATAATAAAAATCTATGTCTATTTCCATTTCCATTACACCTCTCTACTATTAGTCGTTATGTAACAAATACATTAATAGTACCTCAAGAATTTAATTAATTTTATCATGATCAAATACTAAGTTGTTACCATATTGCAATGGAATCCCACTTAAAACCTAAGTATATATCCAAGATGTCCAAATGTTATCTTAGAAACTTTTGACTTATCCTCGAAAAATGAACAATATTATTATTTTTATCAGAAACAGCCCGACTTGGTGACAAAAATTATTATAACTGAAACAAATAAAACTCTTTGAAGAAACATAAATGCTGAACCAAGAGTTACATCATTTGGTCCTAAATTATACATAGCCTAGCTACCTATGTATAATTTAGGAAGAATCATGTTATAAATGGGACAGTTATCCTTTCGAAATTTTAATAACAATTTTCATTCCAACAACAGAATCTTGAGATAAAATAATTTGTTCATAAACTTTACTTTTTAACCAAACCCAGTCAGATCTACACTCATCACTCATTTCACTATTATATAAAGACAAGGAAATTACGAAAATTAGAAACTCTAAAAAAAAAAAAAAAAAAAAAAAAAAAAAAAAAAAAAAAAATTCACAACAATCTACGAAAAACACAAACAACATAAATTTCATTAGAAACCATGGAGGTTAATACATAACGAGATGATTAACATCGAAAGTGCTAACAATACATAAAACATACAACCTTCAACTGATTGGCCTATTATAGAAACAAACACCACCCCAACCCAGCCATAGCAAGACCCACCATAGGATGAAGTACCCTGATTATTCTGAACACACAAAAGCGAACCATTAGACACAACAACTTAACATAAACATAAACGAGAATTTATTCCGCATTACATCGACACACAACAAAGCTACATTCTAAGCCCCTACGCGCGACCTTCACTTCCAAAAATTATCCGCAAAAATCGCTAGGATTGTGAGGGGTACGATAACCAACAAATATCCGATCCAACCTCTGGTATCTTCGCCAGGAAGAAGAGCCAAACCAGCAACGACGAAAATGATGAACATGGCTGCAAATACTATGGCGATCGGTGGCATTTTTTTTTGGAGAAGAAGTTGAGTGAAGAAGATGAAATTTGAATGATGAGAATAATTGTAAAGGGTGAAAAGATAAAAAGGGAATAAAGTGGAGGAAAAAGGAGAGAGTTAAATAGGAAAAGTAGGTAAAAATAGTACCCGCTATTTTACTATTCACTATCATTAAATTTCAAACCGCCACCATCCAAAAATCCTCTAGTCCCGACCATTAGAACTCTAAACATCAAGTGTTAAGTGTTCCCTACTTTTGACTGTTAATTTCACTATTCGTGGCCTATGAATTCAATTATTGACCCAACTTTCGAATTTAATTCATTTAGTACGAATAAATCTAGTGAGAATCTCGCTTCTTTGATGTTCAAATAAGAAATATCTCGACAATCTCTTCCGTAAACTCTCACCTCAGGACATCATTTTTTTCATATACCTATCACGGACTGAACTTCGGGACGAAGTTCAAAATTGAGGGGTAGATACTGTAAGATCCTACAAAAATCCGTTACGATAATCTTTGTTAATTTATAATAACCTCGACTTCCCGTCTAACAAAGCCCATTTTTACGGGGAAATTTAAAATTTTCTTTATTATACTATACTCACGACCAACACAAGATTTGTATAAGTCTATATATTTTATATGAACTATTGTCACTTTGATATTTTTATTTTTGTTTTACATTATACTCTTTACGTAATACGAATACTGAACCCTATTAGATTTTATTAACGTATACGCTCTCCGTCAAACTTGTTACACGTCTAATATTTTTAGTTGGAGTATATTAATAAACTTTGACATTTTTATAAACGATATATTTTTACGTTACCTAGTTTTAAGTTTCGCGACTTAAGGACTTAACGTTAGTAATTACCGGGATCGAACTATATCTTAAATTAAAAGCATGTGTATTAAAATAAGCCACATCTCATGCAAAGACATAAGTGAATTGCAAATGCCATATGTGTTCTATTTCAAAATGTTATACGTGTACCATCTCAAACTTCACATACGTTTTCCATTTCAAATGCCATACGTGTTCCATTTCACATTAGCCATGCATGCAAAGTATAACAAAATAAACGTGTATAGTTATTTGCCATATAATAAACCAATACTTGTTATATATATATACACGATCCATACAATTTTCTTTTCCATCACTCTAAAATATTTCAAGCACTTCCCCCAGTCTTCATACCCTTCCTAACTAAGCCACGAGGACCACAAGCCTTGTTTCCTGATCAAGCAAGTTTTCAAGTCATATCTAGCTCGATTTTATATTTTAACGTGTGTTTTTGGAACGCATCACATATCATTTCATAAGTGTTGTAAGTCTTCTTTACTCATTTTCTTTCCATGTTAATGTTCCAAATCTTGTCATGCATGAATACTAAGTTAACTCGACTGTATCACTTTTAATTCATTGATACACGTATTCGTTTAGTTATTTCACGTATTCATTAGTTGCCTCCTTATGGTAGGCTTAGGAGCTCATATGCATCATATTATAACATATGCATGTCCATTTAAAGTCTATTCGATACCCAAAGTAAATGAAAGTCAAACCGGGTTAAATTTATTCTAAGTATAAAATTTGTTATTGATATGTCTCGACATGACCTCAAAACAATTAATTATTTTCGAATCCGTGTATATAACATGCCATTTTTACTGTTCATCTCGATTCAATGCTTGTTAAACTATAAGTTTCATGCTTAAAGTTCCTCCTAATAAGCTCGTGTAAGCCCTTAAAAATATACAAACCAAACGCTAGTCGCTATGTCTTAAAATCTTAAATGTTTTGCCGAGTGGGCTTATTAGCCCAATAAGCTCTAGCGATTAAACAGTCCATTAAGTCTATTAAATCTATTTTTAGAATCATTTTATAAGCCCAAGTCTAAGCCCAAAACTATTTTCATGCCCTCGCCTCTCGATTTCTTAACGGGCCTATGTATATTTCGTTAATAAGCCCAACAAGCTAAAAATAAGGTATTTTCTGAAATAATCAATTGAAATAAGTTAAAATAAACTTAATAAAATTATAGAAATTTTCATGATACTTTTCCCGTCATTTTTATGCAAAAAGGACTAAAAATGTAACGCGAACTAACCGGAAGGACCAAAACTGCCAAACCGTGAAACTCATGGACTGAAGCTGTGAAAACAGTTGACAAAGGACTTAAATTGACATACCATTGAACTCCGAGCCTTATATGAACATATGGACAAGATATGGACTATTATGGACTTTGGACCTAACCGAGGACTAACGACGTAACGCAAACACAGTTAGACTAAAAAGTATAAACTCTGAAAAGAACAAGGAATTATTTAATTTCACTTGACATTCTTAGTTTATTTTCATTTTACACCCTTCATTTCATATGCATTTTTCATTATAAGTTATGCATTATTTATAGTTTCGCTATTAGAAATATTAGCGACCTCACTTGCATATTATTTCAGCATATTTCGAGAAAGTAATATTTTGGGTCGATTGAGATAAGGACCGAGATAATATTATAGATATATTATATTTTTAACTTGAGGCATTTTAGGCATATCACACACTCACATCACCGATCAAATCGTTAGACGATTTATCCTTTCCACATTTGTTATTAGTCGTAAGTTAGACTCTTAGACTTCGCTTATACTCAGGTCTCGTATTGAAGAAGTTTTCGTGATCGTTTACTTGATCTTATAGTTTCGTCTTGCTGGATACGCTCCAGGTGAGTCGTGGCCCCTACTTTTCACAATTGTTTTTAATAACTCTTTTGGGGGAGATACATGCTTTAACTGTTTTATACTACTTGAAATCTCTTATGATTTACTCGAAATTATCAACTATGCTTTACCTATTTGAATCATACTTGAAAAGAATACATGCTCAATATATGTGCGAATAGTCTGTCTAGCTTAAACACGGAACTTGAAACATAACATCTCTGAACTATTTGACGTAACATGATATTGAAATTCACTATAAGTATTCATATATCAAATGAATGAACTGTTACTTATTATGACATTTCTATATGCCACTGGAAATAATTGCCAATATCAGAATATGTATATTTTACGAACTTGAGACCCATATTGCCTAAGCTTACTTTATTGCCAAAAAGTCCCTTTATCATGAGCCATTAATCACTGCGGTGAGCGCGAATATAGCAACAGCTTCGAAACCTGTTGGTGGACTGACAACCTATCCCACTAATACTAGGACGGAATGCTTAACCGCTAGTCGTATTAGTCGCGATGCGCTATATTTGAGAAAAATAGGAAATGGCGATTCACCTATTACTCGAGGGCCAATTTTTCATCATTAATTTGATGATCACCTCCGTTTTACGGTACTTTGTTAACGCTTTGCGCTTCATGAGGCCGATGGCAATATAATGTTATATATGAATGTTTCATATATATATCCTAGGATACAGCTGTATTAGAGACCACCACTTTACATCAATAGACTTCAGACTTTAGACTATTATTACTTTACGTGATATGATTATGAATCTCGTATATGAACTTTAGCTGTTATCATATGTGATTTAAATAGAGAAGTCTATAAAGATATCTAAAAAGGCTTAGTATATAGTCACTTTCAAAGGCTAACCCAATATATCATTTCGAGCATATAACAACGTAGCTCTTATTCATTTATAATTTGAAACTTATGACCGTTTGAGGTCATACATGAAATACTTGTGAATTTTTTTTATTCAACGCGACTTATTAATAAATGAAGAACTATTATTTATTCCAAAAATCACTATACACCTTTCAAATAAAGTTATTTTCTATAAACTCCACGAACTCACCAACCATTGTGTTGACGTTTTAAGCATACTTATCTCAGGTAATTAAAGGAGCAGGACAAGACACGGAGCGGGCATCCTTTACTCTGATAATTTTAATGGTGTAAAATCAAATATGTCATTCCTCCTAAATTATCACATTTTCTTATGGGAATTTCAAATCAAATAAATCATTTTTGCATCAAGAATATTCTTTGAATGACATATAACTTTCAAAACGCCCTTCCGGGCCGTTTTCTGAGATTTAAACTTCGATCCTCACCGTAACACCCAAATTACTTTTCCGCTGCCACAAATCAAATTTGGGGGTGTTACACCACACCACCTCCAAGAAAGCAATGATCTGCACTCATTTCGTAGGGATCATCTTGATCCCAATAGACAGCAGAGAGATGTAAAAGGCAACCCGCATTTGCATATTCTAAATTTGCAAAGTGCCAGTCGGAGTAATTGTTTTTCCTCAGGCTTTGTGGCCACTGTATACATCTGTCTAAGCCTCTCGAGAACTGAACCCAAAGATATATCAGCAGCTGATTTACCCATAATTTGTCTAAATTCAGTAACTTTATCTAAAAGCCTATTAAAAATATGTTCTACTTTGGAATCAATTTCATCACCAACAGGTCGGCCCTCAGGATCATACAATGGACATTTATCTCTAACTTTATGAAGAGGTATCGAAAGTTGTCTAGCCAAAACCCCAAGAGGGTTTGCATGGATACCAGTTATAACACTCCCACCAAGATCAACAGCAGCATAATTACCCTTTTGCCCCATCTTCTGCGTATAAACTCTCCCGCAGGGTCTATTCCTACCCTCCAAAACAATAACCTTAAAACCAAAAGCTAACAGCTGTCGCGCTGCAGCTAACCCTGCAAGTCCTGCACCAATGATTATCAGTGACCCCTCGGTTGCTTCCTCGGGCATCTGAGCCTTGAACGGTGGTGAAACCCCGAAATTAATATACCCATTAAACATAAGAAAATCATAAGCCGAATTCAGCAACTGACCATATTCATTACTAACAGTTTCCTTAATTTGACCTTTAGAAAGCCACGCTTGTACATTAACCCTCCACCTAGCAAGTATATGGTTCCCCACAACAATATAATCATTTTGTTCTTTACCATCTAGGTGAGTCACTACATGAGCTTTTCTTTCCGTTGTGCTCATCCAACACACATATCAACCCTTCAACAATCTCTCTTCTAAGGTTCTTCGTGTCCCCATTTCTAAAATGACTCGACCTATTATCTACTTCATGGTCTGTATCATAGATATACAGCTGCAAAAACTTAGGATTAGCGACATCCTCAGGGCACAACCTGCGTATCCGATGGTATATTTGTCCTGATACTTCTTAAAACATACCGCCCCCTGCCCACGTTCACAGACTCGTCAGGAATCAATACACAATTTGAACAGAGCTGATAGTGTGTAAAATCTAATAAGCTCTTCCAATTGTAGCACACAATCGTGGTGCAGTTATGTCGTAAAAAAGAAGTCTATTTTACATATAAAAAAATTCACTCGTTGAGAAAAATGTAGGGATGAAGACTACCTTACAGTACATCCTAGCTAAAACCTTGGAGTCATTGAGTCTGAAAAACTTTGTGGATCGAATCTCTGCAACACGATTAGAGAGTGAACGAATTAGAAGAAACAAATAATACATATGTCGTCTCAATAATTCTAGATTCAAATTTACGATGTTTACATCTTAAATTTCATATATAGAAGATTATTGTTAACAGTCAACCATCTTAAATTTCAGTTGCAGAACATCATTTAGTTGGAAATCTACAGACTTTATAAGTATGATCACGAACAGTTGTTAGTATACATCAGATGTACTAATTTACCTTTGCAATCGCAAACAACTTCCATAGACTTTTTTGCAATCTGAGCCAAATGATGATATCCAGGATAGTCGTGAAGATAAATGATCTCATCAAGTTGCCTAACCTTCCCTTGACCATCTCGGTTCTGCATCAACCACACAATTCCAGATATTAGAGATCCTAGTATAGATGGTCGATAAATATGCAAGTGTAGTAACAAAAGCTCCTAAAATGAAAGCTGCAGAATTATAACATTCGATACAAATACCGAAAAAAAAAATAAGACGCAGAATTTTACCGTAATTGAGTGAAAAGAAACAAAATTACACAATTGATAACTATTTTGTTACCTTGATGCGTGCTTCATCAAATAGAGGCAATAGAATGAAGACAGGGTTAACTTGAGTAGCAGCATAGAAACTACCATCTGCTGACACGTAAACATATTCTTATTAGGGAACACACATATCCAAATAATTATAAAGTAAAAAAGAAAATGTTAAAGATGGTAACCTTGAGAGATATAATATCCGATGAACCAAGAAGCATAGGATTGTTTAAACCAGTTTACTTCTTCAAGGCCGCCGTTAATCAGTAGGTAGCATGTAGCATCTCCTGTCAGTCAGAATAGTAATTTTATTATTTTATAAATGTATAAGTAGTTAAAAAAAAAAAAAAAGGTTTTAGGATGACGGAGTTGGAGGAAGCGGTTGTGTGCAATAATAATGACGACATGAAGCCAAAGAAGTAGCTCTTACTCGTTCAGTTATATCTATAATGATAACAATTACCAATAAGTTAATATTATGTAATGCAAAATATAAATTTTGTCTAAAAGGCAAGAAAGATTAAATGTTCAGGAGCAGTTGACCAACCTTGCGAGGTCATACATATGCGTTTATTTACACACACATGTTAGTTCAGGTTTCTTGGTTCCTGCGCAAAACGGGCGAACAACGTCTACTGTTTCTTGGCTAGTAACCTGAAACGATACATCAGTGTAGAGCAAATTAGCAAGTATTTGTAATATCACCTATGGATTCTATTTGAAAGCTCCAAAGCCAATGACGCCTTGACAGATAACACTTTACAGTACCAACTAATCAAGTGCACACACATAACACGTACTGAAAAGACCTAATCTTTATTCAGATATTACCTTCCAACCTAAAACTCTTAAAATAACAAACACAAATTCATTCTCAGCCATCACCGAACACCATTCCAACGCAAATCACGTTTCAACTTCCAGGTATCAATCACCTCAGCACAACAATCATTAACACCCCCAAAAATTCCCAAAAATCATATCCCTAAACCTTAAAAGCTAATCACAATAAACCCAAATAAGTTTATATTTTTAAAATTGAAAACCTGCTATAAAAATGGGTAATTTGAGATTTTATATGTATAACAGTGAACATGAATAATAAGCAAAAACGAATAGATGAATCACCTTAAATCAGATAGCGATTAATTCCAACTTGGGGGCTCAAAGGTAAGGATTCGTTGATGAATATGTGAGATGCACGTGAGATATAGGTACGGGTACGGTACCCTGGCCAACAATTGTCTGTATATACTATAACGAAAATCCAAACAGAATCAAAACCCGCCTCCACAAACACAAATCATACATAATCAAATGATTCTTCTTCCGACACAACAAACCTGAACAAAACAACTACGAATTACCTTCCGTAGGAGGTCGGCGTGAAGCTGAGATCTGTTTTTGGGCGGTGGGAGATTTATGAGTCGTAGTTATCCAAAGGAGAAGCGGTGGAAATGTTATCAAAAGGAGAGGCGGTGGAATCCGAAAAACTGGGCCTATATTGGGCTAAGGTAAAGGGCCGAATGGGAAATTGTATTTTATTCAGGAAATTGTATTTTAATCGGAAAACTAATAAAAAATACCCACCTGATTTGGTCTTTAGTATATAGATATAATGCACACAAGTATGTTCTAAACTTTAAATAAATGATAATTCTTCCTACATGATATTTTTACTTATCTTTTTATATACAAGATCATGATATATGAAGAAAAAAAAATGATGGGTTAAATGACAAGATACAATGAGTGGAAAACAACACTTGTGATATTTTTATATCGGTACTGATAATGAACAATTAAACACAAAGTTAGGGCATTTACATACATCCCCATATACACATCATTATTTACATATTTCACCAAACATTGCTTTAATAGCCTTGTACACCATGCATTAAAAACTTGTGTTTGAGAAAATATGTAAATATTGATGTCTACATGAGGATGTACGTAAATCCCCCTAATTAATATATCAATATTCAATGTTACCCGTAATGGTCACCAAACCCACCAGTGGTTGTGAGGTTTGACGCGCGGTGGTGGGTTTGACGCACTGGTTTAACGATGCACTATTCTTATTCTTTTTTTCTTTTGTTTGTGTGGTATGTTTGTATAAACATAAAATATTTTATATGATTTGTGATAGTCACAATTGCAGTTGTTTATTAGACTACTCATAATAATCACACCACCTCACTATGCACTTCAGCGCACCTCAGCATTCACTTCCCTTCACTCCCTCTCATCTTTCACCCACAATCATCACTACTCCGTCATATATCATTAAAATACCACACTTTTATACAAAAATACTCCACAAATACCCCTCATCAAAAAAATAACAATATAAACATTCCATTTGTCCCACTTTTGCAAAAAAACAAATGGTTACCTCCCTTACCATTTGTCCTCTATTCTTCCCTCATGCGCCACCCGAACACCCCACAATGGGCTCACCGTGATATACCCGCAAAAGACCCCTCCTGCGTTACCATTAGGGTTAGCGTTAGTGGGTTTAAAAATGTGCTAAATGATACCTTGACGCCGACATAAAGATGATGAGTGTACACCCAAATGCTATACGAATAGAGCACATGTGAAAAATGAATGAAGCCAACTTAGCCAAGTCGACACTCAAAACCAAATTGGTGACAACCGAAGCCCACAAACCACTTGTCACCCATTGAGTAGAGTGAGGACCCAGTTTCCTTTTTCTTCGGGGACAATCATTCTCCAATTTCTTTTCACCTTTTAAATAGAAAGTTGGTATGTGGATAAATTTGTTTATTTGCTACTTGTTGTTTTCTTTTCGTTGAAAAAAAAAAAAAAAAAAGTAAAAGCATATTTATCTATGCTTTAAGATGGTTGTTATAACGACATATGCCATTTTCTTTTATTTGGATACGTGATACGAATAACTACTAAGTTGTGCCTTATGTCTTCTTGTGTAAAATGAAGCTTAAAAAGGTTATAGAACAAATTGGCATGCGTATAAATAGCAAAACAAAGCACTACTACGCTAGTCAATTTACTTATGAAAATTTGTTATCATCTTATTAGAATCATTGCGTTTTTCGTGAAAAAGACAAAACTAACAATGGATCTATACTTCTTTTGGAGTCTGCTAAATTAGAAGTGCGACTTCATAAGTTGTAGCCTTGTTAGTAGCAAAGCTATGAATTCAATCACCTTTGTCATGATGTTAATCGATACATAAAGACATGTTTCTTGCTACAACAATGACCGACAATCCTATTCAATAAGTTAATACTTGACACTTCCTTTGAATGAGATTATAAATGACCCGGCTATTGATGTTGAGTCAACATAATAAAGGTGAGAAATGAGGTGAAGCTACTTATTCGTGGTTCATAATGTAGTCAAAGCATATAATATGGTCCTTGTAACAAAGACGTAGAGCAATTATCCACTCCACCTAGACATATGTATCGTGATTCGATCTATCTTTAACTTTTGAGACAAGTTGACCTAAAATTGAATAAAGCTCCATCAGAAAGCGAAGCCTAATCTACAATTATTTTGGTTGTAGCTCGGGTGTCAATAAATCAAGATTTTTACGAGTTACTAGACCTCGAAATTGTTTACTTCAAATCAGAGATGAACGTACTAAGACAAAGCGTAAATACACGTTGCTATTTTTTTAAGAAAGTGTTTATCTTTTGACACATTTCTACATCTATCATTGTTTCAAACTCAAGCTTGATGGTATTCGAGTTCGATTAAAGCTCAGACATATTTATTTGGTCGGTCATATTCACTTGAATAGTTCGGAAACTTGTTTAGTAATCTCAAGTCGAACAAGTCAAACGAGTAGTTAAACTTAAACTTTGTTAGACTAGTAGTAATGAGACCACACAAAGAGACCAAACAACCCCGTCACATCAACACCAACTCAGCTTTCTCTATTCTAAACCAAACACATACCAAACGTGTTTGAATTTAATAACATGACAATCATAAATTAAACACATAACATCAAAGTATTTGCGGAAGCTAAGGATCAATAACACATAATTAGTTAACCGAATAATAAAGTAAACGTACATTTGATTTTAGCTAAATAAGAATCAACTTAAAGTATTCATCAATCAAGATCAAGAACCCTAATTAGGGTTTATAAGTGGATTAACGAATTACCCCATACCGTTTTGTAATTCAATCCAAGATATTAATTATAGTGAGTTAATATCACGTTCTTGTACACACATACTAATAGCGATTCGGTGTGAATGCTAGTTCTTGAATCACAAATAAAGCATACAACAAACAAGGTTTAACTTTAATAAATAATCAAACAACGAAACATGATTTTCTTGTTTTGATCGAATCCCATAAAAGGATATGTATATAGCTGATCGCATGTCTAAGGAAGGAAACAGTATATACAATTAAATATTGCATGCATACTCTAGCATGCATACGTATGGTTAACAATTTGCATGCATAATATATATTATCCTTTTATGACTTTGTCGAACAACGGGAGAACCAAAGACTACATAATGGGTTTTAGATATTGTTTTGTGAGATTTTTAATGAAAGTCAAAACTATGAAAGTATATAAAATAAGGCACGTAACTATAGAGAAAAAACAAGATCTTAAAACACTTCATCAACCAACTTAATGCCTACGAGTTGAAGGTAACTTTTATCCTTTTGAAGTCACCTATTGAGTATCAAAAGGGTAAATATATGCCTAAATATTCTACGAGCAATCTAATCCAACAATTAATTATTCCAATTTGAAGTAAACTATATGGTTAAAATATGTAATGAATTCTTTTAACCATAAACATGGTTGCAAATACATATTCAAACTATGGTCTTGCCAATGATTCTAAACTATAAGAATGGGTTTTTTAATATCCAGATTCAGAATACCGTTTTGATTAATAATTTTGTTTCAGATTAACCGAATAATAAAGTAAACGTACCTTTGATTCTAGCTAAATAAGAATCAACTTAAAGTATTCTTCAATCAAGATCAAGAACCCTAATTAGGGTTTATAAGTGGATTAACGAATTACCCCTTACCGTTATGTAATTCAATCCAAGATATTAACTATAGTGAGTTAATACCACGTTCTTGTACAAACGTACTATTAGCGATTCGATGTGAATGCTAGTTCTTGAATCACAAATAAAGCATACAACAAACAAGGTTTAACTTTAAAAAATAATCAAACAACGAAACATGATTTTCTTGTTTTGATCGAATCCCATAAAAGGATATATATATAGCTGATCGCATGTCTAAGAAAGGAAACAGTATATGCAATTAAATATTGCATGCATACTCTAGCATGCATACCTGTGGTTAACAATTTGCATGCGTAATATATATTATCCTTTTATGACTTTGTCGAACAACAGGAGAACCAAAGAGTACATAATGGGTTTTAGATATTGTTTTGTGTCGTATATATGTGTCTCATCAAATAATAAGAGCTAATGAGGGGTTTATATATGCTCCAAACTTGCTCTCCAAGTTTGAGTCCAATACCTCATCAAGTTTCAAAACTCGACACTCAACCCCCTCCTTTTCCCTTGTTCGACCATATAAATATTTGTGATTTAATAATTAAATATAACTATTTATATATTAATTATTTAACATCGATTCTCATACATAAATTGTGCAATCCCGTAATCTCGAGTTCGATCCTAACACACAACTACTAAATTATGTCTACAAAATTAACAAAATGCTCATAGTAAAAAGACCACACTCACAACAAAAAACAACCCCACCAAAATTTAATACTCAATGGTGCTAGGAACAAAATACCATACAACAAAGTTAAAACACAATATACAATGCACACAAGTTTGTTCTAGACTTTAAATTAATGATAATTCTTGCTTCATGATATTTTCACTTATCTTTTTATATAGACAAGATCATAATATATAAAAAAATGACGGCGTAAATGAGAAGATACGACGAGTAGAAAACAACACTTTGTGATATTTTTTACATTAGTACTCATAGTGAAGAATTAAACACATAGTTATAATGCATAAATATCAGTATTCAAAATTACCCGTAATGGCCACCAAACTCACCGGTGGTGGTGAGGTTTGACGCGCGGTGGTGTGTTTTGGCACTGGTTTGGTGATGCACTATTTGTTTTTTTCTCTGTTTGTGTGGTATGTTTGTTTTAAAATTGGGTATTTTATGTGATTTCTTTGATGGTCACAATTGCAGCCGTTTGTTAGCGGGTTTGAACGTATGTTGAATGATCGTTTGACGCTGACGTAAAAATAGCAACGAGTGTTTGACATTAGCAATGAAGCAATTTTTGAAGGAAAATGTGGATTGAGTTTTATGTTGTTGATGAACATGTGATATACTGATATAGCATAATGAAAAATTATAATACGAAATGAAGGTGGCAATCTAGTCCGTCGTTAACTGTGATCACCGGAGATAAATAGTTTGGAATTTGAATATCTTTTCACAATTTCCCAGTCAGAGCAAATTTTGATATATATATATATATATATATATAATATATATATATATATATATATATATATATTTGATTACTTGTTAAGAAAAGTTTATAAAATTTGCCTGTGGCCTTAACTATTAAAAAAGGTCAAAGTTTATAAATTTTGTTTACCAAATAAAAAGAAAGTCAAGAAGTCACATTCAATTTTGCTAATCCAAACACGTGTAACTCAAGCAGATTTTAGTACGTAATATTAAGCAAACATATTTTCCTTTTTTATCCGATGTGGGACACGAAGTTGCGTTTCATCAAATAATAATAAGAGCGCTGGGTACCCTCGTGCCATAGTTTCAAGCCATGGCCAAAAGTGTGATGTCACGTCAGAAAAATTATCTATGGCGCCAGAAATCACATGACACCATATTCTGACCGTTACCGTTGGCACCAGAAAATGTAGTGCCATAGGATTTTTTTTTTTTTTATTTTTTTTTTAATAAAATAAAACCTACATAATATTAACTAAAACATACACAATATTAATTAAAATAAACTTCATTTACAAAATATTAGTTACTAGTGTAACTTTAAAATGAAGATAACAATGAAATCAAACTTCAAAGCTATAAACTGTAAATTAATTATTTATATTAAAAAAAAAATACTTTTTGATCTTCTTCTCCATTGTAGACCTGCAACTCAAGAACCTCAAAAAAGAGGGGAAAAAATTATAAAAAAATAATAAAAACATAAAAACACAAACAAACCCACCTGAAGAGAAAAAAAACAAAAAAAAAAAAGTGAAAAAAAAAAAAAAAAAAACCCCACCGCGTGGGCTGGCCACCACAGCGCGAGCAGCCATGTGGTGAGCCATCGTCAATTTTGGGCTGGTGGGATGGCACGAGGCTACGGCACCACCGTACCTCCCACTCTAATAAGGCATCTATATATTTACTATTATCTCATGCATTTGCACCATTTCAAATCAATACCATGCAATATTTGTGCTCGTTTTAGTCTGTTTATTTCTAAACCTTCCCTGATAATTGGATTCAAAGATCCTCCATAAAGTATTTCATTATCGTAACTCTTTTTGACCTTTGTTCATTTATGATTTGCATTCATTTAAGGTATTACCAGCAAAATATTATTGTTTGATTTAGACCATTTACAAATCTAAGAATAATTACACCGTAAAATAAATATTCAATGGTGCTAGGAACAAAATACCAAGATACATCACAATTAAAAACACAATATATATACAATGCACACATGTTCTAGACTTCAAATAAATGATAATTCATCCTACATGATATTTAATTAATTATTTTGATAAAAAAAAAAAAAAAAAATAATAATAATAATAATAAAAAGAAAAAAAAGCTAATTCTATCCAACCAAACAATAATTAATTAAAAACAACTAATTATGGTTTATCTACAAAATCAATTAAGATAAAGAAATGCTAGGACCCTGGACACACGGTTAAGGTGGTTAAACCTTATGACTTTGTGTGTATGATATGTTGTGTTAATATGATTAAGTGCGCAGAATTCACTCAACCAAACTTAGAAGATTGTGTATGTTATGGAAATGGAATTGTTATGTTTGTTAGTTAGCAATGAACACATAAAGATTATTACCAAACGATTCAATATTATTAATGATAATAATACGAATGATCTTGAAATATCACTAGGGTTACAACCTTGAATCTTATGTTTTTCTAACTTGTGATGTTTTTGTGTTTGTTCTTATCTAACAGTTATATGTTCTTACAATAACACATATGCATGGACACACTTGACAACTATATACTAAAACACAAGTCTAAGATCTCTTTTATAGTCCAAGAGATCTATTACAATATTGCTTAAAGTCTTAGCCGACTTACTTGGTTAACTTATCTTGAGTGTCAGTACATAAGATACAACATGTATCTGTGTACACAACTTGTTAACTAAGCACATGGGGTAAGATATTATCTACCGTATATTGTTGACCAAAATACAAATAATATCTTTTCGATCTTATCCACTCAGCAGCAGAATGTTCACTATCGGCAGCAATGAGTTATCGCTAGCAGCAGGAACAAGTATCATTAGCAGCAGGATCAATTAGCAACAGAATGCTAAGCCTAGCAGCAGAATCATTTATCACTAGCAGCAGGATCAAATGTTCTAGCAGCAAGAACAACATTAACAGCAGGAACCATTTGCACTAGCAGCAGAATCACACTTAGAATATTTCTTTGAATAGAACCCGATATTAGACATCTTGAATATTTAATTCCCAACAATCCTCCCCTAAACATGTGAATCCATTTCAAACATGTTTCTGAATTAAATCATGGATTGTGAAGATCTTTCAAACACTTCTGTTTCTTCAAGATTAAATATCTTCTCAGTAATTCATTTGCTTTGTTCTTCTTTGACTTTAACAATATCAAAACACATTGCTCCAATCTTGGACTAAAAGATGGTGCAATTTCCTTGGATGGAGGAATTATAAGAGGCAATGATGCTGTGTATCTTGGATGCTTGTTTCAACAAGTGAAATCATCTAACCAGCATGTCTTTGAAGTGAAATTGAAACTTTTCTTCGTTTGACCTAGATAGAACTTTCTCCTTTGGAATGTTCTTGTCATTTTCAACCTCCTCATCTTGTATGCTTTTGTCTTCTCCTTCCTTTTATTGGATTATCTTCCTTTTCTGGGCTATTATTTCCTCCCCTGAGATTGTTACCTCCCCTGAAGCAAATAACTTTTGTTTCCTCCCCTTGTTTGGAAGATCTCACTATGTACCTTTGACTGATCTATCAATGTGAACTTGTTGTCAGACAATATTGTACATGAAGCCATCAATTCCTTAAGAGTTTAAGTTACTGTCCTCATCACTTCTAGGTGTGTTAACTCCTATGAGAGGTGAATCAGTGGACATTTTGATTCATGATCCATCAATGGATGGTTTTTCTGAATCCTGAAAATCCTTTTAAGAAACCTTTTTGACTTAGTAGTATGTTCATGATTTTAGAATTGAAAAATCATACTACTTTCAACCATTTTGAAGGGATCAAGTGTATAACAGACACTTAATCAAAATTTCGGTTTAAAGCAACCTCTGGTTGTGTGAGAACCAATGTTTTTCAGTTATAAATAACTGCCTGTGTAAAGATAAACCTATTCAAAAGGCTTTCTTGACAGGGTTTCCAGCTCATAGTAATTGTTACCTCTAACACAAGTGTTAGATTCACTTTCACTAGCTGTTCTTTCTATCAGATGTCCTCAGACTTGCACATTATACTTAAAAGTATAAAATGATAGAAAGTGAGTTACATCAGTTACTATCTGATCAACTAAGTCATCAATTCAATGTGAAATATCATAACTAGATTTCAAGAAAGTAGTTTTAAGGAGTTTTGAATTCCCAAACTCAGTCCATCATAAACCTATTATGGTCAGCAGTTAATATTTCAATTCTGCTGCTTCCATTTCACTTGAAACATCCTTTTGTGTTCACATATTCATACCTGAAATTGTTAGTCTAAAACCAAAAGAACAAAGTACAAAGTACTTGTCTTGCATTAGAATAATCATAAGACCAACTGTATGAATAACACAACTTAAATTTGTACTAACAGCACAAACTTTTTGTAATAACAGCAGTATTAGATAAATCCATCAGCAGAAACAAAAATTTATTTACAAAAACACATCATATTGAAAATTTAAAGATTAAGCATTCCAATACTTGCTACCAAGTACTGAAACCTTGAAACATCAAAATCTTTTGTTAGCAGATCTGCAAAATTGAATTCTGAAGCAATTTTAAGTACTTGAATTAATCTTTTCTCATTGCAGTCTCTTATAAAGTGATGTCTAATTTCAATGTGTTTTGTTTTAGAATGTTGCACTGGATTTTTAATAATACAAATTGTACTACTATTATCAATATGAATAACATTGTTTAAGAAATTGTACCCATAATCAAGAAGTTGGTTTTGAAGCCATAGAACTTGACTAGAGCAACTTGCAGCAGCTATATATTCAGCTTCAGTTGTTGAATTTGCCACACTTGTTTGCTTCTTACACTGCCATGAGACAAGTCTACACCCAAGGAATTGACATCCTCCAGTTGTTGACTTTCTGTCCAAGCTAGCACCAACATAATCACTATCCGAATATGCTACCAAGTCAAAAGGAGATTCATTTGAATACCATATACCCAACCTTGGTTGACCTTTGAGATATCTAAAAATTCTCTTGACTGCAGTTAAATGAGAAACCTTTGGAGTAACTTGAAATCTTGCACAAACACAAACAGAGAACATGATATCAGGTCTAGATGATGTAAGGTACATCAAAGAACCTATCATAGATCTGTAAGTGTGTACATCTACACTCTCTCCATCTTCATCTTTCAGAAGGTGCTTCTCAGAGTCCATTGGTGTGCTTGCTATTTTTGAATCAGCAAATTGAAATTTTCTAAGTATCTCTGCAACATATTTGTCTTGATTAATAAATATGCCTTCAGATGATTGCTTAACTTGCAAACCCAAAAAGAATGTAAGTTCCCCCATAGAACTCATCTGAAACTTATCTTTCATAAGCTTCTCAAATTCTAAACACATATCTTTCCTAGTAGATCCAAAGATAATGTCATCCACATACACCTGCACTAACAAAAGATCCTTCTTGTGCTGTTTGATGAACAGTGTCTGATCAATCTTTCCTCTTTGAAATCCATTTTCTAATAAGTAGGAAGCTAGTGTTGCATACCAAGCTCTTGGTGCCTGATGAAGGCCATATAGAGCTTTCACTACTCTGTACACTTTATTTGGATGTAATGGGTCAATGAAGCCTGGAGGTTGTGAAACATACACCTCTTCTTCAATTTTACCATATAAAAATGCACTCTTGACATCCATTTGGTAGACTGTGAAGCCTAAAAATGAAGCATAAGCTAAGAAAAGCCTAATTGCCTCAATCCTTGCTACAGGAGCATAAACCTCATCATAGTCTATCCCTTCTTCTTGTGTGTACCCTTGGGCTACTAATCTAGCCTTATTCTTGATCACTATTCCCCTTTCATCCCTTTTGTTCTTAAAAACCCATCTAGTGCCAATTACCTTCACACCTGTAGGTAAA
This sequence comes from Artemisia tridentata subsp. tridentata, assembly GCA_021014915.2. NCBI lineage: Eukaryota > Viridiplantae > Streptophyta > Magnoliopsida > Asterales > Asteraceae > Artemisia > Artemisia tridentata. The sequence goes on from CP139504.1 coordinate 20,429,901, forward strand.
TCAACTAGCACCCAAACCTTTTGAATCTTGAACTGAAGAAGCTCTTCTTGCATAGCCTCTAACCAGCTTGAATCATCTAGGGCGATAAGAATTGACTTTGGTTCAGCTTGTGAGAGAAAACATACAAACAAGCAAGAGTTTGAAAGCTCATGCTGTTTTGAAGCATAAAGGGCATCAAGAAGCCCTTGTTGGTCTAAAGACATCAATTGTTGTCTTGTCTTCACACCTGACTGTATATCTCCAATCACATGTTCCAAGGAGTGGACTTTGTGAATTCTTGTTTGTGGTGTAGTTGGAACGTGATAATTTGATGGAAGATTGTTGAAATCCACCTCATTATCTGAGAATTCTGCTTCTTTTGTTTCTGAAGGGCCAGCAGCAGAATCAGTTGACCGAACAGCAGAATCAGTAAGCTTAGCAGCAAAATCACCAGCAGAAACAGAGACACAACCAGCAGCAACAGAAATACTACCAGCAGAAACATTTTGTTGTTCCTGAGTTCCATATTCATTACTTTCATCTTCAACACCTTATTTAGTTTTACCAGAAGAAGATTCATCAGTTGTTGAAGTTGATTCCACAATTGTACTTGACCATATTAGCATTATCATATCATTTTGATCTTTCTCTAACTCTGCCTCATTTGGTTGTTTTAGAACCTGCAAAATCATTAGTTTATGCAACAAAAGGCACATAATTCATTAAATTTGTTAGATACTCAAGATCAAATAGCCATTTTTGTTGACATAAATAATGCCTAAAAAAACTATCAATATTTATTCATATCTCTATGTTTTGATGATCACAAAATATAAACTCATTAAAACATAAACTTATAAAATAAACAAGTACTTAGTTGTAAATATTCACTTCTACAACTAAAATCACTTAAGGTATGAATGAACTAATGCTTAATGCATTATATGATCAAAGGAACATTTTCTTAATAACTAGATTTTTTATAAAATGTCAAAAACATTTTATATATTTTAGAAAAACATTTTTGGTAATAAATAAAAAGGTTTAATTCATTATAAATTTATGAATTCAAATTTTTAACCAAAATTAGTAAAAATGTTTCAGAAAAACCTTCCCCACAAAAAGACAAAACTGGGCAACGGCTAGCATGGGCGGCCCCCTTAATTTTGCTAGGCGGCCCCCTTAAAATTAAGGGGACCACCCCCCTATTTAAGGGGGCCGGCCACGCTCCTGTAGGTTCCAGCTGTCCAGTTTTTCTGCCTATAAATACCAGCCTTCCCCTGGATTTTTACTCACCCTTTTGCACTAAAACTTTCTGTTGTAAATCTCATTTCATATCTTCAAAAAACCTTTGTTCATGTAATCTTAAGCATTGGTTTCCAAGTGATCCAAGCTTCCACCATCCAAGTGCAAAAGAAGAATACTTCTATTAATCAAGACTAGAAGTATTACAACTTAGTAGCATCTTGTTACTCAAGTTGTTTGTTTTGTATACTTTGTAAATCTTTCATTCATTTGTGTAAAGTGTGTATATATGTTGTAAACATAAGTGATTAGGCTAGAGTAGTGTGTAAGTAGTGAAGAAGGTGGATAAGTAGTTGTGGAGTAAAGAAGTAGAGTAGAAGCCTTGTAAAGTTGTGAAGTAGAGAAGTCTTGAAGCCGTTGTGAAGCCATAGCCTAGAAGTCGTGAAGCCCTAGCATAGAGCTTGTGTAGCGGTCGTGTTGAAGACATGAAGTCCTAGTCATGAAGTTCTAGTGTTGAAGTCGTGAAGCCGTAGCATAGAGGTTGTGTAGCGGTCGTATTGAAGCCATGAAGTCCTAGTCGTGAAGTCCTAGTGTTGAAGTCATGAAGCCGTAGCATAGAGGTTGTGTAGCGGTTGTGTAGCGGTCGTGTTGAAGCCGTGAAGTCCTAGTCGTGAAGTCCTAGTGTTGAAGTCGTGAAGCCGTAGCATAGAGGTTGTGTAGCGGTCGTGTTGAAGCCGTGAAGTCCTAGTCGTGAAGTCCTAGTGTTGAAGTCGTGAAGCCGTAGCATAGAGGTTGTGTAGCGGTCGTGTTGAAGTCGTGAAGACATAGTGTTGAAGTCGTGAAGCCGCAGCATAGAGGTTGTGTAGCGGTCGTGTTGAAGTCGTGAAGAAGTAGTGAAGCAGTCGTGAAGCCGTTGTGAAGTAGTCGTGAATAAGTTGTGAAGAAGTTGTGTTGTGAAGTTGTGAGATTGGTTCTAGCTACGATTAGAACTCGACATTTAGCTTTGTGTCGTTAAACCCGTGTAAGCCAAAGTTGTGTACGGTTTTCTCCGCCATAAGGGAGCTTATTGAAGTTGTGAAGAAAACTCTCGAGCTTGGTGCTCGGGGAGTAGAGTAGGGCAAGGAAGGTGTCCTTGTAGCCGAACCACTATAAATCCCTCGTGTCTCGGTTAGATCTTTCCATCTCTTACTTACATCTTTATTTATATCGTCATTACTTTTATAACATATAGGCATATATAATTGTTAGTAATAATTAGAAGTTGACTTCACATATAGATCAAATTGAAACTCCATTCAAGAAACCAAAACTTTTACAATCAATTTAAAAGAAAACATATATAACTAATAATAAGGTTCAAGTTTTATTTTTCATACAAACTTGAATCTAAGTGCTTTAAAAATAAACAAAGGTTTTCATAATAAAATTAAAAAGACATAAAACTATTCAACCCCCCCCCTTCTAGTTTTCCACAATTGGTATCAAGAGCCACGTCAATCAAGATCTTTAAAATATACTGTATTTTAAAACTTGAATCGATCTATGGAATTCGAAAAATATCTAGAAGGGGAATCTTTGCTAAAACCACCACTATTTGAAAACTATACTTTTCTTGAATGGAAAAATAAATTTGAAACTTATGTGAAATCAATTGATCTAGATCTTTGGCATGTCATTTCGATTGGTGATTTTGAAAGTCAAACAAAAACATATTTTGAGAGTCAAACAAAAACAGATTTTGAAAGTCAAATTGAGCATTTGAAAACAAATAATGACATAAATAATAAAGCTAAAATAATTATTTATAAAACCTTGCCGAAAGTTGAATATGAAAGAATATTCTTCTGTAAAACGGCAAATAATATTTGGAAAAATCTCTTAAACTTTCATCAAGAAAAATGCCAAGCCAAAGATGAAGATTTTGATCTTGTACATGAATTAGTTATCTTAAAAAATTTAATAGATAAACATTTAGATAAAATAGATACATGTGCTACTAGTTCAAATGTTGTTAATGAAGGTGTTAACGACGAAGACTACATGAATCTACTCCAAAGTGAACTCAATCCAAAATCATGGAGTGACACAGAAGAAGGAGTAGATCATCATCCGACTCACCTATCATTCACACGTCGATCATCATCTGAGACATTACGAAGAAAAGCTAGGACGTGAGGTAAGTTCTCTTTTTAAATTTCATAAGTAATTACTTCATGTATATAATCTTATTAATGCCTTAGGATACGCTTAGTCTTATAGGTTGCTTTGCCTCTACACTTTAGTTATATTCGTTCTGTGGCTTAATGAACTAGAAACCCTTTAGTTTGCTCCCCTAAGTATTAGTAAACCAAGCAATCTTCATATTTGGTACTCTTCGATAGGTAAATTTTGGAACTTAATTTCTTCAAAAAAGAGAATGACTACTGGAGAATCTATTGACTAGAAACTCAATTTGACCTAACGGTTGAATTGCTTCTATGTGAGAAGTTGGGTGTGTGTAACCCGTAAAAACGGTCGTGTTTAGCCTAAATTGAGCACCACTAGTAATAGTCTCATACTCATTCTCCAACTTGAATACATTATTCTTCCTAAATATACCTAACGATAGTTTACTGTAATGAATTTTGTTTTTCACTAGAGTTTTTCATTCCTAGATTTATGTCATCTTGCATATATAAAATTTCTAGATGTTTACTTGCTCCTATGTGATTTGACTGCATGCCTTCGTAATTATTTGTTTAGTTGTTGAATGCATTGTCATTATAATAGCTTTTGTTTTTCTCTAACTACTCTGACATGATGTATTTTTGTATTTAGTCATAATATATGCTTAAATGCCATAGGATATGTAGAAAGAGGTAGCATGTGACAATAGACTTAACCAATACCCTTGAGCATGAGATCTTTTATAAACCACTATTTTTAAACCTATAATTAATGGGACTTATTTTTAAATTTGCAAAAACTTCACATTTTGGAAAAATAATTTTTCAAAAGATTATGACACATTTCTATTTTACATGTTTCACCATCCTACCTTTCTTCCAAACTTGTGTCCATAATTACGTGTTTATCAAAACCAAAGATTGGAAAAATATGTTTTCTTTCCTCATAAAAACATTTTGAAATAAAACCAAAACTATTTCATTAAAATATTTTTCACATCCACATAAAAACCCACTTTCAAACATTGTTGAATAATGCCAAAAATATTTCTTAAAATTATGCATGGTGATCTCATATCTGTCATCTATATTTATGTATGTGACATTTATAAGTGAACTAAATTTGAAAATAACCATAATTTATTCACTAAGACCTCACTTGGTACAAGTCTAGAAGTCCATGCTATCACAACTCTACATTCCCATGCACATAGATATTCATTAGGATTATTTAACTAGCTTATTAATCTTCCTAAATATGATACTATGAATTATTTGGTGCTATGTAGTGTTTTCTTGTCTAACATATATATGTTACATGCTAAATGAGTTGTTTGCATGCTAGATAATAATGTATAATGAATATGCTTAGCATACATAAGTTATTAAATCCTAAATTGCCTCAAAAGAAGTTGAACTTGCTTGAAACTAAACCCAAAAACACAACCCTTTCAACAATTTTCGGCCAAAAACCCATTTCCTGTAACCTGGAAATCAGCAGATGGGCGGCCCCCTTAATTCATTAGGCGGCCCCCTTAATATTTAAGGGGACCGGCCCCTTAATTAAAGGGACCAGCCATCTGATGGTCGAAGGTGCTGCTCCCTTTTTCTATTTTTAAGCCCATTTTATCCTATACTTCCCAAAATTCACAAACACAATTTGTCAAAAACCACCCTCCAAAATTTACCTTCCACAATTACATCATCACTACACCATGAATACCCATTTGGAGGAGGAAGCTTGACATTTGCCATAACCCAACAAATGATGTTGTTCAAACTCAACCAACACCTAAACCTCATCCTAATGAACCCTTTCACACACATAACCAATCATCCATATGTCCACCTTCATTCACTCATAATTACCCAAGTTCACAAATGTCTCCACCACCAAGAGTGTCACCACCACTTCCACCAAATAACAACCACTCTCCATTATCATCACCTTCCACTCAACACTTGAAGTTCATTGAAGAACTCAAGGAAGCCCATGAGCTTAATGCTCTCCTTGCTTTGCACCTTGCTCAAAGTAACTTAGACCCATCACCATCCATCTCACCATCATTACCATCATCACCACATCACTTGAGTCAAATTGAGAAACATGTCAACAATTGTCCTTGCTGCATCTTTCTCCAAAATCAAACCATCGCCTTAAATGAGCGTCTCACTTGGATTGAGTATCTTCTCTCTAGATCTAATCCAACACCACCACTTGAACAACATCAAAACCCTCATTCAACATGGTCAAGTCCAAGCTCTCCACCTCCAATTCCTCCATCAACACTCTCTCCAACATCCATACACCCAAACTTACAACTCCATTAATCCAACATTTTTACCCCCTCTTTACCATCATCCATCCAAAATAATTCAAGTTTTTCATGTCTCAAGCAAGTCAAATGGATCTCTTAGGCAATTTAAAATTTTTTACTTATTGTATGCTATAAGCAAAATATGTGTTGTATCAATAATTATGTTTTTAACATAATTATTTTCAACTAATGAATGCTTTATTTCTTGTCTTTAATATATGATTGTTATGCTTATTGCTTGTATACTCAATATCATGATATATATAAATGCTTGATGATTAATAACATGCTTATTCCATAATATGTTTTAAATGTATGCATGCGTATTTAACATGTTTATGCCACTGTTTAATCATTCTTGATGTACATGATTCAAATGGAGCTTGTTGCAAAAACACCCTAAAAATGACCCTCTTCTGGAAATTTTTCAAATTTGGTCGCCTGGGAAAACACCAGATGGGCGGCCCCCTTAATTCCCTAGGCGGTCCCCTTAATTTTAAGGGGCCGGCCTACAATTAAGGGGACCGGCCATCTGGGCAGTAAAATTTACTGTTTTCTTTTGCATCTTGCGACCCCTTTTATCTAGCCACAGCTACCATTTCTCTTAAAGGACGAACTGGTATTGGAATTTTACCACAAAACCTCCAAACCTTACCTAAATCAACCATCACCTCCATCAAACACCCATTTTCATTCACCATGCTATCACCAAAATCATCTCTAAGACACCAAAACTCCATCACCACCACCTCAATGTTAATCCCCAAGTGCACCAAATGCACCATCAAAAACACCTACTCAAGAACCTCCATTCACCCACTACACCACCACCACCTTCATTCTCACCAAATTAAGCATATGCAATGCTTAATCAAAAATAATTTTTCAAACCATTTTGTGTGCAAGCCCCATGGAAGATCATGTACTCCTAGAATGATTATGTAGATTGCATTACTTACTAGCTAATGTAGGATTGAATATAATCTTGGATGGTTGTGTATTGATACACAACATTTTTAATGAATGTCTTTATATGCATGCTTATTTTTGCTATATATATGCTTGTGCTTCTAATATTTTTCTTGCAAGTATTCCATATATCGATTCCTTGGTGCCCTCAAACGAGGGGGAGCACACATCAAGGGGGAGTTCTCGTTCCGACAAATTTTGTCTCTAAAACTTGTCGGCTCAACCTTTTTGATGCTACAAAAAGGGGGAGAAGTGAATATAAACTCACTAAATACTTGTCCAAAAATAACTTTTTGGATTTAATGAGTTTAGGTTTTGTAATCATCAAAAAGGGGGAGATTGTTGACATAAATAATGCCTAAAAACATTATCAATATTTATTCATATCTCTATGTTTTGATGATCACAAAATGTAAACTCATTAAAACATAAACTTATAAAATAAACAAGTACTTAGTTGTAAATATTCACTTCTACAACTAAAATCACTTAAGGTATGAATGAACTAATGCTTAATGCATTATATGATCAAAGGAACATTTCCTTAATAACTAGATTTTTTATAAAATGTCAAAAACATTTTATATATTTTAGAAAAACATTTTTGGTAATAAATAAAAAGGTTTAATTCATTATAAATTTATGAATTCAAATTTTTAACCAAAATCAGTAAAAATGTTTCAGAAAAACCTTCCCCACAAAAAGACAAAACTGGGCAACGGCTAGCATGGGCGGCGCCCTTAATTTTGCTAGGCGGCCCCCTTAAAATTAAGGGGACCGCCCCCCTATTTAAGGGGGCCGGCCACGCTCCTATAGGTTCCAGCTGTCCAGTTTTTCTGCCTATAAATACCAGCCTTCCCCTGGATTTTTACTCACCCTTTTGCACTAAAACTTTCTGTTGTAAATCTCATTTCATATCTTCAAAAAACCTTTGATCATGTAATCTTAAGCATTGGTTTCCAAGTGATCCTCTAAAAATCTGTGACAACCCGTAAAAATCCCTCGTAATAAATCTCACTGATTAACGATAATCACAACTTACGATTTAACAAAACCCATTTTATGGAAAAATTTAAACTTTTCTATCATCGCTATTGTTATCATGAAATGTTTTCGTGATATATTAAATAGCAAACGTTACTCGAACCACAAACAACTCACGAGATTCTATTCTCACTAAATTCGAAACCTCGCAAATAATAATAGTTAGTGATGATAAAATCCTTATCCAAGCACTCTTACTAATTATCTCTAATTATTCAAATTAGTAACACTAATAATTACTAAATTCTCTACTAATTCATCTCAAGCCAAATGGGCTGTTTAAGACTCTCGGCCCAACTCATACTCCATCAGCCCATCATCACTTCGACCCAAGCCACAGCCACACTTCTTGTTATTCATGAAATTCGACCAACCATAGCTACTCCAAAACGCCTTAGTACTTTTCGATTTTTCGAACACAACAAGTGTATATTATTTTACCTCTTATTTACTCTCCCAGCCAACGATTAGGACGTCGAATATTAGCCCAAGATATGAACACTTGATACGTTTAAATAAGCCCAAATGATCGTCCCATTTTATCAAATCAATCGTATACATTTTGGCAAACTCGTCCGATTTTATCCAAACATGTTTTAATTCCATTGCAACATTTTACTTGATCAAATGTGAATTATCAGGAATGTTTAGCATTAAGAATATCAAGTTCGACATTAAAACCTGATTCGTTTACACCCTGACAATACATGTCGACATAGAAAGGAGTAAATCAAGTTCTATTTGATATCTTTTAAATCTATCACATGCCACTAAGTCTTCGATGGCAGTAAGATTCATTCCAGTTCATGTCCAACATTCACAAATTTCCAATGATAAAGCAAGTAATTATTTCTCCCTAAAATCCACTTGCCCCAAAACCAATGTACAAAAGCGAATAGATATATATGCCAACAACTATAAACAAAACTCAGCCAAGTAGCAGTAGGCATGTGTAGATTACTTAACTCACTTGACACTCATCCAATGATACAACCGAATATACACTCATGCCAACCACTAAAAACCAACATATCCTTAAACTTTGCCTACACTCTTTCACTCGGTTGGTCACTGCTATACACAACCAAAATATCTAAAGAATATACACATGAACCAAACGAATAGAAACAAGCTAATAATGAATTGACTTCTTAGCCTAACCTTCACTCACTCACAAGTATAGACACTGTCACACTCAAACTAAAAATATCTATAGAACATGTACATGCCAACAACATAGGACAAAGCATATCATATCTCTTAATGAATTCCAAATCAGACGCATGCTCAAATCATGAGTACTCGAACAGTAGCCATGTGATTGAACTTGGGGATAATATAGTCAAAACAATGGTATAATTCTTCTATAAAAACCTACTCGATCTTCACTGCCAAAGTCACCCACACAATTCATTTTCACTTATCTCACTCGCTCACATTGGCATTCTCATACTCACCCAAACCTATACAAACTTCACTGCCAAATCCATACGCATCTCATTCTCACTTCTCACTTGTATAACTCTCACTAAGTAACCTTAAAAGCTCAGCAAACTCTTATCACTCGAAAGGGGAAGCCAACTGAGTAAAGAAACCACGTTATAAAAACATACTTCGAACCCTGTAAGCAAACTGCCTACTTCATTCTTATGCTAGCAGTCGAACACCACAACCCCTTACACACCCACAGCCCTCTCGCACCATTTAAACTCAAGTGGGTTGTTCACTCTTGTAACCAGTCGATCACATGCAAGTCGCTACCACCCTCAAAAGGTGTGGTAAGTATCATGTAACCTTTTGCCTTCACCTCTCACGCACACACTTCATCATGCATACTTATTTATTCCAGCGTATAACATGTTTATATCTTACTTGCATTTTAGTTAAAAACCCCACTGATATATGCATGCATGCAATCTCTTTGGTCTTGTTTTCCAAACCGAACGTATCATTTATTTTTGCAAAGGTTGTATATGTTTCTTTATTCGAGTAGAGTGCATGAAAAATCCAGTAGATTATAGCCCACAATGAAGACAAATCTGTTATAATACACGTTATAACTGCATGCACATACTCTTTTGTCTTGCACTCAAACGTATACCATCTTTATATCGCTCGCTAAGACTAAACCTAAAAACACTTGGATTTATTATAAGAAGCTTACACTAAAACATTTACAAGCCGTTCCCTATACAACACCATAACACACGAGCACCTAAAAATGCTACACGTTAACATATAAGTACTCGGAACTAGAAATTTAACCAAGTTTTTCCTACACTAAAATATACCCAATTCGCACAGAAAACCTGTAAACATTTTGTAAATTGACATGCGACCCATGTTCTATTTTTACAAGATCTACTTCTCAACGTAAATAGCTACATTTTTGCATAAACATCTTACAAAAATACTCAAGTCTCGACCTCTTAAAACAGCCCGAGTAAAGTGTGTAACTCATATTTTGAAAAATAAATAAAAACGAATTTGGGCTTAGATTTGTAAACCGATAAGGGCCCAATAGTGTAAAATTTAGCTACTGATCGAATAAGCTAGTAAAATAAGCTTCGGTTATCTTAAAAATAACTTATAAAAAGTCGCACACTTTTTCCTTTATCATTTTAACATTTTTGGACTAAAAACGTAACGTGTTTTTAACTATAAGGACTAAAACCGCCAACTGTGAAACTTGTGACCTAAAACTGTGAAAACAGTTTAGAAAGGACTTAAGTTGACTGTTAAATAAATTTCAAGTCTTATATATACATTTGAAATATTTTTGGAATATTGTTAAACTTTATATTTAACAAAGGACTAACTACGTAACGCAAATACGGTTAGGGTAAAAAGTATAAAATCGGGAAAGGACAAGGACCAACTATTTTTCACTTAACATCCTCATTCTCATCACCATATCACTTCACATGCATTCATTACATTCTAGTTGCATATATTTAACTTTCGTTAAACGATTTCACTCGCATATCATCTCATCATAATTTGAGGAGATAATACCTCGAGTCAAGTGACATAAGAATTATGATAATATCATTGTATGATATTATATTTTCTTAACTTAAGGCATTTTAGGCATATCACACTCAAATCGTTATACGATTTCTCACGTTCACACACATCGTTAGTGTAAGTCGAATACTTAGATATTCCTTATATTCAGGTCTCGTATCGAAGACGTTTCCGTGAATCGTTTCCATAGATCTTATAATTCTATCTTGTCAGCTACACTCCAGGTGAGTCGTGGTCCCCCTACTTTTATTAATTGTTTTAATAACTCTTTTGGGGGAGATACATGCTTCAACTGTTTTAAATTACTTTTATACTCTGAGAAACTCTTATGAATTATTCGAAACCATCAACTGTGTTTTACATGTCTTAAACCCCTCTTGAAAGGGATATGTGCTTGTATACTTGCCAATCACTTACCTAGCTAAACATTGTATTGAAACATAACATTTTCAAACTACGTGTTGTAACACGATACTCATTATATGTGTACGATTAACAACTGAATGTACTGTTAAACTTTACTATGATATTGCTACATTTCAATCAGGAAAAGTAACCAAAAACTAAAGTACATATATGCTATGAACCCCTGAACTCTATATTGTCTAAGTTTACCTAAGTTGCCATAAAGTCCCTCGATCATGAGCCATTAATCACTACGGTGAGCGCGAATATAGTGGACAGCTTCGAAACCTGTAGAGGCTGACGACCTATCCCACTAAGTATGGACGGAATACCTTAGGGCTAGTCGTATTTAGTCGCGATACACTATATTTGAATAAATAGTAGGATGAGGCAATCACCTATTACCTGGGGGCAACCCATCATAACCTGATGTGACCTTACCGTTTTTATGGAACCTTTGTTAATGCTTTGCGCGTCATGAGGCTTAGGACAATATAACTTTATGAATATATATGTCTTCCTATATATATTTGGATACAGCTGTAGACCACCACTCCTTACTGATAGATATCAGACCTTATACTATTATTTTCACTATGTGTTATAAATATGTATCATATACTAGAAACCTAACTGATAGAACAAAATAATGCTCGACATATCGTTACTTTTGAAAGTTGAACCATTATTTCATTGCAAGTATATAACGACAATACTCCTTTTTACTCAAACTTGGACCTATGATCGTCAGAGATCATAAATGATTTACTCTTGGACTTTTACCCAAAAGTTGCAAACTTGCTAGTTACTTTCATAAGAACTAGCCTTTATTTCAACAATTACTTTATAACTCTCGACATTTTTGAAAGCAAATTATTTTTTTAAACCCCACGAACTCACCAACCATTGTGTTGACGTTTTAAGCATGTGTCTTTCAGGTAACTAACGGAGCAGGACAAGACACGGAGCGGGCATCTTATATACTCTGATAACTTAAATGGTGTGAAAATCAAATATGTCATTCTTTTCCAAATCATCGTAATTTTTGGAGTTTTCAAATCAGATTTTACAAACTTGTTACTAAAACCCTTCTTTTGAATGACATATAACTTTTAAAACGCCTTTCCCGAGCCATTTCCTAAAATTTTGACTTCGATCCTCAGTGTAACACCCAAATATTTTCCGCTGCCACAAAACCAAATTTGGGGGTGTTACACAAGCTTCCACCATCCAAGTGCAAAAGAAGAATACTTCTATTAATCAAGACTAGAAGTATTACAACTTAGTAGCATCTTGTTACTCAAGTTGTTTGTTTTGTATACTTTGTAAATCTTTCATTCATTTGTGTAAAGTGTGTATATATGTTGTAAACATAAGTGATTAGGCTAGAGTAGTGTGTAAGTAGTGAAGAAGGTGGATAAGTAGTTGTGGAGTAAAGAAGTAGAGTAGAAGCCTTGTAAAGTTGTGAAGTAGAGAAGTCTTGAAGCCGTTGTGAAGCCATAGCCTAGAAGTCGTGAAGCCGTAGCATAGAGGTTGTGTAGCGGTCGTGTTGAAGCCATGAAGTCCTAGTCATGAAGTCCTAGTGTTGAAGTCGTGAAGCCGTAGCATAGAGGTTGTGTAGCGGTCGTATTGAAGCCATGAAGTCCTAGTCGTGAAGTCCTAGTGTTGAAGTCATGAAGCCGTAGCATAGAGGTTGTGTAGCGGTCGTGTTGAAGCCGTGAAGTCCTAGTCGTGAAGTCCTAGTGTTGAAGTCGTGAAGCCGTAGCATAGAGGTTGTGTAGCGGTCGTGTTGAAGCCGTGAAGTCCTAGTCGTGAAGTCCTAGTGTTGAAGTCGTGAAGCCGTAGCATAGAGGTTATGTAGCGGTCGTGTTGAAGTCGTGAAGTCTTAGTCTTGAAGACATAGTGTTGAAGACGTGAAGTCGCAGCATAGAGGTTGTGTAGCGGTCGTGTTGAAGTCGTGAAGAAGACGTGAAGCCGTTGTGAATTAGTCGTGAATAAGTTGTGAAGAAGTTGTGTTGTGAAGTTGTGAGATTGGTTCTAGCTACGATTAGAACTCGACATTTAGCTTTGTGTCGTTAAACCCATGTAAGCCAAAGTTGTGTACGGTTTTCTCCGCCATAAGGGAGCTTATTGAAGTTGTGAAGAAAACTCTCGAGCTTGGTGCTCGGGGAGTGGAGTAGGGCAAGGAAGGTGTCCTTGTAGCTGAACCACTATAAATCCCTCGTGTCTCGGTTAGATCTTTCCATCTCTTACTTACATCTTTATTTATATCGTCATTACTTTTATAACATATAGGCATATATAATTGTTAGTAATAATTAGAAGTTGACTTCACATATAGATCAAATTGAAACTCCATTCAAGAAACCAAAACTTTTACAATCAATTTAAAAGAATACATATATAACTAATAATAAGGTTCAAGTTTTATTTTTCATACAAACTTGAATCTAAGTGCTTTAAAAATAAACAAAGGTTTTCATAATAAAGTTAAAAAGACATAAAACTATTCAACCCCCCTTCTAGTTTTCCACAATTTTGGTCCTTGACCTTCTACATTGGATTTGTTTTCTAAAAACTCCACATGTAGATTTTCCTCTACTATTTCTTTTCTTGTGTTGTAAACTCTAAATGCTTTGCTATTAAGAGAATAACCAACAAAGAAACCTTCATCTGCCTTACCATCGAATTTTCCTAAATGGTCTAAGGTATTGAGAATTGTCACATGACATCCAAAAGGTCTAAGAAATCCTATTGCATGAGGCTGCACAACTAAAACTCTATTTTGAACATAGCAAGCAGTGTTGACTGCCTCAGCCCAAAAATTTATTGGTAGCTTAGAATCAGCTAACATTGTTCTAGCAGCTTCAATTAGTGTTCTATTCTTTCTTTCAGCTACACCATTCTGTTGTGGTGTTCTAGCAACACTAAATTCTCTCCTAATACCTTTTTCTTTGCAGAAATCATCCATAACTCTATTCTTAAACTCTGTCCCATTATCACATCTAATGACTTTCACTTTCTTGCTTACTTGGTTTTCTATCTGTGTAATGAAGTCCTTAAGGATGCTTGATGTCTCATCCTTAGTGGCTAAAAAGAAAACCCATGTAAATCTACTATAGTCATCAGTAATAACTAGACAATATCTCTTATGCATTATGCTCATAATTGAAACAGTTCCAAATAAGTCCATATGTAGCATAAACAAAGACTGATTGATAGAGTTAAAAATCTTCGGCTTACAAGTGGCTTTATGTTGTTTTCCTTTTAAACAAGCAATGCATGTTTGATCATTTTCAAATCTTTTGTGAGGTAAACCTCTTACCAAACCATTCTTAACAATTTTATTTATGGTTTTGAAGTTAATATGACCAAGCCTTCTATGCCATTTCATTGATTCATCCAATGTGGCCTTTGCAACAAGACAAGTTAAATTCTTTTTAGGAATAATATTTTTCATGTCTACACTGTACATATTGCCCTTTCTAGGAATTCTAAGAAGTACTTGACTTTCATCAGGCATCTTAAAATCAGGAGAAAGTGCAAGACATTCAGTGTCACAGAAAAGAACATTATTCATTTTGTCACACATTTGTGAGACACTAAAAAGATTATAATTTAGCTCTTTTACATAGAACACGTCTTCAAAATCTAAATTTCCGGTTTTGATTGTACCTTTACCAAAAATTTTGCCACGAACACCCCCTCCAAAGGTAACATATCCTCCATTGAAAGCTTCAAAATCTGAGAGATAAGACATGTTCCCTGTCATGTGCCTTGAACATCCACTATCTGAGTATCCTTGATCCTCTTGATTATCACTTGAATGTTCTTGCACATAAATAAGAGTGTTAGTTTCTTTTGGGGATCCAAGTCATTACTGACTTGGATCTGCCTCTTGCATCAATATAATTGAATCTTTTGAGGATAGTTGATGCAATATTGGATTTTAGAATCCAACATGCTGAGGCCTTAACAGCATTTGCCCTGTTTCCCTTACCAGCAGGAACTGATTGCTTAGCAGCAGGAACTGCTAACTTTTCAATTCTACCCTTTGGTTTCCAAACTTGTTTTTGGACCACTGCTTTTGTTTGAATGGGCCTTAGAACAGACTTTGGTGCATGTTTGAAAAATGTTTTTGCACCCTTAGCTGTTGATTTTGGGTTAATAGTCATAAATGGTCGAGCAACTGGAACAAATTTTCTAGCAGCAGGATCAGATTTTGAGCCAGACTTCTTTTTGACTACTCTGGGGTTTGTTCTCTTAGAACTAGAGTGAAAGTGAGATTTAGGTGTTTGCCTTTTGTGGTTCACTCTATGGTTTTCATACCCAGTTACCCATTGGTTGCAGAAAGCTGCAAGATGGTCAAAACTACCACATGTGTAACAAGCTTTATTATAAAAAGCAAAGTCATCACCTAATTGGTTAGACTTGAGGTTGTTCCAATTCCTTTGGTTACCTCTGGGCTTGTTGGTGGTTCTATATTGTTCACAATATCTAACTGGTTGCCTAACATGCTTAATGTTTGATTTAGGCCTATCAGTATTGTGTTTGACTATCTTAGGAACACTTGTTCCTACTTTCTTAACCACTTCAGGTTTAGACATAACCTGTTCTTCTTCATCATCACTATCAGTTGTACAATCTTCAACAACTATAGTTTTTCCTTTCTTAACAAAGGACACCTTGTCCTGATAAAGCAAAGTTTTATCTAAACTTTTACTTACCTTTTCTACCTTAAGACTCTTACTAGCCTTAGAACCATATTTCATGATTGGTTCTTGAAACTCAGCTAAACCTGTATGTGCTAGGTCAACACCTGGAGGTGAAGGAACACCTCTATATGGTGGAGGAACAGTTTTATAACCTACACCTGAATTAGCTTTATCAATTACCTGAGCTTCCCAAATTTTATTCATTCCTTCTGAGGCATGTGCTAAAGTATCTATAGTAACCTTAACATTTTCTTTTTCATTTTTGACTTCAGATAAATGTCTACTTTGATCATTAAGTAATTCATCTCTAAATGCTATTCCTCTTTGTAAAGCATTTAAGTCATCAGTAAACGTAGATTCATTCTTTTTAAAATGTTGTATTTGTTTTTCTAAAACTCCTACACACCTCTTATGATTAGCTAAATTATGAAGGGCATCAATTAACTCTTCTCTAAAAGCATCAAATCTCTTTTTAATGTCTTCATAATTTTTAAGATTAGGACATGAATTAGTACAAGTAGGAATGGTATCTACCTCTGAATCAGAAGAGGCCATTAGAGCAAATTTATTGGCCATAAGAGCAGCATTTGGTGGTGCATCCTCTTCATTAGCCATAGAGCTCCAATCATATCCAATATCATCAATAGCCAGCATAGCCTTTGGCTCTTCCACCAGTACTTCCTTATTCCTCTCTTGCTTATACCATGTGTTCCTATTATCCTGCTTCCTTGGGCTTCTACATTCTTTAGCAAAGTGTCCCAACCTATGACAGTTAAAACATTCCACTTTCTTCTTATCGAACCCAGCAGTATCATTACCATTTATGGTAATTTGCTTTCCAGTTTTCTACCAAAACTTCTTAGCCTTCATGCTAAGTAAAGCAACTTGCCACATAATATCCATCTCTTCCAAATCATCACCATCTACCTGCTCAAGGTCTTCATGATTTAGAGGAGAACCACTAGATTGACTGCTTAGAAAGGCATAAAATGTTGGATCTCCAAGTCCAGCAATATCCTTTTGTAAACTAGTAGAAGGACCACCATAAGTAACATTAGAAACACCTTCAACTTCATCTACCTCTTCTGAATGACTAAGGCTAGGAACTGATAAGAGTGCAGCATTTCCAGAACTAGTACCATGATTTCCACCCCTCTTTAGACTTTGTTCAACAATTTTAAAGTTATTGAACAAATCATTAAGCTTCATTGTTTCAATTTCTGGTTTGTTCATCCAGACAATAACATGAGTATGGAACTCATCAGGTAGACTTTTCAAGAACTTCATGTTGAGATCTTCCTTCTCTGTCTCAACACCCAACACAGCTAACTGACTGACAAGATTGTGTAGTCTTGAAAATAGTTTATCAAGAGACTCATTACTAAAAGCAGTCAAGTTTTCAAATTGGTGCTTCAGTAATGTCTTCTGTGTCTTTTTGGTAGTTTCATTACCACCAAACCATGCACAAATCTCTTCAAAAAGAGTTTTTGCATCAAGATGTTTGCTAAAAGATAGCATCTGCTCACCAGGAATGGTCATAAGCAACAAGTTTCTTGCTTTCTGATCATTTCTCTTTTGTATCTTTTCATCATTGGAAACTGGTCCAGTATTTCTATTTCTAACTGTTTTCCCTTCAACAAGAACATCTGAATAGCCTAAAGTGAAGGAATCACCATACTGAATTATGTCCCAAAGAGTATAATCTTGAACTATAAAATATTGCTCAACTCTCATCCTCCATAACTCAAACTCATTCGGTTTGATCATGGGCAACTTTGCAGCAACATTGGTTTGAACATCTTTTACATCCATTTCTGTTTCTTCTAAAAACAACAATATCGGCCTGAGCTCTGGACACACGGTTAAGTGCGCGGAATTCACTTAATATATAAATGACTCATATAAATAATATCTTCTTCAATCTTATCCATCCAGCAGCAGGATGACTCACTGATCAGCAGCAGTTTCATTTTCACTACCGGCAGGAACGGATACACTATCGGCAGGAACGGTTACTACCAGCAGGAACATTTGTACTATCGGCAGGAACAGACCAGCAGGAACAGATACACTACAGGCAGGAACAGATCTGTTTACAGAATATGTTTTGTAGCAGCAGCAGTATCTACTCAGTGTATTTTGCTTATCATTTCAGTATTTCTTCATGTTTCATTCTTCTTGTTTTGTACCATCAAATTATGAAAATATAATTCCCAACAAGAAACTCACATACAATATGCATTTTATTCTCATACTTGTGTTTTAGTGCCAGAGGTGGTGGAGTGGCCAGATTCGTTATATGGAGATCGGAATTTGGTTGTCGGTTATTAGAGAGGAGGGAGTGGCTTGCGGGTTGGGCGGGCTTGCGGGCACACCGCTGCCGCCTATGTGGGATTGGCTTGCGGGCTTGGTTTGCGAGTAAATAACTCGAAGCGGGCTGAAGTGGAGCAACGGTCATTTGACCGTTTTAGGGGTTGGAATGAAAATTTTTTTTGAACGTTAAAGTGGAGCGGGATAAAAAAAAAGGTTTTTGGTCCCTTTTGTTGGCTATTTAAATCCGAAAACCACACACCATTTTCACAACAAACAAATTAAACAAACCACAAAACACATTCTAAAAAATATGGATCAAAGAAATAAGTAAATTGGTGCAACTTCTTCGTCGAGGGGTCGTGAACGGGGCACTCGATCTAAACCCGCTCGACCTATACAAACACAATCGGCTCCTCGACCCATACAACCACAATCGGCTCCTCGTCAACAACCACATTCGACTTCGCAACAAAACTATTATCGTCCCCAACCACCGAGTCCTCCACGAAAAAACTTCAACTACCCACCAATGAATCCAAACGATTACTACGTATACGAAACGGCTAACTTTAACCCGTTCGATACTTACCGAGAACAACCGGAGGCGAGCTATTCCGAAGACGAGTATCTCGAGGTACCCGAAACGCAAATGAATTTCGGTATGGTTTTTAACTTTGTTTATTATATATTTTTATACGTTTTAATTATTTTTATACGGTTTAATTATTTATACGGTTTAATTATTTTTATACGTTTTAATTATTTTTATACGTTTTAATTATTTGTAGACGATGACGATAACGATGATGTTCAATAAGTTCAAGCACAAGACGTTCCAAAGAAGAAATTAGCGAAAAGGGCCGAAAAAAAAAGGTTGGACATCGGAAGAGGAGGAGGCTTTGGCGAAAGCTTGGGTTCACATCTCCACATGTAGAACGGTCGGGATGGAACAAGGAAGAGATTCTTTTTGGAAGCGAATTTTGGCGCACTTCGCCACGAATGTGAAAGGCACTACTCGAAGTCATCATTCACTAACCACAAAGTGGAGGGAAATGAACGCGCTAATAAGTGTGTTCAACGGTTTATACCATCAATCGGTAAATTATAGACGTTTTATTTTAATTTTATATACATATATATACGTTTTAATTATATTATAACTTACACATTTGTATTTGTAGAGACGTCTTTGGGAGAGTGGTTGTACCGATCTTGATATCCTCAAGAATGCCGTGGATAGTTTTCAGAAAAAACAAGGCAAACCTTTTACTCATCTACGAGCTTGGGAAATTGTCAAAGACCAAGCTAAATGGTTGGAACAAAAGTGTGTCCAAGATGAGGAAACCTCTCATTCCGATAAGCGAAGAAAGTCCTCGGAATCGGGCCACTATGAGTCGGCTAGTAACGATTTTGATACCGTTTTGCCAAATCTCAATGAAGACTCAGCGCCTCCCCTAGATAGCCGTGCAAGAAAAGGAAAAAAGGTTGCTAGTGAAGCCTCGTCGAAGGTTAGTGTTGCCGAAATGGTCCAAGATTACACGTCGAAGAAAGCAAGTTTATTGGAGGAGAACGCAAGGAAGCAACAAGAACTCTTGGACAAACATCTCCAAGAGAATGAACAAAAGGCCCAATATCTTGCACAAAATGCTTTATATCATGATCACAAGTTCTACAACAAATCGCACCACCACATCACCGATCCCGCAATGCTAAAGTGGACGCTTGAAAAGAAGCGTGAGATAGCTGCGAAATATAACTGGCCTTGGACTTGGGGCGATTTGTAGTTTTTTATTTTTAGGATTTGTAGTTTTTAATTTTTAGGAATTGTAGTTTTTAATTTTTAGGAATTGTACTTTTTAATTTTTAGGAATTGTATTTTTATTTTTAATCAAGTTTTTTTTTTTTTTTTTTTTTTTTTTTTTTTTTTTTTTTTTTTTTTTTATATATAATTGTTTGGTGTTGGAAGGGTTAATGTTGCAAATTTATAAATTTGAAGGACAAATTATGAGTATTTAAAAAAAGATTTGGGAGGGTTGAGAGTGATGGGCGCCAGTAAAAAAGGTTGGATTGAGGGTTGAAGGGTTGAAATGAGGTGGAGGAATTTGATTGGTTAAATGGTGGGAGGGTTGGAGGGTTTCACTCCCTCCACCCTTATAGAGGAAAAGGTATAGATAAATGTCAGGAGTTGGCTACGTTGGACCATACACCTGAAAAAGAACAAATTTACACTTGGGTCCACAAATTCTTTTAAATAAACCCAACCTTTTGAAACTTTTATTTTTTCATATTTTTGCCACATGTATGTTTTAACTTATTTTTATTCTGGAAAACGAAATTGCATAAATATTTGACTAAATCAAGAAATATCTAAGTTTTTCCTTCTAAAAAATATTAAAAAGTAATTAAATTATTACCTAATAAGGTATGATTTGATTTTTTTAAAATGAAAAAGTCCCCACTAAAGGTTTTGTTTTAATATATAAAATATGTGGAAACTTGATGCTAATCCAAACACGTCTAACTCAAGTACATTTTAGTACTCTCTCCGTCTCAAAATTAATGTTCAGTTTGACTTTTCAAAGTCAAACTGATTTAACTTTGACCTTAAATTATTTATTTATTTATTATTATTATTATTATTTTTTGTTATATAATACTTGATGAAAAATTATACCAAGAAAATATACTTAAAACTCAATCCATTCATATATTTTGCATCAAGTATTCAAACTGGTCAAAGTTGAACCAGTTTAACTCAGAAAAGTCAAACTGAACACTTATTTTTGAACGGATGTAGTAATATTAAGCAAACATATTTTCCTTTTTTTATCCGATGTGGGACACAAAGTTGCGTTTCATCAAATAATAATAAGGCATCTATAGATTTACTCTTATCTCATGCATTTGGACTATTTCAAATTAATACGAGCGGGGAAACCCGCGCGATGCTGCGGGATTTCAAAAAAAAAAAGAAAAAAAAAAAAAGTACTGTTGCAGCGGGTTGTTCATATAGTTGTTTTTTGTTGGTTTTGTAGGTTAACAATTATTTTGTATTTTTATTTTTTAAATTAATTTTTTTACAAAAATTAATTTTAAAGTTTTTTTTTTTTTTTTTTTTTTTTTTTTTTTTTTTTGAAAATATTTTTTCAATTTTTTTTATTTTTATTTATATTTATTCGGAATTAAAAAAAAAAAAAAAAAAAAAAAAAAAAAAAAAAAAAAAAACATTTACTGTAGCATGAACAGTAAACACAGTTCATGCTACTGTTCATTTTTGCAATGCAACAGTGTTGGTGTGAGTGTTGTGTGGGGCCTAAAATTTTGGGTTTTAGTATATATATATAATACCATGCAATATATGTGCTCGTTTTAGTCTGTTTATTTCTAAACCTTCCCTGATAATTGGATTCAAAGATCCTCCATAAAGTATTTCATTATCCTAACTCTTTTTTACCTTTGTTCATTTATGATTTACACTCATTTAAGTTATTACCAGCAAAATATTATTGTTTGATTAGACCATTTACAAATCTAAGACCCTTTCCAAAGGTTAACGCATACTTGTGTTAAAGAGGCAAAATGTGGACTTTCGAGGCACGTTAACGTGCGTTATCCGTTGGAAGCCATGGAAGTTAACGCAGCGTTAAGGGGGTGTCACGTTAAACCCTTAACGCAGCGTTAAGGGGGGTGTTTTGTAAAAAAAAAAAAAAAAAAAAAAAAAAAAAAAAAAAAAAATCACTTTTGCCCCTGGAATGTACATACGAAATCTTTTATTTTTTTTCACTTTTGACCCTTGTCTTTCTTTTCTTATTTACATAGAACTAAAATATGTAATGTTTTATAAAAAACTTTAATGTTTTGGCGAGGCGGGCTTGGAAATTGTTGGCCAAAATCATTTTGGCGAGGCGGGCTTGGAAATTGTTGCCCAAAATTTTTTCTGGAAGACATTGTGAATTTGAGAAGTTTGAATATTTTAACTTTGAATATGGAAATTGTGTGTGACAATGCAAATCAGAAGGCTGGGTATTTATAGGGGACAATCCATACGTTTTTAATATTTTATTTTTGAATTTGAATTTCAAATGATAAATATATCCCGCCCTCTTATTAACGTGACTTTGAATTTTAATTGTTGGGGCTAACCTGCGTTAACGCAGCGTTAATACTCATACGGTTACTTTTACTTTGAATGTGGTTTTTAAAATTAGATTCCAACGGCTAGTTTAACGGCTAATTTCCACTATAAAACCCACTTTCACAACACATTGAATTTTTTGTTTTTTTTTTTTTTCTTTGAATTTTTTTTTTTTTTTTTTTTAATTTCGTTGTTACATAATTTTTTTAAATTTCGTTGTAATTTTTTTTTATTAAGTATGTAATGTTATGTTTTAATGAATGTAATGTTTTTAAAAAATGGAGTAATTTATAAATTAGGGGTTGAATTTGAAAATATATGATGTAAAGGTGAGTTAAAGCTGAGTTATTGTTGGAAGGGTTAAAGCTGAGTTAAGTTAAGGTGTGTTAAAGCTGACGTGGCAATGCCTTAAAATTTAAGGCTGAGTTATTGTTGGATGTGGCCTTAAGAATAATTACACCGTAAAATAAATACTCAATGGTGCTAGGAACAAAATACCAAGATACAGCACAATTAAAAACACAATATATATATACAATGCATACAAGTATGTTCTAAACTTTAAATAAATGATAATTCTTCCTACATGATTTTTACATACAAGATCATGATATATGAGAAAAAAAAAAAAAAAAAAAAAAAAAAAAAAAAAAAAAATAAAAAAACAACTTGCTTTAATATCGTTGTACACCATGCATTAAAAACTTGTGTTTGGGAAAAAATGTAAATATTGATGTGTACATGAAGATGTATGTAAATCCCCCTAATTAATATATCAATATTCAATGTTACCCGTAATGGTGACCAAACCCACCGGTGGTTGTGGGTTTGACGCACTGGTTTAGTGATGCACTATTTTTTTTTTTTTCTTTTGTTTGTGTGGTATGTTTGTATAAACATAAAATATTCTATATGATTTGTGATAGTCACAATTTCAGTTGTTTATTAGACTACTCACAATAATCACGTCACCCCACTTTACACTTCAGCGCCACATCAGCATTCATTTCCCCTCACTCTCTCTTATCTTTCACCCACAATGATCACTACTCCGTCATATATAATTAAAATACCCCTCTTTTATACAAACATACTCTACAAATAACCCTCATCAAAAAATAACAATAAAAACATTCCATTGGTCCCACTTTTGCAAAAAACCAAATGGTTACCTCCCTCACCATTTGTCCTCTTTTCTTCCCTCATGCGCTACCCGAACACCCCACAATGGGCTCACCGTGACATACCGACAAAAGACCCCTCATGCGTTACCATTAGGGTTAGCGTTAGTGGGTTTTAAAATGTGCGAAATGATACCTTGACGCGTTAGTGGGTTTAAAAATGTGCTAAATGATACCTTGACGCGGACATAAAGATGATGAGTGTACACTCAAATGCTATACGAATAGAGCACATGTGAAAAATGAATGAAGCCAAGTCGACACTCAAAACCAAATTGGTGATAACCGAAGCCCACAAACCACTTGTCACCCATTGAGTAGGGTGAGGACCCAGTGATCAATAATCCAATTCACCTGTTTCCTTTTTCTTCGGGGACAATCATTCTCCAATTTCTTTTCACCTCTCCGTCTCAAAATTATTGTTCTCCGACAAAAAACACATAGTTTAAGAAAAATATAATCATTACTGTATTCTCTCTCTTACTTTTTTGCAAAATGACAGTTTTACCCTTATGCAATTAATTAAATCTTTGAATTATCTTTGTAATTTTTAGTATCATTAGGTGCAATATGGTAAACTTTTTATATTCTTCAGAACTATATTTGGAAAGAGACAATAACTTTGGGACAACCCAAAATGAAAAGAGGGACTATTAATTTGGGGCCCATCTTATCCTGAGGGAGTATGCGGAGAAATTTGTTTTTGGCTACTTATTGTTTTCTTTTCGTTGAAGAAAAAAAAAGCATATTTATCTATGCTTTAAGATGGTTGTTATAACGACATATGCTATTTTCTTTTATTTGGATACGTGATACAAATAACTTCTAAGTTGTGCCTTATGTCTTCTTGTGTTAAATGTAGCTTGGCATGCGTATAAATAGCAAAACAAAGCACTACACTAGTCAATTTACTTATGAAAATTTGTTATCATCTTATTAGAATCATTGCGTTTTTCGTGAAAAGGACAAAACTTACAAATGGATCTATACTTCTTTTGGAGTCTTCTAAATTAGAAGTGAGACGACTATGCACGTCATGATGTTAATCGATACATAAAGACATGTTTCTTACTAAAGATTACACTATTTCTCAACAATGACCGACAATCCTATTCAATAAGTTAATAATACTTGACACTTCCTTTGAATGAGATTATAAATGACCCGGCTATTGATGTTGAGTCAACATAATAAATAATCAAGTGAGGCATATTGATTGTTGATTGTTGAAGTTAATACCCCCAAAAAAGGTGAGAAATGAGGTGAAGCTACTTATTCGTGGTTCTTAATGTAGTCAAAGGATATAATATGGTCCTTGTAACAAAGACGTAGAGCAATTATCCACTCTACCTAGACATTCGTGATTCGATCTATCATTAACTTTTGAGACAAGTTGACCTAAAATTAAATAAAGCTCCACTAGAAAGCGAAGCCTAATCTACAATTATTTTGGTTGTAGCTCGGGTGTCAATAAATCGAGATTTTTACGAGTTACTAGTGTTGGAATATGAGTATCATAACAATTATATAAACATAAACATACACATCAAGCACGCAGTGGAAAACAGGAATTAATACAAGTAATTAATTAACTAAAATAAAAGAACATGCGTACCTTTGATTTATAGCTAAACAAGAAATCGAGTGAGCAAGAACCGGTAAAACCCTAACTTAGGGTTTAAGCAAATCGACACCAGCTAAATCGAATGGGGAAAAGTAACTAACAAAAGTATGTTAGTTCTCCGTTCTTGTACACACGTATTAGTAGCGTTTCAATGCGAAAAGCTAGGTTCTTGATCACAAAACAAACCCAACACTTGTATTGTACTCAAGAAAATCGAAACCCTAATGGGATTAAGCATATGGATCGGCAAGAGTACAAGGGAGGAAAAGGAGAAGAGAAATTAGGGTTTGCTTAGGAACAAGATTAGTGAATTATGAATACAAGGGTTTGTATTTATAGACTTCTCAACTTGTTCTCCAAGCTAGGGTGAAAAACCCTCTCCTTCTAGGTGGGTCGGCCGAACATACTAGCCCTAGGGGATTCTAGATCCTTCTTGGCTTGTATTTTCATCTCTAGTCCCTTAACTTGCTATTTAACGACCGTTAACCAAACTCCGTTAAATACTAACGCCCGTTAAGTGTTTATTTGTGAAATTAATAATTAAATCATAACTTATTATATTAATTATTAATACATTGAAACTCATACGTAATGTGTGCAATCCCGAAGTCTCGTGTTCGAAACTGGTCATACGTATATTAATTTATATCCATAACTTTAACAGCTCCCACTTGGATATGCATTAATATAGTAATGACATTGGTTAGTCTAGCTTAACACCCCAAATGCCCCCAGATCGACCCTGAGTATGGTTTCCTGGAAAAAACCTTGTGATGATTCATCATCATACTTATCCTTTTGTTTCTAATACCACGTTAATATGGATATGGATCTAAGTCATTCCATAATTAACTATTATGTTTCTCGTTATTAATAATCGATCAAGATTACCAAAACATCTAAACGTATTCCAGATAGACCTTGGGCGTGCGCACGCAAACATCTTGTTAACTCTACGAGTGGCCAAGCAATATTATACTTCAAAACAAATTTGAAGGAACAAATCCTTTATTGACTACAAGCATAACCCTTGAACTTCGCATCACCTCCGAAAATAGCCCTTATAACTACCAGTTACGGATAGCGTTAGACTATCTTACAGAAAATGAGCTACATCTGCAGCTGTTATCTGGTATCTCAAGTCTAAGGATAAATATTCATGATTTACTTTAATGACAAGGATCCATAAAGTACAATCATGTGGTTGGGATCTGTCCTATATTCAATTTATCCATTATTGAATATCATGTGAATTTGGCATGTCCACGCATCAATATACTTAAGTATATTCTACCAAAACTCAGATTTGCCTTAATTCAATAATACTCCCATATTATTGATCGACAACGGACTATTTAGAATAACATAAGTTATTCATGGATTTAAACATGCAAATATAGGATACAATATTATAAATGAAAATAAACATAACAAAATACTTTAGTTCATTAAGATAACATTGTTTACATTATCCTTTATCCAAATACTAACCACAGATTTACATGAAACAACTAGCTAAACGAAGTCCAATGCCATTGGCATGTTGAGTAAGCTTTTCCTTAGGTAAAGCCTTCGTAAAGGGATCAGCTAGATTGTCATCTGTGTGAACTTTGAGTAAATTGATTTCACCTATTTCGACTTGTTCTCGAACATAGTGATATCTCCTAGGAAAGTGTCTGGCGCCCTTCATGACTCCAGGTTCATTGGCGAATGTGATTGCGGCAGAATTGTCACAGTACACATTAATACGTAATTCAATTGACGACATTACTCCTAGCCCCGAAATGAATTTCCTTATCCAAACAGCTGCCATCGCAGCTTCCGATGCAGCAATATACTCAGCTTCTGTTGCAGACATAGCTATCGTACTCTGCTTCTTCCTCTTCCAGTCTACTGCTCCACCATTGATAACAAAAACGTAACCCGTCTGAGACTTTGTATCATCTTTATCTGTTTGAAAGGACACATCGCATAAACATGTAACATCAAGCTCTGCATCTGGATTTCCCCCATACACTAGAAACATCTCTTTTGTATTCCTTAAATACTTAAGAATGTTCTTAACAGCATGCTAGTGGAGTTCACCTGGGTTCTGTTGATAACGACTGGTCAAATTTTGTGCAAATGCCACATCTAGCCTTGTGCATCTTACTGCATACATGATAGATCCTACTGCCGAAGCATATGGAACTTTCTTCATGTGTGCTACCTCTTCAGGTGTTGAAGCACATAGTTTGCTACTCAAGCCATGTTCTACTTGCATTGGCAAATATCCCTTATTGAAATTTTGCATATTGAATCTCTTCAATATTTTATCAATGTAAGCATTTTGGCTTAATCCAATCAACCGCTTAGATCTATCTCTGTAGATCTTGATTTCAAGGATGTATGCTGCTTCTCCTAAATCCTTCATAGAAAAACATTTACCCAGATAAGACTTAACTTCATTAAGACTTGGTATATGATTTCCCATGATTAATATGTCATCGACATATAGGACAAGAAAAGTAGTATTACTCTCACTAGCTTTATGGTATACACATGGCTCATCGAAATTCTGAGTAAATCCAAACCTTTTGATTTCCTCATCAAATTTCTTATTCTATTGTCTTGATGCTTGCTTCAATCCATAAATGTATCTTTGAAGCTTGCATACACGCTCAGGAAATTCTGGATTCACAAACCCCCCTGGCTGCGCCATATAGATGTCTTCATCTAGGCGACCATTTAAGAAGGCGGTTTTGACATCCATCTGCCAAATCTCATAGTCATAGTAAGCTGCTATAGCTATGAGAATCCTAATAGATATAATGTCAGCCACAGGAGAAAAGGTCTCCTCATAGTCAACACCATATGTTTGGGTAAAGCCTTTAGCCACCAAACGAGCTTTATAGGTGTGTACATTGCCATCCATGTCCGTTTTCTTCTTGAAGAGCCACTTACTCCCAACTACCTTAGCATTGGGAGGAAGGTCTACTTCAATCCATACTTCATTGTCTCTCATGGATTGCATTTCCCCATTCATAGCCACCTGCCATTTATCATTTTCAGGACTATTAATGGCAGCCCTAAAACTAGTAGGTTCATCAAGATCCCCTAGTATAGTTTCCTCGCACTCTACGTTAAGACATAGACGCTCAGGAGCTTTCACAGTTCTTGCAGATCTACAAATGGGAACCACTTCAACTTCAGGTGGAGGGCCTAAACTTTCAGGTTCCACAGGAAGTGTGCCAGTGTGTTCAGAAGGTGATGTATCTTCTTGATCATTTTCAAGATCATAAACTCTCCCACTAAATTCTTGAGATATTAGATTCTCCTCAAGGAATTCGCCATACCTAGCCACAATGACTTTATTCTCAGGTGGAAAGTAAAAGTAGTAACCCTTTGTTTCCTTAGGGTATCTTACGAAGATACACTTAACAGATCTCTGTTGGAGTTTATCTGGTGAGTCACGTTTAACAAACGCCTCACAACCCCAGACCTTTAAGTAAGACAAGTTAGGAGCTTTACCAGTCCATAATTCATATGGAGTCTGATCCGTACTAAGTAAATATATAAATATTATGCAATGACGGATACGCGTGAATAAATACAAATCACCCCTTTGTGAAAAAAGATACTTGCAAAAACTCACGTTCGTGTGTAGTGTGAAACCAGGTAAGTGATTACCCGGATCGTTTCCCAACGATGCTGGAATGGGCAAATTGTTTAAGTTTAGGATTAGAGTGACAGGTGATTAGTTATGAGATTTTTGATTTTTAATTAATTCTAATTGATATATGAAAAACAAATATACAAAAGAAAATTAAACACTTTTTAACTAATTATTATTAATTATTTATTACTTAATTACTTTTTAAACTATTTTTAATTTATAATAAATACTAAATGAACAAAGAAAAAATCTAAAACTTTTTCTATAAATATTATGAGGTGAAAAGAAGCTAAGAAAATTATAAAAATGAAAAGTGCTTAATTAAAAAATTTAAAAAGATAAAATCTATTAAATAGAAACTATCACTTATTTTATATTTTATTTTTCCTAAGGTCTACAGATATGATTATATTTTTCCTAGAATCTACTTAATAAAACAAAATTTTGAAAATTAAAATTATATTTTTCTGATTATTATTCTATTTATTATGATTTAATCACTATTATAAACTAATTAAAATGATTAAAAATAATAAATGACTTTAGAAAAATCTGAAAAATTCAAGATAAGTCTAAAATAATATTCTTAATATAGGAAAATTAAAATCAAAAGTTATCTAAACCCTAATAAGCAGTTGGGCTGAAAAGCAGTTTGGGAATAAGCCCAAAAATAAGCTAAAAAGCACAAAAATTTACCAAAGGCTCAGAACTAGTTTAATATACTATTAGAAGCTTTAAAAAACTTACAAACACAAATAAGCACAAGGAATAAGCAAGATAAGCAGTTGGGCAGGTTCAAAACTTATGCAGAAAAATCAGGAAAATGGCTAACTTGCAGACAGATTTTAAGCTGATAAATAAGCAGAAAAGTGAAAAATTATGGGGGAAAAATCTTGCTAGTACTACTAGCTACTCTAAAAACCAAAAAGACCCAAATCTAATAAGCCAATTGAACTTCAATTAAGCACTAGAACAGGTGGCCTAGGAAAATCAAAAACTGAATCAGCAGAATCAGTGAAATGGGTGAATTTTGCAGGCTAGATTTAAGCTATGAAATAAGCTAGGAAATGGAATCCAGGCACAGAAACTAAAAGCTAGCTAGGTGGACTACTTATAAACCAAAAATCAAAGCCTCAGCTTATCTAGATAAGCCACAAATGAGCTGAGAAAAAGGGTTGGTCTGCTCAGTATATACTGAGTATGCAGAAATTGTGCAGAGGTGTGCACAATTGTGCAGACCAAAGGAAAACTATCTAGGCTATTGAGTAATCACTAATATGATCTAAAGGACTACAGAGAAGCCAAAAATAAGGACCAAATGAGCTTGTGGCTTATTCTAGCTTATTTGGACAGTTGAGCTTCTAAAACTCCCACAGATGGCTCAAAACTACAAATCCAACCAAATGGACTTAGAACAACTTAAAAACAGCTTATCTGGACTATTTTAAGCAAGATACAAGTTTGGAAAATGGTCAATGAACAGTACAAGCTTGATTGACCTTGTTGACTGCATAAACCAAACACCCCTTAGAAAGGGTCTGTGTTGGTTTTGAACTAGCACAGACCTATATAAGCTAGGTTTCTTGGTTTTTACTGAATAACTAACTTATATTGACTATGATTAACAACTTTTAAAACAGAAATAAGCAGTACAATAAGCTATATACTAATTGGCTATTTTTGGTCTTTTTAAGTGATTTTTAGTAATAGCAGAACAAAGGCTATGTTTGACTGATTATACTGATGAAATACACTTAGAAACTAGTAAAAAGCATGAAACAACAATAATAAGCTACTATTAAGCTGTTGCATAGTAAACTAAGTTTTAAGGCTAAAAATTCAAAAAGCTTACAACTGATTTTGCTAATAGAACAAGGGAACAAGGACCAATAACACTTCTAGCTTGTTCACACAAGCTAGAAAACCCAGAAAAGCCTTCCTAAATAGCTTATCTCTTCTGAACAGCTTATTGTGAGCTTATGTTGACTTTTATTGACTTTTCTTCATTTCTTGAATTAGAACAGGTTATAACTAAAATAAACTTACAACAAGCTATTATAAGCTTGTATAAGCTTATAGAAACAACTAATAAGCTATTTCAATTACTACTTATCTTGGTTTGATTTCTCAGTACAACATGGAAATTAGAATTATCATTAGCTACTGGAATTGTACAAAGATTGATATCAAACACACTTAATTTAACATGTATTGATTACTGAAACTTGAGATTACAAATTATCACTACTGAAAATGAAATACGATTATGCTACTTTTAACTACTTAGCCATTAAGGCTTACATTGCTTCCTATTTATACAAAAATAAAGTGGGATAAGTCCTATCTCTTCCTATGAATCTTTCTGAGCCCTTGGATAGTCTTCAACTGATCTCAGCTGTTGAAAGAGATTTTTGGCGCCAAAATTGAGATAGTGGGAAAATACCACTAGTACTGGTCTGAGGTGATGGGGAAGAGGCATTTAATGCCTTTTGGTTTGTTAGGTAAGGTGGAGTGTTGGGAAGGTGGAAGGTGGTGGGTTTGTCAGAGAGGCGGTGGAGATGGTGGTATTGGTGACTGGTTTTGGCGGTTTAGGGAGAAAGGGATAAGAGTTTGACTAGGGTCAAACCGGGGTATTGGGTTTTATTTAAACAAAGGGTAAATGGGCTGGTGTTTGTGTGTTGGGCTGGGGTATTTAAAAGGGTTGGGTTGGGTAGGTTTAATAGTTGGGTTTTATTTTAGTAACTAGGATCCGGTTGGGTTTGTTTGTTAAACACAAGGACCATTGTTGTAACATTCTGAAATTCCAGGGACCATTCTTGCAAAATCTAAAATTTATCTCCAAGGACCAATCATGCCAAGTCTCAATAGTACAAGGACCATAAAAGATAATTTTCCATTTTTGAAAACCAAGGGACTTGTTTTGCCATTTTTGAAAACCAAGGGACTTGTTTTGCCATTTTTGAAACTCCAGGGACTGAAAATGACAATTTTGTGAACTTTGCATGTTTTTCACTTGTTTTCAACCTTTTTGTATCTGAATCACATAAAAACACATTTTATGATATTTTATGTATTTTGAAGCCTATCTTCTTTTTGAGATTGACCAGCCAGACCGGGTCCGAGCTTCCCAAGCTCTATGCTGTTGGGGAACTCTGCAAGGGTCTTACCACCTTCTTTATTTGAATAAAAAAATGTCGGGTCGTTAAAACATTTTATGATATTTTCTGTAGTTTGAAGCATTTCTGAGTGTTTTTAAATGTTTTTGCAGTTCAGATGGGACAAAAATGATGAGTATTTACACACTCATCAGAGTCTTATCAACCTTCTTAGTTGGAATCCTATTTAATACGTGAACAGCGGTTTCAAGGGCATAGTCCCAAAAGGATAAGGGAAGAGTTGTCAGATTAAACATAGATCGAACCATATCTAGCAATGTACGATTTCTCCTTTCAGATACACCATTTTGCTGTGGAGTATAAGGAGATGTGAGTTGCTGGACAATTCCACACTCAGCTAGATAATCTTTAAACTATGGGCTTAAATATTCACCACCTCTATCGGATCGAAGAGCCTTAATCTTCTTACCGAGTTGTAATTCTACTTCACTTTTAAAAACCTTGAATGTCTCAAAGACTTCATGTTTATGTTTAAGTAAATAAACATAACCATAACGACTGTAGTCATCCGTAAAGGTCAAGAAGTAGCTAGCACCGCGTTTTGACACATGTCTAAGTGGACCGCACACATCAGTATGTATTAATCCAAGTAGATCTGTAGCCCTTTCCATTTGATGTGAAAAAGGTTTCCTTGTCATCTTCCCAGATATGCAAGATTCGCATTTATCAAATGAATCATCATTGTTATTTTGCAAAGGCCCATCATGTTGCAGCTTTTCCATGCGTTTCTTGCCAATATGTGCAAGACGACAGTGCCAAGGATAAGATGAATCCAAGTCTGGCTTGATTCTCATATTGCTAATGCTATACACAGAATTATTTCTATTGGACACATGATTCTCCATATCAATTTCAAACACACCATTAATAGGAATTGCATTAAAGCAAGAAACACTATTTAAAGAAACCGAAATTCCATTATTAGTAAATGTGTGAACAAAACCATTATCCTTTAATAAAGAAACTGAAATAACACCTCTAATAATAGACGGTGCATAATAACAATTATTCAAAACTAGTATTAATCCCGAAGGTAAAACTAAATCGAATGTCCCTATGGCTTCAACTGTTGCATGTATGCCATTGCCCACGTACAAGTAGCTTTCTCCATAGGCCAGCTTCTTTGCTCCTCTAAGCCCCTGCGATGTGTTACAAATATAAGTACCACATCCCATATCATATACCCAGGCATTATGCTTACGAGAAAAAGAAAATAATTCAATCATAAAAATACCTGAAGTGCTCGCGACATTCCCAGCCTTCTTATTTTTATTTGCACGCAACTCCTCTAGCAGCAATGGACAGTTCCTCTTCCAATGTCCAGTAGTGTTGCAATGGTGACAAGCAGCCAAATCCTTCTTGGTTTTATCCTTCTTCTTTGGAGGATTCTGCTTCTTAGGCATTGGCTGGTAGGTCATAACCTGTTTACCCTTATCAGCTTTACCTTTCCCCTTCTTGTTCGCGTGTTGAGGTTTGTTGGGCTTAGTAATCCTACCACCTTGTATCGCTAATACCGTAGGTGTAGGTGGCTTCTTTGACAATCTTTTCTCAAAGTCAATGAGCATTGCATGTAACTCACTGATTGTCTTCCCCGTGCAATGCATATTGAAGTTGCGCACAAATTCACCAAACAACTCCTCGTTGAGGGATCAATTGATGAGGCCAACACATACATCTTTCACGTAACCACAACCGAGTATCTCCAATTTGTCCAAATAACCTTTCATTTCTAATACGTGGGCACTCACTGGTTTACTAGCATCCTGCTTACATCTATGCAGAGCATCTATCACGTCATATAACTCTGCAGTAGGTGGTTTCTCAAACATATGTTTGAGCTCATTGATGATGTCCATGGGACCATAGTTCTCAAATTGCTTTTGCAATTGAGTGTCCATCCTAGATAACATAAGACAAGCCACATCATTTTGCTTCTCATACTCAATGTTACACTCTTCATGTTTTGCATTAGATGCAGTACCAACAGGAGCAGTAGGAAGAGCCTTACTAAGATAATCATTTCTTTTGGCCATTCGCAGAACAATTCTCAAAGAACGGTACCAATCATTGAAATTCTTTGTCCCAGTCAACATTTCTCTTTCAATCATCTGCTTGAAAGCAGAACTCATGTTGTTCATGTTAGTGTTGTCGGGTTGGGCAATTTCTACAGAAAAAAAGTTCAAAAGTTAGTACTTTCGATATTTAAACTTTTCAAGAAAATTAAACACCCATGGTAAATTAACATTTAACCATTTAATTTTCACTGAAAACTAGGATCCGAATTGACATAGTTTCATCACATCAGCTTTGGCTGCTAGTAATGAAAGTACTCAATAAGGTACGAGTCGAACTCAATTGCCAATCTTAAATTGCAATTCCTAGAATTATGGGATTTACATATTTTGCCAACCTCAGTTGCAAATGTAAGCATGTTTTATCCCCATCTTTATGCCTTGAGTGACTAGTCTATCTTACTATCAACTCAATTAAGTTAACCAACTTAAGAAACTGCAAATTACCATAGCTTCATCACATCAGCTTTGGCTGCTAGTAATGAAAGTATGTAATTTACCCTTTGATTACCATCCTTTGCTCATCACATCAGCTTTGGCTGCTAGTAATGAAAGTATGTAATCTCAGGTGTTTCCGTTTCATTGGATGGCATATAACTTAAATTTAAGGGTATTTATTTTTTATGTGTGTAATCATAATATGTACAAAGATGTCATGCATTCATCTTGTATCATATGTTTCAAAAAACCTTTTACTCATTCGTTACATTACTAAGCTCAAATCAACAAAGTTTTAATTGATGGCGTTGAGTAACTTACAACTTTGCCTTAAGATGCTTCGTACATTTAATGGTTGTACTTGGTAAGTCTAATTTTGACGCACAAGCGGGCGGAGAGACAGAATGGAGTCTCTTTAAGGCCACAATTTAATGCGAAACCAACCTTATAGTTTGTCAACAATTAGGTCCGCCTTTCGACTATTTTTGTACAGTCGCATCAATCAATTAAAGGTTTATGATTTTAAAAGCTTAAAACCATGTTTCACCATTATTAAGTCATGTTTATTTTCTATTCTTAAAATTACCCTTTTGCTTACAATCATGTCACATACATATTTAAACAAATGCGCAATTAATAAAAATAAACAACTTAAATAATGGACATGCTAAACAAATCAATTAACATGTATACATTGATCCTAAGACTCCCATTGGTTTTCGAGCGCATTGTACCCAATGGACCACAGACACCAACAAGTTGATCGGGTAAGTCTCATGATAAATATATACAATAACACACATAATTGATTTAATATACGATTTATATGGGGTCTTCCCCAATTTTAGGTCTTCCCTAATAACCTAATTAATTAACTTTTAGTAATTTAACTTGTCCAACAATTTTATTACTAAAACCCTAATTAATATTAATCGCATAAACATAGCATGTAAAACACGTATCATATTACATCAACTTCCATGACAAAACATGCATGTTTTTGTCATGGATTCCCCAAATAGCACTTATTATCATGTCACAACATATAATCAAGTCTGTGTACATATATCAATTAATGACATAAAACAAGTACTCATTAATTAACACATAAAATTTTACATGCAACATAGGGTTTCTACAAGTTTTACAAAACATAAAACCTTAACAAATAATTATTGGGTGATCGACCCATATATAAAAAAATTAGGGTTTACTAATTTTTTAAAACCCTAGAACACCAAAAGCATGTATCTAATCATAAAGATTCAATTTTTAAGTGTTTTAGTAATTAATTACATAGTATTAACGGGCTCTTGATGCCACTGTTGGAATATGAATATCATAGCAATTATATAAACATAAACATACACATCAAGCACGCAACGGAAAACAGGAATTAATACAAGTAATTAATTAACTAAAATAAAAGAACATGCGTACCTTTGATTTCTAGCTAAACAAGAAATCGAGTGAGCAAGAACCGGTAAAACCCTAACTTAGGGTTTAAGCAAATCGACACCACCTAAATCGAATGGGGAAAAGTAACTAACAAAAGTATGTTAGTTCTCCGTTCTTGTACACACGTATTAGCAGCGTTTCAATGCGAAAAGCTAGGTTCTTGATCACAAAACAAACCTAACACTTGTATTGTACTCAATAAAATCGAATCCCTAATGGGATTAGGGATATAGATCGGCAAGAGTACAAGGGAGGAAAAGGAGAAGAGAAATTAGGGTTTGCTTAGGAACAAGATTAGTGAATTATGAATACAAGGGTTTGTATTTATAGACTTCTCAACTTGTTCTCCAAGCTAGGGTGAAAAACCCTCTCCTTCTAGGTGGGTCGGCCGAACATACAAGCCCAAAGGGGATTCTAGATCCTTCTTGGCTTGTATTTTCATCTCTAGTCCATTAACTTGTTATTTAACGACCGTTAACCAAACCCCGTTAAATACTAACGCCCGTTAAGTGTTTATTTGTGACATTAATAATTAAATCATAACTTATTATATTAATTATTAATACATTAAAACTCATACGTAATGTTTTCAATCCCGAAGTCTCGTGTTCGAAACTGGTCATACGTATATTAATTTATATCCATAACTTTAACAACTAGATCCCTCGAAATTGTTTACTTCAAATCATTGTTTCAAATTCAAGGTTGATGGTATTCGAGTTCGATTCAAGCTTAGACATATTTATTTGGTCGGTCATATTCACTTGAATAGTTCAGAAACTTGTTTAGTCATCTCAAGTCGAACAAGTCAACGAGTAGTTAAACTTAAACTTTGTTAGACAAGTAGTAATGAGACCACACAAAGAGACCAAACAACTCCGTCACATCAACACCAACTCATCTTTCTCTATCCTAAACCAAACACATGTAGGATAATAAACCATAATCAGAAATAACATAAACAATAATCAAAGGAAATAAGAGTAGATTTCACCGATTCATGAACAGGACCGAGGCACGTGTTTGACACGCTTCCCTTAAAACAGATTCGCCGTCTATTAGACGTATATTTTCCAGGGTACAACGGTGTAACACCCCCAAAAATGGGTCGCGACGGAAGATGATGTCGCTGGGGTGCTACTAAATTGGATCACAACACAAAGTAAAGAGAACGGATTTACCTTATACATTTAGAAAAAAATAGTTACACTATCATAGTAAATAAGTTTACAACATTTAATTTAATGCGGAAATAAGGCCCATATAAGTAAACAAGTGGTCCCAAATATGTCAGAGTAGTCTATGACCGTGCCAATGCCAAGCGCCTCCAACAATAGATTGTGCTGTAGTAAAGGTCAACACCTAAGAATACATGCTAAAAGGGGTCAGCATAAAGCTGGTGAGTTCATAGGTTTAAGTAAACAACAAGTTATGTATGGACCACAAGATTTCAACGATAATGTATTCCAAATATGTTCATGAAAAGTATTACTGTTGCACTATGCTCATGACACCGAAGCCTTAACAGTTAGTTCATGTTATCACCCCAAACAGGTGCTTTGCCAAACACCTGTACGACATCAAATGAAATGCGTCCCTTTGTCAAGTTGGAGTGACCAACCCGGATGGGGGAGTTTACCCCCAATAGATCTATTCATAACATTCGCGCTTACAAAGTAATTAACGGTTCATGTTTGTGGGGAATTTATGACAAACGACAACAACTTAGGCAATCAATAAATGTTTAATTCACTTGTGACCATTTGTAAAAACAAGCAATGTATTCCCACCCCAAGTATTTCAAATTGAATAGTAAAACAAGTAAAAGTGGGGCTATGAAACTCACATCAGTAAAGCAATGCAACATCGAATAAATGTATACGAAAATCGAGGTACCGACACTCTAACCGCAACCTAAATAATTCATATGTCTTAGGTTTGAAAACAATGTTGTGCATGCAAGTTCATATGCTATTGTATCGCTTGTACATGTTCGTTGTAACATTTAACGTAAAAAATATAGTTGTGTCAATGTGTCTATTTATTAAGCAAAGTAATCCCTTTTATAGAAAGTAACTAGTTTATCACGTAATTAAACTAAGGTCGTCTTGTTAATAAGTATTTTTGAAAACCTCTAACGCGTCTAACAAGTATACATAACGTTCTACCATTTTTGTTTAAGTCATTTTAGCTAAAACCGACTCTAAAGTGTCCAAAATTCATATTAAAAGTTCTAACAGCTTTCTATTAGCAAATAAAAGCTGTCAAATATTTATATTTCATCGCAACTTCATTAGGCTATAACTCCCTTGTCTTAATTCCGATTCTTAAGTTTTATATATCCCCGTGTTCGTGTTTAAGTATACTAACATGTTTTTAGTGCCTCGGCTAGTCTAGTTAACTTTTAATATCAGATTTTACCTCTTGAAAATTCCCAACAGCAACTATTTGTTCCAGAAAAATCATTTTCGTCATCCAACTTAAAACTAACGTATCTCCTTCGTTATAAGTCCGTTTTAACTCATTCAAGCGGCCATGTTTTCGTTTTTGAGTATATTTTCTGAATCTCTAGCCCAAAATTACTCCTATTGTTGGGTCTATAAATACCCAATTATCTTAAACAGGATTTGAACACAAATTAAGCCAAGTGTTTACCAACCAAGAACAATTCAAGTCACTGAGTTAACAGTAACTCAGTGAGTCATCTTCAGGATGCTTATGACGAATTCATGAAGAATGATTCACTCCTCAGGAAGGCGGTACTCCCTGAGTGTGACTTAAGCCGAAGAAGAAGATGATGGGTTCAGTGAGTACTGACAAGAGCTCACTGAACCCCTCAGTCTCCTGAACAACATAAAGACTGTAGGAAATAACCATATTGATTGTGTGGTTGATTCGGGTGGTCTTGGATCTTGAAAGATCAAGAATCCCATGGTGAGTTAGTGTTAGAGAGAAGTTAGAGAGAGGTGGGAGACTCTTTGAGAGAAAATCTGATAATGTTAGATTCAATGTGTGAAGAGTTCCACCCTTCCCTTGTGTGGGAAGGGTTATATATATAGTCCTAATATTTGTGCCCCTAGTGGGCTGTGGAGTGAGCTGACAGTGGGGAAAGCCCCGACCCACTCCACGAATATATATTACTACACTAATAATACTGATAATACTAATACTACTAAACAAATATATATAAGCCTACGAGCTATATAAATGCTAATTAGATACTCGGGGTGACCGAACCTTCATATGAATATTTATATTCCTAACAATCTCCCCCTAAGGGAGGTCACCCCGGAAATAATAACTTGAATTCTAGCATTTTATCTTTTGATCTTGACTTCATAGCTCGTAGTCTTCGATTCTTCAACGTCTTGTATCTTTGTGCCTTTAGCAGTGATGATTTGATGACTGATTGATTGTCTTGGATGATCTTTGAGTATTCTTCGACTTTATCATCCAACATTTGTTTCCAAGTCATCTTTCAGCAGTATGTTTCCATGTGATGTGTTATTCTTTGAGCCGACATGCTCACACTATTTGGTGTCATGATCTTTAGCATCAGAGTTTGCGGAAGCCGTGTAAAAGGTCTTTTAGGTTGATCATGACATTCTTGAGTTACAATGATGATGTAGTGTGAACATGTGGTAGAGGATTGACATCTTTACTGCAACCAGCAACAACCGCATTCAGCTGCAACTTCAATCAGCTACAACCGCAAACAGCTGCAACAGCAATTAGCTACAATCGCCAGAAGTTCCTGCATACGACAGTTAGCAATAAAACATCCGGTACTTACAGGTTCGGACTTCGAGATTGTTAACAGCATAGTGTGAAAACTCTCTCTAATCCTTACCAAGACCGTTCCTAATCGAAAACCCACAGAGGGTTTTTTAAGATCGAACCGTAGCACATCAACGATTAGGTGAGTCGCTGGAGATCACTCCACGACTGTAGACCGTTAGAAACTGTCGTGACCACTAAACGTAATCCATAAAGAATTACCGAAGTGACCTACTTTCAGGGCTGCTTGATGTTGACCCTGGCAGGAATTTCCATTCAATCATTGAGAATTACATTTGTAAATTCCCTCATAAATGTTCTGGCAGATTGCTAAGATCTGCGTAGGACTCTTAAGTTTACAACTGGTGTCCTTAATGTTGAACACCCAGTGTAGAAATAATTCGTGTTCCTATGAGATCTTTTTATGCATCTCGTGGCTCTAGACACAATTGTGCATTTTGATTTAGTGAGCGGAGGCTGGAGAGGACTGCCACCTTTTCAATATCATCTAACTCGGAGTGAGAGAGACGATAGGAATGTATTGAACTCCGTGACAATTGAAACAAGAATCCTTTGAGGGACCTTGAGTGGCTAGGGAGGGTTGTGCAGCGTATCACTGGGTCCATGATACTTTGTCTTCAATGCCAGCAATCAACTAAGTGATTCTGACAGCATATGTATTGACCCGGTTTCTGCCTAAGTTGTAAGGAGGGCTATTTCTTTTCACCCTTTATCTTTACAATTCTTTTTCATTCTTCAACCCCTTCAGTGCTTACCGAGACTTCATAACTAGCACCTTGTTGGGTTTGTTCCAGTACTAGCTCCATCTCAGTCGGCACTTTTCCCTTATCCACTTTTCTCCTTTTTAATCATACCTAAGGACTTCTACACTAACTAGTGGATTGTCCCTGGGTAGATCCCTCCAGCTCTGGCGGGATCGTGGGAACTTGAGCCTAACCTAACCATCCTTATAACTCCATGCATTGATTAAAATGGTCGGTCTTTGGTGTACATCCACGATTGCCATAAACCAAATCTTTGAAAAATCTCTCAAAGTGTTCATGATTTTGAAACACATTTTTTCAAACACTTGAGAGTTTTATATTTTTCAAATGCTCCCCCTCAACATGTGCTCGGTTGATTGTTTTATAAATTTGCACATGTTAGGCAGAGCTCGCACTTTTTGAATTGATTGATTTTCCAAGAACATGATCATCGCGAGACACGCTTACATCACTAGTAAACTAGCTTGAAATTATTACCCGTCCAGATCACATTCAAGGAAGATCGCTCGAAATCGGTACATTCTACTCAGACACGTCCTTTGCGAGACACGCTTACATCACCAGATAAACTGGCTTGAAATTATTACCCGTCCAGGACATGTCCTTTCAACTACTGACTTTAGCTATCGTCAATTCATTGGTGAAGTCTGAGCCTTGCTCACAAGATGCATGCCAAATCCTTTCTGTTCATTTGCTCCCCCTCAATATGTGCATCGATATACGAAAGAGTTTAGCACATATGGGAGAGCCTAACGTTTAAGTCCAAGACATCACATTTTCATCAGGTTTCATATTTAAATCACATTCTCTCCCCCGATCAAAAATTTCAAACCTTTTGAGATTTGTGATCCCAATTGATTTAAATAATTTAGAAAAACATGGGAGAAAATGTGGTCAGGTTTAACATGTTCTGATGATGAAACATACTTTGCTCCCCCTTAATCTAAGAGGGAGATTCACTGCTTGTTATGCATAAGTCGACATTGATGATGGTGTTGTTGTTGTTGTTGTTGCTACTGCCGATGTTGTTGTCGTGGTGAATTCCGAGCCAATCAATAGAGTTTGAACGTCTGATCAAATGGTTAGAATGGGAACTGGTACATTCATTTTGGCTATGGAATCTGCATAAGAATATCAACACAGATATACATACATACAGATACACTATTCCTTAATAGCTACCCTTCAGCAGCTTGCCACATAATAATACCAAGTTCATTTAATAATCAAACCACAATCAGGAACTACGTCAAACCACTATCTAGCAAGAAAAGCAAATACCAATCATGCACATGGCAATTCACACAGATATCAATATTCAACTCAGGATCTTAGGGACATGATTCAAGCATGATAACAATACACCTAAGCAAATCCTGATAGCATAAGCACAATATCAACAACACTTGAGCAGCAATCGACTAACAAAAGTCAAACAACATTTGAAACTCATTCATTCAGATCATACAAATGTCATTGGGGCATTCAAGAACATCAAACTCAACTGGTTTTCTAACTTCTTTTAGGTTTTGAGTCTTAAAGCATTTTGGGGATTATACGAGGATTCCAAAGTAACACAAATGAACCTTCTAGATACATAAAGCTAGGAAACTATAAGCAAATTGCACATAATGTCCTAAACTTTCTAGCAACTAACACACTTGGTCATTTGATATATTTAAGCAAGATCCTCTTCAACTAATTCCCCATTAACTACAAGACCATTTCTAACAAGTATGATTTAACCAATGAATCCGTTTGATGATATAAAATTTGAATTCACTCTCCCCCTCAATCAATGACCCGTATTCTAGTTGAACCTCAACTAAAATCATGCTCAACCCCACAACTCATCAAACAAGAACTGTCATGAGGTTGTGTAGTCGTTGATTGAGTGACAAATTTTATGCATAATCCAAGTATAAACAAATTTCATACAACACATATTCACCAAGTGTCTCACAAATAATTTTCAGAAGAATCATAGAATGAAAACTATTTGTATGCAAAGAAGACTTCTCTTCTTTTTCAAGAAATGATGCACTGAAACGTACATCAGATCGAAGAAACATGGATATAAAGTAATCCATGCCCAGGTGAACATCACCCAGTTGGAGGAACAGCCGTCTTTTTGGCGACGTGCTTTCCCCAATATGAAGCGCGGGTTGCTATCTAAAGTAATAGCAAGCCATTTAGACATGTTTTGATCCTCCATTTTAACTTCTGCTCGAGCTTCATTTAAAGACCCGTGCCATTATTGAATGACATTTCTAAGTCCGTAAATGTTATCGATAAACAGAAGACATGCCTAGGTGAAACTATTTTTGGTATTTTCTAATTTTTCAATTTTTTATGGTTTTTCTGGTTTTACGTTTCTCTATTTACAATTAGCATGATTTCTATGTATCTATTTACAAAAATGGTATAAAGTATGAAAAAGAATGTAAGAAGCAAAATATATACAAGGATACGAACCAGAAACCATTACTCCTCAGCATTCTGAATCATCTTCGCATTCATCACTTGACTTGCTGAAGAGCAATGTGAGCACTTTCAATCAGGGAATGATTCTGGCTCAACACTCTCCCCTAATTAGTGCTCTCCCCCAATCTGACAACCTCTGACGATCACCCATAATAGGAAGAAGACTTTGGATGAACGCCCGAAATATGAAGAAGTCTTTTGATAACCAAATGCATGCCGTCTTTAATCTTCTAACACTCCCGTCCTAGAGTGACTCCGTCAAAAACCTTAGGCAACTTTTCGGTAGTTTAAGTTGAGTCTCAACTGAAATCTAGCTTAACCTCACAACTCATCAAACAAGAACTGTCATGAGGTTAAACTAAACCACAAATTTAAGCCCAATAACAACTTGATTTCAGCTTAACCTCACAACTCATCAAACAAGAACTGTCATGAGATTAGGTTAAAATCAAGTTGGACCTAACCTTAAACTACAGAACAACTTGAACCTAACTTAACTCCACAACTCATCAAACAAGAACTGTCATGGGATTAAGTTAAATATCAAGTTGTAAGAAAAGAGCTCAACATTCTTGAATGTAGAGAAGACTGAAGACTCGACCTTCTTCAAGATTGCCCAATGTGGAGGAACAGAATACCAATCTTCTTTATCTCACCCAATGCCTTCCAGTAACCTTACATGTAACCCATCAGCCCGCAGCGTACACATGAGATGATAACTCCCAACAGAGAATGAAGAATAGACTGATGACTCGACCTTCTTCAGTCTTTAGTATAACACCAAAGTAACAAGTTGAACCACTGATCATCTATAGAATGTATCCATATTTGGATATTAAGCCCTGATCACATGAACCTGTTGTGCGTCCTTGATGTACACATTCTCTCTCCCCTGATGGTTACGATTAATCAGCACATAACGTAGCAGTGAAACGATAATACCAAGGTAACAAGTTGAACCACTGATCATCTACAATATTTATCCATCCTGGATATTAAGCCCTGATCACGTGAACCTGTTGTGCGTCCTTGGTGTACACATTTCTCTCCCCCATGATGGTTACGATTGATCGGAATCATCATCATGATGTGTACATGCAGCCTAATGAAGTGTGCATGAAGCATTGACTAGAAACCCTTTGTTACTGATTGTACCAGCTCGTGAGAATATGTAGATTAGCATTCCATGACCATGTTCTTCAACACCTTGATAGACGGAAGAAGTAGT
Source organism: Artemisia tridentata subsp. tridentata (assembly GCA_021014915.2). Lineage (NCBI taxonomy): Eukaryota > Viridiplantae > Streptophyta > Magnoliopsida > Asterales > Asteraceae > Artemisia > Artemisia tridentata. The sequence continues at coordinate 20,474,094 of CP139504.1, forward strand.
GTTGGAGAAACATGGTTTGCACGACTCCTGAACTGACGTATTCAGGAGTCGTATGACCTTTTCTCAATCATCAACCAACATGTAGATTAATATTCACCCTTTCCCCCCCTCAAAAATTGCATATGCCTTCCAACTGCAATTTTTGATGATTGAACTAGTGAATATGAATACCATCAACGGTAAGTAGCTCCACTTGACGGTTCTTGACGACTGACATGCTGTTTATTCACCCTTTCCCCCCCTCAAAAATTGCATATGCCTGTCAACTGCAATTTTTGGTTGAACAAGTGAATAAGAATATACTCCAATGTGCGCCGATCCACTTGAAGACTGAATAAGCACGGAAAGAGCATGAAACTTGTTGATGATAGTGGCCATAAATAAGAAGACTCCTCTTCTTTTGAAGATAAAGTGCACTCAAGCGTACACTTTTCTTTTCTTTGAAGAACGAGGCCTGAACTGAGGTATTCAGACGTCATAATGATGAAGAGCGAGGCCTGCACTGACTTGTACAGACGTCATAATGATGAAGACCGAGGCTTGAACTGATTTGTTCAAACGTCATCTGATGAAGAACGAGGCTTGAACTGCTGTGTTCAAACGTCATAATGATGAAGAACGAGGCCTGCACTGACTTGTACAGACGTCATTATCTCTCTCTTTACTACTTCTCTCATCTAACTCGTTAACAACCCCATTATCATTTTGTCGGCTTGATGTCGTGACCACTGATGGAGAGAAACCCAATATGATGAACTTGAGACTGAAGTAACATAACCCGAACTTGTGACTTAAACTTGTACTAATGCGTGACAAAGAGCGGTGTAGAGACTTCGTGCACCATCGAATCCCTAAGTACTCTATACTCTTCAACCAACCAACCATCAAGTATAAGACGTACATCACCTCTTGGATATCCACAACTTCGTGTGACACTGAGCACTACAACGTGACCCCTTAAAGTGATAGTTATTTTGTAATAGGGAGAAAGAAAAAATAACTAGATATCCAAGTCCTTGTCATTATATTGAAAGCTCGAACAAGGATCTCGAAGAATCTTCATCCAACCTCCCCGATATCTTCAGATGCTAAGTACACGCACCCATGAAATATCACTTCAGCCTCAAATAAATAATACTGAACTAACCCCGTAGTCACATCTTGACAATTAAATGCCTCGATCCAGCCATTTGTGATGTAATAGCTGAACTTCGATAATGGTTTTAACCCGATCCTGGTCAAGAGCGCATAGCCCATCATCACGGAATTTTACAAATCTATGGTTTAAACCGAGAAATAAGTTCTTTCGCGGGATTTTACAAAACCAAGAAGAAACCGTGAGACAGTAACCGATAGAATGTGGCGTGACTGATTTGGTTTTGGTGAACATCAGTTTGGGTAAAGAATATCTTGTGAGAATTACAGATCACATCACAACTTTTAAAACCTTTGGCCAACTAACCAACCTTGAACATAGATTAGTGACCACTCGATGAAGAGAACCCGATATACCAATACTGAAAACTGAAGTAGAAGACCCCAAATTTGTAACTTAAGCTTGCACTAATGTTGGAAGAACGGTGTAGAGAATTAATGCTCCAAGCAGATCTCTAAGTGCTCAATACCCAACCAAAGTATGAGACATTAACACCTCTTGCGATTATCGACAACGTCAATGACGTGTGACACTGAGTACTCCAATAACTCTTAAGTGATAGTTACCCCGACTGCTGGTAACTAGATAACCCAAGTCTTCAACTTAAATTTTAAGCACGAGCAAGTTATCATTGAAAGTCATGCATCCAACCAACCCCGACTTCAAGATAAAATAAGTAGACGCCTTCGTGAAATTCAGCTTCAATCTCAAATAAGGAATACCAAATGAACATCGTGATCATCTTGTGCTGTTGACTAGTCAAAAGGAAAAGAAACATGCGCAAATTCTTAGAAGTGCCCAAGACTCATAGTCAGTCCAATCAACCAAGGCTGTCTGATCCAGCTACTTGGATGTGGAATAGTTGTCGTACTGTGTACAGGATTTTACAGTTCTTGAGATTTATCTGAGAAATAAATTCAAGAACTAACTGCACAACAGTAAGCTTCAAACTGCTGTAGACTGAACCACTGAATCCTGAATCGCTACGATCTGACCCGCTGTAACCGACACTGCTAAGATTCACATCGCTGGAGACGGAACTTCTAGGAAACTTGCGATAATTCTCCCCCTCAAAAAGGACATGAAATGACCTTTTTGCCAAAGCTGAGAGTCCGTGATGTTTGTGAATTTGTCAGGCACAAAACATGGAAAGAGACAAATGAAACTACTGCAACGAAGATGGTGATTAAGACTCTCTTGTAGTAACCCCTTGCTTTCCTCATCATCAATGGTTTAGTAGATTAACAATTCATTGAAGCTCGTAATATGCCAAAACCGCTTGATGAAATGCATATGACTTTAACGTGAGTAAAAGGTAAAAACATGTCTCCAAACAAATCACCTCTTGTCTTTAAGCCTGACTACCTCTTGAGAAGATCTTGAACAACAATCCCATTAGAAGCTTGAGAAACAACAATCACTTGATGAAGCTTGATAAAGAACAAGTCAGCGACTTAAACTTGCACTAAATTATGAATTAGAACCTATATTGAGCACAACAACGTAACTCCTTTAAATATAGGTAGTGATATATACCCAACCTTCCATCCTTAATTGTATATATCCACTTCATGAACATCCAAGTCTAATCACCTTAAATTGCAAATTGTGATTTAGAACCTATATTGAGCACAACAACGTAACTCCTTTAAAATATAGGTAGTGATATATACCCATCCTTCCATCCTTTATTGTATATATCCACTTCTTGAACATCCAGGTCTGACCACCTTAAATATGCTCGAGCAAGGGTCAACAAACATCGTGCATCCATCCACCCCGAGATGTTTGTGACACTAAGTACACCAACCCGTGAATTAACAAACCAACCAAGTTACCATAGTTTCCCAATTCCTGCTGATCTTGAAGCACAAACTTATCCCGAAAAATTAGTCACACCCCGTAAGTTTCATTATTTCTAAACCCAAGTCCAGCCTACTTGTCCAAAATTAATTTCACGGGATTTTACAGCTCTTGAGATTTAAACCGAGAAATCGAATCTTTCGCGGGATTTTCTAAAAAAAACTACAAGAGAAACCGTGAAATCAACCAGAATACTCAAGAGTGAGGTGCAGTACCAATCTTCGAAATTCAAGTCACCGAAGTCAAATCACAACATGATCAAATTGCAACAGGCCAAGTCACAGATTGTCAAATTGCACAAGCCACAAGACAGCCAAGATCCTAAATTAAATTTCGGATAGCAGATTACCAATTTTGATAGACCATGTCATCGTATTGCGCCTCAATCCAGCAGATATTGTACTCTCAAATCGAGTCCAAAACAAGGAAGCCCAATATCCATATTAGCCCACCCAATAAAATACACGGTTCAATTTGATTAAAGACCACATAAAACCGATCCACCATAAAATGATTAGATACCATTCAACCCATTATATCACACAATTAGCAAACCCTAATCACACCCAATCCGTCCCCTTCTCTCCTTCAATTCACTCAGCCACCAACCAAATCTAAACCCTAATTCACCCACATCAAACAATCGCCCCCATCTTCTCTATCACTCACCTATCTCTATCTAACACAAACCCTAGTTACACGAATCATTATCACCGTCTTCCTCCATTTCCATTTCTCCAAACACATCACCCAACAAGCATACATGACCGATTCGATAATACAATAGCCGAACACATAACAATCTCCTTCATCGCATCTATTCAAAAGCTCATAATTGCAAACCGAACCAAGTTAACCGTTCAGACATCATCAGTACTTTGATGATACTTACTAGCACTGCTCTCTCTTTCTTGTTAGATTTGTGGACCCAGCAGTGAGCTTGCTTCAAGATCATCAAAGATGTTCTTGGGTAAGTTTGATTTCAATTTATCTTAAACCGAAGCGAAGAAAGAATGGAAAGGTGATCGAGTAAGTAAGGTTAGATATTGAGGTTAGACGAGATTTTGTTGTTGTAATTAAGGTCACATCAAATAGAAGATTAGGAATAGGACTGAGGATTCATTATTGTAAGTTGAATGTTAATTGAACTGGATATGAATTATACATAACCGTTTTGATTGTTGATGATCAGTTCCTTTGTGGTTTCGTTGTTGTTGTTGATTAAGTTTCGGTTTGATTTTGATTGTTTTGAATAATCATTGTTTTGTTGCTTCATCTTGGTCAGCTTCATGTTTGTTGATTTATTTAGCTTAGGTTGTTGTTGTTTGATCGTTTTACTGAGAGACAGACAAACCGAGTTAGTGACAGTATGGACAAACCGAGTCCAGGACAAACCGAGTCCATGACAACATGGACAAACCAAGTTCATGATAGAATGGACAAACCGAGTCCAGGGTTAAATAGACAAACCGAGTCTGTGACAGTATGGACAAACCGAGTCCAGGACAAACCGCATTTGACCGGTCAAACCTGTCACTATCGTACTTTCCTTAAAATCCGGATCTGTGTTTTTCACTATCATGACAAACCGCATTCAAGAAGCACATTCTTTATCACTAGCAGTACCCAAGAGCATCATATACAACACCACATTTAACTACAACTCTGGACCACAAATTACACAAAAGAACAAGTATTGTCATTGCAGTTCAAGTCGCGGCATTAACTGAAACACCACAAGCAGTAAAACCATAGGCATTTAGCCCACATACCAAGCGAAGCAACACAAGCTCTTAACAGTCAAACCAAAGATCTAACAAAAACTTATGACAACAAAATTACTCTTGAAAACTTTTCTCGTCAAACACAAGCCACAAGACAGCCAAGATTTTCGTGATGTAACATAAAAGAACATTAATCTTTGAACCAAAGCAAAACCCACGACCAACAAACCCAAATCCAGTAACTAGCCCAACATGTAAATTTCAAGCAAAATGGATAAATCCATGAGATATTAAATATCAAATATTAAATCAGCACATGTTGACCGAATCTTTCTTAAAAGCAAAGCTAACAATAAAAAAATTTAGATTCGAACAAAGAAAAATGAGCAAGGCAGTTTGAGAAAAAAAATGGTACAACCAACACAAAAAACATTAAGACCGACACACAATCAATCCGGATCTAACCATGGCTCTTGATACCAATTGTAGGAAATAACCATATTGATTGTGTGGTTGATTCGGGTGGTCTTGGATCTTGAAAGATCAAGAATCCCATGGTGAGTTAGTGTTAGAGAGAAGTTAGAGAGAGGTGGGAGACTCTTTGAGAGAAAATCTGATAATGTTAGATTCAATGTGTGAAGAGTTCCACCCTTCCCTTGTGTGGGAAGGGTTATATATATAGTCCTAATATTTGTGCCCCTAGTGGGCTGTGGAGTGAGCTGACAGTGGGGAAAGCCCCGACCCACTCCACGAATATATATTACTACACTAATAATACTGATAATACTAATACTACTAAACAAATATATATAAGCCTACGAGCTATATAAATGCTAATTAGATACTCGGGGTGACCGAACCTTCATATGAATATTTATATTCCTAACAAAGACTGAAGACTAAAGACTGAAGACTTAGAATGAATCTAAGACCTAAATTAAAGGCGGGATCGAGCGGGAAAGTTTGAAGAGGATAAGGACAAGTCTTATTACGCCAAAAGCAAACTTTACTTAAAACGGCTTAAAGTCAAGGAGTGGTTGGGCAGACACTCTAAAGGACCTTTTAGCTTATTCCCGATGTAAATTATTGGAAATGACAAAACACTGTTGTACTTTTGCCATACTAGCATAGGTCAACTTGTACTTTAGTTATGGGCATTCTTTTATACGTGTGTATAAATAGATAGACGAGGAGAAAAGTAAGCTAAGAGTTGTGCACTAAAAGCTTAGACTTTCACAACCCACTTTTCTCCTCCAAAGAACAATCTACTCACTGAGATAGCTCAGTAGGGTCTTTTAGTTGTCACTCAAGAAAAGCTTGAGTTTAGAAGAGGAGAATACCATACCTTGTCTATTCAATCCCAAAGTGTTTATTCCGCAAAACACTTTGGGTAATAGATTCTTTGATTAATTTCTAATAAGAATTTAAACGTTGAAAAACCTTTGTTGTTTTTATATTTACGTTATAACTTATTTGGTAAAATTAATCATACATTGTATCAGTCTTAGTACACAATTAGGATAACTTTCTAGTTACCATACCTTGTCTATTCAATCCCAAAGTGTTTATTCCGCAAAACACTTTGGGTAATAGATTCTTTGATTAATTTCTAATAAGAATTTAAACATTGAAAAACCCTTGTTGTTTTTATATTTACGTTATAACTTATTTGGTAAAATTAATCATACATTGTATCAGTCTTAGTACACAATTAGGATAACTTTCTAGTTATTTCTTTAAGTGTAACGGGAACAACAAGTGGTATCAGAGCCTCTGGTTTATAAAATCTTTCCAAAACTAAGAGTGCTCAAGGTTTTTAAAACCAAGATCCTACTATGGCTGATATAAATGTGCCCCAGCTAGTCGACAAAAAAGGAGGTAGCTATTCAGCTGTTGCTCCCAGACTAGAAGCTGGAAAATTTAGCAAGTGAAAAAAGCACATGCTTTGCTACCTGACTGGTATGGAACCATACTACATCACTTGTATCAATGAAGGTCCCTATGTCCCTAAAACTACTGAAGGTTTAAACAAACCTGAAGCTCAGTGGACTATAGATGAGAGAAGGGTGGTCAACCAAGACCAACGCCTGAGAAGCATAATTATATCTTGTCTCCCTGACGATATAATGGAATCAGTCATTAACTGTACATCAGCTAAACAAACATGGCTTGACTTGTTCCATAGCTTCGAAGGTCCCTCAGATACCAAGGAAAATAGGATCATGGATCTTAAACTTGAGTATAATACCTTCAGGGCCAAAGACTCTGAAAGTCTCTCTGAGACCTACACTAGGTACAAGACTCTGATAAATGAGTTATGCAATGATGGTGTAGTTTTGTCTAAGCATGAGATCAATGTTGGCTTTGTCAACAGTCTCCCTAAGAAGTGGCTAAACTTCTCTCTGGGCCTTAGGAATGCAAACCACATTCAGACCCTTGAACTTGCTGAGATCTATGGGAAGTTTGTCTATGAAGACAACCTAATATCAAGAAGATACCCAGACTCAAACAAAGCTCTTGAGACCAAAAAGGCCCTGACTTCCTCACCCATATCAACTGCCTTTTATTCTAATGGTATTGTGCAGGATTTTCAAGAGGATTCTGATTATGAGGTTGATGATAGAACCAGTGAGGAGTACTTAAGTGACTTACACTTGGAATTCCAAGAAAGGGTACTTCTTGCAAGCTCAAAACGTTTTATCAAAAGAAATCAGTCAAACTTTTCAAAAGCTAAAGCAAATGAGACCACTGAATGCTTTAAATGTGGTAAAAAGGGTCTGATGCGCGTGTGCGTATGCTCTAATTTATACCCACGGTATGTCGTTGTGGTTTTAGCAGTATTCAAGTTTTAAATTTATATTTAGCCGACTTATCATTAACACACACACTTTAACGAGCAGTGTACCCGGTCAGTATGAATATAATGGTAAGTAGAGTGTCGATCACTAAGAATGGAACGTATTATCTAGTTATTCTAATCAGTATTTTAATATCTTAAGTTAGCTATACAACCTAATCTAACGCAAGGGGGTTCAGCCTGAGAGACTGGCATGATTTGGTTGCAATTAAATAATAAACTAAACTAATAGGCACGAATCAGCGAGTAGCACACACGTACACAGATAAATACTCGAGACAATAAGAAGGCCTGTCCTGATAGTTAAGTAGCTTGTCACTTGTTTTATTGCTAGTTTTATATGAAGTGTATAGTTCGATGCAACGCACCGAGATTAAGTCCTTTCTCGTTGGTTCTAATCTTATCGGCGAGTAAACCCTTAATGATTACTTATGACTATCTTATTTATCTTTCTTCCTACTTTTCTACAGACGATAGAATGCATAGGCGATCTAATAAATAGGCGAGGGCAGAGGCATGGCGACCCGATCAACGCTCAGCTAGACACAGAGGTTATCAATGCACTAATAAAAGTCACCAAAGACATCAACATATAAACTTTAATTGATGGGAAAGCAATATTAAAGGGAGTGCAATCTTTCCGTTGTCACATTACACAAGCCACCAATCCTGATGAATTAAAGTTTACTAACACAATAAAACAAAACTACTTAATGAATTAAATACATGCAGGACCTTCTTACAGCTCTTGTATCTTCGTAAAAGGTGTGTCTTGTGCTGCTACTTCGAATGAATTCGTCCTAGGGTTTCTGTGGTCTTCGGTCTTCTAAAACTGTCGAACTCTTGAATAAGTCTGGTCTTGGGGTATTTATAGTTTCTGTCTGAGGGCTAGATGCGGCGCATCTAATAAGTAGATGCGGCGCATTGAATTAACTTCGCGTGGGGTCCAAGATTAATATATTCAGGAATATTCGTACACCGCCAGAAGATGCGGCGTAACTCCATTCTTAGATGCGGCGCATGTCCATTGCCGTCTTGGATAATATCTTGTGAAATCTTGATAGTGATGCGCCGTATGTAATAAGTAAGATGCGGCGCATCTGGAGCAGAATGTCTTGATCTTGTACATTTCAGTAGACTCTTAACTTCTTGCTTGTTTTGCTCCATAATTAGTCCAAAATCGCCAAGTTTCACCAAATACTTGTTTTTACCTGAGAATTACAAAAGTAAACAATTAAGTATCAATTCTCATACATAATATAATAAAACAAGTCAAATAAATAGGATAAATGACGGTAATAAAATGTACTTATTTGAGTTCATCAAATATCCCCCCACTTGAATTTACTTGTCCCCAAGTAAACCTTAGAATTAATCTTATGAAAATGTATCCTAAAAGATATTAGGATTTATTTTTATATTTAAGCATGTATTCATTTTTGTCATAATCATACAGCCAAACACTTAACGAATTAGAAGTAAAATAAAATATTTTGATAAAAGCAAATCTAATCGTTTAACTGTCCAGTCGTGACGAATATTCTATCATAGGCTTGGCAAGTATACACATCTCCCCCACTAAAGCCAAGGAATAACAAGTCTAAAGCGGTAAAAAGGGTTTGTAGGCTTAAGGGTTAATCATTCTCCTTAATCTCTATCGATCTCAAATTCCAGAAAAGGCGACAAAATCACAAATACATGATCGAATCCACGAACACGATACTTGCAATTGCTCAAATCCTTAACTCGAATAGGCTAAAGATAGGACCAAGTAATCTTTACCAATAATATTATATCAAAAAGGGCGACAAAATCATAAATACATAGCCGAATCCACGACTATGATACTTAAGATTGCTCAAATCCCTAATCTCAATAAATCAAAGGTTTGGATAAAGAATAATATAGGGTATGGATAATATTTGGGATATAAATTGGTGTAAAATGAAAAATAAACAAAACAAATAAATTAAAATCCTAAGTGTGGTTAATCACTATCCCAACCATCCCATGAATAAGACTCATATCACTGAATAACTCACGCTTTAACACTTGAAACACACGCTTTAGGTAGACACGAATTATACTCAACAAGATCTCAATCAAAGAATAACCTTTAGTTGGCGTTCCCATAACGTTCAACTCCCATTCAATCCATAGATATAATATACAACAAATAGTGGTGATATCAACCACTTAATACAAAACTTTACATAAGTTGTTAAAACAAACATCCAACTCTTTCTTTTTTTCTTTTTCTTTTCTTATTTTTTCGATTTTTTTTTTTTTTTTTTTTTTACTTGAAACATAAACATAGATGTGTAAAATTTCACAACTTTTCTATCACTTTCTTTCCGGATAATTTTTCCATACTTTTCATAACTTCAGAAATAACGGTAATAGTGAAAGTAGTAAACACACGAAAAATAAACTCAAAGATATACAATATTTACTTTCACTCCAATTGCATTGTGCAATTTCCTGACCTAACCATAGATAATGAATTACGCACGCGAACACAGGTAATGTAAGGAAACACACTTTGCCTAAAGCAATTAACCAACCACGGATTTTAATCTACAGGGTAGGCTAAGGTGTAAGGGTGTAACGAAACATTATAACAAAGGTGTAAGAAACGAAATGAATGGCTCTGAGTGTTTTTCTAGGGGTATCTTACTCTAAAAATGAGAGTAACAAAAGGGTTTATACGGGGGTTAACTAACCAGTGTAGTTAGCTAATAACACATAACATATAAAGGCTATTTGGGTGTAATCCTAGAAATTTACCAATTTAGACAAGTCATTCCAATTATATAAATAATACTTATTATGGTGGTCTCGAATAGTATACAAGCCAAGTTCTAAAGTTTACAAGTCACCGGCACACTCATAGATTTGTGAATTTTTGAAAAATCACAATTTTTGAAAATAACGTCATGTGTGCAGCTATGCAACTTAGACTTTAAACAAAAACATGCTAATTTTTTTTTAATTTTGATATATTAAGCGCATTTTAAGCATATTTTGAAAAGTTTAGGACAAGTAAGTGTTCTAATTCTCCAATCCCCCCACTTAAGTTAAACAACGTCCTCGTTGTTTGTATCAAAGGTTAAAAACTGGAAAATAAAAGAATTAGAACAGAAAAACTCCCCTGAGATTTGCTCGGTATGATCCTCCATTATTTGTATAAGAGCAAAAATCAACTTTCTTGTGGATGAGAACGTTTAAGCTTCATAATTGATGTATCCACAGGAAATGCAGGAATCTATAATACCACCAAGACTTTAAACACACCTAAGTTAAGAAGGTTCAAACTTGCATAATACATTAGTAGTTAGTAAAAATAAAATGTAAAAATTAAAATGAAAATCATCAGGTCAGTCGATGCGCCGTATCTTATGGAAGAAGATACGCCGTATCGAGCCTGGAATAATTACGAATCAGAATAAAAGATGCGTCGCATCCTTAACCAGGGATGCGCCGCATTAAAATAAACTGATAATAAGTTTTAAAGTCGAAAGTAAAAGTGCAGAAAAATAAAGTAAGATATGATCTGTACAGTTGATACGCCGCATCCTATGATGGAGATGCGCCGCATCTACTGCAGATCTGACAGACTCAATACAAAATCAGAAAATAAAATAAAAGATAAGCATGGGTGCCTCCCACGAAGCGCTTGTTTTTGTTCGAGTCACGAGCCTGACTCCACCCTTATTTACTGTGTAATAGGGTGTTGTTCCCCCCACTTGGGATCAAGTGCGGGTGATAATAGCAATAAACACGAAAAGAGTGTAAATTTGCTATTAAAGATGGAAGAAATAAATAAAGATCATACCTTGGCAATATATGTACATCTTTCCTATCCTTACCCGGTTTGGTTGATAAATTGGATGACTTGCCCATTCCATCTGAAAGAGTAATGTGTTGAGGAAAAATGAGTCTCCTTTCTTCTTGGTTAGTCTCTTTGGTAGTAAGGCGTCCCTCGACTTCCGCAGAATATGAGAAAGGGTCTTTGGCAAGTAAAAGTTTGAGTTCCTCAACAACCTTTATAGGGTCGAAATCATCATCTTCATCAATCATAGCAATGTTTAAGAGCTCATCACCAAATTCTTCCTCGAGCTCCACCAAAAACGGGTTGATCACAGGTGTTTCATGTGCTTCAATAGGTAGTGTAATAATTTTGACCTCATCATTCTTTTGTTTTGCAACCTGTTTAGGAAAACTAGCAAGATTATTAGTAACGGGATTAATAATATTAAATAAATTTGTACCACTTTGTGTTGTAAGTGACTCCAATTCGTCTTGTGAATCTCCATCTTCAACTAGTGGTCTTGCAATTTCAGCATCGTCCCGAATTTCATCCTTAAATAAGTAATCCCTGATTTCTTCAAATTCCCTCGTTGGGTCAAAATCTGGTTGAGGTATGTCATCATAAACTATGGCGTCAAATGGTTCGAAATCAAAATTAGAATACTTTTCATCTTCATCCGTTGGATTGTCTAATGGTGGTAATACGATTGCAGAATATTCTTCAACGTAAGGTTCCGTATACACATCATCTTGTGCAATCTCCGAAGAAAAAGTACTATCAATAACAATTGCCGGAATTGGTTTCAGGATATATGAATCTTCTTCATCATCATTTGACATACACCAAGTGTGTTGAAATGGCAATTTGTTTCTTTCTTTCCTTGACTTTTCATGTCCTAAAATCAAGTATTCTTCCATTGTGATTTCTTTCGTCTCAATGACTTGTGCATCATACCTCGCTCTCTTCCAGTTATACACCTGATTATTGCTCAAGGCTTTTTCCTCTTCAAACCTAATATATTCTTCCATTGTAATATCCGGATCGTCCATCTTCCTGAAATAAAACTTACTCGTGCAAAAGAAGAGTGAAACAATCAAAGTAAAATAAAAGTTTATGATATCTGCTGTTGATGCGCCGTATCCTATAAATGGGATACGCCGTATCTTATAATCGTAAAAATTTAATCTGGCTTTAATCAGAAAATAGATACGCCGCTTATAAAGTAGAATTCGCCGTATCAGTTTTAACGAGCAAAAATGTATACCCGGTCAGTATGAATATAATGGTAAGTAGAGTGTCGATCACTAAGAGTGGAACGTATTATCTAGTTATTCTAATCAGTATTTTAATATCTTAAGTTAGCTATACAACCTAATCTAACGCAAGGGGGTTCAGCCTGAGAGACTGGCATGATTTGGTTGCAATTAAATAATAAACTAAACTAATAGGCACGAATCAGCGAGTAGCACACACGTACACAGATAAATACTCGAGACAATAAGAAGGCCTGTCCTGATAGTTAAGTAGCTTGTCACTTGTTTTATTGCTAGTTTTATATGAAGTGTATAGTTCGATGCAACGCACCGAGATTAAGTCCTTTCTCGTTGGTTCTAATCTTATCGGCGAGTAAACCCTTAATGATTACTTATGACTATCCTATTTATCTTTCTTCCTATTTTTCTACAGACGATAGAATGCATAGGCGATCTAATAAATAGGCGAGGGCAGAGGCATGGCGACCCGATCAACGCTCAGCTAGACACAGAGGTTATCAATGCACTAATAAAAGTCACCAAAGACATCAACATATAAACTTTAATTGATGGGAAAGCAATATTAAAGGGAGTGCAATCTTTCCGTTGTCACATTACAAAAGCCACCAATCCTGATGAATTAAAGTTTACTAATACAATAAAACAAAACTACTTAATGAATTAAATACATGCAGGACCTTCTTACAGCTCTTGTATCTTCGTTCAAGGTGTGTCTTGTGCTGCTACTTCGACTGAATTCGTCCTAGGGTTTCTGTGGTCTTCGGTCTTCTAAAACTGTCGAACTCTTGAATACGTCTGGTCTTGGGGTATTTATAGTTTCTGTCTGAGGGCTAGATGCGGCGCATTGACTTAACTTCGCGTAGGGTCCAAGATTAATATATTCAGGAATATTCGTACACCGCCAGAAGATGCGGCGTAACTCCATTCTTAGATGCGGCGCATGTCCATTGCCGTCTTGGATAATATCTTGTGAAATCTTGATAGTGATGCGCCGTATGTAATAAGTAAGATGCGGCGTATCTGGAGCAGAATGTCTTAATCTTGTACATTTCAGTAGACTCTTAACTTCTTGCTTGTTTTGCTCCATAATTAGTCCAAAATCGCCAAGTTTCACCAAATACTTGTTTTTGCCTGAGAATTACAAAAGTAAACAATTAAGTATCAATTCTCATACATAATATAATAAAACAAGTCAAATAAATAGGATAAATGACGATAATAAAATGTACTTATTTGAGTTCATCAGGGTCATTTTGCAAAAGACTGCTATTCAAAAACAACCTCAGAACCCTCTTACAAATTTTCTGGAAACAATTCTTCCTCAAGAGCTAGCAAATTTCAACCTAAGATGTTTCAGTCTCCACAAACTTCTCAAAGTGGTCAAAAGGATTATGAAACTAAGTATAGGATGGCAAAAGCCAAGCTTGCTCTTCTTGAGGCCACTCCCTCAGTCTCTCAGGCTCCAGCTCCCAAACCTGTTCAGTCCAAGAACAAGGTCCTTATGGCTGAAGCTTATGACTGGGATGATGAAGAGGTCTCTGATGATGAAGAAATTCATGTGAGTGCACTGATGACACTTTCAGAGGGTGATCAGCTGGCTGTTGGAAAGAGCCATGCTAGAGATGGAGAATGGGTCAACATCACAATGAAGAAGGTAAACATTTTACTTTCAATGGATGATGATTCTGATTGGCAGTCTTATTTAAATTATATTTCTGTTGATCTCAAGTTTGTAGAAGAACAAAGGCTTAACCTACTTTCAAAATATAATAATCTTGTGTTAGAATTGAACAAATGTAGAGATGAATTGCTTGTACTGAAACAAGCCAAGTTAGAAGTAATCACACTACAAATTCAAAACACTGAGATTTTGAAAAAGAACCAAGCCCTTCAAAATGAACTTGACAAAGAAAGAGCTGTCATAAAAAGCTGGACTAAAAAGAACCCAAGAGTCTATGAATCTGTCAGTAAGAATCCTAGTGAGAACTTCAAGGTCATAGGAATTAACCCACTCACTGACACTCCCAGTGAGACTGACAAAGAAAGAGTCTTTATTCCAGCTGGCATTGCTTTTGAGCAAGACATGGAACCCAAGTCAAATGACTGGATTATCAGGGATAACCCAGTCAGTAAGTTACCCAACTTTGAGACTGGGAAAATCTTGCTCCCTGAAAGTCAGGCACTGAAAAGCATGCTAGGACTCACTGAACAACCCAGTAGTACTGAGTTAACCACTGAGTCAGAATCAGAATCAGCTATACCTCTCCCACCACTGAAAGTCCTTCAGGGAGCTTCTCCAAGCTCAGACCTCACTCCATTGGTCTACTCTGAACATTCTCCAAAGGAGAAATCAGGACCGGGAAAAACAATCCTGAAAAGGCTAATCCCTGATGTCTCAGTAAATACTGATGACTCAACAACTTCAGTCTCCTCTGAAGCAAAAGTCTCAGTAAACACTGATGACTCATCTACTTCAGTCCCTTCTGAGGTAAAATCCCAAAGTCCTGATCCAAGAATTGATCAGTTGACTGAAATGGTCAGGAAGCTGAGTGAGAAGATTGAATCTTCTGAGAAAAATCCTAAATCTAAGATTAAGGAAACAAAATCAGCTTCCTCAAGCTCCAAACCCAAAACCAAGCCCACCAAACCTCTGCTGATATGTGAGCTGTGTCACTTTAGAAATCATGTTGCTGATGATTGCTACAGAATCCTTTACTGCATGGTATGCAAAAAGGAAGATCACAGAACCTCTGATCATCAGTCATACACATCCTCAGCTAAGATGGCAAACTTTAAAGTAGTTGCTCTTAAGTACCCATCTGATGCTAAGCAGAAAATGAAAAAGGCAAAGCCTTTTGCCCCTTGCCCTCATTGTGGATTCAATGACCACCTCCCTGAGGATTGCTTAATGGACACATGCTGTGACCTATGTGGTGATCCCACTCATGACACCTCAGGACATGAGGAGGTCATTCAGGAAAGGAGAGGAAAGAACAAATCATCCTCTCAGTCTGCTGAGTCTTCCTCTGAAATTAAATGAAAAATTTGTGGGAGCTCAGTCCACTCAACCACTGACCTTGAATCATTATCTACTTTTAAGCAGGCTATTAAAGCCAAGCCCTCTAAGAAGAGGGGTCCTAGAAAGAACTGACCCAGTTTACAATTTGTGCAGAGACATGCCAGGGAGCTAATTTGGCATCTAGATAGTGGATGTTCAAGGAGCATGACTGGTGTGAAGCAGTATCTGCACAAATATGTGGAAGAATCAGGACCCAAGGTGGTATTTGCTGATAACTCATCATGTCCCACTGAAGGTTATGGTTCAGTAAACTACAATGGTATAGTCTTCACTAGGATAGCTTATGTAAATGGCCTTAAGTATAATTTGATCAGTGTCAGTCAACTATGTGATGCAAAATACATAGTTCAGTTTGATGATAAGCAAGGAACCATCTTCAATGCAAACAAGGAAGTTGTCCTTATTGCACCTAGAAGACAAGATGTTTATGTGTTAGACATGACTAGTCTGACTCAGAATGGTACTTGTCTCTTTGCTAAGGCCACTGAAACTCTCAATTGGCTTTGGCATAAAAGACTCTCCCATCTGAACTTCAAAAACATAAATCATCAGGTGAAACAAAACAAGGTCCTTGGCTTACCATCTCTTGTGTTTTCAAAGGATAAACCCTGCTCAGCTTGTGAGAAAGGCAAACAAAAGAGAGCATCCTTTAAAACCAAAACCAACTTTTCCATCAGGAACTGCCTACACCTTCTTCATATGGATCTCTTTGGACCCATCAGTCCTAGATCTATTAACCACGAGAAGTATACTCTGGTCATAGTGGATGAATACTCAAGATACACTTGGGTTTACTTCCTGACCAAAAAGAGTCAGGCAGCAGGAACTATCATGTCCTTTGTAAGGAACATTGAAAATCAAAATGACATCAAAGTCAAACAGATTAGGACTGACAATGGGACTGAGTTCAAAAACCATGAACTTGAAAGTTTCTGTGATGAGAAAGGTATCCATCAAAATTTTTCCTCACCTTACACGCCTGAACAAAATGGTGTGGCTGAAAGGAAAAACAGAACACTCATTGAAGCTGCTAGAACAATGCTAAATGGATCAGTCCTCTCAAAACATTTCTGGACTGAAGCAGTCAAAACTGCCTGTTACACACAAAACAGATCCATCATTGTCAAGAGACATACCAAGACTCCTTATGAGTTATTCAAGGGAAGAATCCCTGACATCAGCTACTTTCATGTCTTTGGGTGCCCTGTGTTTATTCATAATCACAAAGATCACCTAGGGAAATTTGATGCAAAAGCTGATGATGGATACTTCCTAGGATATTCCCTTGTCTCAAAAGCCTTCAGGGTGTTCAACACAAGGAGACAACAAACTGAGGAAACATTTCATGTTACCTTTGATGAGAGCACTGATGTCATCAGGTTCTCAAATTCCTCAGTGGAAGAGATAGGAATCGATGACTCATCAAGATATCCTCCTGATGAGTTTTATCCTGAAAACAATCCTTCCACT
The DNA here is from genome assembly GCA_021014915.2 of Artemisia tridentata subsp. tridentata. NCBI lineage: Eukaryota > Viridiplantae > Streptophyta > Magnoliopsida > Asterales > Asteraceae > Artemisia > Artemisia tridentata. The sequence goes on from CP139504.1 coordinate 20,491,328, forward strand.
CAGTATCAAGCTGATGCTGATATCTCCTATCACATCCTTCCTCATAACCTTCCTCACCCAAACATCACTGAGTTTATTGAAGCACAAACAAACACTGACTCTAACAATCAGTCTGTTCAAAGTGCTCAGGAACCAAATAATCTCAGTGATCAGCCAAATCATTCAGACACACAACACCCTGAAAGCCCTCAAGTGTCTGAACCAATCCCTTCACCTCTACCCAATCTGGCCTCCACCAGTTCTAATCAGTATCCAAGACCTCAGGACAGATGGACTAGGTCTCAGGATATAGAACTTATCAACATTGTTGGAGTGCCTACTGAAGGCATGCTCACCAGAAGCATGGCTGCTAAACTTAGTGCAGCCTCAGCCAATGAATGCCTATTTGTGGACTTCATTTCCACCATTGAACCCAAAAGTGTCAAAGAAGCACTTACTCATCCTAGTTGGGTTCAGGCCATGCATGATGAACTAGAACAATTTGACAGAAATAAGGTAATGACCTTAGTCAAGTGTCCTGATGGAGTTACAGTCATTGGCATGAAATGGGTATTCAAAAATAAATCTGATGAAAATGGCATAGTCATCAAAAACAAGGCCAGACTGGTTGCCAAAGGCTACAACCAGCAAGAAGGCATTGACTATGAGGAAACATTTGCACCAGTTACAAGAATGGAAGCCATCAGGATCTTCCTTGCATTTGCAACCTACATGAACTTCAAAGTGTACCAAATGGATGTTAAAAGTGCATTCTTAAATGGTTCACTGAAAGAAGAAGTTTATGTCCAACAGCCTCCTGGATTTGAGAACAGTGAGTTTCCTGATTATGTCTGTAAGCTTGACAAAGCCCTTTATGGACTGAAGCAAGCTCCCAGGGCATGGTATGAAACTCTCTCATCCTTCCTGATCCAAAACAAATTTGTCAGAGGCAAGATAGACAATACCTTGTTTATCTACAAGACAAATAATGATGTTATACTTGTTCAAGTATATGTTGATGACATCATCTTCGGCTCAACAAGTTATAAACTTTGCAAACAGTTTGAAAAACTGATGGCAAAGAAATTTGAAATGAGCATGATGGGAGAACTGACTTACTTTCTTGGCTTACAAATTAAGCAGACTGATAAAGGAACCTTTATCAGTCAGGAGAAGTATGTCAGAAGCATACTGAAGAAGTATGATCTCAGTGACTGTGCCTCAGTCAAGACTCCCATGGTCCCACCAAACAACCTTGGATATGACCTCACTGGTAAATCAGTAAATCAAACTCTATTCAGAGGAATGATTGGGTCACTGATGTATCTCCTTGCATCTAGGCCTGACATCCAATTCTCAGTATGTTTGTATGCCAGATATCAATATGACCCAAGAGAATCTCATCTCACTGCTGTGAAAAGGATCCTCAGGTACCTGAAGGGTACTCCAAGCCTTGGATTATATTATCCTAAGTGCTCAGGGTTTGACCTCAAGGGATACTCAGACTCTGACTATGCTGGATGCAACATGGATAGGAAAAGCACCTCAGGCTCCTGCCAATTTCTTGGTGGAAAATTAGTCTGTTGGAGTGCTAAGAAGCAACAATCAGTTGCCATGTCCTCAGCTGAAGCTGAATATGTTGCAGCAGCCAACTGTTGTGCAAATGTACCATGGATGAAAAGTCAACTCAGTGACTATGGCATTCAGTATAAGATGGTTCCCATCTTTTGTGATAACACAAGTGCAATTGCAATTTCCAACAACCCTGTTCTTCATCAGAGAACAAAACACATTGATATCAGATATCATTTCATCAGGGACCATGTCATGAATGGTGACATTGAATTACACTTCATCCCTACTGAATATCAGTTAGCTGATATCTTCACCAAACCCTTGGATGAATCCACTTTCACTAGACTGAAAGCTGAGTCAGGAATGTTGGATATTGAGACTCAGTCCACTGATTGAATCCATCCAACTGAAGTGTACATTCTTAGAACCACAGGTCCCTGAATCAATGTGTCCCTCAGTATCAAAGTCCACTGAATCCCCTTCCTGAAACCCGCAGTGAATGAGTAGTCATTCAGGGCCCTTATGATGTCATTCAATGCTTACTTAAATGCTCTAAGTATTTAGTTAGTAAATGTCCTAGGTAGATAACTGAATTCTTATTTAATATAGGAATATATGTTCCTTACCTTTCTGGCATACACGTCTAGGGCCCCCACTTTCCCACTAGGCATTAAATGCCTCTCCAATCACATTATAGAAATGTGATGACTCATCTCTGCAAACTACACTTTTTGCAGATGGCACAACTGTTCAAAATGACGGTTGCCGAAAAATATGGGGAAGTGGAATCGTGGCATTAAATGCGGACTTCAAATTTTTATAAAACAATTTTAAAAATTTTGAATTTAACTGCTCTATGCCCTAAATACCCCCAACCATTCCGCTTCCCTATAAATACCCATCCAAAAGAATTCACGCACACGTTTTTTGAAAATTATAAGCATTTAGAAACATCTGACCATTTTTCGACCAAAACCAGATCATAAAATGGCTTCCTCTAATGCTATAACCATCGCCCCCAATGTGAACTTCACAATGGAGGGCGTGGACCTGACCAAAAACAATGTGGTTGGAAATTTCCACTATCCTCAGCAATATGAGGGTTACAAGGATGTAGTTAAGTATTTACAAAACTGCTTCCTTGCCACAGCTTTTACAACTACCCCAGAAGTCATTTATAATGACTATCTCAGGGAGTTTTGGTGTACCGCAACGGCTACTAGCCCTAAGGACACCAAAGAGTCGATCATCACTTTCACTGTGATGAATGGGACTAGGACTCTCTCCCTGAACTACAAGACCTTCATCATGGCCACAGGTCTTAACTTTGTTGAGAACTTTGAGGCAAACCCTACTGATCAGGAAATAAAAGCTGAAATGCTTTTCCTAGGGCCTCATGATGTTAGGCGTCCTACCGAGTCTCCTGAAGCCTTGCTGGCAAAGGCTCCAATAGTGAAGACATGGTTTCACCCTGTCTGGAGACTTATGATGACATTCGTCATTCAGGTACTCGGAGGAAACAAATCCTCCACTGAGCAGTTGAACTCATCACAACAATTGATGATGTTCAGTCTCTTGGAGGGTAGAAAAATTGATATCGGAGGAATAATCTTCCGTGACCTCGTGTCAAAGCTCTCAGGGAAACATAGGCAAAGACACATGTCTTATCCTAGGTTCATTTCCTGTGTGCTTCAGGACCTCCTTGGTTCTGACTACTTAAGGTATGACGTTAAAGGCTTAAAACCTGACGTTCTTCATAAGACTAACTTTAGTAGTGACATTACTGAGGTACAACCAGTCGCCCTGACCACCTACATGTTAATGGTGATTCAGGGTGAAAATGTATGCTCACCAGTTCCTTTACCAACCAAGAAGGTGAAGAAGACCAAAGGGAAAGGGGGACAGTCCAGTAAGGTGGTTAGACCTAAACCACTCGTCACTGAGACTGTTGCCTCAGGCACTAAGAAAGTTGTTGTGACCTTGACCTCTAAGACTCCCATAAAAGAGACCACATTGGCCACAAAACAAACGCCAACGGAGGGTGCTGGGCAATCATCCTCAGTATCCTCGGGCACACCCTTTCCGAATGTCCCTACTGACAAAAACAAGTCAGGTGGGTCAGGAGCGTCCACCCACTCACATCCCAATGAAGGCACTGACAAATCACAATCAGAGCCTGAGGGAGTTCAGGGTTCTATATCCTCGGTGGAGCAGTACTACTCCACTGAGAATGGGACCTATACCCATTCACATCCCGTTAACGTCTCTAAGCAATCACACTTAGAGTCTCAGGGAGTTCAGGCCTCTAAATCCCAAAAGGACAGCACAATCCTGATGGGAAGGGAGGCCATCAACAATCACCAATAATACCTAGTGATTCTACTGAAAAACACCCGTCAGTAGATGAAGGTGCTCAGGGGGACAAATACTCAGGGGGAAACAAACCACCCGCTGATACGGAACCCATCACCCCCTCAGGCGGTCCAATTCACTTGGGAACTGATCCTAACAGTCAGGCTGGGAAAACCCCCCAGTTATTATGGCTAGTCAGGCTGGTAAAACCCCACCAGTTATTATGGCTAAAGGATCAGGACCTGGCCACAACAAAAGTGAGCCCTCTTTTGAGGGGGAGCTGGATTCCCTGAAGGCTCCTTCTCTGGCTGACTATGAAAATTTGTTGGCTGATGAGTCAGAGGAGGAGACGAATTTCGATTTTGGTGAGGATGAACCACTTCCTGATGTTGAGGAGGAAATGGAGGGTCCAATTAACTCTCCTCCGCAGTCTGAGCAACAACTCTCTTCTCCTCATCCTGAGGATCAACAACCCAGTTCACCATCATCTTTATCATCATCTTCATTAGGTGCCTCAGCCACCCCTGAGTGGTTAACCAAGTATGATAATGTTCATCCGCCTTCTGAAAGAAGTATGGCCAAATTCCTTCGCCAAGCCAACGAAGGTATTTACAATGCTCTTACTGATGAACTATCGGATCAGCATACTGAAGCGGAAGCCTCCTATGCTGACTTCAGGGCCTCTGTGGAAGAATCTCAGGACAAGATTCTTCAGGCTTCAAGGCTCGCTGACAAACAACTTGGAGAACTAACCAAAACCTTTGATGAGACAGCCACTGGTCAGCATCAGGACCTTGCAAACCTCCTCAAGGCCGTCGAATCAGTACAAGAACAACTTTCTGATGATCCCACACTGATTAAATCAATGAAAGACCATATGGCCACTCAGACGACTGCCTCCACCAACCTGACTGAGCTTCTTAAGCTCTTTAAGGGGGTAGATCTCAACGGTCTCAGGGAAAAGCAGGATTCCATTCTTCAGGCTGCTGTGGAATCCAAGGGGCACCTCAACAAGCTTTCCTCAGCCATTGATCAGCTCTCACAAACACATAATGAGCTGATCAACCACTACACCAACCGTGTCACTGAACTCTCCACCACCCAACAAGTCATGGCTACCGAACTCAGTGCCGTGAAGGATGATGCTTCTGAGACAAAGTCCATGGTCTCTGATATCCTATCACTTCTTCAGGCCTCTCATGTGCCACCACCTCCTCAGTCAGCAGGTCTTTTCACTGAAGTTCCTACACCTGCTGAGGGGGAGAAAAATGATGAAATCCCTGATCCTTCCTCTGCCTTGGTAACTGTTCCAAACCCTGATGCATCCACCAGTCAACCTCCTCTCACTGACAAAGGGAAGGGTATTATGACTAAAACCTCTCCTCCTGAACCACACTTAGTCAAGGCTTCAAACATAAGACAACCAGATCCTGAAGCACCATCTTTTGTTGACTTAGAAGATGGGAGAAGAGTCTATGGGACTCAGGAGGAACTTGCTCAGATCTTACATCAGGAAGATCTCAGGAAAGCACAAGACCTCACCACATCTGCTATCTATGAGGTCGCCAAGGAAGAAATAAAGGAGTCTGAGAAAGAGATTCAGGGAGATGAGTTCATCAGGCTTCAAGCCCAACTTCTTCAGAAACACAACATGGAAGCCAAACTGAAGCAAGAAAAGAGGCAAAGGGCATATGAAAGGTATGTATGGCACATGACCAAAACCAAAGGTGAAGGCAAAATCACTGACATCACCATTCACCCCACCAGACCTCTGAGCTTAACAATCCATAGAGGTCCAAGAAAGTCTGAACATCTTCCAACAATCAAGTTTTCAGACTATGGGTTAAGAGAATGGGATATGATGATGCCCATCCTAAGGAAGAAAACCACAAGCAAGAATACCCCAATCATCATCAAGTCACTGAGTGCCAAGTATGAGGAACTCGCAAAAGTGGCAAAGAGTCTTGGCATTGACCATGATGAGGCACTTGCTTCTCAGGGACTAACTATCCCTGAATTTACTCAGAAGGTTGGGAAGAAAAGGAAAGCTGTAGCTATGGAGCCTGAACAATACATAGCTGCACTTCACTGCAACAGAGTTCCTCCTCAGGGAGTCAAGTTCTGTCCTAACCTAGTCATCAAAGAACCTGAGTATGGCATCTTCTTCGTGGATGAATTTGGTCAGGAAGCCTTTCAGAGAGTTTCTGACATTGACAAAGTGGAAACGACAACACTCCTAGCCTACAAACTGATGGCACTTAATATCAGGGGCTCTAATAATGAGGAGTTTGTCAGGCTGATGGATCAGTTGATGAAGGAACGACCTGACAAAGAAGTGTTGGTGTCGAAGAAGGCAAAGCTTGAACTAATGGGTCTCCGTCAGGAACCTTAAGTATTTTGTTTAGCTGATAAGACTTTGTAATGACATGAATAAAATGTTGTCCCATGTTTATGTTATATTGTAGTCCTTACTGTCTTCTAGTTTATTCAGCATGAGAAGAAGTCATTAGCTCACTCATACTGATCAAAACACTTAGGCATAATTTATATCCAAATAGGGGGAGATTGTTGGGTCTATAAATACCCAATTATCTTAAACAGGATTTGAACACAAATTAAGCCAAGTGTTTACCAACCAAGAACAATTCAAGTCACTGAGTTAACAGTAACTCAGTGAGTCATCTTCAGGATGCTTAAGACGAATTCATGAAGAATGATTCACTCCTCAGGAAGGCGGTACTCCCTGAGTGTGACTTAAGCCGAAGAAGAAGATGATGGGTTCAGTGAGTACTGACAAGAGCTCACTGAACCCCTCAGTCTCCTGAACAACATAAAGACTGAAGACTAAAGACTGAAGACTTAGAATGAATCTAAGACCTGAAGTAAAGGCGGGATCGAGCGGGAAAGTTTGAAGAGGATAAGGACAAGTCTTATCACGCCAAAAGCAAACTTTCCTTAAAATGGCTTAAAGTCAAGGAGTGGTTGGGCAGACACTCTAAAGGACCTTTTAGCTTATTCCCGATGTAAATTCTTGGAAATGACAAAACACTGTTGTACTTTTGTCAGACTAGCATAGGTCAACTTGTACTTTAGTTATGGGCATTCTTTTATACGTGTGTATAAATAGATAGACGAGGAGAAAAGTAAGCTAAGAGTTGTGCACTAAAAGCTTAGACTTTCACAACCCACTTTTCTCCTCCAAAGAACAATCTACTCACTGAGATAGCTTAGTAGGGTCTTTTAGTTGTCACTCAAGAAAAGCTTGAGTTTAGAAGAGGAGAATACCATACCTTGTCTATTCAATCCCAAAGTGTTTATTCCGCAAAACACTTTGGGTAATAGATTATTTGATTAATTTCTAATAAGAATTTAAACGTTGAAAAACCCTTGTTGTTTTTATATTTACGTTATAACTTATTTGGTAAAATTAATCATACATTGTATCAGTCTTAGTACACAATTATGATAACTTTCTAGTTATTTCTTTAAGTGTAACGGGAACAACACCTATCCTACTGATTATTCCAGATTTAGCAAAATGGGACAGATTCATTTAAGGATGTTTCAAAGTGCATTTTTCTAGTTTTCAAGCTATTCTAGATTACTTCCAATCACCTCACAACTACTCTAACTCTACCTCATTATTATCAAGTGTTTTAGGGACTTAAGAACTCATAGAAATGTAAGCTTATGACCTTGTAGCTTGTTGTCAACTAGATATGTTTTAAGAAAATTAAACAAACATGTACAAGAGACACCAATACATATGCAACCATGCAATACAATAGCCAATCTCTAAGTCATGAAAAGGTATAAAAATTAGTTTGGAGACTTACTTAAGGTGATTTGTGAGAATCAAGAACAAATGAAACCCTTAACACTTGATTATAGTACCCAAATAAACACAAGTGAACCCTTGAACTTGGAAAACCAATTATTCTTGCTTCCTTTCTCCCCTAGGTCGACTAGTATGTGAGTGAGTGAGTGGTTATATATATATATATATATATATATATATATATATATATATATATATATATATATATATATATATATATATATATATATATATTTTTATATTTTTATTTTTTTTTTTTTTTCTCTTCTTCTTGTACTAAGGTGTGTAAAAAAAAGTGCTAAGTCTTCCTATATATAGCAAGTTAGGGTCCAAGATGGAATAGTTAGTCAAATAAAACATGAGGGTGGCTTGGTGTGGTGTGTTGGCCGAATAGGCTAGGAGGGGGGGGGGGGGCAAAGACTAGTCAAGTCTCCATTTGGATTTTACAACTCCATGTTTTAAGGTAAATGTCTAGTATTAATTGTAAGTAGAAAGTTTGTCTAGATATTGATATGGTTTAGGGGGGGGGGGGGGCGGCATTAGGTTAAGTGTAGGAGTAGAAGATTTAATTTTTATGTAATATGTATATATTGAATGTATTAGGTATTAGAAATAGGTATTGGTTATCGGTTTGGTAATTAACGTAAATTACGCGTAATTAAACGTTATGAGTAAAGAAATTACATTAGGCGTAAGGAGATATTTTTGAAACTTCGGCAATAATTTAGAAAGTGTAAAAATGCATTAAAAATGGTTGTTAGGAGTGTTGGGTATATTGTGTGTTCGTTACTTTTGAAAAGCGTTCATTAAATTTGTAATAAACAAAAATGCAATTGCCTTAAGGATTAAGGTTATGTTTGGAAAAAGTAGCTGTGAGCAGTAGTAGTGAGCTGTGAGTTGTAGCCACAGCTCACTGCTCACAGCTTCTTCAAGAAGCATTGGAAAAATGAGCTTTCCTAAAAAATAGCAAAGCTCACCGCTCTTTTACCAAACGAACACTAAAAATCAAAAAGCTCATTACTCACCTCTCTTCGCCCCAAAAAGCTCTGCGCCAAACATAGCCTAAATTACGAATCTGAGTAGTGGCAATAAAATGTAATGGCGTAGGCTAAATTTAGTCTAAAGTCGTAGTGCACAAGAGAGTTGTTCCTAGTTTTACGTTTATTTAACTAAAAAGTATTCTTTTAAATTTCAAAATAATGACTTAGAGTTTCGAATTAAATGTTGACGTGAAAAATTTTGGGTTGTTATAAACGGCCGGAGCAGCGTACTGCCAGATGTGACCAATGCCTGAAATTGTCATCGAAGTACTCACGTATATTCATCGAGAAAGCTAAGAGTAAGTGTGTCTTTTGCGGCGGAAAGAAGCTGAAACGTATATTTTATGTTTGGTGTGGTATATTTCAACTTGATTTATGGTAATGGTCTTGTAGCCTCAAAGGAGTTACAAGTATTAAAACCAAGTTTAATACACAATTAAAGTAGTTTAAGTCAAGCCATTATCACTAAATTAAGTGATCATTATGTAGCTTTTACCAAACCATAAACAAATGTTATTAAAACCACGTTTAATAAGTCAAGCCATTATCACTAAATTAAGTGATCATTATGTAGCTCTTACCAAACCATAAACAAATGTTACAACTCATTTGCTCTTCACTTTCCATTCTAAACACATCAATATGAGACTCGATATCTCATTTACACAACTTTACACCAAAGTTTCCGACAACACATACCAAATGCTCGTAGTAAAAGGACCACATTCACAACAAAAAACAACTCCACAAAAATAAATTAATAGATACAAACACTTTGAAAGTTTCCGTCCAAGAGAATGAATTATTGGAGAAAGGGCGGCGGCGGCTCATTCGGTTTGATCTCCCTGGAGGGGGGAGGCATCTCAAATTGCAAGATAAACCAAATGGTTTGGTCACATTACTATCACTGTTAGAGCTAATAAAAACAAGGGGTTAGAATAAAAATGAATATAGAGTCAAAGAAGTGGGTGGAAAGCTAGAAGTAGTGTAGTATGGTCCCAATCACATAGACGTGATGCAATATTCGTTCTTGCTAATGCTAGTGCTACCATTTACACTAGTGTTTTATCACCAAACCCCACTTTGTAATTTTTTACGGGACCTACTATGGTAACACCCCTTATAATGTGGGTCTTCTCTATTTTGGTCAAATTGTACAATCCGTGAAACAGACAGTATAGACGTCGGCAGCACCCAATCATTGAAACACCCCTAGAAGGGGTGTTAGGATATATCATCCTTTTTTTTACCCATTTACCCTTTCATCACGTGGTCACAACAAGAGAGTGACAAGGTAAATAAATGGTATGCTACGTAAATAATACCGCCGACTTGACAGAGATAAATTGTAGCAAGCAACGTTTAACGTTGTTTCTTTTGTCGGACCCAACCACAACCACCATTGTTTTTGTATTTATTTTTAAGATTGTGACGTCAAATGAGATATGTCTTACTTCACGTTTATCTCACATGAATTGCATATAACAAAAACTTGACTCAATTTTTTGAACTTTCCTATATAGATGCCAATATATATAAGAGCACAAGTTGTAGTGCTGCCCATGTCTCGCCAGACCAAGCTGAATGACTCGCCACCCCTAGCCACGACACCGTCTTGCCTGCTCATCCCTCGCCACTTTTCCTTTCGTCGTCTGCATAACGAAGGTAATTTCCGTCATTTTTTACTGTTTTGTCAGTGCCAAAAATATATATATATATATATATATATATATATATATATATATATATATATATATATATATATATATATATATATATATATATATATGGAGACTTTCTTGCGAGAACCATCTTATCTGCGAGAACTGACAGAACCACAAAAAACATATATGCACGTCTTTTAAAATAAAATAAAAATACATGCAAATCATCAATAATCGTAAGTATCCACCTATGTTCTTCAATATCATCATGAACTCATCCTCTTTTTTCACAAAAACCTTACACACGGCCGCAATATTGTCATTGCACGCCTTATAAGAACATACATGCACACCTTCAAAGAAAAATTTTGTATTTCCAATTTCTTATCAAATTCTTTAGAACAACCATGTTTTTTTTAAAACATATATGTTGTTTTTAGAACATATGTGCAAAAATACGATTATTGAAGGCGTGCATGTATGTTTTTGGTGGTTCTGTCAGTTCTCGCAGATAAGATGATTTTCGTAAGAAAGTCTCACTATATATATATATATATATATATATATATATATATATATATATATATATCTTTGCCTTCTTTTCTAAATAAAGTTTAATAAAAAATAAATAAAGTTGTAAGTGGTGGGCACCAAATGAGTAAGTTGAGGTTTGTTGTTAGTGAGGGGGATAGTTGTGGAGGTTTGTGAAAATGATGTGGCACCCCGTTGTTGAATTTAGGCATGAACAACAACAATTATACACTGTTCTGATGTATCGAATTTACCGAAGCAAATGGACTGTAAAAGAGGCTGTAAATCGATGTGTTTTATTGACAGAAAGTAAGATCTATTTATACATGTTGAAAAGGTATGATACCCCTTCATGAACCAACATAATGGTTCGATTATAACTGCCTATAACTACCTTATAACTAACTGTCTTAACTGCTTATGATAAGCATTCTAACTTATAATATTTCTGTGACTTATTTACCTATACATCATGTCACATCTTGTACATTAAACTATCTACAACACCCGTGGACCCCAAATGAGTAACTTATTTACCTATACATCTTGTACCATATTGTACATTAAACTATCTATAACATACTGCTATAAATTTGTTTGATATCGAAGATTATAGGCCAACACCCGTGGACCCCAAATGAGTAACTTAAGCTAACCACTACACCAAGAGCTCTAAGTGCTTTTATCTTAGGTTGTTCACGACTAAGGTACCTTCACTCACGAGTGTTATGCCTCGTTTCATTCACGCGTCACCAATCGGACACACACGAGTTTTGTTCGTGTTTGGTTACTTATTTTTATAGTTTGTCAACTTCCCAATTGAACTGGGGTACGATCTCAACACCTTAAAGTGTTCAGCTTGAGATATATGCTTCTCTTTGGATGTTTTTTTCTCTATTGTATTTATCGATACAAATTACATTTATTTACAATGTTAAACCTTAATGCATGTCGTGTATTTTATTGCATACATGTCTACAAGTTTTTACAGTATATTAATAGGCAACTGATGATGCAATTTGGTTCGAGTTCTAGTGAATCCGATATGTCATACGATATACCACTATTACATACTCGAAAATTGTGCAATGGTATAACTTTTACTTTAATCTGTTTGTAGAAAAGAGGCGAATTACTGTTAGATAAGACATGTTTGTTAAACGAAACAACAACCTATTAAAGATCTGTCGTACTTTATGCCAGCTAAACCTTGATAAAACACAACACTCTGTCCCTGTTTTACACAACACATAAATCAATATACTTTTGCTAATTACACAACCTCTCCTTCATGTTTCACATCACTTAAACATTTAACCGATTTGCACATTCATATTTTTTATTGGTACACTCAATTTTACATACATTATAATATAGGGGTGAGTTTATCCACACCCTCTCATAGGAAGGGTATTCAATCATTGGATTCATCGCTAGCTTGTATGGTGTGCATCGCAAGTTGTACAATTTGACCAAACACTCTCTGATGTGACAACATAAGGAGGGTATGTATAACACATCTCTAATATAATATAGTTGTACAATATTTATAGTCTATTTTATCTGTTTGTACAAATAAGTGTGTGAATTAAATCAAAACAAAAAAGAATGTTCAAATTAACTCCTTTTACTCATATAAGGGGACTCGGAGTCACAGGGGTACGGGCAAGCGGCATGGTCGAAACTGGCGATAACACTGCCGCCGGTTCAAAATTTATGGCAAAAAAGTATCACCAGCGGCTTGGCAAACCGCATACCATAAATTCATTTATCATGTAAAAAAGTGAACGTTGCAATACTTTTGGTATGAGTAAATGGTCCAAAAATTAAGAAAGATGTAAACCCAAAAATCAGTTGCAAATAAACTCAAAATCAAAATTCGAACTTTGTTCAAAGTGAATTTCAAATATCCAAAACATAAGAAAGATAAATAGTTAAGAATTTAACCTGTTATGTCTAATTCGATTATTCCCAAATCAACAGTGGAGATTGTGGGGGTGGTGCGGTGGTGATTGCTGGTGTACAACAGCGGTGGTAATGGTTTGGGTGGTGGTGTTGGCGCAGTGGTGAGAGGGTTTGTTTTGACTAAAGGAAGAAGAAGAACTGAAAAGGAAAAATGTGAGGTAGCAAATAAAAAAAATTTTTTTTTTTTTTAATTTTTATAATGTAATGGTTTTTTTTTTTTTTTTTTTTTTTTTTTTTTGTATTAATGAAATGGTGTGTTGTTATTAAAAATTGTTTAGTTTAAATATTAAAAAGAAAAAAGGAAAAAAAGTTAGGATGTATGAGAATTTATGCGCCGCCAGTGAATTAGGTTGGGAGGTATGGGAATTTATGGTAATGAGTTGGCTGAAGCTTATTGGTTGAATTTAGGAGGTATGGATGATTCGGAATTATGACTCCTAGTGCCTATCTATGAAGTTACTTTTTTTCAACCCTTAATAGTGTTTTCTTATCTCAATCTTCCTTTAATAAACCAAAGGCTGTGATATACTGACCCTCTCTATGTAGGGAGGGTGTGTTGACTTCCCGCTGCCGCCGCTTGTACTGTCTGCTTTGTCGGCTTGTACATTCCTTAAAAATAGGTGAGGGCCCATGAGTAGAGAGGGTCCGGTTAGTATGACTCATAAACCAAACCCAAAAAAAATTGGACTTGTCTAATCAAATCTTGAATTAATTAGGGACAGATTATATTTTCAACTTGAAACATTGAATGAAACAATGTATGGTTATATTTACATAATGTTGACTTAAAGGGAACATTAGACATTTAGACCTACCACATATTCTTGGATTTTTTTAAACTAGTTTCAATAATGCCGTGTGAACTTGGGTTTCAATGTAACAAGATGTAGTTAGGGGGACACGATACATGAGATTATAACGATAGTCAAAACTATGAAAGTAGATAAAATAAGGCACGTAACTATAGAGATAAAACAATATCTTAAAACACTCAATCAACCAACTTAATGCACACGAGTTGAAGGTAACCTTTATCCTTTTGAAGTCACCTATTGAGTATCAAAAGGGTAATATATGCCTAAATATTCTCTAATCAATCTAATCCAACAATTAATTATTCCAATTTGAAGTAAACTATATGGTTAAAATATGTAATGAATTCTTTTAAGGGTTTTGTTAACCACAACCCTATAGGTTGTGAATAGGGTTGTGATTAAGATTACCTTAATTGGAAAATAAATAATTAATTAACAGTAAACATTCCATCTATAACAACACATTCCTTAATTACAATCATTAAAAATATATAAATATGAAAATAATGAGTTCATTAAATGCTATTTTACACATATGATAAGGGTTAATCACAACCTCATGGGTTATGGTTAACAAAACCCTTCTTTTAACCATAAACATAGTTACAAATACATATTCAAAGTTTCAAACTATGGTCTAGGGCTGAGCATTGGTCTAAAACCGACCCGACCCGAATCGACAAAACCGAAAACCGAAAATCGCAAAAAACCTAAACCAAAACCGAACCGAATATGGTTGGTTCGGTTCGGTTTATGTGTGCTTGTGTTTGTTTTTGTAGGTTTTGGGTCGAACCGAACCGAACCGAACCGACCGAAAACCGAAAATCATGAAAAACCTAAAACTAAACCGAACCGGCGGGCTGTCTGGTCGGCTTCTGAATATTAAAAAACCCAATCTTGTAGTTTAGAATAATTGGCAAGACGGTCTTGCCAATGATTCTAAACTACAAGAATGGGTTTTTAATATTCAGATTTAGAATACTGTTTTAATTAATAATTTTGTAAGAACGTATCAATAAGACGGACGAGTTATTACTAAGATTGATAAACGTGATAATATATACGACTTCTTTTGCGACCTAAACTCACATGTTTGCTTCAACATTTAACCTTTCTTTGCTTCTAAGTGAATTACCATGAAACTTGGTAACTTCCAATTTTATTGACGTAAAAAAGTTAAAAACGTTGTCGGATAGAAAGTTGTTACACAAGAAGTACAAAACACAATAATATACATGCTTCTAATAAGAATGTGATTATGCCTTCATGTAACAAAAGGACAAAAAAAAGAAAAAAAAAAGTAATGAATATTTATATGGTTATTTCAAGTGAAGATTAGATAAAACTTTGGCCATTTTAACTATGTGTATCAATAAAAATTTGAGGCGCATGTTTAAGAGTGAAGCCCCGCAGGATATCACGTTTCAAGTATAATACAAGGTATTTATAAACTACAAGCCTCGTAAATTCTAATAGACTTAAGCCTCCCGACGGGATTAGACCTACACACATAATTATCATCTAATACTTCTCGCAAGCCGAACAACTCGTCAAAGCTTGGATTGAATTTGAAAACTAAAACAAAAGAAAAAGCATAAATAAGAGACAAAAGTATTAATGCAATATTAATTTTTTTTCAAAGATATACGAGAGCAAGCGGTAGCAAATCTTCAAATAACAACAACAAAAGCGAAACATAGCATTAGCAAAAGCAATGAAGCAATTTTTTTTGGCAGCAGGTTGCGGCGGTGCGTGCCATCATTCGAAGATGGTGGTTTTTGTGCATAATTGAAATATAAATGGCGCTAAACGCGTCAATTGACTCCAAACGGTTTGAAAGTTATGACAAATAAATAGTATGCATGTGATGTGTCAGCCATAATCTACATTTTTTTTTTAGATAGAGATAAATAGTGGTTAGGGTTTGACGGACTCACATAGAATCATCGTCTCATAGTGACCAACTAAGTCTTGAAATCAAACTCGTTCACGATACCGTGTTGAACAGTAAAAAAACTAATAAGATATTACGTTTTATCAATAAAGTATCTATAAACTACAAACGTCGTAAACCTTAGCACACCTAAGCCCACTGACGAATTCAAGACTAAACACATAATTATCAACTAATAGTGCATAGATGATTTTTTTTTTTTTTTTTTTTTTTTTTTTTTTTTTTTTTTTTTTTTCAAGGCAACAAGACATTTATTACGACTACGAGCAAACTAGTTGATATGTACATTACTAGGTAGAAACAGAATAAAAAGGATGCAACAAATGTTGACATTACTAGGTAGAAACAGAATAAAAAGGATGTAACAAATGTTGACATCAAGGTTATAAATAGTGTCAGGCGTGCCGTGGTGGCATAACCAAGCGTCACGTCTTAGATGCTATGGCGAAGCTATAATATTTTTTAAAACGTGACTTAAAGTGGCACAATATATGGAAATATTTATAGATTTATATATTATGTCACATTTCGTATATATCGAGTTTATAAAAAGTGTTATATATAAGGAATTAAGTCCTATTGTTACATGTAATCTTATTCATTTCTTAAAACAAAAATATTTTTTATCGGAGTTAAATTCAAAAAAAGCGTCACGCCTCGCGTCTTAGCACGCCTTATCGTATCTTTTCATGTCTCATCTCACATCACGCCTAAAGTCAACACTTTAATCTATTGCATAACGTAAATGTCACGTCTTGCGCCCTAATGACGCCTTAGCGCCGTCATGATACACCTTTTACAACACAGGTTGACATACGCAAAGTCTTTTGTATTACAAAATGTATTTGACAAAGTCTTTTGTATGGCACGTGATATCCAAACCCCCCCAAAAAATACAAAGGGCACCCCCCCCTGTTTTTTTGGGTTTTTTATATATATATTTTTATTTTTTTTATTTTTATAATTTTGTTTATATACAAAAAAATATAAACCTTAAAGTGCGGAACAGAAAATATAAAGTTTAATAAGTTAAACGCTTAAAACTGTCAGAAATACGGAACAAAAACTGACAAAAAATTGTGTTATACTGAAAATAAATAGAGGGACAAAAGAAATATTTGACCCACCCCTGATTTGACATCATAGGAGGGTTTGTATAGTGTACCCTTTTTGTAATACAAAAGGGCCTCTATTATAGGAAACTCCTTACCATGTGGGGGCCGCCTATTTTTATCAAAATGTACAAATTTTAAAGCAGACAATACATGCGACGTCAGCAGGCAAAAGTCAACACCCCCTACAGGTGTCTGGATAAGATGGGCCTTAGAAAAGTAAACTAGCATGGGGAGATGTGTTTATACTCTAGTCCAATAAGACCAATTTGCTGGATGAAGAGGGAGCTGAGGTGAGGTATGTGTGACACTCTAGCTTAGTCCTAAATATTACAAATAAACCCCCTATCACAAAGTATGTGAAAAGAGAATATTATTTTTATACACTTTTTGTGGTTGGTTACACAAGGCATGCTTTACTTGTTGCAAAACAATACATATATATTGGGATGATGCATGGTATACACATATGGTTGCGTGTGTGTATAATTAAACTGTCAAAATGTGTGTGTTTGTTTTTTGAGTGAAAAAGAATCTCTCTCTTTTTATTTACTCTTTCCTATTTTTATGCTTCATTTCTAGTCTCACCATTTCTACCTGTTCCCTCCCTATTCTCTGCCATTTTTCGCAACATTTCAGGCACACACAAAATACACATATTCAGCTTTAACAGGTGCTAGCTGTATATTACTAGCTTATATATAGGGCCATAAAGCAAGAAAAAAAGATATTCTGTTTATTTTCAAATCCCAAAAAGAGATTTTAAGTTCTGTTATATATTTACTCCATATTTCAAAGGGTGTTGTAGTTTTCATTTGTCACATATCTTTTCTTTGTCTTTCTTGGGTTCTTTTCTTGATTCTCATTGAGCAAGGTAAAATTTTATAAAGTTATATTTTTCTATATTGGTTTTTCTCATTTTAAATTACCCATAATTTATTTTTTCATTTTTGTAAGTTGGTTTTGAAAATTATGTGAAAAAGTTACATTTTAGGTGATTTTTCATATTTGGTGATTTCTCATCTGGTTTTGAGCAAAAGTAGAAAAAGATTGTACTTTTTTATGGGTTTTGTTCACTATATCTAACCATAGTTTCTTTTTGCATTTTTGCAGGTGGGTTTAGAAAAGATTTGAAAAAGATCACATTTTAGGTGATTTTAAGCATTTTCTTGAAAGTTTTTGTAAAAAAAAGTGAAAAATGGAAGGTGGGTATTCAAGGAAACTGTTGGACTTGATACCTAATGAAAGAAACTGGTTGGTAAAGAAAGAAGATGACCATGGTGATGGTGATGAAAAGAAGCTTGAGTTAAGGCTTGGTCCACCTGGTGTTGATGAAGATTGGTCAGCAAAAAACAAACCAAAACCAGCTAACACATCTCAGAAAAGGTACATAATTGAGAATAATTGTTTAAATGGTCCATGCATGTAAATAAAATGAAATGAAATTTCATCTTTGTTTTTTTTATCTTTTAGTCCTGTCATTTCTGCATCTGTTTGGATTTCATATCTTTTTATTTTTATATTTTGCTTTGTATGTATGTGTTTCTTGTTTTGGGGAAACTCACCCAACTTATCTTGTTTTGTTTTGTTTTGTTTGGACACTATTGGTGGTACTATACTACTATGTATTAAATTTTGCAGTATGATCACTATACTGTTTATAACCATATATTTATTGATTTTAGCAATTAATTTCATTTTTTTTTTAAATATCTAGTCTTTTAGGCAAATTATATGTGAAAATTTGAGCTATCTACTTTTATATTGTTTGGACACTGATGGTGGTACCTTGTATTAAATTTCAAAGTATCATGAGAGTCCTAGTTTGTTTATGAGCACCTATTCATTAATTTTAGCCAAGAGGGTTCAGTTGTTTTTATAAAATTTTCATCTTTTAAGCATTTTTTTATAGAAAATTTGAGTGATTCTTGATGATCTTGTTTTCTTTTGGATGGACTGTATTGGTGGTACCATGTATTAAATTTGGAAGTATCATGACAAGTACTAGGTCTAGTATTAAATAAGCAACCACTTATTCATTAACTTTAGCTATAAAGTTTATGGGGTTCATTTTTCATATAAAGAAATTGTCTTTGTAGCCAATTTAATCTAGGGGTTTAAAGTGAATCTTGATAAAGTCAATAATGTTTGACACATTTGAGTGACTTTTATGATCTAGTATTCTTTTGTTTTGGACACAATGTTATTAAATTTTGAAGTGTCATGACAGTAATTGTCTGTTTGAAACCACATATGTATTTATTTTAACCATAATTCATTGGTTATTAAAGGATATAATATTTCATATTTTCACTAAACTTGATCCTAACTATTGACATTTTGACAAACTTGAAGATGTGCACCTGCTCCAGTTGTGGGATGGCCTCCAATTAGGTCATTTAGGAAGAATATTGCAAGTAGCAGCAGCTCAAAACAGTCACCTCCTTCCGATTCTCAAAATGGCGTGGTTTCAAACAATGTTGTTAAAAGCCAAAAAATGGTGGAAAGTTCTCAAAAAGGGCTCTTTGTAAAGATCAATATGGTCGGTATCCCAATTGGTAGAAAAGTTGATCTTAGTGCTTATGACAGCTACGAGAAGTTATCGGTTGCTGTTGATCAACTCTTTAGAGGACTTCTTGCAGGTTAAAAATCTTTACAGATTTGCTTTCATTTATTACTTTCTAAACGATTACGATTTGTTTTCATTTACTAAATAATATGCATCATGTGTTTGTACAGCTCAAAACGACACATCGGGTACTGGAGTTAATGGTAATCTAGAGAACGAGAAAGCGATTACAGGCTTATTAGACGGTAGTGGCGAATATACTTTAGTATACGAGGATAACGAAGGGGACAGGATGCTTGTTGGGGATGTCCCATGGCAGTAAGCATCTCATCACTTTGATTTTGATGCTTTTTTTCAATAATAAATACATTCTCTTGGTAGTATTTGATCCATTTTTGATCATGTGGGATATTTATTGTTTTGTTAAGTTTATAGTCTATAATAATATTCCACAAGTTGTTTCTCTCTCTGAGACCACATAGGTCTAAAAAAAAAAGACATATTTTTCGGTTTTGTCTACACTTAGATTCCACAACCATACTGGCATATCATTCCTTTATTAAAGTATAGACACAAAAGATGCTTGTTGTAATGAAATTTGCTTCTTAAACAAAGAATTGTAGATCAGAATATGATGTTTTGGATTGGTAGAACGTTTGGCTGACAACTCATGTTTAACTGCCTAACCTTTTATAAACTAATGCAAGTGTCTCGGCTAATGCATATGGACCACTTGGGCACTAATCTGCCACCCGAATATTGTTGTTTATTCTTGCTTACTTCATAATCGATCTTGGTAGTTTTTTGTTTTAAATATATTCAAAACTAATTATCTAATTAATGTTTTTTTGCAGCATGTTTGTTTCTGCCGTTAAGAGGCTGCGTGTAATCAAGAGTTCTGAAATTTCTAGCATATGCAGTGAGTTAACCTTGCTAATTTACACCCTGAGTTCTAATGTTATAATGCACGCATAATTTATTTATCTGTTATTGGTTTGTTACAGTGGGAAGTAAGCAAGAAAAGGTCCAACGTTGTTGATCATGGCAGCTTAAAGCGTAGCGGTAGCTGTTTGCTGTAGTGTTTATATGAAGAATTTGGATTGAAGAGACTTTTGTTGTGTTTTTGTTTATGGAATCAACATGTAAAATTGGTTTTGCTGAGCAAATTTTCTTAAGATTTGATGTGGGATTAGTAGTACTAATTGTTAAAGCTTTGTGGGAATATGAATGAATTTAGATGTTAGTATTAATATGCATATTTGCTGAGTTCAATACAATATCGATCCAATCTGTTTGAATGTTGTCCGATATTACATTGAAAGATTCATATGCCGATAACATTGATGCATTAATTGGTAGGGATGTTCATGGTGCGTTTATCCGTGAGTTCATCCTTTTTTAACATTCCGAGTACCTACATACAAGCTTGTTAAGTTACTAGTAATATATTTAGGGCCCGTGACATGTTTCGAAACCACATGTTTTCATCTTCCATTTCCAATACATTGTTGACAAATTGAGATTCACAGTTTGAATACAGCTTTATTAACTAGGGAAGTACCCTGAAGAGTTTTACAACAATTCGCAGCTCGTGTTATATTGAACTAAAAGGTTTCCCTTCACGGTACACTTGATCAAGAAATAACCATACTAAAGATAAGAACACTTTTAGCTACGACGAGTGCCTCGGTGACCTAAGATTCTAGTCGACGTCAGTGTTCACTTCCTTATCACATGATCAAATCCGCAACTTCCCTGAAGTCCAACACGAGTCCTTCACATTGTCAACACGCGAACACAGCTTCTGGTGCTCCTGAAACAGAAATAAACCAAGCAGCGTTGAATCTCTGTGGATGGTCTTTATAATGATTAGCTAATATGGCAAATATAAACCGTATCCATGGCCTTGATGAAGTAAGAGCGGGTGGGTTAGTAGTCCTTCCAATGGTACAATAAGGATTGCTCGTAATGGATGTAAAATCCAGCATTCTTTAGGCCGAGCCAAATGGAATGACCTTTGCACAGAAGGTTTCCCGCCTGTGAAAGTTCATCAATTAGCAAATGCACATAGGCTGCTGCTTTGTTATGTGACATCGCATGCGCAAAAGATCTTTGGCAAATTTTATACTCGGTTTGTTGGTGAAGATCCATTAGAGCAGAGGGTGTCATAACCTGGGTTAAACATTCACCCAGTGCCACGTCAGCGCCACATCATGTTTAACCTTTTTACCTTTAACTAAAAAAAAAACACCCCTTGTCATAACTCAGCCTTAACTCAACTATTTTCAAATTCAACCCCTAAACTAAAACTAATACTTTATTTATTAAAAAACATAACATTAATTTTTAAACATATTACAATACGAAATTAAAAAAAAAAAAAAAAAATAAATGTTACAACGAAAAAAAAAAAAAAAAAAATTACGAAATAAAAAAAAACACAACACAAAGCAAACTACAACATAAAGGAAATTACGAAATACAATTAAATCTAGTGACGAGTTTGCAAGTTATATTTTTTGATGATTTGGTCATTTTCTTCATTGATCCAACCCACAACGTTTGGATCCTTGCCGTCAGTGTCAATTATCAAAAATTTCATCTCCTAACGTTGCGTTATAAGTTGGTAGGGGGGGCGAAGTGAACCTTTTTTTTTTTTTTACCCTTAACGCCGCGTTAAAGGTTTAACGTTGTCCTTTAACGTAGCTTTAACGTGGGAGCATGGTGTGCTAACGCAAGCCTTAACGCCAAAATGTGAAAGTTTAACTCGGGTGTCATGTTAAGACACCGAGTGCTCTTATAGTCGAGTAAAATACAAACTTATGTAGAAACATCGTAACCCTTTAGTTGATTTGTTTACAGTCTATTCAATTTATTTTATGATTCAAATGAATGTCCAAACAATACTGTTCTAAAGTTACTGTCAATTCTTCACAAACACAAACATACAGAAAGATGCAAATTAAAGAGAAATAAACGCTTAAAAGAGTTAAAGATGATTGTATCGAATTAGATTATACTATATTTATCGTCATTACAACTTTGACTCTTCCTAAGAATCCCGCAAAAGATTTCCCAACGGAAACTAACATTAGGGATTATGGAGAGCCACGGTTAAACCTAACACACTAGCCTACACATAGAAACTGTACATCAAGACTCAAGAAGACTACCCTAAGTCCTAACTCCTAATTACTTTAAAAAAACCAAAAAAACAAAAAACAAAAAACAAAAAACAAAAAACAAAAACAAAAACTAGATTTTCTTCCCAAGTGTTAACCTTGCTTTTGAAACTCGCCTTGCTGTGCAGAAAACAATCATGGCCAGAGAAACAAGCAAGTCAAATCCCACCAAAAGCATAACTACTTACCAGAATTGGCTTCCGTCCTTTAACAGCCTATCCTCTTTCAAGCTGTTGTCGCGACATCTAACCTGAAATAAGCAAAATACCATACAAAACACTACAGTCAACCGATGTAACTTTCAAGAAAAAATAAAGATTCAATACTTGCCTCATAACCGTCTCTTGTTCCACCAAGTCCGCTGCTGCTCTTGAATTTAGTACCATCTCGAGTGGTTCCACCTTCGGCTTCATAACAAAAAAAATCAAGCCAAAAATCACAAGTTAGAAAAAATTCAAGTCACTTAACCTCGGTTGGGTTTAAACAGCTTCAAAGGCTTCCTGAACATTAAGCAACCAAAACCAAGGTTAACTTTCGGGCAAAAGGTTAAAAAAATAATATTTCGAACCAAAACCTGAACTTCAAACCCTTGACTGTTACCCTCACGCCCACGCACGTCATCTGACTCAGCCTCGCTTAAATGACCCGAATGATTAACAATGACGGGGGAAACTGAATCACGGCTCTGTGGGCTCAAGGATTTCCTCCTTTTCTGACAATCGTCTTGATTTACACGTGTATCTTCGTCTTTTCTCTTTCTGGTAACTTCCTCACTAGAACCGGTTATAGATGGCTGTTGAGATACAAGCCTGGGCTGTCGAGTACGTTTATGACCATCTTGAAACGCATACAAAGGTATCTGCTTTCTACGCACATGGGAAACATAGATATCCATCCCCGGTCTCCAAAACCCATACATATTCACCGAATGCCTAAACTCATCAACAGTCCCACGTATATCAAACTGTTGACCCTCTTGAATCACTTCTCCTTGTTTCCTCTGCAGTCCCATGAAGAATGCGCCGTGTGAGCACTGCTTTGATGGATCGGAGTACTCGTGAGGGTAAGGGTGGCACTGCAGCTTCCCCGTCGTGTCACGCTCAATCTGTAAAAAAACAGAAGGGTATAGATGACCACACAACAAAATCAACTATCGAAGTCAAACACTCAACAGAGTTCAACACATTACCATCAAAGTCAACTGTCTTAGACGAGATAACACCCAACCTTTCCAAGAAAGGAGATCATCAGTATTTGCTGCAACTATATCGATCTGCAGATAATTTCTGTAACTCTCGAAGAACATAAACGGTTCAAACAATGCAGACCACTGAGCTTTGTGAAGTTCTATCTCCTGAAACAAAAAAAGTCGATGTTCAAACTCAACGTCAAGGTCAACCCCTGAAAGAACAATAACCAAGAAACTACCACATCTTAACACACCTCGCATATTCTATTGCCAAAGAGGAACTGTTCTTGCATGACACGAAGTGTGCTAGTGGAAACATTATAGCTAGAATTCATGCACGGGTATGCAGGTGTTATAATCGGCATAAGGTGAGTCCTGTCCTTCGGGTTCCTGCGAGGGTCCCATACAGCAAACCCGAGCTGCTCCTCTTGTATCGCGCAAAGCATTACTGGATTAGGCCAACGCCACTGTGTATACACCCTGAAAAACCTCGACACCAGCATACTTGGTATAGCATTTGGGTAAAACTGACAAACCCGTGCCACCAGAAGAGCCCAGTTTACACCACCAAGAAATCCAGTCACCTGAAGATAACAGCATACATGAAACTTTAACGAATAGAAAACAAACTTTTTATCAGGAATCAATGTGCAAGCCAAACCTACTTACATTCGAATAAACGCCACGCCTTTTTGCCCAAAACTTTAAACAACGGAGTGTAGTACGAAAATGCTGAAAATAATAGGAGAGATACAAGTCAAACGCTACAAAAAATTTAGCAAAATTAATAACTCAGATAATCACCTCAACATTTGGAACATGTTTTAGTATCTGATCAGCAACTCGGCAACCATTAAGACTCCTAACAGTCGGCTCGTCAACTTCGTACAATACAGAAGCATCGGATATGTCTAGGTCCTGTTATAAATTATTAGCAACAGTAAAGTTTAGTCTCAATCAAAGTTTAAGGCAGGCAGTTAAAATATACCAAAAATAACAAAGGCTTACGTCTGGGACAACTAAACTAGAGATGCTGGCATAAAGAAGATCAATTGATATTCCTTCAAACTTGAACTTCATAACCGGAACATGAGCATCAGGAATTGGTTGAAGTTCAGTAACTTCCTCCATTCCTATCAAGATATCGTGCAATACGAAAAAGAAATCCTCCTGATAACAAAACATGAAGTAATGTGAACCATATGTATTCAGGACTGCATAAACACACTTCTCCCAAAACCTTGATGAAACTGTAACTTACATCTCGATTCACATAAGAAGGCCCCACACACAAGGTATCAACGTCTGCCCCTGGACCATGAACCTACCACCAAAATTTGAGAGCTTTAGACGACCAACTATTAAAGACGAACAACGATCTTTTATACACAATGATGCAAGATGAGTCTCCCTTACCCCAAGACGGTATGAACCAAAAGTATATAATACTGCGTTTGCATCTGCCACCATCTGATCTGTGTACCCTCGTAGACGTGTAAGTTGCTTCACCCAATCAACTACAATCTATAAAACGCAAAAAGACAGCCAGTGAAAACATAGAAACCAATAAAGTACACAACCAAAGCTTCCCCATTAACCAAAGGCTATCACATATCCATACTTATATCGATCGTTCATTATCGTTATCAAGATTAGATTTACCCTGTGCACATATAGTAAGAACACTATCCTTTAACTGAATATATCACACTTCAAATTCCACAACAAATTTTAAAATTTGGATTTTGCAAAGTACCTAAACTAATAACAGTAAGCCATCTTCAATGCTAATCTAATCCTAAATCCAACACGGTATCAAGCAACCTTACATTATTCACAGCTTATAATACCTAGTACAACCACCCAACATTGTTAAATATATCCTCGAACACAATTCCGACATGAACTCAATATCCACTGTCGCTACTGCTAACTAGTACCACTAGTTTTGCTAAACATACCCTTAACATAAACTAAGGTTCCTTGGGT
Source organism: Artemisia tridentata subsp. tridentata (assembly GCA_021014915.2). Classification (NCBI taxonomy): domain Eukaryota; kingdom Viridiplantae; phylum Streptophyta; class Magnoliopsida; order Asterales; family Asteraceae; genus Artemisia; species Artemisia tridentata. Next base: position 20,517,082 of record CP139504.1, read on the forward strand.
ACACTTATCGCATACTATTTGACAAGCCCAATGCCCACTACAATACACAAGTTTAACATACAAATTAATCAAATATACAAAAAAAGGTACAAAAACACATATATCCCTAGGGGGTGTTTGTTTCGGATTATATAGCCGGCTTATGGCTTATTTGGTTCTGGGCTTATGTTACATAAGCTCACTTTTTGCGGCTAATTATAAAACCTTTCGGCTCATATGAGCTTATTATGTCATAGTAAACTTATATAAGCCAAAGAGTTTCAAAATAAGCCACAAAAAGTGAGCATCTGAAACATAAGCCCAAAACAAAATAAGCGATAAGCCGAAACTGACCCCCCTTAATGACTAAGAATAAAACTAAATAGCTAATACTACTGCTAGTCTGCTACTAGTGCTAGTTTTGCCAAACATAACCATAATATAATCCAAGGTTCCTTAGTTACACTTACATACGATCATCTCAATACCATAAACAATTAACATACAATTTACCCAAATAAATCAATATTATATAAAAAACCAACCTTTTTAATCTTGACAAGAACTTGTTCCCTCTTAACCGCTTCTTCTTTACTCTCATATAAACCAGCATCAACCAACATCTTAAAAACAAACAAAACTTTTTAACCAACTAACCAAATCAAAAAATAAAAGATACCCAAATCAATAAATCAAAAACCAATCAATAAAAACCAAACCTTTTTCAGTTTCTTGGTTCTTAGTATATCTGCATCAGATGGACCTGCTAAAGATAATGGCTTTGTAACCCCATGTTCTCTTGGTGTTTGTAAATCTTCAAGACCCACCATTGCTTTGTTATGATTAAACCTATAAAACCCTAATCGAGAATTGTGATTGAAACCCTAATGAATTAGGGTTGATGGAAGGAAAAAATAAATGGGATGTGTTTTTCTTTTATAACTGTTTTTTTGGATACTTTTGTTACACGTTTTTATAAATATCCTGATATTTTGTTCCCACCGTCTTAATTTTTAGTCCCTCAACTAGTCTATATTATCATTGTACATTGATAGATTTTTAGTCCTGGCCATCTGCCTCGCGTAAAATAAAGGTTCATTGGTTTCGTCATGGACTCATTGGGGGAGTGGCCCCAACTCTCTACCAGTGTAGTGCCACATCGAGTGCTCTACTTGTGACACGTACGACACTCTTACTGTTGGGGTACTCCAACAATACTAGCTGGATAAACCATTAATCCACGCATTCAACACGGCTCCAAGCAAGAATCCGACCCATCAAAATTTGGCTCATGACACTTACAGTGTGTTCTCCAGTTTTAAGTGCAAAAAGAAAGAGAAGTAAATGACGGATCACAAAAAAAAAAAAAATCATGTTCTCTAGTTTTTTGAAGTAAGTAAAGTAAGTGGAAGTAAGTGAAAGAGACATATGGCTCTTTGGTTTTTTAAAGTAAAACTTTCTGCCCATATTCGGGCTGCAAGTGAAGAAAAGAGAGACACAAAATGTTTGTGACAAAAGTACCCCTCGCCAATTTGTACTTATTGTGTGTACAAGAGTATTATAGTAAATGTTAACTCAAAAATATAAAAAGTGACTGACATGTTATGACATATTAGGTATGCTTGGCAAAACTAGCTGTAATCTGTATATTGTAAGCTGTTAATTGTAAGCTGTAAGCTGTAAATTGCAAAGCTGTTAACATGAGCTACAAGTTGTATCTTTTTTCAATAAAAGTGTTTGGTAAGTTAGCTGTTGAATATAATTATAGGATGTAAAATAACATAAAAGGACATATTTATAATTGTAAACAAATGTTTGGAGGATATATCGGTAATTTAAAGTTTTAACAGCTCCAAGATATTTAAAAAACTTCATGAATCAGCTTTTCATTTAAGAGCTATTTGTTTAACATAAAAACTTGAAGCTGATGTATCCAAATGGAGCTACTTATTTTAGAGGAGATTATTTTTGTAACAAAAAGCTCTTGCCAAACAGGCCCATTATGTTTCACTTTGTCTTGACTCCTAACTTACGAACACAATTATTTTCACTATATTTACTTCCTCTCACATCATTTTCTTTACTTTGAGTTCTTTACTTTACCTTTCATTCTAAAAAAGTACTTGAGAACATAGTGTTAGCTAGTTTAACAACTTGTACCTCACAAAACAAGGTTTACAAGGGTGGAGATATTTTGATCGCGTGCGATTGTGCTTATGTCATTGATTGGATATTTTTTCGGAAATCAATTTCATATCGAGTGCTCTACCTGTGGCACGTACTACACCCTTACTATTAGGGTATTCCAACAATACTAACAAGATAAACCAGAAACCCACGCATTCAACACGGTTCCAAGCAAAATCCGACCCTTCGGAATTTGGCTCGTGACACTTAGCTAGCTTAACAACTTGTACCTCTCAAAACAATGTTTACAAAAGAGGAGATATTTTGATCGCATGTGATTGTGCGTCTGTCATTGATTGGTTATTTTTCAGAAAGTAACCTTAGGTGATATTCAATTGTCTAAGAGATATTTAGCGAGAGTTTGGATCAAGCACGTGTCATCTTCTTCTAATAAGTTCTTTTTAATTGTATCAAACGAGCTGGGTAGCCCGCGCGTTGCGGCGGGGTGAATTGACATTAGTTTTTTGTAAGCATGTTGTCCAAAAGAATTTACCAATTCAAATCCTTCAATGTAAAAAAAAAAAAAAAAAAAAAAAAAAAAATTTTGAGGTCTTTTTTCTTGACTTGTTGTCTTGCTTCTTCAAGCTTCGATAATGCAAGGGCCCTGTCATGCTTGAAAGGTAAGATCTTTGGCTCCATCTAGAGTTAAGCAAAAAATCTCTCGTCTGCTTTGTTTGTATTTGAGCTTCAACTTTAGCTTGCCTTGGGGCATTTGCTTCTACCTCTGATGCGCTGCTCTCAACCGGGTCTCTTATCCACCATATTCCTATTAGGATATGGAATACAGAAACGGCAAAACCGTCACCAATAATCTAAACACTAAATACAGACATCAAAACTAATCTTATGTAAGAAAAGTGATATAAAAATTGAAAGTATTTGATAATGCATTATACAACATTTATCGTATAGGTGTCCGGAATTTGTTTTAAAAGTGTCTTGAAAGGTAATCTGTTGCGGAAAATAAGAGTCCTCCTCTTTTACATTCTCCAACAGTATATGCATAAAAAAGAAATCACGATCTTCCTGGGCTGTTAAATGCTATTTTGTGACACATAGATCGCATGCTTCATTAGATTTATGTCTGATAAAATAGCATTTAACAGCTCAGCAAGATCGCGATTTATTTTTCCGGCGGTTCAACCTTTCTGTTATCAACAATATATCTTTCATAATCGGTCAACACGGAAATTGTATTTTAAAAATAGAATTTGAACGTAATGATATAAATTAATGCAACTTCACCCATATAGTCAGTACTCACTTTCACCTACCTTTTATATAACCATACAATACTTGGTTATCATGTTACAAATGGTGAGTGCACTTAGTATAAACAGAATACTTACATAAAAGTAGCCACACGTGTTCTCTTGCAGATTTGTTTGTCGTTCCAATTTCCAATAGCAACAAGTAGCCATTATAAAATACCTACAACTAATATTGTAATAGTTTTATAATGAACTACCTATTGCTATTGCAAAATGGATAGGTTATGGGCGTATCAGGTTTTGCTGTTCCACTTTAGCGGCAGCCTAATATTGTACCTGTAAAACTCAGGGTATTAGCCATTGAAGTTATTTTTTTAGCTATTAAACACATGGCAGCAATCCGAAAATCCCAAGCACAATTACGAACGCACCAAGACATTTTTGCTATGCGAGTCTACGGCAAGTCGTCACCCCATCACTGCCACGATGAATCATGAGTACATAATCATGAGTACCACGGGTCTTGCAATGACTTGAAACCGTGTCATAATCCAACCCTGAATCATCGGGTGCATCCTAGAAAATGAGAAGATCAATGTTTACCTTCAGTATTTATTGTATGAATTAAACATAAAGGGAACTTCATATAGGTTTCTATTGTATGAGTTAAATACTTAAATGTCAAGGGAATATGCAGTTCAATTAATGGTTACATATTCAGTTTTTTCGAGTTTGAGGCAGTTGTACTTAACTAATTACAATACTTGCTAATCAAAATTAATATAACATATAGCATTATTAGTATTTAACTACTACGAAAAGAAAATACCACTATGATGGTATACCTGTAGGGCCAAGAGTGGCGACGAATATATCTTTGTTTGAGACAGGTCCTGTTACAAAAGAGCATAAGATAAATTATCAATCCTTAACAAATACGCCGAGTCGTACCATGTTGCAGCATTGTTCCCAGTTCAATGTGACGTATATCTACATTTAAACCTGAAACACACAAATCCAAGATACCTCTGATCAGCCGAAAACCACATCTTATCCAATAGCGGAAAAAATAAGCTCATAAAATACCTTAGATCACATCTAACGTCCAGCTGATTAAAACACAATACATAAATTAGTTTTGTTTAGAAATTACTCAACCACTGCATATTACTCAGCTACTGACCTGTCAAACCATTTAAGTAAATATGAATGAAGCACCTCCATATCCACTTTTAGTTCTCTTCATATTCACTTTTCGGACTTGATATCTATTTGATACTTTCGCCACATTATTTTTTTTCTTCAACCTGGTTCTCGATTCTTCATGAACATTTGTATTGGAAGCTTCTACAATTGATGAACAACTAACTCTCTAAGTTATAAAAGTACTCTGTCTAAAGAAATTGACAGCCATAAATTAGACATCATTTTGACTCATGCATTTGAATATCAGGTTAAGATCTGCTAGTGCTGCAACTCTAATTTGCCACACTGAATGAGGCTTTTAGCACTTAAACTAATCTTAAATCTCCATATCAATAAATTTTCGTCATATACTCAACTGCGTTGGAACGTTGACTGCTGTTGCTTTTGTTCTTGGCTGCTCAAATAGTCTGGAAAATGATAAACCTGTAAAAAAAAGAATTTGAAAGTCTTAATAAGACTTAAGGATCAATCAATTGTTTCAAATACATAGGCTATAGGAAAAATGAAGTGCATACCGGCAACGAATCAACGGCTCTTGTGTGGTGTGTCTCTTTTTTGGATGAAGGAGAATAATCCAGCCCATACCCGTAACACATACAAACATACGCTCACAACTTCCAGAATTTAAAACTGGATGTTCATCGCGCAATGGCTCAGTTGTGTGGATATACCACGAAAGGCGAACGACAACGATGGCTACAATCACCACTTCGGTGAAGCTGTCTCGCCAAGCTACCGATGTCGCCAACTCACTCATGGTGAAGTAGTTAAGTTCTGCAAATATAGCAGCCAAAGGTAGCAGCATCCGTGGGTGCAAGTACCACTTGGATAAGTTTCCTGGCAAAGATACTGTTACTAAATCACGGTCATAAAATTTAGAAATCAAGACAGTTATCATCATTGCCTGTATGTATGTGTTGGGCATTAAATGGCTGAAAGAGCAACTGGCCAATATGAGTTCAAAAGGCAAATTAGCATACAACGTTGAAAAAAAGTCAACTTCATATGAGCATCTAAACAAAAAGACTATACGACATTTTGGGATTAGTCCTGAAATACAGCATTGTCAAAGAATAACAACAATCTGTTGAAATCAATAATGCCACAAACTTATAGAGAGTTAAGACAACATAAATAGCTAGTATCTGTATTAACTTTTTGACTGATATATTAAATTAAAGTACCATTGCTTTAATGAAATGATATTTTAGTAAATAAAGAATCAGAAATGTATGGACATAAAAATGACAACACGAAATAATTTGTAATTCAAACCTGGGCAAAGTTGCCAGAATTGCGCATTGGTTGCTCATGCTTTAGGGTATAGCCTGATGCACGAACACACCATCATTATTCAGGTGAAGCTGCCCCGCCAAGCTACCGGTGTCGCTTAGCAGCCTCGCGTTGGTTGCTCATGCTATAGGGTATAGCCTGATGCACGAACACACCATCACGCAATGGGTGAGTTGTGTAACACCCCCAATTTCGTGATACGCAACGGAATTCAAATTGGGTGTTACTCGACGGCACAACAGTCATAACAATAGAAAACGAACTCTAATGAAGTCGTTTTAAAAGATTTATCATTCGATTTATATGAATATCAGAGTTTACAAAATGAGGTCCCAGATGGTTCCATGTTTAGAAAAATACATCAAATGAGTTTTCGAATGATAATAAAATTTATAGCCCTCTTGAGTATCCGTGCTTCTCCGTGCCAGCCTCGATCATTATGCACCTGAAATACATGCTTAAACTGTCAACACAAAGGTTGAGTGGAATTCGTAGGTTTAGTTAAATCGTTTGAACACAATAATCGTAACGTGAGGTAATTAATCTCACATTCATAGATAGAAAACAAAACAGTTATTATTTCACTAAGCTCATGCAACCAAAACATTAACATTGAACCAACAAAATTGGTATTGTAGAAGCCCTTCCAAGATAATTTTGCCATTATACCTCTAGTTCTTAAATATAGTGCGTTTGTTTGAACTCGTGGTTGATCAACACAAATGGGATTCGTCAATCCCAATAGGCCTACTCACAATATTCACGCTCACTCGCAAGTGACTAATGGTTCATGATATAGGGACTTTGAACATGGCAATCGTTACTTAGTGACAATAAAACATAGTCGGGTAGCATACAGTAGAAAGCATTGTGTTCGAGATAGAAAAATAGTAGCATGTATTCCCCCATACGGGTTTGTAAAATAGTTAAACAATAGAAAGTAGGGCTACGAACTCACCTCAGAGTAAATGATGTTACGGATATAATGAAATCGCTGAATAAGCCGGGAGAACCTCTACGAGCAACCTAGAAATATGATATCGTGTCTTAGGTTGGAATAATGTCTAAGAATACAAAGACGTACATGCATATGTCTTGCATATGGTTTATGAAACATGATTTGTTTGTATATCTCGTACTACCGTTCGGGCCATCGTAATTCAGAGGTCATGTAGTAAACGTTCGAGGAGCTAGGACACTTTAATTCGTAAATCCAGCAACTCGTCGATCCGTTTACCCAAGTGAACCCCTCACACAAAGTTCCCTAGTGTTGTAGTATTTGATAGAAAATGTATTTTGCTTACTTGATTATATGATATATTAAGAGTTTATAAAACACTAAATAATCAAATAAAAGTTTATAGGTATTTAATGTTCATAAATACTTACCTGAATATAGAATGCTTGAGTATTATAGAAAAAGGGAATATAAGCGGAGCTTCGACGTGAAATTTGCAATCTTCATAAACCTGAGGCTACTTGAAGATTATAACAACGCCTTATTAAAAACCCGAAGCTATTTGAAGATAATAACAAAGTCTTTTTGGAGACTTGAAGTTATTTGAAGATTATAACGACGCCTTTCTTGAAAACTCGAAGCAAAGTAGATCAAAATCTAGCTTTTGCTCAAGAACGCTTGCACGTTCTTGAAAGAAACTTGCTAAGATAGCTAAGGATCGCCTTGGGTTTAAGGACTTTAGAGATAAAGAGAGGGTGGTGCAAGAAATAATGAAGGCTTATGCCTCCTATTTATAGGAAAATTTCCACCGAGGACTAATTGTGTAACTTTTCTGCTTTTCGTGTTCGGGTCTTGTTTAGGCTAGCAAACGTTTGATTCAAGTCACGAAAATTACGCCGTTGAGTTTAGAATAGTTTTTCCAACAAAATGAGTATATAAAATGAGAAATATTTTACAGGGGTCATTATTGTAACTTTTGTGTTATTATGGTTCGGGACTCATTTAGGCTCGATAACGATCGATTTAGGACACGAAATTAGTACCATTGTATTTAGAATAATTTTTCCAAGAGAAATGGGTATTTACACGACTAGTGAATTTCTGAAAATATCTAGATATTTTAGGGAAAATATCTAGATATTTTAGATTGAATGATTATCTTGACTTACGGAGTGAGTTTTGGTTCCGTTAATCGCTAACTGTAAACCGTTAAGTCACGAAACGTAAAACCGGGTATCGTAAAAATACGAAACTTGAAAGAATGATTAAACTTGTCAATATACTCCATAATAAAATATAAAATGAGTGGTAAGTTCCATCGGGTTGCTTAAATGCTGATAACGCTGAAAACACGGGTCTAAAACGCGTAATACGCAAAATGTACGAAAGTTGCGTAAAACTGAGAAAAGTAAGATGTAACTTTTCTAATAGGATAATAATGAATTAAAATAGCCTATAACGTCTAGACTGGGCTCAGTCTTGTGTCGGTTGGTGTTAAACATCTTTTAGACCTAAAATCGAAAGCCTGAAAATCAAGAAATGATTTATAAAATCAAAGAATGATTTTAGGGTCAATGGAGGGGGAAAATATGTTGACTTTTCTAATAATATAAAAGATTCTAAATGTCTTAAAAAGTGTGGTGCAGGTGAAGGCTAAGGTTGCGGATAAGTGAAAGTGCTTAAAACGCAATTTCTAGTTTTGTACGGCACGAGGCTTATTTGGTGACATTTTAACTTAGAATTTTTAATTTTTAAAAATTCCAAATTAATTGTGAGTGTACCAAACATTAATCTGATGCGAGGAAAATTATCGCAGTTGGTTTTCGTTATGCGCAGGATGTTTAAACGACGTTTAAACCAAACGTATAATTCCTTAATAACTTTTGCGAAAATGACCCGACAAGCGTCAAACTTTTATTTTGTCATAGAAATGATTTATCTCACGAGAATATGAAATAAAAATTTCGATATGAAATACAAATTTCGGAAATGAATAGTGAAAATGAATAGTAAAATGAATAGTAAAAATTTCGGGAATAGAAATTATCCTGAAATGCGAATTGTTACAGTCTCCACCCCTTAAGAGAGCTCCGTCCCGGAGATCAATTTGCGTTAGGAGTAGATGAGAATATCGTTGATGAATACAATCACGAATTTGTCTAGGTATGGCTTACACACTCGATTCATGAGATCTATGAATACCGCCGGTGCGTTAGTCAAACCGAATGGCATTACTTGGAATTTGTGGTGACCATATCATGCTGATCGAAACCTCCGAGTTCATTGGTTATGAGGTTGATACTGAATGGTTGATTTAGGAATTTGTATGAGTAGAAAGGTTTATAAACCTGATAGATGTCAATTTACTCATCTGCATAGGTAGTTCACCACTGAGTTGGTTTGACACAAGTGTAAGATTTACCAACTTGTTTAATATACCTATTTCAGGTGGTATAGTTCTACATAAAGGTATGTTGGAAATGGTTAAGCTGGTTACGCGAAGGTTTTGGTCACAAGTGACACCTGAAAATGAGCAATGTGAGTTTCTTGGTTCTCAATCTTGTAAAGCTGACGAGGGTGCCTGTGGTGTAACTAAAGATGATTTGAGCTTTTAAAAGTGCATCAAGATCTGTTAACGAGCTTGTGGGATTATGGGTTGTGAAGATGATGATTGTGAGAAGGTTAATAAGGTTTGGGTTCTTCATTTTGGTTAAATCTTCGTAAGGTTCCTCTTCGTCATCAGAAGCGAAGGCATTTATGAAGTCAAACCCAGGCTCGGGTGAGGGTGGTAAAACGGGGAAGTGATTAGGTGGAGCAAGAATATAACTGGGAGAAATGGGTGTGCACATGATGTCTACAATAAGGATTATGATGTTAGAATAAATCTAAAGCTTATGGAAAATGCTCAAATGTGCTAAGGGTACATATATCAATATGCTAACATGTTTGCGTAGTATAAAATGCTTGAAAAGTACATAATCGTCTGGAGGATGGAAGGCACGAAGAGCGGAAGGCTATAACAATGTTTTGCTTGTAAAAATGGTTATAGTTTAGGTCTCACTTAGACCCGTTTCTCTACAACCATGGCTCTGGTACCAATCTGTAACACCCCCAATTTCGTGATACGCAGCGGAATTCAAACTGGGTGTTACTCGACGGCACAACAGTCATAACAATAGAAAACGAACTCTAATGAAGTCGTTTTAAAAGATTTATCATTCGATTTATATGAATATCAGAGTTTACAAAATGAGGTCCCAGATGGTTCCATGTTTAGAAAAATACATCAAATGAGTTTTCGAATGATAATAAAATTTATAGCCCTCTTGAGTATCCGTGCTTCTCCGTGCCAGCCTCGATCATTATGCACCTGAAATACATGCTTAAACTGTCAACACAAAGGTTGAGTGGAATTCGTAGGTTTAGTTAAATCGTTTGAACACAATAATCGTAACGTGAGGTAATTAATCTCACATTCATAGATAGAAAACAAAACAGTTATTATTTCACTAAGCTCATGCAACCAAAACATTAACATCGAACCAACAAAATTGGTATTGTAGAAGCCCTTCCAAGATAATTTTGCCATTATACCTCTAGTTCTCAAATATAGTGCGTTTGTTTGAACTCGTGGTTGTTCAACACAAACGGGATTCGTCAATCCCAATAGGCTTACTCACAATATTCGCACTCACTCGCAAGTGACTAATGGTTCATGATATAGGGACTTTGAACATGGCAATCGTTACTTAGTGACAATAAAACATAGTCGGGTAGCATACAGTAGAAAGCATTGTGTTTGAGTAGAAAAATAGTAGCATGTATTCCCCCCTACGGGTTTGTAAAATAGTTAAACAATAGAAAGTAGGGCTACGAACTCACCTCAGAGTAAATGATGTTACGGATATAATGAAATCGCTGAATAAGCCGGGAGAATCTCTACGAGCAACCTAGAAATATGATATCGTGTCTTAGGTTGGAATAATGTCTAAGAATACAAAGACGTACATGTATATGTCTTGCATATGGTTTATGAAACATGATTTGTTTGTATATCTCGTACTACCGTTCGGGCCATCGCAATTCAGAGGTCATGTAGTAAACGTTCGAGGAGCTAGGACACTTTAATTCGTAAATCCAGCAACTCGTCGATCCGTTTACCCAAGTGAACCCCTCACACAAAGTTCCCTAGTGTTGTAGTATTTGATAGAAAATGTATTTTGCTTACTTGATTGTATGATATATTAAGAGTTTATAAAATACTAAATAATAAAATAAAAGTTTATAAGTATTTAATGTTCATAAATACTTACCTGAATATAGAATGCTTGAGTATTATAGAAAAAGGGAATATAAGCGGAGCTTCGACGTGAAATTTGCAATCTTCGTAAACCTGAGGCTACTTGAAGATTATAACAACGCCTTCTTAAAAACCCGAAGCTATTTGAAGATAATAACAAAGTCTTTTTGGAGACTTGAAGTTATTTGAAGATTATAACGACGCCTTTCTTGAAAACTCGAAGCAAAGTAGATCAAAATCTAGCTTTTGCTCAAGAACGCTTGCACGTTCTTGAAAGAAACTTGCTAAGATAGCTAAGAATCGCCTTGGGTTTAAGGACTTTAGAGATAAAGAGAGGGTGGTGCAAGAAATAATGAAGGCTTATGCCTCCTATTTATAGGAAAATTTCCACCGAGGACTAATTGTGTAACTTTTCTGCTTTTCGTGTTCGGGTCTTGTTTAGGCTAGCAAACTTTTGATTCAAGTCACGAAAATTACGCCGTTGAGTTTAGAATAGTTTTTCCAACAAAATGAGTATATAAAATGAGAAATATTTTACAGGGGTCATTATTGTAACTTTTGTGTTATTATGGTTCGGGACTCATTTAGGCTCGATAACGATCGATTTAGGACACGAAATTAGTACCATTGTATTTAGAATAATTTTTCCAAGAGAAATGGGTATTTACACGACTAGTGAATTTCTGAAAATATCTAGATATTTTAGGGAAAATATCTAGATATTTTAGATTGAATGATTATCTTGACTTACGGAGTGAGTTTTGGTTCCGTTAATCGCTAACTGTAAACCGTTAAGTCACGAAACGTAAAACCGGGTATCGTAAAAATACGAAACTTGAAAGAATGATTAAACTTGTCAATATACTCCATAATAAAATATAAAATGAGTGGTAAGTTCCATCGGGTTGCTTAAATGCTGATAACGCTAAAAACACGGGTCTAAAACGCGTAATATGCAAAATGTACGAAAGTTGCGTAAAACTGAGAAAAGTAAGATGTAACTTTTCTAATAGGATAATAATGAATTAAAATAGCCTATAACGTCTAGACTGGGCTCAGTCTTGTGTCGGTTGGTGTTAAACATCTTTTAGACCTAAAATCGGAAGCCTGAAAATCAAGAAATGATTTATAAAATCAAAGAATGATTTTAGGGTCAATGGAGGGGGAAAATATGTTGACTTTTCTAATAATATAAAAGCTTCTAAATGTCTTAAAAAGTGTGGTGCAGGTGAAGGCTAAGGTTGCGGATAAGTGAAAGTGCTTAAAACGCAATTTCTAGTTTTGTACGGCACGAGGCTTATTTGGTGACATTTTAACTTAGAATTTTTAATTTTTAAAAATTCCAAAATTAATTGTGAGTGTACCAAACATTAATCTGATGCGAGGAAAATTATCGCAGTTGGTTTTCGTTATGCGCAGGATGTTTAAACGACGTTTAAACCAAACGTATAATTCCTTAATAACTTTTGCGAAAATGACCCGACAAGCGTCAAACTTTTATTTTGTCATAGAAATGATTTATCTCACGAGAATATGAAATAAAAATTTCGATATGAAATACAAATTTCGGAAATGAATAGTAAAAATTTCGGGAATAGAAATTATCCTGAAATGCGAATTGTTACAAGTTGTGTGGATATAGCACAAAAGGCGAACGGCAACAATGGCTGCAGTCATCACTCAGGTGAAGGTGGCCTGCCAAGCTACCGGTGTCGCCAGGTCATCCATGGTGCAACAGTCCAGATCTGTAAATATAGCAGCCAAAGCCAAATTAGCATACGCTCATGAAAAAAAGTCTAACAAAACGCAACTGAAATTGGAAATTACTACCTTAACTCATGTAAATCATGTATCTTTTTTTTTACCTCGACAGCCCCATAGTAAATAAAGAATCAGAAATGTATGGACATAGAAATGAAAGCAGGCGAATGGCAACGATGGCTGCAATCATCACTTAAGTGAAGCTGCCCCGCCAAGCTACCGGTGTTACCAACTCACCCATGGTGCAACAGTCCAGTTCTGCAAATATAGCAGCGAAAGGCAAACTACACTTTAAGTTTCATCCCCAAGTTCTGCAGGAATGTGCAATAACTCATATAACACATGCTGACATGGTTATGCAGATACATATACATACACTTGCCTCTAAAAGAGCATAGATAATACATAGAGTTTAAAAGGAATTGACCTTCTGGGAACTTTTAGACCTGAAAAACCAATGTGGCGTATAAATGAAATGCACTTACCTTTTATTGATGCATTATTAGATTGATACCCCTTCACAGTATCATAGATTAACCCGAGAACAGAAGGAGAATGACATGACTTATTGGCCGTCTTTTCCAGAAAATGGGGATATTTTTGTGGCAATAAACATTTGGAAAAAAGTTCAACAGTGTCCTAGATAGACAACTAATATAGCAGCCAAAGGCAAATTAGCATACGTTCATGAAAAAAAGTCTACAAACTACAAATGTATATAAAAAAACAAAACGCTATGGAGCAAGGGTGAACTATGATACAACACAATACAAACAGATCTCTTTGATGATCGATTACTGAAATATACGAAACCCACATTAAAAAATAATAATACTAATAATAATAATAATAATAATAATAATAATAATAATAATAATAATAATAATAATAATAATAATAATATATAATAATAATAATAATAATAATAATAATAATAAATAAATAAATTCTGGGAAAATGATATTAACCTCCATAACCCCGTTTTCGATTAGCAGCAACAAAATCAACACCATCGAAGCTCAAAACATGTTTGGAATCGATCATTCAACCTGAAAAAAGATTCAATTAGCCGAGGTAGGTAAGGGTTTCGAGATCGAAGGGCGAGTATGGTTGCTCGGAACGGCTCGATTTGGTTTAGGAAGAGATGATTGGTTGCTAAGCGACCGAGATGCATTAGTGTGTGTTCTCTGGAATTTTCTACTAATATAATAAAAAGAAAGGGAGGGCAGTGTGTGCACTAATAAGGAGGATGTACAATTATTTAGAGCAGTTTACTATTGATACAACTGTTTTTCACTGTTCATACAACTGTGCACTACAATGTTTGAAGCACGCGGTACAATTTTTTTAAGCAGAAATTACAACTTTTTAAAGCATTGCACAAATACCAATTTCTGGCTTTTAAATAGATTGTATCAAATTCAAATTTGCGATGAAAGAATGACATTGTCAGAGAAATGCTCATTTGCGTGATCTACATATCAAAACTCGCGTGGTATGTTGTAGGATTGTGGTTGTTTATTTTTCAGTGGTATCCGACTAATATGATTTATGCTTTACATGATAAACCGTAGATTGATATAGTATAATTATGTTTTTAATTGTTTAGGTGAAAAAGAAAAAAGCTAATCAACTTAAGAATATATAAATCTAAACTATAGGCAACTGGTGATGCAATTTGCATTTATATTGTTTTTACAATTACAAATAATTTATAGTTATAATGAATATTTATTACTTGTATTAAATTGAATATCATATATATATATAAAGATTAGGCCCTAAAGATAGTTGGGAGTATTAATGACACTAATTTTGAATTAATGACATGATTTTTGGAGTGAAATTGTGTGAAGAATAATGTATGCATATGCAAATCATTCTGCATTGAATGTCATCAACTAATATTCAATGTGTAGTAATGATAACACAATTCGTATGCTTCTGCATTCAAGTATAATGAATTCTCATCTTTTCAGTTGCTTTTAGTTAAGTTTTTAAAGATTATAAATAACCAACTATCACCATCTTGACCACCATCATTTTTTGAACGTTTCTTCACCAACATCCATCTGAAAAAAATGATATCACTGTTTAAAACCTCAAATTTATATCATTGACCCAAAACAGCCAAATCCTAAATCCCATCTCTAAGCAAACCACAAAAACAAAAACCCCATCACCAAACATCTACACTTTTCGAAACAATCAACAAAAATAAAAAGGATCTCAGTGTTGCTTTCTTATATATCCCTAAAGAGATATAAAGATGTTTACATATCTTCAAAAACTGAAAGTCAACTCATCATCGATCTGTAAGAGAAAACCAAAAGGATACCTACCCGAGATCTTTTTTTCCAAGATCTTGAAGATGATAGCATGTTTCTGTCTCACGGTCGTTTAACAATAAAAGAGTGTGTTTGGTGTTCTGCTATCGAGTGAAGAAAGATAGGAGATAAAAAGACCTGGTCTTTCGGTTTGAGTTGGATAAATGGATATTGATGGATGCGGTTTTTGTTTAGATGGGATTGGATGTTGCGTTTGTGTTTGGAGTGATAAGGTTGAGAGAAACAAGAGTGTGTGGCAGCGAATGTGTGAAAATTAGGGTTATGAAATGTGTGTTTTTAGAGTGTACCCTAGTGTTAATTTTTTGATGGGCTTTGCTTTACTATCCGAATATAGACCTATTACTGTATTACCCAAAACTTCCAATGAGCCCTCAAGGAAAATTTTTTCAAAAAATGATCTCATATCTTTTGCTATTTAATGTTAAAATAAAAGACTCTACTATAAATATCTTATAATGTAGATATATATAAATATGTTATTACTTAAAACTTTCATTGGGCCATGAAGGAAATTATTTAAGATTATTATTTTACTTATGTAACAAGGATATAACTCATATCTTTTGTCCTAAGTCGTGACCAGAGAAACTTATCTCTTCTCAAGCGAGGTGATTAGTTTATTGACTATTTATTTATCAATCTTTTTTGTTATGCCATAGTTTTGACTTTATTTAAGCTCAATGTTTAATGCGTTTTTGGATTCAAGGTTTGATTGCTAGATATTACTTTTAATATGCATTTGTTTGAATGCAAACTTTTGATATTTGAGATGATATTTGATTGTAGATGTTACATGGAATAAAAATAGCAATCATCATGTAGTAGTAATCATCATGTAGTTATTACAACACTTAAAAATGGATTATAATTACAAATAACACCGTTGGTATGCTACACGTAATGTAGAAATAATGTAAACGATAAAGGTAAAAAAAACGCTCTTTTGTAGCGGTGAGTGTTAGTACATATGCTTTTAACAGATAAATTAAATGAATTTGCTTAAATAACAAAACACGGCATATTAAAAATATCACCTTGAATGAATGAAAAGGCCAAAAGTACATAATTTTGACTCGAAGCCATTTGTATTTCATAATAATAAATAAAAAGGTTGAGTTTTAAACATAGGCAAAAGTTCAATTGTTTACCGAAAAGAAAAAATTTATAACTATTTAGCTAAACATATATTACGCGGCATGTTTCAATTAGATGCACCATCATACTGACACCTCAACAATTTACACCAACATTACGCAGTGAAGAATTAGGTACAACCTTTGTGCATCGCACGGGTCTAAAATAATGCAATACGTGACATAAGTAAAAGCTCATTTAAAAAAAAAGTCCGGTACGTGATGAACACTTAGATACAAACTTTGTGCATAGCACGGATTTTGAATGCCTCCATATTTGCATCATCAGATTCAACAACAACATACATCAACCTTTTCACGTGACAAAAACATATTAACTATGAAATAATCAGTTAACACAGTTCGGTAATGCATGTTGCAAATCTTTGACGATTTTTTTTTTCTTCATTTCTTATCTAATTGTCAAATACTAAACTTTTTTCTACAAAGTTAATTATGGATAGAATAAAATACAAATAGCAAATGTCTGAATTATATTGATATACTTAATTACTTTTCACCAAAAATGTGTTAACATCAAGATCTACGAAAGTATCTATTGTTTACGTGAGTTATTTAGTACTAAATGATAAATGTTCCGATATATAAAACTTATATTACAAACATTGACGCAAACTTGATAAAAAGTATATAAACATCTGCACAAACATTACGTACAAAACACGTAGAAATTCAACCAAAGACCCAGTCGGTGCATCGCACGGGTTCGTAAGGCCCCTTGTTAATTATTTTTACAAAATAAATTCTAATAATAGCTAGTGTTTAAGCTTAAAATATTAAGACTTATAAAAATAAAATTCATAACCTTTATATATACGAGGCATTCAGACCCGTGCGATGCACATGCGCTGTATCTAATTGTTACCGTGTGTATACTATTAGAAGATATATAAGCCCAAGCCCGTTTGTGGGTTTAGGGTTTCTATGGTTTCATATGTAGTCAATATTATAAATTGTGGATCAATAAGACATAACACCTCATGGGGTTTACATTATCTAACATGGTATCAGAGCGGATCTGATCCTCAGACCTAAGTGGCTAAGTGGAGCCGCCTCTTTTATGGCACCCCGTCAAACCCTAGCCGCCGCTATTTATCCCTTTTTCCGGAAAAAAAAATGTGTGTTTTTATTTTTCATTTCGTTGCTTTTGCTTTTGCTGTTGCTAGGATATCTTCATCAACAAATATGATATTTGCTTTTGCTACTGCATTTATTTGCTTTTACTTCTGCTTGAAGAATTGCTTCCATTTGCTGCCGGAATTCTTGATCAACAAATTATGTTTTTATTGCTTTAATGTTTATTTAGTTTTTTCATCCAATCCGAGCTTTCGTGATTTCACAGCTCGGATTGCGAGGTACTATTAGAAGATATATAGGCCCAAGCCCGTTTGTGGGTTTAGGGTTTCATATGTAGTTAATATTATAAATTGTGGATCAATAAGAGATAACACCTCACGTGGTTTACATTATCTAACATATTGGTATGTGCTTAAACACATACCTTTATTTGACCAAAACCGGACCCAAAATGACCAAAAACTAACCAAAATGCCAAAGATATTTGTGTTTTTGTGTTTGTTTATGTGCAGGTACGGATATCGAGAAAAAAGGACAAAAATCAAGAAAAACACGGAAAAACCCGAGCACGAGAAACGGAAGAGAATTCAAAGTCAAAGAGAGAAAGCATGTTCAAGATTTGAGCTCAGTATTTCATAGCAGCCCTTGGATCATACCTCAATTACAAATTCAGTCCCTTGATCAACTTTCCCAATTCAGCAGATTTGGTCCTCCAAGGTTACAATCTAGTTCAAATTTAATCCTAACCAAATGCTTATATCCGGATAGAGACCAAATCAAATAAACCCAAATCCAATACTTAAACCCCAGCCCATAATAAAACCCAAAGCCCACTTCTTATTTAAATCCTATAACCCGGATCCAAACCCAAAACTGGTCAAAACAATAAATGATCGGTCAAACCCAAAACTTAACCCGTGCCTTTTTTTCCCCTAAAGTTACTATTGCATGAACCCTAATTTTACCGTACTCTAAATTACTTCAATTACCCAATGATTAGTGCTTCTAGAAGACTGACGCACATGTCAGGAATGTTATGACACCAAGGGAATGACAGCATGGCAAAAAGAAGCATTCTCATTGGGTGTGACACCTCACACGTTCAATCCAAGGGCAGTAGATGGATATGATGACAAGATGATAAATCAAGGGCTGAGATTAAGCTGAGGAAACCCTAGCTTCCTCAGTTTCTGCTATAAAAGGAGCTCCTCACCCACAATTGAAGATGTTAGGTTTTAGGTATTAGGAGTAGGGTTAATGTAGTCTTAGTTTAGCTTATTGTAGCTTTTAGTTCAGCTTATTGTATTTTAATCATCAGTTTTCAAAGTATTGTACTCTAATCTCAGTTTTAATATAAGTCAACCTTTGGTCAATGTTACTGTTCAACTGCTTATTGGTCTGCTTTTAGAGCTTATTCTGGTAGTTTCTGCTTAATAGATCTTGTTATTGAGTTTTGATATTGGTTTGCTTATTGTTTTCACTTAATTCTGATTTTCATTTAAAATAGTCATAGAGTCAACTGTTTAGTCAAAACTGCTTATAGGCTGAATTTAGTGCTTATTGGAGATTTCCCAGTGCTTTTTTAGGTTTTAATATTGATAATAAGTCATCTGTCTTCTGGAATCTGGCCTTAACTTGATCTGTTTCAGTTTTCATTCAAAATCAGTCTTGTAAAGGACTGTTTGGATTAAATAGTCAAAATGGGTCAAAAATGTTTTCTACTGTTTATTTGTACCTTTGGTCAGTTTGATCTTGCTTTATTTAGCTTATATGAGTTGATCACAGTAGGTTTTAAGTTAATTTAATTCATCTTGAGGTTTTTGGCTTATAGGAGAATATTTAGAATCACAACTGCTCATTTAAGCTATGAATAAGCTGATGCTTTTGAGGACCTTTTTATGGCAACTTTAGGTGCATTTTAGTTGATTAAGTATAGATCCAAGAGTTGGTGTAGTTTCATAGAGAATTGAAAGAGTTGAGTTGAATGTTTCATTACTGCTGCATCAAAATTGATGGTGCAGACCTGCACACACAAGTGCTAATCTCAGCTTTTAATTTGCCTTTTAACTACTTATCTATCTGAGATTTTTGCATTATTTTCAGTTTTCTCAGTAGCTAGTAGGTGTAGCTTTAGATATCTGAGCTTATTTTACAAATTAGAAGCTTATTTATCAGCTTAATTCAGTCTGCAATATCTCCCCATAAGCTATGTTCTAGGTCTGCATTGAGTTTAGTCTCCATGTGCATCTGTGCTTAGCTTAATTTGAAGTAGCAATTAGTTGATAAATTTGGGCATTTTTGTTTTTTAAGTAGTCTGATGCACTAGTTTTTAGTATCAGCTCTTGGTTTTCCCTTATCAGCTTTTGATTAGCTTTTAGAGTGGCTTTAAGTAGGTAATCTGCTCAGTTTGCCTCTGCCTTTATTTGCTTCTGCTCAGCTGCTTTTGGGCTCATTCTGTGAGCTTTTCTGTTTTATTTAAGTTGATTTAAGCTTCAATTAGTGTGTTTTACTATATTTTAGCTTTTGGTAATTTTTGGTGCTTTTTAGCTTAATTTTTGAGCTTTTTCAAAAATGCTTTTTAGCCCAAACTGCTTATTAAGGTTGAACCAAGTTCTATTTTAATTTTTCCTAGATTCTTAGTTTCATTTTAGATTTATCTGCAAATTTTCATATTTTTCCAAGACCATTTGCTATTTTTAAACCATTTAATTAGTTTCTTTTAGTTTTAAATTCATAAAAAAAAAATAATAATAAAAAATAATAATTATTTTTCCTAATAATTTCTTTTATCATTTAGAATTTAGGAAAATTATTTTCATGCCCGTAGGATTAGTAGTGCTTCAAATTCACTTTTTATTTTGCGCTCGTACGTAGTTTTGATTTATTCGTGCGTTTTTAGGATTTCCCTTACGTTCGCTTTAGAATAGAATTCTCCCTTGCCTTATTTACTGTTTTTAGTTTATGTTTCATCATTTTAGTTTTAAAATCATCATCACTCACTTTTATTCACCATTCACTGCACGATTCACGATCCCGAAATCACTAATTCAATTCAATCTTCATCGGGACAACGAACCTTGGGTTTTCACATTATTTCCCTTTTGTGATTTCTCCCTTGTTCTAAAATTGTTAAATACACTACAATCTTTTTGTTTACCTTTTCAATTTAGCTCCTCCAATGATTTGAAATTTTCGATTGAGCTAAGTTGTAACTCTTTCATCATTTTATAGTTTATATTATGAATTTGTTTGTACCCATATATTCCATATTTGTAATTTATATGTTCAAGTTCCGTCACTGCTTTATGGGTAAAGTAATACGGAGTACCTATCTTCAAATAACATCGATTCCGAAGATCTTTAAAAAAAATTGAGTACGACCCATTTTGTAACTTTACCCACCTGCGCGGCTTTGGAACCACCGACCATTTTGTCGTAACTAACTATATGTGGTAAATATGCCGTAATTCAACGGACATAGCATAAACAACCTTAGAAAATATAAGCTTATAAATTACAAATAGCACCTTTGTATTACTGTGTAAGCTGCCCATCAATTCATGCTTCTACTGTATCCTCGACCCAAACATGGTTTCCAGCTACTATATTCACCGTAGTGGCCTGTAGTGTTTACAAATCATTCGGTAAACTAAATTAAAAAAAAGTGGCAATACATGCCATTCACTTAACACCTATAATCTTAATTTCATACTGCCTACAATAAGCCAAGTAAATAAGGTAATCAAAACACTCCCTTAAGTACCCTTATTTTACTCAAACATTTGCAACAACACCATCAGAAGTGAACATTTAAAAGATCAATTTCAAAAGGCACATTAAAACGTGTATTACCTTCTGGAAGATAAAATACCACACTATCCTCCTCATCACCATCATTACTTAATCCCGAATATGACTCGTTATGTAACATCCCGCCTACTCAGACCACAATATTGTCCGCTTTGCCCGCAGGCTCACGGCTTTGTTTTTGTGGCCTCATTTGAGACTTCCCGGTAGGTCACCCATACCAGTGCTACTCTCACATGAGCACGCTTAACTGCCAGTTCCTAAGAACCCCACACGCAGTAGACCACAAAACGCGTTGTGTCATTGTAAGGCGAATGTAATCTTATGAACCCAGCATCTCTCCAGGCCACAGCCGATGTAGGATTTGCCTAGGGTGTTACAATCACCCCCCTTAGGGACTCATCGTCCGCGATGAGGTTTGCCCTACCATCCCGAACGGCTCAGGAGTGGCTTTGATACCACCTGTAACATCCCGCCTACTCAGACCACAATATTGTCCGCTTTGCCCGCAGGCTCACGGCTTTGTTTTTGTGGCCTCATTTGAGACTTCCCGGTAGGTCACCCATACCAGTGCTACTCTCACATGAGCACGCTTAACTGCCAGTTCCTAAGAACCCCACACGCAGTAGACCACAAAACGCGTTGTGTCATTGTAAGGCGAATGTAATCTTATGAACCCAGCATCTCTCCAGGCCACAGCCGATGTAGGATTTGCCTAACGTTATCAACAACCAACTTCCCCTAATTTTTCAGTGTAGTAAGAACAGGAATAGTAGCAGCATCTTATATAGCAACGCATCCAATCAAATTCAGATCACTTTCTAACGTTTGTGGCACCTGTTTTTATACATTAGATAGTAGCAAGATGGTCAAGTAAGGCATGTTGCAGGTTGGGTAACGGGTTAAAAACGGGATTAGGCCACGTTGGTCGACCCGCACCGCAAAGTCTTTATTTGACTGTGTTAGGTGTGATAACACAAGCAATATTGTGACAATATCTTTAAATTAACCATTTTAGGAAATTGTATTTAATAGCGGAGTTGGGTGATCATTACTATTTAGCAATTTTTTAAAGTTGGGCGTTTGGCATTGTTGTTGAAGGTGATTGTACTGTGTTACATAAACTAATCAGCTGTATATTGTCTCACGAATAATCGGCTAATAAGTTTCGACAAATTATCGCATACACCATCAGAATGCAATAAAATGACAATTAATTTATTAATAAATCCCAAACTATCGCATACACCATCAAAATGCAATAAGCTGCAGTTGTTGTATTTTGGATTGCATGCGCAGCTGGATTTGGCATGGGTGGACATAGAAGAGCTGATAAATATGAAATCGTGGGTCGGTTTATTCCTACACGTGCCATTCCCATTCCCATCCCCATAGCAGCCATTGGTGGCATTACTCATATTATTCTAACTCAAAATAAAAATGAATCAAAAGGTGTAAAATTAGTAAAATGTAATTCTAGCCTCTGCCATAATCTTGAACTCCTCATCATCCTCATACTTTTTTTAGCATTAAGTGCAGTACCCTGAGTCCATATAAGTGAATAGAATAACACTTCTATGTTACACATTTACTTTTTTTAGAATGCTAAAACGAGACACTACATTTATGTGCAAACACCGCATAAGATCATCAATAGCGTGTATAACAAATTCAAGCAGCAAAAAGCAAATCCAAACACTATCTCTTGCGACAAAAGAGAAGATAGAATGAGATAACTTACGGATAGACCATCTTTTGTACAGTTGGATCTCCCATCATTTTCTTCAAATCCTCAGCCGACATAAAATGACCTACTGATATGGATTTATTTGTTACCTTTGTAAGGGGTCATTTAAGCCCAAAATCGAATTAATATGATCAAATATTGCCTCAAATCGTTTCTTTTTTCATTTTAGATACTTGGGACGGAAAATCTGGAAATCGGCACTTTTAGGGTGTATTTGGACGAAAAAGTAAAGAAAACGACGAAGTCGCGAAATTCTGTCAGATATGGAGATCTAACGGCATCACACGCTACAACGTGACGCCGTTACTTGTTACTGAAGATGGATTTTTGGTTCAAGATTAACAAGCGACGCCTCAGATGAATCTGCAGACTTTATAACTTGACGGCGTTAGGTGTTATTTGAAGATGAGAGTCACGTATTAAGCTAACAAGAGACGGCCCAGAAATTTACTAAATGTTGGGTCGTTCAGTACCCAAGGATAATTAAAACAGGATTTGAATACAAATTACGCTAAGTGTTAATCAACCGAAAAAACAATTAA
Organism: Artemisia tridentata subsp. tridentata; assembly: GCA_021014915.2. Classification (NCBI taxonomy): domain Eukaryota; kingdom Viridiplantae; phylum Streptophyta; class Magnoliopsida; order Asterales; family Asteraceae; genus Artemisia; species Artemisia tridentata. The sequence goes on from CP139504.1 coordinate 20,540,652, forward strand.
GTCACTGAGTGAATAGTCACTCAGTGAGTTACCTTCAAGATGCTCAGGACGAGTCTAAGAAGAAAGACTCACCAATTCAGGGAGGCGGTTCTCCCTGAAGTGTTACTTGAGACAAAGAAGAAGGTAATGGGATCAGTGAGCGTTAGACAAGAGCTCACTGAACCCCAGTCTTCTCAACAACAATAACTGAAGACTGATGACTGAAGGCGAAGACTGAAGAACCAGAAGCCTGAAAGAAAGGCGGGATTGAGCGGGAAGGTTTGAAGAGATAAGAACAAGTCTTATCGGGGTCAGACACAAACCATCCCTTAAGCGGCTAAAAGTCAAGAAGTGTCAGGACTGACACTAGAAGACTTTTTGGCGCAATCCTATTGGTTCTTGGAAATGACAATTACTGTTGTAGTTGTCAGACACGCCTTCCTATTGTTTATGTAGTTTTTAATCTTCAGTACTCTTTACATGTTTTCCTATAAATAGCAAACAGATGGAGAAGAGTGGGTTAGGTATTTTTGTGCAATAAAAGCTTAGACTTTCACAATACCCCTTTTCTCCTACAAAGAGTAACCAATCCCTAAGATAGCTCAGTGGGTCGAAATTGTTACCACTTAAGCATTGCTTGAGTTTAGATAGGAGACACCATACCTTGTCTATTCAATCCCAAGTGTTTGTTCCGCAAAACACTTGGGTAATAGATTCTTTGATTGATTTCTAATAAGAATTTAAACGTTGAAAAACATTGTGTTTTTATATTTACGTTTTACTTATAATTTGCAATTAATCAATTACATTGTATCAGTCATAAACACAAATAGATTAACTTTCTAGTTAACTCTAAGCGTGTTAAGGGAACAACAAGTGGTATCAGAGCCTCTGGTTTATAAAATCTTTTAAAAATAACCAAGAGTGCTCAAGGTTTTTAAAACCAAGATCCTACTATGACTGATATAAATGTGCCCCAGCTAGTCGACAAAAAGGGTGGAAGCTTTTCAGCTGTTGCCCCAAGACTTGAAGCTGGTAAATTTAGCAAGTGGAAAAAGCGAATGCTTTGCTACTTGACTGGTATGGAACCATACTACATCACTTGTGTCAAAGATGGTCCCTATATCCCAAAGACTGCTGAAGGGCTAAACAAGCCTGAAGCTCAATGGACCATTGATGAGAGGAGGGTGGTCAATCAAGACCAACGCATGAAAAGCATCATTATATCTTGTCTTCCTGACGATATAATGGAATCAGTCATCAACTATTCAACAGCCAAGCAAACTTGGGATGACTTGGTCAATAGCTTTGAGGGTCCCTCAGATACCAAGAAAAACATGGTCATGGACCTGAAACTTGAGTACAATACTTTCAGGGAAAAAGACTCTGAAAGTCTCTCTCAGACTTATACCAGATACAAGACTTTGATAAACGAACTATCAAATGATGGTGTAGTATTGTCTAAGCATGAGACAAACGTTTGCTTTGTCAACAGTCTCCCTGAGAAGTGGCTAAACTTCTCACAATGCCTCAGGAATGCTAATCACATTCAGACCCTTAAGCTCCCTGAGATCTATGGAAAGTTTGTCTATGAAGACAACTTAATCTCAAGGAGATACCCAGACCCAAAAGCTCTTGAGACCAAGAAGGCCTTGACCTCCACACCCATATCAATTGCTTTTTATACTAATGGTGTTGTGTAGGATTTTCAAGAGGATTCTGAAGATGAAATTGATGAAAGGACTAGTGATGAGTACCTAAATGATTTAAACTTGGAATTCTAAGAGAGGGCACTCCTTGCTAGTTCAAAACGTTTCATCAAAAGAAATCACTCCAACTTTTCAAAAGCAAAAACAAATGAAACCACTGAATGCTTTAATTGTAGTAAAAAAGGTTATTTTGCTAGAGCCTGTTATTCTAAAACCATCTCAGAACCCTCTTACAAATTTTCAGGAAACAGTTCCTCAGGGACTCGCAAGTTTCAACCTAGAATGCTTCAGTCGACCCAACAATTTCAAAACAATAAGGGTCAAAAAGACTTTGAAGCAAAATATAGGAAAGCTAAGGCTAAACTTGCACTTCTTGAAACTAATCCCTCTATGTCTCAGGCTGCTCAAACATCCAAACTTGTTCAGACAAAGAACAAGGTTCTTGTAGCAGAAGCTTATGACTGGGATGAAGAAGAGGTATCCTCAAAAGATGAGGAAATTAGAGTGAGTGCACTGATGGCACTTTCTGAAGGTGATCAGGTGGCTGTTGGGAAAAGCCACGCAAGGAATGGAGAATGGGTGAATATTAGCATGAAGAAGGTAAACACTTTACTTTCTATGGATGATGATTCTGATTGGCAGTCCTACATGAATTATATTTGTGTAGATCTTAAGTTTGTTGAAGAACAAAGGCTTAACTTGTTTTCAAAATACAACAATATTGTGTCAGAATTGAATAAGTGTAGAGATGAATTGCTTGTACTGAAACAAGCCAAGTTAGGAACAATTACTCTACAAATTCAGAACACTGAAATTTTGAAACAAAACCAAGCCCTACAAAATGAACTTAACAAAGAAAAGGTTGTCATTCAAGGCTGGACTAAAAAGAACCCCAAGGTCTTTGATACTGTGGGTTTAATTCCTAAGAAAACAATAGGAATCGACCATCTCACTGAAACCACCATTAAGAGTCACAGTGAAATGACCTTTATTCCAGCTGGCATATCTTTTGAGCAAGAAATGCTTCCCAAGTCAAATGACTGGATTGTCAGGGACAACCCAGTCAGTAAGTTACCAAACTTTGAGACTGGAAAAATCTTGCTTCCTGAAAGTCAGGCTTTGAAAAATATGCTTGGACTCTCTGACCAACTCAGTAGTACTGAGTTGGTAAATGAGCCTGAATCAGAATCATATCCACCACTCCCACCACTGAATATCCTTCAGGGTGCAGCACCAAGCTCTAACCTCACACCATTGGTCTACTCCCAACATTCTCCAAAGGAGAAGTCAGGAATGGGAAAAACCATCCTGAAAAGGCCAACCCTTGAACTCTCAGTAAATACTGATGACTCATCAACTTCAGCCCCTTCTGAAGTAAAAAACCAAAGCCCTGACTCAAAATTTGATCAGTTGGCTGAAATGGTCAGGAAGCTGACCTTCTCAATCCAAGAAGAAGGAACAAAAATCAGCTTCCTCAAGCACCAAACCAAAACCCTCCAAACCCCTGAAAAGATGTGAGCTGTGTCACTTTACCAATCATTTCACTGATGATTGCTATAGAATCCTTTACTGCATGATTTGCAAAAAGGATGATCACAGGACCTCTGATCACAAATCCTACACAGCTACATCAAAGATGGCAAGCTTTAAAGCTCAGGCTTTAAAACACCCTTCTGATTCTAAACAGAAACAGAAACAAAAGGCCAAGCCTTTTGCACCTTGCCCTCACTGTGGATTTAATGACCATCTTCCTAAGGATTGTCTAATGGACAATAGTTGTGAAATTTGTGGAGATCCCACTCATGACACCTCAGGACATGATAAGGTCATTCAGGCAAGAAGAGGTAAGACAAAGTCATCCTCTCAGTCTACTGAGTCTACATCTGCAATCAAATGCAAAACTTGTGGTAGCTCAGTCCACTCCACCACTGACCATGAATCAATTGTAAATTTTAGAAAGACCCCCAAAGCTAAGCCCTCCAAGAAGTGGAGTCCTAGAAAGAACTAACCCAGTTTACCATTTGTGCAAAGGCATGCCAGGGATCCTGTTTGGCATCTAGATAGTGGATGTTCAAGGAGCATGACTGGTGTGAAAGAGTATCTGCACAAATATGTGGATGAATCAGGACCCAAAGTGATATTTACTAATAACTCATCATGTCTCACTGAAGGTTATGGCTCAGTAAACTGCAATGGTATAGTCTTTACTAGGATAGCTTATGTTAATGGTCTTAAATACAATTTGATCAGTGTCAGTCAACTATGTGATGCAAAATACATAGTTCAGTTTGATGATAAGCAAGGAATCATCTTCAATGCTAATAAGGAAGTTGTCCTTATTGCACCAAGAAGACAAGATGTTTATGTGTTGGACATGTCCAGTCTAACTCAGAATGAAACTTGTCTCTTTACCAAGGCCACTGAAACCCTCAACTGGCTTTGGCATAAGAGACTCTCCCACCTGAACTTCAAAAACATAAACAACCTTGTGAAACAAAACAAGGTCCTTGGCTTACCATCACTTGTGTTTTCAAAGGATAAACCATGCTCTGCCTGTGAAAAAGGTAAACATCATAGAGCATCCTTTAAAACCAAAACCAACTTTTCCATCAGGAACTGCCTTCATCTTCTCCATATGGATCTCTTTGGGCCCATCAGTCCTAGATCCATTAACCATGAGAAGTATACTCTGGTCATTGTGGATGAGTACTCAAGATACACTTGGGTATACTTCCTGATCAAAAAGAGTCAGGCAGCTGAAACAATTATGTCCTATGTCAGGAACATTGAAAATCAAAATGACATCAAAGTCAAACAGATTAGGACTGACAATGGAACAGACTTCAAAAACTATGAACTTGAATGTTTCTGTGATGAGAAAGGAATTTTCCAAAAAATTTCCTCTCCTTACACACCTGAACAAATGGTGTTGCTGAAAGGAAAAATAGAACACTCATTGAAGCAGCCAGGACAATGCTAAATGGATCAGTCCTTTCCAAACACTTCTGGACTGAAGCAATAAAGATTGCCTGTTACACACAAAACAGATCCATCATTGTCAAGAGACATAGCAAGACTCCTTATGAGTTATTCAAGGGAATGATCCCAAACATCAGCTACTTTCATGTCTTTGGGTGTCCTATGTTTATTCATAATCACAAGGATCACTTAGGAAAATTTGATGCCAAAGCTGATGATGGATACTTCCTAGGATACTCCCTTGTCTCAAAGGCCTTCAGGGTGTTCAACACTAGGAGACAACATACTGAGGAAACATTCCATGTTACCTTTGATGAGAGCACTGATGCAATCAGTGTGTCTAATAACTCAGTGGAAGAGATAGGCATTGATAATTCATCAAGATACCCTCCTGATGAACATCATCCTGAAAATGGTCCTTCCACTCAGTACCAAGCAAATGCTGACATCTCCTATTACATCATCCCACACAACCTTCCTTACCCAACCATCACTGAGTTTGTTGAAGCACAAAGAAGTACTGATGCAATCATTCAGTCTGAACAAAGTGCTCAGGAACCAAACAATCACAGTGATGAGTCAACCCCCTCAGACACTCATGATACTGAAGATCATCATGTGTCTGATCCTGACCCTACCCATCAGGCCTCTACAAGTTCTAATCAGTTTCCAAGACCTCAGGACAGTTGGACTAGGTCTCAGGATATAGAACTTGTCAATATAATTGGTGAACCTACTGAAGACATGCTCACTAGAAGCATGGCTGCACAATTAAGAGCAGCATCAGCCAATGAATGCCTATTTGTGGACTTCATCTCCACAATTGAACCCAAAAGTGTCAAGGAAGCACTTAATCATCCAATTTGGGTTCAGGCCATGCATGATGAACTGGAACAATTTGACAGAAACAAGGTAATGACCTTGGTCAAATGTCCTGAAGATGTTTCAGTCATTGGCATGAAATGGGTATTCAAAAACAAATCTGATGAAAATGGCATAGTCATTAAAAACAAAGCCAGACTTGTAGCCAAAGGCTATAATCAACAAGAAGGCATTGACTATGAAGAAACATTTGCACCAGTAGCAAGGATGGAAGCCATCAGGATCTTCCTCGCTTTTGCTACTTACATGAACTTCAAGGTGTACCAAATGGATGTTAAAAGTGCATTCTTAAATGGTTCATTGAAAGAAGAAGTTTATGTTCAGCAACCTCCTGGATTTGAAAGCCATGAGTTTCCTGACTATGTCTGCAAGCTTAACAAAGCCCTTTATGGACTGAAACAAGCTCTCAGGGCATGGTATGAAACTCTCTCAGCCTTCTTAATCCAAAATAAATTTGTCAGAGGCAAGATAGACAACACTTTGTTTATCTATAAGACAAATAATAATGTCATACTTGTACAAGTGTATGTTGATGACATCATCTTTGGCTCAACAAGTTATAAACTTTGCAAACGGTTTGAAAAACTGATGGCAAGGAAATTTGAAATGAGCATGATGGGAGAACTGACTTACTTCCTTGGTCTGCAAATCAAGCAGACTGATAAAGGAACCTCAATCAGTCAAGAGAAGTATGTCAGAAGCCTACTGAAGAAGTATGAGCTCAGTGACTGTGCCTTAGTCAAGACTCCCATGGTGTCCCCAAACAACCTTGGTCCTGATCTTACTGGAAAACCAGTGAATCAAACTCTTTTCATAGGAATGATAGGATCACTGATGTATCTACTTGCATCAAGGCCTGACATCCAATTCTCAGTCTGTTTGTGTGCCAGATATCAATCTGACCCAAGAGAATCTCATATCACTGCTGTGAAAAGGATATTTAGGTACCTGAAAGGTACTCCAAACCTTGGATTGTATTATCTAAAATGTTCAGGCTTTGATCTCAAAGGATACTCAGACTCTGACTATGCTGGATGCAACTTGGACAGGAAAAGCACCTCAGGCTCCTGCCAAATCCTTGGTGGAAAACTAGTCTGTTGGAGTGTAAAGAAGCAACAATCAGTTGCCATGTCCTCAGCTGAAGCTGAATATGTTGTAGCAGCAAGTTGTTGTGCAAATGTACTCTGGATGAAAAGTCAACTCAGTGACTATGGAATTCAGTACAAGATGGTTCCCATCTTTTGTGATAACACAAGTGCAATTGCCATCTCAAACAACCCTGTTCTTCATCAGAGAACAAAACACATTGATATTAGATATCATTTCATCAGGGACCATGTCATAAATGGTAACATTGAATTACACTTCATTCCTACTAAATATCAGCTAGCTGATATATTCACCAAACCATTGGATGAACCAACTTTCACAAAACTGAAAGCTGAATTAGGAATGTTGGATATTGAGATTCAGTCCACTGATTGAATCCATCTAACTGAGTGTAAATTCTGAATATCCAGGTCCTTGACTCAATGTGTTATTCAGTAAAAAGGATCACTGAACCCCAGGAACTAAACCTAAGTTCCTGAACCCTTGGATCTCAGGAACTTTTCCTGATCCCTTGTACCTCAGGAACTAAACCCAAGTTCCTGAACCTTGAACCATCAGGGACTAAACCCAAGTCCTGAACAAGCAGGTTCACTGAATGAAGATTCATTCAGGGCCCTCAAGTGACATTGAATGCTAACTTAAATGCTCTAAGTATCTAGTTAGTAAATGTACGAGGTTGGTAACTGAATTCTTATTTAATATAAGAATATTTGTTCTTTAGCCTTTCTGGCATGCACCTCATGGGCCACCATATTCTCACTTGGCATTTAATGCCTCTCCAATCACATAACAGATATGTGATGACTCAACTCTGCAAGTTATACTTTTTGCAGACGGCACAACTGTTTGCCTAGACAGTTGCGCCAAACAGGGATAGTGGAGTGGTTATGCATTAAATGCGGATCTCAAATGTTTTATTCAAAACGTTTTTCAAAAAATATATTTTTAGAAAAATGACCGCTTAATGCCTAAAATACCCCCCACTTCACTTCCCTATAAATACCCCCCCCCCAAACAAAAAACACACACACGTTTTTTAGAAAATCCTAAGAAAATTCTTACCCTTTTCCTTCAAAACAAAAATTTTGTGTATGTGTTCTTAGCTTTTAGAAATCCAGACCATTTGTTGTTACCCAGACTTACCCAACAAAAATGGCTTCTTCTAATGCTATTACATACGCCCCAAATGTGGAATTCCTCATTGAGGGCGTAGACTTGACCAAGAACAATGTGGTAGGTAATTTTGCCTATCCCCAAAAGTTTTGGGCATACAGGAATGTAGTTAAGTATCTACAAAACTGCTTTCTTGCTACGACATTTACAAAGACCCCCTCTGTCATATATCATGACTACTTGAGGGAATTTTGGTGCACTGCAGTGGCAACAAGCCCTGAAGACACCAAGGACTCAATCATAACATTCTCAGTGATGAATGGGAGAAGGACCCTCTCCCTTGATTACAAAACCTTCATCAAAGCCACTGGCCTTGATTTTACTGAGAATTTTGAGCCCAACCCTACTGACCAAGAAGTTAAAGCAGAATTGCTTTTTCTAGGGCCACATGACCCCAAACAACCTGATGTGGCCCCAGGTTCATTATTGGCCAAGGCACCAATAATCAAAACTTGGTTTTCCCCAGTCTGGAGGATCCTGATGACTTTTGTCATTCAGGTCATGGGAGGCAATAAATCCTCCACGGAGCAGTTGAACTCATCACAACAATTGATGGTGTTCAGTCTCCTGGAGGGTAGAAAAATTGATATCGGAGGAATAATCTTCCGTGACCTCGTGGCCAAGCTCTCAGGAAAATCTAGGCAAAGACACATGTCTTATCCTAGGTTCATTTCCTGTGTGCTTCAGGACCTACTTGGCTCAGATTATATGAGGCCTGACGCTAAAGGATCAAAACTTGACGTCCTACACAAGGCCAATTATACAAGTGGCCTTACTGAGGTACAACCAGTAGCCCTGACCGACTATATGCTGATAGTCATTCAGGGTGAAAAGGCTATATCACCCATTCCTTATCCTGAAAAGCAGGAGAATAATAAGAAGAAGAAGAAGGCAGGGACCAAGAAGGTGGTGAAACCCACACCACTCGCCTTTGGATCTTCTGCCTCAAAAGGAGGAAAAAAGACCAAGACCTCAGAGACACCCATCATTGAGACCCTCTTGGCCTTAAAAGAAAAGCCAACGGAGGATACTGAGAAATCACCCTCAGTGTCCTCGGGCAAAACCATTCCTCATGGCTCTACTGACATAAACAAGTCATTGGAGTCAGGAACCTCCACCCAATCACATCCCGATGAAGGAACTGACAAATCACAATCAGTGCCTGAGGGAGAAAAGGGTCCTGAATCCTCGGTAGAGCAGCACTACTCTACTGAGAAGGGGACCCACACCCAATCACATCCTGCTTATGGCCCTAAGAAATCACACTCAGGGTCTCAGGGAGTCAAGGACCCTAAATCCCCAAAAGGGCAATACAACCCTGATGGGAAGGGGGTCCATCAACAATCACAAAGTGTGCCTAGTGATAGTACTGAAAAACACCCGTCAGTGCTTGAAGGCGCACAAGGGGACAAAGACTCAGGGGGCATGCAACCACCCGCTGATATGGAACCACAACCCCCTCAAGGCGGATCTATTCTCTCGGGAACTGACCCCAAATGCCAGGCTGAGCAAACCCACTCAGTTATTATGGCAGGGTCAGGACCTGGCCAAACCAAGTTGCAAATTCAGTCCATGGCGGATATTCAGGCTGTTCTCTTGTCTGATGAAGAGCTCAGTATTGACAGTGAGGAAGAAGTGTTTGAGGCAGGTGATGATATGGAGACTGATGCACAACCCACTGAATAATCGCATAAGTCTTCCCCACCACAAGGTGAAGAATCAGCATCTCAGGCTGATCATTCTTCGGACTCTGAATCATCCTGCTCAGCCAATCTCAGGAAGTATGACAACATTCTTCCTCTCACTGAGAGACAATTGGTCAAATTCTTGCAGAAGGCCAACAATGCTCTCTTTCAAGGGCTAACTGAAGAAATCTTTGACCAACATTATGAAGCTGCAGTTCACTATGTCAACCTGAAGGAATCAGTGGAATCTTATCATGATGATGTAAATGAGCATAAATCATCGATCTCCTTCTCCTTGACAACTCTTGATGAAAATCTTAAAATGTTCAACGCTACCCTCTCCAACATTACCAAGAGCGTTGAAACTATTCAAGAGTTAGTGAAAGAAGACCCTGAGCTCAACAAGAAAATTCTGCAGGCTTCTGAGACTTATCAGCAACAGTCAACTCAGTTAACTGAGCTGGTCAACATGCTGAAATCCTCCAATCTTCAGGGTCTCAGCTCTTCAGTGGACTCCATTTGGCTTCTTGGGCTAAGTTTTCAAATTCCTTGGCCTGGAATCTTGGGCCAAAGATGAAACCAATAGAGGCTTCTCAGGCATCTCTTGAGGCTAAGGTCTCAACTCTTCAGTAAGACACCTCAGACATCAAATCAATGATGACTGAGATATATCAGGCTTTCAAAGGTCAGGCTGCTCCCTCAACTTCAGTGAGCACTCCAACTCTTGCTCTCACAATGGGTCAAGCAACAGTTAAGGGGGAGAAAGTCACTGAAGAACAACCTCCTTCTCACACTGAAGGGGAGATCCCTGAAACAACCCCATCATTAACCCAAGACAAAGGCAAAGGCATTCTTACTACCACTGAGCCTGAACCTACACCAAAATTGGTGCCTGCATCCTCTGAGGTAAGGCCTGACCCTGATGAACCAGTCAAGGTCCCTTATGAGATAAATGGAGTGATGCACCTTCTCACTGAGGCTGAAATTCAGGCTCATATGGAGAAGGAAGAAGGGTTGAAGAAAGCTGCTGAAGAGGAAAGGCAGAACAAGTCTGCCCTCATCCAGGTGGTCAGAGAAGAGGCTGAGAAACTTGGAATTGAGCCAAAAGACCTTGCTGGAAGGAAGGGTGGTCAGAGCTTTGTGAAAGCTCAGGATGCTGAAATGACTGCTCTCAGGAAGAAAAAAGAAGAAAGGTTGAAAAAGGCTGAGGAGATAAGGCAAAAGAGAATTGAGAAGTACCAATGGGTAATGACAAGCAGACTGAGACCTGAACCAATCACTGATGTAAAGATTTATCAGAACACCAAGCCTGCTGTCATCAGTGTCTTCAGAGGTCCTGACAAGAGGAACTTTGAAATCCATGATCCCTTTAGATTCGCTGACTTTGGGATCACTGAATTGGATGAACTGGGTCCAATCATATTCAAAAAGTCAAACGTTGTTGTCAAGGAACTGATGAAATCCCTGAAGCTTAGATATGAAAAATTGACAGCAACACCTGAGGAACTTGGTATTCCCTCACTTCTCCAAGCTCCAGCCAGTCAGCCTGCTCCTACTCATTCCTCTCGAAGAAAGAGGAAGCAAATTGAGTCTGAGCCTGAGATCAGAGTTTCTGGCCTTGAATGCAACAGAGCCCTCCCTGAAGGAGTTACATTCGTGAACAACTTGGCCATTGAACAACCTGAAAGGGGTCTCTTCTTCACTGATGAGTTTGGAGACCCAGCCTTCCAAAGATGGAGTGATATTGATCAGGCTGGAATCAAAGCCATGCTTGGTTCCCTCATGATGGCCTCACCAATCCAGAGTCCTGCCAATGTGAGGTTCTGCAATGATCTGAGAACCAAGATTCAAGAACATCCTGATCAACATGAGTTGGAATCCAAGAGACCTAAGCTTGAAGCTCTTGGATACAAGTTGGACTGAATGAATCTGTAACACCTCTATCATGTACATTGTTTAGTTGTTAGGACTTATGTAATGAAATCAATAAAATGATGTTCCTTTGTTTTGTTATTTCAGTGTCCTTAATTACTTTCTAGTACATTCAGTATGAGCAGAAGTCATTAGCTCACTCATAACTGATCAAAACACTTAAGCATAATTTATATCCAAATAGGGGGAGATTGTTGGGTCGTTCAGTACCTAAGGATCATTAAAACAGGATTTGAATACAAATTACGCTAAGTGTTAATCAACCGAAAACACAATTAAGTCACTGAGTGAACCGTCACTCAGTGAGTTACTTTCAAGATGCTCAGGACGAGTCTAAGAAGAAAGACTTACCAATTCAGGGAGGCGGTTCTCCCTGAAGTGTTACTTGAGACAAAGAAGAAGGTAATGGGATCAGTGAGCGTTAGACAAGAGCTCACTGAACCCCAGTCTCCTCAACAACAATAACTGAAGACTGAAGACTGAAGGCGAAGACTGAAGAACCTGAAGCCTGAAAGAAAGGCGGGATTGAGCGAGAAGGTTTGAAGAGATAAGAACAAGTCTTATCGGGGTCAGACACAAACCATCCCTAAAGCGGCTAAAAGTCAAGAAGTGTCAGGACTGACACTCGAAGACTTTTTGGCGCAATCCTATTGGTTCTTGGAAATGACAATTACTGTTGTAGTTGTCAGACACGCCTGCCTATAAATAGCAAACAGATGGAGAAAAGTGGGTTAGGTATTTTTGTGCAATTAAAGCTTAGACTTTCACAATACCCCTTTTCTCTTACAAAGAGTAACCAATCCCTGAGATAGCTCAGTGGGTCGAAATTGTTACCACTTAAGCATTGCTTGAGTTTAGATAGGAGACACCATACCTTGTCTATTCAATCCCAAGTGTTTGTTCCGCAAAACACTTGGGTAATAGATTCTTTGATTGATTTCTAATAAGAATTTAAACGTTGAAAAACATTGTGTTTTTATATTTACGTTTTTAACTTATAATTTGTAATTAATCAAATACATTGTATCAGTCATAAACACTAATAGATTAACTTTCTAGTTAACTCTAAGCGTGTTAAGGGAACAATACTAAAGACGCCGTCATAACGGCGACTTGCACAAGACGAAACAATAATCACGGCGAACTGACGGTGTCACAACCTATAAGGTGATGCCGTCAGAGTTGTAAATCTATATATATACTTTCGTATGTTTTTCATAATTCGTGTAACATCTTGGAGTAGGGTTTTGTAAACAATTTTAGCAGCTATTGTGAGACTTTTACAGCCCTTGAACTTCATGTTTAAATAAAGATAAGTTATCCCTTCAATCATTCGATATGTCTATGTATTGTTTGATTATGTGTTTATCTTTTCTTTGCTTTAACATGCTAGCTTAAATTAATTAGTGTTTGCTTAGATCTAATGAAACCTAGTTGTTGATAATTGATTTTTCGTCTCTTGTTTAATTGATTGCCTCGCGTTAGGCTAAGAAAACTGGCTAGTTTCTTATATGTGTTAGCTTGAACGTCTTAGAAAACGCAACCGTAGAGTGCACTATTGGTTTTTCTCATTGTATTTATTGCATGAATTGCGGCTTGGAGATCTTAGAAAACTTAATAGACTTTAAGAGTTTTAGAGGAGACTAATATTCATAGAGTTGGGGACTTCGGCACCTCCCTACGACCGATATTAAGGAATACAACATTTCAATTAAAACAAGGAAGTGACAATTCGACAAATCAGTAGGAGATAACTAGGGAGTAATTATTCCCATGACCATCTCTTTTTTTAGTGTGGTTATTCTTTGCAAGTTTGGAACCAGGTTCTTAGTAGGTCTGAAATGAGTTTTGGGTCGTCAAGGTGGAGTGATATAGTTGCTTAAATTGAAAGATCATCTTTCAATGGCATGGGTCTGGCGTCGACCTATTCGTGGCGGTAGAGAAAAAGAGGAATTGGAAAGTTTGGCTTGTTTAATGCAAGGAGTAGAGTTAAAGTCAGGGCCGGATGGTTGGAGTTGGTTTCATGAGAGCTCCGGAAAATTCATAGTTAAATCCCTTCGGGTCAAATTAGATGAGAAAATTCTTAGTTTATCTCATGAGAAAACAAGATGGAATCCTTTAGTTCCAAAGAAGGTGAACATTTTAGTATGGCGAGCCGACAAAGACAGTCTTGCAACAAGGTGTAATCTAGACAAGAGGTGTATTGACTTGCATTCGATTTTGTGCCCGATGTGTGAAGAAGATTTCGAATCTTTAGACCATTTGATAGGTCGTTATTCATGGTCTCGTAACATCTGGAACCTCATTTTTAAATGGTGGGGTTTCTCTCTTTCTGGGGATCTCGATTACAAGTGTATTTGCAATTTTGTTAATCGTTTGAGCAACGAGAAAAAAAGGATGTGCTCGCCATTTCATCTTCAATGCTTTGAAGCAGTCATTTTCACCTCTGTATGGCATATTTGGAGAAGCATAAATACTAAGGTTTTCCGCTTTAAAAAAGTCCAATGGTTGTGATATCTTCAAGGATGTTCAAAGCTTATCTTTTTGTTGGGTGAGTAATAGGTGTAAGAACTTTAGATTAGATTGGGATCTATGGGTGAAAAACTCGGTTTTAGCTATCTCTCCAATCATGTAATGTTCTTTTGTTGCTTTCTAGCATCTTACTAGATTTTTGGGTTCTAATAAAAAACCGCCGTTCAAAAAAAAAATGTTTGTATGCTTTAATTTGTTGGACCTTGTATTGTTAGGATTTAAATGAACTGTTATTTTGTTGTATCATGGAGGATTGCTGAGCATGGGAACAAGAGAGAGTGATGCGATGATTAAAATATTATAAATCTTATATTTAGAATGTAAAAATGATATCATCTTAAATTTAGAACACAAAAAATAAACCATCCAACAATTAGTTATACTTTAAAAAACCATCCTACTTTAAGAATTGATTCCAAACTGATAATATTAAAATTGGTAGACAAATACTTAAAAAAACTTTTAAAAAAGAAAGTAAAAGACTTGCTAATTTAGTTATACTAAAAACTAATTAACGACAAGTGCACAAAGTTAGAAGTATTTCTATAAACGTTAATAGTATTTTGATATTATTTCTACTCTTTAGTATTTGTTTGCTTTGAATTTTGTTGGACAAAAACTCAAACTAAAATAAAACCCTTTTTTTTCTTTAAAACAATATATATCATACAATTATCAAGTTAAAATACCTTAGTTTATGTCAAAATACTTGTTCTGTCAATGACAAAAGTTAAAAAAGTGATAAGGATCACCTTATATATGCTCAAGAAATTAAAGCATTCATTTAAAATCATATATGCACACTTTCATTGCTACACTAATCATTTATCGTGAATAGTACGTTTTACTTCATATAAATCGACTACGGCTCTAGCCCTGATCGGGTCAATAGAATGTCGCTAAAGTTAATTGGTCACGAGGTTACAATTAACTAAGGCCATTTTACCACGTTTACCTTAATATGTTATCAATACATATGCTTTTTTTTTTTTTTTTTTTTTGGTTCTAAAATAAATGTTCATCTTTTTGTTTTAGGTTGTCTCAAAAATGCGTATCCACTTTGTGTTTTAATCAATCAAAAGAGATTTTGATGGGTGAATGTAATATTTGATTGGTGTAAATCGAAGTTAGTTCATGGGAATCTTTAAAACTTTGTATTAAATGAAATAAACATTTGTTTTGTGACAGAAAGAATGGTGATTTTGGAACTTAACTCGATAACATTTACTTGAGCTCGACCAAGTATCAGTTGTCAAGCTCGAGCTTAATAAAGTAATTGACTCTCTCTCTTTTGCTCTCGACCTCGTCTTGATGCAACTCAATCACCTTTAATAAACTATTACTCCCTCCGTCCCAAAATATAAGTCAAATTTAACTTTTTAAATCGAACTTTGAACTTAAATGTTTCTGTTTGCATTATACACATTTGATGAAAATTATACTAGATGAAAATACATTTAAAACACAATTCATTTATATATTTTATATCAAGTATTATATAATACAATAAAAATATTTAAGTTCAAAGTTCGATTCAAAAAGTCAAATTGTACTTATATTTTAGGACGGATAGAGTAATAAAATTAAATTTAACATTACTCGGAGTTTCTACTTTCCAACTCTACACAACTATACAATAAAATAAAAATATTAAGAAATACAATTTCTACAAAATTTACAAAATTATGTGTTGAATAGTATGCTACCTGAGCTCAACTCAAAAGTGTAAACGATTAGCTCGAATTCGTAAAAAAGTCGAGTAGCTCATACTTGTCGATCTCACATTTTTCATTAATTAACTTGTAACATAAAAAGGTCAAAAATGGAAAAATAGTCAATGGTCTTATTGCATTTGGTTTCCTTTTTGTTTGTTTGTTGTGTTTGGTTATTTCAAGGGCTGAATATGTTATTGTTGAAAAGATACAAGTTTGGTTCCGGTTGAGAGAAGTTTAGAAGTTTAAAGGCTGAAGTGTAATATCTTTTAGAAAATATTTGAAGATATATCTTGTTAGTATATGAATTATGGTCGAGGTTTGAATTCAACGAGGTGGTAAACCCGCGCTTCGCGGCGGGTCATTTAGCTACAGAAGCATTTTAACTGAAATGGCTATGTCTTCCGCTTGGTCAATTTCACCACTCTTCTTTCACTTTAACATAAAAAACCAGATAGGTAGTTTAATAAGAAATCACAAATATCCGCCAAACTATGTATCTCAATTCAAATGTACAAAACATTTCTACCAAGCTGGCAAGCTGTGGATGATCTTATTAAAACATGGATTCCAAAGCTTTACTGGTTGATCCAAAAGGGGAGTAAGAAACATTAAATGCAAGACCTGCATGTATATAAAAGTAGGTTGTGATTCATGAGATAAGCTTTACGAAGGACTTTTGCGTTGACACAATAAGTCTTTGTATAATATTTGCTGGATTCCATCTTGTGAGTTTCCTATTCCAGCCAGCAGAGGAAAAAAAAGATGTAGCATGTAAGTAATCCCAAACACGTGCTAAAAGCAGTTTCAATAAGTAATCCAAAACTAATCATACAAACAAAAGGTTAATTTCACTAAATCAAATAAAGATATAGGTAAATACATCAAATACAGAGATGCTAGATACCAAAATACCAAAACCAAAATACGACACCTCTAATATAAAGCAAGAGTTGGTGCTCCTATAAAATCGGATCTTACATTCATCTAAAATAGCACAGCACACTCATCCCCTATTTAACTTTTAAAATACAATAGACATCGGCAAGCCTAGTCAGAAATTTAACAAAGTTCATACAAAGTTAGGGGTTTTTTTTTTTTTTTTTTTTTTTTTTTTTTTTTTTTTTTTTTTTTTTTTTTTTTTGCTGCAACCACAAACTATATGTGGGTGCCTTGCCAAGACGCAGGACTCGGTAAACCATCCACAGTAGACACATAGTTATCATCATTGCCTGTGAAAATCGACGCAAAGCAACAACACAACACCACCGTAATTTTGCTACATTAATAGGTATTATACTTCACTCTGTATAGCCCAAACCACGGTAAAAATACTCGAATTATATGG
Organism: Artemisia tridentata subsp. tridentata; assembly: GCA_021014915.2. Classification (NCBI taxonomy): domain Eukaryota; kingdom Viridiplantae; phylum Streptophyta; class Magnoliopsida; order Asterales; family Asteraceae; genus Artemisia; species Artemisia tridentata. Next base: position 20,557,693 of record CP139504.1, read on the forward strand.
TTAAAAAAAGGTTGTTTCCTATGGGAAGTCTTCAATTTTCAAATGTTTTATTACAACGGCAAAAATAGTAGTTAGCCTTAACTTTCTATAAGCCGCAGCAGTTTATATGACACAATGTATATAAAAACATCTATATAACTGAACCCACTCACTGAACACACCACCCTCAACACATTCCCTGAACACACCCCTTCAAACAAACCACTTAACTAACCCACTCAACAAACCCATTCGAAACAACTAAGAGAATACTGAACCGATAAAAAAAAAATTACCTGATTGTATGGTATTGGACTATTGAAACCATTCTGCTGACATTTTCTTGATCTTAGCCAGATCCACTTCATTACCCTATGTTCAAAAATCTGACCATTTTTAAACAACATTTTTTCTTGAATTTGCAGCAAGTTCAGGCTGAAATTATAAGAAACTGGTGAGGAGAGGTGGAAATTTCAATGTATTTATCAGGTAATGTTAGAAAAAAAAGGCTAGTAAGTGTGTCAAAAGCCCTTGCAGTGTATTTTTTTTATTCAAAAATTTAAATTATTAATAAATATAGGGGCAATTACATATATGCCCCTGCTAAGCTAGTTTATTACATATATACCCAAGCTTAAAATTTAATTACATATATCCCCTTCCTAAACACTCTTAATTACATATATACCCAATTCCTTTAAAATAGCTTATTAAATGACTATCATACCCTTATTAACATTAATATATTTCCCCCTTCTAGATGTATGTCATCTAAAAGGGAAGTTTAATGGAGTCCTAGTCGCTGCTACAAGTGTGGACGGTAACAATTCTATTTTTCCTGTCGCTTTGGTGTACTTGAGTCGGAAAATAAAAATTCTTGGATATGGTTTCTTGAATTACTTAAGAAAGCAATTGGTACACCTAATGGACTAGTTATATCATCCGACATGCAAAAAGGCCTAGATGTTGCAATTACAGAGGGTATAATAGTCATTTAATAAGCTATTTTAAATGAATTGGGTATATATGTAATTAAGAGTGTTTAAGAAGGGGATATATGTAATTAAATTTTAAGCGTGGGTATATATGTAATAAACTAACTTAGCAGGGACATATATGTAATTTCCCCATAAATATAACCTCCAAAATTATATTTTATACACGACGTATTTGTAAAATAAAAAACATAAAATTCTACACAAAAAGTGATTTGGGTCAACCTGTTATGACCCATTTTGACGGCTACGGAAAAGGTACATACGTTGGCTCACTCTGTACCCATGACACATTGAATGACTCCGACACTCACAAAGTTGTATCAGTTGAACACAGCGTAACCCAAGCCCTTTGATACACCTTTGATACATTCTGCTGTCACGTTATGTAACCCAAGCCCTTTGATACACCTCATTTTTACCCATTACTCAACCCGGCCATACTCACAGTTCCTTCAGTTCCCCATGATTTATATCACCTTAAACATGTTATCAGGGATGTGATGTTGGCAAGATAAGAGATAAGATTTATGACTTCATTACCTTTGAATATTGTTAAAATCTGGAAATTTGAATATTCATATTATCATTTTCATCTCCGTTAAGTAGTAGTAAAAACGCTAATAAGATTCTTATAGGTGACAGTATAATGTTAGTTCATCAACTTAGCAGTTTATGTAATGCAATTTAACCAAGTTAATGCTTTTTTTAGTGACATGCTTCATAACATATTAGGACTTCACTATACAATCTTAATGCAATTTCACCAAGTTTGTTGCTAAAAAACGTTGTATACCTTCGACTGCTTCATCCGCTACTTCAAAGTGTTGTTGTAGTAAATCTTCCTTAAGACTAATATTGCGAAGAGTTGCTAATAACTTTTCAGAAAGAGTTGCGCTCAGCTCCTGTAGTCTCTATAGCATCTACACATTGGGCCGCGACGAAGGTGGCAGCTGAGGCAACAACCATGTATGTTCTTGCCATGTGTTCGTCTTTTCTGGATGTTGACGGAGCTCGTATGTCAGCTGCAATAATCGCTACATCTGCTGCTACAACAGGAAGAGAAACCGCTACACACCTCCTAATTTACAGCACAATGCCAAAAAACCGCTGAATAAAAAACTCCAGACCCATCTTATAGCTATTAAATGACTAAGCAACATCAATAAGGAATACCTTTATTGGCCCCAGTAGCCCGTTTAAAAAGCCAAGAAGAACCTTGTTCACCCTTGTATACAGCCTACGATAACCACAACAATGCCTTGGATAATCACGCCTAACCCCTCTTAACCCAATGTAATAGAATATACCAATCTTATACAGGTGTTATCAATAAGTAATTATATTAGGCTTGAGTGCCACTCACCCTATCCCTTCATGCTGGCCCAGTGATAGCACTAACTGTCGCATCATGGGACACTAAAGAACCAACTGAGCGTCGCCCTCGCACATACTCATAAGTTTTCGTTGGCCCGATTGGAGGTTCGACTAAACCTGCAGTAGCAACATATTTAGCAAAATATTAGCACGGAAAAAAAACATAGGAAGAATTTGCAAAACTCTATTCACCTATACAGTGAGATAATATAGAATCCGCAACCAAAATAGCTTCCTACATGAAGAAACCAAAGGCGTTTTATTTTTCTGCTCATGAAGGTATAACACGAAAACAACAATAATGCCACAACCAAAATAGCTTCCATCATATTAAAGCCTAACCACATACAATCAACATCTCTTACACAGGCTAATGTCATTTTGTTTTTCTTGTTTCTAACCAACAAATACCATATTGGGATTTATTAATATGTTAACCAATTAACACTACGAGTACGCAGCGGAATATGGATCTAGTTTGGCTATTAGAATTAACACAAATAATAAACACATAAAACAAATAAAAGGGACAAGAAAAATAAATCGAAAACTAACCCTCGTAGTCACCAGCAAATGAAACAAGTAGTAAATATATACTACCTCTACGGTTGCTCACACAAACACGTCAAACGAATACGCTACGATGCTAGTCACTTGCTTCACGTCGAACAAGGAAAACACTTTGCTTGTTCAAGGCTTGTTAAGACCAATCGAAACCCGAAGTCGGATACGTTCGAATGGTTTAACAAAAGAGTAAAAGAAAACAAAAACAAAACTACTGTTTTGTTATATCTTCTGCTAGGGACAACCGAAAAACCAAATCAAACAACCAATAAGATTGTTTAGTTACTGCCGTATAACTTTGACCAAAACAAAGTTACTTTGCTATTAGGTTTTTTTAATGAATGTCGTGTGATATTATGTTTCGTATATGTATAGGACCGAATTCAAGAGATTGGAATGAGGTGTTTATATAGCCCCTCAACCCTAATCTTTTAACTTGTTCCCTACTCCAAGTCTTTTCAATTAAGACCTTAATTATCATTATAATTTGCACATAAATCCTTTTCTAAAATCCTTCAAAATCTGCCACTTTTGGGAGGAGGACAATAGTTTTCGTTTCGACATTTTAATCCCTCTCTTTTATATCGTGAAACATATTAATCATTTAAAAAATATAACAAGTATAAATATTAAATATTTAATAAATGTACTCTTCGTGTATTAACGTGTATGCCCCCAATAGGCTCACACATTTCTAGTTGTATATCGGCTAATCTAACTACCATAACCCAACAGCTCCCACTTGGGAGTTGGAGTAGCAGACACCACATATAGCAACGACGGAAACGTCTAGCAACACTCACATTCGTTATTGAACTAGAAATGTCTGAGATAAAGTTTTAAAAAAATATTCTCAGTAGCATGGTCATTTATATCTTGCTTTTATCATCCTTTGTTATAGATACCGTTAAACCATGGATATGGATCCTAACTCATTCCATATAGTTTAACCATTTAGATTCTCGTTATAGAATTTAATTAGATATACCAAATGTAACCAAGAATCATCTTGCATTACCCTTTCGGTTCGGCCGAACAATTATCTGATTAATTCTGGAGAGGGCCCATGGTATCTTTCTGCACATATCAAGTGGAGTAACAAATCCTTTGTTGACTACAAGTGTTGTGGATGCTGCTTCACATCACTCCGAAAAATAGCTTTTATAACTACCTTATTCAGGACAGCGTTTGGCATATAATTACAAAAGTGATATCCACACATAACAGAACTTGCTTGTATCTCAAGTCTAAGGATGACTTAACAAACCATTTCAACATTTTACTTATGACAAGGATCCAAAAGTAAATGTTTGAAGTTGGGGTATCCAATATGCATCCCTTGTGAATACATATGAGTTTGGCTGGAACAGTCCACATTCTCATAGAATATAACCAACACTCACATTTGCCTTGCATAACAATATTCCCATATTGTTAACCGACAATGGACATATTTAGAATGATGAATCATTTCATGGATTAAACATGCAAAGATGGAATAACAGGTTATATAAATAAAATAACAAATACCTCGTATCTTTATTTATTACAAAATAAAAACTGTCTTACACTTCCAAATTATTCAAATACTAATTACACACAGATTTACATGAGACTACTAGCTGGTATCAAACCAATATTCCTAGTCAATTCAGAATGCTTAGGATATGCTAAAGCCTTCGTAAATGGGTCAGCTAGATTGTCATCTGTGTGAACTTTTAATATCTTCACGTCACCCATCTCAATGGTCTCTCGAAGATAATGAACTTTTACGCGGTAATGTCTAGCACCCTTGGTGAGTCCACTTTCATTTGCTATAGTAATGGCTCCAGTATTGTCACAATACATATCTATGGGTTCTTCAATTGTGGGAACAATGCCAAGCCCAGAAATGAATTTTCGAACCCATACAGCCTCTTTAGATGCATCATAAGCAGCTATATACTCAGCTTCTGTAGATGAAGTTGCATAAATACTTTGTTTTGTGCTTTTCCAGTCAACAGCACCTCCATTCAAAACGAATACATATCCAGTATGAGATTTTAGGTCATCAGCATCTGTCAGATATCCAGCATCAGTGTAGCAAGAAACCCTGAGCTCTCGTTTCATATCACCTCCGTACACCAGAAACATATCCTTAGTATTGCGTAAATACTTAAGAATATTCTTTACAGCAGTCCAGTGAAGATCCCCTGGATTCTGTTGAAATCGGCTTGTTATGTTCTGAGAGAACGCAACATCAGGACGAGTACATCTCACAGCATACATAATTGATCCTATAGCCGAGGCATAAGGAACTCTTTGCATGCGCTCTTTTTTAGCAGGTGTCTCAGCACCTTGTGATTTACTCAATTTAAGCTTTTCTTGCATTGGGATAGTTCCTCGTTTGGAATTCTCCATGAAATATTTCTTCAATATTTTCTCAATGTAAGCACTTTGACATAAACCAATTAACCGTCTTGATCTATCTCTATAGATCTTGATTCCAAGAATATATGCCGCTTCTCCTAGATCTTTCATGGCAAAACATTTTCCAAGATAGGATTTAACATCTTGTAACATTGGAATATTGTTTCCCATAAGTAATATGTCATCAACATATAGAATAAGGAAAGTGACATAACTCCCACTAGCTTTCTTATATACACATGGCTCATCTTGATTTTGAGTGAAACCGAATTTCTTAATCTCATCATCAAAACGTTTATTCCATTGCCTAGATGCTTGCTTAAGTCCATAAATGGAACGCTTGAGCTTGCATACTCGGTTAGGATATTTTGGATTAACAAAACCTTCGGGTTGCACCATGTAGACTTCTTCGGAAAGATGTCCATTGAGGAAAGCGGTTTTGACATCCATTTGCCAAATCTCATAGTCATAGAATGCAGCTATGGCTATGAGAATCCTTATAGCTCTAATGTCTGCAACAGGAGAAAAGGTCTCTTCATAATCAACCCCGTAGGTTTGAGTGAAGCCCTTTGCTACGAGACGAGCTTTAAAGGTGTGTACTGCACCATCCATGTCTGTCTTCTTTTTGAAGAGCCATTTGCTACCAACGGTTTTACCGTTAGGAGGAAGATCAACTAAGTCCCAGACTTCGTTGTCTTTCATGGATTGCATTTCCACATTCATCGCATCAAGCCATTTCTTGGATTCAGGATCCAACAATGCAGCTTTATAGTTATTGGGTTCACCAAGATCCCCCAACTCATGCTCCTCAGCATCGACGTATAAACACATTCGATCTGGGGCACGGCGTGTCCTAGCGGACTTACGAATGGGATTGATATCACTTTGAGGTTCATCAATTTCTTGATTATCCTCATCATGATTTAAGCTAGTGTCTACAGAAGGATTTGTATCTTCTTCTTGAATAATTTCAAGATCTTCTAGACTCCCACTTGCTTCATGATCCAAGAGATTTTTCTCAAAGAATTCAGCATTCCGAGCAACAATTACTTTGTTCTCAGATGGAAGATAGAAAGAATATCCCATTGTTTCCTTTGGGTATCCTACGAAGATACACTTAATAGATCTGGGTTCCAGTTTGTCAGGTTTGGTAAGTGTGTCACGCTTAACAAGTGCCTCACAACCCCAGACTTTTAAGCAAGACAACTTAGGGGATTGCCCATGCCATACTTCGTATGGTGTCTTATCAACCTTCTTAGTTGGAATCATGTTGAGAATGCGTGCAGCAGACTCAAGGGCATAATCCCAAAAGGACTTTGGAAGAGTAGTTTGACTCATCATGGAGCGAACCATGTCTAGCAGTGTTCGATTTCTCCTCTCAGACACACCATTATGTTGTGGCGTGTAAGGAGGAGTTCGATGGGCAATAATCCCATGCTCCTTAAGATGATCCAAAAACTCTTGACTCATATATTCACCTCCACGATCCGAGCGTAGTGATTTAATGGTCTTCCCGAGTTGGTTTTCTACTTCCTTTTGAAACACTTTAAATGTTTCAAACACTTCATGTTTATGTTTCAGCAGGTAAACATAACCATACCGACTATAGTCATCAGTAAAAGTGACGAAGTAGCTTGCTCCTTGTCTTGACATAGTTCTAAATGGGCCACATACATCAGTGTGTATTAGTCCAAGTAGATCCTTAGCCCTTTCCACTTGATGTGAATAGGGTTTTCTTGCCATCTTACCAGACATGCAGGAAACACACTTTTCAAATGACTTGATGTCAGTTGAGTTGAGAAGTCCATCATGTTGCAACTTCTCCATACGTTTCTTGCTAATGTGTCCAAGACGACAATGCCACAAGAGAGTAGAGTCCAAGGTTAGATTGGCTCTTTTATTGCTAACAGCAAACATAGAACTATCATTTGTTTCAGAACAAGACATATCAATTTCAAAAATACCATCCCTTGGGATAGCACTAAAATAAACCACATTATTCCTAGAAACTGAAATTGTATTATTCAATTCAAAACGATTAACAAAACCATCGTCAAACAAACGTGAAACTGAAATAATTCCTCTAGTAATAGAGGGAGCATAATGACAATTGTTTAAAACAACTACTAATCCACTAGGGAGACATAAATGATAACTTCCAATAGCTTCAACTCCTGCCCGTTGACCATTGCCCACGTACAGACTTAAAGCTCCTGGCTTCAGCTTCCTACTTCCCCTGAGACCCTGAGTAGTATTACAGATGTGAGTACCACAACCCGTGTCATAAACCCAAGATTTACTAGGAAAAGAATAGAGTTCTATGGTGAAAATACCTGAAGTGCTAGCTCCTTGAGATAGCTTCTTCTTTTTCATCAACTCGGCGAGATACACGGGACAATTCCTTCTCCAATGACCTATTTCACCACATTGGTGACAGGTCGCGTCCTTTGCAGGGTTATCCTTCTTGGGTGGTGGAGTTTTCTTGGGCTTGGAAGCATAAGATGGTTTATGCTCGGGAGCATAAGATGGTTTATGCTCGGGAGCATAAGCCAACTTATACTTTCCGTTCCCTTGATTCCCCTTAGCAGCCTTGAACGGTTTTTTACCTTGGTTTTTCTGGACCTTTCCTGCACGTATAGTATGAAGTGCAGGTGTAGCATCTTTCTTGGGTAGCGTCTGCTCATGTTGTTTAAGCATAGCATGTAATTCATTCACAGTCTTCCCCATGCTGTGCATATTATAGTTTTGCACAAAGCTGTCATACTCCTTGGAGAGTCCAATCAAGATTAGGCTTACTCCAAGGTTCAAAGTGACGGGATGACCGAGACGCTCCAAGTTGTCAATGTAGCTCTTCATCTTTAGAACATATGAGCTTACAGATTGACCTTCTTCTTGTTTGCACGAGTGAAATTCCCTCGCGGTTTGAAGAAGTTCCTGTTCTGCCTGTTGAGCAAACATAGTTTTTAACTCCTGTAACATGTCATATGCACCAAGGTGAGTTAGATTCCGTTGGATTTCTAAGTCCATGGTCATAAGCATGAAGGCAGCAATGTCCTTTGATCCCTTGACCCAAGCAGTGTGAGCTGCCAAAGCCTCAGGAGGGACCGAGTGTCCAGGAGTTGCAACAGGTGCAGCAGGAATAGGATGCTCCAAGTAATTTTCCTTATCTTCAGCTGACAGGATAATGCGAAGCTGGCGATACCAGTCAATGAAGTTAGGTCCAGTGAGTTTTTGTTTCTCAAAGAAACTCCTGAGTACCGAATTGTTTCCGACTGAGGTAGTCATCTACAATTAAAAAGTTCAAATAATTAGTATTTTCAATAATTTAATTCTTAATAGAATTAACTACCCAATTAATTACTAATTAAGACTAAGATCCAACTTGACCTCCCACTTATTACCAAAGGTCTGACCAATGAGTAAACAAGTGGGGCAAGAGGTAAGCGACGAGCGTTAATTGCATGAGATGCAACTCTTAGATTTATGAGACTGATCAAGACATTAGTAGACAAGTAGTAATGTCATGAGCATGTTTAGTCTCATCTTATGCCTCGGGTCCAAGGTCTGACCAAGCATACTCGAAATAAGTCGACCAAGCAAGAACGTGCAAATATCACCAAAGGTCTGACCAATGAGCAAAATCTGCCATGGGTTTGGAATGGCCCTAAGGTCTGACCAAAGAGGTCAAGCCAAAAGCACGTGTTCTTGGTTGGCTGGCATAGACTTAAAATTTACACATAGAGTATACACATAAATGTGGTAAAATCGTGTACAAAGAAGCATGCAAAACAACTTTGTAACACTTTATTTAAAAACTTTTAGTAATGACACTGTAGTGATCATCATGGTTCACGGTAGCTCCAATCGAACTCGCAAGGAAGCGGAGGACCAAGTCAGCGCGAAGCAATGACCGGAAATCCTTTAGGTGTGACTGTGCGCACCGCCTTATACCCCCCTTATAGTTTGTTCTAGTGGGTGAGCCGTACTTCCCAAGTGTCCATAGCGTCCAGTTTTTAATTTCATGAAAACTTGTTTCAATAATTTAGGTAAATTAATTTTACAAAAAAACAATTTTCCACGAATCAAATAGCAGGTCACATTGAGCATGATATTTAGGCGTGTAAATTAATACCATTTTAATGTCATGGTTTCGCATATGTATTATTCCATATTGCATGCAATTAGGTGTGTAAAACATATAACAATTATGCACATAAGGAATCACAAACATAAACAAAGACATTAATTAAACACATAAAATCCGAGTTCTCTCGCGAGTCTTCCCCAAAAGGAGAACCATAAGACCCTCACTAGGTTTTCATCAAGTGCCTAGATCGCCACATGCATCAAAAAAAAAAAATTGATTGCGTAGGTCTTATAGCCGGAATTCACACATAAAATAACATGGCAAACTTATTAACTATTAATTTGCTATTTTATGTTTCTAATTAACCGTTAATTAATTTGTTAGTGTCTTGTTATTTTTTATTAATTAATGACAAGTATTGCATTATAGTTGTCAAAATAAAAATAAAACAAATAACTAAATTAGATTTCATGCAGCCTTTTTACGTGTTTATGAAATTGTGTAACCCAGAATACACCAAACGAGTTGACTCGTGATGCCACTATTGGGATTTATTAATATGTTAACCAATTAACACTACGAGTACGCAGCGGAATATGGATCTAGTTTGGCTATTAGAATTAACACAAATAATAAACACATAAAACAAATAAAAGGGACAAGAAAAATAAATCGAAAACTAACCCTCGTAGTCACCAGCAAATGAAACAAGTAGTAAATATATACTACCTCTACGGTTGCTCACACAAACACGTCAAACGAATACGCTACGATGCTAGTCACTTGCTTCACGTCGAACAAGGAAAACACTTTGCTTGTTCAAGGCTTGTTAAGACCAATCGAAACCCGAAGTCGGATACGTTCGAATGGTTTAACAAAAGAGTAAAAGAAAACAAAAACAAAACTACTGTTTTGTTATATCTTCTGCTAGGGACAACCGAAAAACCAAATCAAACAACCAATAAGATTGTTTAGTTACTGCCGTATAACTTTGACCAAAACAAAGTTACTTTGCTATTAGGTTTTTTTAATGAATGTCGTGTGATATTATGTTTCGTATATGTATAGGACCGAATTCAAGAGATTGGAATGAGGTGTTTATATAGCCCCTCAACCCTAATCTTTTAACTTGTTCCCTACTCCAAGTCTTTTCAATTAAGACCTTAATTATCATTATAATTTGCACATAAATCCTTTTCTAAAATCCTTCAAAATCTGCCACTTTTGGGAGGAGGACAATAGTTTTCGTTTCGACATTTTAATCCCTCTCTTTTATATTCGTGAAACATATTAATCATTTAAAAAATATAACAAGTATAAATATTAAATATTTAATAAATGTACTCTTCATGTATTAACGTGTGTGCCCCCAATAGGCTCATACATTTCTAGTTGTATATCGGCTAATCTAACTACCATAACCCAACACTAACCAACAAATACCACATAAGCAACAAATTAAAATTAGCATCCAACAACAATTGCCAAGAACAGATTCAGAATCCAATAAGCAAATCCTATAGCTACTTCACAACCTATTATTCTTTTTCTTTTTTTAACTCTTCAGATTCTTTATTTATTTTTTCATTAATTTAAAACTAATAAGTTGTTGGAAAAAAAAGTATAAACCTCAGCACTTACCTTTAACCCGAAGTAGAAAAGCAATCCAACATCACGTTAACCTGAAAAAAAAAAGAAAAAAAAAAGAAAGAAAGAATAATCAAACAGTTAACACATATCAACAATCTCACAAACCTATTAACGAAATCAAAAATACTTTTTTTGCAGACTCGAAACACATTTATATCGAATTCGACATATAGTTTTATATATCGTATTGAACATATACTTTTCAATCAGGAATTTTTCTTTATAAAAGAAGCATTGGAGGATTTCAAGTACCTCATTTGCGATACACTTTTACTGGCTGGAATGATACTTTCTTTGAAAACATGAGCAAAGCCGCAGCCTCTGATGTGGTAGCTTCCCTGCAAAAAAATAAAACCAAATGCCAATTTCTTTTGCAACTCTTATTGACCACGAAGCGTTAACAATCAAAGGATGCTATTCCTTACCAAAAGTCGTGCACTTCCAATCAACAAAAATAATCAGGCAATCCCATAAACCCCTAGCTGCAAACATTGAAGCAACACCGAGCACACACCATGGCTGGAACCACAATCGATATGTGGCTACCTCGCCAAGATTTCCTACCACAAAATCATAACCAACAGTTAACCGCACTAAAGAGCATAAATTTCAAAACCCACAAACTAAACACAATCAAATTCAAACCCATCAAATACCAACTTAATTAATCCCCAATTTCAATACTCAAGTTTCGAACTAACCAATTTCTCAAAAACTCAATACTGAAATTTCAATCTAAACAAATCCTCAAAAAGAAAAAGTAAAATAAATAAAATAAATAAATAAATAAATAAATAAATAAATAAATTCCTGTTAAAACACCTAATTGTTAACATAAACCTAATCCATTTCCTCTTCTCAGTTTACTGAAGCAAATCTAACAACCGGATTTCCTTAGAATCAAACACTAGTACAAAAATGGGATTTAGTCACACATGCAGTTTTTCGAACGGCCACACAGTAACTTTTTTATGTGACTAAATATACCAGAATAAAATAAACAGCCACACTTGATCCGACTTGTGTGACCATTTCGGAATTACATCTGAGGCTACAGCCACACATTTGAATATTTTCGTGACTAGAGGTATTTGGTAAAACTTGTTTGAATTTTTAGTCACTTATAATTTGGGACGTGTGACGGATACAAATAAGTTTGAAACATTAGTCACACTATATATATACATATGTGACAAATATATGTCACACAATTGAAAAGTGTGACCAAAATCCATATATGGTCACATGAAGTAATTGTGTATGTGGCTAAATCATATACTCAAGTTTGTCACACATTATTTAAATGTGACTGCTAGTTTTTGTTGAAAATTTAGCCACATGAATTTGAAATGTGTGACAACTGAAAAGTAAGTTTGAATCATTAGTCACGATATGCATTTATGTAACGCCCCGTGCCCGTTTAGACCAAAATTTAAAACTTTTTACGCGGAATCGACTCACTTTAACGGACATCTGCTTACTCTTTTGACCAATGAAAAAAATATATAAACTTTTAGCCCTTGAGACTATTTTTAAATGAAACTAGACTCAATTACCTTCGAAACGATAGGTGGCACGACCTATTTTGACTTACGGATTAAAAGATATGATTTTTTAAAAACTGCCAAACCTGGACTGTGGATAGATGCGCCGTATCTCAAAAAGGAGATGCGCCGTATCACCTGATACGCCATATCTCAACAAGGAGATGCGCCGTATCTGCTCTGTCCAGCAAATCTGGACAGACCTACTGTCCCAATTTTGCATTTTCGCCAGGCCCGCTCAGAAACCCGACCTCCCGGACTCGAAACTTGAAGAAACTTTCCAGAATCCTTTAGTATGTCCAATAGTTTATTTTCATACAAAAACATTTACCGATTAACACCCCGAAGGGGTATTTTTACAAATGAGACGGGTTATGCAAATAACCCGTTTTGACCCATTTTCACAACAAACCACTTATACCACTTCCGTTTCACATCTAACTTGACCAACTTCATTTATTTAACATATCAAACATGTTTCAAGGGTACTTGACCCGTTTACTACTCAAAATGGGTACGTTTACACATAAACCAAACGCCCCTTTAGACTTTACTCAAAAACACATAAAACACACTTTGACCCATCGTTAGACTTCCAAACCGTTACCCGACTTTGACACACATTATACGACTCATAAAAGAGACTCTCGGGGATACAACCATGACTCGAGCTCGGCATTCTACCTAGCTCCTAATGCTTATTATTTCCAATCCACTTCCGTATCCTTAAGCTATAACCCAAGCCTTGCTCTCTTCCAAGCCATAGCATCATATATGAGCCTACAAAACATTGAACACTTAAACCGTAAGCACGAATGCTTAGTAAGTAAAACGGATATAACTTAACATTATACCTCATTCAATACATTACACATTACACAACCATTAATCCAATGACATTGAGCATAACACATACCTTAACCACATAAGCCTTAACCTTTCCTTTCCCTTAATCCACTCATACTAACACATCCTCTAACCTTATAATCTCTTACACATACTACCATTATACTAACAACCATAACTTTAACATATTAGCCACATAACACATAATGCATAGAAATCATTATAACTTTACATTATACCGGTTTACTTACCTCAATCCAAGCTACATAACATCAATATCATCATCATCATTATGGTCTTCCATCCTCATCATCATCATCCATCATAATTAAAACCTACTCACATAATACTCAAATACATAAACAAGGGTTATCAAAACCCATCAAAACATACTCATCTTACTAACCAAATCATCATATGATCATACCCATATCATATGATGATTTCCCACTTTTCTTCTCATCTATAACTTTACTAAAACAAGACAATGAATTACTTACTTGTGATGATCATCACTAAGGGAAGGCTATAGACACTTGATCTTCACTTTCTTCTTCATAGATCATTACCTAGCTAATTTCCCTCCTTTTCTTCTCACTAGAAAACCGGCCTTCTCACACACCTCAATAATGCAAGACTCATCTAGAAATAACTAGATATAACTAGTTAGGTGTTGACTTTGGCCCTTTGACATAATTAGTCCCTCAAGTCTCATTCCTTCTATTTTAACCACAACTAACTTATAACACATAATTAACACTTGGCAACTTAGGTCCTTCTAGTTTATTCATCATATTCCATATCACTATGTTAGTCATACTTTGACTATTAGTTTAACTACCGGGTTTGACTTCCATGTAGCTTTGTTGACCAACCAATCACATAAGTTCTTTATCCACTTTCATCTAGGGTGGGGTCCCAACACCTGGGGAACGGGTGTTACAATTTAAAAGTGACAAATATATGTCACACACTTGAACAGTGTGACCAAATGTGATATATGGTCACACTTTTGCTTTTATAGTTCAAAATTTTTTATAAACTGATTTTACAATATTTCTTAAATTTTGATATATCCCTCACATATTTTCACTACTCCCGCTCACTTTTTTCCCCAAAAATCAAATTTACATTTCATTGTCCCTCCAGTAGTTATTTCATTGTCCCTCCAGTAGTTATAGTCCCATATTTTCACTACTTCCGCCCACTATTTTCACTACTCCCACACTTATCTCATCCTCTTTCTCTCTTCTCCTGCCACCACAAACCATCATGGGTTTTCTTTATCCACCACAGACCCTCGTTGGGGCGTAGTATCAAGAAAGACAATGAATTTACGAGATCTTGATGCCTTCACCCCGGTGAACTCATGCGGTTCCGACGTGCCCAGAGGCCAGAGGCGAATCCGTACAAGGCAAGCAGCAATTCGTTTTCCATCATCTTAGGTATCTGTCATGATTCTATAATCAAAACACACAATTATATTCAATCACAAAGAATCAAATCGTTTGTACAAAAAAAAAAGGAAAGAGATTGTACAGAGTGATAATTAGGGTTAGGGTTTTGAATTTGCAGGGGTGGGTGAGGGGATTTTGTGATTCGACCTGGAAAAAAGAACTGGTGTTTGTTTGTTTGAAATAAAAATTCAATTGAAGGTATTGACGGATTTATTTTTATAAAAACATTAGTTTTGATGGTATTGTACTTAAACTGTCAGTGTAGAAAGGGTTTTATAGTTGTCCTCATTTGGTTATCACTTATCAGGGAATTTTACTGAGGGGTGAATGAGTTCACCTGCACGGACTGCTTTTTTCTTATAAACTATAGTTTTAAAGAAGCTATAACTAAAAATCAGTGAACTTTAAGAAGCCTTTTAAATAGATGATCGTTCTAATTCTAGATCTTCTATTGTTAAGTTAATGATTCTCTTGTGTTCTTGGAAACATTTGGTGGATATGTAATTATTATTTATGATATTTGAAACTTCTGGTCTCAGTTTGAGCTCTCTGTCATTGCAGATGTTGTTGTGGGACCCCCTTTCATTTACATTGATCAAGTAAAAAACTCTCTTACTGATCGTATTGAGATAGCTGCTCAAAAATCTTGGATTGGGAAAGGTGGAGCTTTTACAGGAGAGATCAGGTATTCATCTTCATTTAACACAATATGTTACTTGATATAACCTGCCCATTTACCTGTTTATATGCTTCTTTCTGTTGATACAAGGATAACTCCATTACTTTGAAGTCCATTAAATATTTTGTGACATAAGTTTACCTCTCCAATAGGTTTGTAACATATGTTTACCACTTGTAATTGCAGTGCGGAGAAATTGAAAGATATTGGATGCAAATGGGTAATTATTGGGCATTCTGAGAGGAGACATGTTATCGGTGAAAATGATGAGGTAACTTTTACGTAGAAGTCTTTAACTATGCTTGAAGGTGAACACATGAACCTCAATATGTTTGGTTATCAGTTCTGAGTATCTGCCTTTTTCGTTAATATTAAACCTTTGACAGTTTCAACAACAGTTCAATTCTCTTTATAATGAAGGTGACATATTAGTTTCCTGAGATGTTTGTATTGTTGAACAAAAAATAAAACTAAAATTGGTTTATAATGGTCACATGCAATTTCTTTCAACTTCTGCTGTGCTTAGCTAACGAGGGTACCTTATTTACTTGGTTGTGTAGCTGCATTGCCTAGCACTAGTGACCCGTTGCAAATGAGAGAAAAGATGTATCTACTTGCTAATGCAAAGACACGATATATTCCTTATAGAGATTCAAGATTGACCTTTCTTCTACAGGTAAAATCAGTAAACGAACTTGGTATTTGCAGTGGGATTTGAAATATATTAATTTGCTATTGCTCACATGGTATAACCGTATAGTTGCTTTCTGTTTATCATATAAAAGAATGTTTTTTAACTGTCAGCGATTAGTGACTTGCTATGCTCTCCCTTGTAGTTTAATGTTTTGTAAATTCGTTAGTTGTATATTTTCGGGTTCAATAATTGCCATACAATAGTTTCACAAATGTTATTTCTAATTGTTCTGTCATTAGTTATAGTGTGAGTTTTGGTGAACCTGTAATAATGATTAGTGCATGGTTATTTATCACACATGAAGAAGCTGACGTTTGCAAATTCTGATCTATTCTGCAGTTACAAGGTTGTTGTTGCCATGCCAAATCTGGATGAGTTGCTGAAAGACACGCCAACCCATGAATTTGCTTCTGTCTGAATACATTTAGTTGTTCCAAGTGACTTTGGTAGAATCAAGGATAATAATCTGTGTATTTCATTTTACCTTCAGCTGGAATTGTAGAAAGAGTTGTTCTTCTTGGTTGATGTTACAGGTAGCAAAACAGGACTATGAAAAAGAAAAACTAAATGAACGAATTGCTAAACTATCTGGGGGCGTTGCTATTATTTAGGTAACGTTTATACTTGTTGCTCTTGATACTATTTTGGTTATTCATCGATTTCTCAACTTAATATTGTTTATAGGTTGGAGCACAAACAGAGACAGAACTTAAAGAAAAGAAACTGAGAGTAGAGGACGCTCTCAATGCAACCAAGGTCCAAAATTTTGTTCTTTATTGGGATTTGTTATCTCAGTTATATCTAGTATTCTAGTCTCTAACCGATTTAAGTCCAACATATTACAGGCAGCTGTTCAGGAAGGCATTGTCGTGGGGGGCGGGTGCACTCTTTTATGCCTTGCTGCAAAGGTCGATAGCATCAAAGATACCCTTGACAATGATGAACAAAAGGTATCACATTTATTGCACATGTGTAGCTTCTATAAGGGCTTATAAGGCCGATTGTGGTGAGTAATTGACTTGTTTGAATATTGGTTAGGTTGGAGCTGAGATTGTTAAGAGGGCCCTTGGCTACCCTATGAAGTTAATTGCAAAAAATGCTGGTGTCAATGGAAGCGTGGTGATCGAGAGGGTAACTAACTAATTATTGGTTCAAGATATTAACCACTATGACCATTCTCGTCACATGTCTTGAATTTTTTCATATCTTTAATTCATCTTTTTAGGTTTTGGCTAGTGATGATCCTAAGTTTGGTTACAATGCTGCAACTGGAAAATACGAGGACTTGATGGCTGCTGGTATCATTGATCCAACAAAGGCAAGCTTTAAGCTTTCATTCATATTCTAATTTAGGCTATCAAATGATGATGTTTATGCTAATGGTATGTATGCAATGAATTTTGCCAGGTGGTAAGATGTTGCTTGGAGAATGCATCGTCAGTTGCAAAGATATTCCTCACATCAGATGTTGTTGTTGTTGACGTCAAGGAGCCTGTGTCGTCTATGCCCACTGGAAACCCTATGGGTGGTTATGGTGGTTACTGAGTTTGTGTCGTCGTGAGAAGTGGGCAGATGCTAGTGAATAGAATAATAAGTCTTCTATAGCAGGTGGTAAGAGTTGTTCTTCTATCTTTTAATCTCTATATTATAAGTCTTCTATAGCAGTTATAACCTTATAGTATTTATAACCTTATGTTTCAGGGAGATTGATAAACGCTTACTCCATAAATGATTGGATGCTTGGAGTAGCCTTTCGTGCCAGGTATGTTATGCAGAATCATCACATATTTTCAAGGATTTCATTATCGATCGGTATTTTATACATATGTTGTTGGATGTGTTACATGTCTCTGACTCAATCATGCCTGAACAGTCTCCTCAGTAAAGGATTAGCCAGAATTCAACCGGTGGATGTTCCTGGAATTGAAAATGTAAGTTTTGTATTTAAATCCATTATTACCCTTCTTACACATTGTTTAAGCGTTAACGGTGCTTCTTTGTTATGGCTGCAGGTTGATGTTACAGAAATAATAGAGGGCCACTCACCTTATCTATGGTGCACCTGAGAGATACTAGATCAGCTTGATCTCGACGTGCAAGAAAATATGTAAGTTATTTGTAGCTCCAAGGTTATGACAATTGCACTAGTTGTTGGTATGATAGATTGCGTAACGTATCTTGATTAAGCAGGTAAGAAAAAATTAAAAGATTTGCTGCATCAAAGTGATAATCGGACATGTGCTGATTGTGGTGCGCCCGATCCTAAATGGGCGTAAGTTCTACCAACCTCAACAATCTTACAGTCATAATGGGAGAAATTTTATCTGTTATTCATAGTTTATATGTCTAGCACTTACCAGTCATATCTCCTTTCAATTATAAACTGTTTTAATGTGAATCTCAGGTCACCCACCATAGGAGTGTTTTTATGCTTGATGCCATGATTGAAGTTGGAGGAAATAGTTCTGCAAATTTAATCTACGAAGCCCATTTCCCTGATGGAGTTTCTAAGCTTGGGCCAGATGCTAGTCATGAGCAACGTGCAAGATATATAAGGTATATATTTAGTGCCATGTAGTGTAGTGTCAGTAATCAGATATTAATCATCTTAAACCCGTTAGGTCCAAGTATGAGCATCAAGATTTTTTGAAACCAAGTTTGAAGATCTCATCAAATAATGCTCCAAGTGCAAGTTCAGCCAAGGAACCTATAAATGTTCCAACTGCAAATTCAAATCCAGTACAGAAACCTGTAAGTGCATAAAACTCTTCTGAAGTTTGTTAAGGTTAATTAATGAGATCGAGTCCTTTTATGAAATCATTATATTTTGGCTGATTCTGAAAATGAATACAAGTATGCGTGGAGGGAGCTATTGGGAACTTGAAGATCACAATTCTTCAAGGTGCAAATCTTGTTGTTCGTGATATGTTATCAAGTGATCCTTATGTCGTCGTTCCACTTCATTACGCAGTTCAAGTTAGTGCCATGCAAACTGTGAAGTTGCTGATCAAATCCAAAGTCGATGTTAATGTTGCTGTTAGATAATATAGTATGAGCAGATGGATCATTTTTAATACTGCTAGTGTATTAGTTACAACTGTTAGTTATAAGTTAGTACTGTTTGTTCATATAGTTAGTACTGCTGTTAGATATTATTGTATTTGAATTTGTTTTGATATATATTTGAATTTGTTTTGATATATATTGATTTCTTAAATGTGACTAAAAGATGTATATAGTCACACTTATAAACACTTTTGGTTTGTTTAATTCGTTGTGTGACTAAATATTACAAAAGGCCACATAAACTAAAAATTCATGTGATCATTGGATGATCAATAGTCACACAAAATACACATTTCTTCACTTTAAACAGCATATGGTCACACTTATTAGCACTTTTGGCCATTTTATGTTTAATTGTATGTGACTAAATATCCAAAACAAACATGCTTTGTGTGACTAAATATTACAAAAGGCCACACAAACTAAAAATTCATGTGACCATTGGATGATCAATAGTCACACAAAATACACATTTCTTCACTTTAAACATCATATGGTCACACTTATTAACACTTTTGGACACTTTTTGCTTAATTGTATTTAACTAAATACCCAAAAACTAACATGCTTTGTGTGACTAAATATTACAAAAGGCCACACAAACTAAAAATTCATGTGGCCATTGGATGATCAATAGTCACACAAAATACACATTTCTTCACTTTAAACATCATATGGTCACACTTATTAACACTTTTGGCCACTGTTTTTTAAATTGTATGTGACTAACTCGAAAAAAAAAACACACGTTGTGTGACTAAATCATCACAAACGTCACATTTATTATATATTCATGTGGTCATAGGATGGGAAATAGTCACACATACTGATTAATCCAACAAACTTTGTGCCTAATTTGTCACATATATTCGGGTTTTGATCACTCTTTTTCAATGAAAACGGCCACAAACTAAACAATGTGACCATATGAACCCTATGGTGGCGAGACTTTTCGTCACACACACCTAAAAAAACGTGTGTGACTATATGCATATAGTCACACATTTTTGGTGTGACGAAAGCCTAGTTTTGTACTAGTGAAAGCAAATTAGGCAATCCCATAAACCCAAAAAAATTAAAAGAAACACAAAATTAACAAAAACCCTAAATTAAATGCAAAACCCTAAATTTACCTTCCTTTATGTTGCCTTCTTGTTGAGGCTTCTTTCTTTGTTTGTGTTGAGGAGTCATTAGATTAGGGTTTATGTTATTTTGTGGATCTTTGTAGGTTTTGGATCTTCGTAGGTTTTGGTCTCTGCGTGTGTGTTTTTTAGGTTGATGTGTGGTAATGAGAGATACAAAGAAAGATCGAGAATAATTTTATTTGTGAGTGATTGTCTGAAGCAAGTTTATGGGTAGCAATTTACTATTGCTTTTACTGTGCACCCCCACACAGTCAACTGTAGTTAGCGCTCAAAAGTTTGGGGGTAGCAATTCTGGGGTTACCAGCCCAATGAATGTAATGTATATATAATATTTGTATTATTGGATGAATACAAATTTATTTAAATATTTTAGAAATTATACAGTGGGTTGCGATCCTTTGAAAAGTGAAACAATTTAAAAAGTGTAGAAAGCCACTAAGCTAGTGTCACGTGTCCACCACTCACTTCCTCATTTTTTCCTTTAATATTTTCGTTTAGAGGGTAATTTGGTCATTAAACCCGTTTTTTATATTCTACCTCAAATTTTAAACGCACATATCTCTTAAACGAAAAACTTTTAGAAAAAACCGATTTCACCATAATTTTTAAAATTTAATCCTCTTTAATTTGGTATAAATTTTGTTAAAAATTTTGAAACTTTTTTTTTACATATCAAATGGGTCTTGATTTTCTTTATTTTTTGGGCATTTTCGACCTTATTTTTTACCCTCGTAAATGCCCAATTGTGAAAACGTTAAAACATGAAAATTATAGATTTTGGTTCACTCTGTACATAGGTTTTTGAATCACTCAAATCCGATGTCATATTAGTGAGATATCACATGATAAAGATGACATTTTAGTCATATTTGTTGCGCACAAGGTGTTTGATGAAATGTCTAGTTTAGATTTTTAGTGTTAAAATTGAGCTAAATGCACTAATTTTTGTCCCACAACGCATCATTAATCATTTTATTAATGTAAGACTTAAAAAGTGATGTTTTATAATAGTTAATGTTTTTTAAAAAATGTACGTATTGTGTTTTATTGCGTTTTTTACCATAAATTTGACCAATATTAAATTCGAATTAGAAAAATTGTAAAACATAAAAATTATAGATTTTAGGTCAATCTTTACTAATGTTTTTTATTCACTCAAATCCGATGTCATATGAGTGAGATATAACATGTTAAAGATGACGTTTTGTTCATCAGTTAATCTGTTTATCAATTTTTATTTATGAACATTATTTCATCAGTACATCAGTTAAGGATTTAGGGTTTTGGGTGTTGGGTTAAGGATTTATGGGAACAATAACACTTATAAAAAGAAAAAATGATGAACAGTTTTTTTTATGAATAGTTAGTTTATGAACATTTCTTAAAAACATAACACAGGACAATAACTGATTAACCAAAACAACTAATGTTCATCAACTAAAAAAACATAAACTAACTGATGAACCTATAACCTATGATAACACAAATAAACACAAAAAAACTAACTGATGAACCTATAATAACATAATAGCTAAAATAAAAAAACTGATGAACCTATGATAACATAATAGCTAAAAGTCAATAACTGATGAACAAAAAAAAAAACTAACTGATAAACCTATTATAATATAATAGCTAAAAGTCAGCAACTGATGAACTAGATAAAATTGTTTCATCAATTGATGAACTGATAAACTATAAAAATGATCATCAATTGATAACTCATTATTGATGAACCGGTAGACTAAACAAAAAATGATGAACTAAACCCTAAACCCAACACCCAAAACCCTAAATCCTAAACAAATGTTCATGACTAAAAATTGATGAACCAAAGTAACTGATGAACAAAATGTCATCTTTAACATGTGATATCTCACTCATATGAAATCGGATTTGAGTGAATAAAAAACATGGGTAAAGATTGACCTAAAATCTATAACTTTTATGTTTTTACAATTTTTCTAATTCGAATTTAAATTGGTCAAATTTATGGTCAAAATAGCAATAAAACACAATACGTACATTTTTAAAAAAAATTAACGATTAAAAAATATCACTTTTTGAATCTTACATTAATAAAATGATTAATGATGCGTTGTGGTACAAAAATTAGTGCATTTAACACATTTTTAACACTAAAAATCTAAGCTAGACATTTCATCAAACACCTTGTGTGCAACAAATATGACCAAAACGTCATCTTTAACGTGCGATATCTCACTCATATGATATCGGATTTGAGTGATTCAAATTTCTGGGTAAAGAGTGAACCAAAATCTACAACTTTCGTGTTTTAAGTATTTTATGATTCAGCAATTTTTAAGTTAAAAAATAGGGTCGAAAATGGAAAACACATCAAGAAAATCATGACCAAATGAATATGTAAAAAAAAAGTTTCGAACTAATTAACAAGATTTATACCAAATTAAAGAGAATTAATTTTTAAAAATTGTGGTGAAATCGTTTTTTTTATTTATTTTAAGTTTATCGTTTGTGAGTTATATGCGTTTTAAGTTCGAGGGTGAAAGAAAAAACGATTAAAATGACTTAATTGCCCATTTGATAAAAATATTAAAAAAATATAGAGAAGCTGACACTATAGGAAGGGAGTACACGTGGAGGCTTACCAGCGCTTTTTAGACTTTTTAAAAAAGCCTCACTTTCTATTAGATCCGCATTCAATATACAGTTAGTACGATTAGATAAACTAAAGCATTGTTATATATGATTAAAGATTCTCTAAAAAAAACTTAAATTGGAAAAAAGACTATCGTCTCATTTACTTTTTTTTAGGCGTGGACCTACTTTTCTCTAATTAGCTATCTTTAGACAATGAGCACATGTTTCAAAGATTTTTAGTCAGAATTTGGGATTAATGACATTACATTGTTCTTCAAAACGCTCCTCGACTATTTAACTGATAATACTTTATAGTGGGTGAGTGATACCACTAAGACAATACCTCAATAGCCAAAAAGTTGCTAATACCAAACATGTTCTTTTTAGTCACTTTACTAGCATTGCCCGAAATTGTCAAACGCTTAGAAGGTGTCTGTTTCGACTTATATAGTCAGCTTATGGCTTACTTGGTTTTAGGCTTATGTTTCATAAGCTTCCTTTTTGTGACTTATTTTGAAACTTTTAGGCTTATATAAGCTTTATATGATATAATAAACTTATATAAACCAAAATGTTTCAAAATAAGCCACAAAAATGAGCTTATGAAACATAAGCCCACAACCAAATAAGCCATAAGCCGATTATATAAGCTGAAACAAACACCCCCGCAAACCAACCCTTTTTTTTTTTTTTTTTTTTTTTTAGCAAACCCTTAAACCAACTTATAAAAGTTTATTACGTTTTGAAACACAGTTTGTGCTAGAGATGGCAAAAAAAATCCGAACCCCGACGGGAAAATCCGAAACCCGAACTAATTGGGGTGGGGCGGGTCATGCTAATCGGGTTATGGGGCTTAAACGTGGATTTTAATCGGGTTTAGAGTGGGAAATCCTCGCCCCGCCCCGTCCCGCCTGAATAATGTATACACATATACACATATATCTATACCTATATAGTATTTTCTTAGTATTTACGTAATAAAAATATATTACTCTAATATATATATATATATATATATATATATATATATATATATATATATATATATATATATATATATATATATATATATATATAGGGGGACTTTCTTACGAGAACCATTTTATCTGCGAGAACTGAGAGAACCACAAAAAACATACATGCACGCCTTTTAAAATAAAATAAAAATACATGCAAATCATCAATAATCGTAAGTATCCACCTATGTTCTTCAATATCATCATGAACTCATCCTCTTTTTTCACAAAAACCTTACACAAGGCCGCAATATTTTCGTTGCACGCCTTATAAGAACATACATGCACACCTTCAAAGAAAAATGTTGTATTTCCAATTTCTTATCAAATTCTTTAGAACAACTATGTTTTTTTAAAAACATATATGTTGTTTTTTAGAACATATGTGCAAAAATACAATTATTGAAGGCGTGCATGTATGTTTTTGGTGGTTCTCTCAGTTCTCGCAGATAAAATGGTTCTCGTAAGAAAGTCTCACTATATATATATATATATATATTTTTAATCTTTGTAAGATTGTAAAATTGTAATTATAGAAACTCGTTAGTGTCATATGTTTAAGGGTGCGTTTGGTTTGTAAGTGGGATTGGAATTGGATTCGGATTTAGGAAAGGTTTGAAAGAAAAGAAGGAAAGAGAAAATTAATTAATATTTAAATTATGTATATGTTTAATAAGTTTTATGCATTTGTTTGAAATAAAAAAAATATAAAATAAGAAAAAGAATAAATAATATGTAGTTGAAAAAATTCTATCAAATAATTTTTTTTTGATTGGATGGATTCATAAAAACCCACCAAAATATGGTGGAATGACATCTATTATTTTTTCATTCCTTCATTCCCAAATTGTGGGCCCCAATAGCAACCAAACATAGGATTTATTTTTTCTTTCATTCAATTCCCTTGAAAACCTTGAACCAAACGCACCCTAAGTTTTAATTTTTTGGTGGTGTAATTTGTCATTATTTATGTATAATACCATTGTTGAAAACATAATAAGACTTGTTTGTAATTGATTATTAATAGGTTTTTAATTCTTCAAGTTATTGCTAACGGTTTAAAAATAATAATAAATGTGAAATGGTGCGGCTTTGGTCGAGAATTGCACCCAAAGAGAATACCTCGATAAAATCCCCGATTAATATGGGACGGGTTTAGGGGAGCATTGCGCCCTGATTGGATCCCCGGAGAACTTTGGTAATCAGTTTTGGAGATGAGGACGGCCGCCCCGCCCCAAACCCGTCCCGTTTCCATACCTAGTTTGTGCATTCACTGCAATGTTCTCAAACAACATAAGCTTATAAACTTCTTTTGTAAATAGGCAAATAAGCTTAAACCAAACACCCCTAAACTAATAAGTTACTCCAAATACAAACAAAGACGAACACCCAACCCATACAATAACAAAGACGAACAAGATAGTATAGCATTAACTGTCATCTTTCATACACACTAATTACACCATCAAAAACACACACACAATCAACTTTCATAAGAATTGCATTGGAAGAAAGCTTGTTTTTGGGTTTGCACACAAGGTGTTTGATAAAATGTCAGTGGATTTTTTATGGGGTTGTGCTTAGGCTATGCTATTGATTGTTCTAAGCTGTTTAGTTAGCATTTTTTTAATTGGTTTTGGGCTTTTTTATAGATTATTATTAGTGTTTAGTGTTAAGGGTTAGTTGAATTTTGAAACCTTAATGGCACCCACCAAACGTAAGCTCGAAGAAACCAACATGTGGGAGGAAGTTCTAGACTTAGTTATGCCTTATATACACAATGTTGAGGACCTAACCTCTGTTTCGTCAGTTTCCCGTAAGTTTTATGAGATTGATAGGATTATGCGTAAGCGTGTAACTGTCCACGCTTATTACCACCTGAACCCCGCCTCTTTAAGTAAAAGATTCCCATTCATTGAGGCGTTAACACTTAAAGGTCCCCCATTTAATTTTAATGACAGTGGTGGTTATGCTGTCCGAATCACCCCATGGATTGAACAATTAGCTCTTGAGTTTAGGTGTTTGAAAGAACTTGATATCCGTGGTATGGTTGTTAATGATGAAGATCTCAAGACATTGGCGAGAACACGTGGTACGGATTTAAGGAGTTTGAAGATTAGTAAGTGTACAGGGTTTTCGGCAAAAGGATTATGGTATGTCTCTAAGTATTGTAGCCAATTGAGAACTCTGTGTTTAGAATATTCTAATTATGGTGGACTTGGAGTGAATGATGTCGTTTGGATACATCGATTGGCATTGAATAACACGGTTTTGGAAAGGTTACATGTTACAAAGACCGATTTTTTTAATGTAGAAGAGCTTACACTTCTTGCAAAAAACTGTTGTAACTCATTAATATCATTGAAGATTGGAGCGTGCCATCTAAGTAATCTAGGAGATGCCTTTAGATATGCATCTAGGTTGGAACATTTTTCTGGAAATAATTTTGATGAGGAGAGTGAGCTTGTTGGTTTCCAGTTTCCCCCAAATATGCGTTCATTAGATATAGAGGATTTGCCTGGATATTCAATTGTACTACCTTTTCTGAATCATTTAAGAAAATTGAAACTTGTTCGTTTCTCATTGGAAGATGTGTGCCAGTGTTTATTGTTTAAGAGTTGTCCCAATTTGGAAGTTCTATATACCGAGGATATATGTGGAGACAAGGGATTGCAAGTTATTGGTCAGTTTTGCAAGAAATTGCGCAAACTTACCCATAATGGGCTTGTGAACCACGTGGGATTGATTGCTGTGGCAAAAGGATGCACTAATTTGGAGTGTTTAAAGGTTAGCCTTGGAGATATTTCAAATGAAGCTCTCGAATGTGTAGGAACTCATTTAAAGAATCTGCGTGATTTCCGTATGAAGTTGGTTAAGAAAGATGGGATAACAGATCTACCGCTAGACAATGGGATTCTGGATATGCTACTGGGTTGCAGAAAACTCGAAAGGCTAGATATCACTCTTTGGCATTGGGGATTGACAGATGTGGGTTTGGAATATATCGGGAAGTATGGTGCTAATTTGAGGTCTTTGGCTCTGGAGTGTGTAGGAAATTCTAATGCAGGACTTGTGAAGTTATTAGAAGGTTGCCCAAAATTAAGAAAGCTAAAACTGAGAGGTTGTCCCTTTAGCGAGCAAGTTGTTACCAGTTCTGTGTTTAATATACCTTCTCTAAGGTATGTTTGGTTTGACAGTTGTGATCGTGTGAGCAGTGATATTGAGAGCAGTGATTGTGAGAGCAGTGACCGTGAGAGCTGTGATCATGAGAGCTGTGATCATGAGAGCAGCGATCATGAGAGCAGCGATCGTGAGAGCAGCGATCGTGTGAGCAGTGATCTTGTTGAGAGCTGTGCTCGTGAGAGCCGTGATCATGAGATTAGCGATCTTGAGAGCTGTGATCGTGTTCGTATTCATTTGGCACTCACTCGTCCCGAGTTTGAACTCTGGTATGTATGTTCTTCGTCATTTACTTAAAAATTATTGTTCTTTTCCTATTAATAAGGGTGTCTT
This sequence comes from Artemisia tridentata subsp. tridentata, assembly GCA_021014915.2. Classification (NCBI taxonomy): domain Eukaryota; kingdom Viridiplantae; phylum Streptophyta; class Magnoliopsida; order Asterales; family Asteraceae; genus Artemisia; species Artemisia tridentata. The sequence goes on from CP139504.1 coordinate 20,585,336, forward strand.
ACTCTGGGAGTTTTTGTAGTCTTGGAATATCGTGATTGTGAAATTTTATCAATTGCATGCTTTCTATCATCTGTTTAGCACGAGTTTGATTTTTTACGAGTTTTCTGTTAGACCAAATAAGGGGTTTCTGTATAAATGATGCACCATCCCATTTTTAAATACTCCTAGCAACTTGGGAGTTGGGACCAAATCTTGCCGCCGAGAGGTGATAAATGGCCAATGCATAAAGACAGTGAATTAAAAAGTGGATAAAATTTATGTAATTGATTCCAAATATTAACTAAGATGGCCTTAAAAGTTTAAAACTGCCCTTCAATTTATGATAGAAGTATGAACTCGAGTAGCTGTCTATTGGGGTCTGGGTACGACTTTTTTCAAAGGATCATGTGTGCTGACATGGAACAAGTACAGGATATGTGCACTATTGAGCATAGTTGTAGCACGATACTGGCGGATGGTGATTGCATAATAATCCACACTTGAGTGCAGTGGATATACAACATATGTGGAAACTGAAAGCTAATGAAATTATTTAGAAGACATGGGAAAATATAGTCGGAAATCACTAGTAAATGTAGATGACATACATGAGCTGTGTACTAAATTCGTTAATCTTTATAATTGACAGATTTTTTTTTTAGTTTTTATATGTTTCCACCTTTCTTACTATCACCCTCTGAATTTATCTTTATTGACTCATATAGGAAGGAGCAAGTCGAAAAGGAAGTCTCATCGAGTGATTAAATATAGGAAGAATGGTAGAAGTTGATGGAATTGCATGAAGAGGAAACGGCTAAAAGAAGAGTAAGAGATTGAGACGATAGAAATGTTTTAAACACAAAATTCGCGTCTGTAATGAGTCTTTTGTCAAGACTGATATTAGCTTATTTCGCTATAGGTTGTAGTAAAACTTGTTTGTGACTTGTAAAACTTTGACCCGCTTAGCATTGTATCTCATGCACCTGTTGTTTCGTTTGTTGTTATCCAGATGAACTTGCAGAAATATTTGAATTGGTTCAGTGCTTGTTGAGTGGGTATGCACTACCATTATTATGAGCATAATCACTTCATGTGTGCATTCTGTCACTTTGATTTAGTCTGCAACATATTAATGCATGATGGGATCAAAAAAGAGTTTATTATGGTACACAGAGAGACACACAAGTGTTTATGTGTCGATCTAAACCACTTTGACGTGTGCAGAAAAAAACCTACCCATTTTGACCCAGCAAGAAAGGTGTAGGCATAAGAAAATATAGTCTATGGTTGCAGAAGGAGAGTTGGACTTTTTTTATTCTATGTTTATCTTGCTGCTATTCTTGTTACTGCATTAAAGATAATTTGACTAAACGTACAAAAATTAAAAAGCTTTTTTAAAACAATATGGATAGTTAAGGGGTTAAACTATACTTTGACTAAAGTATTACTCGTAATTCTTTAACTAAGCAAGATATAGGTTAAACTTGGGCCTCAAGGTATACATAGTATATAATGAAACAATATGGATAGTTAAGGGGTTAAACTATACTTTGACTAAAGTATTACTCGTAATTCTTTAACTAAGCAAGATATAGGTTAAACTTGGGCCTCAAGGTATACATAGTATATAATGAAACTTTCTCGTCTCTTATTATCATAAACTAAACAAAAACACACAAAGCTAAAGAAGATGAACGACTTCTTGTTTTAAGATAAACATAAAGCTAACAATGTCGAAGCAAGAGAGCACTGTTATACATACGTACGAAGAGCAAAAAGAAAAGAGATCGATCGACTTGTTGTTTGAAGTAATAAGAAGGTTAGTTTTTATGTGTTTTTAATAAAACTCGTGATGAGATATATGTTCTTTTACTATGTTTATGCAAATTTATGCATAGTAACTCGACAAGAAGACATGTATAATGTTTCTCCCTAAGATTATATTATGTATTTGCATGATTTTATTGTTAGAACTCATAGAACTAAAGTGTAAAAACTCTATAAATTAGTATTGTAACTCGACATTATATGGATTTTTACCTGTTTAACTCGACATTATATGGATTTTTACGTGTATAAATCCAAATATAAAGTACAATAAGGATCATAATTATTTACTTAATATTCACAATATAGCGAATATATATATATATATAATATATATATATATATATATATATATATATATATATATATATATATATATATATATACACTGCCGTTTGACACACGCGCAATAATCGTGCAGACATATGGAGCGTTTTTATTATGGTATATATAGGTTTTGGATGTTTATGTAATTTGGATCTGCTATTTGTAATGTGAGAGTTGAATTAGCCTAATACGACTAAAGGTGTGTGAGCCTATCGGGACACACACGTATACACGAAGAACACGTTTATTATATATTTAATATATATACATTTTATATTTATTAAATGTATAATATGGGGACTTGGATGTTGGAAAACGAAACTCCCGGACCTTCTTCCAAAGTAGCCAGTTAACAATGACTTGTTAGACAAGTTGGGGTGCTATATAAAGCCTCATTGTTGATATACGACACAAGCAAAACCAAAACACCCTACGTTAAATTATTGATTTCTTTACCCTTAGTCAAACGGATCGGTAGAGTGCAATTACTTTTGACTATTTTAGTCTACCGTACTTCTCTTTTGTACTTCTCAAGAATATTAATTCTTTACCCTTTGTCCAACACAAGAATATTATTCTTGTTTTAGTCTCCTGTACTTCTCTTTTGTACACATCGAACGTATACCACTTTGATATTCGATTGTGTTTAAGCTACAACAAGAACACAAGTTTGTTAGGTTGTTTACGTGAAGCAAGGACTAGCATCCTAACGTGCTTCGTTTGACGTGTAGTGTGTGCATGCGTTAGAGGTGATTGTTTTAATCACTAAGTTTCTTTTGCTGTTGCTTCGAGGGTTAGTTTTCTTGTTCCCTTTTATTATTAATTTGTTTATTATTTGTGTTAACTATAATTGTAAACTAGATTCATTATCCGTTGCGTACTCGTAGTTAATGGTTAACATATTAATAAGTCCCAACACTATTTAGTTAAGATGTTAGTTAACTAAAACAATATATATACGCGTACTCACCTCACGCTGCGACTTCCTAATAGAAGTACCTTCTTTAGTTAAGATGGTTTTAACTTGTAAGTTCAAGAATTAATAAGATAATGGATTTGTAAACTTTCACACAAAGAATATGTTGTACGATTACTTTATTGCAATACTTTGTAAAGCACCTTATTTAGTTATGTTACATCTTATTGTTATGTTATCTGCTTAGTTAAAATTTTCTTAAAAACAATGAGTAAAAGTTACCATCATAATTTCATGTATTGCAGGTTTAGTGCTGTAGTTTTAGAGGTTCCAGAAAGAAATTCACTCGAATTTTAAAGATCTTAAAAACAATGACGATGGGCAAAGGTTTAATGGAGCAAGATTTGAGTAAGTTGGATGTAGCTAGCGAAGCTACATCCACTTTCTCCCGAGGTTATATCTAGGCAACCTACAATAAATATAGGCAAGTTATTCTAGATTTCTTTTAATTAAGTTGAATCTCATTAGTCAGCCGCGCTTTTGTACTAATAGTTTTGTTGTTTGTCTTAACAGGTACTATTGGACATGTTGCACATGGCAAGTCTACGGTTGTAAAAGCAATATCTGGTGCAGACAGTTCGTTTTAAGAATGAGTTGGAGAGAAATATTACTATAAAACTTGGGTATGCAAATGCCAAGATTTACAAGTGTGAAGATGAAAGATGCCCCCCACCCTTGTGTTACAAGTAAGCCTACAATGATAGCATATCATATATTGGTGTTCTTATAGTATTGTGTATCACATTACGTGTTTATAAATGGATACTCAATTTTTTTTTCCAGGGCGTATGGAAGTGAGAAAGAAGATAATCCTTTTTGTGATGTGCCTGGGTTTGAGAAGAGTAAGATGAGATTAATAAGACACGTATCGTTTGTTGACTGCCCAGTAAGTAACGAGCTTCTAAACTTAGTCTCGTACATTGTGACCTCTGAGGGGTCAGCTGGCATGCTTACCTTACTGACATGTGTTATATTCGTTATCTCTTACAGGGACATGATATTTTAATGGCGACTATGCTTACTGGAGCTGCAATTATGGACAGTGCATTACTACTCATATCTGCAAATGAAACTTGCCCACAACCTCAAACACTTGAACATTTGGCAGCTATTGAACTAATGCGGCTTAAGCATATTATCGTTGTGCAAAACAAAATAGATTTAGTTCAAGAAAATGTAGCTGTCAGTCAACATGAAGCCATCCAGGAACTCATCGAGGGAACAGTTGCTGAAGGTGTACCAGTTGTTCCTGTGTCTGCTCAGCTAAGGTTAAACATAGACGTTTTGATTGAATACATCATTAAAAAGATTCCAATTCCTGTGAGGAACTTCACATCACCTCCTGAGATGATATTGATAAGGTCGTTTGATGTCAATAAGCTGGGGTGTGATGTGGCTGATTTAAAAGGTGGTGTTGCTGGCGGAAGTATCCACAAGGTATTTTTTCTTCAACTACACGTGGAATAGTTTGGTTAGATAACGGGTCTAAACAGTTTGGATCAAAATGGGTAATTCTTTGGGGACGGTTTAAAGCCGGTTGAGATCACCTCAGACACATTTGTTCAATATATGTTTTAGTGTCACAACGATATAAATTTCTTTTTTGAAATGACTTTTTAAACTAATTATTGATTTACCCGTCTGACCCGTAATAGATAAAACATATCCTGAATCGACCCATTTAAAAGTTTTTGTTGCGTGTAGGGAGTTTTGAGGTTATACCAAACAGTAGAGATTCGTCCTGGGATTGTCTTTAAAGAGAAGAATGGAGACATCAAGTGCAGACCGATATACACAACTATAGTTTCTTTGTGTGCTGAAAAGAATGGACTAGAGTTTGCCGTCCCTGGTGGACTGATTGGAGTAGGAACAACCATGGACCCTACACTGACCAAATCTGATAGGTTGGTGGGCCATGTGCTTGGGGAAGTTGGATCGCTTCCTGATGTTTATGTTGAACTTAAGGTAAGTTACTTGATTATTCATATTTGGAGGGTGTTTGGGATTGCTCACTTTAGTGTTCGCCTGCTTATTGCGTTTTTTCAAATCATATGCTTTGAATTTTAACTGTATGAGTGTCGTTTACATCAGGTGAACTTCTTCCTTTTGGAGCGTCTGTTGGGTGTTAATACCACGGGAGAAGATCATCAGGGAAGGGGGTCGCAGCTGACAAAACAAGAAATGCTAATGTTGAACATAGGATCAATGACTGCAGGGGCTCGAGTTTTGGCTGTCAGTAGAAGAATGGCAATAGCAACACTACAACTGGTGAACCCCGTGTGTACCAGCATAGGTGAGAGGATTGCATTGAGCAGGAGAGTTGATAAACACTGGAGGTTAATCGGTTGGGCCGAAATTCAAGGTGGTCAAACAATTGAAATCCCACCTTCTTCAATAACCGTGCTACTCGTTTTTTCCATTATGAAACTGATTCTTGTGGCAGATATACACTGTTTTGAATATTATTGGTTTAGATAAGAAGTGATCTTTGTTTATTTGGTTTTTTCGACTTCCTGCATACAATAAGTAAGATAATAGTAGTACGATTAAGTACGTGTAAAACATGTTCTTATACTAGATTACTAGGTTAATCTTCAATGTTTCTTGAGGTCATTCAGTTCACAAAACTTGTGATCATATTGACAGAAAACAACTAAAATGCATAAAGTAAGAAAAGACTTTGACCAACGTACCGATTAAGGCCATAATACACAAATGAATCCAGTGTTCGGGGTCTAGAAAATAAAACCCTAAGAATGTATAGCGTTTAAACATGCACTTATGTTAAGCAAAATTTAGAAAATGTAGCTACTTCTGCTACCTTTATGTTGCATCGTTGATTAAGAGGTTCTTTTATGAAAGACAAAACAACATAATCTAAGCCATCTCGATACTCAGAGAACCTGTGGTCGGCACCTTCGATGATTTGTAGCTTGTGGTTTGGTATAACCTTTGCAAAGCCCAATGCCTCTTCTATTCGGACGACTGAATCATCAGATCCGTGAACTGTCAACACCCTGTGTAAAAAAAATACCTGATATGTCTTGAAACAACAGCAAATGATTCTGGTTACGTCTAGTTGACTTATCAAAATGTGTAAGATTTACAGCTACTCTCAGCTACACATATGGACTTACCACATGTGTATATATCGACCCAGTCATTCTTTGGTCCGATGACACAAGCTCCAAAAGACCCGGTCCAAGCCTGTGATTGCTAGAGAATTGAAACATTGTTTAACATCAAATACATCTAGAGAATATCGTTACTGATCGACTTATATTAATCATTATTTAATCCAAAATTTAACTAAATTATTGCAAATGGCAAAAATGTCAACACCCTTGCTGTTGTCGTTTTGCATCGAATAAACATCTTATTTCTCTAACACAACTTTACTTGATAATGGTGGATTCCGAGGCTTCGCCTTTGTCAAGGCAGTACGGGCTTAGGAGACCTTTGTCTCTAAAAGGTCCATCTGAGGCTGATATATATACTGAGTACTCAAGAACTGAATTGACTTTGTTATATTTCATTAGTGACGTTACTCGTCTTTAAGAACAATATCACCTTTAACTATATATCGAAGGGTACGTTTGTTATGTTCTTAATTACAGTTGTTGGTAGATGCTGGACTGTATGAAAGTATAGAAGAATCCGTCAAGCGGGAGGATGTTCTTGCTCAAATCAAACAGGTACGTCGTACGTTGAAGCTAATATTTTCATGATTGATATGATATAACCAAAGTAGAAGTAACCACAACTATTGCTAAGTGGGACTCGTCGGAAGTGGCGTGTTTGCCAGACCGTGCCCGGTTTGGCCATGCTGTATGGTCAAAGTTTTGTCAAATTGGAATTTGAGAGGACTTTTAGTACTGTTGTTAAAGGATTTATTTAAATTTTTCTTTAGCAGCTAGTTTTGCCATGAAAATCGATTTTACTACTTGAAAAAGCTCAAAATAATCCATGCATGGAAATGTAATGATACATTATTCACTAAAGCACATCGTTATAAATGCAGCTCACCAGTATAACACAATTTCGGGTCCATGTATTCACGAATGCAATTGGACGATTATTTTTTTTTAATTTCTTGTGTTTAAAAATTTTATTGAGCCAATGAACATTGAGTTTGTATGAGGGTTAAAGAGTATATAGCACACAAAAGTTATAATGTTCTCTCTTGTTATATTAATTATGATGAACAATGGTAGATAAAGATTTATATACAACCAACATACGTTAATAATTTTCTCTAGCTTTTATTTTATTGATGAACATGAGAGCTAGAGGTAGATAGATTATATAGCAACAACAACGTACGTACACACTTAGCAACCAGAACATAATCGGCCTTGAACTTGCAGCCATCATTGTAAGTCTTGATACCACATTTTTGACAGTTCGAGAACGGAGATCGTTAAAGGCAGTGTTCATCTCGTTACCGGTGAGGTCACAGTTGGTGCCGGAGACGAAGAGTCCACAGTGGCCTGAGCAAACCCCTGTGGCTCCTTTGTTTCCGCCAGTGAAGTAGCGGTTGTTGGGCTGAATCTGGCGTCGAGCAGCATCACAGTCACTCTGCGCAAGGCCCCCTTTCAGAGAGCAGAGCCGGCACATGAGAGGCTGTCGGCCTGAGCTTGAGGGACCTGCATCACCACCACCAGCAACCAGCACAGCAGCAAGACATGTGATCAGAGAAGGTGACTTCATCATAATGCTTGGTTTTTGCTTTAAATTAGGGTAATATTGTACGTATATATGATCAGCTTATCAAACTCCCTTATTTATAGCCAAAACGCCATCCTTAGGCTACTCACAGTGGTGACCTGGTCATCCCTGCCACATCATCTTTCTTTCTCCGGTGACCAGACATGACCAAGTTACCATAGTTGATGACAGAGAGTTTTTTTTTTTTTTTTTTTGGCTTTATCTTTATATATAATAAATGAAAAGTTTTTTGAATGCCATTTGCCCCATTTATGACGTCATATACTGATGTCATATTGCCACATGTAGTTTTTTTATAGCAACCTGCCTTCTAACCGATTTTTTTCCTCCACCCTTCATCTTTCTTCGCAAGGTTTTATTTTATTTATTCAATAATAAATCAAAGTTTCTTTAATTTCAAATCTGTTATTTAAAAAATCACGCTCCTTCTCAATTAGCTTATGTTTATCCATATGAGTATTCAGATTATTTGTATTATCATCATGAAACAACATTCTTCTGAAACTAAGGTAAATAATTTATTTGTTTATACTCGAATCATATTGGGAGTTTTTATTATCACCATTCATATTAGGGATTTTGTTGTGTTGATTCATGTTAATTGTGAATAAGAATCAATTTATTTTTATTTTGCATCTTAGTTTTAATTTGTGTGATTATGTATTATAATATGGGTGTTTAATTTGTATTAATTTTTTTTATACCCGATTCATGTGGGGGTTTTATTATGATGATTCATATTAGGGGTTTTGTTATGGTGATTCATTTTAGGGGTTTTGTTAATGTGGATCTTAATTTTAATTTGTAAGATTGTGAGATTTCAATTTGTGTGTTCAAATATAAAAAAAAAAATGTGATTCAAATAACTATTATCCTCTTCTTAATTTTTGAAGTTTAGGCTAACTAATTGTGAACTCGAACAAATATTTGTTGTTTGAAATGGATGAAATGGGCCGATTTGACTGTCAAATAACTATTATTATTATTATTATTATTTATTTATTATTATTATTTTTTTTTTTTTTTATGAATGTGTGTGATTTTTATGTGGTTTTGGAGGAATTGGTGATATGGTTTTTTGTGTAAATTGATATGGTTTTTATTTTTTTATTGCATAACAATGTATGAAGTCTATTGATAGACAAGTCATTATAGATACTTTCTTGATGTTTTTAGGTTCAACGAGTTGCGATATTTTTACTTGATAATGGGTAACATTTTTGACAGGTCCATGGTACACCAACCGTGCCTGCAATAGCATTTCAACAACATGAAAATAAGCTTGAAGCTCAAGTGAAAAAGGAGGTGTGGCTAACCGCATCTGTTATTACTCTTTTTACTCTACCTGAAAGATAAGCTGACTTAAGAATTATGAACTTTATATCTTCTAAAACGTATTCATTGTAGTGCAGCGATTACTATCAAAAATTGGCAATGGGTGTTAAGAAGCAGCAACCATTCCATGCATACTTGCAATGCAAACAGGTTCGGTAAATTAGAATGGACCTTTAGAGGTGCCGTTTGCTGATCGCCATTATAAAGCTATCAATAGCAGTTACCCAGGTATGTATAGTAATATTATTTAAAAGGATGTAATTTAAGGCATATTTAGTGATATTAGTATAGTGTGTACAAGGATTTTAAACTCACGTGTAACATCTGTTTTTGTGCAGCAACTGTGATTGCTAATGTAGTAACAGGAACGTTACTTGATATTAAGCTTACTCGGGAGCATTACTCGCGTCTAATTTCTAATTTACACCAGCAAGAGAAAATGAGGTATGTGGTTGCATCATTTAATTGTTTAGATTAGCTTCGGCCATTCAAAGCTGAGTGCTAAACCATTGAACACCGTAGAGAAATAGAACAAATGACTATAGCAGTTATAAGAAGACAATAAATAAGAGGGAACAAATATGTACTTGAAATAACTCTTTACTGGTGCAGGTTCGGGATGATCGGCCACAAGGTGAAGCACAAGTATTGGTATGATTACTGTCTTTATAGCTATTGGTCAAAATTGCTTAGTATAATAAGATCAAGAACAAAGAACACAATAATTATAAAAGATGTGCCTGCAAATGAAGCCGTTGAGCAAGTTTTGGATTTTGATTATGTGTTTTAGAAATTTCTAAACTTTTTATTGGTTTCGTGGTCTATGATTTGCATACCGTTAACACGATGTTGGGTTGAATGAGTCGCTTTCTTTTTCGTCATTGTAGTAGTTTTCCTAATGACGTTAATAAATGAGTGTTTGGTGTGATTGTGCACGTACCAGTGAAAGAGCAGGGTTTGCCAAAAACTGATCTTGAATTGTTGGTACGCCAAACTTATTTAAGTTGATGTATGTTTATAGACAGATATTGCATGAAAGTTTTTGTAGTTTGACTGTTTGAGTCCAGTTGGATGTGTATATTTACCTTTCTTTTCATTTTCTTAATCTCGTGAGCACAATGTTAGTTTCATGATACACTAAAATAGGGTTGTTTATGTGATTAATTTTTCTAGGTTGGGATTAGCGATCAAATTGACCCATCTACTTTGGCCAAAACAATTTATTTTCAAGCATTTGGTTCAACTGATTTCAGATGCTTAATTTCCTAATGTATTTAAACCTCCTAAACAACTTATTTTCAAGCAGATAAGCAGCTTAGAATGCTTGGACATTCTAATCAGCCTCCGCTTACTTGCTATCCAAACACAGCCTTCCAAAATGGCCTGTCAGACACCCTTTGATAAGTAGTCAATACATGCTGCAGTTAGTAATCATTTGATCTTCGTATATTTGGTTGTTGCTTATTATTGCTATTGTTGTTATTTTTTTTTTTTTTAATCAAGTATTATGTAAAATATATGTTTTACTAATTTATATTGGACTGATAGTTATATTTGTTGTGTAGATCATGTCACAATGCGAAAATGATGATGACTTTATGGCTGATGGATATGAAATGGAAGATTTAGACGATACTATGGAGGACGCACTATATAGGAGTGACAGCGGCTCAGACAACCTATAGATGACTTGACGAATCCAGAGATTAATTCAGACAAGCTAAAGCTCTGCATGCCTTTAAACCAACAAGTAATGTGATTTCTTTTTTTCTATTCTATTATTACTTAGCGAGAACTATATTTATTAATCAGACTATAGAGGCATACAAGGAATATTAAAGAATTGTTTAAAGTTAAATATTGAGGAAATCTATTAGTTAGTCAAGGATATCGTATGATAATAGTCATTAAATAGTAACCAAAAATCGAATGCGATTTGTACATCTGTTTTACTGCATAACATTATCGACTGAAAGGTGCTAGAAAATTGGTTATTGAAACATGAAAGCCGTTTGGATACACGAACAGTAGCTTTTCAAGTATGATGTAGTGCACAACAATAATGCTATGAGGGGAATACAATGATGGTTCTTACAATTAGTTATTTACATTTTCATACTCGCTTTTCAAAAAAAAAAAGTTATTTACATTTTCATACAGGCTTAAAAAAATATGTCAGTACTTACTGAAACTGATTCAAATTTTCTCACACGAAACATTTTTTGATGTAGAGGTTTTTGAGATTTTTGGCACACTCAATTCAAAGGTTTTTATATCAAAGCTGTTTTTGATTGTAGGTTTGAAGCAATTGGACAACGGGCTCCGTTACAAGAACAACCGTGGTCTATGCAGCGTGTCATTTTCTTGAATTGAATTTTTATGCCTTCTTAGAAACCTTGTGTGAACATATTTATAGTCTATTTTGTCAATACCTTTTTTGTAATCTTGGTAGATTTTGGAACGGAAGACATAAGAGCCTTATAATATGGTCCGAGGTGAGTGACTAGCTTATATGTATTAATAACTTTTGTTACATAGTTAAAATATGACTTTGTTTTACTTACAATACAATTTTTTTTATTGCCACCCGCGAAACCCGCGGGTCTATAGTCTAGTTTGAGAATAAATAGGAAGTTGGCAAGCTCCTACCCGAGGGCATTGTTACTTACATCATCTTTATGATGTCTGTAACTTATATCATTTTTATGATATCACACACGTTAACGATTGAGCTTATGAGACTTAGAGCAATAATACTGTACTGCAATGTTACTGTTTTACTATAATTGTATTCTTATACAATTATCCAACTTAAAACTTGTGTTCAACTGATTATTATACAAACACTATGGATTCACTCAACCATTGACCCGATTAGGGCAAACAAACGAACCATGGGTGTTTAAGAATGTAACCCAATATTTATTTTATTATCACCCAAACTTGAAACTATTGAAATCAACTATTTTACTTATAAACTCTATGAACTCACCAACCTTTGTGTCGACACTTTTAGCATGTTTATCTCAGGTCCATAATGATCGAGGCTGGCACGGATGAGCACGGATACTCAAGAAGGCTATAAACTTTATTATCATTCGAGAACTCATTTAATTATAATTTGTAAACCTTGAAACTACTAGGACCTCATTTTGTAAACTTTGATATTTATATAATTCGAATGATAAATCTTTTAAAACAACTCAATTAGAGTTTGTTTTCTATTATTATAACTGTTGTGCCATGAAGTAGCACCCAGTTTGAATTTCGCTGCGTATCACGAAATTGAGGGTGTTACAGATTGGTATCAGAGCTATAGTTATAGAGAAACAGGTCTAATTGAGACCTAAACTATAACCACTTTTATAAACAAAACATTTTATGGTCTTACGCTCTCCATGCCTTTCATCCTCCAGACGATTATGTGACTTCTAGGTAGTTATGCTACACAAACATATTAGTATATTGATATATACACACTCGACAATTCGACATACTCTCGATCACTTTATATTAACAAATAACTAAACACATCTGCGTATGCCTATTCTAGGGCATTACAACACAACCACATTTCTTCAATCATGTACCTACTCGTACATTTTGTAATATACAAAATATTTCACTCATTTACTAAAACAATTGAACTAACAACCGTAATACCATTTTGAACTAAAATATAGTGGTCTCTACTATTCCCACAGACACTGTGAGTGATACAGTCGTCTCTATTACTTTCACAGACACTGTAAGTGATACAGTGGTCTCCATTACTTCTCAGATATTGTGAGTGATACAGTGATCTCTAAACTTTTCACGACTTTATGTAATATTGTTTTACCTAAAACCTGTCACAATTTATCGATTTTCCTGCTAAAAATACAAGGTATAGGATTGCTAAGGAACAAACTGATTCACCATCTACAAAAGCTGGAGTTCAGCAACTTTCTCTACATTCATCAAGTTCTCTTCCGAAACTTTCATTGTTAAAAGTCTATGATTCTAGCCCAGTGTGGACTATTTTTCTTTTCCACGCGTATCTGCTTTATTCGCACATGCTACACACTCACATTACAGATCGATTATTACATACGTATAAACTTATACTACTTTTTATAATAAACGTTGTACTATCACAAACAACGGGCATATCACGAGTATACCTAATTTAGGTATTTGAAAATTTTATCGAACCTCGGCTAAATATAGTCTAGTCACCTATATTTAACCTATGGACAGTTGAACATAGTCTGACTACCTATGTTCAACTTAAACTTTTCAAATACTGGAAATAGTTGTACTAGGGTTATGTTCAGATTGATTCTCTACTTGATTTTTAGAAAATTACAAATTTTGTAAGTATAAACAATTCATGTGTATTCATCAGATTAAACACAATGAACCTTTACCATATCCTTACCACGTAAAGTCAGTCTCATCTACCAACACTCTTTATTTTAATTATGGGCTTTGGTCCACACTATAATCCAAATGCACCCTAAATTTAGCGGGCTTCAACCCATGATCAAAATAAAACCACACAAAACCATTTAGAAAAATCAGGCCCAAACGCACCCACCTGGTCATATGTTAACATAAATTCGAATATCAACAACAAGTGTTTCATAATCTTATTCCTACTTTAAACCAAATAACTCACTAAATAAGGACAAATGAATTTGTTCTTACATATTCTTTTATTGCCATAAGAATAAGATAAAATTATATAAGAACAATGATAAAACAAAGATTCAATACAATATTTTTCTCGCAACACTATCTATGTCGATTGCTAGAACCACGAGTGGAGTAAGAATGACGAAAATCGCAAGCAAAAACTGATAATTTTTCTTCTTCCGAAACATAGTAAGTAGCTGCTACTACGAAATACACAAGCGCAACAATGGTAATAAAATGCGGCATCTTGAAGTGTTAAAAATGGCGTGTCATAGAAACAAAAGTAGCCGTTGGGTTACTATTCTCGACCGTTGGTGGTTACTGTTCACTGGTTACTATTTACCTTGAATCAGAAGAAATATTTATGTGATAAAACACTCGTTACTCTACTAAGAAGAAATTCAGGACAATGACAAATTGCACCTTATTTCAAAAACGACAAGTTGAAATATATCACTAGTTATCTCATAAACCAATTGACACAAGAAACCACATTTATTCGTCAACATCGCTTCAAAATCTAACACGGACTGAATCTCGGGACGAGATTCCATTTAAGGGGTAGGTACTGTAATGTAAAAGCAATTACTGAAACCGGTAGTTAACCGATAATTTTTCAAGTTAAATAATTCACTCTCCTTCGAATTATTATTCTCTGAACTTTTTTCGTTCACCTTTGTCTATTTAACGAGATGTTATCTCGCAAAACGTGAAAATCGCACACAACGTGTACCGACACCCGCAGTTATAATGGTTTAAATTATTTTATTTTATACTACCTCCGTCCCAAAATAAGTGTCCAGATTGACTTTTCAGAGTCAAACTGGTTCAACTTTGACTTTAACTATTTTTGTGGGTGCTATATAATATTTGATGAAATATATATAAATGGATTGAGTTTTAAGTGTATTTTTTAATGATATAATTTTTCATCAAGTATTATATAACAATATATATATATATATATATATATATATATATATATATATATATATATATATATATATATATATATATATAAGGTCAAAGTTGAATCAGTTTGACTCTGAAAAGTCAATCTGGACATTTATTTTGGGATGGAGGGAGTATTATTTTTATAAAAACATCTCCAAAAATATATTTTCGCATTTACTCAACCAAAGTACCGCGTTTACACTTGAGCTCAACGGGACACGGGGTACTCACATTACACTAAATAATAATAATTACCTAAATCCTTTTAATAAAAATCACCCAACAAGTTCAAGGATCACCTAAAATATCAAAATAGGTTTTGATGTCAAATTTTAATATTTTTGTAAGTTTTATATTTATTGTTACCCGGTTTTAAGTTTCGCGACTTAACAACATTACGTTTGTAATTACCGAAATCAAACTATACCCTATAAAACTAATACTATCAAATAAATTAATTAAATATCTATTAAGTTACACACATAAACTAGTAAGATTATCTCAACTTGCCCATACCACAGTCATCCAAAAACTTTTATACGTGTCATGTTATGAAGCCAATCATGCATGCAAACGTCCAACAATCACAAAGTTCATACGTAGTAAGATTATCTCAACTTGCCCTTACCACAGTCATCCAAAAACTTTTATACGTGTCATGTTATGAAGCCAACCATGCATGCAAACGTCCAACAATCACAAAGTTCATACGTGTCTTCCTTAGCAACATGCATATCTCTTAATATTTCATGCAACATGCGTATCTCTTAATATTTCATGCAAGGTTTATACTATACGTGGGCATCAAATATGTAAACACCTGTTATCTAATAGATTTCCAATATGTATATGCGTGTAAACATGCTATATTTCTACCAAATATTATATACCATGAGTATCTATAATATTCAATAAATAGTGTAGTTAATAGAATGATTTCTCAAACTAACTTTGACGTTTCAAAGTAGTTATTCAATAGAAAACTCGGTCAACAACCTCCCACTCTAAGTTCCAAATTTTATCGATTTGTAGTTTCTTCATCACCACTATATTATTAGGCATATTGATGCTCACAGTTACAACACAAGACATAACCATTTACTTCAAAACATGTCAATTTTCATATACGTTTACATTTAATTCTCATACATTCATCACAAAATTTCCCTATTAAACTACTTTGGATCATATGATTGGGTTGCTCGGGGTGAGTTTTAGTATATAGCTCGTGATTGGGTTACGCTTACGTCGTGGTCTTGAGTTTCGATCGTGTCATGTTGTATCATAGTGTTGGTGTTCTCGTTTCAGTTCGAGGCTTCGCCTTTGTCAAGGCAGCACAGACCTTTGTCTCTAAAAGGTCCATCTGAGGCTGAT
Organism: Artemisia tridentata subsp. tridentata; assembly: GCA_021014915.2. Classification (NCBI taxonomy): domain Eukaryota; kingdom Viridiplantae; phylum Streptophyta; class Magnoliopsida; order Asterales; family Asteraceae; genus Artemisia; species Artemisia tridentata. The sequence continues at coordinate 20,601,513 of CP139504.1, forward strand.
ATACTGAGTACTCAAGAACTGAATAAGGTGACTTTAATTTGTTATATTTCATTAGTGACGTTACTCGTCTTTAAGAACAATATCACCTTTAACTATATATCGAAGGGTACGTTTGTTATGTTCTTACAGTTGTTGGTAGATGCTGGACTGTATGAAAGTATAGAAGAATCCGTCAAGCGGGAGGATGTTCTTGCTCAAATCAAACAGGTACGTCGTACGTTGAAGCTAATATTTTCATTATTGATATGATATAACCAAAGTAGAAGTAACCACAACTATTGCTAAGTGGGAATCGTCGGAAGTGGCGTGTTTGCCAGACCGTGCCCGGTTTGGCCATGCTGTATGGTCAAAGTTTTGTCAAATTGGAATTTGAGAGGACTTTTAGTACTGTTGTTAAAGGATTTTTTTAAATTTTTCTTTAGCAGCTAGTTTGCCCATGAAAATCGATTTTACTCCTTGAAAAAGCTCAAAATAAATCCATGGAAATGTAATGATACATTATTCACTAATACATCATAAATATACTCCAGTATAACACAATGCGGTCCATGATCACGAAGATGAGTTCATATATTAATTTCTCTAGCTTTTATTTTATTGATGAACATGAGAGCTAGAGGTAGATAGATTATATAGCAACAACAACGTACGTACACACTTAGCAACCAGTAACATAATCGGCCTTGAACTTGCAGCCATCATTGTAAGTCTTGATACCACATTTTTGACAGTTCCGAGAACGGAGATCGTTAAAGGCAGTGTTCATCTCGTTGCCGGTGAGGTCACAGTTGTTGCCGGAGACGAAGAGTCCACAGTGGCCTGAGCAAACCCCTGTGGCTCCTTTGTTTCCGCCAGTGAAGTAGCGGTTGTTGGGCTGAATCTGGCGTCGAGCAGCATCACAGTCACTCTGCGCAAGGCCCCTGCAGAGAGCAGAGCCGGCACATGAGAAGGTGTCGGCCTGAGCTTGAGGGACCTGCATCACCACCACCGCAACCAGCACAGCAGCAAGACATGTGATCAGAGGAGGTGACTTCATCATAATGCTTGTTTTTTGCTTTAAATTAGGGTAATATTGTGCGTATATATGATCAGCTTATCAAACTCCCTTATTTATAGCCAAAACGCCATCCTTAGGCTACTCACAGTGGTGACCCTGGTCATCCCTGCCACATCATCTTTCTTTCTCCGGTCACCAGACATGACCAAGTTACCATAGTCGATGACAGAGTTGTTTGGTTTTTTTTTTTTTTTTTTTTTTTTTTTTTTTTTTTTTTTTTTTTTTTTTAAATTCGAACACAACAAATTTAAAAATCCAAAAACGTAAACGTTCAAATTTAAAAACACAACGTACGAAATTAAAACGTTGCATAAACTTATATCATTTTGAACTAAATGGGCTATCTATCCGGCTAGCACAAATGGGCTTTATTTGAGAATAAATAGGAAGTTGGCAAACTCCTACCCGAGGGCATTGTTACTTGCATCATCTTTATGATGTTTGTAACTTATATCATTTTTATGATATCACACACGTTAACGTTTGAGCTTATGAGACTTAGAGCAATAATACTGTACTGCAATGTTACTGTTTTACTATAATTGTATACTTATACAATTATCCAACTTGAAACTTGTGTTCAACTGATTATTATACAAACACTATGGATTCACTCAACCATTGACCCGATTAGGGCAAACAAACGAACTGTGGGTGTATAACAACGTAACCCACTATTTATTTTAAGGCAAATGCTAAAAAAATACATCGAAGTTGACATTTTTTGCGATTGTATGGTGCCAACTTTTTTTTTGGTAAATGTATGACTAAAGTATTGAATTGGGTCATTGTGGGCATCGAACTTGATACTTTTTGTTATTGTATGTATCACGTCAGCTAAACGTCACATCGTTAGTCCTTTATACTAACGGCTGTTAGTAAATAACTTCAATTCCATTTTCTCACGTTTTTATACATTTTCAGACGTTTTCGTCCGTGTTTTTACGTTTTCGTCCGTTTTTACACGTTTTCATCAAATTATTTTGTGTTTTCGTTTTTTTTTTTTTTTTTTTTACGTTTTGGTCTGTTTTTACGTTTTCGGCTGTTTTTACACGTTTTCGTTCGTTTCCATCAATTTTTTTGCGTTTTCGTCCGTTTTTTTACGTTTTCATCTGTTTTTACATGTTTTCGTCTGTTTTTACATGTTCTAGTCCGTTTTTACACGTTTTCGTCCGTTTTTTTACGTTTTCGTCTGTTTTTACGTTTTCGTCTGTTTTTACATTTTCGTGCGCGTTTTTACACGTTTTAGTCCGTTTTCATCAATTTTTTTGCGTTTTCGCCTGTTTTTTACGTTTTCGTCTGTTTTTACGTTTTCGTCTGTTTTTACACGTTTTCGTCCATTTTTACACGTGTTAGTCCCTTTTTTTGCTTTTTCGTCCATTTTTTTACGTTTTCGTCCACGTTTTTACACGTTTTCGTTCGTTTTTACACGTTTTAGTCCGTTTTCATCAATTTTTTTACGTTTTCATCTGTTTTTTTACGTTTTCATCTGTTTTTACGTTTTCATCTGTTTTTACACGTTTTCGCCCGTTTTCACACGTTTTCGTCTGTTTTTACACCCTTTTCGTCTGTTTTTATGTTTTCGTCTGTTTTTACGTTATCATCTGCGTTTTTACACGTTTTCGTCCACGGACGTGTAAAAACGCGTAAAAAACGTAAAAGCGTGTAAAAACGTGGACGAAAACGTAAAAACAGATGAAAACATAAAAAAATGGACGAAAACGCAAAAAAATTGATGAAAACGGACTAAAACGTGTGAAAACGGATGAAAACGTGTAAAAACAGACGAAAACGTAAAAAATAGATGAAAACGTAAAAACAGTCAAAAACGTAAAAAATAGACGTAAACGCAAAAAAATGGACGAAAACGTGTAAAAACGGACGAAAACGTGTAAAAACAAACGAAAACGTAAAAAAACAGACGAAAACACGAAAAAATTGATGAAAACGGACTAAAACGTGTAAAAACGGACGAAAACGTGAAAACGGACGAAAACATGTAAAAACGGACGAAAACATGTAAAAACGGACTAAAACATGTAAAAACAGACGAAAACGTAAAAAAAGGGACAAAAACCCAAAAAAATTGATGGAAACGGACGAAAACGTGTAAAAACAGACGAAAACGTAAAAAAAAATGGACGAAAACGCAAAAAAATTTAATGAAAACGTGTAAAAACGGACGAAAACATAAAAACACGGACGAAAACGTCTGAAAATGTATAAAAACGTAAGAAAACGGAATTGTAAGTTATTTACTAACGACCGTTAGTATAAAGGACTAACGATGTGACGTTTAGCTGACGTGATACATACAATAACAAAAAGTATCAATTTCGATGCCCACAATGACCCAATTCAATACTTTAGTCATACATTTACCAAAAAAAAAAGGTGGCACCATACAATCGCAAAAAATATCAACTTCGATGTATTTTTTTAGCATTTGCCCTTTATTTTATTATCACCCAAACTTGAAACTATTGAAATCAACTATTTTACTTATAAACTCTATGAACTCACCAACCTTTGTATTGACACTTTTAGCATGTTTATCTCAGGTCCATAATGATCGAGGCTGGCACGGAGGAGCACGAATACTCAAGAAGGCTATAAACTTTATTATCATTCGAGAACTCATTTAATTATAATTTGTAAACCTTGAAACTACTGGGACCTCATTTTGTAAACTCTGATATTTATATAATTCGAATGATAAATATTTTAAAACGACTCAATTAGAGTTCGTTTTCTATTATTATAACTGTTGTGCCATGAAGTAGCACCCAGTTTGAATTCCGCTGCGTATCACGAAATTGGGGGTGTTACAGATTGGTATCAGAGCTATAGTTATAGAGAAACGGGTCTAATTGAGACCTGAACTATAACCACTTTTACAAACAAAACATTTTATAGCCTTACGCTCTCCGTGCCTTCCATCCTCCAGACGATTATGTGACTTCTAGGTAGTTATGCTACACAAACATATTAGTATATTGATATATACACACTCGACATACTTTCGATCACTTTATATAAACAAATAACTAAACACATATGCGTATGCCTATTCTAGGGCATTACAACACAACCACATTTTTTCAATCATGTACCTACTCGTACATTTTGTAATATACGAAATATTTCACTCATTTACTAAAACACTTGAACTAACAACCGTAATACCATTTTGAACTAAAATGTAGTGGTCTCTACTATTCCCACAGACACTGTGAGTGATACAGTCGTCTCTATTACTCTCCCAGACACTGTAAGTGATACAGTGGTCTCCATTACTTCTCATATATTGTGAGTGATACAGTGATCTCTAAACTTTTCACGACCTTACGTAATATTGTTTTACCTAAAACCTGTCACAATCTATCGATTTCCCTGCTAAAAATACAAGGTATAGGATTGCTAAGGAACAAACTGATTCATCATCTACAAAAGCTGGAGTTCAGCAACTTTCTCTACATTCATCGAGTTCTCTTCCGAAACTTTCATTGTTAAAAGTCTATGATTCTAGCCCAGTGTGGACTATTTTTCTTTTCCACACGTATCTGCTTTATTCGCACATGCTACACACTTAAATTACAGATCGATTATTACATACGTATAAACTTATACTACTTTTTATATAAACGTTGTACTATCACAAACAACGGGCATATCACGAGTATACCTAATTTAGGTATTTGAAAATTTTATCGAACCTCGGCTAAATATAGTCTAGCCACCTATATTTAACCTAGGGACAGTTGAACATAGTCTGACAACCTATGTTCAACTTAAACTTTTCAAATACTGGGAATAGTTGTACTAGGGTTATGTTCAGATTGATTCTCTACTTGATTTTTCGAAAATTACAAATTTTGTAAGTATAAACAATTCATGTGTATTCATCAGATTAAACACAATGAACTTTTACCATATCCTTACCACGTAAAGTCAGTCTCATCTACCAACACTCTTTATTTTAATTATGGGCTTTGGTCCACACTATAATCCAAATGCACCCTAAATTTAGCGGGCTTCAACCCATGATCAAAATAAAACCACACAAAATCATTTAGAAAAACCAGGCCCAAACGCACCCACCTGGTCACATGTTAACATAAATTCGAATATCAACAACAAGTGTTTCATAATCTTATTCCTACTTCAAACCAAATAACTCACTAAATAAGGACAAATGAATTTGTTCTTACATGTTCTTTTATTGCCATAAGAATAAGATAAAATTACATAAGAACAGCGATAAAACAAAGATTCAATACAATACTTTTCTCGCAACACTATATATGCCGATTGCTAGAACCACGAGTGGAGTAAGTATGACCAAAATCGCAAGCAAAAACTGATAATTTTTCTTCTTCCGAAACATAGTAAGTAGCTGCTACTACGAAATACACAAGCGCAACAATGGTAATAAAATGCGGCATCTTGAAATGTTAAAAATGGCGTGTCATAGAAACAAAAGTAGCCGTTGGGTTACTATTCTCGACCGTTGGTGGTTACTGTTCACTGGTTACTATTTACCTTGAATCAGAAGAAATATTTATGTGATAAAACACTCGTTACTCTACTAAGAAGAAATTCAGGACAATGACAAATTGCACCTTATTTCAAAAACGACAAGTTGAAATATATCACTAGTTATCTCATAAACCAATTGACACAAGAAACCACATTTATTCGTCAACATCGCTTCAAAATCTAACACGGACTGAATCTCGGGACGAGATTCTGTTTAAGGGGTAGGTACTGTAGCCACCCATAAATTTTCATAAGGCAAAATGACTATTTTGCCCTTTGACTTTGACTTTTGACTATTTGACTTTTACCATAATGTAAAAGCAATTACTGAAACCAGTAGTTAACCGATAATTTTTCAAGTTAAATAATTCACTCTGCTTCGAATTATTATTCTCTGAACATTTTTCGTTCACTTCTGTCTATTTAAAGAGAGGTTATCTCGCAAAACGTGAAAACCGCACACAACGTGTACCGACACCGCATTTATAATGGTTTAAATTATTTTTATAAAAACATCTCCAAAAATATATTTTCACATTTACTCAACCAAAGTACCGCGTTTACACTTGAGTTCAACGGGACACGGGGTACTCACATTACACTAAATAATAATAATTACCTAAATCCTTTTAATAAAAATCACCCAACAAGCTCAAGGATCACCTAAAATATCAAAATAGGTTTTGATGTCAAGTTTTAATATTTTTATAAGTTTTATATTTATTGTTACCCAGTTCTAAATTTCGCGACTTAACAACATTACGTTTGTAATTACCGGAATCTAACTATACCCTATAAAACTAATACGGAGTACTCTAATAAATTAATTAAATATCTATTAAGTTACACACATAAACTAGTAAGATTATCTCAACTTGCCCATACCACAGTCATCCAAAAACTTTTATACGTGTCATGTTATGAAGCCAATCATGCATGCAAACGTCCAACAATCACAAAGTTCATACGTGTGTTCATTTGGAATTTCTTCTACTTCATTTTTATTTACTTATTTTATTTAATATGAATATTTTTCCCTCTTTTTTTTTTTTTTTTTTTTTTAATATTATTCACCAAAAACTTTTATACGTGTCATGTTATGAAGCCAATCATGCATGCAAACGTCCAACAATCACAAAGTTCATACGTGTCTTCCTTAGCAACATGCATATCTCTATATATTTCATGCAACATGCGTATCTCTTTGTTACAATATTAGTCTCTATATTAGCTTACGAATAAGTCTAGGGGTCTTAGTGTTAAACTCTATTAGCCATGTATGTGTCGGTTTGTTTGGCTTGTGTCCCAAGCCCAAGACCAACGTTTCTTTCCTTTTAATTGTATCAGCCGACTAGATTCCTAGGCGGTTTGGGAGTCGGTTTCTTACCCCCTCATTCTCTATAAATAAAGATGAGGGGGTGAGGGTTTATGTACATCATTCTTTCAATACTAATCAAAGTCGATTAGGGTACTTACTTGTGCAAAGCTTCTCTTCTTTTTCTGTCGATATTGCTGTGTGTCATCTTCGCGATCGGGAGTAATCCGTGCAAGTAACCAGGGTTGTAGGTTATCGAATCCTACAAGTGGTATCAAGAGCTTTGGTTCGTGGGTTCTGCTGGTTATCTTGGTCGATCGTTTTGAAGGGTTTCTTGGGTCTTCGATTGTCCGGGTCTGCGACAAGGTGTAGGAGGCTTAAGGGTTTGTTGGTTTTTTTTTTTTCCGGTTTATCAAAGATCAACTGTGGTGGTTTTTTTTGTTCTGTTGTGGTGATAAACGAAGAAGAAACAAGATCTGGTTTCTTTTTGAAAGGAAAAGTCAACTATTACTTCAAATTGTTTAAATAATAATATCTATACTATTGGTGGGATAGCACATATAAGGCTAGTATATTAGTATTATTATTGAATAATAATAGTAAGGTATATTATTATTATTATTATCCAATAAGGATTACTAGTATATAATTTGAAGGGTATTGCACAAGGGACTTTGTAATTTGTGATTGTGAGGTTTAATATATCACAAGGTTTAGCAAATTAACAAAGGGATTAAAGAATGACGGGAGCCAAATTTGAAATCGAGAAATTCGATGGAACTGGTGATTTCGGGTTATGGAGAGTCAAGATGCGTGCTTTATTAATCCAACATGGATGTGAAGCAGCTCTGGAGGTTTTACCCGCAAATATGGATGCTACAGCGAAAGCTGAGCTAAACAAGAAAGCTCACAGTGCCATGATTTTGTGTTTAGGTAACAAGGTTCTGAGAGAGGTTACCGGGGAGACGACTGCAGCGGGGGTTTGGTCCAAGCTCGAGACTTTGTACATGACAAAGTCCTTGGCCAACAAGTTGTACCTGAAGAAGAAGTTGTATACATTCTACATGCCGGCTGGACGTACGATTCCCGAGCATATAGATGAGTTCAACAAAATCGTTCTTGATTTAGCAAATATTGAGGTAAAATTCGAGGATGAAGATCTTGCTTTATTATTACTCACTTCTTTACCAGCATCATACGAACACTTTGTGGATACCTTGCTTTATGGACGGGAAGCTTTGACTTTGGAGGATGTGATGGCCACACTGAATTCAAAGGAAATCAAAGAAAGGTCTAAGGCGAAGGGGGATGATGGTGAAGGGTTATATGTGAGGGGAAGAACTGATCGCAGGAATTCGCATCAGTCTAGGGGAAAGTCAAGATCAAAGTCTCGAGGTGGAAGACTCAAGTGCTATATTTGCCAGTCTGAGGAGCACTTGAAGAGAAACTGTCCAAAGAATAATCGCAAGAAGTCAAATGGTTTCGTCAAGAAAGATGATCAGCCAAGCTCCAGTGGTTCGATTTATGACGGTTCTGAGGTGATGATGGTTATGAGTGCAGAGGCTCTGCTAGATTGGATCATGGATTCAGGAGGTTCATACCACATGACACCCAGGTTAGATTTATTTTTTGATTTTCTGGAATGCGATGGGGGCAGGGTACTGTTGGGTGACAACAGGGAGTGCAAGATCAGAGGTATTGGCAAGGTAAGGGTACAACTGAAAGATGGGTCAAGTTTTGTGTTACACAATGTCAGGTATATTCCTGAATTGAAAAGAAACTTGATATCGCTGGGAACTCTTGAAAAAGAGGGATATACCGTAAAAATGCAGTCGGGCAAAATCAAGGTGATTAATGGTTCCAGGGTTATTTTATCTGGAACCCGAAGGGATAATTGCGTATACTCTTTGGATGGCCATGCAGTGGCGGGTGAGCTTAATGCTAGTGTTGAAGAAAAAGACAGTCTTGCGCAGGTTTGGCACAAAAGACTGGGACATATCAGTGAGGCGGGACTTCAGGTGCTAGAAAAGCAGGAGCTGTTTGGAAAGAAGAGTCTAGGTAAGCTCGATTTTTGTGAGAATTGTGTTCTGGGAAAGTCACATCGAGTCAGTTTCGGTGTAGGAAGGCACACTACTCAGGGAGTGATAGACTATGTTCATTCAGACTTATGGGGTCCGTCTCAGGTGGAATCATTGGGAGGTAAGAGGTATTTCTTATCTATTGTTGATGATTATTCCAGGAGGGTATGGGTTTATATTCTCAGGTTCAAACACGAAGCATTTGGAAAGTTCAAAGAGTGGAAGCAGTTAGTAGAAAATCAGACTGGGAGGACGGTTAAGAAGCTTAGGACAGATAATGGTCTTGAGTTCTGTAACCGGGAGTTTGAACAGTTGTGCACAGAGAGTGGGATTGCTAGACATTTGACAGTTGCCGGGACGCCGCAGCAGAATGGATTAGCAGAACGGATGAATAGAACTCTCATGGATAAGGTACGCTGTTTATTAATTCAGTCTGGATTGCCCAAGACCTTCTGGGCGGAAGCGACATGTACGGCCGCATATCTTATCAATAGGTCACCATCGACAGCGATTGAGAAAAAGACACCTATGGAGATGTGGTCGGGACATCCAAGTGATTATGGGATGTTGAGGATTTTCGGCTGTGTCGCATATTCACACGTTAAACAAGGTAAGCTCGAGCCGAGAGCGGTAAAATGCGTTCTTTTGGGGTATCCTGAAGGTGTGAAGGGGTACAGGCTATATAGGCTTGATAATGAATCACCTAAAATAGTCACTAGCAGGAACGTGGTCTTCAATGAAAGTGTCATGTACAAAGACACATTGAAGGATTCTGGTGCAGGTGCTGATAAGTCTGTTGAGGAATTACAGGTTGAGGTGGAACTGCAAAGGTTAAATAATCATTCGCTTGAGGAAGATCAGACAGATGATCAGGAAGATGGCGATGATGAAGATGCAGGGGATCAGGATCATGATCAAACACCGGATCTCACAGATTATCAGTTGGTTCGGGATAGAGAGCCAAGGACAAGAACGAAACCTTTGAGGTTTCGAGATGAGAGTAATATGGCTGCTTACGCGTTTGCTGCAGCAGAGGAAGAAGATACTCATGAACCATTGACATACCAGGAGGCAGTTGCTTGTGAAGATAGTTCTAAGTGGAAAGCTGCTATGGATGAAGAGATGGATTCTCTGAGGAAGAATAAGACCTATGAGTTAGTAGATCATCCAGCTGGGCAAAAGCTGGTGAGCTGCAAATGGCTGTTCAAGATAAAGGAAGGGATTAAAGGTGTTCAAAAGCCTAGGTACAAGGCAAGGTTGGTGGCTCGTGGATTCACACAGAGGGCAGGTATTGACTATAATGAAGTATTTTCACCTGTAGTTCGACACACATCTATTCGGGTTATACTTGCATTAACTGCGTGTAGAGATTATGAGCTGGAGCAGCTTGATGTAAAGACGGCATTTTTACATGGGAATCTTGAAGAAGTGATCTACATGAGGCAGCCACCGGGATATGAACAAGGTAACAAGGTATGTTTGTTAAAGAAATCCCTTTATGGTTTGAAGCAGTCACCTAGGCAATGGTATAGGAGGTTTGATGAGTACATGCTGAGCAACGAGTTTAAGCGTAGCAGTTACGACAGCTGCGTATATTACAGGAGTTATGCACCAGGTGAGTATATCTATCTACTGTTATATGTAGACGATATGCTGATTGCTTGTAAAAGCAAGGCTGAGATTGGGTCTATCAAGTCTTTGCTTAATAAGGAGTTTGACATGAAAGAACTCGGGGAAGCAAAGAAGATTCTTGGTATGGAGATCATCAGGGATCGGAGTCGCAAGATTCTGAGGGTATCACAATCCGGGTATGTTTCTAAGATTTTAAATAATTTTAGAATATACAATGGGAAATCGGTTCAGATGCCATTGGGTGGGCACTTCAAGCTGTCGTTGAAGGATTGTCCGGTTAGGGATTGTGATGTTGAAAGGATGAGTAAGGTGCCGTATTCAAATGCGGTTGGGAGCTTAATGTACTTGATGGTGTGCACGAGGCCAGACATAGCGTATGCAGTAAGTGTTGTTAGCAGATATTTGGCGAATCCAGGTAAAAATCATTGGGAAGCAGTGAAGTGGATTTTGAAATATTTGCGGGGTACTGCAAACGTGGGTTTGGTGTTTGGGACAAATCATGGCAACCATGTGGACGTAACAGGTTTTGTTGATTCAGACTACGCAAAAGATCCGGATAAAGGTAGGTCGATCACAGGTTACGCGTTTTTAGTACAGGGATGTGTTGTAAGCTGGAAGGCAACGCTACAACACGTGGTGGCTCTTTCAACTACAGAGGCGGAGTATATGGCTCTTACGGAGGCTGTGAAGGAAGCTATTTGGCTAAGGGGACTCTTGGAAGAGTTGGGCGTGGAGCTTAACACTGTGGCAGTTAATTGTGATAATCAAGGCGCGATTCACTTATCGCGGAATCATGCTTTTCATGAAAGGACTAAGCACATCAATGTGCGTTATCACTTTATCAGAGAGGTCTTGGAAGCAAAGACGGTTGAAGTTCTGAAGGTGGGTACTGAACACAATGCTGCGGATGCCTTGACGAAGGTGGTACCTGGACTTAAGTTTCAGCATTGCTTGGAGTTGCTGAGCGTTGGTGTAGGCTAATATAAAGCCTAAGGTGGAAATTGTTACAATATTAGTCTCTATATTAGCTTACGAATAAGTCTAGGGGTCTTAGTGTTAAACTCTATTAGCCATGTATGTGTCGGTTTGTTTGGCTTGTGTCCCAAGCCCAAGACCAACGTTTCTTTCCTTTTAATTGTATCAGCCGACTAGATTCCTAGGCGGTTTGGGAGTCGGTTTCTTACCCCCTCATTCTCTATAAATAAAGATGAGGGGGTGAGGGTTTATGTACATCATTCTTTCAATACTAATCAAAGTCGATTAGGGTACTTACTTGTGCAAAGCTTCTCTTCTTTTTCTGTCGATATTGCTGTGTGTCATCTTCGCGATCGGGAGTAATCCGTGCAAGTAACCAGGGTTGTAGGTTATCGAATCCTACATCGATAAAACTCTTAATATTTCATGCAAGGTTTATACTATACGTGGGCATCAAATATGTAAACACCTGTTATCTAATAGATTTCCAATATGTATATGCGTGTAAACATGCTATATTTCTACCAAATATTATATACCATGAGTATCTATAATATTCAATAAATAGTGTAGTTAATAGAATGATTTCTCAAACTAACTTTGACGTTTCAAAGTAGTTATTCAATAGAAAACTCGGTCAACAACCTCCCACTCTAAGTTCCAAATTTTATCGATTTGTAGTTTCTTCATCACCACTATATTATTAGGTATATTGATGCTCACAGTTACAACACAAGACATAACCATTTACTTCAAAACATGTCAATTTTCATATACGTTTACATTTAATTCTCATACATTCATCACAAAATTTCCCTATTAAACTACTTTGGATCATATGATTGGGTTGCTCGGGGTGAGTTTTAGTATATAGCTGGTGATTGGGTTACGCTTACGTCGTGGTCTTGAGTTTCGATCGTGTCATGTTGTATCATAGTGTTGGTGTTCTCGTTTCAGTTCGAGGCTTCGCCTTTGTCAAGGCAGCACAGACCTTTGTCTCTAAAAGGTCCATCTGAGGCTGATATACTGAGTACTCAAGAACTGAATAAGGTGACTTTAATTTGTTATATTTCATTAGTGACGTTACTCGTCTTTAAGAACAATATCACCTTTAACTATATATATATCGAAGGGTACGTTTGTTATGTTCTTACAGTTACGTTGTTGGTAGATGCTGGACTGTATGAAAGTACAGAAGAATCCATCAAGCGGGAGGATGTTCTTGCTCAAATCAAACAGGTACGTCGTACATTGAAGCTAATATTTTCATTATTGATATGATATAACCAAAGTAGAAGTAACCACAACTATTGCTAAGTGGGAATCGTCGGAAGTGGCGTGTTTGCCAGACCGTGCCCGGTTTGGCCATGCTGTATGGTCAAAGTTTTGTCAAATTGGAATTTGAGAGGACTTTTAGTACTGTTGTTAAAGGATTTTTTTAAATTTTTCTTTAGCAGCTAGTTTGCCCATGAAAATCGATTTTACTCCTTGAAAAAGCTCAAAATAAATCCATGGAAATGTAATGATACATTATTCACTAATACATCAAATATACTCCAGTATAACACAATGCGGTCCATGATCAAGAAGATGAGTTCATATATTAATTTCTCTAGCTTTTATTTTATTGATGAACATGAGAGCTATAGATAGATTATATAGCAACAACAACGTACGTACACACTTAGCAACCATTGACATAATCGGCCTTGAACTTGCAGCCATCATTGTAAGTCTTGATACCACATTTTTGACAGTTCTGAGAACGGAGTTGGTTAAAGGCGGTGATAATCTCGTTGCCGGTGAGGTCACAGTTGGAACCGGAGACAAAAAGTCCACAGTGGCCTGAGCAAACCCCTGTGGCTCCTTTGTTTCTGCCAGTGAAGTAGCGGTTGTTGGGCAGAAATCGTAGCGGAACTCACGGGCGAATAATACCTGCAAATTGGAAGAATAATTGTGTATGAATTATAATGGGTCCAAGGTAGTTGGTATTTGCATGGATTCTTTGCGTCGGTACTTTCATTCTTAAATTGTAAAGTAGCTTGAATGGGCAATTTAATATTGATGATTGTGTTCAATTTGTATGGAATGATTGGTGATGAATGATAATAGATGATTGTTTTAATACTGAATTGTATTGTATAATTGATGATAGCGATATGATATTCAGAAACGAATATCTTTTCAACAGATAGAGAGAGATATCAAATCTCACAATTAAACACAATGGTTTAAACTCAAATATCGCATACTTTCATTATTGAGGCTAGGCCTCTATTTATACAGAGATAAAATAGGTGCGCCTTACATTATTGCACACTAATAATTTACACCTATCGTACTACTGGATGGCCGACAGGCCTTACATTATTATTTCTTACATTATTACTAAAAGACAAACTGTCCATGATCACGAAGATGAGTTCATATATTAATTTCTCTAGCTTTTATTTTATTGATGAACATGAGAGCTAGAGGTAGATAGATAATATAGCAACAACAACGTACGTACACACTTAGCAACCAGAGACATAATCGGCCTTGAACATGCAGCCATCATTGTAAGTCTTGGTACCACATTTTTGACATTTCTGAGAACGGAGGTCGTTAAAGGCAGTGATCATCTCGTTGCCGGTGAGGTCACAGTTGGAGCCGGAGACGAAGAGTCCACAGTGGCCTGAGCAAACCCCTGTGGAACCTGATCCTCCGCCAGTGAAGTAGCGGTTGTTGGGCAGAATCTGGCGTCGAGCAGCATCACAGTCACTCTGCGCAAGGCCGTTGCAGAGAGTAGAGCCGGCACATGAGAAGGTGTCGGCCTGAGCTTGAGGGACCTGCATCACCACCACCGCAACCAGCACAGCAGCAAGACATGTGATCAGAGGAGGTGACTTCATCATAATGATTGGTTTTTGCTTTAAATTAGGGTAATATTGTACGTATATATGATCAGCCTATCAAACTCCCTGGTAATATTGTACGTATATATGATCAGCCTATCAAACTCCCTTATTTATAGCCAAAACGCCATCCTTAGGCTACTCACAGTGGTGACCTAGGTCATCCCCTGCCACGTCAGCTTTCTCTCTCCGGTGACCAGATATGATCAAGTTGCCACAGTCGATAACCGAGTTTTTTTGTTTTTTATTTTTTTTTATTTATTTTTTTTTTAATTCAACATTTTAAACAACAAATTTAAAAATATAAAAACGTAAACGTTCAAATTTAAAAACACAACGTACGAAATTAAAACGTTGCATAAACATAAAATAAACATTACATAAACTACGATACGTAATTAATCCAAGTGATCTCAAGTTTGAGAGTTGTCTGAACGATAATCATCGTCGTAAGCAGAGTAGTTCGCAAACCTGCTCTCTTCGTACTGTCGTTCCAAAGTGTTAAACTCCTGCTCCCTACGATAACGCTCGCTTGCAGTGGCGACAAAGTTAATTTTTTTTTATTCAAATATTTTAAATATATATATATATATATATATATATATATATATATATATATATATATATATATATATATATATATATATATATATATATATATATATATATATATATATATATATATATATAGGGGGACTTTCAAACGAGAACCATTTTATCCGCAAGAACTGAGAGAACCACCAAAAACATACATGCACGCCTTTTAAAATAAAATAAAAATACATGCAAATCATCAATAATCGTAAACATCCACCTATATTCTTCAATATCATTATGAACTCATCCTCTTTTTTCACAAAAACCTTACACACGGCCGCAATATTGTCGTTGCACGTTTTATAAGAACATACATGCACACCTTCAAAGAAAATTTTTGTATTTCGAATTTCTTATCAAATTCTTTAGAACAACTATGTTTTTTTTAAAACATATGTGCAAAAATACAATTATTGAAGGCGTGCATGTATGTTTTTGGTGGTTCTCTCAGTTCTTGCGGATAAAATGGTTCTCGTTTGAAAGTTACACTATAATATATATATATATATATATATATATATATATATAATATTTTTTTTTTTTTTGTTTAGTCCAGAAAGACAGACATAGCATGTGAGTCATAGATAATGTTTTTTTGCATGCATGTACAACAGGTATTTGCATGCATGCACACGTTTTTGGAATTAAGGATTGTTTGCATGCATGTACACGTGTATATATATATATATATATATATATATATATATATATATATATATATATATATATATATATATATATATATATATATATATATTGAAACTTTCTTACGAGAACCATCTTATCTGCGAGAACTGACAGAACCACCAAAAACATACATGCACGCCTTCAATAATTGTATTTTTGCACATATGTTCTAAAAACAACATATATGTTTGAAAAAAACATGGTTGTTCTAAAGAATTTGATAAGAAATTGAAAATACAAATTTTTTTTTGAAGGTGTGCATGTATGTTCTTATAAGGCGTGCAATGGCAATATTGCGGTCGTGTGTAAGGTTTTTGTGAAAAAAGAGGATGAGTTCATGATGATATTGAAGAACATCGGTGGATACTTACGATTATTGATGATTTGCATGAATTTTTATTTTATTTTAAAAGGCGTGCATGTATGTTTTTGGTGGTTCTGTCAGTTCTCGCAGATAAGATGGTTCTCGCAAGAAAGTCTCCCTATATACAAAAATATATATATATATATATATGACGTACTGTCTTGAAGGAGAAGATTTATCACTTTGTCTACATACATATATATTTTTATTTTATAACCAAAGCGGGTTTAGAAAAGGGCATTGCCATTCGATAGGTGCAATATGATGAAAGCAAATCCATAAAAGGATTCAAATTGGAATATGAAAAATTAAGAAGCCATGTAGTAAAAAAGAGACTTAGCACATCCATTTATGTCGTACAAGTGGAAAGCACATCCTTGATCCTTTGTATGCTTATAATAATAAAAGGATAAAAGAAAAAGAGCCTATGCAGCAACCGGGTTGTTATGATAGGATGTGTGATATTGTAATTATGATATCATCATACGGGACTTGAGCCAATTTTTATGTAGCTCACCCGTTTAGTCAAATTAATTAACACATATGTAATTACTATTATGGGTATTATATTTTATATTAATGTCATTTGTATTATGATTTGATGCTGTAAGTTTGGTCAAAACATTTGAAAAACGTGTTAGGATGCTGCACTGAATATTGTGACAAATTATTATCACATTATGTCGATCATATATATTAATCAAATTATATATGATTTTAAATTTAATAAAATAAATCACTGCAAGAACACGAAGGCCTTCCCGACGATCATATATATTAATCAAATTATGTCGATCATATATATTAGTCAAATTTAATAAAATAAATTTAAACGTGTTAGGATGCTGCACTGGTCAAAACACTACAAGAAGATGAAGGCCGTCCCGACGATCATATATATTAATCAAATTATGCCGATCATATATATTAATCAAATTTAATAAAATAAATTTAAACTTGTTAGGATGCTGCACTGGTCAAAACACTACAAGAAGATGAAGGCCGTCCCGACGATCATATATATTAATCAAATTATGACGATCATATATATTAATCAAATTTAATAAAATAAATTTAAACGTGTTAGGATGCTGCACTGGTCAAAACATTCGTTTAACATGAAATATAATGTATATCCATAACACCTCGACTCATCCGTTTAACATGTTATGCATAACTATAAAATATCTACTCATTCGTTTAACATATTATCGTAAACTAATAGTCTAATATAAGAGCATTTTTTTATTTTTTATTTTTTTATTTTTTGTTTTTTTGTTACCGACTCAAGTTAAAAAATTTGATAAATGTGACAATAAGTTACTCCGCGAGACCTTTTTTTAATCCGTTTAACATGTTAGGTTGAGGATTTTGGCGAGATTTTTTATTCTTATGCTAGAAAATTTACCGGGACACTTAAATATTTGACTAGTTTTTTTATTTAATTTTAATTATATATTAAATAAAATTATTTAAATTAAATATTTTTTTTTTAATTTTATAAAAGTATTTAATTTTAAATTAAAGTATTTATAATAAATAAAAAAATTTAATTATATAAAAGTAATTAATTTTAAATTTAATTAGTTATTTTTTAATTTTATAAAAGTATTTAATGTTATAAAACTCAAAATATCGTGGACTTGTCGTCGGGACGAAAACCCTCAAAAATTTCTTGAAAAATTCATTTATCCCGCCAAATCACATAGCTACAACTTACTTTATTGATCCCGACGACGTCATCGGGACAATTAAAAAAGTAAACAAAAGGCAGATTTGGTCAACACTTAGCAACCTATCTCAATTATTACTCTCTCATCCTCGCCGGCAATTATTGAAGACACCACCACCACTAGTACTCCACCACCACCACCACCAGTAGTACTCCACCACCACACCATCACTACAACACCACATTCGCTACACCGTACACCACTACCACCACAGTCTCCACCACAACAAACCACTACACGAGCACCACTGTGCACTTCTCCTCCTCCTCTTCTCATGATTAATTCTTTTCTTGTTTAATTCTTCCTCTTCTTCCCCACTTTTTTTTCCATATGAAGCAGGTATTTTTTATTTTTGTTATTTTTTTGATTTTTATTAATTTATGTAATGTAAATGTAAATTTATGTAGCATTTGTTAACTTTTTGATCTTTTTTTTTTTTTTTTTTTTTTTTTTTTTTTTTTTTTTTTTTTTTTTTTTGATACAGCCGAGACATAGGTAATGTGGTCTCTTTTTTATTTTATTTTTAACTTTTGTATCCCGACGACATGTCGCCGTCAAAAGTTTTAGCTTTTTAATTTTAAGCAACCGATATATTAATGTGCTCTCTTTTTATATAGCCCGAGCCCGAGACCACGTACAGCCCGAGTGACCACAACCCAAGAGCGAGAGCCGAGAGCTGAGACGTATAGCCGAGACAGTATGTTGTTTACATATCCGTATTGTTTTTTCATTTTTATGCTTTGTTGTATTATTTTTTTTATATATGTTTGTGAAATGTGACTGATTAAGTATTAGTTTGCGGATTAAGTATAATTTGGTTTACTCACTTAGGTTTGTGAGCATTGTTTCCGAACCTTATTAGAGACTTTGATACAAATGACTGCAGTCCAAAGAATTAGCACAGTCCCAACAGTTAGTTTAGTTTTCCAGCCATAGTAGTTTAGTTTTTCAGCTTTGTATATGTATTGTTAAGTATGTATATGTGTCGTGTGTGTATTAAATGTTTGTTGTGTGTCGTGTGTATATTGGTTACTGCTTGAGTCGAGCATACACATAATGCAACCTTTGACGTTTGAAATGTCTTAGAAGGTATCATTTGGTTGTTCAACAACCAAGAAAAACCAAGGGCAGGCCAAAAAAAAAAAATGTTGCATAGCGTGGTAAAAAACTTTCGATTTGCCACATCTAACTTCAATCTGAACATGAGTAATATAGCCAATTTGAATATGAAATTCAAGTGGAAACTGAATATAGCGGTTTGGTTAGATAGTATGTATTGCGTTTGGTTAGTTAGTATGTTAGTCAATTTGTGGATCTGATTTTAGAATGTTAGTCGATTTGTGTATTATTGTTAGACTTTTGCAAATGATTTTAGGATATTAGTCGTTTTGTGCATATGCGTTTGGTTTGTATGGAATTTGATTGTTAGACTTGTGTGAATGTTTTAGGATTTTAGTGATTAATTTTGGAAAGTCCCCGTCCGAAGTTAATCATCCTATAGAAAACCCGTCTGGAATTAATTTATTAGAAATTAATTTCGGAAAGTCCTCTGTTTGAGACTGCTTTTTGAATGTTTTGTCTCATTTAGGATATGGATGCGTATAACTGATTTACTATTTGAGATGATTTCGACAGTGTTTCTCCTTTACTCCTACGAATATGTCTTTAATGCACATATTTGGGGAGTTGAGGGGAAATGCTGCCGAAATTTTCTCAAATAGTAAATCAGTTATACGCATTCATATATGAGACGAATCATTCAAAGAGTGGGTTAGGATTGCCTTCCATAGTTGCACTAGGTGAACAAAACAACTCGTAATAATTCCACGGTTATATGTGTTTATGTGTCGAATCTTTTGAATGTGTAATAATTAAGTGCATATAATAACTGGTTGCATCATAAAAATGCAGTTATGATACTTGATAAGAGTTAGACCCGTTTAGAGATTCGTTGTTCAAAACAATTTCTTGATGGTCTTGCCGCATTCCTCGATCATTACAAGCCATTATTGAATAGTTACGGAAACATAAAATGTCCATGTCGTATTTGTCGTAATGTTCCATGGGTATCTCTCTATGATCTTAAAAACCACATAGGCCAACATGGGTTGGACCCAACTTATACACAGTGGCACGATCACGGTGAACCTGATCATCCGCCGTTAGTACATAACACAACACAACGTGAGATGAGTGACATGGGTGCTTGCCTTAATGATATTCCTCCAAATAAGTGTAAATTGCAAAAATCGTCCTTGTGGTTTGGCCAAATTGCACATTTCGTCCCTGTGATTCATTAAGTTCAAAAATGGTCCGGATTTGGCACTGTTTCATGCACTTTTGGTTCCTCATGTTAACCGGCGTTAAGTGAGTTCCGTTAGCAGTTACACGTTAGCCCTTTTGGCTAACGATCGTTGCAGCGCTCATCCTTTAAACCACAAGGACGATTTTTGCAATTTACTCTAATTAAATATTTTTTTTGAAAATTTTTTTCGTCCGTTTTTTCAAAATTTTTTTTTTCGTCATGTGAATTTTTTTTTCCGAAATTACTTTTTGGAAACATTTTTTTCGTCATGTGAATTTTTTTATATAAAACGTTTTTTATATAAAACATTTATATATAAAAATGTTTTTTTAAATAAAACATATTTATATAAAAAGTTTTTATATACGAAAAAAGTTTTTTATCTAAAAAAAAGTTTTCATAAAACTTTTTATATAAAATGTTTTTATATAAAAAATATTTTTATATAAAAACATTTTTATTTTTATATAAAAAACATTTTTATATAAAAACATTTTTATATAAAAAACATTTTTATATAAAAACTTTTTTATATAAAAACATTTTTATATAAAAAAAGTTTTATATAAAAAAAAGTTTTATATACGAAAAACATTTTTTATATACGAAAAACGTTTTTATAAACTTTTTTTACATGTTTTTTTATACGAAAAACCTTTTATATATGAAAAATGTTTTTTTAATATGTTTTTATATACGAAAAACCTTTTTTTTGTGTTTTTATATATGAAAAACATTTTATATATGAAAAATGTTTTTTTATATACGAAAAACCTTTTATATACGAAAAACGTTTTTATATACTTTTTTTTATATGTTTTTATATAAGAAAAACCTTTTATATATGAAAAATGTTTTTTTTATACGAAAAACCTTTTTTTAATACGTTTTTATACGTATAAAAACATTTTTTAGAACATATAAAAACGTATATGTTTTTTATATGTTCCAAAAAAACTTTTTGTACGTATAAAATTTTTAGAACGTACATGCGTTCTTATATTTTTTTAGAACACATATACTTTTTTTTATACGTATAAAAAGTGTTTTATATATAAATGTTTTATATAAAAAAAAAATTCACATGACGAAAAAAAATTTCAAAAAAAAATTTGAAAAAAAAAAACGGACGAAAAAAAATTTTCAAAAAAAAAAAGTAATTAGAGTAAATTGCAAAAATCGTCCTTGTGGTTTAAAGGATGGGTGCTGCAACAATCGTTAGCCAAAAGGGCTAACGTGTAACTACTAACAGAACTCACTTAACACCGGTTAACATGGGGGACCAAAAGTGCATGAAACAGTGCCAAATCCGGACCATTTTTGCACTTAATGAATCACAGGGACGAAACGTGTAATTTGGCCAAACCACAAGGACGATTTTTGCAATTTACTCTCCAAATAATGAACAAAATGAGCCAACTCAAGGAAATATTGGCGAGACAAGTAACGAGCCGACCCAAACAACGACACCTCCTGTACGTAACGAGTTTGAAGGGTTACTTGCCAGTTCCAACCAGGCTCTGTACCCGTGTTGTGACTTTATGACTACCTTGGATTTTATGGCAAAGTTTACGCATCTCAAGGTCAGCGGTAAATGGAGTGATACTTCATTTTACAATACCCTAAAATTTCTCCAGGAGTTATTTCCGCCCAGGTTAGGTTACAATCTCCCACCGTCATACTATGCTATAAAAAAGACATTTAAAAAGATCAGGTTAGGTACGAGTCGATACATGCTTGTGAAAATGATTGCTTTTTATATCGGGGGGATGATGCCAAAGATTTGGAGTATTGTCCGGTCTGTAAAACGAGTAGATGGAAAGACAAGAACACAACGGGGAAGAAAGTTCCTAACAAGGTGTTGTGTTACTTTCCTATCATTCCTAGACTACAACGTTTGTACAAGTCTATTCACACTGCAAAACAAATAACTTGGCATGCTACTGGAAAGTCTACGGAAAACGGTAAGATGCAACACCCGGTTGATGGTAAAGCATGGAAGAAGTTTGACAATAAATATTTGGATTTTGCTTCAGAACCAAGAAACGTTCGGTTAGGGTTGGCTGCTGATGGTTTCAACCCGTTCGGCAACCTTAGTCAGTCTTATATCATGTGGCCGGTCATATTAACAACATACAACTTGCCTCCGTGGTTATGCATGAAAGAGACTTCTTTGATGCTGACATTGTTGATTCCTGGCCCTAAATCACCGGCGAAGGACATTGATGTTTACTTAAAGCCTTTGATTGATGACCTTCAGGAATTATGGAAAAAACCAGGTGTCTTGACTATGGACGCAGTTACAGGCAAAAAATTTCACATGAGAGCGATGCTTTTATGGACCATCAATGATTTTCCTGCTCGAAGTAGTTTGTCTGGTTGGAGTGGGCAAGGTTACTACGCATGCCCTACATGCAAAGTAGACACTCCGGCTATGCGTGTGATAAGCAAAACAGCTTATGTTGGTCATAGAAGATTCTTAAAAAAAACCATAAATGGAGGAGGGACTATAAGACATTCAATGGTGAAACCGATGATAGAGATCCTCCTAGAAAAGATACCAGGGATGATATCTTGACTCAACTTGCGACATTGCCCACACGTGTAGCGGGGAAACATCCAGATTATGGGGGTGGGAAGATAAAACGTAATCATACAGTCGAACTGAACTGGACTAAACGGTCTATTTTCTACGAGCTTGAATATTGGTCTTTTCTTTCTCTACCACACAATTTAGATGTCATGCATATCGAAAAAAATGTGTTGGAGAGTATCTTGAACACTTTGTTAATGAATGACAAATCTAAAGACACCGCTAAGGCAAGAAAAGATTTGCAAGCTTTGGGCATTCGACAGGAGTTGTGGCTCAGAAACAAACAAAATGGGAAGTGCTTGAAGCCTCATGCTAAGTACTCCGTCACACCCGATAAAAGAAAAATGTTATGTCAATACATCAAAACAATTAAACTACCAGATGGGTTCGGATCTAAGTTCAAGTCAAAAGTGACCAAAGATGATAACAATATAACGGGCATGAAGTATCATGACTGTCATATAATGATGCAACGGTTACTTTCTTATGGACTTCAGCAATACTTGGACGCACAGACTTATACACCATTAATCGAGCTTTGTTTATTCTTTAAGCAAATTTGCGCCCGAATTTTGATGGTGAATGACATGGTAAAAGCTAAAGACCAGATGATCAATATTTTGTGCACTCTCGAACAAATATATCCTCCTGCTTTTTTTGACATTTTGATTCACTTGGTTATGCATTTACCTGAAGAGGCTCTTGAAGACGGGCCTGTTTCATTCTGGTGGATGTATCCATTTGAAAGATACATGAAGAAGCTAAAAAACTATGTACGAAATAAAGCTAAGCCGAAAGGTTCAATATCGGAGGGTTATGTTGCAGACGAAGCATTAACTTTTTGTTCTCGTTATTTTCGGGGTGTTGGGACGAAATTTAATCGTCCCGCTGCATCTCAGGACTGTCCTCGCCCAACAAGTGATTTCCAGGTGTTTCGATCACTATGTACTAAGTCTGGTAAAGAGACATTGATTCGGTTAGGTCTCCAAGAAATGAAGAAAGTGATATGGTATGTACTTCACAACAGTCCTGAGATCGACACGTACCAGAACGCGTTCGAGAGGTACGCATTTTTATTTTGAAATTTCTTTTTCCCAAGTTATCTTTTCGATTAATTCTAATATTATGAACATTTTCAGGGATTTTCCTGATAGCGACATGCAACAAGAATTTCCTAGCTGGTTTGAGACGAAGGTAAACTTATTCTATGTATTTCCTTGTATAAATAACGACTATTACTCATCTCTATCTATTCTTATCTTTTTTCATAGATCCGTAAACTTTACATAGCCAATGACCCAAGTTGTACTCCTGACTTATTCGCTTTGGCTTGTGGACCATCACCGACCCCAATCTCAGTCAACTCTTGCGTAGTCAACGATGTGAAGTTTGTCGTACACAGCCGCGATATAAAACGTACAACTCAGAACAGCGGAATTTGTTCACCTGGTGAGAAGAAAGGAGAAATGTATTATGGTCAGCTAGAAGAAATTTTGGAGTTTGCGTATACCCAGTTCAAAGTTGTGTTGTTTCGAGTTAAGTGGTTCGACTTATGCAACAAAAGAGGTAGAGTCCAACGTTTTACCACTAGAAACAACATGACACAAATTTGGGCATGTAGCTATGCGTTTGAAGATCAACCTTACATTCTCGCAACACAAGCAAAACAAGTCTTCTACCTTGAAGATCCTGCCAGACGACCACTCCATTGGAAGGTCGTCCAAGATGTTAATCACAACACAACCTGGGATGTCATCGTGGTAGAAGACGATGATGGTGTGATACATGGCAACAACTCATCTGATCTCCAACTGTCTGCTAATTTGAATGATTTGGAATTTGAAACCTTAAATATCGATGGTCAATCAACGTTAGTTGAGGCACCACCACGACCACCACCAATCATTCATGTTGATGACGACGATGAATTTATTGATGATGAAGACGACGATCCTTATGATTTAGCAGCTTCTGATAATGAAGTCGCAAACAATCCTTATGTTGTTTGTGATAGTGATTATGATTTAGCAGATTGATCTTAAATTGTAACTTGTAAAACGACACTTATTTGAATGAAATTGTTATGGATTTTTTAAATGTGTATATCTATTTTGAATGTGTGCATGCTTATGTTAATTTGTTCATGAATTTCTATACGTTATTCAACTTGTACTTTTACAGATGGCAGCAGCAGTCACGCGCGGTCACGGTGGTGAAGGTGCCGGCAACCCACCACTTTCCCCTACCCGTCAGATTGATAGCGGTTGCCGTGGTGGTAAGAAACTTAAACTTGATCATTTGAATTTTGTTATTTTTTATTTTATGACGTTTTCACTCACTTCAATTGTAGGATCACGAAGACCCCGAAGAGGAGGTAGGGCGAGGGGGAGGCAGGGGTGGAGGTCGGGATGGCGGCAGGCCACCGGTCTGTCAAGCCACGAAGAACGTAGCCCTGAAGAGAGTCGTGGACCTTAATGGCCCGCAGTCGATTGAGTTCAAGTATGTTGATCAGGGGACGTATGTTCATGTTAGCAAGAACGCCAAGTGGTTCAGTAACTACATTGGCACGAGAACGAAAAGGAGAAGAAGGCGCACGTCATGCACCGACTCGGGGTTAGTTATTTCATTTTCCTTTTATAGTGTTTTGTTATCGTGTTTATTTATTTAAATGTGTATATTTATTTAAATTTGTTTATTTAATTATATCTCTATATTTAATTATTTGAATGTGTACATTTATTTAAATTTGTTTAAATGTGTATATTTATTTAAATTTGTTTATTTATTTATATCACTGTTAATTTTAACTATATTTGATTGCATCGTATGTTTAACTTGGAGCGCCACATGCGGGAAGAACGTTGGGAAACCATTCGGACCGACGTCAATTCATATTTCGCTAGTCGCTAATCGGACAACAAGCATGACCTGAAGCGCGATCACTTTACTAGGAAGGGTGGGCCTCGGGTTGTGGATGTGATACGAAGAAACCCTCCTCCGAACATGGAGCAGTTTGTATGGGAGAAGCATGTCAAGTTCTACATGGAGGAGGCGAACCTCAAGCGAGCTGCTGTGAACGCCGAGAACCGAAAGAAGAACAAGGTTTACAGCCGCCACGGGTCCAAATCGTTGGCCGCTTCTCGACACGAATACGTAAGACACATTTTGATTATTTTATAAAAGTATTTTAATTTTATAAAATTATTTAATTTTAATTATATATTAATTAAAAATATTTATACTAAATAAAAAAATTTAATTTTATAAAAGTAATTAATTTTAATTATATATTTCAATTTTATAAAAGTATTTAAGTGTAATTAAAGTATATATGGTGTTTGATTTGTCATTTTTAATTTGTTTCATCTTATATGCATGTGTATATACAGTTCGAGAACAACGAGAACCGCGGCCAGTACCCGTCCCTCATAAAGAGCTTCTACGACACTCACTGCAAGGACGATGTATGGTTGCAGGATGAGGCTAGGCTTCAATATGTAAGTATCGTTTTTTTTCTTTCAAACATGCACTTTAATGATTTATTGAAACACAATCTAGTAACACGACTAATATATTAAATTAATTTTTTTTTCAACTACATAGAAGAGATGTTCCGGCTACGGGATCTGGGAGCGGATACGCCTACAGGGGTAGCGTACACAGAGGAGGAGATACTTGCCCTCGTTATAAAGGGCAAGCAGCGGGGTCATATAGCCGGCAGGGGTAGGGTGGTACCCGGCATGAGCAGGCCACCATTACCATACACCCCCGCCTCCACCTCCAGGTATGTACAGTACTAATAGATTGCTCATGACTCATCTTATGTATTGCAATGGCCGTTTTTAAATTTTGATTATTTCGTTTTTAGGTATGGCCGAGATCGACGAGAAGCTTGTTGAAGCTGAAAAGAAGATTGCTGAGGCTGAGAAGAAGAGTGACGCAGCTATAGCAGAAGCTAAGGAAATTAAGTCGTAGCTCGCTCAGTTGATGGGTTTTGTCCGAAGCAACCCGCAATGGCACAAGTTTATTAGTCAGATGCCTTCTCAAACTGAGGCAGGCTTAGGCAGTGGGTGTGGCGCGGGAGGCAGTGGCGCAGCTGGCAGGAGCAAGAGTGGCGGAGGCGAGAGTGGTGATGATGAGGATGGTCGTAGTGATGATATGGATGATGATGAGGGGCGGTAGAGGTATATATGGGTTATTTTGTGTTGTACTTAACTTTGAAACTATATTTTGGCGACCCGTATCTTAGTATTCTGCAGGTTAACCTTTTGGTGAGTTGAACATTGCGGATATTGCAACATTTGTGGATATGGCAGCTAGGTTTAGAGATTATAACACCTGTTTTGTAGACTTTATAATGTTTTAATGCACTTTGAGGGTGTATATTTATTTAAATTTGTTTATTTATTTATATCTCTATTAATTTTAACTATATTTGATTTCAGCGTATGTTTAACCTGGAGCGCCACATGTGGGAAGAACGTTGGGAAGCCATTCGGACTGGCATCAATGCATATTTGGCTAGGCGCTAATCGGACAACAAGCAAGACCTGAAGCGCGATCACTTTACTAGGAAGGGTGGGCCTCGGGCTGTGGATGTGATACGAAGAAACCCTCCTCCGAACATGGAGCAGTCTGTATGGAAGAAGCATGTCAAGTTCTACATGGAGGAGGCGAACTTCAAGCGAGCTGCTGTGAACGCCGAGAACCGAAAGAAGAACAAGGTTTACAGCCGCCACGGGTCCAAATCATTGGCCGCTTCTCGACACGAATACATAAGACACATTTTGATTATTTTATAAAATTATTTTAATTTTATAAAATTATTTAATTTTAATTATATATTAATTAAAAGTATTTATACTAAATAAAAAATTTTAATTTTATAAAAGTAATTAATTTTAATTATATATTTTAATTTTATAAAAGAATTTAAGTGTAATTAAAATATATATAGTGCTTGATTTGTCATTTTTAATTTGTTTCATCTTATATGCATGTGTATATACAGTTCGAGAACAATGAGAACCGCGGCCAGTACCCATCCCTCATAAAGAGCTTCTTCGACACTCACTGCAAGGATGATGTATGGTTGCAGGATGAGGCTAGGCTTCAATATGTAAGTATCGTTTTTTTTTTCCAAACACGCACTTTAATGATTTATTGAAACATAATCTAGTAACCCGACTAATATTTTAATTTTAATTTTTTTTTCCAACTACATAGCAAGAGATGGTCTGGCTACGGGATCTGGGAGCAGATACGCCTACAGGGGTAGCGTACACAGAGGAGGAGATACTTGCCCTCGTTATAAAGGGCAAGCAGCGGGGTCATATAGCCGGCAGGGGTAGGGTGGTACCCGGCATGAGCAGGCCATCATTACCATACACCCCGCCTCCACCTCCAGGTATGTACAGTACTAATAGATTGCTCATGACTCATCTTATGTATTGCAATGGCCGTTTTTAAATTTTAATTATTTCGTTTTTAGGTATGGCCGAGATCGACGAGAAGCTTGCTGAAGCTGAAAAGAAGATTGTCAAGGCTGAGAAGAAGAGTGACGCAGCTATAGCAGAAGCTAAGGATATTAAGTCGTAGCTCGCTCAGTTGATGGGTTTTGTCCGGAGCAACCCGCAATGGCACGAGTTTATTAGTCAGATGCATTCTCAAACTGAGGCAGGCTCAGGCAGCGGGTGTGGCGCGGGAGTCAGTGGCGCAGCTGGCGGGAGCGAGAGTGGCGGAGGCAAGAGTGGTGATGATGAGGATGGTCGTAGTGATGATATGGATGATGACGAGGGGCGGTAGAGGTATATATGGGTTATTTTGTTTTGTCCTTATCTTTGAAACTATATTTTGGCGACCCGTAGCTTAGTATTGTGTAGTTTTACCTTTTGGTGACTTGAACATTGCGGATATTGCAACATTTGTGGATATGGCAGCTAGGTTTAGAGATTATAACACCCGTTTTGTAGACTTTATAATGTTTTAATGCATTTTGAGGGTGTATATTTATTAAAATTTGTTTATTTATTTATATCTCTATTAATTTTAACTATATTTGATTGCAGCGTATGTTTAACCTGGAGCGCTACATGCGGGAAGAACGTTGGGAAGCCATTCGGACCGGCATCAATGCATATTTGGCTAGGCACTAATCGGAAAACAAACATGACCAGAAGCACGTTCACTTTACTAGGAAGGGTGGGCCTCGGGCTGTGGATGTGATACGAAGAAACCCTCCTCCTAACATGTAGCAGTCTATATGGGAGAAGCAGGTCAAGTTCTACATGGAGGAGGCGAACCTCAAGCGAGCTGCTGTGAACGCCAAGAACCAAAAGAAGAACAAGGTTTATAGCCGCCACGGGTCCAAATCATTGGCCGCTTCTCGACACGAATACGTAAGACACATTTTGATTATTTTATAAAAGTATTTTAATTTTATAAAATTATTTAATTTTAATTATATATTAATTAAAAATATTTATACTAAATAAAAAAATTTTATATTATAAAAGTAATTAATTTTAATTATTTATTTTAATTTTATAAAAGTATTTAAGTGTAATTAAAATATATATGGTGTTTGATTTGTCATTTTTAATTTGTTTCATCTTATATGCATGTGTATATACAGTTCGAGAACAACGAGAACCGCGGCCAGTACCCGTCCCTCATAAAGAGCTTCTACGACACTCATTGCAAGGACGATGTATGGTTGCAGGATGAGGCTAGGCTTCAATATATAAGTATCGTTTTTTTTTTTTTTTTTCCAAACACGCACTTTAATGATTTATTGAAACATAATCTAGTAACCCGACTAATATATTAATTTTAAATTTTTTTTTCAACTACATAGCAAGAGATAGTCCGGCTACGGGATCTAGGATCGGATACGCCTACAGGGGTAGCGTACACAGAAGAGGAGATACTTGCCCTCGTTATAAAGGGCAAGCAACGGGGTCATATAGCCGGCAGGGGTAGGGTGGTACCCGGCATGAGCAGGCTACCATTACCATACACCCCGCCTCCACCTCTATATATGTACAGTACTAATAGATTGCTCATGACTCATCTTATGTATTGCAATGGCCGTTTTTAAATTTTGATTATTTCATTTTTAGGTATGGCCGAGATCGACGAGAAGCTTGCTGAAGCTGAAAAGAAGATTGCTGAGGCTGAGAAGAAGAGTGACGCAGCTGTAGCAGAAGCTAAGTAAATTAAGTCGTAGCTCGCTCAGTTGATAGGTTTTGTCTGTAGCAACCCGTAATGGCACGAGTTTATTAGTCAGATGCCTTCTCAAACTGAGGCAGGCTCAGGCAGCAGGTGTGGTGCGGGAGGCAGTGGCGCAGCTGGCGGGAGCGGGAGTGGCGGAGGTGAGAGTGGTGATGATGAGGATGGTCGTAGTGATGATATGGATGATCACGAGGGGCGGTAGAGGTATATATGGGTTATTTTGTGTTGTACTTATCTTTGAAACTATATTTTGGTGTCCCGTATCTTAGTATTGTGTAGTTTAACCTTTTGGTGACTTGAACATTGCGGATATTGCAACATTTGTGGATATGGCAGCTAGGTTTAGAGATTATAACACCCGTTTTGTAGACTTTATAATGTTTTAATGCATTTTGAGGGTGTTTAGCTATTATTTGCAAGTGTTTAAGCCGTTATAAGTTGTACGTGTTAGGACATGTTAGTATTGATTGGTTAAAGGCTTTGGTTGCTTACAGGTTTTGGTAGATTTTTTCCGGAAAATTTTCTGGAAAAAATATGGAAATTTGCAGCTGTGCAGCCTGCTGTGTTGCTGCATTACACTACGGTACCGACGACGTGTCGTCGGCACCGTAAACCAAATTTTATTTGTGAGTTTTATGGTACCGACGTCATGTCGTCGGTACCTTAACCAAATTTTATTTATAAGTTTTATCATACCGACGTCATGTCGTCGGCACCTTAAGAGATAGTATTGACTTTTGTTGACCGGTTTAATTATCCACCGACGTCGTGTCGTCGGTATGTTTACAACGTAATTACAATTAACTAATTACGAGTTTAATTATTCTTATGGTGCCGATGACATGACGTCGGCATCTATTTCCCAAAAACACCAAAAACTTTGACTGAAAAACATGTGAATCCCACGTTGTCGTCGGGCTTTATCGTCGGGACATTGAATAGCGACGGGGTAATGTCGACAAGTTCCTGTCGACGTCGTGTCATCGGGACGCTTTGATACCGTTGTCTTGTCGTCGGGACGATAAAAAAAAGTCGTAGCCGAAGCTCCTGAATGTACTAGTGAATTATTTGGTCTGTAGAGGTTGGCTTAATGAATAATGCATGATTAAAATTATATGAATATGAAAGGTTATATTGTTGTTGGACACTTGAACATCATATATCATGATATCATATATGGTAAATCTAAAGACAAAAAAGTGGCATGCGAGCCCAATGCTAATGGCAACCATAAATATTGTGGTCACCCCTTGTCACATCAGCGCCACATCAGCTTTCTCTCTTCAAGATTACACCCCAACAAATAGTAAGGCGACCGCAACCACAACAAAAAACATACCCCACAAAAACAAATTAAATAAAAAACAACACACACAAACAAAATGAAAGTTGTGGTTGGGTAGCCAACCGAAAGATTGAAAAAGTTAGGGTGAAACTCGGTTACATCCGGTTGAGCTAAGGGGAGACTCGGTTAGGGGTCGGTTGGTTGGGGTGCAACCCCTCCCATTATCATCAGCCTAAACTGCACATGGATAGCGCAAGCACTCACAGCATAGCCCATGTAAATTAGAAGCTATAATAAAAAATAGTGACTTGCCACGGCATATCAGTGTCTTCAACCTTTGGAATTTGTCATATATGTGATTAGACAATCTATGCAGATGTATACTCCCTCTGTTTCACAATATAAGTATTTTTTTAACAATTTACACAATAATTAAGAAACAAATATATGACAATTTACACAAGAATTAAGAAACAAATATAAGTCTTTTTTTTCTTTTTTTTTTTTTTTTTTTTTTTTTTTTTTTTTTTTTTTTTTTTGCGCAGGAAACAAGATGGGGTTAGGCAGACCCCTACCAGATTTTATTTCCAAAAAAAGGTTACAATCTAATGTAAACAGTTCCTAGAGCATCCTGGAATATAAGACCTTCAAGTTGCTCTGTGAAAGGAGCAGTGAAAATACAAAGTTTTTCATCCTTTGTGCCTAAGCTAGCCAAATAGTTAGCACATTTGTTGGTTTCTCTAAAAGCATGAACTATTTGGACATTTTCAAACCAGTTTATGTGTAACAACCCGAAATTTTAGCCAGGATGGATCAATTGCAGAATCAGATCAATCAAGTGCTCCTAATGTTGCAAAATCAGCAGACTGCTACTCATGCTATTTTCACATCCAAAAGTGCTAAATTACCAAAGTTTACTGCTTCACTTATTTCATGTCTTAAGATTGCTTGGATCATAGATAGTGGGACAACAGATCACATATGATAAATGGTAATTTTCAAACTTTATTTTAATAATAAATATTTATTTATTATTACTAAACTGAACATAACTAAACATTTCTGAGCTCACGCGAGCATTTCGGGAAGCTGTCCCACGTACTGTAGCTTATAGTGACCACTAAAACTGCCTTTTGTGGTCAGAAAATACAAAATATTCATTTCCTAATACTTACTTTATAAGTTGAGTTTATTCATTTTACCAGTTTACACGTTCGTTTAACTCACAACCGGGAAGTTATCCCGCATGCAACACAAGACGTTATTGAACACGTACCGACGACAAAACAACTATTATATACTCACAATAAACTCATCATGATCATTTCATAATTATTACGTTCATGCATTGTCATTTCTACGTAAACCGCTCACGTAATAACGTCCTAAGTATTCCGTGCATGCATGCATACATACTAGGCACCATACTTACAATATATACCCTCAAACTACCCTTACTTTTACAAAATTGGATACTACCCACTTTTCATAACATTTTTCATCCAAAGGATTATCCTAGTTACTAAACATGGCATGTAATCTATAAAATTCCTAAACATTATCAACAAACCACACCAAAACTAGTTGGATTCCATCAACAATGGCAACATGTGATATTCCCCACTCCCAAGGCCATATGGCCGGTTATACTACACACACACACAACACTTTTTTTTTTTTGAAAACTTTACCTATTTTATACACACAAGAAATTAGGTACAAGATGTGTTATGTTAACTTGCCACTTTGGTTTTTATAAACTAACTTCACTACACATTCACCACTACACCAAAAGCTTACAATATTTCTCTCTTGTTCTCCCTAGCATTCGATCAAAATTAAACACCCACATCAATCCACTTTCAAAAATTCTAACAAGTATTTTCAAGAAGGTTTAGGCTAGTATACAAGGTTCTTGGATAAATTGAAGCATCAAGGGTCTAGTTAAGGTGATTCGTGGGTTATATTGGAGTGTTTAGTGCAAGTAATTTTGGGTTAGTAGAAATATTGGAAGCTTGGGTATACTAGTGTTCTTGTAGAGCTCTTATCATCACGTTCATCACATCTTTGTAAGGATACATTTTTACTTTCTCTTTTCATATTTTGCATACACATATACATGATTTGCATACGAGGATTATCACCATAATATGTTGTGTAAAATATTATGTTTGTAGTGTAACTTGCAAAAATATGGTTTCATATGTTAAAACATGATGTTAAGTGTTAAAAATGTGTATGATTATAGAAATAGAAAATAGACCCAATAACCTAAACTTGGCCACTTGAATCACTAAAAACGGGTTTATAACGAAAAAGATACGTTTACTTGAAGTTATGTCGAAAATAAAATATACTTGCTGTCCTAAATTAACTTTTACAGAAAAACGAGCTTATATTTTATAACTTTTGACTAAAACAATAGGAAATAGACTTAATAACAAAAAGGTGGTCACTTGAATCATTAAAAACGGAGCTAAAACGAGAAAGATACGTTAAGTTGAAGTTACGACCAAAAATAAAAATACAATCAGACCTGAGACCATAAAAATAATCTAAGCGTCGAAACGAGTCTTCTGGGAGACCATGTTGGTGTCTGTTTTTCTCATAGCTAGGCTCAGTTATGGTAAAATATTATAAGTGATACATAGTTAACCTACGCGGTCTTGTTTCCAAAAAGTCCAGCCACTTGTCAAACCGATTAATAACGAATAAGTTAAGGCCTCTTAAAGTTACCCGAAAACCACCCAGAAACACTGAAAACAGCCTAACCGCACGACTTCATGGCCATTTTTAAGTGGGATCGAGTCCGATTGAGCCGAGGGTCCCTTCCACATTTCTGTAGACCTTACTTCCTACTTTCCAAATCCACTGAGTTCGAGCAAAAATACTAAATAGTGACTGTTTTACAGCCCGCTTTAATGGACCAGTTGGCCATTTTTGAAAGTTTGTAAAAGTATTAATTTTTTTTTTAAATTCGACGTAAAACATTATTTTTCGTTTAAAACTTAACCGCAACTTATTTTGGTGATAAAAACTTATAAAATGCATATTCATGACATACATATCATGTTCACGACCTAAGACATGCTATTTTACATTAGGTCGCGGTTAGGGATACTTGCATCGATTTGCGTGCCACTTCACTACTACCGACATTTATCATTCATTTGAGGTGAGTTTATAGCCCCATTTTCTATCTGAACTGCTTTGTAAACCTTGGGGTGAGAAACATGCAAAACTGTTTTCATGGACCTAAAACTGAACTTTTGTTTTTACACACTAGTATGCGGATAACCTAAGTATGTACAATCCCACTATGCCCACTATCATGAACCGTCAGTTCCTGCGGGAAGCGCGAATGTTATAGATAGATCTATTGGGGGTGACTCCCCCGTTCGGTTGGCCAGACGGGTCAATGCGAGCGTATACCATGTCGGACTTGCCGAGTGTATCGGGATAAACACTCGCTGGGCCCCACTATTATTATTATATGCCAGTCTGGCATACTGAACTGTCGTAGCTTCGGTTGCATGAGCTTAGTGTTAGCATATAGTTAGTGTGTACATGTTGATATTTGCTATGGTCCATCTCTGCTTATTTTTACTGTAAACCTGATGAACTCACCAGCGTTAGCTTCCCTTTTAGCATGTTTTTCTCAGGTGTTTGAGATTGTTACTGTTGAAGGCATGGCATGGCATCGGTCATATTTACTCTGAAGTGTTTTCACACATAACTGAAACGTTTTATTTGGGACCGACATGTTTTATGGGCTTATCTTCTTTAATTTGAAATTATTATAAAACGATTTGAATTTGGTAATGTAAACTATTTTAAACGGATTTGATAATCCGTTCTCTATATCTGATGTGTTGTGATTACCAATTTATTAGCACCCAAACATGTATGCTTCCGCTAAAACCGATTTTGGGGGTGTTACATCACATATCCACATCACTCAAAATTATGCATAACCTTCACAAATGCACAATACCTATTACTATTTCATTACCAAATGGCCAAACTATACAAGTTACAATAGTTGGATCAGTGAGGATAAACAAACACATCACACTCCACAATGTCTTTTACATACCCAATTTCACTCATACTTACTGCATCACTTTGCATATTTTAGGACCATAACAAGAGGATTGCACTTGGCAACCTTTGTGATGGTCTCTATTTCCTCTCATCACCACCTACATCTTCCACAACTT
Source organism: Artemisia tridentata subsp. tridentata (assembly GCA_021014915.2). NCBI lineage: Eukaryota > Viridiplantae > Streptophyta > Magnoliopsida > Asterales > Asteraceae > Artemisia > Artemisia tridentata. The sequence continues at coordinate 20,637,023 of CP139504.1, forward strand.
CATCTACAATTCTCCACAGCTGCACCAGACCACAACTCTGGCACTCAAGACTTGGCCACCCTTCTTTCAGTGTACTTATGAGAATAAAATGCTTGTCTTATGTTGTATCAAACAATTCAGAAACACATTGTAATGTTTGTCACCTTTCAAAGCAAACTGCTTTACCTTTTTCTATCAGTGCTTCATATGCAAAATCATTGTTTGATCTTGTTCATATAGATGTTTGGGGTCCTTACAAACACCTCACAATTAACAAATGCAAGTATTTCCTCACAATAGTTGATGAGCATTCAAGAGCAACCTGGACTTATTTAATGCCAGCTAAAACACACACCACTTCAAATATCAAAGCATTCTGCTCTTATGTTCAAAATCATTTCAACACACAAATCAAAATAATAAGAAGTGACAATGGCATTAAATTTCTAAACTCATCACTTGCTGATTTCTTTCAAACTCATGGAATTTCACACCAAACATCATGTCCTCACACACCACAATAGAATGCTAGAGTTGAGAGGAAGCACAGGCACCTTTTAGAAGTAGCAAGGTCAATCAAATTTCAAGGTCATTTTCCTATCCACCTTTGGGGATATTGTCTGCTTGCTGCAACCTATATCATAAACAGATTACCATCCAGAACCATTCACAACAAATCACCATATGAAATTCTTTACAAAGTGCCACCAAACCTTGATCATTTGAGAGTCTTAGGATGCAGGGCTTATGTTCATAACTACCCACCAGATAAATTTGCTCCTAGATCCATACTGCTATCCTTGTTGGCTATCCCACAACCCAAAAAGGCTGTACTCTCTATGACCCAAACACCCATAAAGTCATCACAAGCAGGCATGTGGACTTTGATGAGACAAAATTTCTCTTTTCACAATCCCAATCAACCCTTACACCTAACCACACCTCACCAATCACTGATCGAACTACCTTACCTACATTCATAAAGACACCAATCACACCAACACACACAATTCCTGAACCAAACAACATACCAGTTACTACCTCAGAACCTACATCAGAACCCATTTCACCTCTCCCACTGATGAACTCAAATAAGTACATTTTATTACAGTCATTTATCCTATTTATTTGACTTGTTTTATTATATTATCTGTGAGAATTGATACTTAATCGTTTACTTTTGTAATTCTCAGGTAAAAACAAGCATTTGGTGAAACTTGGCGATTTTGGACTAATTATGGAGCAAAACAAGCAAGAAGTTAAGAGTCTACTGAAATGTACAAGATCAAGACTATTCTGCTCCAGATGCGCCGCATTATACTTCTTACATACGGCGCATCGCTATCAAGATTTCACAAGATATTATCCAAGACGGCAAAGGACATGCGCCGCATCCAAGAATGAAGATACGCTGCATCTTCTGGCGGTGTACGAATATTCCTGAATATATTAATCTTGGACCCCACGCGAAGTTAAGTCAATGCGCCGCATCTACTTACTAGATGCGCCGCATCTTACCCTCAGACAGAAACTATAAATACCCAAAGACCAGACGAATTAGAGAGTTCGACAGTTTTAGAAGACCGAAGTACAGAAAACCTAAGGCTGAATTCAGACGATTAGGCAGCACAAGACACACCCGAACGAAGATACAAGAGCTGTAAGAAGGTCCTGCATGTATTTAATTCATTAAGTAGTTTTGTTTTATTGTGTTAGTAAACTTTAATTCATCAGGATTGGTGGCTTGTGTAATGTGAGGAGAAAGATTGCACTCCCTTAAAACTGCTTTCCCATCAATTAAAGTTTATATATTGATGTCTTTGGTTACTACTTATTAATGCATTGATAACCTCTGTGTTTATTAGTGGCCTGCGCATTTGACTACGGAAGAGAATGTGGCTCCCACGGTTGTTACTAAATTGATCACTTAGGAATAACTTTTAGACATAAGTAATCATTAAGGGATTTCTTGCCGATAAGATTAGGGCCAACGAGAAAGGGTTAATTACATACACTTCATATAAAACTATCAATAAAACAAGTGACAATCTACTTAATCATCAGGACAGGTCTTCTTATTGTCTCGAGTATTTATCTGTGTACGTGCGTGCCTATCGCTGATTCATGCTCTTTAGTTTAGTTTATTATTTAATTGCAACCAAAACGTGCCAGTCTCTCAGGCTGAACCCCCCTTGCGTTAGATTAGGTTGTATAGTTAACGTAGAATATTAAAATACTGATTAGAATAACTAGATAATACGTTCCACTCTTAGTGATCGACACTCTACTTACCATTATATTCATACTGACCGGGTACACTGCTCGTTAAGTGTGTGTGTTATTGATAAGTCGGCTAAATATAAATTTAAAACTTGAGTAGGCATTAATACTGCTAAACCGCAACGACACGCACGCACGCATCAAGTTTTTGGCGCCACTGCCGGGGAGTGAATTGTTATTATCTGTTAATTTGATTAGTATTTTAATTAGGTTTTTCTTTTTAATTTTAATCTAACCGCTAACTCTGTTGTATATTAGGTAAATTGCATTCATTGTATTATTTTGCATATTTTCTGTTTTTGTGTGTTTTTCTTTGTGTTTATTTTGGTCTGTTTTTATTTGTTTTTATTTTTCGTATTTTCTGCATACTGCTATCGTTGTACTGAGCTTATTCAAACGATACGGCGCATCTGATTTCTCAGATAAGGCGTATTGCGTTTAATTTTTGTAAAATACAACGCGTTTAATTAATTCGATACGACGCATCTTTTCCCCAAGATACGGCGTATCTGTTTTTGATAAAAAAAATTTTCTAAACGTTAACGCCATACGATGCATCTGTTTTAGCAGATACGGCGTATCTATTTTTTTAATTAAAAACAGTTTTTGAATTATTAAACAGATACGACGCATCGATCTCTGTCGATACGGCGTATCTTCTGAATCAAAAATCTTGTATTTTGAAACATAACGAAAATACGGCGTATTAACTTTTGTTAATACGACGAATTCAATTTGATAAGTATAGTTGATTTTTGATATTCACTTTGATCGTTCCACTACTCTCGTGCGCAAGTTGTTTACTTTCAGGATAAGTGATGGCTTAAGCATCACTATGGAAGATTACATTCTGAACCAAACCGAGAGACGCTAGCTGGAGTGATCGAACCTTAGACAACTAGAGTGGGGAAAACTCAGTACTGGTAACATTGAACGTCTTAAATTCTTGAAATAGAATTCTAGGTAACCTCTACGATAATTCAACCAGCCTAAAGGAAAGTTCTCTACAATATAATCTCAATTTTATTATCCATATAATACATCTGATTCAAATTGTAACCTTAATTTTGTATGCTTAAAAACGATATTTGTTCCTAACCTCGGAATAAATCCTTATCCACTAAACAATAAGATTACAATTATTAATAAAACGTTTATGCCTATTGCTCTTATTTTGAATTCATTTATATGGTATGCCGTTTAACCCCAATTTGATGTATAAGGAATTGTGTTGTGGAGGCCGAGGTACGTTCCTTATTTAAATTTTGTTCACTAAGATAGCGATACGGCGGATCTAAATATCCCAAGCGCCGTATCTCTGACCAACTAGGACTCATTGACTAGTCAACGAGATTAAATAGATACGGCGCATTCCAATTTTTCAATACGGCGCATCGTTTTGCCCTATAAATACGACGGGAATGCGCCGGATCTAAATTTTTTACCCCAAAATCCTCACACAGTTAAGAACATACACGCAGTAAAATTATACTCTAAATCCGAGCATTTTTTCTCAAATCCACCCTCTAATCCGATCTCTTATCCTACTCCTAATCATACAATTAAGGTAATTATTCTATTTCGATTTAATCTTGTTTAATATAAAATTTAGGGTTTAAGTGATTAATTCGATTAGGGCTTAAATGATATAGAGATATGATTAGGACTTGTATTAGATGATCTCTCCCGTATTTAATTTGCATAAATCATCGAATTTCTGGCCTAGTTTGATTTGAATGTAAATTAGGGTTTTGAATTCGATTTTGAATTTTAGTGGGAAAATGGATTAGTGGTGGTGTAATGAGCTCTTAGAACTTTTATAATGGGTAAATGAAACTGTGATATTAAGTGGGAGTTTACGTCACGGATACGGATTCTTGGAAAGCATGCCTGACCCCCTTTATTTTATACTGATATGCTTTTAGATGCGGCGCATCTAGGTTAATTGATGCGGCGTAATGACCTATTTCCAATTTAATAAAATTCTAGATACGCCGTATTACTTAATCTAGATACGACGCATCTCCATACGCCGTATCTCATTTCTTGCTCCGCATCTCTTATATTTTGTGCAGATACGCCGCACTGATTAAAACAGATGCGCCGTATCTACCTAATTTGCAGACTGTTTGCTAACTTTGAAAATTTATTTCAGATGGCATTACCAGAGGCTACAAACAGACATCAGTGGCTACGTTTCGAGAATATGGGACTGACTCCTGGGACTTTGGATGATTACTTGCGGAGACTAGACTCGATTTACTTTAAGAGAATATTTAGGGTCCAGGTTTTGGATATTGCTGATGTTGGATTGATTGGAGCGGGGCATGCTGCTGATAGTTTGTACCGTAGGTTGGAGATGGTGGTTAGTGACGATGATGATGAGGTGGTGTTTAGATCTTTTGCTTGGGAGAGGTTGTTTGGGATCGATGAGCCTCTTATCAGGGAGCTTATGTTGGAGTTCTTCAGTACTATCCATTACAGAGAGACTGATACGGAGTTGGACACCGCCGACACTCTGGTTTTTAGGTTGGGGGGAGAGCACAGGCAGATGTCGATGAGAGAGTTTATTCTGGCTATGGGGTTACACACTGCTGAGGAGCTTGAGTATGATGGATTTGCTAGGTACTGGGCTGATAGCTTGAGGGCAGTTCCTGATAGGGCATTACTGGGAGATTACTGGGATAGGATCTCTTCAGGGGGTGATATCACTACTTCCACCCCTTCTTACACACTGATCAGGGAGCCCATGAGGAGGTTGTGCCACCGCATGATAGCTTTGACCATTGCTGGGAGAGGTCAGTCACCTGAGAAGGTGACCACTCTTGACCTCTTCCTTTTGAGGAGCATGGACGAGGGGTTGTCGGTGAACATCCCCCACTTTCTGGCACATTACCTCCACCGTACAGCTGCAGGGAGAGATAGGAGGAGCCACAGGCACCAGCACCTGTACGCACGGTGAGTCAGAGAGTTGAGGCAGTTGAGGGAGAGCTGAGAGCCTTGAGAGGCGTTGTAGATGGTATGAGGAGGGACTCGGAGTGGCTCGTTACGAGTGTGAGCCGACTTTTGGAGCAGCAGGGTATTACCCACACTCGTCCGGATGGTACTCATGTTGCAGGAGTGACACTTGCATACACTCGCAGAGTCCGGGCTAGGACTGATGATGCCAGCACTTCGGGGACCCACCCACACGACCACACTGACCCTTGATCTCTTGATTTTACGTGTTTATTGACATTGTTCCATGCATATTATTATTATTCTTTTTGGATTGTACTAATCGTTATTATCATTTATGCATTTGATGTTTCAGTTTATATTTCTTATTATGCTTGACAAAGACTGGCATTAAGTTCAGCATGATAATACGAGAGGACGTGAGAGAAAACCGTGGAACGAGCCATTTTACAACAGACTGTTAACAGTCTGTCTGGTGAACACATGCGCCGCATCTGATACAACAGATGCGCCGCATCCTATCCTTTATTTTGTTTTTATTTCGTATTTATTCCAGGCTCGATACGGCGTATCTTCTTCCATAAGATACGGCGCATCGACTGACCTGATGATTTTCATTTTAATTTTTTGTGTTTTATTTTTGGGATAATGACAAAAATAGCCCAAACACAAATGGGCGCTTCCCTATCTAACCCGAAATCCGAAAATAATTGTGTTGCCCAGGGCAACCGGCATTTTTTGGGGCAACCGAAGGATTTCTAGTGTATTTTTTGGGCAACAATCGCCCTTTTTTGGGCAACTGGGGGCATTGCCCAGGGCAACCGGGGTAGAAATATCCCATTTGGGTTTTGGGCTATTTTAGTAATTATCCCTTTCTTTTTTTACTAACTACTAATGTATTATGCAAGTTTGAACCTTCTTAACTTAGGTGTGTTTAAAGCCTTGGTGGTATTATAGATTCCTGCATTTCCTGTGGATACATCTATTATGAAGCTTAAACGTTCTCATCCACAAGAAAGATGATTTTTGCTCTTATACAAATAATGGAGGATCATACCGAGCAAATCTCAGGGGAGTTTTTCTGTTCTAATTCTTTTATTTTCCAGTTTTTAACCTTCTATACAAACAACGAGGACGTTGTTTAACTTAAGTGGGGGGATTAGAGAATTAGAACACTTACTTGTCCTAAACTTTTCAAAAATTATGCTTAAAATGTGCTTAATATATCAAAATTAAAAAATTTTAGCATGTTTTTGTTTAAAGTCTAAGTTACATAGCTGCACACATGACGTTATTTTCAAAAATTGTGATTTTTCAAAATTCACAAATCTATGAGTGTGCCGGTGACTTGTAAACTTTAGAACTTGGCTTGTATACTATTCGAGACCACCATAATAAGTATTATTTATATAATTGGAATGACTTGTCTAAATTGGTAAAATTCTAGGATTACACCCAAATAGCCTTTATATGTTATATGTTATTAGCTAACTACACTGGTTAGTTAACCCCCGTATAAAACCTTTTGTTACTCTCACTTTTAGAGTAAGATACTCCTAGAAAAACACTCAGAGCCATTCCTTTCGTTTCTTACACCTTCGTTATAATGTTTCGTTACACCCTTACACCTTAGCCTACCCTGTAGATTAAAATCCGTGGTTGGTTAATTGCTCTAGGCAAAGTGTGTTTCCTTACATTACCTGTGTTCGCGTGCGTAATTCATTATCTTTGGTTAGGTTGGGAAATTGCACAATGCAATTGGAGTGAAAGTAAATATTGTATATCTTTGAGTTTATTTTTCGTGTGTTTACTACTTTCACTATTACCGTTATTTCTGAAGTCATGAAAAGTATGGAAAAATTATCTAGAATTATCATTATAGTGATGTGGTGAAATTTTACACATCTTTGTTTATGTTTCAAAAAAAAAAAAAAAAAAAAAAAAAAAAAAAAAAAAAAAATCGAAAAAATAGAAAAGAAAAAGAAAAAAGGAAAAGTTGGAAGTTTATTTTAACCAACTTATGTAAAGTTTTATGTTAAGTGGTCGATATCACCACTATTTGTTGTATACTATATCTATGGATTGAATGGGAGTTGGCAGTTATGGGAACACCAACTAAGGTTTATTATTTGATTAAGATCTTGTTGAGTATAATTCGTGTCTACCTAAAGCGTGTGTTTCAAGTGTTAAAGCGTGAGTTATTCTATGATATGAGTCTTATTCATGGGATGGTTGGGATAGTGATTAACCACACTTAGGATTTTAATTTATCTGTTTTGTTTATTTTTCATTTTACACCAATTTATATCCCAAATATTATCCATACCCTATATTATTCTTTATCCAAACCTTTGATTTATTGAGATTAGGGATTTGAGCAATCTTAAGTATCGTAGTCGTGGATTCGGCTATGTATTTATGATTTTGTCGCCCTTTTTGATATAATATTATTGGTGAAGATTACTTGGTCCTATCTTTAGCCTATTCGAGTTAAGGATTTGAGCAATTGCAAGTATCGTGTTCATGGATTCGATCATGTATTTGTGATTTTGTCGCCTTTTCTGGAATTTGAGATCGATAGAGATTAAGAAGAATGATTAACCCTTAAGCCTACAAACCCTTTTTACCGCTTTAAACTTGTTATTCCTTGGCTTTAGTGGGGGAGATGTGTATACTTGCCAAGCTTATGATAGAATATTCGTCACGACTGGACAGTTAAACGATTAGATTTGCTTTTATCGAATTATTTTATTTTACTTCTAATTCGTTAAGTGTTTGGTTGTGTGATTATGACAAAAATGAATACATGCTTAAATATAAAAATAAATCCTAATATCCTTTAGGATACATTTTCATAAGATTAATTCTAAGGTTTACTTGGGGACAAGTAAAGTTCAAGTGGGGGGATATTTGATGAACTCAAATAAGTACATTTTATTACCGTCATTTATCCTATTTATTTGACTTGTTTTATTATATTATCTGTGAGAATTGATACTTAATCGTTTACTTTTGTAATTCTCAGGTAAAAACAAGCATTTGGTGAAACTTGGCGATTTTGGACTAATTATGGAGCAAAACAAGCAAGAAGTTAAGAGTCTACTGAAATGTACAAGATCAAGACTATTCTGCTCCAGATGCGCCGCATTATACTTCTTACATACGGCGCATCGCTATCAAGATTTCACAAGATATTATCCAAGACGGCAAAGGACATGCGCCGCATCCAAGAATGAAGATACGCCGCATCTTCTGGCGGTGTACGAATATTCCTGAATATATTAATCTTGGACCCCACGCGAAGTTAAGTCAATGCGCCGCATCTACTTACTAGATGCGCCGCATCTTACCCTCAGACAGAAACTATAAATACCCCAAAGACCAGACGAATTAGAGAGTTCGACAGTTTTAGAAGACCGAAGTACAGAAAACCTAAGGCCGAATTCAGACGATTAGGCAGCACAAGACACACCCGAACGAAGATACAAGAGCTGTAAGAAGGTCCTGCATGTATTTAATTCATTAAGTAGTTTTGTTTTATTGTGTTAGTAAACTTTAATTCATCAGGATTGGTGGCTTGTGTAATGTGAGGAGAAAGATTGCACTCCCTTAAAACTGCTTTCCCATCAATTAAAGTTTATATATTGATGTCTTTGGTTACTACTTATTAGTGCATTGATAACCTCTGTGTTTATTAGTGGCCTGCGCATTTGACTACGGAAGAGAATGTGGCTCCCACGGTTGTTACTAAATTGATCACTTAGGAATAACTTTTAGACATAAGTAATCATTAAGGGATTTCTCGCCGATAAGATTAGGGCCAACGAGAAAGGGTTAATTACATACACTTCATATAAAACTATCAATAAAACAAGTGACAATCTACTTAATCATCAGGACAGGTCTTCTTATTGTCTCGAGTATTTATCTGTGTACGTGCGTGCCTATCGCTGATTCGTGCTCTTTAGTTTAGTTTATTATTTAATTGCAACCAAAACGTGCCAGTCTCTCAGGCTGAACCCCCCTTGCGTTAGATTAGGTTGTATAGTTAACGTAGAATATTAAAATACTGATTAGAATAACTAGATAATACGTTCCACTCTTAGTGATCGACACTCTACTTACCATTATATTCATACTGACCGGGTACACTGCTCGTTAAGTGTGTGTGTTATTGATAAGTCGGCTAAATATAAATTTAAAACTTGAGTAGGCATTAATACTGCTAAACCGCAACGACACGCACGCATTTCGCATCTCCCACATACAGCTAATCCACCTTCATCACCTACACTCCACACATATACATCAACTACTGATGCCCCTCACACAGAACAAGCTACTACTACATCCTTTCCCACACATTTACCTACTCCACCACCACCTCCACAACCCACAAGAACTTCAACCAGACACAAACAAGTATCAAACAAGCTCACATATTTTCATCATACACTACCCAAGTCACTAATTCACAACACACACAAACATTATTATCCATACTACGTTAATTATCAAAACACCAAAATACATACATTTCATTCACAATCTCAACATATCTGTTGAACCACACACCTATGCCCAAGCATCTAAAGATCCAAGATGGGTAGAAGCAATGCAGAAAGAACTTCATGCGTTGGAAGCCAATCAAGCATGGGAGCTCACCATCCTTCCCTCAGGTAAGACTCCTATAGGCTGCAAATGGGTGTACAGAATTAAGTTTCATGCAGATGGGACAATTAAGAGATACAAAGCAAAGGTTGGTAGCAAAAGGGTACGCTCAAAAGGAAGGTATTGACTATAAGGAGACTTTTGCCCTTGCTGCCAAAATGGTGAGTGTCAGAGCTCAACTTGCAGTAGCAGTGCACAACAATTGGTTCATTGAGCAGTTGGACATAAACAATGCCTTCCTCCATGGAGATCTTCATGAAGAGGTTTACATGACTCTTCCACAAGGCTACAACAATCTCAATCTCCCACCAACACTGTCTGCAAACTCATTAAATCCTTATATGGGCTCAAACAAGCTAACATGCAATGGTTCCATAAGCTCACCACTTTTCTCCTCACCCTTGGCTTCCATCAAAGCTATGCTGACACATCATTGTTCACCCTCTCCAAGGACTCTCATTTCACAGCCTTATTGATCTATGTAGATGACATAGTCCTTGCAGGAAACCACAAACCTACAATCACCAGTATCAAACACCAATTACACCAACAATTCAGCATCAAGGATATTGGACCCTTGCATTACTATCTAGGGATTGAAATTCTAAGAAATCCTCATGGACTGGTACTATCCCAAAGAAAGTATGCACTTGAACTTCTCAAATGTGGAAATGTGCTTCATGACAAACCCATGACCACACCTATAGATCCTATCATCAGTCTCAACCTCACAGATGGTGAACCCTTACAAGATCCATCATTATACAGAACCTTAGTAGGGAAGCTCATCTATCGCACCATTACAAGACCAGATATTGCTTTTGCAGCTCAACTACTCAGCAAATTTTCTCAAGCTCTTAGAACTCCTCACATGAAAGCTCTCATCAGGGTTGTACGGTACATCAAGTTGTGTCCTGGTCAAGGCCTTCACTTCCCAACAGCCAACAACCTTCAGTTATATGCTTACTGTGACAGTGATTGGGCTTCGTGTCCTGTTTCCAGAAGGTCAGTTACAGGTCATGCATGTTTTTGGGCTCATGTCTTATCTCCTGGATCTCAAAGAAGCAAATTGTTGTATCTAGAAGTTCAACTGAAGTAGAATATAGAGCTTTGGCAGACTGCACTTGTGAATTGACATGGCTTCAGTGTCTCTTTAAAGATCTCAACTTAGAAGTTTCTACCCCATTTCCCATATACTGTGATAATGCTTCTACCATAGCCCTTGCTTCTAACCCTATCCGTCATGCTAGAACAAAGCATATTGAGATAGATTGTCATTTTGTCAGGGACAAAATAAGAAACAACCAAGTTCTTCCAATCTTTGTTCCTACTAGACTGCAAGCAGCAGATGTGTTAACTAAAGGAATCCCCAAGGCTCTACACTACAAATGTTTGTCCAACTTTGGAATTTGTGATCCCTACACAATGCCAAATTGTGGGGTGGGAGGGGGGGGGGGTAAAGGAACTAAAGATGGCAATCAAGTTCAAGACAATCAAAGCAACCCAAGCTCCAAAGTCAACAGCACAAGAACTGTGATCAAGACTCAGAAGCCAAACAAGCTACAGCTACATCTCAAAACACTGACACTGCAGAGGAATGTAGATGTTGTAAATATGTAGAATTAGTCAGTTAATTAGCAGCCTGTATTAGTGTAATTGTTTTACTAGTTAGTTTGACTTTGACCTTTCATTGTATAAATACTCATTTGTACCCATTTTCCCATTTGAATGAAATACAACTTGTTTTCCCTCCTTCATTCTCTCTCTCAACTTATCAATAGATATATATACATTGTTTTGAATATAATTGGTTGAGATAAGAAGTGATCTTTGTTTATTTGGTTTTCTGGACTTCCTACGATTAAGCAAAATTTGTGAAAGACAATACAACGGAAGTTAATCTTGATTGGCACATTCTATGATTTGTAGCTTGTGGTTTGGTATAACCTTTGCAAAGCCCAATGCCTCTTCTACTCGAACGACTGAATCATCAGATCCGTGAACTGTCAACACCCTGTGTAAAAACAATACTTGATATGAACAGCAAATGATTCTGGTTACGTTTGACTTTCAAGGGTCAAATAAGTTGTTTCATAACTTGTGATTTGAGATGCGTAAGTTGTCAAAATATATAAAATTTACTCCCTCCGTCCCACTAAAAGTGTCATACTTTGAATTTTCAAAGTCTTTGTTTTTCAACTTTGACTGTAAATATTTTTGTTTGTGTTATATAATATTTGATGAAAGTTATATGAATTGATTTAGTTTTAGATGTGTTTTCATTGGGTATACTTTTAATCAAGTATTATATAACAAAAAAATATATATTTAAAGTCAAAAATTAAAACAAGAGACTTTGAAAATTCAAAACAAGACACTTTGACTGGGACGGAGGGAGTCAAAATATATACGATTTACAGCTACACTCAATTAGATAAACGATGCATTACATTATAACCAACACATTAAACTAAAATTGATGATGTACGTATATTACACTATATACATTAGGTCCCCGGGCTTGGATGTTGCTAGTCAAGCCCACTAGTCAAATAACAGCACAATGGCTTGGATATTGCTAGTATTAGTTGTTATTTAAGAATTGAAATATTGTTTAACATCGAATACATCTAGAGAATATCGCTACTGACTTATATTAATCATTATTTAATCCAAAATCTAAACTAAATTATTGCAAATGGCAAAAATGTCAACACCCTTGCTGTTGTCATTTTACATCGAATAAACCTAGGCACTTGTTTGTATTTATGTGCTGACCATCTTACATTACAAATCTTTTATATAATAAAGCAAACCACAAGTGGGGACTTTTTCATTTTAAAAAATCAAATCATTCCTTATCGAGTAATAATTGAATTAGTTAGACATTTTTATATATATTTTAGAAGTAAAAAATAGCTAAATATTTCTTGATTTAGCCAAATTTTATAAAAGTTCGTTTTTATATATTCATATTAAAGAAAAGCAAAAATACATATGTACTTGATGGTTATTTATCCATAGTTTTGGACCAGAATGTAAAGCAAAACAAAAAATAAGCGGAACCCAAGAGATAGATCGTCTATCCCTTGACACAAAACATGATTCGATCAAAAATTCAAATCACCAACTTGAACCATCGATGCAAGGTATGGCTTCTGTGTTTCATCTTTTGTTTTTATTATTCTTTAAATTTGTAAAGATCAAAGTGTTGCTTAGATTTAGGGATTTTTACTTTGTTAATATAAGTTTTATATGAAACTTTAATGTTTTGGACATGGGATGGGATTAATAGAATAGAATACAGTATTCATCCCCAACTTCATTGTATTAATATAATTGTAACTTGGAATTATTACTTTTCATAAAGATTCGTGATTTATAAATTATAATAGATTTTTGCCTTGCTTATGAATTATGATTTCTACTTGGCAATGTGTGCATCATGAAGAAGAAACATGTATATGTTACATGATAATTTTGAATTAATGAATTTTTATCTTTGATATCATTGTGCCATGATGTGAAGTGCATCTTTTCAAGAAACTTAGAGTTAAAAGTACACATTTTTCTTTATATTCGGTCGTTAATTAGTTTGTTGCAGCTCTCAATACCCATGCACTTCGATTATTTTTCAGGAGGTTATCACTTCATTTAATATAGCAGCTTACACACAAGAACTATAGTATATGGGCCTGGCACCTTGAGTGGGTGTATACATGAAGATTGGCAGCTGCTTTGGTTGTTTGAGGTAGAACTTGAAGAGATCGAGGTAACCATTTATATTTCTTGGTGTTCCTCCTATAAGAAGTTAGTTCATCTCCTTATTTCGATATTTCAAATTATAGAGTGTTTGATTCCCTTTCGGTTGTGGCAGGAGTTTACTGATTTGCGCTTACAAGGACTATACAGGATTTAATCTTGCAACTCACTCATCCTCAGCACAACTTATGCCTAAGCCAGATCCTGCTGATAAGGCATGTACTCCATATTAACCTTAGTTTTTTTTTTAACTCAAATACTGCAACGCCAATCTGACTTTATACACGCTCATGAGTTCTACATGGTTTTGGTGTGACTGAGTGTAATCTTACTGCTTAACATTTTCAATTTTGTGATGAACTAAACTACATCCATGGCCGAATTTAGGTATGCAGGTGGCCGACGACGGAACAGGTAGTGTCATGTGGTTATCCAAAATCCAAATATCATGCTTAACTAATCTTCCATATTTTTTGTAACGGCTAACAATCTGATCATCTGCTTGGTGACGTATGCTTGCAAACTGTTTTGAGAAAAACTTGAAATTTGAGAAATGTGGTGAATGGTGAACATTTTTTTACAACTGATTCTATTTATATGTTTATATTTTTCATGGATTTGGACAGAGACCAGAGGACTGGTTACAGGAATGAAAAGCCCAGTCGAGTGTGACCGGTATGGATCTGCATGACGTTTATCATGTAATATAGAGCCCAAAATAGGCGATCACGAAACTGGTGACGCTTTATCTCCCATGCAACAAAGGGAAATGTGGTGAAGAAGGCCCATGTTCATGAAAGGTGATGCATCTTCTGCTTTTTAGATTCTAAAAGTTATTCTTGTGATTCTTTTATAGTGATTTACTTTTTCAAACAACATTAGTGTTTGTGTCATGTGGGTGCTGAATGAACCATCATCTGTGTGAAAATGCCAACCATTTACGTATTATATTTCTCTATGAATAAAGCCAATTTAGAAAAATTAAGGAAATATAAATGCAAACAAAACCATCGTACTTAACACTTTTTGTCTAAAATTGGTCATTTTAGTAAAATTCAGTGTTCTGTTCGAATATAAAGTTTAGTTAAAACGGGATTGGGCACATGGGTCAAATGGGTTTAAAGTCGCCAAAAAGTTTCAAGGATCGTGTTCAAACAGAAAAACATCAAACTCATCGAACTCGAAGACAAAAAAACAAACACTATGGTTTGTGTGAACTGTAACAGAATTTCAGTCTCAGGAACATCAATGTAGTTTTTAAGGTTTCAGATTCTTTATATAAAACATGTTTAAGAATTTCAATTCATAGATGTAAATTATAGATTTGTTACAAATTTTTTTCCTAGCTATCACTCTTTATTTCCCCCCTTTATAATATGTATAAACATTTTTGCCATATAAAAACTTTTAGATGATAAAGAGAATACATAATGGACACAGTACTTCACTAGCAGCCCATTATTTTTTGGTTATGGTAATACTCGGTAAATTATAAAACCCTTTTGTTTCATTGTCTTTCAAACAGATCTATCTTTATTGACATCACCCTCTTATATATTCATACAGCAATGCAATTGGAATTTTACAAAGGCAAGAGCAATCTGGAAAAAACTTATGTGTTGGCAATGCTCTCGAAATAAAGAGGCGTGGTCAGATTGATATCAATGTGGAAATGGCCTCAAGGACGGAGCCAACCATTGATGAACGAGTTCAACCGCCTGTCACTGAACTTCATAATCTTTTAAATTTAACGCATAAAAAACAATGAATGTAGTATTAAATCAAATAATATATTGGCCCCACTGATTTTCTGTTAATTATACAATGTTTGGTAGTGTTTTGCCTTAATTCTCGAATCGATATGATACTTTACCATTTATTCAGAAACGACATAAGTCATCTACTTTAAATAATTACACTCACAAAATAAACGATAATAATTATTGTACAACATAAAAATCTGCAATTTTATTTAAACTCGCAATAGACTATATTAATACGTAAACCTTTTTGTTAAAACCCCGTGCGTGCTATTATAACTATTTACTAAACATATAACTTTCAAAATTTTGAAAGAGCAATAAGGTAAAGTAATAAAAACAATATTTTACAACAACAATACACAATCCCTTCTAAATGAGGTATGGGGAGGTAAAATATAGACAAATCCTCCTTTCCTTAGAGTAAACCCAAGAGTAAGGAAACTACTTCCATAAATACCTCTGACAAGTGAATGTGTGAGAGTGAAAGTGCTCAAATATGTGACAATGTGCGATTGTGTAGCATTGCATGAAAAGATGAACTATGAATGCATATAAAGCATAGCACACGACGTAAAAAACGCATGAAATCATAGAGGCATTTAATCATACAACACAAGAAAGCATATCATATAAATAATAAACACATATAGAAGGGGCCTAAACATATGACTATATGAGCATAATCACATATGACTGTATGACTATATGAGCATAATCACATAAAAGCATAAACACATACAAGCATTAGGATAATAAAAGCATAAACGCATACGAGCAAGGGACAGTAAAAACAATCATTTTGACTTTCCTTATTAAAAGCAGACATTTTTTTAAGACACACAAAAATATTAATATGAACACTTAAAATAAAACGAAGAGAGTAAAAAAAACTCATGATAATCGACCATCCAAATATCAATGGTTGATTCCACATTCCTAATATTAGTTTGTTTGCTATTCTTTATTTATGCATGCCAAACAAAATTATTATACAAATTTTACATGTAAAGAAAATTAATGACTTATTCAAACATTAAAAATGTGAATCACAGGACATTTTAAGACAATATGTCATGTTTAATAAAAAAAAAATAAGGTAATTGAATCGTACACAATCTTTAGAAAATATCTATAATATTAATACGTGATTAGAAACTAATGTTAAAAGTTAAAACCCCGTGCGTGCACGGGTATTATAACTAGTATAGCACATATCAAACATCTTATTTCTCTAACACAACTTTACTTGATAACGGTGGATTCCGAGGCTTCGCCTTCGTCAAAGAGGCAGTACGGGCTTACGAGACCTTTGTATCTACAAGGTCCATCTAAGGATGATTTACTGAGTACTCAAGAACTGAATAAGGTAAAATTTTGTTATATTTCATTAGTGACGTACGTTACTCGTCTTTGAGAACAATATCACCTTTAACGATATATCGAAGCGTATGTTTGTTTATGTTCTTACAGTTGTTGGTAGATGCTGGACTGTATGAAAGTATAGAAGAATCCGTTAAGCGGGAGGATCTTCTTGCTCAAATCAAACAGGTACGTCGTACGTACGTTGAAGTTAATATTTTCGTGTCCAATGATATATATTTGAACATTATATGGTAGTCCAAATTAATGTTTCTGTTTATGTTTTAAGTGATCGCGGTTTTGCAAAATGCTTTTCTTAGATTGTAGTTGATTGGATGAAGCAACTTACTCGTGAACGAGGGTACACAGATCAGATGGTTGAAGATGCTAATGCTGTCATATTTACTTTTGGTTCATATCGGCTTGGGGTTAGTGAGTGTTTATCTATATTAATTTTATGTAAAAAAGATGATAAATTGGATAACCAGGTTGATCAAACTTTGGTCGTAGGTTCATGCTCCGGGGACAGGAATCGACATCTTGTGTGTGGGGCCGTCTTATGTAAATCGCGGTGTATGTTAATATGTTATAACTTTGTCAAAGATTTGACTTTAGAAATGTTAGGATGCATACAAAAGACTCACGATACTTAAATTATCAGGAGGATTTCTTCTTTGTTTTGCACGGCATCTTGAAAGAGATGGATGAAGTTACTGAAGTTCAATCGATACCTGATGCTCATATTCCAGTAATGAAATTTAAGTTTGATGGGATATCGATTGACCTTCTTTATGCAAGCGTTTCTCTTTTGGTTGTCCCAGATGTAGGTTTTCCTGATATTCCCCCTGCGTCTTCCACTCTTCCTCGAACTCCTACTGAACCTAAACTTCACTATTGCAACTAATTTGTTAGCAGGACATAGACATATCGGACATTTCTGTCTTGTATAATGTTGACGAGCCTACACTTCGGAGTCTAAATTCTTGCAGGGTTGCTGATCAGATTCTTAAACATGTTCCAAATATTGAGGTGATCAATTTCTTACCAGTCAATTTTCATTTAATGAAGTTTGCACTTATATCGATTTTTAGACTTGTATCTCTACTTTGCCTATTGTTTCCAGCATTTTCGTACAACACTTCATTGCTTAAACTTTTGGGCTAAAAAGCGTGGTATTTATTCAAGTGTAAGTAGGTTTACTTGGTTTATGTCTCTTCTCGACATTTGTCTATTTTTTTTTAGTTGTTGAGTTGAGTGTCACATCTCCATGACTTCACCGTATAAACCATCAACTGTAGGTGACAGGATATCTTGGTGGTGTAAGCTTGGCTCTTTTGCTGGCGCGGGTTTGTCAATTTTATCCAAATGCTATTCCAAATATGCTAGTCTCAAAATTTTTCAGGGTGTATACACAGTGGCGTTGGCCAAACCCAGTAATGCTTTGCGAGATACAAGAGGAGGAGCTCGGGTTTGCTGTATGGGACCCTCGCAAGAACCCGAAGGACAGGACTCACCTTATGCCGATTATAACACCTGCATACCCGTTAGGAATTATCAAAAGAAGACTTAATGAGAAAACAGATTTAAGTCTGGTGGCGTACACAATTAAGTCTGTTAGTGTATTTTGTATTATTAAGTTCGGTAGTATAATATTAAGTCTGGTAGAGTAATATTGTTAAGTCCGGTTGACTTATTAAGTTAAGTCTGGTTATGTATTTTAGAGATAAGTTAGAGATAAGTTAGGAAAGGATTTGAAGTTATCTTTAGAGAAGATACGTAAATCCTTTCATAAGTTTTGTATCTAGGGTTTCCTTGGTGTATAAAAGGAACCCTAATTCATAGTTTAGAGATGACGACGAAGATTGTAATTCAGTAAACGATTAGTAATATAAAGTTAGTTGTGTTCTTCATTGTTTGTGTTAAGATTCCGCATTAGCATAAACAAAGTGTTAGAGTCTCGCTTAGATTGATTTGGTTTATTCAAGTCGTCTACTAAGTTGTTAAAGGCTACTTATAGATCCATATTCGTGTGGACCAACAAGTGGTATCAGAGCCTGAAAAGAGACTCTGAGGTTGAAGAATCACAAACCCTAAATCCCTAAAATCATCCTACAACATGACTGGAACCGAAATCCCTCCTGATCAAACCCCTCCTAAGAATGATGAATTCTCCATGCATGGCAGTGATGATGACAAATCCATTCATGAAGAAGAGAAACCTGAAACCAGTAACTCCAAAACACCTATCATTCCCTCAACCACAACCATATCCAATATAAAACTTCCAATTCTGAAAAGAGATGAGTACGATATATGGGCGATGGAGATGGAACATTATTTGGAATATACTAATAGTGAAATCTGGAAGGTTATTCAGAAAGGCAATTCAAAGAAAAGGGTCTCGGTTGGAGCAGATGGATCAGTTAGAGTTTTACCACCAGTATCTGCAGAGGAGATACGGGCTGTTGAAAAGGAGAAAAAGGCAAGAACTGTGCTGATGATGGCTCTTCCCAAAGAGCACTTGAGAAAGTTTCATAACATGACTGATGCCAAAGAAATTTGGCAAGCAATCAAGAAGCGTTTTGGTGGGAATGCAAACTCAAAGAGAATGCAGAAGTCTGTTCTCAAGCAACAATTTGAGACTTTCAGCATATCTAGTACAGAAGGACTCGAAAAGGGCTATGATAGGTTTCAACTCCTTCTGGCACAATTGGAATCTCTTGGTGCTCCAGTATCAGAGGAAGATGCCAACCTTAAACTCCTCAGAGCACTCCCATCAGAATGGTCAAGTGTTTCTATGACTATGAGGGTAACGGATGAAGTGGACAGCATGACAACTGATGACCTGTACAATAACCTTAGGGTTTTTGAACAGGAAATCAAGGGATATTCTAAAGCATCTTCCAGTTCCTCAAATGTTGCCTTTGTCTCTCAAGGCAAAAGCAGCACTACTAGAGTTAAGTCTGGCAAGATTAATTCTGGTAGCTATGAGACTCCTACTAGCAGTACAAGGGAAAGAGCTGCTTCTGAAGGCGTCGCTGATGAGATTCTTCATTCATTCTTTTCTTATCAACAAGAAGATGATGAATTTATCAGTGAAGATTTGGAACAGATCAATGATGCTGAAGTAGAAGAGATGGATATTAAATGGCAAATTGCCATGATTGCTCTGCGGGTTAAGAGGTTCCAAAAGCAGCATGGAAGGCCTATTCGTTTTGATGACAAGTCTCAAGTGGGGTACACTAGAAGGACTGTTGAGTGCTATAATTATCATAAACATGGGCATTTTGCTAGAGACTGCAAGGAGAAGAAGTCTGCTGATGAAGACAGGAAGAGAAGTAATGATTACCCAAAGAATGACAGGTCAGAGAGGAACCAGATGAGCATGCTGACTTTAGAAGCTGGTGCTATCAACTAGGATGAACATACACCTGAGGATGAAGAGCCGAACCATGCACTTATGGCTATTGGGTCCAGTAATGAGGTATCTTTGTGCTCAAAATTATGCATTGATTCATATAATCATGTCAAAGCTTTGTGTGATGAACAATTAACACAAATAGGTGATCAGGAAGCAAAAATTCTTGCTTATGCTAAAGCTGTTAAAACTTTAGAAGCACAAATAGTTAACTATCAAAACAAACAAGCTTCCTTAAATGAAAAACTCACCTTTTAAGCTAATGAGATATATGAAAAAGATGAAAAACTTAAGAAATATAGAAGAATTAGCATGAATGCAGTAAAAGAAAGAGATGAATTGAAAAAGAAAGTAGATAAATGAACTCATTCTGCTAAGTGTCAGGATAAGCTAATAGCATCTAGTATGAGCTCTACAAGTAAAATTGGCTTAGGTTATGGGATAAAGTCAGATAGTGAAGTTCTAAGCTATGAGGAAGAGATGGATAGGTCTGTGTTCAAATGTAGAAAAGAGGATTTTGTTGGTAAACCAGTTTATAATAGGTTTGTTAAGTCCAATGACTTTAAAGGAGTGCCACATCCACTAAGTGGAGATTACACTCCTCTGCAAAAGGAAGACCTTGATGACTCTTTGTTTGTATATGGTAAAAAGGGTCCTATCTATCCTGAGACAGGCAACTCAGATGACAAATCTAGTGAATACTCCACTTGTCAAACCAATGACAGTGAAGGATCTACTAGAAATGTCTCTGAGCAGTCTGATTCAGAATCAGAGAGTACACCTAAAAATGTTTCTGAGTCAAAATCAGTCAAAAATAGTGAACCCAAACCTCATACAGATAAACCTAGTTGTGATACTCACATAAAATCCCTTAGGAAGTCTGTCAGAAGTCATGAGTCACCAAAACCAGATAGGATGAGGAGAGAGTATAATAGAAACCACAGTTTTGGTCCTAAAAGATGCTTTGTGTGTGGTAGTCTAAGTCATTTGATTAGGGATTGTGACTTTCATGAGATTAGGATGAAAAAAGAGGCTGAACTAAGAAAGAATAAGAGTGTTAATGACCACATGAATAATAAACCAGTTTGGAACAGTGCTAACAGGATTAATCATGCAAATAAGTTTGTGACTAGACTTGTACAAGTTAATTCTGGAAATATTAATTCTGGTAGACTAAATTCTGGTAGACCAAACTTTAGTTCTGGTAGACCAAACTTTAGTTCTGGTAGACCAAACTTTAGTTCTGGTAGACCAGATTTTAGTTCTGGTAGACCAAATGTGAGTTCTGTTGGTCAAAATGCTAATTATGTGAGGCCAAGTGTTAATTCTGGGTGGTTTAATCATTCTGGACCCAGACAATCAGTTAATAAACCACAGGTGAATTCTTATAATCAGAGAACAAATTTTTATAAACCAAAGTCACCTGTGAGGAGTCCTTTTGCTAATAATACAGCACAAGCTTCAAGTTCAAGTGCTGTAAGGGAAAATGGGGAATCTGCTGTTAAGTCCCCAGCATATTGGTCTTGGGATCCTTTTCAGAACACACTTACCTATGAATCCAAGACCAAAGGTGGATCAAGCTCATACAAGACCTATAAATATGTTGATCCACAGGGCAGACCCAAGTCCTCAGTGGCTTGGGTCCTGAAGAGAAACTAATCTCTCTACTTTTGTGCAGGAACATCCACTGAAGAACATGGAAGACAAAGGAATATTTGATAGTGGGTGCTCTGGGCACATGACTGGTAACAAGAACCATCTGAAAGATTTTCAAGAATTCCAAGGAGGTTCTGTTACTTTTGGAGGTAGTAAAGGTTATATAACTGGTAAAGGTAGAATTGTGATAGGCAATTTAGAGTTTGACAATGTATCTTTTGTAAGGGAACTAGGGCAGTTTAACCTTTTCTCCATATCACAAATTTGTGATAAGAAGCATAAGGTGCTTTTTAGTGAAACTGAATGCTTTGTCTTGACTTCGGACTTTAAGATGCCTGATGAAAGTCAGATCCTTCTTAAAGTTCCTAGACAATACAACATGTACAGTTTTGATATGAAGCAACCTGATGCTTCAAAAGGTTATGCCTGTTTACTTGCAAAAGCTACATTAGATGAATCTAAATTGTGGCATAGGAGGCTAGGGCATGTAAACTTTAAGAATATTAATAAGTTAGTGAAGAATAACTTAGTAAGAGGCTTGCCTTCTAAAGTGTTTAAGAATGATCATGCATGTGTGGCTTGTAATAAGGGGAAACAGCATAGGGCATCTTGTAAGGCTAAGTTAGATAGGCTTGTTACTGAGCCTTTGCATACCTTACACATGGATCTGTTTGGTCCCACATCCGTTCAAAGTATTAACCATGCTAGTTACTGCCTTGTCATAACTAATGATTGCACTAGATTCTGCTGGGTGTTCTTTATGTCTAGGAAAGATGTGACTACACCATTGATTCAAACTTTCATTAGGTAAATTGAAAACCAACTTAATAAAAAGGTTAAAATCATTAGGTCTGACAATGGCACTGAATTCAAGAATAGGAACATGATTGATTTTTGTGGTAATAGAGGAATTAAGCAGCAATATAGCAATGCTAGGACTCCACAGCAGAATGGAGTTGCTGAGAGAATGAACAGGACTTTAATTTAGGCAGCTAGGACTATGCTAGCAGACTCACTCTTACCCACAACCTTTTGGGCCGAAGCTGTAGCATCTGCTTGCTACATTTTCAATAGGGTTAGAGTGACCAAGCCTCAAAACAAAACACCTTATGAGCTTATTTTTGGCCAAAAACCAGTTGTTAGCTATATAAGGCCTTTTGGGTGTCATGTGACCATTCTTGATACACTCAGTGTTCTAGGCAAATTTGAAGGGAAGTCTGATGAAGGGTTTCTAGTTGGGTATTCACTGAATAGTAAGGCCTTTAGGGTTTACAATCTAGTGACCAAGAGAGTAGAGGAAAATCTTCATGTTAACTTTCTTGAGGAAAAATCCAATGTGCAGGGATTAGGACATAGATGGATGTTTGACATTGATTACTTAACTGATTCTATGAACTATATTCCTGTCTCCAAGGAGAATCAAGCTAACCCTGATGCAGGTACCCAAGATCCTTCAAATGCAGGGAACACTGATCAAGAAAATGAAAGTGCAGAGCTTGTTGTGATTCCTACCACAGAGGTCAACCATGTTGCTGTTAAAGAAGGAACAAAGAGATCTTCAAAAACAAGGAAGGAGACTGTTCACAAGCCTAAATTAATGGGAAAAAGGAGTTACTCCTACAAAGGTTTCAGAAGATATCTTGTCCTTCAGAGAAGAAGTAAATGTTTTGGCTGATAAACACCTTGGAAAGGTTGATACCAGAACTAACTTGGTTAATCCTGGTAGTGAACTCATTAATACTACTACCAGTATTAACTTAGATAAGTCTGGTAGTGATGCTGTTAAGTCTGTTGAACCTGAATCTACTCCAAATGCTGATGTTGATGATTCTGAGATGCCTGACCATGAGATCTTTGATCATCCAGATGAGGGTATTTTTGATGGGGCTTCTTATGATGAAGAAGGGGTAGTTACTGACTTCAATAACCTACCTAATGAAGTTGATGTTAATCCAGCTCCAACACTCAGAATTCATAACATCCATCCCAAAAGTCAGATTATTGGTGATCCAAAGTCAGCTGTTCAAACCAGTAGTAGAGTGCAAAAGCCTGAATCTCATGCACTTGTAAGTCTTATCAAGAAGCAGCAAAGGGTCAACCACAAGGATCAACAACACTGCTTGTTTGCCTGCTTCCTTTCTCAAAAGGAACCCACCAAAGTCTCTGAAGCACTTGATGATGAGAGTTGGGTGGAAGCAATGCAAGAGGAGTTGTTGCAGTTCAAGTTGCAGAAAGTTTGGGTTCTGGTAGATCTACCTAGTGGAGCTAAAGTTATAGGCACAAAGTGGGTCTTCAGAAATAAAAGGGATGAAAGAGGAGTGGTTGTTAGGAACAAGGCAAGACTAGTGGCACAAGGGTATAGACAGGAGGAAGGTATAGATTATGATGAGGTCTTTACTCCTGTAGCAAGGATTGAGGCTATTAGGTTATTTTTAGCCTATGCATCATACATGGGGTTCATAGTCTATCAAATGGATGTGAAGAGTGCCTTTCTGTATGGCACCATAGAGGAAGAAGTATATGTTCATCAGCCTCCTGGCTTTATTGATCCTGCTAATCCAGACAAGGTGTATAAAGTCATAAAAGCATTATATGGTCTCCATCAAGCTCCCAGAGCTTGGTATGCAACTCTCTCCAAGTTTCTTGAAGAGCATGGGTATATAAGAGGTGTCATAGACAAGACCTTATTCATAAAGAGAAACAAGAAGGATATCATCCTGGTTCAAGTTTATGTGGATGATATTATTTTTGGGTCTACTAAACGGTCTTGGTGTGAGGAATTTGAAGCATTAATGAAGGGGAGGTTTCAGATGAGTTCTATGGGTGAACTCACCTTTTTCTTAAGACTGCAAGTGAAGCAATCAGAAGATGGACTCTTTATCTCTCAGGACAAATATGTTGCTGAGATGCTGGAGAAGTTCAACTTTACTAATATGAAGGCTGCAGTCACCCCTATGGAGAACAAAGTTCCATTGACAAAGGATGAGGATGCTGAAGATGTGGATATCCACCTCTACAGATCCATGATAGGTTCTCTAATGTATCTTACTGCTTCTAGACCTGACATTATGTATGCAGTCTGTGTTTGTTCACGTTTTCAGGTACATCCAAAGACTTCACATCTTCATGCTGTGAAGAGAATCTTTAGATACCTAAAGGGCAAACCCAATTTGGGCCTTTGGTATCCTAGAGAATCATCTTTTGACCTGGAAGCTTATTCGGATAGTGACTATGCTGGAGCAAGTCTTGACAGGAAATCCACAACAGGAGGTTGTCAATTTCTTGGAAGCAGGTTGATTTCCTGGCAGTGCAAGAAGCAGACTATTGTAGCTACATCTACCACTGAAGCAGAATATGTAGCAGCTGCAAACTACTGTGGTCAAGTCTTGTGGATCCAAAATCAAATGTTGGATTATGGGTTAAATTTCATGAACACTATAATCCACATAGATAATGAAAGCACCATCTGCATAGTTAAAAATCCTGTATACCACTCAAAAACTAAGCACATAGAAATCAGGCATCACTTTATTAGGGATTGCTATGAAAAGAAGCTAATTAGAGTGGAGAAAATACACACAGATTTTAATGTAGCAGACCTCTTAACTAAAGCATTTGATGGCCCTAGGTTTAATTACTTAGTGGTTAGCATTGGAATGATGAACCCATAGCTCCGTTTAAGGGGAGGTTGAACTTAAGGGGAGGTCAATATGTATAGTTTGTAAACCAGTACTTAGGATATTTTTTTAATTCTGGTAGTCCTACATTTTAAGTCTTGTAGTTATTTTTTTGGTTCTGGTAGTTGTTTTTACATATTTTTCTTGTATACTTGTTTCTTTGTATATTGTGTTTAACTTTGTTTTGCAGAAGTCAACTTTTATTATTGCTAGTGGATACAAGGAAATAATAAGATCAAAGGACACAGAAAGTTTTTATTCATAACCATCAGTTACATTCACGGATGAGGATGCAGCCTACAAAACAAAATAAGATAAAAGCCTAAACACAAACAAGCCAAACGTCACCACCTACATCATCCTTTTTCCCTTGTCCCTCAATTCAGGCATGATTTTCTTGGTCCCTTTCTCCCCAAGTTGATCTCTTACTTTTGGGCTTAAGAGTCCTAGAACCTGCTTATTTGGATTTAGATGAGGCAACACAATACTTTTCTTAGAAGACACATCTTTTGAAGTCTTTGCTGCTTCATCGTCTGGTTCCTTCGCAGTAAGATCATAAGCAGCTAGCCAACGTTTGAGCATTGTCTTCTTTGATACCTTGTTTCTTAGACGTGAGGTGTAACCAGGTGGAAAATAGCCTTCCCATCCTCTATCAGATGACTCAGAAGATGAGTCAGATGAAATCTCAATGATGTTTATTGGGGAAGAATCCATTATGTTAAGTTTTGGTGGAACAAGTTTTGATAATAAGATGGTTTGGTGTTGACTAAATGAGGTCTTTTATAGAGAATATCAAGGTTTAAGGAAATTTAATGGTTGGTTGGTCTAAGAATTAATTCCTGCAGGCATGGAATTAATTAAGGACTTATTTATGGTACCATTGGGAAGTTGACCGTATCTTGTATAGTTTTATAAACTTAATTATGGTAATTGGTTTTTAAGTTTAATAAATAAAAAAAAAAAAAAATTGTTTTTATTTCGTTAACTAGGTTTTTAATTTTTTTTTTTTTTTTTGGTAGCTTTAAGTTTTAAATCTAAGTAGTTAATGTTTGTTTTTCTTTGTACAATTATTATTTCCATATTTTTCTTGGTGTTTCTTGGTGCTTTGGACTAAGCTTTTGCAGGAAAAACTTGGATTGGTGATAATATGATGTGTTGTTCGTGCTTGCTCAGTGTGTAAGTCACAATCTTGAGTTAAGTCTGGTGAGTCACTTGTTTAAGTCTGGTTGACCGAATTTAGGTCTGGTAGTATAAACTTTTTTTTACCGTTAGGTCTGGTCTGTCAAATCAGGATTGTTATTATCAAAATATGACCGTTGCGTATTTTTCGAGGGAAATAGGTATATAAGGATAAACTTTCATTAATCTCTTATTTTTATTACTTATTTACTTCCAATTTTAAATCACTTGATTTTCGGATCAAAATACTCTGTTTTTATCTACCAGCACTTAAACCCTAATTCGATTTACAACCAGCACTTAATCAATTTCTCATCTATGGCTTCACTTAAGTTTGTTGACAAGTATAACCAAGTCGGATTCTTGAAGAAACCAGATCAGAGTGATGGCTTTGAGGAAATTGTTGATTTCTTAAGAGGTTCAAATCCTCGGTACGCTTTAACTGCTAATCCCACTATTTATGCATCTCTTATTAGGCAATTTTGGAGGTCTGTGACCTATGAAACCCTTGCTGATGATACACCACAGTTAAGGGCAACTGTTGACTCACATGACTTCACCATTACTGAAGCTTCCATTCGGAGTAGTCTCCAATTGGGTGATGTTTCAGGGAATATATTTGGGCTAATGATGATTTGTTTGCGGGTCTAAAAACTATAATATATCCTACTGATGGTAGTTTTACTTTTTGGAAAAGCTATTTCACACCACAGTGGAGGTTTTTGATTCACCATTTGCTCCATTGCCTAAGTCCTAAAAGTGGAGGCTGGGATCAGTTTGGAAGCAACATTGCTTCTGCCTTGGTATGTCTTGCACTTGGAAGGCCTTTTAATTTTTCAAAATTGATTTTTGATGGCATGGTTGCAAACTTTAAAAAGGAAAAATCTAGGTTCTTAATGTATCCAAGATTTATACAAATGATCTTAAATTTTGAAACAGAGGATAAATTGCCATATCTCAGTGTGGGCTTTACACCAAAATTTTTTGCAAACATGAAAAGAAATTTTAATGGAGCCCATTGGCCTTTATTACCTGCCATGCTTGGTGGTGCTACTAACCCTGCAGGTACATCTGAGGCTGCACAGGAGCCAACTCATGAAGAGCATGCACAAGTACCAACTCAGTCATCCACACCACACCCAAGTCATTCACCATCTCCCATCAGAACACCTACACCTATACCATCTCCTACATCCTCACCACAGCCTACCCATGTTCCAAGTCCTATACAGGAGGAGGCACCTGATCAGATGTCTGTGGAAGATCTTTTAACCCTGGTTCCAACCTTAGTCAAGAGAATACATGCTTTGGAGAAGGCAAATAATGCTAAGAGTAGAGCTATTATCACTTTGGTAAAAAAGGTCAAGAAATTGGAAAACATTTTGAAAGATAAGGGGGTACAGTTCAGTGCTGAGGAAGGGGATGAAAATTCTTCCAAACAGGGGAGGAATTTTGGTGAAGAAGAAGATTTTAGAACACCTTCACAAGATAAGTCTGCTGGTATTAAGGATGTAAGTCCAGAAACAAGGGAAGCATCAGAGACCTTAGCTCAATCTTTCAGCAAGATTAAACAACAAAGGAAGCAGCTAAAGAGAAAGTTAAGGATTGAAGAAAGTGAAGATAAAGGGGTTCATTCTGATAAGTCTGGTGATAATGCTGGTGATGATAAGTCTGATGGTAAGTCTGTTGAAGAAAAGAGAAAAGGAAAGGAGATTTTTGTTGAATCTCCTAAAACAAAGAAGTCAAAGCTACAGCAAAAACAAGATCAAGCATCTCAAGCTTTGATTGAAAGGTTAAAACAACAAGAACAGGAAGAATTGGAAAAGGAAAAAGAACAGGAAAGACAAGATGAATTGTATGCTAGGAGAGTAGCAGAGGAGCAATTGATTGAAGGAGATGATGAAATAAGAGCAAAACTTGAAGAACTTAAGTCAACTCCAGGGTTGACTATAGAAGAAAAAGCTAAACAACTAGCTGAGTTCATCAATATCAGAAGAAGTAAAGAAACTTTGGGAGATTTTATGTCTGTGATGAGACAAACTCAGAAGAAAACCAAAGTTCAAAAGAAGATGACTAAGAGAGTACAGATGCATAGTATGAAGATGTATATGAAAAACATGATGCATTCAAGTTGGGAGCATATGAAGAGCAAATCATATGAAGATCTTCTACAAATGTATCAAAGAGCTTATCAAAGGGATCATGGTTATAAACCAGTGGATTATGAAGATTCCTTGAGACACAGTTTCAGGAAAGTGACAAAGACTGTGCAAGATGTTGAAACTGAGAAAGTACAAGAAAAGGTAATTGATGAGGAGAAAGAGAAAGCATCTGAGACTGAGAAAGCAGCAACTGAATTAAAAGAGGAAGTGAAAAAGCCTATATTGACATTTAACAGAAGAAAGAGTGTGGCTAGAAGAAGTAAGTCAAAGAAGAAAGTTCAAGAAGAGGAGTCAGAAGAAGAAGAAGCTTCATCTGAGGGGATTACTATGGGAACTATTGAAAGCTCAAAGAAGCCAGCTAAGATTGTCAGGTATAAAATCATTAAGTCTGGTCAAAGGGCAACATATCAATTAATAAGAAAAGATAATTCTAATGTGATGTATATGAATTTCCCTGCAATTGTACATGATGTGAGTAGGGAAGATCTCATTGAGTTATATAAGTTGGTTAATATTAAACATGGAGAAAATGTCCCTGAGGAAGAATATGAAAGAGTCTTTTGGGGAGACTTGAAAATAATGTTTGAACTACCTTCTAAGGAAGATGAGATCTGGAAGCTGCCTGAGCAACAAAGAATGATTAGATGGGTATATTATGATAGATGCCAAGTACATTGTCTGTCTTTGGTTAATGCTAACATATATATGCTTGCAGAAGTTGAGTATCCCTTATCATCTGAAGTCTGCAAGAAAATGTTGGAAAGGAAATTATATGCAGACAAGAAAGATAAAGTTTATGAAAGGATTTTGGATTTGATCAAGATTCAGTCTTTGAAGGAGACATTGTTGGATTGAGTGTGTTTGAAAGAATTTTCATAAGGTGTAAGTAGGACTATTGGAACTTCCTACTTGGTGGAGGTGCATAGCACTAACACAACAAAAGGTCATCAGTCCACCTTGTCTAATAACACAAGGACTGGCTAATCCTGAGCAAACGGCTATAGGTAAAGATATTCCAAATCCGTTTATGGTTGGCAATTTACCAAAAATTGTATCGTATTCAACTCACCATATCTTAGATAGTGAAGAGTTGACTAGCCCACAAGATTATGGCTTGTGGTAAAGGCTGTGGAAATCCATAAATGGTAATCAATTCACCATGATGAGGTGCATTCCATCAAAGAATTGACTAGTCCAAAAGGGTACGGCTTTTGGTAAAGACAAAACAAATCCGTTGATAGTTGATGATTTACTAAAAATCATATGGTTATCAATGTACCATGGTCTAACACACCAAACATTGGCTACTCCAGTAGTAATGGCTATTGGTAAAGAGACATCAAATCCATTAATTTTCAATGATTCACCTCTCACAGGAGTTAACACACCTGGAAGTGATGAGAATAGTATGAAACTTAAACTGAATTGATGTACAAGTAGTCATGGTTGCTGTGAAGATCAAGTGGATTATATAAGATGGATGCTGCAAAGATCAGATCAGATGGTGGACAAATTATTAAGGTTAAAGTTGCTGATACAAAGTGTTTTTAAAGATCAATATAATTCCAAGAGTTAAAGATTAAATCCTCAGAAGCTTACTCAGAAGAAACTTGAAGTTCATGGAGCATGAAGATCAAGTTAGGGGAGGATTGTTGGGAATTATCAAAAGAAGACTTAATGAGAAAACAGATTTAAGTCTGGTGGCGTACATAATTAAGTCTGTTAGTGTATTTTGTATTATTAAGTCCAGTAGTATAATATTAAGTCTGGTAGAGTAATATTGTTAAGTCCGGTTGACTTATTAAGTTAAGTCTGGTTATGTATTTTAGAGATAAGTTAGAGATAAGTTAGGAAAGGATTTGAAGTTATCTTCAGAGAAGATACGCAAATCCTTTCACAAGTTTTGTATCTAGGATTTCCTTGGTGTATAAAAGGAACCCTAATTCATAGTTTAGAGATGACGACGAAGATTGTAATTCAGTAAACGATTAGTAATATAAAGTTAGTTGTGTTCTTCATTGTTTGTGTTAAGATTCCGCATTAGCATAAACAAAGTGTTAGAGTCTCGCTTAGATTGATTTGGTTTATTCAAGTCGTCTACTAAGTTGTTAAAGGCTACTTAGAGATCCATATTCGTGTGGACCAACAACCTGCATAACCGTGCATGAATTCTAGTTATAATGTCTCAATTAGCACAATCCATATTATGAAAGAACAATTCCTATTTGGCAATAGAATATGTGAGGTACCTAAAATATGCCATAGCTTGAATCTTAAAAGTCCTTTCAGTGGTTGACATCGGAACTTGACTTTTGTGTACGTTTCAGGAGATAGAACATGGCCCACCAAAATCTGGCGCGGGCTGGATTCGACGACTCTCCCTGGGCCGTTCGTCGTCTTCTCGAGCCCTGAGTAGACCTGTTCAACAAAGAGAACCCGTTAGGAGTGGACCCGAGGCCGTAGCCCCGGGATCCACCTCCGACGGTCAAGTTAGTATCGATGCGATATAGCCTACAAGAGTTAGGTTTAGAATAACCTGTTCTGTTCTGTTATTATCTCTCTCTGAAGAAGGGGATCCCAGCCATATATTTATAGGGCATGGATTAGGGTTTAGGCGTAGAGTGGGCCGCTGTCTGCCGGGCCTGGCCCAGTCCAGGCTATACGTCCACAAGCCCCCCAAGTCTAGTGTGACATAGTGCATGGCTATGTTATGCTAGACTTAAGTTCTTGTTCATGGCCTCGTAGGCCCATGTGTGCGCAACTCAGGTGTGCACATGGGACGGACCATACCGCGCAGCCCAAATGCGACAGTGTGCACTGGGTCCATGGCGCAGTCCTGTTTAGCCCATTAGACTATATCCGAATCCGCGACCTTGTAGGCGCGTCCGTGGTGACCATGTTCCATCCTGAGTAACACCCGTTCTTACATGACGGGGAGGGATGCGCATATGCTAGGTTTCCCGCCACAGTGTGACAGTAAAGACCCCGTAAGAAGAACACGTAGTTCTATAGTTGGGGTAACACTGACATTGCGATTGTGAGAGTCTCACAATGGTGAAGGTGGATCCTGTATGCCGCATCCTGGGTAAGGGCGTACCTTTTGTACCAGTAGCGATGCAGCATGGTGCGACAGAAGACGTGCTTCTGTGGCAGAGGTGCGCGCTGTGCGCGACAAGGAAGTGCGAACATTACATCTGTCTTTACAACCGACAGAGGACGTCTCCCCTGCGGCAAGATGGTGCGAATATCCAAATCCGTCTTTGTACCGGGCTTGCAATACCTCTTTCGTACAATCTGCTTCCAAATATACCTGCGTGACGCGTACGGAAACAGTGGTATTATATACCCTGGTAGCCCCCCAAGTTTGATGGTGCTACTCATGTAGGAGCATTAAACTTAGTTAGTCAAATCCTGAAAAACACTTAATGCAAATATTAAAAGTATATGCCGCGAATCGCAACATATAAAACCTAATGAAGTAAAAGATTAGCAATATATAGCACATAGCATGTGAAATTAACACATAAGAGAAGTAGCAGTGCGAATTACACCTATCGTGAGGTTTTACAAACTACATAAATAATTAATTGTTTTTTTTTTTTTTTTTCTTTTTTATTATATATAAAAAAAAACAGTAACCCGGATGGACACACCGTGACCGCGACTAATAGTTGCAATCGCCCGCACAGACGCAGATGGATGTATCGTGACCGCATAGATTCGAACGTTTGTGGATGATCGCAGATGAACATAACATGACCACGGCTTTTGTCCAGTGCGCTCATGGCGATTGACTAGCATCGTGGTGCCTGTACTGTTCCCGCTTTTGTCCAGTGCGCTCATGGCGATTGACTAGCTAATCTGCGAAGATGTCCGAACGCACAGCCTAACGCAGGTAGATTTATCGTGACTGCGTTCGAACGTGCAAACAAGCGCGAACAAGCATACCAACCGTAAAAACATTATGTGCGCGAATTAATTCGCAGCTAAAAGATAAAGTAGGTCCGATCGTGCGGACTTAGTGCGACTATAGATAAAATCGTTTTTTCCAAGTTAAAAGATTTACATAAAATCTTCTGAATATTTAAAAGATAACATATCTTACCGATTTAAAAGACATGCACAAAAAATATTGGGATATCTTTTTAAATTTTAGAAAACATTGGTAGTATTTTATTACCAATTTAAAAAGATCAAAATACCGGCTTTTGAACTCGATGGTTGCTTTCCGGTGATGTGAGAGCACGAAACTTGTCGGGTCCCACGGATGGTGCCAACTTGTTGATACAAAATCTGGCGCGGGCTGGATTCGACGACTCTCCCTAGGCCGTTCGTCGTCTTCTCGAGCCCTGAGTAGACCTGTTCAACAAAGAGAACCCGTTAGGAGTGGACCCGAGGCCGTAGCCCCGGGATCCACCTCCGACGGTCAAGTTAGTATCGATGCGATATAGCCTACAAGAGTTAGGTTTAGAATAACCTGTTCTGTTCTGTTATTATCTCTCTCTGAAGAAGGGGATCCCAGCCATATATTTATAGGGCATGGATTAGGGTTTAGGCGTAGAGTGGGCCGCTGTCTGCCGGGCCTGGCCCAGTCCAGGCTATACGTCCACAAGCGCCCAATGCCCTGCATTGTTTGAACCATATATGTTCTTCGAGAGCTACAAAAACGATCTGCAGGTGGATCTTGTTGCTGAAAATAATGATGATCTTTGTGAGTGGAAAGGTTGGGTAGAATCTCGTCTACGCCAGCTGACTTTGATGGTAATCTTTTTATAAGGGATACATTTTTTACACATTTAGAAAGTATCTTACACTTTGTTGCAAAAGGAAAGTACATTCCTCTGAATATGTATGTTCCTAAATCCTAAGCGTTGCCTTTGTTTGCACTTTCCCCATGTTTTTGTCTTTGAATCAGTTGACTGGTTGACGTTGATGTTTGATTAAACGTTTCATTATTTTTTTTTACAGATTGAGCGAGATACTTTTGGGAAGCTGCAGTGCCACATATATCCTAACGCATTTTCTGATCCTTCAAAGCAATGTTCACATAATGCCTACTTCATGGGATTGCAAAGAAAACAAGGTGAAGTAATGCAAGAAGGTCAACAGTTTGATATCCGTGGGACGGTTGATGAGTTTAGGCATTTAGTGAACATGTACATGTTTTGGAAACCGGGGATGGAAATCTATGTTTCTCATGTGCGAAGGAAGCATATCCCTGTGTATGTGTTCCAGGATGGTCATAAACGTACCCGATTAACATCTCATGACAAACGTAAATTTGCAAAGGACGCAGGTGATGTAATGGAGCGTATAGGATCGTCTACTAGTAGTGATATGTGATAAGCTACTACCAAAACAACTTACATTGCTTCTAAATGTTTCTTTGATGTATATCTTTTTTCTACACTTGGACTTGTTGGGCCCTGATTTAATTGAGATGTTACAGTAGGCAGGCCTGGTCCTAGAATATTGGGCCAAGTCAGTTATGTTACAGTAAGGCCCTAGCAGACTTGCATTAGCCTGACTTAAAATAAAAATAAAGGTTTTGGTCATTAAATAACAACTAACTTTCTTCATTGTCTTTTTTTGGTACGTAAACTCTGTAAAAATTGTGTAAATGTAACGAACTTTCATAAAATGTTTCAATCTTTAAATTTTGATGACGTGTTACGTTATAAATAGTGTCACACGTCATCAAAATGTGCAGATTCGAACACTTTATGAAAGTTTGTTACATTTACACAACTTTTTCAAAGTTTACGTACCAAAATGAGACAATGAATAAAGTTCGTTGTTATTCTATGACTGATGAACTCAAATAAGTACATTTTATTACTATCATTTATCCTAATAATTTGACTTTTTTATTATATTATGTATGAGGATTGATACTTAATCGTTTACTTTTGTAATTCTCAGGTAAAAACAAGCATTTGGTGAAACTTGGCGATTTTGGACTAATTATGGAGCAAAACATGCAAGAAGTTAAGAGTCTACTGAAATGTACAAGATCAAGACATTCTGCTCCAGATGCGCCGCATCTTGCTTATCACATACGGCGCATCACTATCAATATTTCACCAGATACGATCCAAGATACAAGAGGACATGCGCCGCATCTATAAATGGAGTTACGCCGCATCTTCTGGCGGTGTACGAATATTTCTGAATATTATAATCTTGGACCCCACGCGAAGTTAAGTCAATGCGCCGCATCTACTTACTAGATGCGCCGCATCTTACCCTCAGACAGAAACTATAAATACCCCAAAGACCAGACGAATTAAGAGTTCCGAAGTTTAGACAGAATACCGAAGTACAGAAACCTAGGACGAATTCAGTCAAGGCAGCAGCACAAGACACACCCAAACGAAGATACAAGAGCTGTAAGAAGGTGCTGCATGTGTTTAATTCATTAAGTAGTTTTGTTTTATTGTGTTAGTAAACTTTAATTCATCAAGATTGGTGGCTTGTGTAATGTGACAACGGAAAGATTGCACTCCCTTAAAACTGCTTTCTCATTAATTAAAGTTTATATGTTGATGTCTTTGGTGACTTTTATTAGTGCATTGATAACCTCTGTGTCTAGCTGAGCGTTGATCGGGTCGCCATGCCTCTGCCCTCGCCTATTTATTAGATCGCCTATGCATTCTATCGTCTGTAGAAAAGTAGGAAGAAAGATAAATAGGATAGTCATAAGTAATCATTAAGGGTTTACTCGCTGATAAGATTAGAACCAACGAGAAAGGACTTAATCTCGGTGCCTTGCATCGAACTATACACTTCATATAAAACTAGCAATAAAACAAGTGACAAACTACTTATCTATCAGGACAGCCTTCTTATTGTCTCGAGTATTTATCTGTGTACGTGTGTGCTACTTGCTGATTCGTGCCTATTGGTTTAGTTTATTATTTAATTGCAACCAAATCGTGCCAGTCTCTCAGGCTGAACCCCTTTGCGTTAGATTAGGTTGTATAGCTAACTTAATATATTAAAATACTGATTAGAATAACTAGATAATACGTTCCACTCTTAGTGATCGACACTCTACTTACCATTATATTCATACTGACCGGGTACACTGCTCGTTAAGTGTGTGTGTTATTGATAAGTCGGCTAAATATAAATTTAAAACTTGAGTAGGCATTAATACTGCTAAACCGCAACGACAAATCGCACGCATCAATGACCAAAACCCTAAAAATAAAGAGACTATAAAAATATTTATTTGGATCATAGTTTCGAATGATGAATGTGGTAAATCAAATCTACCCGACTAAAAACCGATCGACTTTCTAAGCGAGAAAATGACCCTACAATGTTTTATATCACGAATGATGGACTAGACACAAATGTGCGGAACTTGACCAATAAAGTTGGAATGTAGGGTACGGGTCTAGAGTTATTGTACCTTATATGCGTTTACAGAGGCTCTAGTATCGTTTATTGAAATAATTAAACAAAAATTGCAAAATGATCTTGATAATCGAATCTGAACCAATTCGTTAGTTAACATGTCTAAATTTTCATTTTGATACCTCAAATTTTTTTATTTATTTTTTTTTGTAACCATGATTTCCGACATTTTGGCCGACTAATCCACGGGGTTTGAACCCACCGCCACAGTGGCGGAGCTAGGAGCCGAGATCAGGGGTAGCGAAATACGAAAATTTGTTTAGGGGTAGCGAAAATTTGTTTCAGGGGTAGCGAAATCGCCAAAAATGGCCAAAAATGGCCAAAAATTCCACTACCGGGTAAAAGTTCAGGGGTAGCGACCGCTACCCCTGGGCTCCAAGTAGCTCCGCCCATGCCGCCACATACACTCAAACCAGGTAAAGCACTCACTTTTTCAGGAGGTTGGCATGACCACTTAAGGTTGTTTGTACCTAGCAGGAATTGCACTTGAGATCTCATACATTTTAGAAACTTCATATTTCCGTTGTTATGAAATGGTTCACTTATGCGACATTTATACTATTGCATAAAACTTTTAGACTGTTATTGTTACTTAATCTTAAAAATGCTCAACTACTAGCAACATGTGTGCGTGTGTTCCACAACAACGTCAAGGCCGCGAATGGGGAGGAAAATGAGCAGGCCGCGTGTGTGGAGCGGGAGAAGGGCAATGTTAGTCGCACGCCCGTGCGCCACATTGACTTCTCTTACACCACCATCTCTCATATTTACACCATAATCATTTCAAATTGTCAATTATCATCGAAAAATGCACTAAAACTTATTTGTGATTGAAGAAAATCACCTAAAATTGCTTATTCAAAAAAGCTGTTTTCAAAAAGCAATAAATAAGGCAATCCCAATTCCCAGACAACCCCTTAAATTCATCCACCATTTTCTCTGAAATTCTGCACAAATTTGACAGAAAGATTTATATTTGATGATCAGTTTACAATATTTTCATTAACATTCTTATCCACCTAAAAGTACACTGAATTCTCAACCACTTCATTTAACATGTAAATTTATGACCTTTTATAAGGTTGGGTTACATAAAACAATACCCATATCAAAACTTAATCCATTGTCTCCAATTTCAAACAGCTTATTAAACAATTTCATGAAGTGGGTATGTTTCCATTTCAATCTTCTTGGAACCCCACATTGTTATTTTATAACTTTAGTAGCTTATTTGTTGAGGAGCGTTTTGCTTTTATATTTTGTTTAAATGTTCTTATTTGAAACGCTAATAAAGAAGCATTTAACATTAGCGTTTAGTGTCATATTACACTTTATAGTATGCTACACACGGGCGTACCGAGGGTGTTCTCAAAGGTGCATGAGAACCCATGATTTTTTCTTGAGTAGTGTAATATTATATTATATCAAATATCTGATATTTCTTAATGAACATGATCCAAAATTTTTGGTTTTTGATTTTCGCTACTTTTTCATAAAATGAACCTGACAACTATTGGTCCTAGGTCCGCAACTTTATGAACCTGTTGTATTTGCCAAACATTTCTTATAGATAATTGATTTTGTTTATAATTATATGCGTAAATGGTGTCACTTAGTTTATATTAACGACAAGCGGGAAGAAGGTAAATGAGTGTTTATTTGAAATATAAGAAGTAGGTCTGTGGCTAATCTAGTATTATTAGCATTATTGTAATTATTGCTATTAAATTTGTGAACATCATAATTGGGGAAGACCGTACATTAACTAGAAGTAGAGCTTTCACTCACACGCAAATTAACTAGAAGTAGAGCTCTTAACTTGAGCATTTACATAGATTTCAATACAAACAATACAAAAACAAACAAAACAATTTTCAAATTCATTTAGTAACCAAACTCAAAACAATATAAGGCATATGCTAGATTTCAATACAAACAAAACAATTTTCAAGTAATTTAGTTTGCAATTTTTAGCAAATTTATTTGTTGTTATAGAAACAAGCGTAACAAGTTTGTTTTCTTCATTCTCTTCAAGTTCGTCTAGTCTTTCTTCTCACAATTTCAAAATTAAGCAAACCTAGTTCGGAGGTTAGCGTCATGATCCATGTATAACCTATTTCTATGCTTTCTATCGGGTGATTGCCCTCAAGTGGTTTGACGTTTTGTTGGTCTTCAATGGCGTGAAATTTTCTTTTGATTGTTTGAATTTTTAAAATTGTAATTTCTATTGATTGTTGTAGACATCAGTGGCGGAACCGGAAAGTTACAAGATGGGGGGAAATTTTCACCTTGGCAAAAGTCGTTGTGCACACAAAGATGAAGATACAAATATAAGGTCTTTACGTTGTCGGGCTTAAGTGTGGGGGCAATTTGATTTTGTGATGGATGGCACTTTAATAAAAGGGCTAATGATTTAAATAGACCAAGAAAAATTTGTTATCCACTGCACAGACCATGGTCTGTGTTTGGAAAAAAAAATACCAAACATAGACTGCACGACTTTTTTTTCCTCAATTTCACTTTTATTTTTTGCTCGACTTCACTATAACTTTGCTCTCCACTATTGGGAAAAAGAAAGTCGATAAACTATAGGCTGGAAATCAACTTTCTTTTGGTCTATTTAAGTAATTAAATCTTAATAAAAAGCCCAATAACAAATAAATAAATAAATAAGTATTACACTAAAATTGATTTCGTTGGGCTAAGCATAGAGCCCTCCCACAAAAAATAAATAAAAATAATAAATAAATAAAAAATAAAACCCACAAGTATGTATCCGCCTCTTGTTGTAGTTTGTATCGTGTAAGATTCATTTAGAGTCATTTTCGGTTAAGTGTATTGTAATTCTTAGCATTTTGCTAGTTATGTGTGTGTGTGTGTGTCTATATATATATATATATATATATATATATATATATATATATATATATATATATATATATATATATATATATATATAGTGTTGTATTCTATACAGTACCAATATTAGATACAGTACTTTACAGTACCATCCTTAACCAATCAGAATTTAATAAATTAATTTCCATTTATTTAATTCATAATATCATCCAAGGTTATTTATGGTAATTTACATTAGACATAAAATTCGTCCATCTTTTTAGGAAACTGATTTAGAGACAGTTATATCTTATATCTCCTTCTCACTCACACACATCTCTTCCTCATACCCTAGCCTCCGCCAACAATCCTCTTTATATCCATCACAAAAAAAACGCAACCGACAATTACAAGTCATTTAGGGATTTTGTATTCATCCATAAAAAAAGTGCTAGAAACCTAAAAACCCATATAAAAAAACTGCACCCTCTACTCTCTAGATCCATTATTCGGGGGAAAAAAACTACTATAAACTTCATATCTCTTTGATATATCGATCTACACATTTCTCTCCCTCACTTTATATCAGCAGTGAGAGATGGCTATCGCAGCAGCACTAGTCATTGTCCCAATCAGCGTCCTCTTCTTCGTTTCCGGTTTCATCGTTAATCTCATTCAGGTTCTAAAACCCTAATGTAATTTAATTTGTTTCATTTAGGTTATTAGTTATAGTTTTTGCCAGATTTATATTTATTATTATAGATTAACTGTGAATCTGAGTGTATTATAATGTTTGAAATGAATAGGCGATAATATTTGTGATATTACGGTTATTTTCTAAAAGTTTCTTACTTTCTTTAGAAGGATGAACCGAATGGTTGCTGAGCTTTCATGGTTGGAGCTTGTTTGGGTCATTGATTGGTGGATTGGTGTTAAGGTAATGACTTTTATTTAATCACTTGTTAAGTTAAAACTGCTAATCTGATTATTTTCCTAGTTGTTTTTGGGGATAAGAATTATAATAGTCTTTCGTACATTAGGATTGGCAAGATTAAGATTGGTAGA
Organism: Artemisia tridentata subsp. tridentata; assembly: GCA_021014915.2. Classification (NCBI taxonomy): domain Eukaryota; kingdom Viridiplantae; phylum Streptophyta; class Magnoliopsida; order Asterales; family Asteraceae; genus Artemisia; species Artemisia tridentata. The sequence goes on from CP139504.1 coordinate 20,677,212, forward strand.
TTGTTTCGCTCGATATATGAATTGATGTAAATAAAGATTGTGCATATATGTTGATAAGGATTGTGCATATGTGTTAGGCTAGTTGTTATGTTTATTGTTTTTTTTTGGCATAATTTGGTATAACTAAAGATTGTGCATATGTGTTATGGCTATAGTTGTTGTGAATATAGATTCATTTGGTAGTCATGGGTCACAAATTATAGTTCGACACATATATGTGTTATGCTATAAGTAATGTTAGTTGTAATGCGAAGCCACTGGTCACGAATTTTGGTTTAGAACATACATGTTTTCTTGTTTATTTTTTATTTTATTTTACTAACTACTTTTATAGGTAATTTAATGGATATGTATCATTAAGCAACAATCTTTTGGTAATAATTGTATAACTTTGATTTCTTAGTAAAAAGTTGATGCAAATAATAGATTGCCAATAAGTGTGCATATGTGTTATGCTAGTTCGACACATATATGTGTTATGCTATAAGTAATGTTTGGTGGAAATTTGCACTTTTAAAAGGTAAAAGAAAAATTACATGTTTCATCCCGGTGGTTTACTCAAAATCACACTCACCATTTCGGATCGACTGTGTAATAATCTACGGTATAGTTTTTTCCTTACACGGATTAGGGACTATCAATGAAAAATAGGGATTATTTATGTAATTAAATTGAATAGGGATGACGAGTGTGATTTTGGGTAAATCATGTCATTTTGCAAGGTAAAAAGGGTTAATAGACAAATATGCCGCTAAACTTTCAAAAAATGAACTTTTATTTTGTTAACTTGGGTTACCCAAACTTATGAAACATAACATTTGGGTCACTGAACATACAAAAATATACGTACACATCACCGAACTTACAAAAATACAACTTATCCAAAAAAGAGAGGATGATTCTTTTTAAGACAAATTTACATGATCGTTTCAAACCGTTTCGTTGGGCATTCCAAATATAGACCTAGTAAGGTTTTAACTCCAAGCCTCTTATGGGAAGCTTACGTGACAAATTTACATGATCCTTTCTAACTTTGGGCTTCTTCAAGTATTGAGACATTATGATGCTGGATATCTGACAGATGCTGATGACCTAAAATCTCAGACTGGATATGTATTCGTTTTGAATGGAGGTGCTGTTGACTGGAAAAGCACGAAGCAAAGTATTTATGCTACTTCATCTACAGAAGCTGAGTATATAGCTGCTTATGATGCATCTAAAGAGGCTGTATGGATTCGAAAATTCATTTATGGGCTTGGCATTGTTTCCACAATTGAAGAACCCATAGATATGTATTGTGATAATACTGGAGCCATTACTATAGCAAATGAAAGTGGACTCACCAAGGGTGCTAGACATTACCGTGTAAAAGTTCATTATCTTCGAGAGACCATCGAGATGGGTGACGTGAAGATATTAAAAGTTCACACAGATGACAATCTAGCTGATCCATTTACAAAGGCTTTAGCATATCCTAAGCATTCTGAATTGACTAGGAATATTGGTTTGATACCAGCTAGTAGTCTCATGTAAATCTGTGTGTTTAATTAGTATTTGAATAATTTGGAATTGTAAGACAGTTTTATTTTCTGATAAATAAAGATACGAGGTATTTGTTATTTTATTCATATAACCTGTTATTCCATATTTGCATGTTTAATCCATGAAATGATTTATCATTCTAAATATGTCCATTGTCGGTTAACAATATGGGAATATTGTTATGCAAGGCAAATGTGAGTGTTGGTTATATTCTATGAGAATGTGGACTGTTCCAGCCAAACTCATATGTATTCACAAGGGATGCATATTGGATACCCCAACTTTAAAACATTTACTTTTGGATCCTTGTCATGAGTAAAATGTTGAAATGGTTTGTTAAGTCATCCTTAGACTTGAGATACAAGCAAGTTCTGTTATGTGTGGATATCACTTTTGTAATTATATGCCAAACGCTGTCCTGAATAAGGTAGTTATAAAAGCTATTTTTCGGGGTGATGTGAAGCAGCATCCACAACACTTGTAGTCAACAAAGGATTTGTTACTCCACTTGATATGTGCAGAAAAATACCATGGGCCCTCTCCAGAATTAATCAGATAACTGTTCGGCCGAACCCAAAGGGTAATGCAAGATGATTCTTGATTACATTTGGTATATCTGAATTAAATTCTATAACGAGAATCAAAATGGTTAAACTATATGGAATGAGTTAGGATCCATATCCATGGTTTAACGGTATCTATAACAAAGGATGATGAAAACAAGACATAAATGACCATGCTACTGAGAATAATTTATGAAACTACATCTCAGACACCTTTAGTTTAAATAGCGAGTGTGAGCGTTGCTAGACGTTTCCGTCGTTGGTATTTGTGCTATCTGCTACTCCAACTCCCAAGTGGGAGCTGTTGGAATATGTGAGTCGGATTAGCTAGTACAACTAAAGGTGTGTGAGCCTATTGGGGGCACACACGCTAAAACATTAGAATACGTTGTATACTTCACGATTAAAGCTCAAAGAGACTCGTTTGGACACAAAATGAACTAGACAAGATACATTGCTTGTCCTAACCCTATGGCTGGAATTCAGAAGGTTCTGGAAAGCATAAATCTGTCCAGGTTCATGTCAATGTGATAAGGATTGTTGAAGAGTTGTGATAAGGCTCAAAGATGGTAGAGTTTAACACTTATCATGCTTTGTTTAAGCCTTATCAAGAGTAGGGTTAAGTGGCTATATATATACTCCCTCATAACCTGCTCTTTTGGACGACAGAAAAACAGGAAAAAAACAACACCAAAAGTTCCATAATTGTTTACTCTTTAATTATCCAATCCGATCACAGGAACATAGCATTGGTTTGTTTGACTTTTCAAACATATCAAGCAATAAAGAAGAGTGATATACTATAATATTGATTCTTGAAGTTATTGGCTTTCTTTTGTCAGTGCACATTCGAACGTATACAATTTTTGTATTCGAATTGTGTTTTGAGTTTACGTGAGATACGGCTAGCATTCCGGGCGTATTTGTTTGACGTGTTTGTGTGAGCAACCATAGAGGTAGTATTAATTTGCTACTTAGTTTCTTTTGCGGGTGACTACAAGGGTTAGTTTTCGATTTATTTTTCTTGTCCCTTTTATTTGTTTTATGTGTTTATTATTTGTGTTAATTCTAATAGCCAAACTAGATCCATATTCCGCTGCGTACTCGTAGTGTTAATTGGTTAACATGTTAATAAATCACAACATTTAGATGACTTGAGCCTGGATGGATTTGACATATTTCCTGCTGAGGGATCTGCTGGCTTTAATGCGGATGCATTTTTTGCTGATGACCTTGATGACGTTCTCGCAGGGTTTAGGGTTGATAAAATCTGAACACATGCCCACACACAACTAATTTTGTTTTGATCAAATATTTTGAATCACATCTATTTAGAGATGATACTTTTAGTTTTTATGGTTAACTTTACATTCAAAGTGTTATTATTTTCATTTATCTTAAACTCATGGTGGAGTAGATGATATGATGATTTTTTTAAGTTACATTAGCAACTGTTTTTGCTCTTGTTTTCGGAGTGGCAATATTGTTTGTGGTGGTCTTAAAAAGATGAGCCACTTGAACACCTTTGGATTGTCAATATTGTTTGTGGTGATCTTAAAAGGATGAGCCAATTGAACACCTTTTGGCAACTTGCATATGTAACACTTCTCTTATCACTGACAATATTTTATAAATGAGATTCACAATCAGTTTATGTTGTATTAGAAAACAAATTGACCTTTTTCATCCGCTCACTTGACAATTTGACATATTTTAAACAATTCAGTATCAATATACTAGGATGAAAAACGTTTCTATGTGGTTGTCTAATCAATAAAAAGAAAACAAGCACATGAGGTCTTATATACAAACATGAACACAACATTCATTCAAGACATAGGTGATTTTTGACCGTGAAACCGGTCATTGGAGCAATAGGCACGACATTTAAAGGGTGTTTGTTTAAGGTTATATGTGGGCTTATGAGCTTATTTAATTTCAGCTTATATTACATAAGCCTCAATTTTCTTGCTTATTTCGACACTTATGGGCTTACACAAGTTTATGATGATATAATAAGCTTATATAAGTCCAAAAGTCACAAAATAAGCTCAAAAATTGAGGCTTATGTAATATAAGCCGAAACCAAATAAGCTCTTAAGCCCACATATAAGCTTAAACAAACACTCCCTTATTTGTTTTCCCTTTAAAACATCGTGCTTTAAATCTCTAAGAGAAAAGTTTAAAATAAAAACACCACCAACTAAAGGGTCTAATTGATCTAATGGTAAGTCACGTAAGCTTCCCATAAGAGGCTTGGAGTTAAAACCTTCCTAGGTCTATATTTGGAATGCCCAACAAAACGATTTGAAACGATTATGTAAATTTGTCTTAAAAAAAATCATCCTCCTGCTCTTTTTTAACAAGGTAATGAACTTTTATTTTGTTCATTTAATTTACTTAACTTATACGAAGAATATTGTTCAGTGTTAATCGGCATGACTTGAACACATAGTTTTTGGATAAGTTGTATTTTTGTAAGTTCGGTGATGTGTACGTATATTTTTGTATGTTCAGTGACCCAAATGTTATGTTTCATAAGTTTAAGTTAACAAAATAAAAGTTCATTTTTTGAAAGTTTAGCGGCATATTTGTTGCAAAATGACATGATTCATTTACCCAAAATCACACTCGTCATCCCTGCTATTCAATTTAATTACATAAATAATCCCTATTTTTCATTGATAGTCCCTAATCCGTATACTGTAGATTATTACACAGTCGATAGTTCGAATCGAAATGGTGAGTGTGATTTTGAGTAAACCACGGGGATGAAACATGTAAGTTTTCTTTTACCTTTTAAAAAGTGCAAATTTCCACCAAACATATTATTATTTCTCGTCCTTCATAAATAAAGCCCCACTGCGTTCATAAATAAATATTGTACGTAGTAAACTGAATGAATCTGTAAACGAGATATTCAAGGCTATATATCAAGTGATATTCACTCACCAATGGTTAGTCAGATGTTAATTTTTTGTATGATCTGCTTGTTGTGATTTAGGAGTCAGATCTGCAGTTTGATTTTGATGTTTATCTTAGAATAGTGATAATGAATTTGAGATCTAGGTTATATTTTAATGTTTTCCGGAAAATTTTTAATCTATGTTTCTGATTGGAGGGGTGTGGATATGGCCAAGTTGTGGGTACGAATGTATTTATGTTTGATTGTTGTTGTTGTGTGTAGGAATCGTGCCCATCTGTGAAGAACATTTTGCTCTTGGATTCAGAAGGATGCCGTGTAGCTGTGAAATACTACTCGGATGACTGGCCAACTAATAGTGCCAAGGAAGCATTTGAGAAGTCTGTGTTTACCAAGACTCAGAAGACAAATGCACGCACCGAAGGTATGCTCTGCTGATTCTCACTTGTAGCTTATGTTCCTGTCTTCGCCCACGATCCAATTGCATTTACAAATTTCATCAAAAACTTTTTTTTTTAAGTAATCAGTAACGGTAGGTTATGCACTTGCAGAAGTTTCAGTAGGTTGTGGTTTCACTTGCAGAGCATAATCAAGTTGAGTCTGCTTCGGAAATATTTATCTAAAATGTTGCAGTAACTATCTTTTTTAGTTACATTTCAGAACGTTTCGGCACCCAAACTTGAAACTAAACCTTTTTCAGTAATCAATAGAATGAGTTAAAGACAATAGTTGAAATTCATACAAAGTGAGTTCCTTTGGAACCTATGCAGCAACAACTCTATTTTCAGAAACGTAAATTAAGCTGTTCACCAATTAGTCTGCCAAGATAGTCGTCAGCAAGAGAGTATCCACTATCTATAGCCAACAAGGAATTTTTCAATTAACCTAGCAATATCAATTAATATTCTCAATATTAGCGGTACTAGCATTTATTTAGTTTTGATTGAATGTATCTGAATTTAAATAATAATAATTACCGAATCAACAACAAATTCTAAATTTGATTAGACCTTCCATTTCATTGACTGAATATCATTACAAATAAACAACACATAATAAACACCAGATCTAATCCACCTAACACAATAAACAGCAGCTAATTTAATTTAACCACCAAAACCATAGAGGGTACGGCCTTGTCTTTTCAAAGCATAAACAACATCCATAGCAGTGACAGTTTTACGGCGAGCGTGCTCAGTGTAGGTGACAGCATCACGGATGACATTCTCTATAAAGAAGTAAATAGTGAAGTAGAAAAGTCAAAAAGTTTTTTTATTCTCTTTTCATATTTTCAAGTAGCATCTTATGTTTGGCTTGGACTAACCTGCAGCGGAGATAGCGATGTTTGAGAACAACATTGTCATCTACAAGTTTGCTCAAGATCTTCACTTCTTTGTTACTGGAGGTGATGATGAAAATGAGCTCATCATATCCACTGTTCTTCAGGGTTTCTTTGATGCAGTTGGTCTTCTGCTTAGGTAAATCGCTTTGGAATTAACCTTGTCTGCTTATCTGGTTCGTCTGTTTTGATGAAACATCTAACATCCTGTACTAATTCATGTTTCAGGGGCAATGTGGATAAGAAGGAGGCACTTGAGAACTTAGATCTCATTTTGCTATGCCTTGATGAAATTGTTGACGGCGGGTAAGCAGCAATCTGTGCATCTTTATTATGTTATGTATTCATTGTTACTCTTCAACTCTATATATCGAAAGTTTAAACTTGATAGATAGCCTTCTAGCTCGCTGTTTTAGTAGGTTAATATAGATACTGGTTCTGGTGACCCATGGTACCACCGTAAAATGAACAGTACAAGCATCTTAGCTAGGATGAACACTAGGCCACTAGACATCATTTGTCCCCATACCTAGAGGGCTAGAGCTAGAGGTTGCAAAATGGGTGCGTCAGGTCGACCCACACACACTTTTTGTCTTCTCTTTTTTGAATATAGTTATAATGATATTATGAAGTAATTGTATTAGCTGGGCCAGCCAATAGATGTGTACATAAGAAGGCATCTTCTTACATACCTATATCTTGTTTTGCAGAATCATCCTGGAAACGGACGCAAATGTGATTGCTGGTAAGGTTGCAAGCCACAGTGTAGATTCTGGAGCTCCTCTGTCTGAGCAGGTACATTAATTATAGTTTCCTCGTAGCAAAAGGCATACAAATTGGATTGTCTTTTCCACATTTCATGGTTTAACGTTACGGGCTCATTGTTGCAGACAATTAGTCAAGCATTGGCAACTGCAAGGGAACATCTTACAAGATCTCTTCTCAAGTAATAAACTTTGAACTTCGATATCCTTCGTATATTAATATGGCTAAAAATGCCTCGAGATTCTGACTTTGAATTCGTTTTTTATTATTTGATTTTCAGTGTATGATGAGACAGTTTGAGGTTATACGAGCCTAGTATCTTGATTTCTAGTTGGGATCTTCCGTAACCGAAGGGAGCAATTTGGAGATTAGATGCAGTGGTTTCTTGAAAAATTAGACATGAATATCATCTTTAATTATTCTTGTTGTGTTTCTTATAGTGGCTTTTCATCTACTTTAAATGATTTTTCATTATAATTGGTTAATGTTTTGACGAGAGATTTATCGTTTCTGAAGTTGAATATTCTTCCCATGAGTGTTGTTTATTTTCAATAGCCAGGAAAGATGACGAGCTGAAACTTTGAGGCTGCAAACTGTCGGTGTGCTTTTCTTTAAACATCTTTGTTTTTTTATAAAAAGTCGGGGTAACGCTTGAAATTAGTTATTTTACTTGATTGAGATGGATTTTCGATCCTGAGTAGGGTGTATAACCAACACGGCCAAGATGCCTTTGCGTCAAGCAAGACCTCCTGTGTCCCTTTCTTTTATCCATTCCGCCTTCTTCTTTGCTTTGTTCCAATAGAGTAAGGCAAAGCTAAAGTGTTTTTTATGACTACTTTAACTTAGTTTCATTTCCGGGTTTATGGATTGGATTCAGTCAGCCTCATACCTTCCTTTTTATGTTGTCGTGAAGGTTACTGGTGAACGCTCCCAAAGGCGCCTTTTATTATTTAAAATAATATGTTCATCGTCAACCCTGTGATCGCAAAAATCTTGTTAATAACAATCTAAAAGGGTGTTCCTTTTCCACTTATTGAGTGGGCAAAACCCTCATTTCATCTTAATGAGGAGACCCACAAAAATCTCTCTTTGACAAATATAGATATCTCTCCACACCACTTAATTTAAGAAACGCCCCCTAAGTAACTCAATGAAGTAATCTACTAGGTTTTATCCATTTGAATATACCTGGGATGACTTCAACTACCCTGTTATGTTTTGGAGTTAACTTCAAAAATCGTCCCTGTGGTTTACGGGTCATTTGGATTTGGTCCCTATAGTTAAAAATTTCCGGATATCGTCCCTGTGGTTGACGACCCATACGGATCTGGTCGCTTGACCAAAAAATCCGTTAGTTGACCGTTAAAATCTTTAATAATACTAATATGCCGGGGGTATTTTGGGCATTTCACCCATGGCGCCAATTCCTTCCCTTTTTCTAACCCTAGCAGATCACATATGGTCCCTATGGTTCGCATTTTTCTTTCACACAGAAACCCTCTTCTAATTAAAACCTAATTAAGCAATGTCGTGGGAATGGAGGGTCCGAAAAAAAGGGTTCATCTTCTAATCCATACGATGATTATAGTAAGTAATCCTTTTTTTTTTTTGCAATTGGATACAATGTAACACCTATTGTCTAATTTTATTTGGTATTTTGGTTGAATAGGTAAGTTCCCGACTGTTTTTTGTCTCAAGATTAATCATGGAGGTGAGTTCACAATGCTATACAAGAGACGATACAAAGGGGGGGAGGTTAATTGGATTGACAACATTGATTCGGACCATTTTTCTATTCAAGAGGTTGGGAATATGATGAAAGAGTTACGGTATGAGCCAGAAGGTATGGAATTGTTTTTTAAATTACCAAACTGTGACTTAGATAATGGTTTAAGAAAATTAGAAAAAGATGATGATGTGTTGCAATTGTTGAAGTATGTTGGTAAATATAAGGTTATTGATCTATATGTTCTTAACTGTGTTAAAAGTAAGGATCCTAAGTTTGTAGAAAATGTTAGTGATAATAGGGATGAGGTACTAGAGACTGTTGAAACAGATGTTAGTGAGGATGAGTGGTTGAAGGATTGTTTAAATAAGGTTGGAAGGGTGAAAAACAATGTAGGCCAGTCAATTGGTGAGAGTGACCATAGTTCAGATAGTTACCATAGTTCAGATAGTCACAGTGATGATAGTGACAGTGATGATAGTGATTTTATAGTTGATGAAGAACAATTGGTGAATGAAGTTGAGGTTGACATGGCTGAGTTTAGGTGTAACATAGACACAAATGTAGAATGGGTTGAATCTGTAGCTACTGTAGCAAAAGATGATGAGGTGGTACATGATGAATATGTTGATTATGAGGAGTTAGTTAGTGGTAGTGACTCAGATGTTGAGTGTGAGAGAAGAAAAGCTTTAAGGAATGTGTTTAAGTTGAATAAAGTTCCCTATGGTAGTGACGGTAATGTATGGAAAGAAAACTTTTATGTTGGTCAAACTTTTGGTAATAGCAAAGTGATAAAGGAAATGGTCACAAGGGTGGCTATTGAATAGAGAAGAGAGTTATGGCTTAAAAAGAATGATAAGGTTAGGGTCAGGGCAGTGTGTAGGGGGAAGATACCAATGTTTTCAACTAATAATGAGCCTGAGGGGAATGGGCCAGATGATGGGCCACAAGTTAAGGGTAAGCCCATTAAGACAATAACAGATAGTGGATCAGAAACTAGGTCAAAAAGTGCCGCCACTCAACCTAGTGAACCTCAATGCCCTTGGTCTTTGCATTGCTCAAAGTTGCCAAATGAGGATACATGGCAAGTGAAAACTTTTCTTGATGTTCACAAGTGTTTACAGTCAAGAAATGTTAGCAAATGCACAGCAACCTTCTTGTCAAAAGAAGTTGAGGAAACAATTATACCAAACCCAAAAATTCCTATTAGTGCTCTTAAGGAACAGATGCAGAAAAAGTTAGAACTTGGCATTTCACAACAAAAAATGCAAAGAGCTAAGCAGATGGTGAAAGAGAGAGTGATTGGAGATTACACAAAACATTATGGAATGTTGAGGGACTATCTGATTGAATTAGAAAAGCAGAATCCAAACACAACTGTCAAGATTAATCTTGAAAGACCAAATGACCCCATAAGAGTTATTGAAAGAAAGTTTAGGAGGGTTTACATATGTTTAGGTGCTTTGAAAGAGGGATTTAAGAAAGGAAAGAGAGATTTCTTGGGGTTGGATGGATGTTTTTTGTCTAGTCCATTTCCTGGTCAAGTGTTGACAGCAGTAGGAGTTGATCCAAACAATGGGATTTACCTACTTGCCTATGCTATAGTGGAGGCTGAAACAAAAGATAGTTGGAAATGGTTTTTGGATTACCTTGGTGATGATCTGAATCTACACAGCAACTGATGAACTCAAATAAGTACATTTTATCACCATCATTTATCCTATTTATTTGACTTGTTTTATTATATTATCTGTGAGAATTGATACGTTAATGTTTACTTTTGTAATTCTCAGGTAAAAACAAGTATTATGTGAAACTTGGCGATTTTGGACTAATTATGGAGCAAAACAAGCAAGAAGTTAAGAGTCTACTGAAATGTACAAGATCAAGACATTCTGCTCCAGATACGCCGCATCTTACTTATTACATACGGCGCATCACTATCAAGATTTCACAAGATACGATCCAAGACAGCAAGGACATGCGCCGCATCTAAGGATGGAGTTACGCCGCATCTTCTGGCGGTGTACGAATATTCCTGAATATATTAATCTTGGACCCCACGCGAAGTTAAGTCAATGCGCCGCATCTTACCCTCAGACAGAAACTATAAATACCCCAAGACCAGACGAATTTCGGGAGCATATAATATATACGAAGGACGAGACAGAAACCCTAGGACGAATTCAGTCGAAGTAGCAGCACAAGACACACCTTGAACGAAGATACAAGAGCTGTAAGAAGGTCCTGCATGTATTTAATTCATTAAGTAGTTTTGTTTTATTGTATTAGTAAACTTTAATTCATCAGGATTGGTGGCTTGTGTAATGTGACAACGGAAAGGTTGCACTCCCTTAAAACTGCTTTCCCATTAATTAAAGTTTATATGTTGATGTCTTTGGTGACTTTTATTAGTGCATTGATAACCTCTGTGTCTAGCTGAGCGTTGATCGGGTCGCCATGCCTCTGCCCTCGCCTATTTATTAGATCGCCTATGCATTCTATCGTCTGTAGAAAAGTAGGAAGAAAGATAAATAGGATAGTCATAAGTAATCATTAAGGGTTTACTCGCCGATAAGATTAGAACCAACGAGAAAGGACTTAATCTCGGTGCGTTGCATCGAACTATACACTTCATATAAAACTAGCAATAAAACAAGTGACAAGCTACTTAACTATCAGGACAGGTCTTCTTATTGTCTCGAGTATTTATCTGTGTACGTGTGTGCTATTCGCTGATCCATGCCTATTAGTTTAGTTTATTATTTAATTGCAACCAAACCGTGCCAGTCTCTCAGGCTGAACCCCCTTGCGTTAGATTAGGTTGTATAGCTAACTTAAGATATTAAAATACTGATTAGGATAACTAGATAATACGTTCCACTCTTAGTGATCGACACTCTACTTACCATTATATTCATACTGACCGGGTACACTGCTCGTTAAAGTGTGTGTATTATTGATAAGTCGGCTAAATATAAATTTAAAACTTGAATACTGCTAAAACCACAACGACATACCGTGGGTATAAATTAGAGCATACGCACACGACACATCAAGTTTTTGGCGCCGCTGCCGGGGAGTGAATTGTTATTATCTGTTAATTTGATTAGTATTTTAATTAGGTTTTTCTTTTTAATTTTTAATCTAACCGCTAACTCTGTTGTATATTAGGGTAAATTGCATTCATTGTATTATTTTGCATATTTTCTGTTTTTGTGTGTTTTATTTTTGTTTATTTTGGTTTGTTTTTATTTGTTTTTATTTTTCGTATTTTCTGTGTTCTGCTATCGTTGTACTGAGCATATTCAAACGATACGGCGCATCTATTTTCATAGATACGGCGTATTGCGTTTAATTTTTATAAAATACAACGCGTTTAATTAATTCGATACGACGCATCTTTCCCCAAGATACGGCGTATCTGTTTTTAATAAGAAATTTTTTTCTAAGCGATAACGTGATACGACGCATCTGCTTTAGCAGATACGGCGTATCTATTATTTTAATTAAAAACAGTTTTCGAATTATTAAACAGATACGACGCATCGATTTTTATCGATACGGCGTATCTTCTGAATCAAAAATCTTGTATTTTGAAACGTAACGAAAATACGGCGCATTAACTTTTGTTAATACGACGCATTTAATTTTAAATAAATATCGATTTTTGATAATTAAAACTGATACGGCGCATTCTACTTTATAAGCGGCGTATCTATTTTCTGAATAAAGTCTGATTAAATTTTAACGATTATAAGATACAGCGTATCCAACTTTTTGGATACGGCGCATCGTCTGCAGATATCAGTAACTTTAATTTTTCGTATTCCGTTTTCGTTGTTGATTTTCTGATATATTACTTTCTTGAACAAATCCTACTGATGCTTTCGTGATTATTTCAAAAGGAAAATGGTCGGATTCGGAGAACTGATTGACTTCGACTTCGAAGCCAATTTTATGGATGGAATATTAGTGCAAGATAAATCACTCGAACGTTACGATGGGGACTACATTGAACTTAATGACCTTGATGGACCATTAGAATCCAATGACCTGTTCATGGATGATGCGGAATCTGAGTTAGAAGAAGGAGAAATTCTGGATAGTCCAAAAGTCAACGTTATTAATACTAGGAATTACGATGAATTTGAGGAATATCATGGTTCTTGGGATTACGGTAGAAGGATCCATGCCGATTGTGCTTACAATTTGCAATTCCCATGCATGATTGGGTACAAGTGTATTGACGCCAATTTCTTTCCTATTTTACCGATCAATGTCATGTCAAGAAGCTTTTACAATTCTATTATGAGAAAAAAAGTGGAGTATAAAGGAAAGAATGTAGTTGGAGCCTTCATTAATGTCCCGGTCTTCGTTGGATGTTTTACTATTGTTACTGAGTTCGCCATTGTTGAAGACATGAATGCCTATTGTGACAGCGATATGGGTGACGTGATTGTTGGAAAACCATTTTGTAGGGAGATCACTATTAGTGCAAAACGATTTGAAGGAAAGATCACCTTTCAATGTGGAAGCGACGTTATCACTTATATGATGCCCCGAACTCACCCTGGGTTTAAACATGCTACTAATAGGTTCTGCTACAAATTTTCTCCATTCCTTTTTATTGGTGATGATGACATGAAGAGAGGGATGGAGTACCCATATCAAAAGATGAAAGGATTCTACAAAGGTGTACTTGAATTGGGGCCGGAATATATTCGTGACGATGTAATTCGCAACTACATCGTACACAGATATATGGGGATCGATGGATCTGATTAAGGAGCTGAACGTGAGTCTAACTTGAAGACTCTGGAATAAAGACAAGTGCTGACCGGGAGACAACCCGGAAAATTTTTACTATTCTGTTCTGTGTCGAGTCAGTCAGGCCCGCAGAGGATACGGCGCATCTCAATCCTTAGATGCGACGCATCTCCTGCACTGGTCATATCTTACTTTATTTTTCTGCATTTTTACTTTTGACTTTAAAACTTTTTGTCAGTTTATTTTAATGCGGCGCATCCCTGGTTAAGGATGCGACGCATCTTCTATTCTGATTCGTATTTATTCCAGGCTCGATACGGCGTATCTTCTTCCATAAGATACGGCGCATCGACTGACCTGATGATTTTCATTTTAATTTTTATGTTTTATTTTTGCTAACTACTAATGTATTATGCAAGTTTGAACCTTCTTAACTTAGGTTGTTAAAGCCTTGGTGGTATTATAGATTCCTGCATTTCCTGTGGATACATCAAATATGAAGCTTAAACGTTCTAATCCACAAGAAGATGATTTTTGCTCTTATACTAATGGAGGATCATACCGAGCAAATCTCAGGGGAGTTTTTCTGTTCTAATTCTTTTATTTTCCAGTTTTTAACCTTTTATACAAACAACGAGGACGTTGTTTAACTTAAGTGGGGGGATTGGAGAATTAGAACACTTACTTGTCCTAAAATTTTCAAAATATGCTTAAAATGTGCTTAATATATCAAAATTTAAAATTTTTAGCATGTTTTTGTTTAAGATCTAAGTTGCATAGCTGCACACATAACGTTATTTTCAAAATTTGTGATTTTTCAAAAATTCACAAATCTATGAGTGTGCCGGTGACTTGTAAACTTTAGAACTTGGCTTGTATACTATTCGAGACCACCATAATAAGTATTATTTTATATAATTGGAATGACTTGTCTAAATTGGTAAATTTCTAGGACTACACCCAAATAGCCTTTATATATTATGTGTTATTAGCTAACTACACTGGTTAGTTAACCCCCGTATAAACCCTTTTGTTACTCTCATTTTTAGAGTAAGATACCCCTAGAAAAACACTCAGAGCCATTCCTTTCGTTTCTTACACCAATGTTTAAAATGTTTCGTTACACCCTTACACCTTAGCCTACCCTGTAGATTAAAATCCGTGGTTGGTTAATTGCTTTAGGCAAAGTGTGTTTCCTTACATTACCTGTGTTCGCGTGCGTAATTCATTATCTTTGGTTAGGTCGGGAAATTGCACAATGCAATTGGAGTGAAAGTAAATATTGTATATCTTTGAGTTTATTTTTTGTGTGTTTACTACTTTCACTATTACCGTTATTTCTGAAAGTATGAAAAGTATGGAAAAATTATCCGGAAAGAAAGTGATAGAAAAGTTGTGAAATTTTACACATCTATGTTTATGTTTATGTTTAAAAAAAAAAAAAAAAAAAAAAAAAAAAATCGAAAAAATAAGAAAAGAAAAAGAAAAAGGAAGAGTTGGAAGTTTGTTTTTACCGACTTATGTAAAGTTTTGTATTAAGTGGTCGATATCACCACTATTTGTTGTGTATTATATTTATGGATTGAATGGGAGTTGAACGTTATGGGAATGCCAACTAAAGGTTATTCTTTGATTGAGATCTTGTTGAGTATAATTCGTGTCTACCTAAAGCGTGTGTTTCAAGTGTTAAAGCGTGAGTTATTCTATGATACGAGTCTTATTCATGGGATGGTTGGGATAGTGATTAACCACACTTAGGATTTTAATTTATTTGTTTCGTTTATTTTTCATTTTACACCAATTTATATCCCAAATATTATCCATACCCTATATTATTCTTTATCCAAACCTTTGATTTATTGAGATTAGGGATTTGAGCAATCTTAAGTATCGTAGTCGTGGATTCGGCTATGTATTTATGATTTTGTCGCCCTTTTTGATATAATATTATTGGTGAAGATTACTTGGTCCTATCTTTAGCCTATTTGAGTTAAGGATTTGAGCAATTGCAAGTATCGTGTTCGTGGATTCGATCATGTATTTGTGATTTTGTCGCCTTTTCTGGAATTTGAGATCGATAGAGATTAAGAAGAATGATTAACCCTTAAACTTCAAAACCCTTTTTACCGCTTTAGACTTGTTGTTCCTTGGCTTTAGTGGGGGAGATGTGTACACTTGCCAAGCCTATGATAGAATATTCGTCACGACTGGACAGTTAAACGATTAGATTTGCTTTTATCGAATTATTTTAATTTACTTCTAATTCGTTAAGTGTTTGGTTGTGTGATTATGATAAAACGAATACATGCTTAAATATAAAAATAAATCCTAACATCTTTTAGGATAAATTTTCATAAGATAAATTCTAAGGTTTACTTGGGGACAAGTAAAGTTCAAGTGGGGGGATATTTGATGAACTCAAATAAGTACATTTTATCACCATCATTTATCCTATTTATTTGACTTGTTTTATTATATTATCTGTGAGAATTGATACGTTAATGTTTACTTTTGTAATTCTCAGGTAAAAACAAGTATTATGTGAAACTTGGCGATTTTGGACTAATTATGGAGCAAAACAAGCAAGAAGTTAAGAGTCTACTGAAATGTACAAGATCAAGACATTCTGCTCCGGATGCGCCGCATCTTACTTATTACATACGGCGCATCACTATCAAGATTTCACAAGATACGATCCAAGACAGAAAGGACATGCGCCGCATCTAAGGATGGAGTTACGCCGCATCTTTTGGCGGTGTACGAATATTCCTGAATATATTAATCTTGGACCCCACGCGAAGTTAAGTCAATGCGCCGCATCTACTTATTAGATGCGCCGCATCTTACCCTCAGACAGAAACTATAAATACCCCAAGACCAGACGAATTTCGGGAGCATATAATATATACGAAGGACGAGACAGAAACTCTAGGACGAATTCAGTCGAAGTAGCAGCACAAGACACACCTTGAACGAAGATACAAGAGCTGTAAGAAGGTCCTGCATGTATTTAATTCATTAAGTAGTTTTGTTTTATTGTATTAGTAAACTTTAATTCACCAGGATTGGTGGCTTGTGTAATGTGACAACGGAAAGGTTGCACTCCCTTAAAACTGCTTTCCCATTAATTAAAGTTTATATGTTGATGTCTTTGGTGACTTTTATTAGTGCATTGATAACCTCTGTGTCTAGCTGAGCGTTGATCGGGTCGCCATGCCTCTGCCCTCGCCTATTTATTCGATCGCCTATGCATTCTATCGTCTGTAGAAAAGTAGGAAGAAAGATAAATAGGATAGTCATAAGTAATCATTAAGGGTTTACTCGCCGATAAGATTAGAACCAACGAGAAAGGACTTAATCTCGGTGCGTTGCATCGAACTATACACTTCATATAAAACTAGCAATAAAACAAGTGACAAGCTACTTAACTATCAGGACAGGTCTTCTTATTGTCTCGAGTATTTATCTGTGTACGTGTGTGCTATTCGCTGATTCGTGCCTATTAGTTTAGTTTATTATTTAATTGCAACCAAACCGTGCCAGTCTCTCAGGCTGAACCCCCTTGCGTTAGATTAGGTTGTATAGCTAACTTAAGATATTAAAATACTGATTAGGATAACTAGATAATATGTTCCACTCTTAGTGATCGACACTCTACTTACCATTATATTCATACTGACCGGGTACACTGCTCGTTAAAGTGTGTGTGTTATAGATAAGTCGGCTAAATATAAATTTAAAACTTGAATACTGCTAAAACCACAACGACATACCGTAGGTATAAATTAGAGCATACGCACATGACACATCAGCAACTCCAATTTTACCTTCATAAGTGACAGGCAAAAGGTATGTTTACTAATCTTCTTGTTTTTTAGTTACTTTAAATTTTATTGGTATCTCAACATAAATACTTGTTTTATGCTAGGGTGTGATACCAGCACTTGCAGAAACATTTCCTTCTGCTGAACATAGGTACTGTCTGAAGCATATCTATGATAACATGAAGCTGTCATGGAGAGGAGAGATGTACAAAAACTTGTTATGGAGGTGTGCCAGCTCAACAACTGTTCAGATGTTTGACAGAAACATGGAAGATTTTAAAGCTCATGACAAAGAATCCTTTGAGTGGTTAAAGAAGATACCACCACAACATTGGTCTAAAAGTCACTTTTCTGGTAAGGATAATTGGTAATTCATTTGTCATTGGAAATTAGTAGTCTGAAACACTTTAACATATTCTTTCATGTCATTGCAGGCAGGGCAAAGTGTGATGCCCTTTTGAACAACATGTGTGAAGTGTTGAACAGGCAACTAGTGGAGGGAAGGGACAAGCCAATCATAACCTGTTTGGAGTTCATAAGGGAATACCTTATGAAAAGAATTGTAAATGTTTAAAAAGTGATCAGCAAGGCTGATGGGCCTCTTACACCCCATGCTGCGAGGTTGTTCAAGGTGATTGTAAAAGAAGCATCACAACTAAAGGTAACATAACTTGTTTTGTATTCTTTAACTTATTAATTTTCCTATAAGTCAATACTAAATTGTTATACTTGTACAGGTTGAGTGGAATGGTGGGGAATTGTATCAGGTTAATGGTCCTTGGGGTGATCAGTGTGTGGTGAGCATCAAGGATAGGAACTACACTTGTAGAAGGTGGGAGTTGAGTGGGATCCCATGCAAACATGCAGTTGCCTCAATATGGAACATGGCTACAAATGGGATTGAAACAGCCATTCCAGAATCATATTGTCATCCTTGTCATTGGCTGTCTACTTGGGAAGATATGTACAGCTGCAAGATTAATCCCACAAGATCACCAGACTTTTGGGACAAATGCAATGTTGTGAATACCATTGTCCCTCCTGACTATAAGCCCCAGATTGGAAGGCCAAGGAAGAAAAGAAGAAAGAGTGCTGCTGAACTTGCTGATAACATGGTTCAAGGCTCCAAGCTCAGCAGGAGTGGAAAGAGTATCAGTTGCAAGTTGTGTAAGCAAGTTGGGCACAATCAGAGAAGTTGCAAAGCACAAAGGGAATGGGGTAGTTCTAGTGCAGGTGGTGCTTCAAAAAAAAGAAAAGGTGGTTTAACTAAATCTAAGGGTTCAAAGAAGACTGCTATGGGAGCACAAACACAAGAAAGCATGTTGTTTGAAAGTCCAATGGCATCACAATATGAAGTTGCAGGCACACAGGCTTCACAAAGTTGTGTTTCACCAACAAAATGGACCAAGGCTGCTGCTTGAAGACTTAGTTTAAGTTAACTCTTTGTTTTATGTGTAACCAGACTAAACTTGCTGCTAGAAGACTTAGTTGATGTTTGTTCTTTTGTTTTATGTGTAACAAGACTAAACTTGTGTTATGTTAGTAGTTAAGTTACTAGTTTTATGTCTACTAGTTCTTATGTTAAGACAATGGCCATTAATTGGCATATGTTATGTTAGTAGTTCTTATGTTACAACAATGGCCAATTATTGGCATATGTTAAGTTTCTGCAAAAGAGTAATGGTATTGCATTTTCCATGTGTGCAAAAGTGATTCATTTGGACACTAATGCAGGTTTGACTGGTTCATTTGGACACTAATGCCTTTGCAGGTTTGATTCTTTTAGGCACTATTTTTTTCTCATTGACTGTCAAGTTCATGTAGGTTTGATTCTTTTACATTGAAACATGTGGTCAATTTTGCTATAAATTGACATACTCCCACCCACATTACACACACCCCATCTGATATCCCAACACTCCCTTTAACCATGACTTCCAAGAAGAAAGAAAGCATTAACATTAGCAGCAGTGACTCAAGTTTTGAAAGCATTGAAAATGACTCATGGGCAGGGTACTTTCCAAAGGGTTATTGTCAAACTAGTGGAGGTAACAAAAAAGGCAAGGGAAAGGTGGAACTTTCCTCTGACTCAAGCCTTTCTGGTGGAAATAGCCTTCCATCATGGGTGTCCAGCTACCATTCCACTTCTGAGGAAGAGGAATGTGTCTCCAAGAAGGGTAAAGAGTTGGCAGGCCATTTGGGTACAAGGTTGGAAGCTGCCACAAACAAGGCTACAAATTCTTTCACTAGCTACCATGTGAACAATGCTCCTGTCAAAGGTCACCCACCCTATGATGGAAGGGTACAAGTGCTTGGCCTACCAAATTACCACACTCTTGAAGTGATCGAGGGGCAGAGGTGGAAGAGAGGACAAGGCAAATGAATCCTCCTATGATGGCAGTTTAACACCCTATCTGTAATGCAACTATGAATCATCCTATGCAATGAACAATGCATCAATGTATGAATAAATGAAATAAAAGATCTAGTTTGTCAAGTTGAAACTTATCATTTTCATTCATGATGATCCCAAAATACAACTCGACTAACACCTACATTGTCTTGGTAAAATACATTCATGTTCAAGGATATCACTTTAAGACCAAATAAAGGAAAAAAAAAGATCCAACTGATAATCAACAAGTTCTTGAATCTTTTTGCTTCATGACCCTTTGCTAATACTTCTCCTTCTAACCGATTCATTGATTTGAGTAGACCAGGAATTACTTGGACATCCCTTTGACACATTGGCGGATCATACCAATCCACTAAGCCACAATTTGCAACCTATATACCAATTCCAAAAACTAGGTCAAATTAGCTCGAATTGGGGGTTTTTATAAACTACGAAATTAAAGACTTACACTTTTTCCACAACAGTAGAATCTTCTTCCTGGGTTTGTAGATGTCCATGAAGTTTTGATTGTTGCTTTTGAACCACATTGATTGCATCTAATCATTTTTCAAGTTCTGTGTTTGTTGTTTGTGTTTGTATCGATCCAAAATATTAAAAGAAGAAGAAATATAAGAAGAAGCAACTTAAAAAGACACTATTACCCTCCAAATATTAGCCTAGTCACCACTTAACTTGGTCAACTGACGGATTTTTTGGTCAAGGGACCAGATCCGTATGGGTCGTCAACCACAGGGACGATATCCGGAAACTTTTAACTATAGGGACCAAATCCAAATGACCCGGTAAACCACAGGGATGATTTTTGAAGTTAACTTTATGTTTTGTTATTTAATTTTTGTACTCAGTTTTGACTTGTTCTGCTTAATTGGACTTACGATATTGTGATTTTACACCCCAACTTGTTTGTAACATGTTTAACTGGTCATCAAGGGCAGTATAGTCATTTCATACATCTTCATTTTGTTCAATTCTTTCCCTTAACTTTGGCTAAACACCAAATTTCCGGCAAGCACCATTTTTCTAGCAGGTACCATATTTCCGATACAAATACATGTATTACCAACAAAAAGCAAATCAAACACCCCAATTTGTTTTGGTTCTGAATCTTGACCTTTTCTAAGAACACAAAGTACAACTTTACTAGCACTGCCTTTATAATCCTCATAATACAAATGAACTTGCAAAAATAGTTGCTTTACGCTAAATTGGATAGTAATTAAGGCCTAGTGATTCAACCAAACGACAATATTTTTGCCTAAAAACAATCGACCAAGGATCTAAGCATGAAAACTAAAACTTCCTAGCTAAATTCAAAAAGCCGTAAAATAATCAGCACAGTAGAATCATACAGTAATAAGAAAAATTAGTTTATATATATAGGTGGCGTTATTGTGGTGTACAAGCTTAAAATAGATAAAATAGGTACACACGTGGACCGTTGGATCGATGTAAATAGATGAGATTAGATATTAAATAGGTGGGTGGCACAATTGTAATTAAGTGTCAAACAAATGGCTTTTGTGTATCTAGTTTTTATAAGATCGTATTTATTATCTTCATCATTAACGAGTATTCATTACCCCCAATTAGTTTCTTCTTCAATTAGGTGTCCACAATTAAGCACCCCCAATTAGTTACCCGGATATAATGCAATTCGGAATCAACATCATAATCTCCAAAATCGATAAATCAATAGAAAATCCCCAAATCTCCGTTCAACATTTTTCCTTTAAATACTGGTAGCAAAAGGTGTGTAGTTGCTATGCCGAATTTTGTTTCTCAAGTGATTCACAATTCGAAGGGACAAGAAATAACGACTGGTAATTGATTGATGGTTCTTCTTATTTTTTATTTTTTTTATTCAGTCTTTAAAGATTGTTTTTTTTTTTTTTTTTTTTTTTTTTTTTTTTTTTTTTTTTTTTTTTTTTTTAATCAACACATTGTTGTGTTTTGGTTTCAGTCCGGCGAAGTGGAAGGCTGTCAATGGTTAGACGACCAAACTATCGATCTAACTCTTGGAACCGACGAAGTGATAATGAGGAACCTGAAACTATCGATCTAACTGTTGATGGAGATAGTGAAGACGATCAAGGTAATGTGTATTGCTTCTTATTAATATACGTTTTTAGTTATTGGGATGTGTGTGAGTTGATTGTGTGTGTTTGTCAGTTGGTATGTATGTGTTGAGATGGTTGTGTAAGCTTCTTACCTAATGGATGTGTATGAGGTGAATTAGTTGTGGAAGGTAGTTAGCTAGCTGTTAGTTGTATATGATTGTGTTTTAAAAGAAGTTATTGGTTGATTAAGTGTATAAGTTGAAGTAGGTGATTGTGTATTGCTTATTAACTGTTTTGAAATAAACAACTAGTAGTTGTTGTGTGGTGTAGCTAGTTATATATGAAGGTGTGTTAGCTACATATAGATGACTTCAAGTATTGACCACGTAAACCAGTGTGTGTGTATTGATAGTTGTGCATCAGTCTCATATATGTTTAGTAATAGTTTGGAACGTGTGGTAGTTGATAGCAGGTCATTCGTATTACATGATATACATACCTAATGGTGAATGGGTCATATAAGTAATGAACTACTGGTATAACTTTTGGGCTGTTGCATTTAATAAATGAGCGAAAAGTATGTGCATCCTTTGACAATTGATAGACTGTGGCTATATAAATCAGTCCACATGTGTCTGTAATGAGTATGTAAGAGTGTAATGGAAAACATAGTTTGGTGCTTCTAAGAAAAGGAGTTTCACGTTGTTTGTTTTTTATGTAATGTATGCTGTAACTTTGAAATTACATATGTGTCTGCAATTAGTACATAAGAGTCATGTCTGCAATGAGGTTCACGTTGTGTAATGAAAAACAGAGTTTGGTGGTTCTAAAAAAGGAGGTTGACTTTGTTTGCGTCGTATGTAATGTATGCCGTAACTTTATAATTACATATGTGTATGTAATGAGTCATGTGCATCAGGCGCTTGCATGTCTAGTAATAGCTTGGTATGTGTGTTAGTTGATAGCAGATTATGTGTATAACATGACATCTTATGTGTAATCTGTATCAGTTGACGACTTATGTGTATTAGGTTGTTTGGTTAATTTTGTATATAAGAGTGTATAACATAACATCATACCACTCATAAAAGAGTTTTAAATAGACTAATCTGTATTAGTTGATGACTTGTGTGTATTAGGTGTTCAATTTGAAGGAGAAAAGCTGGATAAAGAAACTGAGAAAGGTGCTAGTTTGAAGAATGACGAGGCACGTAAAAATAAGGAGTTGAAAAGGGACAAGGGTACTAAAAAGATGGATCATGAAAGAGAGGGAACTGGAAAAGGTAATTTATATCTAAGAGATATTATTTATGTGTTTCGTATTTTATTTATGATTGAGTGGTATAATTTATGGAAACTTGTGGTGTCAACAGGCAAACGTGCAGCGGCTAAAAGGAAAATGGAACCAGAAGCCGGAATAGGGGCAAAACTATTTGATAAAGGTAATTGTTTTTTGTATTACAGTTTTATTGAATGGATCAAGTGATAAGTGTGTACGTGTTTAAATATGTTGATGTAATTGTCTCATTTTATTTGGTGTGTCAGTAGATGAAGATGCTGCAGCTTTAGATAGACCATCGACGGACGATGATTTTGTTTCGCAGCATAAAACGAAGATAACTAAAGTTTCTGTCAGTAAGAAAAAAGTTTTTACCAAAAAAAGGTTTGAAAATAAAGGGAAAGTAGGATCGGAGACAAAAAAAAGGAAAAAATAGCGGTGTTCCTAATGTAGGTAGAAATTTTAATAGAGTACGTTTAAGAAATCCACCCGGCAATTTGTTTCGCGTGATAACAGAGATGTCGGATGCACAAAAAGCGGATGTAAGAAGAATGGGTTTTGGTGAGTTGCTAGAGTTTAAGATTAAGGACATACCGACCCGTCTAGCGTACTGGCTGTTAGATAGCTTTGATGAGAACACATGTTGCTTGTATGTAGATGGTAGAAGTATAGATATTACACCAGACCTAGTTAGAAATGTGTTAGGTGTACCAAGGGGGGATGTACACTTGGAGACTCGTGAGAATGCAGATTATAGGAACCCGTTGGTGAAGCAGTGGAAGGAACAGTTTGGGGATGGTGTCAAAAAGTTTTACAACACTTATGTGGCAAGTCAGATATTGAAAACAAAATTAGGTGGGTGGATGTTTAAGCTGAATTTTTTGGTTTTGTTTTTCTCCACAATTGGTGAGCTCAATTTGAGCAATACCGTGAATATTCGGTTCCTAACGTGCATTAAAAACGAAGAGGATATACTCAAGTTAGACTGGTGCACGTATATAGTCGAGTGTTTGGTGAGAACGAGAAGATCGTGGAATCGGAAGAGACATTTCAATGGTCCTGTTATACTACTGCTGGTATGATATATTTGTTATGTATTCGGCGTGTAGTATATGTTTATTAAATCAATTTTTTTTTACTTTGATAGTTAATTAGTAATTATTAATTTGATTCACAGGTTGTGTATGCCACGCTGGATACACGTATCAAGCAATGTTCTTCAGAGTTGTTGCATAAACTCGAAAGAGACAGGTTCCCAAAGGAACATGTTGATGATGCAGCAGATGATGATATAGCTATGGATGAAGAAATAGATGATGATGCTGCTACGGATGATAGATACATGTTCCAGGAGGAACCTGCTGATGATCCAACTGCTGATGAAATAGCTGCTGACGAGGAAGTAGATGATGAGGGTAAGGGTTGATTACTTTAATTCCATTAATATGAAATAGAGTGGTGTGGTAACGTGTATGTTAGTTACAAAGTGAAATTGTTTTTTTGTGCAGACCTTGATGAAGATGTAGGTTTTGAAGAGTATGTGTTTGACGACAATGGGTGTGAGAGTGTACCAGATGATGCTGAGGTACGTTTTACTGACTAATATAATTTTGTATTGGTTGTCTCGTAAATTTGGATCGTTAGATCAAAGCGTAATACATAATTTATTTGTTGCGATAGGTGATGAAAAAGAAAGCAGCATCATATCTTAAAAGGGCTGGTGAACTCATTGATTTGGCAGACTTGTTGATAGCTAAAGGACGTGAGGGTAATCCGGAGGATCAAGGGTTTATGGACTTGATGGAAATCAGAGATAATTTGTTTGTCAATCGTGAGTACTCTCATGAGACAGAAGAGAAGAAACATCCAGCTGATGATGCATACGAGAGTTGTTTTACACCCCAAAAAGGTGTGAATGAAAAGGATGGTGGCGCACAGGATAAGTCTGAATTCCCATTTACGCAGGTAATGTGTATTTCTTCTTATGAATATATGTTCTTAATTATTGGGTTGTTCGCCAAAACTGATTTGTGTGCATCAGTCCCGTGTCATGTATGAATTGAGTTGCTTGTGTAAGCTTTTGAGTTGAGTCTCTTGTTGTTATGAATTGAATTGAGTTGCTTGTGTAGGAATTGAATTGAGTTGCTTGTGATAGCAGCTTATGTCTATTACATGATATAGATACCTACTGGTGAATGGGTCGTATAAGTAATGAAACCATTAAACACACATAAATTTGGATACATTTAGATACCTAAGTAATTAATTGAGTTGCTTGTAACACACATAAATCTGGATAAATTTACTTGGAAGAGTGTGTATTTGTGTTTAATCAAGTGGTGGGATACATTTACTTGAAAGTATTGAAAAGGACAGTATAGTTAGATAAAAACTTGTTGCACGTTTAAATCAAGTTTTGTTTGTTTGAATATCAAATATGAGTAGTACACTTTAGTGCAGCAGGTTAGTCACATATAATATTTGCACAATTCATGTGCATCAGTCGCATACATGTGTAGCAATAGTTTGGACCGTGTGGTAGTTGATAGCAGCTTATGTCTATTACATGATATACATGCCTAATGGTGAATGGGTCATATAAGTAATGAACTACTGGTATAACTTATGATTTTTGTATTCCCATTAACGCAGGTGTATGGGACGCCTACCGAGATAATTGCCCTATCAGATGAAGTGTGCAGAGAATGGAAGAGACAACATCAACAGAAACCGACGCGTCTTGACTTTGAAGATGGTACGGAGTTCGATTTGAATGTCACACAGCCACCAGCAACGCAAGGAAAATGCGTTGTAGATGACCAGGAACAAGTAGATGGTGGTGGGTTTAAGACGCCTAATCATCCCATCTCAGGGCGCGGTCGTGAAACCAATACATCAAACGGGTTAACAAGGTTTGGCAGAGAGAGCCTGGGTAGTAAAGGCAAAGAGATTGTAACTGCGTATAAAGAGCCTGTGCCTTTAAGTGTCTTGGAACCGAATCGTTACCGTGCAAGGGCGCAACGCCACAGACTATTGCCTGAGGTTCTAAGGTCCCCCTTTATGACCAGGGAAGTGTCACTGGGAGATGGCATATCTAAAGTCGAACAGAGAGTTGCTGAATGCTTTTTTAGTGCTCGATTAAAAGAAACGTAAGTCTAAATGCATGTGTAGTAATATTTTGGACCGTGTGGTAGTTATTTGTTATGTAGTCGGTGTGTAGTATATGTTATTTAGTATTTAACGTATGTGTATATGACAGTGACATTGTGTTCAAGACACAATATGTTGATGGTGAACGGGTCGTGCTTGAAAGTCTCTTTCCAGGCTTAGATATAGCCAGTGGAGCGATTGACATATTCACGCATGTACTTAACAATGCAGAGAAGCACAGAAGCAAGCTTACGGTGACAAGGCTTTATTGCCACACAGCTATGCTGGTAAGTTGCCAATGATATCGAATACGATTGAGTTTCATAATTTTGTTTGATAAATTTTAGGATAACATCTTACAAGCACAATTTCATGTGAATACAGACTAGTGACATGCTAAGCTGGGAGTACGAAAAGGCATCTGAAAAGTTTTTCGAGAACATGGATAATGTAGTGAATAGAAGCGAGTACAAAACCCTTGATGGTGTTCAGTTGGTATGTATCACGTATCCAATCCTATAACACGTAGCAATTCAAAAAAAAATCCGGTATTTATAGGTTGTTGTTTAAATGGTTGGCAGATTTTCTTCCCTGTTATTCAAGGACGTCATTTCTTTGTAGTATGCATGAACATGAAGGATGGTGAGGTACAAATTTTGGATAACCTGCTTCTGCCGAGTACGAATGAGGATGAAAGATTCACTTGGTTTACCCTGCAACTGGTACGTTGTGTTTAATCATATGCTTTCTAAGTAAACAAAAGAGTGACATGTTATTAGAATCGATGCGTTTATGTTTGGTAGTGTATAACTTGTGGCTTGGTAGTCTGCAAATGTTGGCTGCAAGTACAGTTGCGGTAGTCATCCCAAATTTTAAGTTTTTGGTAGTCTGCAACTGTGTAGAAGTTGGGTTATGTGTGTAGCCATGTATGTAAAACTTGTAGGTTAGTTGACTATGATTCATGTGTATCAGATTCTCATTTGTTAGGTAGATGTTTTGAAAAGTTTTAGTAAGTGAACCATAAGTTTCATAAACAACCCAAAAGCAGATTATGTGATAAGGTGTATTAGTTGTAAATAAACTTATGTGCATTAATCTAGTTGATAAGGATTCGGGTGCGTCAGTGGATAATGTGTAAAATCTGTTTGTGTCCGGAAGTTGCGTATGTGTGTTAGTTGGCAATGATGCAGGTATGTTTGGTAGCCTGCAAAATATGTGTTTACTGCATATCGTCTGTTTGGTATTTTTAAAAATGTGGTTTTGAAGTCTGAAAATGGGTTGGTGGTATACAGTGTTTGCAAATTGTGTGGTTGGTAAAGGTTAGGTATGTGTTAGGGTTGTGAAATTGTGAACTGACAAGGTTTGCAACTTAGGTGTGTGGTGCATGGGTTTATTGGTACTGAGATTACGTATTTAACTTGTGAATAGTTTTATTGGTACTGAGGTTACGTATGTAACTTGCCTTTTTTATTTGTATATCAGATTTCTATGTTTGAGGATTATCTGTTGCACAAGAACAATCGAAACTATGAAAGAATGTCTAAAGCGACAAGAAAGGTGTTGCAATTGGGATGCAGGACAACCAACAATTTCGTAGACTGTGGTGTATTTACAATGCGCCACATGGAAACCTACAAAGGTGATGATGCTGACCTTTGCTGCTTGAGAAAAGAAGGGAAGAAACAAAAGAAAGAACTGAGGGATCTGCGTATTATGTATGCAGTAAAGATTCTGCTGTCCGAATGCAACTTGGCAAAGGGTGATTTTGATAAGGAAGTGCATGGATTCAGGAAAGTACCAGATGAAGAAAAGAAGCGGTTACGGATGGCTGCGTTTGAAACCATCAAGCTGCGTGTATCGACCAAGTTTGAAGGGAAATGAAATGATTTATGTAGTTTGGATTTAAGAAGTAGAACTAATACTGCAATTTTGGTTATGTTTGTGTGTTTTCAGTTTAGTGTCGAAAAAAACTCGCGTATGCTTACTGGTATGTGCTTAAACACATACCTTTTCTTGACCAAAATCAAACCAAATAGACCAAAAACCCGACCATAATGCCAAGAGATATTGTGTTTTTTGTGTTTTTGTATATGCAGGGACGGATTTCGTGAAAATTGAAGAAAGACACAAGAAATCCGGGAAACCGAGCACGAGATATGGAATTGATATTTATAGCCGATGCCGGGAAGCAAAAAAGTCAAAGTCAACCTTTGAAGAATCATCATTTGTCAAAAATGGCCCTTGGATTATATTTTGGGAAAATGGCAGAAAAGGTCCTTGCACTTTCAGAAATTACAAATGTGATCCTTGAAAATCATAAATCAATCCGGATCAATTGTTTACTACCACAATCCCTTAACAAATCCAACCCACAATCCATTATCTTAACCCCAAGCCCAAAATAACTTTACCTAGCCCACACCTTTACCCAACCCGAGCCCAACTTTCATTAACTAAGACCCGATCCACCCACAACCCAACCCGGTCAAACCTTTATTATAACTCTCGGTCAAACAAAGTTAATAAAAAATAAAAAACTTTACCCGCCAATGTTCTTCCCCAATATTACCCAGTTAGAACCCTAATTACCCCGTACATCAAATTTACCACAATTAATTATATTTGTACTATTACACGCGTATCTAGAAGAATGTCAGAGGGTGTCAGCAAAAGAAGCACACATGGGATACGTGGCAAGCAGCTATTGGACCGAACACCTCACCAAAGTTGATCCAAGGGTCGTGATTGAAAGGTTGATGATTAGGGATGATCCAAAGGACGAAGATGATTCAGAGAAAGCACAAATCCCTCGGATTGCCAACATGTCAGGAGAAGCTAGAAGGTTCTCCTCTCGGCTATAAATAGGACCTTGATCTTCAGTGTTAGGGGTAGTTTTTATTGTAATGTTACTCTGCTCAAATTAGTTTTTAAATTGTAGTTTTTAAATATCCTTTGTAATTTTAAGATTTTATTAATGAAAGTTTCTTTTTAGTCATAATTTGATTACTGCTCTTGTTAATTTGTTATTTTAATATCAGTGTTGATTACTTATCAGTAGCTTATTCAAATTGTTCTAGTTTATTTTAGCTATTGTTTCAAAAGCCTTAAAAAATATTGAAAAAGAAAGAAAAAGTTCAAAAATATTAAAAAAAACCAAAAACAATTCTAAATTCCAGCTTATAAATAAGCTGTTTTCTGATTTTGAAAGCTTATATAAGCTTTGTAGCTTAATGTAAGTTTTTGTTGAGTCTCATATTGTTCTTGCTTCACAAATCCCAAAAGTCAACAGAAAAGTCAACTTACTGTTCAATAAGCTAGAAGGACAAGCTAGATCTGGAAAGAGCTTGTTTGGGTTATTTTTGGCTTATTGGATTAAGCCTGGGTTGTGTGTTAGGTCCTGAGTTCTTTCCTTTTCAGCAGAAACCACTTGTGAGTTTCAAATCACCCTTTTATCTTAGTTACTGCTTCATTCATTTCAGCTTATAATGGAGCTTATTTTCTGTTACAGTTAGTTATTTCTAGTTCACTTAGCTTATACCACTTAGATACATCACTAGTATAGTTTAAAATAGCTTAAAATTAGTCAATCTAAAAAACAGTATAGGGAAAGGTGTGTTTGGTTTATAGTCATGCCTGGTGATCTGAGCTTGTTACTGTAGATGTGCATTTAGCTAAGTTTTGATTGAGCATAATTTAGGTTAGATCAGTTGTATTCAATAGGACTTAAGAGTGATGTAATTGACCCATAGGTGCTTTAGAAGAAATTCAACTGCCTCAATAAGTTCAATCTAAGCTAAGGCTTATTTGGTGTTACTTTTTGAGGAATTTAGGTGTGTCACAGTGAGTTTAAGTTTCACACAAGTTATGGTTTAGTTTCATGAAAATTTGCAAAAGTTTTAACCAAAGTTGGCCACTGCTGCAACTGAGACTAGTGATAAAGTGCAGACCTGCACTAGATCTTTTCAAATCAGTTAGTTTATTGCTTTTTATTGGCTTATTCTTTTGAGTTAATTGCATGAGTTTTGATATTCTTAGTAGCTAGTAGTATAGATTCTAGAATTCTGAGCCTAGTTTGCAAAGTAGCTTATTTACCAGCTGAATACAGGTCTGCAAAATTGACCCATATACCTGTTCTTAGGCCTGCAATCAGATTTTTCTCCCCACATGCACCTGTTCTAGGGTCTAATTAGAGTAGCAATTGGTGTTAACTTTTGGGCATAATTGGAAGAATAGTAGTTTGTCATATGAGCTTCTATCTTCTGCTTCTGGATTCCTTTAATTAGCTTTTTCTGAGCTTAAAATTCAGCTGCAAATAGGGTAGATAGGCTGTTTTGAATCTGATTTGGAAATAAGTTGTTCAGCAGATTTACAGCTTCTTGTATGAGCTTAATTGGTTATTCTGAGTTGAATTAAGTTTGAAATAGTCCTTCGCTTGATCTCTGAGCTTTTTGTGATTTTTGGATAGCTATTGCTTATTTTGTGCTAATTTCACAATTGCTTATTGTACTGTTCTGCTTATTAGGGTTTAATCAGTTTCTGAATTTATTTTTCTTAGATTAGAAATTTAATTTTAGATTTACTCAAAAATTTTCAGATTTTTCCTAGTTGTTTTAATATTTTTAAATCATTTAAATTGTTTTATTTAGTTTTTAATTCATAAAAAATTCATAAAAAGTTAAAAAAATATTTTTCTTTTTCCAAAAATTTTCTTTTATCAGTTTTAACATAGGAAAATTATTTTTATATTTTTAGGTTTTAAATTTTAGAAAATCACTTTTTATTTACGTTTTAAAATTTCGTCGCGTAACGTTTTTAAATTCAATTTTCGTTCTTAGGATTTCATGCTTAGCTTAGTTGTTTTCTTAGCATAATTAGTTGTTTTTATTTCATATTTCATTGTTCGTAGTGTAAAATCACCAATCAATCACTCTTTCACTCTCATTCACCACACAATTCGACACCGATAACGAAAACTCGAATTCATCCTTCGTTGGGACACAACCCGGGGAAAACGCATCCGTTGAGTTTTCCTTTGGAAATATATAAAAATGACGAATCACTTACCGAGTAACATTTAATCTAGTTGTGGTGTGTTTAAATGTAAGACATGGAATTATGCATTATGGTTAGCCAAGTTTGGGTATATGTTTAAATGGAAATGTGCATCATATTTAATTATATATGTTTAATCCATGGTTTTATATTTTTGGATGGCTTTCCAGTGAAGGTGCAGTGTGTTTTTGAGAAAATGGTTGATATTTTTTGCACAGGTCAATCATCAGATACACAATCAACCTGGATTAACCAACTTTCACCCGCACTGTTTGCACAGGTCTAGTTTGAAAAAGCCTTTATTAGTTGGTATGAGTTAATGGTGTGTGTACGAATATAAAGAGTTAGATTGACATCAATGCTGGTGTGTGTAAGTTGGTGCACAATATGAAACAAGATTTAACACCTCTAATGCCCCATTGACATCAATTATATACCCTTTTGGCTAAATAAAATAGCTACTGAATTTGTGTGAAATGTAAGCACAAATGGGTCGCATGGTTTGTAATTTTAATTATTTCTATGCATTTTAATGGCAAGGATAACATGCTTCCGAGTAGTGATGAAGCTCTAAGGCTTAAAAAGAATCTGCATATCTGCAAAATATGCTACTATAAAGACAATGGCCACACTCTTTTAATGGTACGTAAACTTGATGTATCCTTCTCCATCTTTCACCGGTTTTACCTTTCTTATGTACTTAATAGTTAGTCTTTCAAGAAACATAATGCTTATTGTGTTTTGGAGTACACATATGACATAACAGATGCAACTAATCTGATGCAATTTTGTTCTTTCAGGAAGATGGTATCAATTTGTTTCTTGGCTATACTTCACCAGATATTTAACTGGTGCATAACAGATGCAACTAATTTGATGCAACTAATCTGATTTTTGGAGTTTAAAGAGCAAATGCAAAAACCAGTAAGAACATTTGAGCGGGTCAAAATTGGTTTCTTGGCTATACTTCACCGTCGTCAATGATGTGTGATAAGCTGGACATAGCAATGTAAGGAGCAAAAAATTACTTGACCGTCCTGAATACGTAATTTGGAAAATTGGAACGGGTCAAAACCGGTTTTTGGCTATCATAGGATGTGTACGTGTGAACAGCAGGTTCAATGGTGATGGAGGTAATTTGGAAATTTTGCAACGGGACAAAACTAGATTTTTGATGTGACAGTGGGTTAACGGGTCAACACCAGGTTCAATGGTGTTGGAGGTAATTTGGGTCAAATCATCTGGTGAGTTAAAAAGATCAGTAAAACACTTGTGGAAACGAAACTCGAATATGTCCCATGTGTTTGTTAGTGCAGCGGTAGAGGCTGTTTGGTAGAGAGTTTATTGCAGCAATAGAGGCTGTTTGGTATGGATACTGTAGTGTTCACTCTGAGGAACATTCACAAGTTCAGATGATGCACATCAAGTGAAAAAATAGTACATGCCAATACAAGTAAACAGCAAAAGGTTCATTTACCTTGTACGCGCTG
This sequence comes from Artemisia tridentata subsp. tridentata, assembly GCA_021014915.2. Taxonomy (NCBI): domain Eukaryota; kingdom Viridiplantae; phylum Streptophyta; class Magnoliopsida; order Asterales; family Asteraceae; genus Artemisia; species Artemisia tridentata. Next base: position 20,710,108 of record CP139504.1, read on the forward strand.
CACGTTAAAGCTAAAGGAGCTGCAAAACTTAAAAGAACTGTTAAAACTAAAGAATAATGAACATATAATATTGCAAGTAAACACATCTAATTTAAGTGCCAATACAAGTAGGTCATGAGATAGAATAATGAACTATTTTTATTACGATTGAAACAACCGTTTGAAACAAATAAAGTACTTGCTGTCAAGTCTAACGTAACAAGAGGTATTAAATAGTTAAAAGTGAGTGGAAATAGGCAAAATCGAATACATAAACTAGTCACTATCCATATAATCATCACTGAACTAGTCCACGTCCTCGTCTTGAAGGCGCTTCTTCTTCTCGGGACAATTCCTAGAATCATGCCTAGCCAAATTGCCACAACTATTGCACTTTCTCTTTGGTTTCTCGCCTAGTTTCATTGCAATCTCGCTCTTTGATTTGTGCCTTGTGCGTTTCACCTGACCTTTGTTGTTAATATCTGTAGCGGTCAAAATAGTCAACTCTGCAGGTTCAGTTACGCCAAGCGTCCTTGCATAAGCCTCATTAGTGTTCAATTTTGGGGGGATAGGAACGTCAAGTTTGGCTTGTTTCATCATTGCTGCTTGGCCGTCTCTATATATTTGAAGCTTCTGAATGTCACCAACCAAATGGCTAATAGATTCTTCAACGTTGCAGTAAATTTCTCTTACTGTATCATCAAGTACTGAATCAGAGCTTCGAAAAGCCTTTGTATTGTCAACAGGGTTGTGACGCATAGCCTGCTTTGACCATCTATTGTCCATGTATTGTTTTGGGAAGTGGTGTACCTTGGACATACGGAGAACGTAAAAAATGTGGCGACACAATAAACCATAGCATTCGTACCTTAAACAAGTGCACTGAACAGAACATTCAGAAGGTACGTACGTAACCTGCATATGGGATTAAAAAGACCGTTAACAAAACAACGGCAAATACGCATATACGCAAATAGAAAAAGTAGAAAAAATGTATATTGTTACCTCATACTTGACTTGCACGGATGCATGCTTTATTTTGTAGTCGGCTTCTGTGTCACAAATAACATACGTAGAACACGTACCAGACTCTTGAACACTCAGTGAACAACAGTACATCAACGATGAGAAAATCTCATCTTGAACATCATAAAAAATTGTGTGTGTGTAGAATTCAGAGGCTTCCTTTTCAACTTGCAGATGAGTTTTAAAATCAGGCGTTGTGTTGTTCGAATTATGTGTATTCTTGCCATATATGAATCTTTGTGAGTCAATTGCAGTATCGTAATGGCTAAGAAATTCAACCAGACTCAAGTGCGGGTTGGTAATCTGCCCAAGAAAGTGGTTTTCACTCTCGGACCTGGATGTAGTGCGCATAAGGCCAGACATGGGTTCATGACGGAAGTAAGCTGGTATCCATTTAGTCCGCATGTCAAACATATCGCTCAGCCATTTGTTCTCATTCAAATTGAAGTCTTCCATGATAGATTTCCATTCTGACTCAAACACATCGAGGTCGATTTTTTCGGTCCAAACTATATCACATAAACGGCGCTTGAAATCAGTGTCGCTACATAAATCTGGGCCGACCTACAAAAAGTTAGAAGTTAAAAGACATGTAAACGTTTAACAACAAATAATTAAAGTGATTCATTATTATATTTGGATTGTAATAATACCTTTTTAGTGAGTTTTTGCATTATGTGCCACATACACAGACGATGCCTTGATTCGGGAAATATTTTCTCTATGGCAATCTTCATGGCGGGGTCTTGGTCAGTTACGACTACCTTTGGCGCAGTACCAAAGATTTTTTTAAACCTTTTCAATAACCAAGTATACCGTTTGGCTGCTTCACTTGCAAGTAATGCAGCTCCAAAAAGTATGCATCGATTGTGATTATCTATCCCTGTAAAAGGAACCAACACCATTTTGTACCTGTATGCACGCAAGCTAATATCAGCATTTAACACAAAGATATATACACTTGTGTACCGATATTGTGTGTACATATAGTATGTTTAGATGTATCAGTATACCCGTTTGAACGGAAGGTTGCATCAAACGATACCACATCGCCAAAAGAAGCATAGTTAATCTTTGCTTGTGCATCTGCCCAAAACAACCCTATCAAGGTTTTATCATTCTTGTCTTGCTTGTATTCAACAGAAAAGTCAGAGAGAAAAATTCTTGTCTACTCAACAGCTTCTCGACAACCATCTACGCATCCCGATTACCAATGAAATTATCCAAACCACGCCTATAGTTCCTACACTCCACATCTGTAACCCCGATATTTTCAAACCCGCCATACATTTCTTTCATTACTTTCCAAGCTCTTGTGGGACCAATATTAGCATTGGAAAGCTGACGCAACAACTGCTGTTTAGAAAAAGTAAGTTTCCTAGCTGCCCGAAGATACTTGTAATCATTTTCATGGACCAAACTGTGGTTATGTTTTTCATAAAAGGTGTATACAACATACTTATTTTCAGGGGTCTTCCTAATACGAAGTAGAGCTTTGCATCCACAACGTTGGGATGCTCGTTTCCGTCTTTTAATCACCTTTACTACTTCTGCGATATCAGATGATGTTGTATCCGTCTTTGACTTATCTGTCTTTGGGGGTTTCGAGCCTTCTCTAGAACAACAAAAGTACTTCAAATCAGGATTTTCTTTTTTTTTCCTGTTAGACTGCCCACCCCTCCTAACTTCAAAACCACCTTCCCTCCCATACTCTTTATAAAACTGGAAAGCTTGTTCAATTGTATCAAACAAGGTTCCTTCCACGGGTTTTTTCTTAGCTTCGGGAATCCAAAACTTACTACCTGGCGGGGTTGGTTGGTAACTCCCAACTTGTGGGACACTTTCAACATCAACAACATTGTCTTGCACATTATCAGATGATCGTGGAGTTAATGGCTCACCTGCTATCAAAATAAACATTATGTATTACAATGAAACGAACAAAAAAAAATGATCCAACTGCTACAAAACATAAACAACGAATACATTATTCGAAAAGATTATTTCGACTAATACACATAACCAACATATACCTAAATTGAAAACAACACATTAAATCAATACACATAATCAAACTGTCACAGGGTGTCACCGTGTGAACAGCAGGTTATTTTAAATACACATAATCAATACACATAATCAACTAACAGATTATTTTCAAAAACTATGATCAACTGATGCATATCGACACACTAACAGGAATGATCAACTGATGCTTACCGAGACACTAACACATGAAATCAATACACATAATCAAAAAGTCACAGGGTGTTAACGTGTGAACAGCAGGTTCTTTTCAATACACATAATCAACTAACAGATTCTTTTGAAAACATATGATCAATTGATGCTTATCGACACACTAACAGGAATAATACTCGAATAATCTAATGCAAAATTAGAATAAGCTAATGCACAATTCCATTTACAAATGGTTGAAAATTGTTACGAACAACAACAATAGAAAAGCATATTAATTGTTACGAACAAGTGTTTTTGGGAAAAAAATTGAAATGGAAAAACGAATATTAATTGAAAAAATAATACCTTGAATGTTTGGAACAGGAATCATAGTGGTAGCTTCAACCCTGCTATGTTTGGGATGAAGATGGCGCCATGGTTGGTTTTATTGAGAGTGAAATAAAAATAACGTATGAAGATTGGGAGCATTTAAGAAGAGATATTGTATATGGACATAACAAAGTTACTATAATACCCTTAAGCAATATATTTAATTAATTAATATTATTTTCTAATTAATTAATATTAATTATTTTGATCTCATCAATTTACATCGATCCAACGGTTCACGTGTGTACCTATTTTATCTATTTTAAGCTTGTACACCACATGAACGCACTTCTATATATATATATACTAGCTTATTAACCCGTGAAATTCACGGGAGTAAATTTAAAACCGTTGAATAGTGTTTATATATGAGATCGATTTGTGATATTATGTGAATAAATGATAGGGTAAATTCCCAAAAAGGGACAATTTTTTTTTCAAATTCCCTAAATGGGACAAACTCAACATGTTTTCCCAATTTAGTCAAGTGCTAACGTGCGATCGTGCGAACCCTCTGGTTTCTTGACACGTGTCCCAGACAAAAGGTACTAACCAATCATTTGCAGGCCCACTTGCACCCCACGTGGCCTTTGACTTTTTTTTACAAATGTGCGATTTCCTAATGTGCGAAAAAAAAAATTATTTTTCAAAAAAATATTTTTTTTCAAAAAAATTATTTTTTTTCCGAAAAATATTTTTTTTTTTAAATATTCCGAATAAAAAATTTATAAAAAAAAATATATTTTTCCAAAAAATATGTTTTTTCCGAAAATTTTTTTTTCCGAAAAATATTTATTTTTTAAAATTTTCTGAAAATTTTTTTTTTATAAAAATAAAATTTAATTTTTTCAAAAATTTTTTTTTTCGAAAAAATATTTAAATTTTCCGAAAAAATATTTAAATTTTCCGAAAAATATTTAAATATTTTTCGGAAAAAAAATATTTTTTGGAAAAATAAATTTTTTTTCGCACATTAGCACATTAGGAAATCGCACATTTGTAAAAAAAAGTCAAAGGCCACGTGGGGTGCAAGTGGGCCTGCAAATGATTGGTTAGTACCTTTTGTCTGGGACACGTGTCAAGAAACCAGAGGGTGCGCACGATCGCACGTTAGCACTTGACTAAATTGGGAAAACATGTTGAGTTTGTCCCATTTATGGAATTTGAAAAAAAAATTGTCCCTTTTTGAGAATTTACCCTAAATGATATGTTAGATGTATGAATATAAAATATTAATGCTATATTATGATACGAATAAATTTTTTAAACACTATAAAAGCCATTTACAAATTGCTGGTATATAATATTAATGCTACATTATGTTACACATGAATAAACAAATCATGTACCACAAACAAACACTAAGATTTATCAGTTATCATATATCCCTCATATTTTTCATATTCTTTCATAAGTTATTTGTATATATCACATATCCCCATAACATACACCAAACCACATACAAACGATCACTTTCCTTGTTATGTTCTACCTTCTTGATCTCGACATAAAGATTTCGTAAGATATCATTTTTTATTGTTTTGTTCTACATTCTTAATCTTAAACAACGCAAAGATTTCATAAGATATGTGTGTTTGTAACGTTGTAATAACAAAAATCAGCAAAAAAAAAAGTATTTTTGAATAACCATTGTGGATGGTTACTTGATTCGCTTATTTCATGCAGGTGTTTGTTTTTATATTTCAAAATCGTGAATTAACTGGATTAATTGGAAAACCGTGAAATAAATGATTTTAATTTATTATGAAAAGAAATATGTTTATATAAGCAATCGATTTTTGATATTATGTGAATAAATGACATGTTAGATATGAATTGTTAAATTACATTAAAATTATATACTTAACACATGTATGAATGAAAATAGTCATTCTACATAAACATAAAATAAATTTTAGAAAGGATACAAAAGGCATATAATCATTCTTGATATGTAATTTTGACAACATTTCCCGTACAAAAAGAGTAACATAAATTAACAACAAAATAAATAAAATCAGTAACAAAAAACACATAAAACATTTTATGGCATTTGACAAAACCTTAAAATAAATAAATAAATAAATAAACTCTTTAACCTTAACACTTGTAACATATCGAATACAATTTGATAAGCTATAATATGTATGTATGAAAGACTAAAAAACTTTTAAAAAAAAAAAGTGTACTAAATATAAACACACACAATATCTTAAAAACACAAATAACAAAACACACACTCCCTAAAATGTTGCACAAACAACTATGTTTTATCCTACCGTGTGATTATCTAAAATCCCAATTTTATGTTGTGCATAGACGGACAAAAACAGATAAAAACGTAAAAAAAAAAAAAAAAAAAAAAAAAAAAAAAAAAAAAAAAAAAAAAAAACGTATAAAAACGGATGAAAACGTATAAAAACGGACGAAAACGTATAAAAACGGATGAAAACGTATAAAAACGGACGAAAACGTATAACAGCGGACGAAAACGTATGAAAACGAACAAAAACGTTTGAAAATGTATAAAAACTGACGAAAACATATAATGTGAAAAAGAAAACATATTTTTGAGTTAATTACAAACGGTCGTTAGTCAAAAAGACTAACGGTGCAAAGAGATGACTCTAAGTGCAAAGAGATGATTCTAAAACGTATGATAATAATCCAAAATTTGAAAGTTTGATGGGTATTGTTGTATTTTAGAAAGTTCATAACTGACATGTGAACACTTGGAAAAGTTCGTAGCTATTATATGCCATTAACCCGAAATTAAAATGTAAACATTTAAATTGGTCAAGGAGATACTTACGAAGTTAGCATATAAATCTCTAATCCTTTTAAACTTAAATACAGGACATCAAGGTCTTGTTTATCATAATGGGTCTTTAATCACAAATGCAAGGTCTAAAAGTAAAGGATGATCATTCGTTTTTCATAAGCATATGTTGTAAATGTTTGAGATTAGAATAAGGAACTTCAAAAAATACATTTGCAACCAATTTTGGAAAAGCCTATACAGTTTAGGATCACTTTAACATCAACAATTGATCCTTACTGACCTCATGTTAGTTTTATGATATCTTGCTTTATTTTACAATATATCAGCAATTTGTTGAATGTGATCAATGATCATCAAGTTTCCTAAGATTTTCATATTTATGCTTCACTTCCATGTCAATAGATTGCATAAGATAAGCATGGTGTGCATAACTTAGAACCTGAAACTTAAGTCGAGTATTAGTCACATAAAGATGATCATGTATGTAGACTAATTTCTTGGTCAAGTAGAATAAAAATATACACACAATATGCATGTGTCAAGACGGATTACTATAATTTTAATGTTGCGAATAATGAGTCATGAATGGCCGAAAGATACGAAGTATGTTGGTTGGCTCCAAAATACTAATTAGAATTTTCCAAAGCAATGCAAAGTTTTTATTAACAAATCCATTATTTTTTATTCTAATACATATATTTTATACTGTAACATTTAAAAGGATAGATCGTGAAACCATATTCTCACAATCAAAAAGAAAATGAAGAAAATTGATTCAGTTACCTAGTTTATTGCTATTTGACTTTATTATGTATCTCCAATTGGTAAAATGAGTACCAATATATATTTTGGATGAATTGGACACAGTTTGAATGGGTAATAAGGTAAAATATTATAAAAGTCTATTTATAATATTTTTGTAACAAAAAGTAGTCATAATTGGAAAAGTATATTCGTTCATAACGAAATTGATAAAATTTTAAAAGGTTTCGAGTAACAAATCAGAACCATCAGCTTGTTTGACCCACTTGAAAACCATTACTAACCCGTTGTAAAATTATATGTTTTGACCCGCTCAATAACACGTCCAAGCCACCCATTTAAAATGGGTCAAAAGTTCAAACATCACTCAAAAAGTTTTTACATGCTTAAACTATAAATTACATGTAGACAATACGGGGAACACATATTTATATTTTATAGGTACAATTTTGTTCAAAATTCAAAATTCACAAAACTGGGAGAAAATCATTTTAAATGGGTGGCTAAGATACTTACATCACCCTCTTTGACCCATTCCTTCAAGAGCAGTAGATGACATTCACATTCATTCAAGTCTGATTATCTAGGAATGAAAGTAGTTCATTACTGTAATTGCTACAATCATAGCTACATAAGAAGGAAACATTAGAATAAATAAATCAATTTAGTCAATCATCATATTATTCGCTCGTCCTAAAGCATAATAGAATTCAAATACTTCACCTCACATCCTAAATCATTCCCAAATAATAGCTAATGTTCACACACTTTATAGCCTCATAACTAAGCAATACACACCATTATCTATGCAAGACAATCATCTCAAGACCTTTGTTTGGTCTAATTTCATATAAAACCTTCAAATCCACAAATTATTTTCTTGGCATCCATTGCAAATTCTCATCAGATTTTTTATTCAAAGTATTTTTTTGTTTTTCCTATGTAACCAATATTATCTAGCTTATTTGTATACAGTCAACTTAACTAATCATCCTCATCCGTATATTACAGTAACTTAATTAATCATCTTAATCGGTAGATTACCGAAACACTCACCTAATTTATTTTATGGAAATCCATGGGGGCTTTTGGGGTTAACTTGAAGTTAGAATAGCTATAGGTTGTTTCAACACGGGTCAATAAGAAGATGAGACATACCTGAATACACCACAAAGCACCAAGCTTTTGAAGAACCTTATTGGGAGACACGCTTGTTTCATGAAGAGGAATGTTGGAACACCATTGTACCCGCATTAAGAAAAAGTTGTTTTGACCCGAGACTCTTTTAATCTATTACCCAACCTGCTGCCATGACCTCTCATCTTGCCATCTTTATGGAAAATGTACCAAGAGAAATACACCTTAAAGATCTGAGCATATAGCGATCAATCTTTAGCTATTGCAATTTCTCAAGTGGCTCATTCTTCACAAATTTGCCTTGCAAACCTGAAATACACATATATATCAGTATCATCACTATAAGTAACACACCAAGAATCAAGACTGATCGTCTAATTAAAAGGTTGAAATTGCCACCTCTAACATAAGGGGTCATAGGGTAATCATTGAAAGGAGATTATACATACAATACAAAATCTTATGTACACCAATTGAATATATGTTTAACTCAAAATATAAAGTCTTACTCACCAAATCAAAAGATTTCAAGGGAAAGCTTTCCAGGTGGCGACGTATAACAGCATTCCCTTCACGATGAACCAGTGTTATATTCATGAACCAGTCAATGTCTAAACCACCATCCATAAGCTTCTGTTCTCTCACGCATTCAATAACTTCATTAAACATCCATAACTCCGAACCAGCTGCTAAGGAGGCATCCAGTACCTAATAAACATAAACAAAAAACAATTTCAAAGCAAACTTACGAAAAGATAATAAACACAACACATCGATATTTTCAAAGAATAAGAAATTAACTGAAAAATAACATTGGCGAGGGTCACGCAAAAATAGCATTGACTGCTTTAATGACAAGAAATTATCAGTAAGATATTTGCACTGCTTAAAATTGTAGTACAAAGCATTATCAGCTAAACATAACATGAATATAAGGGGTGTTTTGCTAGGCTCATTTGAGGTACTTATATGCTTATTGTATTATGAATAAACAATAAGCTTACCCAGACAGTTTATTGAAAGTGTGCTTAATAGCAAATAATAAACATGTTGTGCTATTTAAGGAGCTATAGCAGATGCAATTGTAAATGGGCATGTTTGTAAAACATTTTAGCAAATAAATATAACCATCAACTCGTATGTGTTTTATGTGATAACAAAACAATACAGATATGTCCTTGTAAAACACCAGTTGTTGTCGGTCTTCGTGCCCGGCGTTATAAGATTTCGTTTAGCTTCATAATGAGATAGTTATAAGATTTTGAGGCACTGAACCTGCAGACACACCAGTTGTTGTCGGTCTTCGTGCCCGGCGTCGCTGTAAAGGAACATGGCGGCTGCCTGATTCGGCATGGGCAGCTGATGTTGTTGTACGTGTACCAGCAGGTGGCTGCAGGTCTGCTGCAAGTTTCATGAAAAGATGGCAACAAACTCGTTAGTCACCAATGTACTTGCACATTGACAAATATGTATAATATATGAGGACTTGAACAAACCTCCACAGGCATCAGACGTCGTTGTTGCTGCTGCATTAGTTGGATTGGAGGCAGACGTTTCTTCTGGCACAGGAATCCGGTCGAAAACCGTGCATAGAAAGTCACTTTGTGTACTCGATATGCCTGCGTTGTAAATGAAATAAAGGCATCAGTAAACATCCGTTTGAGGCTACCGTCCAATTTCGCTTCCTAAAATGGATAGGAATCTAGGCATGAAACATTTGGAAAGAAGTTAATGGTACAAAGCGTAAACTATTAGTAATCACCTTTAGAAGTTCTAAGAATTGGTTTAATGCCTGAGCTGGCCGTCCATCATCCTGAGGCATGTGTCTCGTTAATACTTGTTTGATGAATTGTTATCCCATCCACGTACAAACTGTGACAATAATAAGAGCTCACATGAGTCATAACCTTTCATATTGGAAGTGATTTTGAATATATTTAGAACTGTTACCTGAACTTCAAACAATGTTGGACGTTTGGTTCCTGCAAACATTTGAAAATATACTGTAGTAAAATAACGTAGAAACATCAGAAAGTGTTCATCCAACACACTTTAAGGTAGTGTATTATACTTTTGATTATAAATTTCGTATCGATAAATCAGCTAATGATCGTTGTATTACCTGAGCCAGGGAGATGATTTCACCACGTACAACATACTCACATTTCAAGACCTGCCAATAAATGGGAAACCATCAGTACAAAGGTCATTGCAGCTAATAAAAACAAATTGCAAAATTTGTTCAAGAAATTCCAAAATATGTTAAAAAATAGACATGGGAATACATTCACAAACCTCTCCCATTTCTTAGGCTGAACCGATTACAATCGTAAACAGCCTCATCATGATAACCCACTCTACCTGCAATCAAAAAGAAATTGCAAAATATGTTAAAGAACCGGTCCTGTAATAAACCTTAGTACCATTGCATAACGCTAGCCGGTTTCCACAGGCTATAAACTCTGGCTCTAAAGCCATGAACAAACATTGAAAATATGTGACTGTTGCATTGGAGGTTCATGTGACGCACATTCAAATGTAAAGTTATCAACTTACTGTTCTTGTGTCAGGATCAGTAATCTGTAAGCCACTCTCAATCGCCTTATAATCCATCTTCAAAGCCTCCCAATGTATTACTCCTGTCCAATTAACCCATTAGCAAAAACAAAACACACAGCCATTACTAAAAACAAAAGACACACATATTCTCGACTCATTCAAGTTACCAATCAGGCAATGCACTAAAAAATAACTTTCAGCAGTGATGAAAATGAAAGTTGTCAAAACCTAACTACTTGTAGCCAGCAAAAACAGCATCACTGTGATCTAAATCCACACATACCCGCAAATAACAACAAACAAAAGTGCTCCTACACCAATTAGCCTCAAAATCTCGCTTAATCATTAGCAACAAATTTTTTATGTCTTTTTTTTTTTTTTTTTTTTTTTTTTTTTTTTTTTATAAAAATCCTCAGCCTACCTAATCTACTTCAAAATTTTATAAATAATAATAATCAACAATATTAACCAACAAATCATGAAAACCCCAAATTTAAGATGAAACCCTAACTTCGAAATTAAAGAAAAAAAAATAAAAGGAAAAAAACTTACATATTATCATACGGTATTTGTAGAAGAACAGATTTGTGGATGTTGGTGAATCGATAATGGGTGCCTGGAATTTGTCATAGATTTATCAAAATCTGAAAAAAAATCAACACATCTATAAATCGATAATGGCTGTCTTTTTCACACTTTTTTCTTCAAATTCCATATCCTAAATCCTCATCTGTAGAAACACAAAATAATGAAATTAGGATGAGAAAAATCTCTGCACATAATCAGCCAACAACATATATTAAGAACAATGAAAATGGATGCAATAAAACTTTAGGAATGAGTTTTGGGTTAGGGTTCGGATTGATTTTGGGTTTTTGATGATGATGATGATGGCGGGGTAGGGTTCTGATTGATTTGGTGTTTTTGAAATGAGGGGCAGTACAATATGTTTCGCAAAATCAAGAGGCTTTCCTCACAAGCTTTGACAGCTTTGACATTTCCTTAATTAATGGTATAATAATAATTAGGGGTAAAATGACTATTGTAGACACTGTAGAATTTGAGTATTGCTTTTTTAGAGGGGCATTCATTGTCTTTTTCAACTGCTGTATATTAGAATATATATATATATATATATATATATATATATATATATATATATATATATATATATATATATATATATATATATATATATATATATATATATATATATATATATATATATATATATATATATATATATAGGGGGACTTTCATTTCAGAACCATCTTATCTGCGAGAACTGACAGAACCACCAAAAACATACATGCACGTCTTTTAAAATAAAATAAAAATACACGCAAATCATCAATAATCGTAAGTATCCACCTATGTTCTTCAATATCATCCTGAACTCATCTTTTTTTTCACAAAAACCTTACACACGGCTGCAATATTGTCGTTGCACGCCTTATAAAAACATACATGCACACCTTCAAAGAAAAATTTTATATTTCCAATTTCTTATCAAATTCTTTAGAACAACCATGTTTTTTTTAAAGCATATATGTTGTTTTTAGAACATATGTGCAAAAATACAATAATTGAAGGCGTGCACGTATGTTTTTGGTGGTTCTGTCAGTTCTCGCAGATAAGATGGTTCTGAAATGAAAGTCCCACTATATATATATATATATATATATATATATATATATATATATATATATATATATATATATATATATATATATTGATGACGTATAGTCTACACCCGGGTCACGGACCCGATTAGTAAACAATACTAATATCTAAGCCCACCACGTATGGGCCGCTACGACGATAACTGGACTACCAGTTATACGGCTTGGGCCTACAAGGCCCAAGCCCAAAGTTATCTTCGGATGGATATATGGAGTATCTCCTAAATAAAGGAGATATATACCAAATATCCAAGGTCGGCAAATACGCCGAGGAGTAGGGAACAAGAAACCTACTAGGGTTTCATGTGTATATAAAGGGCACCCAAGCCCTCGGTAAAGGTACGACTTCATTCAAACCCTAACTCTTCACTAAACCCTAAATTCGATTACTTACTCTCACGCCGGAGGATAATCGGGGGAGACAATCCCTCGATAAGCCTAACGGTGTCTGCTCTTTTTCTTAGTGCGCAGGTTCCATCAAGCATTAAGACCTAATTGGTACGAGAATAGAAGCCCTCACAAGGAACGCCCAACTTTTGTAACAACAAGTGGCGCCATCCGTGGGACCCTACACTAAGAATCTTACCAAGAACTAGAATGACGAAACACGGAAGTCACAAGAGTCCACATGGGAAGAAAGCGCATGATGACCCACTAGGGAAGAAGCATCAAACGGATGCGCCCCCTAAGCAGGCCCCTGGGACAACCAGCACGCCTAGAAGCTTAGGAGCGTACTCAGATCTGGTCTTCCCTACAGTGGAATCACTTACCGGGACTACCCCCGCTATTACAACAAGTACTAACGCGGTAGAACTGGAGTGCACTCCTCTTACCATGCCAGAGGTGAACTTCACTGAACCTCCCAATGCGCCTATCCGAAACAAGGATCCTGCCTTGGAAACGGGCTCCTTCGCGCTTGAAGGAGTCACTTCCGAATTAGCGCCAAGCGACTTTGTATCCCAAAACTACGAAGCCTTGACTGCGCTCATGCGAGAGGAGGCAAAGAAGAGGTCAAGCCAAAGTCTGCACGCCAGACTCAACTTCGACCCCGAGCATGAGGCGTCCCCACCGCGCTACCGAAAGGAAAGACGTGAGAAGGATAGCCGCAAACAACCAGTGTTTACCAGGATTGGAAGGAGGGTCATGGATGATGAAGCAGCCGACCTCCAACATCTGGAGGAGCCTGAAGAGGGGGAACGGCGCGCCAATGTCCACGCTAGGCTTGGCAGTCGCAGGATTCAGGATAGGCTTGGGCGACGGTGTTCCCCAAGTGAAAGCCCTTCAAGCTCTGATTCTGATGATAGTCGGCGCAAGCGTCGCAGAGAAACAAGCTCAGATTCTGATAATAGTCGGCGCAAGCATCGCAAAAGGGTGCGCTCATCCTCAAGTGATTCCTCGGACAACGAGGACAAAGAAACTGGACACTGGAAATCAAGAGGAAAATATCGCGACCAGGAAGACGAAGACATGTCTCTTCCCTGGCGTCGCCAAAAGGTTGATGCGTTCACTAGACGCATCAGCGATTTTTCGGAGAATAAGAAAAGGCGCATGCCTGCTAACGTCAAAACATATGATGGGACAGGTGATCCTGATGATCACCTAAAAATTTTCGAATCAGCAGCCACTATCGAAAATTGGCCACAACCCGTGTGGTGCCATATGTTCAACTCTACATTAGTAGGGAATGCGCGCAACTGGTTTAGCAAGCTTCCACGTAGAAGCATCGGTGGGTTTGAAGAGTTACGCAAGGCGTTTCGCTTAAACTTCACTCAAAGGAAGAAGTGCGCCAAAAACCCTGTCGAACTCGCTAGGGTTAAACAGCGACAAGGGGAATCCACAAGCGCTTTCATGGAACGCTTTAAGGACGAATGCATGCAAGTCAAGGCGTGTCCAGAGATACTAAAAATATCGGGTTTTATGAATGCAATCAATAACCCAGATTTGATAAAAAAGTTAAACGATAAGGTTCCCCTAACTTTTGACGAACTCATGAAGCGCACGAGGTCTTTCGTCCAAGGAGAAGCAGCCGCCGCGGATAGCAAGAAAGGCTACTCGAACCATAGGCCACAAGAAGAGTCAAGGAGACAATCCAATGACCAGAGTGGCAATCGTAATAAGAGTTACCGCACTCAAGGCAGTGGAAGGGGAAACGACAAGTACACCCCATTAACAAAATCTCTAAAAGAGATATTCGCGACGGAAGGGGCGAACTTCCCGAAACCACCACCAATACGCACCCCAGAGGATCGGCGCATAGGGAATGGTTATTGCGAATACCATGGACAGAAAGGTCATACAACCAACGAGTGCGTCCAACTGCGCCAATTGATTGACAAGTTGGTAAAAGAAGGAAAGATGGACCACCTCGTAAAAAATATCAGAGAAGGGAAAGACAAACCGAAACCAGGGGCCAAGAAAGAGACATCAAAAGAAAAGGCAGATATCATCTACATGATACAGCCATGGCAGCGCGCGACAAGACAGAAAGTCAGTCAACAGATTTCTAAAGGAAATGAAATTTCTTTCCCCTCCCTGACTGCGAACAACGCAGTAGTGGATCCACTTACCATTGAAATACATACGGGGGGTCACGACATCCGTCGCATGTATGTAGATGGAGGTGCATCCGCTGATATCATATATGAACACTGTTTCAAGAAGCTGCGACCTGAGATACAGAGTCAATTGATCCCAGCCACAACGTCGCTCACTGGCTTCACAGGGGAGAAGATATGGCCCATGGGGCAATTACGTCTATTTGTAGAAGTGGGTGACAAACCACACTCTACAGTCACCTGGATGAACTTCATGGTAATCAGATCCCCCTCTCCGTACAACGGCATTATCGGGAGACCTGGTATATCATCTATCCGCGCCGTGCCATCCATAGCGCACGGAATGCTCAAGTTCCCAGTGGAAGGAGGCATTGTCACTCTTTACAATACCACCATACCACCCAAAGAATGCAACGCAGTGACAAATGACGTAGGCGTTGTTCCAGAACAGCGCGCCACCAAAGTCCCAAACCTAAAGGTCGCCATTCACAATGACTACCTGGACCAACAGGTATCTATTGGCGGGTCTCTGACTGACAAAGGCAAATCAGCTATATGCGCACTCCTGCAAAATAACTTAGATATTTTTGCATGGGAACCAAAGCATATGACAGGAGTGCCACGCTCCATCACGGAACACAAACTGCAAATCCGACAAGGATATCCTCCAGTACGACAAAAAAAGCACGGACAAGCTCCAGACCGTGCAAAAGCCATCCTGGAAGAAGTACACAAACTAGTAGACGCAGGCATCATGCGGGAAGTCTACTACCATGACTGGCTCTCTAACCCAGTAATGGTAAAGAAGAGCAATGGCAGTTGGAGAATGTGCGTAGACTTCACAGACCTCAACAAAGCATGTCCACAGGACTGCTACCCGCTACCGGAGATAGACTGGAAGATCGAATCTCTGTGCGGATATCCCTTCAAATGCTTCCTGGACGCATACAAGGGATACCACCAAATTCAAATGGCGGAGGAAGATGAAGAAAAAACGGCCTTCCACACAAGTCAAGTGGTCTACTGCTATACAAAGATTCCCTTTGGCCTAAAGAACGCAGGAGCAACATACCAACGATTGGTAGACACCGCGTTCGAGAAACAAGTAGGCCGCAACCTGGAAGTATACGTCGATGATCTCGTCATCAAAAGCCATACTGAGGAAGAACTAGTGCGCGACATGGAGGAAACGTTCAAAACACTGAGGAGAATCAACATGAAATTGAACCCCAAGAAGTGTACATTTGGCGCTACAGAAGGCATGTTTCTCGGGTATCTGATAGAACCCGATGGGATCAAGCCTTGCCCAGAAAAGACCCAAGCAGTCATTGACCTTCCCTCACCGCGCACACTGAAGGAGGTTCAGTCACTAAATGGCAAGCTAGCTGGACTGAACCGATTCTTATCCAAATCAGCGGACAAGTCACTTCCCTTATTCAAAACACTCAAGAAGTGCACAAAAAAAGGAGACTTCAAGTGGACCGCGGAAGCAGAAGAAGCCTTCCAGCAGCTCAAACAACACATAGCAGCACTCCCAAAGCTTGTCGCGCCCCGACCAGGGGAAGAGCTGATCATGTACCTATCTGCGACTCAGGGAGCAGTCAGCGCAGTGCTACTAACAGACAGGAACTCCGTCCAGACACCCATCTATTTTGTTAGTAAGGCGCTCAAGAAGACGGAGATTAACCACACCGCAATGGAAAAGTTGGTCCTAGCCTTAGTGTTTGCAGCGAAAAGACTGCGCAGGTATTTCCAAGCGCACCCAATAGCTGTTATCACAGATCAACCCATCAAACAAGTTATCTCGAGACCCGACGCATCGGGACGCCTACAAAAATGGAGTGTGTTACTAGGTGAGCATAACATATCATATAGACCGCGCACTGCAATCAAAGGGCAGATATTGGCCGATTTCATCATTGAAAAGCCAGATACTGACACTACACCTGCGACAAGCAAGGAGGAACTTCAAGAACCATGGATTCTATTCACTGATGGATCCTCATGCGTAGATGGATCAGGAGGTGGTCTTATTCTCACTAACCCAGAAGGAGCTGAATTCACATATGCTCTGCGCTTTGAATTCACAGCCACGAACAACGAGGCAGAATACGAAGCACTCCTGGCTGGGTTACGCATCGCAATTCAAATGGGTGCACGCAACCTAGAAGCGAACATCGATTCATGGCTAGTTGCTAACCACGTGTTAGGCGAGTATGTAGCAAAGGAGGAACACATGATCCAATACCTCGAAAAAACCAAATCTCTGATCCAGAACTTCGATAGGTTTACCATCAAGCAGGTTCCCAGGGGTGAAAACAGGAAAGCAGATGCGCTGAGCAAGATCGCATCCACCAGTTTTGCACATTTATCAAAACAAGTATTGGTGGAAACCTTGAAAAATAAGTCAATTGAAGAAATGGAAATATCCACAGTCATAGAAGAAGAAGGCCCTACGTGGATGACACCGATCATTGACTTCATTAGCAAGGGCAAACTCCCCCAAGAACAGAAGGAAGCTCGAAGAATCCGACGCACAGCGCAGCGATTCGAGCTTAGAGATAATGTCTTATATAGACGCTCATTCTTACAACCATGGCTTAGGTGCGTTGGACCTCTCCAGGCAGACTATGTACTTCGAGAAATCCACGCAGGCTCATGCAGCATGCACTCAGGACCACGGTCCATTGTAGCGCGCGCCCTAAGGTCTGGATACTATTGGCCAACTATGCACCGTGACGCGCGAGATTTGGTACGGAAGTGCAGTGATTGCCAAGTTCACAGACCCATTCCGCGCCGACCACAGCATGAACTAACGCCTATTACATCGCCATGGCCATTCTACAAATGGGGTATCGACATCGCTGGACCTTTCCCTATTGCCGCAGGTGGATTGAAATTCCTTATTGTGGCAATAGACTACTTCACTAAGTGGATCGAAGCAAAGGCAGTAGCGACCATAACAGGTAACCAGATAAAACGATTCGTGTGGGATAACATAGTATGTCGCTTTGGGTTACCTGGTGAAATTATCTCAGATAACGGAAAACAATTCCGTGATAACCCGTTCAAAGATTGGTGCGAACAGCTGAACATCGCGCAACACTTTGCATCAGTAACTCATCCACAAACCAATGGTCTGGTTGAACGCGCAAATAGAAGCCTAGGTGAAGGAATCAAAGCGCGCCTTGACAGACACAAAGGAAGATGGGTAGAAGAACTATCACATGTTCTCTGGGCGCACCGAACAACCATCAAGGTTAGCAACGGGGACACTCCCTTCTCTTTGGTCTATGGGACAGAAGCTGTAATACCAGCTGAAATTGGAATGCCAACCATCCGTACTGCGGAAGTTAATGCGGCAACCAACGATGATGAGCGGCGCATAGATTTAGATCTATTGGAAGAGCGACGTGAACGCGCAGCAATACGCGAAGAGAAAGCCAAGTCAAGAATGAAAGGATACTATGATGCCAAAGTACGCAGCACCTCATTCAGACCAGGTGACTTCGTATACCGCGAAAATGACTCAAGCCGCGCAGAAGACACTGGTAAGCTAGGACCAAAGTGGGAAGGACCTTACGAGGTCATAGAAGCACTTGGCAATGGAGCGTACAAGCTACGCGACAAGGACGGACATGAGCTACAGCGAACATGGAACGTCCGCAACCTTAAGCGGTGCTATCTTTAAAGCAGGCTACGGCCCAACATGGACACTCACGCACTTTAGAAAAGTGCCCCCAATAAAGATCCATGTAATTTTATTTTTTAAGTATTATCTAGATAAGTATTCTCTTTTAAAAACTTGCAAGTATTAATAAAACGTTATGGTTTCTAGCTAACTCCATAACACATTTAACTCTATTGTTTGCATCTTTCATTATCGTGTTTCAATATTGTTATAATTTTGCCTACATGGCGTGCATGCACACACTAAGACCCACGATGGCAGAAAGGATGAGTAAACCTAATAAACAACTCGTTGAGTAAGAGGGTTGCAAACCCATCAACTTTGGATCACGAATCCTTGTTAAACACCTTGCGCTCAAGACGTTGGCGCAAGTTCCTTACGCAACCCATGATGGATGCGCACTAGGGCACACTGTGCGCGTTTAACAACTCAGGAAATCAAGACTCTTGAATCCTTAAAGTATAATACGACAAGTAAACTTACAAAAATACATAGACGACTATGATTCCCTTCTTTTCATTAAGTTGGAAAAATTCAATACACGACTACGGTCCTTACTTAAAGAAAATTCATACATAATAATGATTCTTCTTTTCTAAGTACGCTTATACACTTAAAGATATCTTCACAAAAGGATACATAAGAACTACGAGTTCAAAAGCATAAGTACTTGGAAGTTGTAAAAACACTAAGTACAAAAGTAACCTTTCATTTATAGAATACGTTTCTACAAAAAGACTTGTACAAAAAAGCTAAATGCTATATGTACGCCTTAGCTGGCTGGAGCCCCCACTCAAAGCCGTCTCCTTTGCATCCTCGAGTCGCTTCAACAACTCTGCATCATCAAGGGAAACAGTGGCCACGGAGACAGGCACACCGTCGGATCTAGGCTGATGCGCAGCGCCTATGCCGCACAGAATGGCCTTCCCTTTCACGCCTTTCTTTCTTGCGACTCTGGAAACATGAGCATTTAGAGACCTTTGCAAAGAAATCTCTTTCTCAATACGGAAAGGATTCAGAATATCACGAGGCTGAGCAAAAATGGGTACCTTCAACTGCGCTACGTCAGGCTTCAAGTAGAAGTCCAATTGCTGATCTGCACCATCCTGCAGATGCCTGGGAAGAGTGAGCCCCGCCATGATCACGCTGATAGGCTGATCCTGATCACGCTCCAAACGAGCGATATGCGGAAGATCAAGCTTTTTTAGCTCTTCCATGGCAGCAACAAGCTCAGCACGGGCATTCGCCTTGTACCCAGGGACCTCGGCAAGTGGCACAGTCAACAACTTGGCCTCATCAAGCTTTTTTGCGGCCAAAGTCTCACCATGCGCAATAGCGCACTCCACAACCTTTCCGAAGGATGTGGTGACCTCGGGATGCTCCAAAGTACACATGGCAGCCAAGCGAAGACCATGACTGATCAACCACCTACGAAATGACACAAGTGTTAATCATAAAGAGAGTTTACAATATATACAAGTCATAAAGAGATAAAGCAGCATGTACCTGCGCTCAGCCACGGACTGAACCATATGAGGGTATAGCTCCTCATCATATTCGATGCTGAGCTTGCGGAGCTTCTCCTCTTGCATCTTCAGCGCAAGCTCCACACGGCTACGGAACTCTTCAATGTTGGCAAAGTGCTTGCTCCTATTCTGTTGCAAGTACTTCAGCGCCCATAAAAGATTACGCTTCTGAAGGTCCGCAGCAGCACGCTCCTGCTCCAGCTCAGCCATCACCAAGAGCTTCCCTTCCGCCAACCTTTGCGCAGACGCTTCTGCGCGCTCTAGTTTAGCCTTGGAGCTCAGCTGCTCAGCTTTAGAGCTTGCTAACTCAGCCTGCACAGACGCCAACTGCGCCTGCAGCCTGGAAACTTCCTCAGACTGGCACACCCTGGCTTGCGCCACCAGCTCGGACTGGCGCACAGCGAGGGAGGCCAGCTCCTCCATCATAGAGTCAAACGAACTTAACTCCTCTCCCATATCCCTGGGAGAAGGCGCCTTATCCAAAGAGGAAGTCGCCTTGGGAGGCGCACTTCCATCTACAACGCCAGCGTCCTCCACAGGCTGTTCACTGCACAAAAGATCAAGAAGCAAGGTTAGCGCACGAATAACAGTCAAGTATACGCAAAATCCTAAGGGATTGCTAAAAAATACTTACATGGGGGGAGGAGACGAGGACACGTCCTTCTCCATCTCAGCCGTGGACGTACCTCCACCAGATTTCTCAGCATCCACACTGAAGACACGAAGGAACAAAGTTAGAATAAAGTGTAACTTGACAAAAGTTCATAACTAATAACTACGATACTTACTCCATCTGCACTTCAGTAAAAGATGGGCTTTTCTCAACCTCAGTGCGCGGCCTCTTGGAAGAACTTTCACCACCACTACTAAGCGCCCTCTTGCGCGTCAGTTGGGAGGACTCCTCCACCTCACTGTCAGTCTCCTCTAAATGAATAAGCGTTTTGCTGGGAGGAGACTGCGCAGTGTCAGGACCCTGCTGCACAGGAGGAGCCACCCCCTGCAGCGGCTCAGCTGCCACCACATTAGGGGAGCCCTCAGACTCTGGGAGAACCAACTCCACGACGCGCCCAGCCGTCGCATCCAGAATGGTCTGCTCACCATCCCTCAGAGGACGCACCCCCACTGCTACGGCACGCGGATTCTCCAAGTTAACAACCGCAAAAAGATCCATCTCTGCGCAATAAAGTAGACAAAGAAAAGCAAGTTACATAAAGTATGGAAAACAAGGAAACGCTTACATTTATAACGACAGTAGGACGAGAGAAGAAGCACCCACCCGTGCCATCCGCATCCAAGAATGTAGGAACCTCTATCTCATACTCAAAATAGTTGCGACTGATGCCCATATGCACCAGGAACGCTTCCGGATATGGTTTGATGGGAATGCGGTTCTCATCAATGACCGCCGCATGATCCGCGTTATACCATGTCTCCGGGGGGCGCTCATCCTTGGGCAGAGTAGCACGGGTGTAAAATGGAAAGTTGGAAGGAAAGACGGCGGCGTCAACCCAAAAGAATTTCTCCCTCCAGTCCTTGAGTTTATCTACCTTCTTCACATAGCATTGTAACTTGCCTACGCGCTTAGAGAAGGTAACCCACCCATTTGACCACGTTGCGTGATAAAACGCGCGGAATAATTGGAGGGTCGGGTGAATCGCTAACAAGCGACAATTCACCTCAAAATTGGCGATCTTCCCAGCACCAATACAGTGCAATTGGGAGATGTGGAGCTCGTAATAATTGAGTATATCACTCAAGAGCACGGAAATGGGTACGCGCTGATTCGCCCACTCGAAAAAGCGCGTATATAACCCCACCTTCCCTGCGGGGAAATTCGCGATGGTGTCATTTGGACCTGGCACCTCTGGGTGCAGATCATAAGGGATAAAATAATCCGAGGCGAACTGATTCAGTTCCTCTTCGGTTATATCAGAAGTGAAATCCTGGAGTTGCAACACCATTTTTGTGTTTAAGATTGTGCGCACGCGCTATTACCTTCGAATTATAGTTCTTTGATAGCGGATTCAAAGATGTAAAAATGGTGGAAATGTAATTTTTTAACTGTGGATATCACAGCGAATGGAGGCGGTAGCTTATATAGTTTTCCACCCACCACAGATGATTGACACGTGTACCCCACTAATTCAAATCGTGTGGCTGGGAGAGCTGACGGTACAGGACAAGTGGATAACTTCTCCACTTCCCAAGGTACCCGAATTGCACCTTTTTTGGACTAGATACATCATACGTGCGTTGTTGGCGGTAAATTTTTTAAATCTTCCCGCGTACGCGTGGGGAATAATTTCGACGTCTTTAGTCTAGCATCCGCAGGTTTTACCCTGCGCACACTAGACTGGGGGGACATGATGACGTATAGTCTACACCCGGGTCACGGACCCGATTAGTAAACAATACTAATATCTAAGCCCACCACGTATGGGCCGCTACGGCGATAACTGGACTACCAGTTATACGGCTTGGGCCTACAAGGCCCAAGCCCAAAGTTATTTTCGGATGGATATATGGAGTATCTCCTAAATAAAGGAGATATATACCAAATATCCAAGGTCGGCGAATACGCCGAGGAGTAGGGAACAAGAAACCTACTAGGGTTTCATGTGTATATAAAGGGCACCCAAGCCCTCGGTAAAGGTACGACTTCATTCAAACCCTAACTCTTCACTAAACCCTAAATTCGATTACTTACTCTCACGCCGGAGGATAATCGGGGGAGACAATCCCTCGAAACGCCTAACGGTGTCT
Source organism: Artemisia tridentata subsp. tridentata (assembly GCA_021014915.2). NCBI lineage: Eukaryota > Viridiplantae > Streptophyta > Magnoliopsida > Asterales > Asteraceae > Artemisia > Artemisia tridentata. The sequence goes on from CP139504.1 coordinate 20,733,141, forward strand.
GCTCTTTTTCTTAGTGCGCAGGTTCCATCAAGCATTAAGACCTAATTGGTACGAGAATAGAAGCCCTCACAAGGAACGCCCAACTTTTGTATCAACATATATATATATATATATATATATATATATATATATATATATATATATATATATATTTTGCGGATTAAATTATGTGCTGCATGTCATATTGACAAGAGATGTAATGAACCAAAAGTAGTCTCAACCTGAAAAAGCAGGCTAAAACACATTTTTGACTTAACTCTAAAACAAAGAATCAACCAAATGTCCTTTCTCAGATTGGTTTATTAATTGTGCCCAGACCAAGTCTGATAAACCCATGTACTCAACTTTTTTTTTTTTTTTTTTTTTTTTAACCATGGTTTCCGACCTTTTTGCCGACTAATCCACACATAACATTCAAAAATGCTATGTAAAAGGCAGAGAATGATCAAGGAAGTCAAGACTTGCTGTCATTTCTTCAATATAAACTAGAACAATATAAAAGTCAGATTCGACACTTGCATCACCATCGAAAACTATAAATTACTTGAGGACGAAAGAGGAACATCAACGAAGGGGAAAAAAAACAAAGTAAAAAAGCGGCACATAAAAGTAAAAAAGTCAAAACTAACGAAAAATTAGCACGCACGCATGTTCCTACATCAAACTAACTGAACCAACACCATAAGACACTGGTAGTAGAATACAACCTCTCTGAAGGTACAGGGCAGCGGCAGCTAAAACCAAGTATTCTTTATCATCGATTATTTCAAGCTTGAATTTAAGCCCACTTTCAAACTCATTACAAGACCCTGAAAAACCCGAGTCAGGTATGAACCGCCTGATTAGTAGCTGTTTTACCAAAGCTGTTGTGACTGCTGCTGTGGTTTTGGCTGGCCTTGGGATCCACCAACAAGCGACCCATCCCTAGGGTTCTGCTGCAGTTGATGATCCTGTGAGATCCCCGTCTGGGATTGGTAGTAATTTGGATAGTTGAAAGCGGCTCCACCATAGCTCTGTGAAGGCTGCTGCTGTTGCTGCTGACCTTGCCTGTACCCACTTGGCTGCTGCTGATTTTGACCCTGAAAACTGTAATATGTGTTGGTTGGCACAGCTCTGGAACCAGCTCCTTGAACCCACATTGCTGAGTTATCGTTCTGGAAATGTTGCAGGAATACACGTCATTAATTAGAAAATAAGGGCATCATGGATCCAATCTCATGAAGAAACAAGAAGCCCGTTTACTTATGAATGGGGCTATTAAAGTTATTTTTATCCCGAACACGTAAAATTTTAAAAAAAGTTGGCTAAAAAACAGGTCAACTGGAAGAGTGTCTCCGATTGCATTTTGGGAAAATTATCTGATTACAGTGTTCGCAAAACGAAATAATCAGAAAATAGTGCTTGGCAACCGATGCGAAAAAAAGTTATCATGAGAGAAATAAGGCAATTTTGAAAAGGCAGGTCGAGGCTTTACCAATACAGGCCATCATGCAAACGCAACCCCATACACCCCCTTGTTTAGAAGGCTTTATGGGAAAAAGTATACTTAACTCTCAACTCATTTGACCTGTTTCTTTCTCAACTAAATTTTTTAATTTTCTTTTGGGTTTCACACATTTGACATGGCAAAAAACATAGCCCAAATACCATTTACAGAAAAACAGGTCAGAATAGCCACTTCTTAGCATTTCATAGAAAGACAGACTCGTTTTTGTGCGGTTAAATAAAAAAATGATACCTGCTGCTGCTGCTGCTGCTGAAGAGAGAGTAACTGACTCTCTTTGTAATGGTTGGCCAATACATCATCATAACTTAATGTAGATCCAGCAGGGCCTGCAGGTTGATTAACTTGATAGTTCCCAGGAATTGCAGTAGAATTGCCATAAGATCCATAACCTGAAGGAACGGCTGCAGAGTACTGAGGCAAACTGCTTACAGAAACGCTATTTTTGTATTGAGGGAGAACGGCACCCAACTGTTGATGATAAGTGCTATTTCCAGCAAATGCTTGCAGAAAACCAGACGGCATGTATGTGTAACTTTGAGGTAAGAAACCAAGGACGATTCCCTTCTAATGATGTCCAATCGCAAGTTGGAGCATGTCGTTCGCATGAAGAACAATCCCCTTCACAAGAACTATTCCCTTTTTATTAGTAGCAATCCTGTGATCAACTGCGTGAACCTGCGAGTACTGGAGTTGCTTAATGTGCATATAAGTGAAGAGGTACTTCATAACTTATTATCTACTTGTAAGTTACTTGAAAAGATCAACCTTAAGTTGCCTGAGGAATTGGAGAATATCAAGGTGAATAACCTCCGTTATCTTCACGAGTTAAAATTAGCTTCATTAAATCGAAATGATATATTGGAAATTCACGATGTCCCAAGTCTTCGCTCGTTTTCATATGACGCGGGATTGATAGTATATCCGCCTGTAATTTCTAATATGGATTTAGTAAGGAGCTTGAGAGAGCTACATTTAGATGGTGTGATCATGACTGATGCATTTTCCGACATGATCAATTCCAAGTTCCCTCTTCTCGAGAGTTTGACCCTTGATATCCCTAGTTGTAGGTTGGAAATCTTGGATTTCAATTGTGTAGCGTTGAGGAGATTGAAAATACGACTGATTGTAGCCATGCAAACCAAGGTACAACTTTATGCTCCAAAATTACTTATTTTCCGTTACGAATGCATCAGGTTTCCTAGTTTCTTGTTCCCAGCCGGCGCACCTGAGCATATTGAGCTAAGTATGGCGTTCAAGTATCCAATAGATCATACGTTTATTGTAAAGTTGAGGGAAACACTCAATTTATCAAGCAAGTTTAGCATTGAAATAAAAAGTCATGTATCTACTATTATGGTACCATTCGACATTAATGATGTGAGAACAAGGATCCCGTTTCCGGCTACAAATGTTGAAAAACTCTTGTTTGTGAAATCTTCACGTAAGTACTTGTGGGACACGTCACTGCTCATTGATGTATTTTTTTCAATATGCCCGCCCAATTGTGTGGAGGTAAATTGGCTCTTGACGCAAAAAGTCGCTAATTACTTGTTGGCGATGGAAAAGAAGACTGGAAAGGCGTATTGGCCACAAGTTGCAGTCAGACATACTGAAGATGTAAAATGGGAAGCCTTGTCAACTTCTTCAATAAGGTTACTTAAAGAATGGTTTCGCTGTGAGTTTAAAATTAATTGGTGCTTTCCATAGAAGTTGTTCATGTTCAATTCATTTGTATTTGTTTGATCCACTGTTTCGCTTTACTGACATTGTATTTGGTTAATGTAGTATTTGCTTTATTTATTACTAAAGTTATGATATTTTATTTTGCTAAATACGTCGTAAATAATAAATAATGTAGTTGAGTCTTTCATACTTTTTTTTGGTGAAAAGGTGAACAGACATCTAATGAAGGAAAAGGAAAATGGTTGGACATGCCCAGCCCACACCATGATGCAACTACTAGTACACTTGATAGCAAACATCAACCATCCCACATCGGGTACAAAACATTAGTTCTCTCACAAACTGAAACGGACATCTAATGAAGCAAACATCCACTCATGCAGTACACAACAACAGCTATTCTTTTCCAATGTTCACCTTTATTCACGAGCAAGGTTGGATCAAATGGTTAACACCTTTGTCTCTTGATACAGAGGTCAAGGGTTCGATCCTCATCCCTTGCAAGGCCGGAGGTCTTTTTCTACCTTTGGTAGAACCGGAAGCAGCCTCTCTACCTTAGGTAGGGGTAAGGCTGTCTACGTCTCAACCTCCCCCATACACCGTGGAAGACGGTATTGGGAGTTACTTTACTGGTTTTTAAGAGATAACCATATGTCGTTCAACCATCATCAACAATAACATATAACATCCCTTACTAGGCCTCATCATATAGACTATAGCATCCCGACTCTCCAACGAAGGGCTATACGTACGCAACTGACTACATTTCCTGACCATTTACCCTCAAACCATACATAGTAGCTTCATCCTCACTACATAGAGCAGATTTCATCATCACACTGTCCATCTGCCTTTTAATACCATATCCAAACACCCTTTTAAACAGGGGATACGAGCTTATTGTTTAGTGTGATAAGTTAGATCTAAGGTGATTTGCTTTTATTTGACACTAGCAAAAACAAGATTGGCCAAAGCAACAATAAAGTCAGGTTAGAATGTACACGCGCATGTTGAATTGAATTTGCTTGTTTCGATAATATGTTTTATATCTAGAGCTATTTGGAATTGAAACCATTATTTAATTGTTTGGACAAGTAATTGTTAAACTTGGTTCCAATTTATGATTTGGAGACACATATTAGTTTATGAAAATTGGGATTTTGAACCAAGTTTTATTTGGCTTCGGTATTGGTTTTCCGATTTGTGTTTTGTTTGGCAATTAGATATTTGTTGGTTCTGTTTGGTGGACTAGTTTGGTTTATTATGGCTACTTGTAAAAATGAATCACGGTTGGATCCGTTAATGTTTGAGCAGTTTATAAAGTTCATAGGCATGTATGAGCAGTTTCAGATATATTTAGACATGTTGGAGCAGTTTCGAAAGTTCCTTGCCATGTTATGTCAGCCTCATCTGGTAAAGAATTTTCTAAATGGATTTTAGATTCGGGTGCCACTAATCACATGTCTCATATTTTGTCCCAATTTATTTCGTTGACTCTTGATTCTTCAAAGTCAATAATGGCTGCTAATGGCGACTTTATGCCATTAGAGGGTGTTGGTTCTATTGATACACCATCCGTGTTATTATCAGATGTTTACTATATACCGAACCTGTTAGCATTAAAGAAAAGTGATGGTCATTCTTGTATTTATAACTTCGTGTCGTATATTAGAATTATGCAATAGTTTAAGTTAGTGGGCTCGTGGACTAAGCTAATAGGTTAGAAGATATGTATAAGTTAGTCATTTTAATCCTATTGTAATCTAAGTCCAGTTCAAGTCTAAACCGAGCCAATAGAAAGCCCATTAGGGCATTTGTTACTTTTTCTCTAGTCTTAACGCCATACATATCTATTGCCACCATCAACCGTGCTTCATAAATAGTGATAGGGTTGATATATCTAAGGTCTTACAAGTGGTATCAATCGCCTAACAATAATTTAGGAAGTTTTTGAGTTTTGGTTGTCACGTTTTCTACACTTTTCTACTCGTTATTTTCTTAAAAATCTTTACTTTTCTTGTTTTTTTGTGGTTTTAGCACTTTTTTTTTTTTTTATTACAAATAGTGTTATAAATCTCTTGTCACAAGAAAGTTTCAAGCTTTTTTATTCAAATTTGAGTTTTGGATTCGTACTTTTCATGTTCTTGCAAATTTCGAATAAGCTTATTAGGTATGAAAAGTGTTAAAGTTTGCAACTTTCTTTAAGTTTAGTTGTACAAGAAAATCTTGGCTAGGAACATTTCTTGGTCGATTTTTAATGTTTTGAAAAATCTGGGAAAAATTCGAATAGTTAAACCCTAAACTTTCTAATAGTCAAAACTCTAAAATTTCGAATAAGCATACACGACAGTTTCTTCAGGATTCGTAGATTACTCAGTGTTCTTCTTTCTTTTATAAGTGAGAAAAACACTTAGACTTGTGGTAAAACTTCTAATTTGTACTAATTAGAAAGTTGCAAAATTTCGAATAGCTGAAAATTTCGAATAGCAAATATTTCGAATAACGCTCAAAATTTTGAATAGTCAGAAAATTTTGAATAGGCAGAAAATTTCAAATAGTGAATGTTTCGAATAGGCAGAAAATTTCGAATAGTGAAAGTTTCGAATAGTGCTTTTTTCGACAACACTTCAAAAGGCTATAATTTTGAACCGTAACTCCATTTTCGACATACTACCTATCAAATCGAACGTGAGACCGAGGAGAACGACACGTTGAATCCACTAAAGTTCATTCAACACAACATTCGAGGCCCAAAAACGCTCAGAAACGAAGTTATCAACGTTTTTAAGTTTTAAGACCAAATTTTCACTACCACAAAGGAACTTTACTTTCACCAAACTCAACTCCTATTTCATTGAACCAATCCAAGATCAACTTTATCATACATCAATGGCAACCCAGCAAGATATCCATGTAGCCGGTGCAGAGAACCGTCCTCCTGTGCTTGAAAAAGGTGGGTATCTTTCATAGACAAGCCGCATGCTTCGTTACATCAAAACCAAGACTGATGGTAAACTCATGCTCTAATCCATTCAAGAGGGTCCCTTTAAGCCAAGACAAATCCAAGATCCCGGAGATCCCAATGCAACACCTCCTGCTCTACCATTCTTTCATGAACAAACAGAAGCAGAATACATAGATGATGACCGGAAGCAAATCGTAGCTGATGATATGGCAATGCACCTAATCCAACTAGGATTACCTCGAGAGATCTTCGCTGCAGTCGACAGCTATGAAACTGCATATGCAATGTGGGAACGAGTTAGGAGGCTATGTCATGGAACAGAAATTGGGCAACAAGACGTTGAAAACAAGCTACTAACTGAATGGGAGAAGTTTACATCCACTCCTGGTGAATCCATTGAATCCTACTATACCAGTTTCTGCACTTTAATGAATGAGCTAATCAGAAACAAGTTGACACCAAGAACAATCGCGAGCAACATCAAGTTCATCAACAATCTTCAAGAAGAATGAGGATGATACGTCACTATTGTCAACCAAACAAAGGATTTGCATCAGGTGAATTATGATCAGCTCTAAGATTTTCTGAAGCAAAACTAAGCTGAGGCTAATGAAGTAAGGAAATAAAGACTGGCAAAGAATCATGATCCTCTCGCACGCATTGCTAACACACCGACACCTTTACCAGCATGCACAAAAATTATCAAGTATCACTTTCGTGTTCACCACACCTCATAGGCTCACCCTATAATTTTGCTACAACAGTTCAACTTTACCTAATGCATTGAGCTTTCAAATGGTCTGACTCAACTCATCATTGGAGGATTTCATAAGTAGTATACTTGAATATAATTTATCCTAACTAAACATCAATCTGTCCGGCCAACTCAAAGTACTTTAAAACATTGTGACCATTGCCAAGTAGAAGGTTTAGTTTAAAACCATTTGAATGTCACTTGCAACTAAAACTACTCAGATTCAAACCTTTTCAAAGAACATTATTTAAAGAAACACACCATTTATTGGAATTGCATTAAAGTAAAAAACATTATTTAAAGAAATTGAAATTCCATTATTAATAAATGTGTGAACAAAACCATTATCCCATAACAAAGAAACTGAAATGACACCCCTAATAATAGAAGGTGCATAATGACAATTATTCAAAACTAGTATTAAACCCGAAGGTAAGACTAAATCGAATGTCCCTATGGCTTCAACCGCTGCACGTATGACATTGCCTACGTACAAGTATCTTTCTCCATAGTCCAGCTTCCTTGCTCCTCTAAGTCCCTGTGATGTGTTACAAATATGAGTACCACATCTCGTATCATATACCCAGGAATTATCTTACGAGGAAAAGAAAATAATTCAATCATAAAAATACCTGAAGTGCACGCGACATTCCCAACCTTCTTATTTTTATTCTGACGCAACTCCTCCAGTAACAATGGACAGTTCCTCTTCCAATGTCCTGGAGTGTTGCAGTGGTGACAAGCAGCCAACTCCTTCTTGGGATTCTCCTTCTTCTTAGGAGGATTCTGCTTCTTAGGCATTTTTTGGTAGGTCACAACTTGTTAGCCCTTTACATTGCCTTTACCCTTCTTGTTTGCTTGTTGCGGTTTGTTGGGCTTAGTAATCCTACCACCTTGTATTGCTAATACTGCGGGTGTAGGTGCCTTCTTTGACAATCCTTTCTCAAAGTCAACGAGCATTGCATGTAACTCACTGATTGTCTTCCCCATGTAATGCATATTAAAATTGTGCACAAAATCACCAAATAAATCCTGGTTAAGGGATCGATTGATAAGGCCAACACATACATCTTGCACATAACCACAGCCGAGTCGTTCCAATTGGTCCAGATAGCTTTTCATTTCCAATACATGAACACTCACTGGTTTACTAGCATCCTGCTTACAACCATGCAGAGAATCTATCAATTCATACAACTCTGCAGTAGGTGGTTTCTCAAACATACGTTTGAGTTCATTGATCATGTCCATGGGACCATAGTTCTCAAATTACTTTTGCAATTGAGTGTCCATCCCAGCTAACATAATACAAGCCACATCATTGTGCTTCTCATACTCAATGTTATAAGTTTCATGGTCTGCATTAGATGCAGTACCAGTAGGAGCAGTAGGAAGAGGCTTACTAAGATAATCAATTCTCTTGGCCATTCGCAGAACAATTCTCAAAGAACGATACCAATCATTGAAATTATTTGTACAATCAACTTTTCTCTTTCAAGCATTTGCTTGAAAGCATAACTCATATTATTCATAGTAATGTTTTCGGGTAGAGCCATTTCTACAGAAAAAAATTCAAAAGTTAGTACTTTCGATAATAAAACCTTTCAAAAAAATTAAATACCCATGGTAAATAGCATTTAACCATTTAATTTTCACTGAAAACTAGGATCCAAATTGACATAGTTTCATCACATCAGTTGATCTGCTAGTAATGAAAGTATTCAATAAGGTACGAGTCGAACTCAATTGCCAATCTCAAATTGCAATTCCTAGAAATTATGGGATTTACATATTTGCCAACTTCAGTTGCAATGTAAGCATGTTTTATCCCCATCTCATGCTTTAAGTGTCAAGGTCTCACTTACAACTTAATTAAGTCGTCTAATTTAGAAACTTGCAAATTAACATAGTTTCATTACATCAGTTGATCTGCTAGTAATGAAAGTATTTAATTTACCTTGTCATTAATATCTATGTCAACGTCTCACTTACACTAGATATTAACTCCAAGTGTCTCTTATAATTAGATAGCATGGACTTAAATTTTTGGGTATTTATTTTGATGTGTGTAATCAAAAATATGTACAAAGATGTCATGCATTCATCTTGTAACATATGTTTCAAATAAAAAACTTTTACTCATTAGTTTCTTTACTAAGCTTAAATCAACAAAGGTTTAATTGAGGCGTTGAGAAACTTACAAATTTTCCTTAAGATGCTTCGTACATATAATGGTTGTACTTGGTAAGTCTAATTTGACGCACAAGCGAGCGGGGAGACAGAATGGAGTCTCTTTGAGGCCATAATTTAATGTGAAATCAACTTTAAACCCACATTATAGTTTGTCAAAATTAGGTCCGCTGTTCAACCATTTTTGTACAGTTGCATCAATCAATTAAAAGTTTAAGATTTTAAAGCTTAAAACCATGTTTCGCCATTATTAAGTCCAATTTAATTTTATTTTAAAATTATCCTTTGCTTACTATCATGTCACAAACATATATAAACAAATACGCAATTAATAAAAATAAACGACTTAAATAATGTACATGCTAAATAAATCAATTAACATGTATATATTGATCTAGGACTCCCATTGGTTTTCGAGCTAGGTACCAATGGATCACATGCACCAAAAATTGGTTGCGTAAGTCCCACGATAAATATATACAATAACACACATAATTGATTTTAATATAACGATACATATGGGGTCTTCCCCAATTTCAGGTCTTCTCTAATTACATAATTAATTAACTTTTAGTAATTTTAACTTGTCAAACAATTTATTACTAAAACCCTAATTAATTTGTATAAATCGCCTAATATAGCATGTATTCAAAACACGAAACAATTACATCAAATTCATAATAATCCATGACGAAACATGCATGTTTTCATCATGGATTCCCACATAGCACTTATTATAAACATAATCAAGTCTAAGGTTCGCATATCAATTAATGACATATAGCAAGTACTCATTAATTAATCACATAAAAAAATTACATGCATCTTAGGGTTTATACAAGTTTTACAAAACTAAAACCTAATTATAAAAAAAAAAGGGTAATCGACCCATATAATACAAATTAGGGTTTACAAATTTTTAAAACCCTAGAAAACCATAAACATGTAATAATCAATAAAGATCCAATTTTTATGTGTTTCGGTAATTAATTACACAGTATTAACAGCTCTTGATGCCACTGTTGGAATTTTATATCATAACAATTATATATAAACAAGTAAACATCATCAAAGCATGCAGCGGAAGTAAAGATCAAATACTTGTAATTAGTTAACCGAATTAAAAGAATATGCGTACCTTTTGATTTCGAGCTAAATAAGAAATCGATCACACAAGAACCAAAAAAACCCTAATTTAGGGTTTAGTGAATTCGACTACACCAAAGTCGAATGGGAAAAGATCACTAACATAAGTATGTTAGTTCTTCATTCTTGTACACACGTATTACTAACGTTTTAATGTGAAAAGCTCGGTTCTTGAATCACAAACAAACCCAACACTTGGTTTGAGCTCAAAAAAATCGTTCCTATGGGAATAGGAGTGGGCCGATCGGTTTGAGCACAAGGGAGGAGAGAAAGAAGAGAAGTTGGGGTTTGCTAGGAAACAAGATTGAAAAGAATGAATACAAGAGGCCTTGTATTTATACTAAAACAATCTTGTTGTCCAAGCTAGGGTTGGAAACCCTCCCTTCTCCCATTCGGCCGATCTAGGCAATCCAAGAGGGATTCTAGATCCTTCTTGGCTAGTTTCCTTATTTCCGTCTCCCTTTAATATTTAACGACCGTTAGTCAATTCCCGTTAAGTACTAACGTCCATTAAGTGTCTATTTGTGAATTTAATAATTAAACATAACTTATTATATTAATTATTAAAACATTGAAACTTATACGTAAAGTGTACAATCCTGAAGTTTCGTATTCGATTCCGGTCATACATATATTAATCTATATACACAAATTTAACAGTATTCGATTATAAACAACTTCTCACCAATGTTGAGATATGCATCTGGTGGTGATGGATCGGTGTATGAGGTATGATCTGAAGTGGGTTTGTATTATACGCACCACCGCGTCACGGAGGGTGGTTAGTTGTGGGAAGTGGTGGTTGCTGCGGCGGCGGAGGGTGGTTGTCGTGGTGTTACGGATGTAGACTGCCTTGTTTAAGAATTGTTCCAAATTAAATCTGGTGCTAAGAATTTGAAAACTTTGAAATTGTTGCGTTGTTTGGGTGATTGGGATAGTTTGTTGGAAATGATTGTGTTAGACTCGTTTCCCGGAATACAAATAGGCCCCACCCTAGATGAAGTTGACCCGAGCCTAAGTATGTTTGACTAAGGATATGTGGTTGAGTCTTTTAAGTGGATGTCTGATGAGGCCTAGATGCGGCGCATCCAGGAAGTTACATGCGGCATATGGTAGAATGGAAAGTAGAACCGACTTGTTATAGTCCATGCGCCGTATTGGAAAAGGAGATACGGCGTATATAAGGGGTAGCATGGATGCGGCGTATCTATGAAGATAGATGCGGCGCATCGACCTTAAATAAGCAGAATTGACAGAATTGCCCTTGTAGCTAGAAACTTCCCCATTTATCTATAAGTTTCCACACTCTCCTGTAAAAGAGAGTGTTTTCTGTGGGTGTCGAACCAAAAGAGAAAGAGAGGGAAAGAAGATGGGATTTGATATGTGATGTTGATGGTGAGGATTGTAATTCCCTAGCAAGGATCCTAGCATGATTATCAAGTAAGTAATGATGTTTAATTAGTGTTTAATTGGTAATTAAGAAATTAGGGTTTGTAAACCCTAACTTGGGATTAAAGGGTAAATGGTGTTTTAAGATAATTAAGAGGTAATGATAATTATGTGATGAGTTTATAATGGGTTTAAGTTAGTAAATGGTGGGATTGATTATCATATAATCAATATATGATTATATGATGATTAGAGGTGTTTAGAGGTTAGTTATGGTTGTATTAATCATGATTATAGTTAATGATTATGTATTATATGTTATGTATGATTATGCGTTTTAGGATGATTATGATGATGATGATGGCTAGAAGATGTTGTTGGTGGGATTTGTGTTAGTAGCCTAGCTTGGATTGAAGGTAAGTAACTCTCTTCAAAACATGTGTTATGTATGTATTTATCATATATGTGTTATGATTGTGTAAGAATAGGAGACTTGGATTTGGAATGGTTATGAGTTGGAAATTAGGTGGCTAGTGACTTTGGTTGAGAGTAAGATAGCTTGATGGACTTGGACTAGCTAAGGTATGTAGTTTGTTATAGTTGTGATGAAGGGATGCAATTGCATTATGAAGTTGTGTGTGATGTGGGAGGTATGAAGTAGTTTAGTGGCTTTTATGTGATTATGATGCTTATGTGAAAGTATGTGTATGATATATGTTTTATGATGGGTTACTTACTAAGCGTAAGCTTATTCTTTTAGTTGTTAATGTTTTTGTAGGCCTAAGTGCGGCGGAATGGAAGGCTTGGATTGTAGCATAAGGATTTGGAATGGATTTGGAAGATAACAAGCATTAGGAGCTAGGTAGAATATCGAGCTCGAGTCAAAGTTGTACCCCGGGAGTCTATTTTATGAGTCGTATAAAGTGAGTCAAGTCGGGTAACGGTTTGGGGGTCTAACGAGTCGTCAAGTGTGTTTTAAGTGTTTGTAGTTAATGTCTAAAGGAGCGTTTGGATTTAAACATGTTTGTACCCATTTTGGAGTCAAACGGGTCAATTGCCGTGTATTATAGTTTGATATGGTTTTGAATGTAAAATGAGTGTTTTGGCATAAGTTATAATGTTGTATTGAGGTTAAAGTGGATTGTGTGGTGTGTTGAGTATATGCAGGTTTTCCTGCTGATGTTCTGTATTAGTTGGTCGATGCGGCGTATCTAGTATATTAGATACGACGCATCAGAAGTTAAGGTGATGCGGCGTATCTAGTATATTAGATGCGACGTATCAGGAGTTTAAGGTGATGCGGCGCATCATTTCAGGTTGATGCGGCGCATGTTCTCTCAGCTGTGATACAGCGTATCCCTCAAAAGGATACGGCGTATCGTTGGTCACAGAAGGTCGTTTGGTTGTGTTACAAAATTGTGTGAAATGTTTTGAAGGGTTTTCGAGTATATGTTCTTGCAAGTATTTTTCAAAGGGTTAAATATTGTAAGTTCTGGTTATTGAATGAAGAAATAGTATGAGTCCGTTTTAGTCAAGCCTTTCCGCGTCAAAAGTTTTAAATTTTAGTCAAAACGGGTACGGGGCGTTACAACTTGGTATCAGAGCTTCGGTTTAAGTGAATTAGGTTTCCTTTAGGTTGCCTAGACTTAAACCACTCGTAGACGCGTTAAGTTTAAGTTTGAGATAGTCGGGCTAATAGTTTGTAAGTTATAGGATATGAATGTTGAGTTTTGAAACGTATTATGTGATTGCGTGCTATGGTAGCTTAGCGAGGGCGAATGGATATAATAAGTAGTGTGGTGAGTTGTAAGAAATGTGACTGAAATGAAAGTGTGTGACTTGTATGATAGTGATGACCAAAGTATGGTCCTATGAGTAGCTATACTTAGTGTGATGATCCTTAATGAGGTATTAGAGATGGGTTAGTGGAGAGTCAAAGTATTAGGAGCATGATTATGAACACGTGGTAACGTTGAATGTGTGTGGTGAAGAAATGATATAAATTTATGCATGATAAGTCGACGACGAACTTAGTAGAGTTATAAAATGAGAAAAGGCATGGTGATTGAGTAAATAGTGAAATAGAACGAAACTTCCTAAGTAATAATAGCTAAAATGAGATGAATATGTGTGAAGCTAAGGTGTTGTCATGAAATAATTATATTACAGCTAAGGCGATTAGCTGTAATCATTAATAAAAAAATGAGCGTGTTATAATTGACGATCTATGTAAGGTCTACATGTAAAGGAAGCGAGTGAGACTAAAAGAAGAGAGATAAGATATGGAAATAAAAATGTGATGGATTAAAAACGCAAGAAAGAATGAGAGGAGTATGTGTGAGATAAAGACGTGTCTTGAAATTATCATATTACGGCTAAGGCGATTAGCTGTAATCACTATAATGAATGCATGAGTTTCGGTTGGTAAAATGTGAGAAGTCTATATGTAAATGAGTCGAGTGGACTAAAATGTAAAGTAAGAATGTGAAAATGATTAATGAAGGCTAAGAATGCAAGAGGTAAAGTAAAGATGTGAAAATAACTAAAGCGGATTAAGAATGTAAGGAGTGTGTATGAGATAAAGGCGTTGTTCTAAAATTATCATATTACTGCTAAGGCGATTAGCGGTAATTACTATAATAAACGAATGTAATAATGTGTGTGTGGTGCTTATGACTTGGATCCGGTGTTAAAATGTGAAAGTGGTAAAGTGATGAATGTTAATGATCTTTCGGTATGAATGTTAAATGTGGTATCCCTCGGGATGACCAAGTAAAAGAATGTTAAGGAATCCTTCGGGATGAATGTTAAAGATCCTTCGGGATGAAAAGTGTTGCCTTCACCGGCAAGGGGTTGCCTACGTCCATGGCATGTAAAAGTATCCCCATGATGAATGTGATAATGTGAAGGATCCAAGTCTAAGAAGAGTAAAAATAATGTAATAAAAACAATGAGAAAATAATAAAAGTTAAATTGGGAATTAGGAGTAGTGGTGTTATGTCGGGAGTACATAACCACTAGTTTATATTTCTTGATTTACATCGATTGGGACGCCTCTCCATGTAAATGAGGAATTATAAACGAGTGGGCTATGTGTTGCCGACACGGCACGAGTAGGGTTAGAGAAGTAGAAAGCGAGAGTTTAGAATTCGTAGAAATTTTAAGGACTAAGATAGGAGGATTAGAGTTGGACCATGGCTTTTAGTTGAGACTTAGGAGAAACATTGATGGAGCGGAGAAATTGTAATGATGATAGGATGGGCCTTGCGGTGTGGTGCAAAAGATGATGAATGAAGATAAAAGAATGTGAACGTATTAGCCGAGTGTGATCATGTAAAGTCAACTAGTACGAGTTTCTTAAGTATCGAGTAGTCAAGAATGAGGGTAGAGGATAAAGCGAGTGAAATGATGATGTGCGGTAATAGGGCGGATTAGAATGATGATTGGCGATAATAAGTAAGTCTTGTATTATGTAAAATCTAAGCGAGAGTTGTGTGGTATAAAAGTAAGCAGGGTAATGTGGATTAGGGCATGTGATGCGTTATAGTATGCACAGAGTTGTGAGGTTACTTAAGTCGTTGAACTAAGTAAACTAGGGATTAAGGTGTTAGGAATGAGATGAGTTATGTGACTAAGTGTAGGCTAGAAAAGAATGACAGATTTCGGGGACGAAATCTAAATAAGGGGGTAGAATTGTTAGACCCGTTTCCCGGAATACAAATAGGCCCCACCCTAGATGAAGTTGACCCGAGCCTAAGTATGTTTGACTAAGGATATGTGGTTGAGTCTTTTAAGTGGATGTCTGATGAGGCCTAGATGCGGCGCATCCAGGAAGTTACATGCGGCGTATGGTAGAATGGAAAGTAGAACCGACTTGTTATAGTCCATGCGCCGTATTGGAGAAGGAGATACGGCGTATATAAGGGGTAGCATGGATGCGGCGTATCTATGAAGATAGATGCGGCGCATCGACCTTAAATAAGCAGAATTGACAGAATTGCCCTTGTAGCTAGAAACTTCCCCATTTATCTATAAGTTTCCACACTCTCCTGTAAAAGAGAGTGTTTTCTGTGGGTGTCGAACCAAAAGAGAAAGAGAGGGAAAGAAGATGGGATTTGATATGTGATGTTGATGGTGAGGATTGTAATTCCCTAGCAAGGATCCTAGCATGATTATCAAGTAAATAATGATGTTTAATTAGTGTTTAATTGGTGATTAAGAAATTAGGGTTTGTAAACCCTAACTTGGGATTAAAGGGTAAATGGTGTTTTAAGATAATTAAGAGGTAATGATAATTATGTGATGAGTTTATAATGGGTTTAAGTTAGTAAATGGTGGGATTGATTATCATATAATCAATATATGATTATATGATGATTAGAAGTGTTTAGAGGTTAGTTATGGTTGTATTAATCATGATTATAGTTAATGATTATGTATTATATGTTATGTATGATTATGTGTTTTAGGATGATTATGATGATGATGATGGCTAGAAGATGTTGTTGGTGGGATTTGTGTTAGTAGCCTAGCTTGGATTGAAGGTAAGTAACTCTCTTCAAAACATGTGTTATGTATGTATTTATCATATATGTGTTATGATTGTGTAAGAATAGGAGACTTGGATTTGGAATGGTTATGAGTTGGAAATTAGGTGGCTAGTGACTTTGGTTGAGAGTAAGATAGCTTGATGGACTTGGACTAGCTAAGGTATGTAGTTTGTTATAGTTGTGATGAAGGGATGCAATTGTATTATGAAGTTGTGTGTGATGTGGGAGGTATGAAGTAGTTTAGTGGCTTTTATGTGATTATGATGCTTATGTGAAAGTATGTGTATGATATATGTTTTATGATGGGTTACTTACTAAGCGTAAGCTTATTCTTTTAGTTGTTAATGTTTTTGTAGGCTTAAGTGCGGCGGAATGGAAGGCTTGGATTGTAGCATAAGGATTTGGAATGGATTTGGAAGATAACAAGCATTAGGAGCTAGGTAGAATACCGAGCTCGAGTCAAAGTTGTACCCCGGGAGTCTATTTTATGAGTCGTATAAAGTGAGTCAAGTCGGGTAACGGTTTGGGGGTCTAACGAGTCGTCAAGTGTGTTTTAAGTGTTTGTAGTTAATGTCTAAAGGAGCGTTTGGATTTAAACATGTTTGTACCCATTTTGTAGTCAAACGGGTCAATTGCCGTGTATTATAGTTTGATATGGTTTTGAATGTAAAATGAGTGTTTTGGCATAAGTTATAATGTTGTATTGAGGTTAAAGTGGATTGTGTGGTGTGTTGAGTATATGCAGGTTTTCCTGCTGATGTTCTGTATTAGTTGGTCGATGCGGCGTATCTAGTATATTAGATACGACGCATCAGAAGTTAAGGTGATGCGGCGTATCTAGTATATTAGATGCGACGTATCAGGAGTTTAAGGTGATGCGGCGCATCATTTCAGGTTGATGCGGCGCATGTTATCTCAGCTGTGATACGGCGTATCCCTCAAAAGGATACGGCGTATCGTTGGTCACAGAAGGTCGTTTGGTTGTGTTACAAAATTGTGTGAAATGTTTTGAAGGGTTTTCGATTATATGTTCTTGCAAGTATTTTTCAAAGGGTTAAATATTGTAAGTTCTGGTTATTGAATGAAGAAATAGTATGAGTCCGTTTTAGTCAAGCGTTTCCGCGTCAAAAGTTTTAAATTTTAGTCAAAACGGGTACGGGGCGTTACATGATTGTGGTTTCAGATAGTTTGTTAAGTGAGGTTCATTTGGAGAGGTGCGCGAAGGTTGTGGTGATTGGCTAGTGTGGTGGTATGGTGAAGGGTAGGTGGTGGTAGTGTAACAGATGGTGGAGATCATACTCTTTAAAGTCTCAAACTGGATGGCCATTTTTTTAAGTGACCACAATACTTGTTAATAATTAATCTAATAATCTTCTTTTGTAGGTACGAATGGGTTAATGAGTTGCTATGGCTATTTTCTTGGGTTGGTTAATAGCCTGATTGCTATGGCTATTTTCTTGGGTTGGTTAATAGCCTGAATCCCATGTGATTCATTATGAATCCCATGTGATTCATTAGTCAATCCCATGGGATTCATAATGAATCACATGGATTCAAATGAATCCCATGGGATTCATAATAAATCACATGGGATTCACATGTGATTCATGCTGAATCCCATGTTTAATCACTAAAATTAATTAATTAGGTTATTAGGGAAGACCTAAAATTGGGGAAGACCCCATATAAATCGTATATTTAATCAATTATGTGTGTTTGTGTACATATTTATCGTAAGACTTACGCAACCAAGCAATTGGTGCATGTGGTCCATTGGTACCTAGCTCGAAAATCAATGGGAGTCTTAAGATCAATATATACATATTAATTGATTTATTTAGCATGTCCATTATTTATGTCGTTTATTTTTTGTGTTAATTGCTATTTGTTTATATATGTTATGACATGATAGTAAGCAAAGGGTAATTTTATAAATAAAAATTAAACTTTACTTAATAATGGTGAAACATGGCTTTAAGCTTTAAGAATCATAAACTTTTGATTGATTGATGCGACTGTACAAAAATGGTTGAAAGGCGGACCTAATATTGACAAACTATAAAGTGGATATAAGGTTGGTTTCGCATTAAATTGTGGCCTTAAAGAGACTCCATTCTGTCTCTCCGCTCACCTGTGCGTCAAATTAGATTTACCAAGTACAACCATTATACGTACGAAGCATCTTAAGGCAAAGTTGTAAGTTACTCAACGCCATCAATTAAAACTTTGATGATTTAAGTTGAGTTAAAACTAATGAGTAAGAGTTTTTTTATGAAACATATGATACAAGATGAATGAATGGCATCTTTGTACATATTTTGATTACATACATCAAATTTATTACCCTTAATTTAAGTTATATGCCATCCAATGAAACGGAAACACCTGAGATTACTAATTCCATTTGTCGTAAGATGGACGAGCATGGATGGTAATCAAAAGGTAAATTACATACTTTCATTACTAGCAACCAAAGCTGATGTAATGAAACTATGTTAATTTGCAGTTTCTTAAGTTGGTTAACTTAATTGAGTTGATAGTAAGATGGACTAGTCACTCAAGGCATAAAGATGGGGATAAAACATGCTTACATTTGCAACTGAGGTTGGCAAAATATGTAAATCCCATAATTCTAGGAATTGCAATTTGAGATTGGCAATTGAGTTCGACTCGTACCTTATTGAGTACTTTCATTACTAGCAGCCAAAGCTGATGTGATGAAACTATGTCAATTTGGATCCTAGTTTTCAGTGAAAATTAAATGGTTAAATGTTATTTACCATGGGTGTTTAATTTTCTTGAAAAATTTAATTATCGAAAGTACTAACTTTTGAACTTTTTTCTGTAGAAATGGTCCAACCCGACAACACTAACATGAACAACATGAGTTCTGCTTTCAAGCAAATGATTGAAAGAGAAAAGTTGATTGGGACAAAGAATTTCAATGATTGGTACCGTTCTTTGAGAATTGTTCTGCGAATGGCCAAAAGAATTGATTATCTTAGTAAGCCTCTTCCTACTGCTCCTGTTGGCACTGTATCTAATGCAGAGCATGAAGAGTACAACATTGATTATGAGAAGCACAATGATGTGGCTTGTCTTATGTTATCTGGGATGGACACTCAATTGCAAAAGCAATTTGAGAACTATGGTCCCATGGACATGATCAATGAGCTCAAACATATGTTTGAGAAACCACCTATGGCAGAGTTATATGATTTGATAGATTCTTTGCATAAGTGTGAGCAGGATGCTAGTAAACCAGTGAGTGCCCATGTGTTGGAAATGAAAAGTTATTTGGACCAATTGGAAGCACTCGGCTGTGGTTACGTGCAAGATGTACAAGTTGGCCTTATCAATCGATCCCTTAACGAGGAGTTGTTTGGTGATTTTGTGCGCAACTTCAATATGCATTACACGGGGTAGACAATAAGTGATTTACATGCAATGCTTATTGACTTTGAGAAAGGATTGTCAAAGAAGGCACCTACACCTGCGGTATTAGCAATACAAGGTGGTAGGGTTATTAAGCCCAACAAACCGCAACACGCGAACAAGAAAGGGAAAGGTAAAGCTGATAAGGGTAAACAGGTTATGACCTACCAGCCAATGCCTAAGAAGCAGAATCCTCCTAAGAAAAAGGATAAAACCAAGAAGGATTTGGCTGCTTGTCACCACTGCCACACTCCTGGACATTGGAAGAGGAACTGTCCATTGCTACTAGAGGCGTTGCGTCAGAATAAAAATGCCAAGGCTGGGAATGTCACGAGCACTTCCGGTATTTTTATGATTGAATTATTTTCTTTTCCTCGTAAGCATAATGCGTGGGTATATGATACGGGATGTGGTACTCATATTTGTAACACATCGCAGGGGGCTTAGAGGAGCAAGGAAGCTGGCCTATGGAGAAAGCTACTTGTACGTGGGCAATGGCATACGTGTAGCAGTTGAAGCCATAGGGACATTCGATTTAGTTTACCTTCGGGATTAATACTGGTTTTGAATAATTGTCATTTTGCACCTTCTATCATTAGGGGTGTCATTTCAGTTTCTTTGTTAAAGGATAATGGTTTTGTTCACACATCTACTGATAATGGAATTTCGGTTTCTTTAAATAATGTTTTTTACTTTAATGCAATTCCAATAAATGGTGTGTTTGAAATTGACATGGAAAATCTTGTGTCCAATAGAAATAATTCTGTGTACAACATTAGCAATAAGAGAATCAAGTCAGACTTGGATTCATCTTATCTTTGGCACTGTCGTCTTGCACATATTGGCAAGAAACGCATGGAAAAGCTGCAACATGATGGGCTTTTGCAAAATATCAATGATGATTCATTTGATAAATGCGAATCTTGCATATCTGGGAAGATGACAAAGAAACCTTTTCATAGCAATATGGAAAAAGATTCTGATCTACTTGGATTAATACATACTGATGTGTGCGGTCCACTTAGACATGTGTCAAAATGCGGTGCTAGCTACTTCCTAACCTTTACAGATGATTACAGTCGTTATGGTTATGTTTATTTATTTAAACATAAACATGAAGTCTTTGAGACATTCAAGGTTTTTAAAAATGAAGTAGAATTACAACTCGGTAAGAAGATTAAGGCTCTTCGATCCGATAGAGGTGGTGAATATTTAAGCCAAGACTTTAAAGATTATCTGGCTGAGTGTGGAATTGTCCAGCAACTCACATCTCCTTATACTCCACAGTAAAATGGTGTATCTGAAGGGAGAAATCGTACATTGCTAGATATGTACGATCTATGTTTAATCTTACGACTCTTCCCTTATCCTTTTGGGACTATGCCCTTGAAACTGCTGTTCGCATATTGAATATGGTTCCAACTAAGAAGGTTGATAAGACTCCATATGAACTATGGACTGGAAAAGCTCCCAACTTTTCTTACTTAAAGGTCTGGGGTTGTGAGGCGTTTGTTAAACGTGACTCACCAGATAAACTCTAACAAAGATCTGTTAAGTTTATCTTCGTAGGATACCCTAAGGAAATGAAGGGTTACTACTTTTACTTTCCACCAGAGAATAAAGTCATTGTGGCTAGGTATGCAGATTTCTTTGAGAAGAATCTTGTATCACAAGAATTTAGTGGGAGAGTTTATGATCTAGAAAATGATCAAGAAGATACATCACCTTCTGAAAACACTAGCACATGATCAAGAAAATCATTGGCAAAGGTACGATTTCTCAAGACTCCCTAACTATTGAAAATGTTGAGCATGTAGCTAATTTAACATACAACTTCCTTAGTATAGGACAGATATGCGATAATAAGTGTAGGGTTACCTTTACCGGTAAAGATAGCGTGATGAAGCGAAAAGTGTACCGCTTTTAGGGGGTCATTTAAGCCCTAAATCATATTTATTTGATCAAATATTGCCCTAAATCGTTCCTTTTGTCATTTTAGGTACTTTGGAAAAGAAATCTGGAAAAGGAAGCATTTTGGACGTTTTTGGAGCATAAAAGTGAAGAAAACGACAAAGTCTCCAAAGCTGCTGGAAAAGTACACGTGACGGCGTCAAGGATTGCTCCTGACGGCGTCACGACTTGGCAAAAGAGGTGGATATGACAAATACATGTGACGCGCCAGAAAGTTTTACAAAGGAAGTCTGACGGCGTCACCCTTTAAGGTGATCAAGGCCATTACGGTTTAAGTTAAAGAGAGACGGCGTCAAGCACAATTGTGACGGCGTCAACCCTTGACGCGCCAGATTGGATTTTGGAGGATTAAAGAGGGACGGCGTCAGGAAGACCATCCGGGAACCCTAGCCGCGGCGAGGTGACGGCGTCACCTCCTACAACGTGACGCCGTCAGCCCCTAAATTATATATATAGTTTTGCAATTTTTAGTCATTAGTGTGCAACTTTGTGAGGAGAAACCCTAGACGATTTTTCTGCCATTTTTAAGGGTTTTATACCCTTGGATCTCCCATGTTTAATTGAAGATAAGTGATCAATTAATCATTCAATATGTCTATGTGTTGTTTGATTATATCTTGTTCTTGTTCTTTTAATTAACACGCTAGGCTAGATTTATCTTGTGTTTGCTTAGATCTAATGAAACCTAACTATTGATTATTGGTTGTTGGTGTGTTATTAATTGTATTGGATGATTGTTTATCGATGTTAGGCTTAAGAAAACTGGCTAACCTCCTATACGGTAACTTGCTTGAATGTCTTAAGAAACATGAACCAATGCGTACTAAGGTTTTTATGGTTGTATTTAATGCATGAGCGAATTCTAGTGATCCCATGTTAGGAGCTTCTTAGCCGGCTCGACATAGGAGTGAAGTAGGAGCTTGTAGAGTTGGGGAAGTACGTACGCCACCCCACGATTGGTATTAAGGAATACACCCGTCATCCACGCAATTAATACACACTAATCAACCGGTAAAAGATAGTTAGGGAGTAAGGAAATCTAAGTAAACACATTTCTCTCCATATAAGTTCCACCACCTTTTTATTTTCAGTTATTTTATTTTATTCGCATTTGTAGTTATTTGGGTTAGTTGATTAGCAACTAATTCCGCCCACTCCTTCAAACCCGAGATTTTACTTGCTTTCATAAAAAAATATAAAAATACCAAAAAGAATCTTCCCTCACCCTTAGACCTATTAGAGTAGTTTTTCAATCCTAACGACACTATTCCCCTAGAGAACGATCAATCCCCCGGTACTTGCCACTTCACTATACTACATCGGTTAGGTACACTGCCTGGTGGGGATTGCAAGCCTCTTGAGATCCCTCGAGAGGTAAAACCTGTTGTAAGGTCGCAAAACCACGCATCAAGTTTTTGGCGCCGTTGCCGGGGAGTAGTTATTGCTTAGGTTGAAATTTTATTTTTATTAGGTCTACTCACAAGATTCCTATCAAGTGAGATTTTTTCTTTTTATTTTGTAGCTTTCTCGTAGTCTATCTTTTCTTTGTGATTTTGTTTGTAATTTGCTTCAAATGGACTTTTCACTTAGACTTCTAAGATTGCAAGATATGGTTGAGTGGCTAGAACACCAAGAAGTTCAAAATACCTCATTTAGAGACACCTATGAATCATATGAGCCTTCACCTAGGATAGATTCTTATGAACAACCTCCATGTTTAAGATCTCGTTTTAGTGAGGCCAATAGGAAATGCGACCTAGTTTACCAAGGAATTATGGAGAGAGCCGTTGCAACAAACCATAAGTTGGATGAAGCACTAGGTTTGCTGTTATCACTACCTAAGAAAATAATTGAGGAGGATTTAGCCGAGCATGATCACATTGATCAAAAAGACCTAGGTTTTATGACCAATGACTTTGAATCTCAAGGAACACATGATGAATCCTTTAGGCAAATTGAACATAAGATTATTGAGGAAGATCCTTATGATTCGGACATTGAAGTTGAGATGCCTAGAGAAGCACGTAAGATACTTAGGAGAATGCTTAGGATAGATTCTACCAAAACACATGATGAGGATATAGGTGATCTTGACACGTGAAATGATGAGGTCAATAACATAAGCCCACAAAATACTCAACCATCATTTGAGGCACAGACACCGCCCGTGACTTACCCGGAAGATGTAGAAGAAACTTTAGGAATTCCGATGGAGGTAGAACCCTTGGAACAAGCACCACTAGAGGATATAGGTTTGAATACTTGTAATGATAACCTTACCCTTAGTTCTAGGAAATTTCCTAGTGTTGATGAGCCGGAACCTCAATCTTTACACACCTTTCCATCCTTAGATATATTTCTAGGAGACAAAAGAGGAACCGACCCACCCATCAACCAATATTATCCGGGTAGTTTTAGGATGAAGGAAGCCATTCACTCACCCCCTTCACCTCACGTGGCATATTTCCACCCTAAGGGTGTGTATCACTACTTTCACCCGCACTTAATCCTAAGTGTAGGAAAAAACCTCCTCTATTTCCGTTAAATAAGGGTAGAGTCAGGCTCGTGACTCGAACAAAAACAAGCGCTTATTGGGAGGCAACCCAAGCTTTATTTATTTGTTTGTTTGTTTGTTTATTTGATTTTATTTGTTTCCGTATGCATGTTTTATTTTTATTGTTTGTGGATCATGATTCAAAATAAATTGTGAAAATGCTTTATTTTGTTTTTAACTTCGTCTTAATTACATATAAAGGTATTTTGCAAAAGCTAAGTGTAAGGGGAGACCCAAATTTGTTTATAAGAACGAAATTGAGCATGAACCACAACAATATTAAATGAACATGTATATTAGTAATTGTTTGAGTCAAATGCTTGTATCGAGTCATAATGATGTTTTGCAGGATTTTCCAGGAAGTAAGGCATAAGTTTTTCCAGAAATTTTTCGGAAACTTAACATGAGATTTTTGCAGGAACATTCTGACGGCGTCAGGTATAAAATTCTGGAAATTTTGCGAGTTTTGTTTTTCTACCGGAGTCATAAAGTTTTTGTTAAATCTTTAGTTTTATAAACTCCAGGAAATCTGCAAATATTCATTCCACAAGCATTATATCTTTAATTGTTTTGTTTTTATTTCTAAGTCTGGAATTACATCTAGTTGTGAGTTTTCTTTGTTCAGGTTGATGCTTTGGGTTTTTTGTGTTTGTTTTCTCAGGTTTAACAGGTTATATTGGACAAGAAGATGATTTATATTTCGGAAGGGAAGCTTTCAACGTTCATTTTCTTGGAGGAGGATTTAACCATGTTACCGGATTATCCACATCGAACGAATCAGGGGAGTATTTGTTTTCTTTCTTTTACCTTATTTACTTTTACATCTTGTTATTTGAACATTGGGGACAATGTTCATCTTAAGTGTAAGGGGGAGGGGGGGTAAAGTACAATACCTTAGAGAATGCTATCACGCTTGATTTTTCGTTTGTTTAATGGTAGATGTGTAATAAAACTGAGAGAAATACCTGTTAAGGCAATTTTAGTGCCAAATTTAAAATTTTTTACAACATATAGGAGTGAAACTTTGGTCTTAATGAGCGTCTCACGGATAGGAGTTATTTGACTAGCACAAAACCGTACCACTAAAAAATTTTCCACCCCCAAATATGTGAGGTTCGCCCCTAGAATTGGTAGGAAAAGCATTTATGCTATGATGTGTATACCGGTAGCACTTAGATTCTAGAACTTGCGTTAGGACCATTCCGAGGCCACAAGTTAGACTACATTCGTGTAGTTAGATTTACTACATGATAAGAGGCATTAGGATTAACCCATTGTTTTACACCTGTGTTTTTGTTATAATTACATTGGCTACATTGGTCAAGTAATTCTCCCACACCCTTTGCGTTGTACTCATTTTTAGTACACGATACCCCTAGTACACCCCTCAGAGCCTATCTTTTCATTTCTAACTTTAAGCATTTTACTTAAAGTAAGAATTTGTTTACACCCCACTTAAATGTACACCCAAATCGCCTTAGCCTACCTTGTATGCACTCATTTTTAGTGCATTATTGTGACAACATTTGTTTAAACCCCAAGTTAATTATCTAATTGATTACATGGTTGCTAAGTTGAGTCATATCCTTGTACATATTGTTTTGGGACGATTGGGACTCATGGGTAAAGTACTAGTGTAATGGAGTAATGGGGAAGAACAACATTATTACCCCCATATGTGCTAAATATTTTAAAAGTACTCAAAGTGTTTCGATTATCTTAATTCGAGTCATTAGAATAGTTAATTGTAAAGTTATGTAAAAGTTCAAGTGTAAGGGGAATGCAACGCCCCTATGATGTATTATTTTGGATGGTAGGGCAAGAGTGTATGCAAAAAAAAAAAAAAAAAAAAAAAAAAAAAAAAAAACGAAAAAATTAAGAAAAATACAAAAAAATGAGAAAAAGAAAAGTAGAAAAAAAACATACGGACTACCATCCCGTTTCATTTTGTGTTTATTTTATGTTTTTGTTATTTTGTT
Source organism: Artemisia tridentata subsp. tridentata (assembly GCA_021014915.2). Lineage (NCBI taxonomy): Eukaryota > Viridiplantae > Streptophyta > Magnoliopsida > Asterales > Asteraceae > Artemisia > Artemisia tridentata. The sequence goes on from CP139504.1 coordinate 20,759,264, forward strand.
TTTAGCTTAAGTCGAGTCTAGTCTTGGCTTAGCAACGCCATATTGTACATGTAATTAATCAAGATCTTTAACTCGCCACCAGTAAAATATCCCTTATCCAACAAAACCGTGTTTATCATATCCCTACACCTAACGTTATAACCCATGTAAAAGCCCTCTTTGATAGTTTATCTTAGGTGCTTACACCTAGTGGAGGAGGTTTTTGACCCTTTCCCAAGCCTATGGTAATCTATTTGCTATGACAGGTAGTGAGAGATATTATCCATTTTCATTTATGAGATATACTTTTATGACACCGGAGAGATGTGAGTATCTAAACACTACTTGTGAGGTGCTAGTTTGTAATCTCCGTGCTTATTATGATTAAAGTGGAACGACTATTTGTTGTAATTACTTTTATATTAGCGTTAAATGACCCCTAACTTGTATTTTGATTAGAATAAAAACGCATTTGCTTGAGGACAAGTAAATCTCAAGTGTAAGGGTATTTGATGAAGCGAAAAGTGTACTGCTTTTAGGGGGTCATTTAAGCCCTAAATCATATTTATTTGATCAAATATTGCCCTAAATCGTTCCTTTTGTCATTTTAGGAACTTTGAAGAAGAAATCTGGAAAAGGAAGCATTTTGGACGTTTTTGGAGCATAAAAGTGAAGAAAACGACAAAGTCTCCAAAGCTGCTGGAAAAGTACACGTGACGGCGTCAAGGATTGCTCCTGACGGCGTCACGGCTTGGCAAAAGAGGTGGATATGACAAATACATGTGACGCGCCAGAAAGTTTTACAAAGGAAGTCTGACGGCGTCACCCTTTAAGGTGATCAAGGCCGTCACGGTTTAAGTTAAAGAGAGACGGCGTCAAGCACAATTGTGACGGCGTCAACCCTTGACGCGCCAGAGTGGATTTTGGAGGATTAAAGAGGGACGGCGCCAGGAAGACCATCCGGGAACCCTAGCCGCGGCGAGGTGACGGCGTCACCTCCTACAACGTGACGCCGTCAGCCCCTAAATTCTATATATAGTTTTGCAATTTTTAGTCATTAGTGTGCAACTTTGTCAGGAGAAACCCTAGACGATTTTTCTGCCATTTTTAAGGGTTTTATACCCTTGGATCTCCCATGTTTAATTGAAGATAAGTGATCAATTAATCATTCAATATGTCTATGTGTTGTTTGATTATATCTTGTTCTTGTCTTTTAATTAACATGCTAGGCTAGATTTATCTTGTGTTTGCTTAGATCTAATGAAACCTAACTATTGATTATTGGTTGTTGGTGTGTTATTAATTGTATTGGATGATTGTTTATCGATGTTAGGCTTAAGAAAACTGGCTAACCTCCTATACGGTAACTTGCTTGAACGTCTTAAGAAACATGAACCAATGCGTACTAAGGTTTTTATGGTTGTATTTAATGCATGAGCGAATTCTAGTGATCCCATGTTAGGAGCTTCTTAGCCGGCTCGACATAGGAGTGAAGTAGGAGCTTGTAGAGTTGGGGAAGTACGTACGCCACCCCACGATTGGTATTAAGGAATACACCCGTCATCCACGCAATTAATACACACTAATCAACCGGTAAAAGATAGTTAGGGAGTAAGGAAATCTAAGTAAACACATTTCTCTCCATATAAGTTCCACCACCTTTTTATTTTCAGTTATTTTATTTTATTTGCATTTGTAGTTATTTGGGTTAGTTGATTAGCAACTAATTCCGCCCACTCCTTCAAACCCGAGATTTTACTTGCTTTCATAAAAAATATAAAAATACCAAAAAGAATCTTCCCTCACCCTTAGACCTATTAGAGTAGTTTTTCAATCCTAACGACACTATTCCCCTAGAGAACGATCAATCCCCCGGTACTTGCCACTTCACTATACTAAATCGGTCAGGTACACTGCCTGGTGGGGATTGCAAGCCTCTTGAGATCCCACTACTACAAAATGAGCCTAAGGCAACATTTTTGAAGCAACACTTGTAAAATGTGTTGCTTTTTTTACAACCTTGTTTGTAATGCAACATTTTTCATATAAGTGTTGCATTTATATATGTAATGGCATACTTTTTAGAAGTGTTGCAAATTTTCACCCAATAGTTTTAGGGGGATACCAAATTTTCATTTGCCCGCTTCACCAAAATTTAGACACACAAAACTCTACCATTTCCCCAAAATCATATACCACTCCCACCAAACAAACCCTAGACATTTCCCCAAAATTTCACCGCCTCTCTCAGGTAAATTGATCTAATCACTCAAAGTCTTAAGGTAAATTTGATGTTCCATGACTTCAATTCGTGCCCTTTACCCTAAGTTATGTTTTCATTCATTGAACAAATTGATTTTGTTTTGAAAGTTTTATTTTTTAGGGAATGATGTTTTCTGCTCGTGTCTCAATGCAGGTGCAATTCTATTTTCTTAAATTTGATCTTTGCGTGTCTTATTCCATTATAATACTAAGGAATGTTAACATGTTGTTGATTTACAGGCGGATGTGATAAAATCCTTTAATGATTCAGATGGGCCTCAATGGAAATATTCTCTTTTTGGAAATCCAAACGATCCTGAAACTTTTAGAAGGAGATGTGAGATTGCTGAAACTCTTGTTGAGAAAAACTTCGGCTTAGCTTTTCGTGTGATATATGAGTTCGGTCTTTCTGGTACTTAACTAGTTAACTGCTTTACGACATTAACTTCAGTCTTTTAATATATTGAAGAATTAAGTTATAATATAGTCTTTTGTTGAATTGATGTGATATTCCAGCTGTTGATATATATGCTGGTGTTGCTGAATTTTTATAGGTAAATTTGTTGATGAATATTTTATACATAGCTTTGTTGTTGAAAGTAAAGTGAATATAATGGTTTTAATTTATGTGTTTACTGATTAGTATGGGTTGCCAATCCAAACCACTAGTTGGGGTTTTTGACCCAAATGATTTTGATATGTGAACCCCTTCTTAATTGTTTAACTATATTTGATAGATGGGTCTATCAGTTGTTCAGCTTTACTAAGCACATGATTCATTGATTGTTGAAATTAGTTAAGCTTTAGTGTTACACCCCAATGTTGATTGTGCTAAGCTATTGCCTTTAAGGTGTTTGTTATATCGCCTGAATGAAAAAATAAAAGTTAAGCTTATGCTATTCTCTTTCTTCTTGCGTGTGTATATGTTTGCGTCATTCGAAACAATGGTTCTTTTCATATTAGTTTGTGTATGTGCTGAGCCTGTTGAGGAAATTAGGTTTAGTACCATCTTTTACACTTATAGTTTAACACATGTCTGATTTTCCCTCCAAAGCTATGCAAATATTTATTAGTTCTAACTAGAGTGGGAAAATTTGACCCATTTACTCATGAATGGGTTGATTTCGTTATGTGATGCAAATTATTTTCAAAAAGACATTTCACCATTCACCAAAGTAAGGACTGCATTTCCTTCCAATGAATGCATTTTCCTGTCAAGGATCAGCTCACATCCTCACTCACAAGTCAGTAAACTGCAAGCATTAGAAGGCATCATCCCTCCTACTACCAACCAAACCACCAAGGCTTTGCAAAGAATAATGACTACGTTTCCTACACTTACCAGTTAATACATTGAACGTTACCAACTGAGCTATCAACCGGTAAAGTAGGCCTCATCAATACTGCTGCAAAACCACTCCTCCACAAGCCAATATTACCAAATTTGACTACATTTCCCTTCTACAGCTTCCATCTAATCATCCCTTGATGCAGCTACATCCTCACACCAAAGAATAACAGACTTCAACAATAGTTAGGCATCGTCAAACATAATAATAAAAACAGTAGGAAAATAAGACCAGAGGAAACCTTCCTTTTGAGATAACAGTCATCTATAGAAGTATACTTCTAGACTAACTTGGACCTCCTCCTTAGTACCAGTCAGCTAGATAGGACAGAATCATAAACAACTTTTACTCAAGGTACAAGGCCATCTGCCAAACACCCCTTAAGCCTTAATCACATAGATTGTGACATTAAGGACTGGGCATACATTTCTTCATGAAAATTTCCAATGCATGCCCTATGTACTTGTAGATACATTTATTAACACAACTATAAGATGTTAGGGCAAAGTAGCTTCATCTTTCATAGCTCACTAGCCCCCATCCAAATCTTAATCAATATCCCAATACCATTCTGCAACTCTCATTACACTCTTTTACATCTGGTAATTCATCTGCACTCATTATTATATATGCTCTTTTGGAAAGTATTGGAAGTTACATATGTCCATAATGGTGCTTTGATGCTATTGGGTGTGAATCTGCACTCATTATTATATAAGCTTAGAATCCACTTTGTCTGCTAAATGATTTTTGCCAGTTGAAAAAAAAAACAAAAATGAATGATTGTCGACTATTCTTTTGTTAGTACACAAGGTAAGTTGCACCGTAAACTAGGGTTATTTTGTTTTGTTTTTCCTATGGGAAACTGGTGTAAAGATGCAGGGGACACCAAAACTATTAACTCATATTGGTTACTATAATTTAGTGCAGTGCCTTATTGTTTACTCAGTTTTGTTAGTACACATATAGTGCAGGTACGATATATCAGTTTATTGCATCCTGCAAACTAGAGGGACCCCAACTTTAATCTGCGTAAAAGTTGGTAGACAGAACGAGACAGCAATGAATGCTTTATTTTCCAATGATCCTATGAATTTTGGAATGTACCAAAGTGGTCCATATAGGCATAATGATGATAAGCAGGAAGAAAATGGTGGTCGGTGGTATTTTTCACGGAAAGAAATTGAAGAAAACTCCCCTTCCAGACCAGATGGCATTGATTTGAAGAAGGAGACTTATCTACGCAAATCTTACTGCACATTCTTGCAAGATTTGGGTATGAGGCTCAAAGTGTAAGCTTATTTATCCCTTGGTTCTTTTACTTAAAATTATCATAATGCTTATTAATGCCCATTTTTATAAGTTGTATGGACATTGGGTAAGTCACTTCAAGATAATTAGTTACATGAAATGTTTGCAAATCACAATACATTTTGTTTATCGTGGGTTCTTGGTAACAGTTATAAGTTCATTAGGGTATTTGATTTGGCATCAACTTTCTATGAAAGGCAAGTAAACAAAAAACATGCTACTGGTACTTTGAAACTGTTTTGTTGGTGATTTGTGCTTTCCATATCGTTCCCCCAATGATACTTGTTGATTATTTGTATCTATTATGGAATCAGGTACACATATACCAAAACAGGAAGGACATAGCTTAATTCAAACGTTTGAGCGATCACGCCAAAGGAAAGAAGGTCATCTATGTGTTGCTACACATGGTGAAACGACAAGGATAACTGTAAGAGAATATTACTATATATATTATACTCCTTCCACTAGCGCGGCACATACTGGCTACTGTACGTATCTTTTATAATTTTCGTATGCATACTTCCATTTGTTGTTCCACTTTACTCGCTGCATATGTAATGATAGTTGTCCATGGTACCGTTACAGCCGAAATGCCAGCAACATCCATGCGCCATGCTGTCATGAGCGGAGACGCAGATGCATCTGCAACCAACCTTCAGCGTACTTTTCCTGTTTTATGTTTATCTGCTTTTGTTTACTCTTATGTCTTCGTGCTTTGCATTTTGCCATTCGTTTAGAATGCTAATACACATGTGCCATTACCTGCTACTGTTACAGCACAGCCGAGTTCTGCACACGAAACACGAGCTGGTACGACCACGGCATCTGGCGGGCGTACGCGCGTAAACCGAGGTACGTTGCGTGTTTCACCATTATCAGATTTGTTGCACTATCTTTCACGGTTACGTTCGATGATTAACACTATCATTTGATTTTTTTTCTATGATGTTGTTTTATGATTTATTCGGTGGTTTAAATTATTTGAAGGAAAAAAAATACTGCCACTATCTTTCAAAAAAAGTGAATTGAATTCCAAAAAAAAGAAAAAAAAAATTAAAAGAAAAAGAAAAAAGTTTTACAATACTACAAAATATATATATATAAAACAAATGTTAATAGTTTTTTTTAAATATATATATATATATATATATATATATATATATATATATATAATATATATATATATTTTTATATAATTTTATCGCTAAAAAGCAATACGAAAACATCAGAAAATAGTTTTTTTTAAACCGGCCCGCCCGCAACGCGGCGGTTCGGCGCCATTCTCGTTAACATTAATTATGGGGAAAGCATCCATGTTGCGGGCAATACATAAGATAGTTGCAGCAGGGTTTAATTTGTAAATTTTTTAGTACGTGTAGCAAGGGCCAGGACTACAATTTTCCTACGTCATTTACTAGAGATAATACTCTCTTCTTTGTCATGTTTATTTAACTCTTCTTGCACCCATCTTTAAGTGTTGTTGACAACACATGTCATATCCTTTTAATTATATCATTAGTTATTTGTAAATTTTGTATAATTGTTTCTTGCGTAATAATGAAGGAACAAATGAAGAACTCTAAGGATTTAGAAGATGGAAGTGCTTCTAGATCCTCTTTTGCTGTTGAAATTTTGGCAGAAGTTTGACTAATAAGTCGATAAAGATGGTGAATGGTGGCGAGACATCATTTATGTTTCCAGGGGAGCTTACGGGTCATGACAGAAGATGAAAAGGTCAGTTGGTTGAGATGCAAAAGAGCTTTAAGAGGATCATGAATAGAAGAAACTTCAGTAAAAGAAATGAGCTAAACTAGAAGCAATGCACAAAGAAAATGACTACCAACAATGCATAAGCATATAGAAAAATTACCCCCTGGATTTGCGTGATTGTTTTAATGCGGCAAGTCGGCAACAGGCATGAATCTTTTACTCGCATTTTATTTAATACTACATGCTGCAATAGAGAGCTACTCCAATTAGGAAAATATGAATCTAATATCCAGTTAAACTAAGAACTAAATTTATGTGATGAGGAGGATTAGATCAACTAAGTCGTTTTATTTTTTTTCCATGTAATATAGTAATTGAGATTGACAAAAACACGACTAGCTTATCCCCACTTATGTGTACACACCACTAGAGTATTAATGGCAGGTTACCCAACCAAAACCCGACCAGTTAGACATGAACACGTTTTGACTAGTTAGCCACCTTGTTCCTTTCATTACAGCTCAACCCATTTGACTCGGATATGCTCCAACCTATTACATGATCACATCTAACCTGCCCATTATCTCTAACTTCTACTAGCCAAAAACATGTCAAGTAAACATGGATAAAAACAAATTTCCTAATAGCTTCTATTCATCATAATACGTTTCAACAATCAATCTTCTTGATATCTTTTTTGAAAGTTCACTTAAGGTGTTGCTATAACATATAAGGTCCATTGATTCATTTTTAATGTAGATTTATAAGAGTTAATGTTGTAATAACTGAATATATGATAGCTAGCCTTTTTATTCCTCATTAGGAAGAATAAAAACTAATTGAATCATTTTCAGGTGTAGCAGGCAAGGTTGCTTTGACGTACTTTAAGCTTTGAGTGAAGATTTGCAAAGAAGATATGTCAAAGATTCCTAAGATCGTAAAGAGCTGAATTTTCTATGTACTTGACAATGTATGTTATTATACATTGGATAAATTTATTAATGTACGTGATGATATTATTTATTGTATTTTATTATTTCTATGATCTAAATGAAAATATGTGTTAATGTGTAAGAAATTATTTCATCGAACATACTCTCCTCTGGATAGTGACATAACATTGTGTTGCATGAAACAAAGGTGTTACATATTTACTAAAAAAAGTGTTGCACATGTATATGGTTAAAAACAACGAAAATGTCGCACTTACTACATTAAAGTGTTGCAAACTTAGTGATGGCAAATGAAAAAGTGATGCAATTCAATGCAAAAAGTGTTGTGTTTTGAATCTAAAAGTGTTGCACTTTGTGTTAAAAATGTTGCATCTAGGTATATAAGTGTTGCACTGGAGTGTAAGAAGTGTTGCGTTTGTATTTAAAAGTGTTGCAAATCAAAGTATTTTAATTGCTAATCATAGGCAACACTTTCAAAAAGAGTCGCATAATCCAATATAAGTGTTGCATATACCTAAGGCGACGTTACATAAAGGAGCACTTGATAAAGTGTCACATTAGGCATAATGCAACATTTATAAGACATAATACAACACTTTGGGAGTGTCACCTTAACTTCATTTTGTTGTAGCGTCCCTCGAGAGGTGAAACCTGTTGTAAGGTCGCAAAACCACGCATCATAGCGAAATAGTTAAGGACGGAAAGGTCATAGGTAGAGGAATTAGGAAAGGTGGCGTTTATGTCAGGAAACTAGGAAATAAACCGGAAGATAAAATATGTCTAGCAACCTTAGATGAAAACTCTACATTGTGGCATAGGATATTTGGTCACGCAAATATGCAAAAAATACAATCCCTAGCCTCTAAGGAATTAGTTAGAAATTTTCCAAACCTAAGATATGATCAACACTTTTGCGATGCCTGTAAAATTGGAAAACAAGCACATGCTAGTCACAAAGCTAAGAATATAGTCTCCACTACTAGATGCCTAGAATTATTACACATGGACCTTTTTGGTCCATCCGCAGTGCGGAGTTACGAAGGTAACCGTTATACCTTAGTAATTGTAGATGATTATTCACGATACACGTGGACTAGATTTTTAAGCGATAAAACCGAAGCCTTTAATAAGTTTGAGATATTTAGTAAAATGATTCAAAACAAATTAGGATCTTCTATATTATCTATTAGGACGGACCATGGTCGGGAATTTGATAACGAAGTGCAGTTCGGAAAATATTGTGATTTAAATGGAATATCTCACAATTTCTCCGCTCCTCGCACTTCACAATCAAATGGGGTAGTAGAAAGAAAGAATCGCTCCTTACAAGAAATGAGTAGAACAATGCTAAATGAAAAATCTATCCCACAAAAATTTTGGTGCCACGCCGTAGATACATCAACATATATAATAAATAGAGTCTCAATTAGGCGAATTTTAGGAAAAACCCCATATGAGTTATTAAGAGGTAGAAAACCTAATCTAAATTACTTTAGGGTATTCGGGAGCAAATGTTTTGTTCTCAATACAAAAGATTACCTTACTAAGTTTGATCCTAAGTCGTACGGAAGAATTTTTCTAGGGTATTCGCAAAATAGTAAAGCGTATATAATACTTAATAAACACACTATAAAAATAGAAGAATCCTTGAATGTAACATTTGATGAAACTCCACCACCACCTAAGACATTGCCTCTAGAAGATGATGACCTAGTTGAAGAAGAAGCTATTGAGGTTAGTAAAACTAAATCCTTAGGTGATGATAATGAAAATATAACACTAGGAGAAAACGAAATAGTAAATGTTAAGGAATCTAAATCACACCCACTAGATAATATAATAGGAAGCCTAAATCAAAGAACTCTTAGATCACAAGCTCAAGATAAAAATAATTTATGTTGTTTTCTCTCAACAATAGAACCTAAAAATATAAATGAGGCTTTAAAAGATGAAAGTTGGGTTATGGCTATGCAAGAAGAACTAAATCAATTTAAGAAAAATGACGTTTGGGAACTAGTCCCAAATCCCATGAACATGACCATCATAGGAACTAAATGGGTATATAGAAATAAGTTAGATGAAAATGGAATTGTTACTAGGAACAAAGCTAGGTTAGTTGCCCAAGGTTATAATCAACAAGAAGGAATTGATTATGACGAAACTTATACCCCCGTAGCTAGATTAGAATCTATAAGAATACTTCTTGCCTATGCATGTGCCCTAGACTTTAAGTTATTTCAAATGGATGTGAAAAGTGCATTCCTTAACGGTTTTATCAATGAGGAGGTATACGTGGCACAACCTCCAGGATTCATTGACTTCGCAAAACCTGATTATGTTTATAGACTAAAGAAAGCTTTATATGGACTCAAACAAGCTCCTAAGTCTTGGTATGATCGATTAAAAGATTTTCTTATTAAACATGATTATTCCATGGGAATGGTAGATAACACTCTTTTCACAAAAAAGAAAAGCCCAAATCTCATCATTGTCCAAATATATGTCGATGACATTATATTTGGATCGAATTGTCAGGATATGTGTGATGAATTCGCCAAAATCAAGCATGATGAGTTTGAGATGAGTATGATGGGTGAACTAAATTTCTTTCTAGGATTACAGATAAAACAATTAGAAGATGGAATATTTTTTAATCAATCTAAGTACATTAAGGAGGTTCTTAAGAAATTTGGATTAGAAGACTCTAAGCCTATGAAAACACCGATGTACACAGAAATAAAACTCACAAGAGATGAAGAAGGTAAGTCTGTAGAAAACACTAAGTATAGAGGAATGATAGGTAGTTTATTATATCTAACAGCAAGTAGACCGGATATCATTTTTAGTGTCTGCCTTTGTGCTCGCTTTCAAGAGGATCCCAAAACCTCTCACCTAGAAGCGGTTAAGCGTATCTTCCGATACATTAAAGGCACTATACACTTAGGATTATGGTATCCTAAGGGATCCGGCATAGAAACCATCGTCTATGCGGATTCGGATCATGCGGGAGACTACGTGGATAGAAAGAGCACTAGCGGTATATGCACGTTCATGGGATGTTGCCTAACATCTTGGTTTTCGAAGAAGCAAACCGCTCTTGCTATTTCTACTACAAAGGCCGAATACGTAAGCGCTGGAAAGGCATGTCAACAAGCACTATGGATGAAACAAGCTCTCGTAGATTATGGCATTAGGTTAGATAATGTCCCTATTATGTGCGATAACAAAGGTGCTATAGATTTAAGTAAAAATCCCGTTCAACACTCTAGGACTAAACATATAGAAATACGTCATCTCTTCCTTCGCGATAATGTTCAAAAAGGAAACATATCTATAGAAAAGGTTGCATCGGAAGATAACATAGCGAACATATTCACTAAACCCCTTAAGCGCGAACTCTTCAACCACTTACGTTTAGGCTTAGGAATGATGGAACAAATTGACTGAATTTTCTGCATTTTTGGTCCATCAGATAGGCGGCCCCTTAATGTTATAAAGGCGGCCCCCTTAATTATTAAAGGGACCGGCCTCTCATTAAGGGGACCAGCCATCGTCTGACAATTTTTTTTTATTTTTTTTTTCTTTGTCTTCTCTTCCTTTCTGCCTTCCTCTCATCTGTGTCTAGGAATCTGTTTTGCACAAACCTAAAGATTGGGAAACATTTGTTCTTTTGCATAAATATATTTATATACAAAACCCAATCTACTTTCTTCAAATCATTCTCACATTTAGAAAAACACATGAAAACCATTTTCCTTGCATTGTTAAATAATTCTAAAAACATTTTTCTTTCATGCATAAAATCTCACATGAATTGTCAAAATATATAATCTAATATATATCTTTGATATTCATATATTGAGCAAAATCAAATCAAGGAGACTTTGGATTGTTTCTTAGGAAATTTTTGCATCTAGGAGTCGAAAAAATCACATCTCCACATTTGTTGCATATAGGCACACACTAGAACAAAATTGCTAATCACATCTCCACTTTTGTTCCATCACCTATTTCTTGTTAGTTTCTAGTGCCTTTATTCTATTATCCTTGCCTTATATGATTAATCCTTGATTGCTAGATATAATTTATTGCTTGTTTATGTGTTTAATTAATATGTCTTGCATGCATAATTATTAATATATTACTCTATTGCCTCAAAGAGTGGAACTTGCCTAAAACCAAAAACTCAAAACATAGCCCTCCTTACCTATTCCTGCAGAAAAACCCATTTCTGGAACTCAGAACACCATCAGATGGGCGGCCCCCTTAATTCATAAGGCGGCCCCTTTAATTATTAAGGGGACCGGCCCTATTTAAGGGGACCGTCCATCTACAGGCTGAGTTCACAAAATCTTTTTCTGCTTTTTAGCCCATTTCATCCTACCCTTCCTTAAATCCACAAACATATTCTATCCTGATCACCCCAACAAATTTATCAATCCTTAATCACATCAATCCTCCACTATAAATATCCTCATTCCTTACCATATACACTCATCTCATCATGTCTTCTTCCCATCAACCCAAAACCAAAAACCTCAAAGCTAGCAAGGATGACCATAAAACCCGGGTGGAAAAGAAAACCTCGCCCTCACAACAAGTCCATCACAAATGGTGTGACTAGATAACCAACACCTCCATCCTCATTCATTCCCAACTACTCTCCAAGATCTCAACCTCATTCAATTGAACCATTTCACAAACCCTATCATGTTAGCCAAACATCCACATTCATTCCAAACTACACTTCTAAACCTCAAACCAACTTCAATGAAACCTTTGAAAACCCTAATCATTTTGGTCAAACACCAAACTTTACCTCAAACCACACACCCCAATTTTATCCATTCCCACCAAATGACCAAATCCACATTCCCACGGAAAGGCAAAAGTTTCATGAAGAGATTAACCAAATCCATGATCTTAGTGATCTCCTTGCTATGCACCTTGCACAACGCAACAGTTGAGTTCACATAAATTCGAATCTAAGTTTTTTAAAAGGTAAATAAAGTTTTCATAATAAAATTAAAAAGACGTGAAACTATTCAACCCCCCCCCCTTCTAGTTTTCCACAATTGGTATCAAGAGCCACGTCAAACAAGATTTTAAAATAAATTGTATTTTAAAACTTGAAACGATCTATGGAATCCGAAAAATATTTAGAAGGGCAATCTATGCAAAGACCACCACTATTCGAGAGTGATGGTTTTCTTTATTGGAAAAATAGATTCGAAACTTATGTGAAATCAAAAGATCTTGATCTTTGGCATGTTATTACCTATGGTGATTTTCCCTCTATTCAAAATAATCCTTTAACTAAAATAGATGAAATTGTACCTTTTGAAAAACAAAATGATGATTTGAAAAGGAAACTAGCAAAAAATAATGAGGCTAAAATGGTAATTTATAATGCATTACCACTCAAAGAATATGAACGAATTTTTATGTGTCAAACCGCAAAAGAAATTTGGGATTCTTTATTAATCACTCACCAAGGTAATAGTCAAGTCAAAGACAACAAAATAGATCTTCTTGTTCAACAATATGAACAATTTACAATTCCTGAAGAGGAATCTATTGATAATGCATTTGCTAAATTTAACACTATTATCACAAGTCTAAAAGCACTTGATGAGACTTTTTCTAGCAAAAATTGTTTAAGGAAATTTCTTAGGGCATTACATCCAAAATGGCGCGCGAAGGTCACGGCTAAGGAAGAATCGAAGAACTTGATGACGTTATCGCTTCATGAACTTATCGGCAACTTGAAGGTCCATGAAGAAATTATAAAGAGAGACTCGGAAACGGTCAAGAGCAAGAAAAATCAAATCAAATCTCTTGCGCTAAAAGCCAAAAAGGAACTTAGTGATGATGACGATTCAAGTGACTATAGTGAAGACGAAGAATATGCAATGGCCGTAAGAGAGTTCAAGAAATTTTTCAAGAGACGAGGAAGATTCACAAGACAACCACGAGATGAAAAAAGATCGCTTCAAAGAAATAGGAATGATAACTACGGGAAAAGAAAGTGCTTTAGATGTGGAAGCCCAAACCATCTCGTTCGCAAATGTCCAAAGCCACCCGGTTATGATTACCAAAGCGCCTTTGTTAGTGGAGCATGGAGTGATAGCGACAAAGAAGAAGCGGACAAAGCAAACGACGAAAAATGTCTTGTAGCTCAAGCAACCGATGAAATATGTCTAGGAATAAATTTGGAGCCCGACGAATGGATTAAGGATAGTGGATGCTCGAAGCACATGATGGGGAATCGCAAGCTATTTTCCTCCTACAAGGCATACAACGGAGGTAATGTTATTTTCGGTAGTGACTAGCGTGGAAAAATCATTGGCAAAAGTACGATTTCTCAAGACTCCCTAACTATTGAAAATGTTGAGCATGTAGCTAATTTAACATACAACTTCCTTAGTATAGGACAAATATGCGATAATAAGTGTAGGGTTACCTTTACCGGTAAAGATAGCGAAATAGTTAAGGACGGAAAGGTCATAGGTAGAGGAATTAGGAAAGGTGGCGTTTATGTCATGAAACTAGGAAATAAACCGGAAGATAAAATATGTCTAGCAACCTTAGATGAAAACTCTACATTGTGGCATAGGAGATTAGGTCACGCAAATATGCAAAAAATACAATCCCTAGCCTCTAAGGAATTAGTTAGAAATTTTCCAAACCTAAGATATGATCAACACTTTTGCGATGCCTGTAAAATTGGAAAACAAGCACATGCTAGTCACAAAGCTAAGAATATAGTCTCCACTACTAGATGCCTAGAATTATTACACATGGACCTTTTTGGTCCATCCGTAGTGCGGAGTTACAGAGGTAACCGTTATACCTTAGTAATTGTAGATGATTATTCACGATACACGTGGACTAGATTTTTAAGCGATAAAACCGAAGCCTTTAATAAGTTTGAGATATTTAGTAAAATGATTCAAAACAAATTAGGATGTTCTATATTATCTATTAGGACGGACCATGGTCGGGAATTTGATAACGAAGTGCAGTTCGGAAAATATTGTGATTTAAATGGAATATCTCACAATTTCTCCGCTCCTCGCACTCCACAATCAAATGGGGTAGTAGAAAGAAAGAATCGCTCCTTACAAGAAATGAGTAGAACAATGCTAAATGAACAATCTATCCCACAAAAAATTTGGTGCCACGCCGTAGATACATCAACATATATAATAAATAGAGTCTCAATTAGGCGAATTTTAGGAAAAACCCCATATGAGTTATTAAGAGGTAGAAAACCTAATCTAAATTACTTTAGGGTATTCGGGAGAAAATGTTTTGTTCTCAATACAAAAGATTACCTTACTAAGTTTGATCCTAAGTCGTACGAAAGAATTTTTCTAGGGTATTCGCAAAATAGTAAAGCGTATATAATACTTAATAAACACACTATGAAAATAGAAGAATCCTTGAATGTAACATTTGATGAAACTCCACCACCACCTAAGACATTGCCTCTAGAAGATGATGACCTAGTTGAAGAAGAAGCTATTGAGGTTAGTAAAACTAAATCCTTAGGTGATGATAATGAAAATATAACACTAGGAGAAAACGAAATAGTAAATGTTAAGGAATCTAAATCACACCCACTAGATAATATAATAGGAAGCCTAAATCAAAGAACTCTTAGATCACAAGCTCAAGATAAAAATAATTTATTTTGTTTTCTCTCAACAATAGAACCTAAAAATATAAATGAGGCTTTAAAAGATGAAAGTTGGGTTATGGCTATGCAAGAAGAACTAAATCAATTTAAGAAAAATGACGTTTGGGAACTAGTCCCAAATCCCAGGAACATGACCATCCTAGGAACTAAATGGGTATATAGAAATAAGTTAGATGAAAATGGAATTGTTACTAGGAAAAAAGCTAGGTTAGTTGCCCAAGGTTATAATCAACAAGAAGGAATTGATTATGACGAAACTTATGCCCCCGTAGCTAGATTAGAATCTATAAGAATACTTCTTGCCTATGCATGCGCCCTAGACTTTAAGTTATTTCAAATGGATGTGAAAAGTGCATTCCTTAACGGTTTTATCAATGAGGAGGTATACGTGGCACAACCTCCAGGATTCATTGACTTCGCAAAACCTAATTATGTTTATAGACTAAAGAAAGCTTTATATGGACTCAAACAAGCTCCTAAGGCTTGGTATGATCGATTAAAAGCTTTTCTTATTAAACATGATTATTCCATGGGAATGGTAGATAACACTCTTTTCACAAAAAAGAAAAGCCCAAATCTCATCATTGTCCAAATATATGTCGATGACATTATATTTGGATCGAATTGTCAGGATATGTGTGATGAATTCGCCAAAATCAAGCATGATGAGTTTGAGATGAGTATGATGGGTGAACTAAATTTCTTTCTAGGATTACAGATAAAACAATTAGAAGATGGAATATTTTTTAATCAATCTAAGTACATTAAGGAGATGCTTAAGAAATTTGGATTAGAAGACTCTAAGCCTATGAAAACACCGATGTCCACAGAAATAAAACTCACAAGAGATGAAGAAGGTAAGTCTGTAGAAAACACTAAGTATAGAGGAATGATAGGTAGTTTATTATATCTAACGGCAAGTAGACCGGATATCATTTTTAGTGTCTGCCTTTGTGCTCGCTTTCAAAAGGATCCCAAAACCTCTCACCTAGAAGCGGTTAAGCGTATCTTCCGATACATTAAAGGCACTATACACTTAGGATTATGGTATCCTAAGGGATCCGGCATAGAAACCATCGTCTATGCGGATTCGGATCATGCGGGAGACTACGTGGATAGAAAGAGCACTAGCGGTATATGCACGTTCATGGGATGTTGCCTAACATCTTGGTTTTCGAAGAAGCAAACCGCTCTTGCTATTTCTACTACAAAGGCCGAATACGTAAGCGCTGGAAAGGCATGTCAACAAGCACTATGGATGAAACAAGCTCTCGTAGATTATGGCATTAGGTTAGATAATGTCCCTATTATGTGCGATAACAAAGGTGCTATAGATTTAAGTAAAAATCCCGTTCAACACTCTAGGACTAAACATATAGAAATACGTCACCTCTTCCTTCGCGATAATGTTCAAAAAGGAAACATATCTATAGAAAAGGTTGCATCGGAAGATAACATAGCGGACATATTCACTAAACCCCTTAAGCGCGAACTCTTCAACCACTTACGTTTAGGCTTAGGAATGATGGAACAAATTGACTGAATTTTCTGCATTTTTGGTCCATCAGATAGGCGCCCCCTTAATGTTATAAAGGCAGCCCCCTTAATTATTAAAGGGACCGGCCTCTCATTAAGGGGACCGGCCATCGTCTGACAATTTTTTTTTTTATTTTTTTTTCTTTCTCTTCTCTTCCTTTCTTCCTTCCTCTCATCTGTGTCTAGGAATCTGTTTTGCACAAACCTAAAGATTGGGAAACATTTGTTCTTTTGCATAAATATATTTATATACAAAACCCAATCTACTTTCTTCAAATCATTCTCACATTTAGGAAAACACATGAAAACCATTTTCCTTGCATTGTTAAATAATTCTAAAAACATTTTTCTTTCATGCATAAAATCTCACATGAATTGTCAAAATATATAATCTAATATATATCTTTGATATTCATATATTGAGCAAAATCAAATCAAGGAGACTTTGGATTGTTTCTTAGGAAATTTTTGCATCTAGGTGTTGAAACAATCACATCTCCGCATTTGTTGCATATAGGCACACACTAGAACAAAATTGCTAATCACATCTCCACTTTTGTTCCATCACCTATTTCTTGTTAGTTTCTAGTGCCTTTATTCTATTATCCTTGCCTTATATGATTAATCCTTGATTGCTAGATATAATTTATTGCTTGTTTATGTGTTTAATTAATATGTCTTGCATGCATAATTATTAATATATTACTCTATTGCCTCAAAGAGTGGAACTTGCCTAAAACCAAAAACTCAAAACATAGCCCTCCTTACCTATTCCTGCAGAAAAACCCATTCCTGGAACTCAGAACACCATCAGATGGGTGGCCCCCTTAATTCATAAGGCGGCCCCTTTAATTATTAAGGGGACCGGCCATTTACAGGCTGAGTTCACAAAATCTTTTTCTGCTTTTTAGCCCATTTCATCATACCCTTCCCTAAATTCACAAACATATTCTATCCTGATCACCCCAACAAATTTATCAATCCTTAATCACATCAATCCTCCACTATAAATATCCTCATTCCTCACCATATACACTCATCTCATCATGTCTTCTCCCATCAACCTAAAACCAAATACCTCAAAGCTAGCAAGGATGACCATAAAACCCGGGTGGAAAAGAAAACCTCGCCCTCACAACAAGTCCATCACAAATGGTGTGACTAGATAACCAACACCTCCATCCTCATTCATTCCCAACTACTCTCCAAGATCTCAACCTCATTCCATTGAACCATTTCACAAACCCTATCATGTTGGCCAAACATCCACATTCATTCCAAACTACACTTCTAAACCTCAAACCAACTTCAATGAAACCTTTGAAAACCCTCATCATTTTGGTCAAACATCAAACTTTACCTCAAACCACACACCCCAATTTCATCCATTCCCACCAAATGACCAAATCCACATTCCCACGGAAAGGCAAAAGTTTCATGAAGAGATTAACCAAATCCATGATCTTAGTGATCTCCTTGCTATGCACCTTGCACAACGCAACAAGGGACAACCTCCATCCTCACCCTCAAATAACTAAGCCCCACTCACAAGCTTTCCGCCCCAAAATAAAATCCCTCACCCTTTTGTGTCGCAAGCAAGTCCAATCGCTCTCTTTGGCAATATTAGGACCATTAGTGTCTTTTACTTATGTTGTAACCCTTATGTTTTACGCATATCGTGTGATGTAATGATGATTCATGTGCTATACATGATCATCTTGAATGAATGAATAAGATTAGTTGTTTGTTCTAAATATTTTTGCTATGCATATATATGTCTTGTGTTCTTAACTTGTTTTTGCAGCCAAGATTTCCATAGCTCGTCTCCTTGGTGCCCTCAAACGAGGGGGAGTACACATCAAGGGGGAGTTCTCGTTCCGACAAATTTTATGTCTAAATCGTGTCGGCATAACCTTTTTGATTCTACAAAAAGGGGGAGAAGTAGATATAAACTCACTAAATACTTGTCTAAAAATTAATCTTTTAGATTTAATGAGTTTAGATTTTGTAATCATCAAAAAGGGGGAGATTGTTGATATAAATAACGCCTAAACACGTTATTAATATTTTTTGATATCTCTACGTTTTGATAATCACAAAATGTAAAATCATTAAATGAAAGATTATGACGTAAACAAGTATTTAGTTGTAAATATCTATTTTGACAACTCAATCACTTAAGGTATGAATAAACAAATGCTTAATGCATTATATGATCAAAGAAACTTTTTCTTAATCACTAAACTTTTTATAAAATGTCACAAACATTTTATAATTTTTAGAAAAACATTTTTGGTATTAAATAAATATGTTTAATCTATTATAAATATATGAATTCAAATTTTCAACCAAAAATGGCAAAAATGTTCCAGAAAAACCTTCCCCACAAAAAGACAAATCTGAGCAACGTTCGGATTTGAGCGGCCCCTTTAATTCACTAGGCGGTCCCCTTAAAATTAAGGGGACCGGCCACCTATTTAAGGGGACCGCCCCGCTCCTCTAGGTCCTCAGATTTGCCTATAAATACTGGTTCATCTCTGGACTTTTTTCTCACCTTTTGCACCCCAAACCTTCTGTTCTAAATCTCTTCTAATCTTTTCTAAATCCTTTGATCATATATTCTTAAGCATTGGTTTCTAAGTGATCCAAGCTTCTACCATTCAAGTGCAAAAGAAGAATACTCCTTCAACAACTAAAGAAGAAGTATTGCAACTTAGTATCATATTGCTACCTAAGTTGTTTGTGTAATCATTCATTCATTTGTGTATAAGTTGTGTATATTTGTTAGATAGGAGTGAGCATAATTGTTTAGGCTAGATTGGTGTGTAAGTAGTGAAGTTGTGAAGAAGTTAAGGTGTGTAAGTAGTGAAGTTGTGAAGAAGTTAAGGTGTGTAAGTAGTGAAGTTGTGAAGAAGTTAAGGTGTGTAAGTAGTGAAGGTGTAAAGAAATAGAAGAGTAAATAAGTAGTGTTAGGTAGTGGAGTAGTCGTGAAGCCGGTGTGAAGAAGTTGTGAAGAAGTCGTGAAGAAGTTGTGATTGAATTTGTGAGATTGGTTCTAGCTACGATTAGAACTCGACATTTAGCTTTGTGTCGTAAAATTGGTGTAAGCTAAAGTTGTGTAAGGTTTTCTCCGCCATAAGGGAGCTTGATGACATAGTGAAGAAAACTCTCGAGTTAGGTGCTCAGGGAGTGGAGTAGGGCAAGGAAGGTGTCCTTGTAGCCGAACCACTATAAATCCTTTGTCTCGCGGTTCGATCTTTCCATCTCTATCTTTCATTTCATTTCATTGCTTTACTTGCATTGTTTATTTAGATTTACTTATATTTGTTCATATTGTTAAAAAGTTGAGTTCACATAAATTCGAATCTAAGTTTTTTAACAGGTAAATAAAGTTTTCATAATAAAATTAAAAAGACGTAAAACTATTCAACCCCCCCCCCTTCTAGTTTTCCACACATTCTTGCCATAAAGGCAATCTATATCTTTCTTGCCATAAAGGCAATCTATATCATTCTTTCCATAAAGGCAAGCCATATCATTCATCCCATGAAGGCAAACCATATCATTCATCCCGAAGGATACCATATCATTCATCCCGAAGGATCTTTAACACATGCCAAGGATGTGGGCAAACCATGCCGGTGAAGGCAAGCTATACAATAATGCCATGAAGGCAAACTATACGTCATGCCATAAAAGGCAAGCTAGGCCATCCCAAAGGATGCCAAAACTAGAGCATTGGATCCAAGCTATATTTACTTTAACATCTTTACTCATTTTATCTTTTCTGTACTTTTCTCATTAAGTACTCACTGTCATCTCATTTATTCTCATTGCCTTAAGCAATTTCAATATTCACTAACATTTACTATCATCTCGACAAGTTTCTATATAACACTTGCCCATTTATTATATTTGCATTTTCACAATGCAACTTATCATTCATCCGTCAACCCCAAGTTGACTCATACATTCACTATATGCCATCTTTATTTTAGACAAGTTCTATATAATGCTTGTCCATTACAATTCACACATTTTCTATGTGTTCTTACAACACACTTTTACTATTACCTGTCAACCCTTTGTTGACCATATACTCAACTTACACTATCACTTCATTTAGTCTACTTAACTTTTACGCATATAAACCTTACATAGGTTTATTCTATAACACTCTCATTTATCTCATTATACACATTTCAATATATTAATATGATCATATTCTTGTTTTACAATTCTTTCTAGTACACTTCATATCACTTATAACTTCTAGCGCAATCTGTATCTCATTCATCACTTCTACTCATCACGCTTAACCATATATTACTAACACATTTTACTTATCATGTTTTATATAAAACATGATCTCATCACGTTTTAACTATACACTTTAACTTTCTCATAATCCACTTTAAATTTAGAATATAAGAATTCATGCCTTTAAGCATCACATCATTATCATACTTACTTTCAAGCCTTCTAGACATCTAGGCTTATCAAACACTTATCATGCTTCTTAGCTTATTTCACACATCAATGTGTTCTTTCAACTTTCTTTCATTACTAGTTCATCACATAATATGCATTCCAATGCATCTATCACAACTCATACACTTCTATGCAATCGTGCTCTCGAGCACACCACATAATACTTAGACATATAATAAACTACCATAGACTTAACATCACATAAGAAATCATATCATAACACTTAACACTTATCCGACAAGTGTTAAAACATTCATAATTAAAATCAACTCACATAGTCTATGGTTCATACATCGCATTGCACAAGCAATCTATGTCTAAGCATCAACATTCTAATTAGCCGCGAGTACTAATCTACCTTATAACTAAGGCATCATAAAACTTTAATTCACTTATTAACCCATCTCTAATACCGTTTAGCATTGCTACTCGCATTCCATAACCATAACTCTATCATACATTCACATAATCGCAATATAAATCACCGGCACCAACCAAGGTGCACGGCTAACTAGTCATTCAAACACTTCAAGTCCTCCACGGACTTCTATCACATACACAATAACACATAACCCATATCCATCACTTATCATCAATAAGCTCAACTAGCATAAAACATAATTCGTCTAACACTTAAAAATTACTTTCCGCGCGACTAACACTTACATCCAAGGCTTTTACGAGTGGTTTAAGACTAGGCAACCTATAGTGGAAACTTAATTCACTTAAACCGAAGCTCTGATACCAAGTTGTAACACCCCGTGCCCACTTAGACCAAAAACTAAAAACTTTATACGCGGAAACGCTTGACTTTTACGGACATCTGGTTACTCTTTTGACTACTGACAGAAATCTATAAACTTACAGACCATGAGACTAATTTTAAATGAAACCAGACTCAATTACCTTCAAAACGACGGGTGGCACGACCCGTAACGACTTACGGTTTAAAAGATATGATTTTTACAATTTGACGGGTTATGCATTAAACCCATTTTGACCCATTTACACTACAAACCATCTATACCAATTCATTTGCCCACCAAACTTGGCCAACATCATTACTTTAACATACTAAACATGTTCCATAAACCCATGATCCGTTCACAACCAAAAATGGGTATATTTACACTTTTGCCAAACACCCCCCTTAACTTTGACCCTAAACACATAAAACATACTTTGACCCATCGGTTGACCACCAAATCGATAGGACAACCTTAACATACCATTTGCCACACGGCTACACTATACCAACCAATAAAAGACCAACGGGGGTACAAACTTTACACATGAGCTCGGTATTCTACCTAAGCTCCTAAACACATATTACCTTCATTCTCGCATATCCAAATCCTTATTCCATGATTCCTAGCCATCCATATAAACATGTCAACCTACAAAACGGTTAGACAACTAAACCATAAGCACAAAGGCTTAGTAAGTAAAACGATCATAACATACAATTATACTTCAATCAACACATAAGTATCATATACATTAAACACTTACTTCATGGCTTACTATTCCACATCTCATCTAACACATAACATCAACTTATCACATAGGCCATATTCATCACATCACTTAGGCATATCTCAAATCCATATTACTTGACATAAACATTCATAACACGTATATGTTAGAAATCCATATAACATATGTTATCATCATTCTACTTACCTTAGCTCCAAGCTAAGCACATCAAGCCAATATCATCATCATCATCAACATCATCATCCTCATAAACACCCTAAATCATAACATACACTTAACACATAACACAATACATAATAACTATAACAATGGTTACCACAACTTAGCTCACTTCTTAACACTTCTAATTATCATACCATCATATATTGATCATATGATAATTATTCCTTAAGATTATTATCTTATTTTCAATACAACTTATTCCATAATCATGTAACATCTTTAATTAGTTTATAAACATCTTTACCCAATTTTCCTTAATTAGAGTACATGAACCCTAATTCAAAATTGAGGGAAAAGCACTTACTTATAGTGGGATTAACCAAATTAATTGTTCTAAATGAATTGAACACTTGAAGATTGCTTAAATTAGCTCAATTGATGGAGCAGTAAAGTTTCCCTCCTCTTTCTCCTGTATAAACCGACTTCAGTAGCTAATTCCACTATTTCCAGGATTTTCTAAGACTTTCCTTCATATGTAGGAAACATCTTTGGTCCTTTGGAAATAGTAGTCCTTCAAGTTCTAATCTTTCTATATTGATCACATTAACTTTATAACACATTCTTTGACTATCATTTTGACTACCGGGTTTGACCACTACGCAACAAACGTTGACTGGCCAATCCCGTCAATTCCTTAATCCATTTTCGTCTAGGGTGGGGTCCAAGTATCTGGGAAACGGGAATTTCAGATCAGATGGTTGAAGATGCTAATGCTGTCATAGTTACTTTTGGTTCATATCGGCTTGGGGTTAGTGAGTGTTTATCTATATTAATTTTATGTAAAAAAGATGATAAATTGGATAACCAGGTTGATCAAACTTTGGTCGTAGGTTCATGCTCCGGGGACAAAAATCGACATCTTGTGTGTGGGGCCGTCTTATGTAAATCGCGGTGTATGTTAATATGTTATAACTTCGTCAAAGATTTGACTTTAAAAATGTTAGGATGCATACAAAAGACTCACGATACTTAAATTATCAGGAGGATTTCTTCTTTGTTTTGCACGGCATCTTAAAAGAGATGGATGAAGTTACTGAAGTTCAATCGATATCTAATGCTCATATTCCAGTAAAGAAATTTAAGTTTGATGGGATATCGATTGACCTTCTTTATGCAAGCGTTTCTCTTTTGGTTGTCCCAGATGTAGGTTTTCGTAATATTCCCCCTGCGTCTTCCACTCTTCCTCGAACTCCTACTGTACCTAAACTTCACTATTGCAACTAATTTGTTAGCATGACATAGACATATCGGACATTTCTGTCTTGTATAATGTTCACGAGCCTACACTTCGGAGTCTAAATTCTTGCAGGGTTGCTGATCAGATTCTTAAACATGTTCCAAATATTGAGGTGATCAATTTCTTACCAGTCAATTTTCATTTAATGAAGTTTGCACTTATATCGATTTTTTGACTTGTATCTCTACTTTGCCTATTGTTTCCAGCATTTTCGTACAACACTTCGTTGCTAAAACTTTTGGGCTAAAAAGCGTGGTATTTATTCAAGCGTAAGTAGGTTTACTTGGTTTATGTCTCTTCTCGACATTTGTCTATTTTTTTTTAGTTGTTGAGTTGAGTGTCACATCTTCATGACTTCACCGTATAAACCATCAACTGTAGGTGACATGATATCTTGGTGGTGTAAGCTACGCTCTTTTGGTGGCACGAGTTTGTCAATTTTATCCAAATGCTATTCCAAATATGCTAGCTGATATGTGTTAAATTACACATACCTTTTACCTAATAAAACGGACCAAATAGACCAAAAACTAACCAAATATGCCAAATATATTGTGTTTTTGTGTTTATGCATGTGCAGGTACGGATACAAGAAAAGGACAAAAAGAAAGACAAAATAAACAAAAACCGAGCACGAGATTGGAAAGAGCACAGAATTGCGAGTCTATCGTTAATTTTATTTTGAGCATCGAGGCAAAAGAAGAGAAATTTAAAGATTATTTATTTCAAGGACCAATGAATTAAACATAAAGAACGATGAGGGACCAAATGTGTTTAATTCATATGAAGTTTTAAAAGACAAGGACTAGAAGTGCAGCAGAGGGGTATAAAATATCAACTTGCACCAAAGTTGAAATTAAATCTCACTTCTAGAACATGGGTCCCACAAATTGTTATCTTGAAATTGTTTTTGGTCTTTTGCTGTGGGATCACGACAAAGGAAAAAAGAAGAAGAAAATGAGAAACAAATTCAACCGCATCTAACTTCCTTGCAGCCAATCTTTGGACGCCATGTGGAGCAATGTGGCCAATTTTTTGGCTATAAAAGGGAGAGCATTTGATCCAAGGAAGAGAGTAGTTTTTTTTTATAGATAGTTTAGTTTTAGATAGTTTTTTTTTAGATAGCTTTTTTTTTTTTCTCTCTGCATTATTTACTCTTCAATTTATGTTTACACACAGTTCTTAATGTTATTCGAGTACCAAAAATTTTAGACTTCATTTATTTTCATTTTACACACTGTTAATTTTAATTAGTAGCAGTAGACAGTCTTGACATTTAATTTTCTGCAACAGTTATTTCTTTTAATTCATATTATATTTTAACTTTATGTTTAGCATTTTATTTCTGTCTTCTTAAGCATTCAATTTCTGGTTTTTTTTTTTATGTTTATTAGTTTTAGCTTATTATGTCTTATTATCTCTTCTTTACTTTACCCTCTAGCTCAATTCAAACACAAAAAGAGATGCATGAGCTTGTTAAGCTCGGCTTATTTTCCAAATAAGCCTTGACACCTCTTAAGTTTGAGAGCACTTTTTCTTTATTTAGTAGTTTTTATTACTTATATCTAGTTAGTCTTATTAATTTTTTTTATATAAAGTTTGCAAATTTTTTTTTAGTTTTTCTTGAACAATAAGCTATTTAATAGCTTGTTCATTTAAATCTAGTCCTTAAACATACCCGATTCACGTCTATTCTTCGGAGTGGGCAACTTAGCTTCGGGTGGACTTAGATCTAATAGTTTTAGTTATAAAGTTTTAATCTTTTTACTTTTTAGACTACTTTTAGCTTATTTCATATAATAGTATTGCTTATTATTGCTAACCCTTGATAAAATTTTGATCTTTCTTTGTTGCTCACCATCCTACATCTAAGGCGTGGAGCTTACGGGTCTTATAAGCTTTAAAAATCATTAAAGTTTACAACTTTATCAACTTTTATTAAGTTATCTAGTTAATAAAGCTTTAAACTTTATTAACTATATAGCAAAATTAACGTTAACAAAGAACTAAACTTTAATCATTTATTTGATTTATAAGATCGGGTGGTTATTCTCTCGTGTAAATCACCGGGTCTTATTCTCTTACCTTTTTATCATTTTTAGCTTAAATACTTAGTTTAATATTTTGTTTACTATTGTAGAATTAATTGTTATTAGTTTAATTATTACTTAACAAACATATCTTTTTATTATCTTATTTTCTAGAGTTCATTATTATCTTTGTAGTTTTGCTTAATTAATCTAGTTTTAATCACTTAAAATAGTCTTTGATCTTTTAGTTTAATAGAAAACAAAACAAAAAGTAAAAATCCATCTTTCAAGCATTTTAATTACAAACCTCAAACGATATCCTCCATTCACACCTCGTTGGGAAACGACCCGGGTAACACTTTCCCGGTATCACATATATCTTACTTGTGAGTTTTGCACGTTGACCTTTTTCCTAAAAAAGTTGACTTGTGGACTCGCACGTATCGTGTATATTTGATATATATACTTTAAAATCGATCAATTTTTGGCGCCGCTGCCGGGGACGTTGTGTTGCGACAATATCATTAAGGTTTAAACGATTAGTGACTTGAAGATCCTTCTTCGTGAAGTTATCGTTTTTCAAAACTAAAAAAAAAAAAAAAAAAAAAAAAAAAAAAAAAAAAAAAAAAAAAAAAAAAAAAGATTTTTTTCTTTTCAAATTTTTTTTCCTTTGTGTTTTTCAAATGTTTTTAAATTATAAAAATCCAAAAATAATCTTCTCATCCCTCTTATCCGTTTAATTCCTATGTCATCACTCAACTATCACTGTTTTTATTGTAAAAGTCCATTGGGTGATGATCATCGTTGTTACAAGTGTTTGTGTGAGCGGTGTGGAGGTTATTGTGGTAATTGATGTGAATTACCCATTAAATCAAATCCTAATTCCTTCAATAATTCTCAAAGTTTTTTCGACCACCCTCAACAATCCCAGCTATTCTCATTCAAACAGCAAAATTGCTATGTATGTGGAGATTCGTTGGGAGACAATTCACTTTGTGAACGATGTTTTTGCAAAGGATGTGGGTTTACTCATGGCCTTTGTACGTGTTGCACCTATGAAATCGAAAATACATTTACTTCTCCATATTTTCAAAACGATTTCAACTACCCTCCTCGGAATTCATTTGGGCAAGAACCGTGCTATCAAAATTTCAATGATACATCATTTCAAAATGCACCAAATTATCTTTGTGCCAATTGTGGAGGTCCTCACCAAGATTTTGAATGTCAAACAGGGAACACGCTTGTCCATGAGCAAGTTCCATGTAACAATCAAAACTTTGGTTATGACCAATATTCACACACTTCACAGAATCAATCACAACAATCATATTATTGTGAGTATTGTGGAGGTCCGCATTATAACTCTGATTGTCAAACGAGGAACCCGATTGTCTATGAGCGTGGCCCTTGTGACAATTATGACTATTCTTATCATGACCAAACTCCACAATATCAAACGATTCAAAAACCACCTCAGCCATTTCCTCAAGAACTTCTCCATGATTTTCTAGATTTAACAAAAGATCTTAAGGATTTTGCTATTAAACATACCCAAGAAGATCGTCATGGTAAATCTATGGAAGATTTACTCGCTGAAGAACGAGCAGCACAAAGGCGTTCCTTGTTTAATAAGGCTGCCATTCTCGATGACAAATATGAGGACGACGAGGAGAGTGCTATTTTTATGAATAATACCAATTTTAAACTCCCTCAGTCTAGTGCAAACACATCCATCTTGCCGACTTTGGACACCAAAGACTCTCTTATTATGAGGGATGAGCATCTTAGCACTATTCCTGAAAAGGAATCGGACGAATTCATAAAGTCTAGTGTTGAGAACCTTATCCCAATCCCAAGTGAGTCTGAGGATATATCGGACAGTGAATGTTATTTGTCTCTTTGTGATGAAAATCCTCTTAACACTTCAGAGGATTCTTACGGGATTTTCTCTAACCCACTTTTCAATTTCAATGATGATTTTTCCTCTAGTGATGACGAATCACTTTCTGATGAGGACATTCTGAATGAAAGTTTCAAAGTCTATTCGAATTCTCTTTTTGAATTTGATGACGAGTACTTTTCTAGCAACCTAAATCCTCTTTTTTATGAAGTGTTAGAGAACGATGAGGTAAAGGACTCTATTATTTTTGAACTTGATGAAATGACCTCAAATTTTAATCTCGGGATTCAAAAGGACACCCCTTCTCCGACATATGTGACATTTCCCTTTGAGGATCGCCATTATATTGAATTCACATATGTCATTCGAGTTTTTCTACCTTTCTTCACCTATAAGGTAGCTTGTCCATTCCTTCACACGTTTGGGAGTGAAGATAAAATTTTTGACCCCGGCATTTCCATTTATCAATCTTTTGAGCCGGTCGTATCTCATCGGAGTGGAACTTTCAAGTACTTCAATGTTTATCCAAACATCTTGAATGAAAGTCCGATAGAGATTTTCTCTTCCACATGCTTCCCCAAGAACAAATGAATTCGGGGCAAGTCAAGCTAACGACTTGATCATAAACAAGCGCTTTGTGGGAGGCACCCCATGCTTATCTTTCTATCTTCTTTCTATTTTCTTTCTAATAAGTGTGACGTGAAGAGTTCTACCTCTTCCATTTCTCGTGTTTTGTGGTTGTTGTTGTTTATGTCCAGGATTTGCCCGAAGTTTGAAGACTCTCGTGCTCGTGGTTTTGTCTTTCTCCACTCGAGTTTCATCATTCGTTGCTCATTCGATATCCTAATCTTATCGACTAACATTTATCTTTTGGCAGAATTAATAAACGGCCTTAGATTTGCGTAAGACGACCCTTACCTTTTAAAACATTGAGGACAATGTTTCGTTTTAGTTTGGGGGGTGATATTTCGATTTGATTTTGCCTTGCATTGTGTCGTATACCCTCGCAACCCTGTTTTTTTCACCAAAAATCCAAAAAAAATGAGAAAATTTAAAAATTTTTGCAAAAATATCGTAAGTGTTTTGACACATTGTTGATTTTCCGTTGGTTAGAGTAGGAATAGAATTTTGACTTGACCAGACGTATTGAGCCCTAGCTTGTCCCCTTAACTGTTTTGACTAAGCATTCGCGGATCTTTTTATTAAAGATTTTAAATTTGCGAAGAACGAGAAATGATAGAGTTGATTATAAGTTATGATGCTAAGCAAGGATTAGTTGGTTATCTTAAAAGTTCATCAGTAGAATTTGTAGTTTTTCCTCCCATAAGCTAAATTAGTGTTGTTTTCAAATTTTTAAACTTAGAAATCGTTTTATTACAAACTTTTATACAACTTTGATATAGAGTACGAGTTCAACTTTTTATTTAAATTTTCGAACAAGCATACTTTCTTAAAATTGGAATAACGTTGCAAAAGCAAGTGAGTAAAATCACAAGTATGATGCAAGTACATATGTATGTGTAGCAAAAAAAAAAAAAAAATGAAAAATGAAAAATATGTGTTATGTGAATAAAAATCTTGCTTATAAATAAATGAAGCTTGCTTTTTCTTAAATTTAAATCGGAAGTTGAACTAGTATTCGTCAATTTTGTGTTAAAGTTTAACGGGAATTTGGTAGATTGTTGATTTCAAAGACCCTGAAAGCTCCGATACTATTCTCGAGGGTGTAAAAACCTAGCCTCCTAAGCTTTGCTAAAAGGACAAGCTGAGAAGAAAGTCGCTACATGGAGTGATCTCATCTTTGCGTCTTTAATCTCCAAATGATCGTTGGTTATTGTCTATTTAAGTATTTAATATTAACTTAGCGGGAATTTTAGAAATCTTTGAAATCGAAATCCCGCTGATTCCGGTACTATTCTCTGTGGGGTGTCAAAAGCCTGGTCACCTAAAACCAACTGGTTTGGGATGTGCCGAGAAGAAAGCCGCTACATGAAAAAGGCCCTTTTGATCCTTAGATTTCAAGATTCCCGGTGAATTAATATTTGACTTAAACAAGTAATAACCATAATGATGTCGATTTCTTTGATAAAACTTTTGAAAACAAGCACACTTACCAAACGTATAGAATAATTAGGGAGTGAAAAATTTACAACTTACATTCATGAGTAGCGTTAGCATCTTAACTTGTATTTAACAATGATTTCATTTTTAAGCTTAGTTTGGGGATTTGTGAAAAATCAGGGACGATTAATTTTATCCGTATGGTCACTTCTTTATGAGTTGTGTTTTCTACTCCGTGATCCTAAAAGTTATTGTGAAATAATGAAAGTCAACATCCCGTCACAAGAAAAGAGAAAAATACAAAAATAGAATAAGTGTGAAGAAAATGGAAAAAATGAGGCGTTTTTAGAACTTTTGATTTCTTAAATCTTTTTTTAATATTTTGCTACTTTTCAAAGTTAGTAAAAAAAGGTTTGAAATTTTTGGTTTCAAAAGCGTGAGTTGATAACATTGCGTGAGGACACGGCAATACTTTAGTCTGGGGGATTTGATATGTGTTAAATTACACATACATTTTACCTAATAAAACGGACCAAATAGACCAAAAACTAACCAAATATGCCAAATATATTGTGTTTTTGTGTTTATGCATGTGCAGGTACGGATAAAAGAAAAGGACAAAAAGAAAGACAAAATAAACAAAAACCGAGCACGAGATTGGAAAGAGCACGGAATTGCGAGTCTATCGTTAATTTTATTTGGAGCATCGAGGCAAAAGAAGAGAAATTTAAAGATTATTTATTTCAAGGACCAATGAATTAAACATAAAGAACGATGAGGGACCAAATGTGTTTAATTCATATGAAGTTTTAAAAGACAAGGACTAGAAGTGCAGCAGAGGGGTATAAAATATCAACTTGCACCAAAGTTGAAATTAAATCCCACTTCTAGAACATGGGTCCCACAAATTGTTATCTTGAAATTGTTTTTGGTCTTTTGCTGTGGGATCACGACAAAGGAAAAAAGAAGAAGAAAATGAGAAACAAATTCAACCGCCTCTAACTTCCTTGCAGCCAATCTTTGGACGCCATGTGGAGCAATGTGGCCAATTTTTTGGCTATAAAAGGGAGAGCATTTGATCCAAGGAAGAGAGTAATTTTTTTTTATAGATAGTTTAGTTTTAGATAGTTTTTTTTAGATAGTTTTTTTTTTCTCTCTGCATTATTTACTCTTCAATTTATGTTTACACACAGTTCTTAATGTTATTCGAGTACCAAAAATTTTAGTCTTCATTTATTTTCATTTTACACACTGTTAATTTTAATTAGTAGCAGTAGACAGTCTTGACATTTAATTTTCTGCAACAGTTATTTCTTTTAATTCATATTATGTTTTAACTTTATGTTTAGCATTTTATTTCTGTCTTCTTAAGCATTCAATTTCTGTTTTTTTTTTTTTTTTTTTTTTTTTTTTTTTTTTTTTTTTTTTTTTTTTTTATGTTTATTAGTTTTAGCTTATTATGTCTTATTATCTCTTCTTTACTTTACCCTCTAGCTCAATTCAAACACAAAAAGAGATGCAAGAGCTTGTTAAGCTCGGCTTATTTTCCAAATAAGCCGTGACACCTCTTAAGTTTGAGAGCACTTTTTCTTTATTTAGTAGTTTTTATTACTTATATCTAGTTAGTCTTATTAATTTTTTTTATATAAAGTTTGCAATTTTTTTTTAGTTTTTCTTGAACAATAAGCTATTTAATAGCTTGTTCATTTAAATCTAGTCCTTAAACATACCCGATTCACGTCTATTCTTCGGAGTGGGCAACTTAGCTTCGGGTGGACTTAGATCTAATAGTTTTAGTTATAAAGTTTTAATCTTTTTACTTTTTAGACTACTTTTAGCATATTTCATATAATAGTATTGCTTATTATTGCTAACCCTTGATAAAGTTTTGATCTTTCTTTGTTACTCACCATCCTACATCTAAGGCGTGGAGCTTACGGGTCTTATAAGCTTTAAAAATCATTAAAGTTTACAACTTTATCAACTTTTATTAAGTTATCTAGTTAATAAAGCTTTAAACTTTATTAACTATATAGCAAAATTAACGTTAACAAAGAACTAAACTTTAATCATTTATTTGATTTATAAGATCGGGTGGTTATTCTCTCGTGTAAATCACCGGGTCTTATTCTCTTACTTTTTTATCATTTTTAGCTTAAATACTTAGTTTAATATTTTGTTTACTATTGTAGAATTAATTGTTATTAGTTTAATTATTACTTAACAAACATATCTTTTTATTATCTTATTTTCTAGAGTTCAATATTATCTTTGTAGTTTTGCTTAATTAATCTAGTTTTAATCACTTAAAATAGTCTTTGATCTTTTAGTTTAATAGAAAACAAAACAAAAAGTAAAAATCCATCTTTCAAGCATTTTAATTACAAACCTCAAACGATATCCTCCATTCACACCTCGTTGGGAAACAACCCGGTTAACACTTACCTGGTATCACATATATCTTACTTGTGAGCTTTGCACGTTGACCTTTTTCCTAAAAAAGTTGACTTGTGGACACGCACGTATCGTGTATATTTGATATATATACTTTAAAATCGATCACTAGTCTCAAAATTTTTCAGGGTGTATACACAGTGGCGTTGGCCAAACCCGGTAATGCTTTGCGAGATACAAGAGGAGGAGCTCGGGTTTGCTGTATGGGACCCTAGCAAGAACCCGAAGGACAGGACTCACCTTATGCCGATTATAACACCTGCATACCCGTGCATGAATTCTAGCTATAATATCTCAATTAGCACAGTCCATATTATGAAAGAACAATTCCTATTTGGCAATAGAATATGTGAGGTACCTAAAATATGCCATAGCTTGAATCTTAAAAGTCTTTTCAGTGGCTGACATCGGAACTTGACTTTTGTGTACGTTTCAGGAGATAGAACATAACAGCGCCCAATGGCCTGCATTGTTTGAACCATATATGTTCTTCGAGAGCTACAAAAACTATCTGCAGGTGGATCTTGTTGCTGAAAATAATGATGATATTCCTAAGTGGAAAGGTTGGGTAGAATCTCGTCTACGCCAGCTGACTTTGATGGTAATCTTTTTATAAGGGATACATTTTTTACACATTTAGAAAGTATCTTACACTTTGTTGCAAAAGGAAAGTACATTCCTCTGAATATGTATGTTTCTAAATCCTAAGCGTTGCCTTTGTTAGCACTTTCCCCATGTTTTTGTCTTTGAATCAGTTGGCTGGTTGACGTTGATTTTTGATTAAACGTTTCATTATTTTTTTTTACAGATTGAGCGAGATACTTTTGGGAAGCTGCAGTGCCACATATATCCTAACGCATTTTCTGATCCTTCAAAGCAATGTTCACATAATGCCTACTTCATGGGATTGCAAAGAAAACAAGGTGAAGTAATGCAAGAAGGTCAACAGTTTGATATCCGTGGGACGGTTGATGAGTTTAGGCATTTAGTGAACATGTACATGTTTTGGAAACCGGGGATGGAAATCTATGTTTCTCATGTGCGAAGGAAGCATATCCCTGTGTATGTGTTCCAGGATGGTCATAAACGTACCCGATTAACATCTCATGACAAACGTAAATTTGCAAAGGACGCAGGTGATGTAATGGAGCGTATAGGATCGTCTACTAGTAGTGATATGTGATAAGCTACTACCAAAACAACTTACATTGCTTCTAAATGTTTCTTTGATGTATATCTTTTATCTACACTTGGACTTGTTTGGGCCAGGAGTGTTGGGCCCTGATTTAATTGAGATGTAGGCAGGCCTGGTCCTAGAATATTGGGCCAAGTCAGTTATGTTACAATAAGGCCCTAGCAGACCTGCATTAGCGTGACTTACAATAAAAATAAAGGTTTGTAGGTTTTTGGGTTTAAATAAAATTTTTCCAAAAAATTTCAAAAGCTTATAATCAAATTTTTTTAATTTTAATTAAAAAATTAAAAATTTTTTTTGATAATCAAAATTTTTTTTTTCCCTTTTTGGGAACCATAAATTTTTTCCCCCTTTTCCCCAATTTTAAAACCCCCCCAATTTTCCAAAAACCTTTGCATTATTTTTGGGGTTTGGCCCCCCCCTAAATCATACATTTAAAACTTTTTTTCCGGGGTTTGAAAAGCACTTAAGGAAATTTTTAAATTTAGAAAACTTTTTCCCCCTTTTTGGTTTCTTATCAAAAAAACACAAAACTAAAACTTTTTGGGGGGGTTCCACAAAAAAAGGGGGAAAAAGGAAAAAAGGCGGCCCGTTAAAACGGGGAAGGGCAATTTTTAGGAGGGCGCTACCTTGACTTTTTCAAAACCCCCTTTCTTTTTAAAACCCCCAAACAAATTTAAAATTTTCAAACCCTCCCAAAAAACTCTTTAAAAAAACCATTTTTAAAATATTTGGGAAAACTTCCATAAAATTATTTTATTGAAAAAAATTCAATAAAAATTTCATTTAAAAAGGGTTTTTAAAAAACTTTTAAAAAGGGAATAAAATTGAAACCCCTTTAAAATTTTTCCAAAATTTTCCCCAAAAACTAAAAAAATTTTTCAAAAAGAAATTTTAAATTAAAGGGCATTTCCCCAAAAATTTTTTTAAATTTATCCACCCAAAATTTTTTCCCCCAAAATTCCCCACCATTCATTTTAAAAATTAATTTATGATCTTTTTATAAAAAAAAAAAAATTTTCCCCCCAAATTTTCCCCAACCCCCAAACTTTTTAAAGAAATTTCCTTTTAAAACTTTAATTTCCCAATTCAAAACTTTTAAACCCCCCAAATTTTGTTTCCATTTCAATCCCCCTTTTTAAACCCCCCCTTTTATTTTTAATTTAGTTTCCTTTATTTTTGGGGGCCCCTTTTTATTTTTTTAAATGTTTCTTATTTTAAAAAATTGGCTTTTTAAATTTTTTGGGGTTTTTAAAATTTTTTTAAATTTAATTTAAAAAATTTAACAACGGGCTAAGGGGGTTTTTCCTGATGGGAAACCCGTTTTTTTTTGATTTAATATTTAATTTTTAAAAATGATTTTCTTAAAAAATTTTAAAAAATTTTTTTTTTAAATTTTACTATTTTTAAAAAAAGAAACCCCCTTTTAATTTGGTTTAGGTCCCCACTTTTAAAAAAAAAAAAACTATTGCAACCCCCAACTTTTGGCCAAACATTTTTTAAACTCCTAATAAAAAATTTTTTGGAAATTTTTTTTAAAGCGTAAATGGGTTTTATTTTTTAATTATTTAAAGGAAAAGAGCCCGGGAAAAAGTAAACAGTTTTTTAAATTTTTAAAAATAAAAAAATTGTGGGGAACCATATTATTTACATATTTTAAATTTTATTAAATTTTTGAACTTTAATTCATTTTTTCCCCCGGGGGCCCCCTTTTGTTTTGAACTTTTTTGATTTTGTCAATTCCTTTTCTTTTTGTGGTATTTTTTGCAAACCCCATTTTGTTATGTTTTAAAAATTTTAATTATTTTTTTTAATAGTGTTTTGTTTTTTTAAGGGTTTTGGGGTGGGGGTAAAAGTTTTTATTTAATTTTATTTATTTTAACCCAACAAGTTTTGCCAAATTTTTCCATTTTCCCCAAAAATTTTTTTTTTTGTTATTTTGTGCATCCCTTATTTTGGGCATTAATGCAGTTTTTTCACGAGGTAATGTCAAGAAACAAGAATAAAAATTCAAAAAAAAAACCACAATTTTCTCTCCCCAAAAAGGGGGTTTTTTTTAATTTTTTGATGCCCTTTTTTTTTAAATTTTTTCTCCCGTTTTCCCAATATAAAAGATTCTAAATGTTTCCCTTTCCCAAAATATACTGTTTAAAAAAAAACCTTGGGGTTGGGCTTCAAAAAGAAAAAAAAATTCTAAATTTTTATTTTTAGTTTGGGGAAAGCAAAGGTTTAAAAATGGGTTTTAAAAGGTTTTTTTCAACCTTTTAAACCCCCCCAATGCAAAAGGGGAGCAATAGTTTTTAAAACCCAATTATAACCCCCCCAAGACAAGGCGGACCCGGCCCAAAGGGGAAAATGGTCCACATGTAAAGGCCCGGGTGGGAAAAGAAACTTGCTCCAATAATAAAGGTAGATTAGTTTAAGTGGGTTGAAGATTCAAAAGCTTGCTCAAGTTAAGAAGATTAGGGGGTTTAGAGTAGATTAAACAAAATTTTTTGGTTTATGTAAATTTTTTTACTAGGATCCTTCTTTGATAAAACAAGAATTTTTCTTATTATTATTAGTTGTTTAAAGTATACTTTCTTTTTAAATCAAATGGAAATTTTTTTCCGGAAAGAAAAATTTTTATTTTAAAATAAAGATCGTTTCTTTAATCAAGTGATTTTTTTTCGATTAAAATATGATAATACAATAAGATTGCCTTTTTAATCACGGTTTTATTAAAATTGAAATAATAATAAAATGGTTTGTTTAAAAAATACATCATCAGAATTACTAAACCCAAAAATATGATTTTTTAAAATTAACATTTTTACAAAACGGAAAAAAAGTAAATGGCATTTGGGAGTTAAAAATTTTAAAAAATTTTCTCCTTTCCCCTTATAGGTTTAAAAAATTTTCAAAAATTGGATCTGAAGTTCCAATTAAACTTTTGAACCATCCTTTCTTTGCTGCATTTTCGTTTTGGGGGGGGGGGTTGTTTTGCAGTGGGCTTTTAACAAAAATATTGACTTCATAATTTAATTATAATCATCAATGGTTTGGGTGGGGGGGGGGCCCAGGTGTAATTTATTTTTTTTTTTTTGGGGGTATTGACAACTAGTGGTTGTTAAGTTGGACTTGTAAAAAACACCATCATTTTGGCTTTTTTTTTATATTATAACTTATGGATTGTACAAATTAAGTTAAGCAACCTGTTCAATCGAATCAAAATAGTTTTGTTTACGTATAAATTTAAATTTATCGACAATGGTTAAAAAAAATGAAACAATAGCACATAACCCAAAATTGAATTCAAGGGTTTGAAACCCTTTAACCTTCAGATATTTTTCAAAAAAAAAAGGTATTTTAATATTTCCACAAACAATGCTTGGTTAAGTTTTGGGAATTGTAAAAGTATACTTCAAAAATTAATTTTATTTTTTTTTTTATACAAGAATTAAATTAAAGTTAATTTAAATTTACTTAAGGATTCAAGTTTAAAAAATAATGTTTAATGATTTTTGTGAATGATGAACAATGTGAAAAAAATGTAACGGAACGTTACATGACTAAACTCGTTGAAAAAAAGTACAATCCATTGACGAATTAGGTTAAACCTAAATAAGAGGTCAGTATTAATTAATGAATAGAGATGGCTAATTTTATTGGGAGTGATTTTCTATAATTTATTTTAAATTTGTGGGTTTTCCCCAGAGAATTTGAACTAAGTATAATTTAGTAGTTTAAAAATTATTGGATTCAATAGTAGAAAATTGTTTTTATGTATTAAAAATTGGTTTAATTAACACTTCTCTTTATATGGGGGTTTTAAAATTAAGGTCCTATTAAGATTTAAATTTAATGTTTATTTTAGAATTATTTATTTTATTTTTTTTAAAGATATTGAAATTAATTTGTGAGATTCCAACCCAGAACTACTTTAGAACTTAAAAGGATCCGTAACGAAATGTTTAAAATTTTTTAACACTAGACGGTTACACTTCACAACTTGAATTGGACATAAAAAAAAATTAAAGGAACAATGTTATATAAATTAAATTTTTTTTTTATTTTTCGAAAAGAAAAAAAGGTTTATTTGAAACACATTTTCATCACCTTTTCAGACCTTTTCGTTCCTACAAATTTCCACTTTTTTTTGGGTTAACGGGAAAATTTTTTATTTAAAAAAAAAAAAAAAAAAAAAAAAAAAAAAAAACGGGGCAAGGTTTAAAAAAATAATGGTTTTTAACCAATTAATTTTAACAACCAAAAAATAAAAACCGTTTCTTGTAAAACACAAAATACTTTTGGGCAAACACCAAACACAATTTACAAGAAAGGAAAATGGGCTTTAAAACTCTTTTTTGCACAAATTTTTGTAAGATAAAATTTTTCCAAGCGGCAAAATAAACTAATCAAGCCATTGTAGTAAATTGGGGGTACATGTTTAATAAGAGTAAATTTCATAAATTTCATAAATCTCTTGGTCTAAAATTTTCCCTTTGTTTTTGAACAGAAACATACTAAAAACTAAATCTAAAATTTACCATTCTCTTTTTAAATTAAATAAAAATAAAATAGTTATTACCCTCTGACAAAAATTACCCCCTAATTTCATCAAGGTTATGTAAGAATTCTGAACCCACACTCAACTATTAAATCCTTTTTATTAGCTAGTTTCCTCTGTTCATCCCCTTCCACCCGCCCCCAATCTGCCAAACATCACCCCAAATCCCCGGGTTTACCCACTACCAAAAAGGTTTGAAGTATCCAAACCCATTGACTTATTAGAACATAGATTGACCTAAAGGTTGAGAACATATGTTTTAAGCTCACTCTTGTCTATGGCTGGATTTAAGATTTTTCTATACTAAATGAGGCAAAGGGGGGGTTCTTATTTCTCTGTCCCAAAAATTAAAACGACCTGCCCCATTTGGCTCACGGTCATTCCCCCAATGATCTTTTCCCCGTATCAGGCTGAATGTGGAACCTTTTGAAGGTTCTGGCCCCTTAAAATTTTCCCCCGATTCATTTTCCAATGCCCTTTTATTCTTTATAAAATTGGCCCCAAACCCCAAATTTTAAGGGAATATAACCTCCCCCTTTTCCCTTTCCTTTCCTTCCCCCTTTAAAATATAAACCTTTGGGTTTTTTCACCTGACTTGTTTTTTACCCTTTTCGTTGATTGATAATGCAGGACCTATTAACATTCAAAAACCTTATCCTCCCAAAAACCTCAACGGCCCCTCTCATTTTAATCCTTCATTCAAACAAATAACCCCGGCAAATAAAATATTATTCACCCCTCCCTTAAATCCTTAAAACCTTATTTCCTTACCTTCCTGAGGGAAACACCCCTACCCGTACAAGGGGCCCCTTTATTTCACCCCCCCCTCAAAACCCCCCCACCATCTCCCCTTTAATCCATTATATTAAGAATACCAAATTCCAAACATTTTCACCCTTCCGCAGGAAAAATCCAATTCTGCCTACATATAATTTCCAATAGCTTGTCTTTTATCCTACTTTTTTTTAATTTATTTCTTTTTTTTGTTTTATGTAGGGCATTAAGGGTAAACTACGAAGTAAACCGGTCCCTAAAGGGCTTGGTGACAAGGCATAGCGCTAAAGGGGCATTCCACATCCTGGTTTTCTATTTTGCCAAGGTGTGGGTTTTAAAAGAATTTAATTTAAAGAGGGGGTTTATTTTGGAAGTAAATCCTGTTTTGATTTAAGACATGGTTTTCGTTTTAAAGGTACCACGGAACTTTTGTAATTTTTATTCTCCTTTTTCAAACCAGTCGGTTTTGCTCAATTCATTAGGAGATTCCAAATAAAAAAATTTAAGTTTCAAAAAAAGGGCTTATGGGCCTTTCCGGATTATCTATTTAAAAATATAAAAATTCTTAAAAAATACTCCAAAATAATAATTAACCTTTTACATTTTTCTTCTACCTTTATATAAATGCCTTTTTTTAAATTTTTTTGTAAAATTTTTGAGGTAACATTTTCTTGATCCTTGTAAAAACTCTCCTCACTGGGCCCCTTCATTAATTTTGTGGGGGAGGGAAATTGCCCAATTTTTTGGTTGTTCAATAAAACACTTTTTTTGTTTCCCGGGTCCTTCAAGGTTTTGCAAAATTTTTCTAAAATTTTTTTTGAACCATTTAAAAAAAAAAAAAAAAAAAAAAAAAAAAACAGTAAGCGCAGAGAGAACCCCCAAAAGATCTTGGTTTTTAACCTTATTGAAAGAAACCTTTTCCAAAAAACCCCTTTTTTGAAACTACCCAAAAATTGTTGCGTCCAAAGAAATGACAAAAGATGTTTTCCAAAACCCCTTTTTCTTCCCCCAAAAAGATAGAATCTATAGATTCCCGGGGGTTATGTTGCCGAAGCCTGAAAGCAATACTGGTCCCAAGATAGGAGGGCATCAACTCAAAGAAACAGGGTAAAAATTATGGCACTTTTGGTGGAAACCCTGTCCTCATTTTTTTTTTTTTTTAAAGTTGACCCCCCTCTTGCGAGTTTTCGAATGTAATTTGCCTTAAAAAAATGATTTTCCTTCTTTAAAAAAGAAAGGGGTTAAATTTTCTACTTTAACCCCGGGAAAGGGAAAAAACTCGTAAGTTTCCACTAAGGGGTTTTCACTTATTGAAAAGAAAAAGACGAAATAAATGAATTAAATATGTTAAAAAAACCCAAAAAAATCAAAAAAGGGAACCATTTTAAAC
Source organism: Artemisia tridentata subsp. tridentata (assembly GCA_021014915.2). Taxonomy (NCBI): domain Eukaryota; kingdom Viridiplantae; phylum Streptophyta; class Magnoliopsida; order Asterales; family Asteraceae; genus Artemisia; species Artemisia tridentata. The sequence goes on from CP139504.1 coordinate 20,799,872, forward strand.
ATGAACCAAGGCCCTTTTCGATTGGATTGCTTCTTTCAAAATTCCCTTTATGAACCAAAAGCTCTAAATAATCACATGAAACCTTGGAAAAGAACTTTGGGGGGCCACATAAAAATGTGGAGTTCCTTTTCCTTTGGGGAAATGGAAAATTTATTCGCGTGAAGTGAAGAAACTAGGACATGGAAGGAGAGGGTTTTCGAAAAAAACCGAAAGGAATATTTGAAATAAGTTAATGACATGGTGAGTAAACAACTTCTTCGGGAAAGGAAAATTAAACCCGGGGGCCCTTTGAAAAAAAAAAAGGGGTTTAAAGAATTCCGAAAAATAAAGCTTTCCCCGAAAAATACAAGAACCATTTGGCCCTATCATTGCCAAAGGGACTATGTCCGGGAAGGTTAAAAAGGGCCAGGCCGGAAGTGGCCATCCAGCGGAAGCCCCCTTGGGTGGCAAGGACTCCGGGCGGGAGGGTTCCGGGAAAACATAACAAATCACGTCTAACTTTCCCGGAAAATTTTGAAATTTCCCTATCCCGACCTGGCCACCGTCCCGGGCCCAAACCAAAAGGCGAAACCAAATCCGGGTAAATGTCCTTTTTCATAAACATCCTTTAACCCAATGATTTGGTTTTTGGGTGTTGGTTGGCCTCGGGGGCCCCAACTTTATTTTTGTTACCTAAAACCCGATGACATATGTCAATTATTGTCAGTTATAGCCAAAAATAATATAAAAATTTTATTATGTTTCCTGTTTTATTTTTGGTTTTTCTTTTCTTGCTGGAGAATTTCAAAATTTTTTTGGTTCTTTTGGTTGATTTGAATTTTATATACCCTTTTTTACATCTGCCTTTTGTCATTTTAAAGGATATTTATCTTTATCTCCCTTTTTCCCCTTTTTTAATAAATTTTTATATTATTAGGGGTAAAAATCCGTTAAAAAAAATATTACCCAAAATTTTTGGGCCTTAAAGTCTCCATTTTTACTTCTTTCAAATTTTGGTTGTTAGAATTATCTGTCTATTATTTTGACCCAGCAATATTACATCAATCACTTCACTATTTCCCATTCATTGAACGTTCCAAAAAATAAAAATAATTTCTATTCACCGGAATTTATACTAGTTTAAAATTTTTAAAATATAACCACAAGTTCCCCGGGAAAACCCCCGAATCCTTTTTCATTAAATTTTCCAAACTTTATTTTTTGGTGCAAAGGAAATTTTAACCCCCCAAAGGGGCCAAACCCCGGACGGGCCCAAAAAAATAACTCCGTCCCACACTTAAAAAAGTTAAAAATGGAAATTGAAAATCTCCGGGGCCAAAGCACTTCGTCCAGGGGTTTATTTCAAAATGTCCAATTTTTACAAGGGGAAATTTGCCAAAACAACCCTTTTTGCATATGAGACCAAATCCGGAAAAGTACAAAAAGGGAAGGGCTTTCATTAATAACCAAGCGAAATCAATTTGCCAAAACAAGGGCCCGGGTTTTGCATTTACTCCAAAGTTTTATAACTTTTCCAAAACAAATTGACCCAACCCCATTGGGTCATCCTAACCACCCCGGGGTAAATTGGGTATAAATTCTATATGCTTTAAAAAAGGGGGCCTAAATTAAAATTTTGGGTTTTCCCAGGTTTTCCCCCTTCCCAAGTCCCGTCAAATTATATTAAAAAAAGTAAATTTATTTTTTCATATCCAAACATTTCAAAATAAAAAATAAAATTCGTAACATGGGTACTTCACAATTTAATTTCTTCCATTAAACCTATTCAAAGGTACCATTTTTTCATTTTTTTGAAAAGTTTTTATAATAATTGCTGAAATTTTGGGGTTTGTAATTCTATGGTTTTTTCATCTTGAAAGGTTTTAGTTTTTTGGCCCTTTGTAATTTTTTAGGGATGTAAAATTTAATCTTTATTCGGTATTTCATTTTCCGTTTTGAATTTTAATGTTTTTAAATTATGTTAAATCTGTTTTTATCGAATTTTTGAAATTTTTAATCTGCCTGTTGGTTTAATTTTTAAGATTCAGTTTTCCAAAATTTTTTTATCAGGTTTTTTTTTGTTTAGGGAAAATTTTCCTAGAATTTTGGTTATTTTTTGGGTTTTTTTTTTTGGGTTTTTAGTATGCCCTGGTTTTAATGAGAATTGGGTGCCCCCGGTGTTTTGAATTAAAACGTTAAAGTTTAAAAAAACACCCGGAAAATTTTAAACTCCGACGTTCCCAGGTAAAAGGGGAAAATTTACGGGTAGGAATAAACATGATTTTGGGATAGATTGGTTTCCGACGGTTCTAAACTAATCCTTGTTGGGTAATCGGGTTTTTGAACCTAAGGTTTGTTAATTACTTACCTAACCTAATTCCGGGTAAAACCCATACTAAAATTTGAAGGAACGTAAGATTTGGAAAAAACTTCCCAATTAACTGGTTGTGGTTGGTTGAATTTCCTAGGAAAGGTTTAGCTTCAAAAGGATCTTAACTTGAAAAATTTTGAAAAGGGAAATTGAAGGTTGGGAATGTTGAATTTTTAAATTTTTGAGTATATTGAAATTTTTTTCGGTTTTTCAATGCCCCTTGTAGTCAATGCCGGGTTTTACACGGCCCCGGGCAGAATTCACCCACGGTAGCCTTTCTCGGGGTTTAGCAATTGTCTTTAAATTCGGGGGTTTCTCCCTTTGTGGGAGGAGGGGTATTAGGGTTTTGGGCCATAGTGTATGGAGCTCGAGTGAACCCATCTAAAATTGCTGTCCTTAGGGGTCAATTGGGGGCGGGTTTTTGGGGTAATTCACAAATTTTTAGTAAATTTTTCCCCTTTTAAGATTTTGGGTAGGGCTAATTGAAGGGGTTCTGGTTTTGGAATTTGTGGGTTGGAGGCCAAGATCGCTTTTTCTTAGGAAAAATCGTTGGTGGAAATGGCTAACAAATTTTCATCATTTAAACATTGAAACAGTTTTAGATATGAAATTCCGGAAAAAAATCTGTACCCAGTGATGAAAAATTGCAGAAATTTAGTAAGTGGTCCGAATGATAGGAGATTTCCCGAAATTTTTTAAAACTGAAAGTTGTCGATCGCGTAATTTTTGTTTATTGTAGGCCGGTCTTATTCCTAACCAAATTAAATGAAAAACCCTTATGGAGGGAAAAAGATTTAGTGCACTTTTGACCAATCTTTCTAGATCCTTGTAAGTGTTTTAACCAAAAAAAGGGGTTTGGGATTTTCCATGGTTTTTTGCCCGTTATGATAAGTTCAATTTTAATCGGTTGTTGTCCTTTTTGTTTTTAAAAGTGATTTTTTAATAACGTTCAAAAGTACTTTTGTGAAACCCCCAAAAGAATTTTAAGGGTGAAACTTCTCTTTATTCCTTTTGTACACGAAAAACAACATTTTCCTTTTCCGAAGACGATCGGAAACCTTTCCCGGAATTTAGCCACCAGCAGCTCATTGAGTTTCGGGCGATTTGTTGGGAGTAAATTCTTTAAAACCGGGTCCCCATGGGACTTGGGGCACCACAGGTTTTCCTTTTTGGACTCATCATAACGGAATAAATGGGTTGCATACGGGAAGCTTAAATGTTGGGGTTTTCAACCAATAAATCTGAAGCTCCCCCCGTGTTTTTTTTATAAAATTTCTAATCTTGAACAGGGAAAAAAACCGCGGAATCAAACAGGGTTCCCCAGGTTGGGATCGTCTCAAGGCGATCTCGTCTCCCTGAACAAGCACATCAAGGCTCCCTTTACCCAGGAAAACCAACCTCCTGTGAATAATTTGATTTCAATGGTCAAATTTTTGATTAATAAGGTATTTTTGTTGTTCAGTTTTAAAAAAAACAATCATTTAATTCACCTTATAATTTTAAATCCGCCCATTTTCCAAAATGTTAAAAATAATTAATAAAGGGGGGGTTTTTTTAGTGGGTTTGGAAAAAGTTTAAACGCTTTTTTCCAGTGGTTGATAAAGTGTTAAACCGATCCCGGGTTGTGTTTTGGTAGGGCCCAAAGGCCTTTTTAAAAGTCACCCTAAAATATTGAAAAATTTAGGCAACATAAATTTGAAAATGGCACTTTTCTTTTAAAAGTAAAAAAACTATTAAAATTTATTTAACCATTTTAACATTGTACAAATTTTTTTGTATCATTTTATCAAATATTAATCAACTTATTTTATGAAAAATTTTTTATTTTAATTTTGGGTTTAAAGGTTTATAATTTTTTGTATGGTTTTTATTGGGATTAAATTGCCTAAAAAAAATATTCCATCCTTTAATAAAAGGTTTTATTGACACAAAACAGAATTAGGGAAAAAATCCAAAAATTTTTTTATTTATTGAGATAAATTGGTTAAATAATTGTTGTTTAAATCTTTTGGTTATTTTAACTTTCCTTGTATTTTGTTTTAAATTAAAAACGAAAAAAATTTTCCCTTTAAATAAAAAGTTTTTATTTGGAATTTATAAAAAAAAAACAAAAAACAAAAATATCTTATCCAAAATTGAAACAAAGGCAAAAAATGTAAAAGGGGTTTAAAATTTTGGGGGTGGGTATTTATTTTTCACAAATTCGTCTGGGACTTTCCCAAAGCCTCCCCATAGGGAAATGAAAATCATTTGGGGGGTTTCAAAACTACTGGTTTTTTGGGGCGTGGGGGAACTTGGCGTGTGTAGCTTCCGCCTTAGGAAAACGATTTTTTTTATAAAGGTGGGAAGTTAGCGTTAAAAATTTATGATGTAATGCTATCTTTGGTTAATGTTAGCCGGTATATTTAAAAAAGTTTTAACCCTTTTTAAATGTTTTTTGTTTGAATCCTTTTCATTTAAACCTTTGTTAAATAAAGCTTAAGTTTAAATTTTTAAACGGAGTATTAATTTAAGAAAATTTTAACAAAAGCTATAGTTAAAAGGAAATAGCATAAGTTTTATTGGAAATTTAAATTGTAAAAACCCCCTTTAAAAAAGGGAAATAAAATTTCCCGTTCTATAACTATAATCCTCTTAATTATACAACCCAATTTTCCGGGTTTTTTCGAAAAGAACCCATTAAATTTTTAAAGAAAATTAATTTTCTTAAAACTAAATTTTTTTAAATCACACCCCTCCAAATAAATTTTGAATTTTTTATATCTTTTAGCATTCATTAATTTTTTACTTTTTCCTTTAAAGAATTTCCTATTTAAATGTCAGAACCTGTTTTCTATCTTAATCATTTATTTCTATTTTTTCTTCTTTTTGTAAATGTAAATCTAATTCAAAACCCCCCCAACACCGAAGACGAGGACCCAAATAAGACAATGAATTACCCTTTTTAATCAAAAAAAATTCCCTATCCAAAATCAACTCTTCCCAGGTTTAACTGCCCAAAACCCTTTGTTGGAAAATTTCTTTCCTTTTTTTTTTTTCCGGTTAGTAAGTAAAAAAGAGTTTTTCAAGGTACAAATTTCCCGTTTTTGGGTTCTTTAAAGGGTTTTCCAACTCCCAAAATTTTGGTTTTAAGATAAAATTCGAGTAAAAAATACAAACATTAGCAACGACAAATTCCTGACAAAATATAGTGGGAAAATAAGTGTTTGAAACCAAAATAAATTTTAACAAAAGTTGAGCCCCCAAATTAAGGGGTAAAAATCCATTTGGTGAATAATTGGGGAAACAAAAATACTATACATAAGCCATGGTAAATTAAATTTGGTTATATTAAGGGGGAAAAAAGAGGATCTCAAAAAGAATGCTAAGTAAGACATAATGTAATGATACAAGTATTAAAAAAAAAACAAATTCCAATTCTGAATCATGATAACTCAGCAAATTTAACCCTTCACTTTTTTAAAATCATTCCATTTTTTCATTCAAAAAACTAAATTTATTTTTTACAAAAGTCCCAAAAAAATTTTAAAGGGTTTTTTTCTAAATTTATATCTTGATAAAAGGAAGAGGCAAATTGGTAAATGTTTATTTGGTAAAGAAACTTTAAGAAACCACTTAATCACCCATTTTGATTTTGGTAGATTTGTTTTAAAGATATAGTTTGTTTTAAAACTGATGAAAGAAATAATTTGTCCCAAAAAGTTTATTTAGGAGAAAAGTTATATCGAAATCTAACCGAATTTCCCCTAAGCAGAAATTTTAGTAATTTTTAGTTTTTTTTAAAATAGTTGTAATTGTTTTTGCAATTTTTAATTTATTTATTTTAAGTTTTTTAATTTAAAGATCGAAAGGGGTTTTTTCGTGGTTTAAATCTTAAGGGTATTAAAATTTATAGGCCGATTGTATTTTTGAATAGTATAAAAATATTTTTTTGAATATGAAATGGGAAAATGATTGAGATTTTTAACCAATTGGGTTATGGAATAAAGGGGAAAACATAAAAAAACATAACAAAAAATTTAAGTCCCTATGCACTAATACAAACGCCTTTTGTTTTTTTAATAATATGGTTTTAAAATGTGTGAATTTTTTCCTTCTTCTTTTTCTTAAGAACCTTTTTTTTGGGGGTTTTTTTTGTGGACTTTTTAAGTGTGTAAATGACTGTTTAATGTAAACTTTAACCTCCTAATAGTTTAGGATACCCCGTATTTAGGAAAATCTAAAAAAAATTAGAAAGGTTAAAATATATAAAAGAAAAAGATCTTTTTTGTTATATGGATTTGGGTTAAATTAATTCGCTCTCACAAAATTGAAAAGTTAGAAGGATTTTAGTAAAGAAAGTCATATAGAAATGAGAATAGTTTCAAATTTAAAAAAAAATTAGAAAATAGAAATTTTGGGGTTTTAAGGGCTTAATTAAATTGTATCAAAAAAAGATTTTAAAAAACAATCATTTAGAAATTTTAAAAATAAATTGGAACTTAAAATAGGGGATTTTGCATTGGGGCTTATATATAAAGCGGGGTTTAAAGAAGGCTGAAGAGGTAAAAGATCATGTTTTGTCCAAGAGAAGATTAAGCAGCTTAATGATATGATACATTCGAAAAGTTTGAAGCTTTTCAATGAGGAACAGGTTGCTTTTAATGTGTTCATACAGAAATTTTTTTCATATACCATTTTGAAATGTTTAAAAGTTTTTTAGGTTGTCCCAATTGATTGGATGTGTTTTTAATAAGTTGTTGAATTGTTTTGAGAAACGAATAAAGGTAGGAAGGGCTAATGTTTGCATATATTAATAATTTGAGAAAAAAAGAAAATTTAGAAAAGTGAAGTAAGTCTATTCATCACATTTAATTATTAAACATTAACAAAATAAAAAAGGGATGAGGTTTCCAAAAGTGAAAAATGCAGCAAGTGTAATACTTTTTTTTTTTCTGAAAAATTTCAAAACTTGTGCAAAAAAAAAAATTTTTTCCAACAACTTAAAATAAATTTTGTGTTTGGAAAAGGGTCGTGAACAACTGCAAGCGCTAAAAGTTTTGGCTTTTTAAATAAAAACCAAAAAATGAATTTTAAAAAATACTTTATATCGGCCTTCATTTAAATCCATTTTAAAATTTTTTTGTTTTATCATCTTATTTATTTATTCTAAGACAACTTCGACAACCTTCACCAACACTTTCCAAAGGTTTAAAACGTGAATTATTACAAATTTATATTTGCTCAAAGGGAAAAATGGATAACTTTTTTTTTTTTTTTTTTTTAAAAATTTTGAAAAAGTTAATAGGAATCAAAACCAAATCAATATTGTTGCTTGGAGTTTGTTTTGGAGAATAAAAATATTAAATTTTTTAACCTTAAAAAGAATTTTGTTAACAAAAACATTTCTTCAAAAAATAATATTAAAAATTTTAATTAGATTATTAAATTTAAATTTTAATCTTCTTTAACTCCTCAAAAAGACTGTATATTTTTTTTTTTTTTATAACATAAATTTTTTAATCTTGTGAGAATAGGGGGCAGGGGGGTAGGGGTTTTGGTTAAACCAACCAAGAACCAATTCTTTGAAACAAAACCGATGGTGTCCGTTTTTTTTCTTTTTTTCCTTTTGGGAAAAGAAATCTTTGTATTCTTTTAATCTTTTTTTACCCAAAACAACTAGTTTTTGATCTTTTAAAAAGTTACTTTTATTTTTTAAAAAAAATTTAAACAAATATCATAATACAAAATTAAACCAAAGCTACAAAATTTCCAAAAACAAATAAAAAAAAATAAAAAATAACTTTGGGGGTTTTATTTTTGAAAAATGAAGAAAAAATTTTAAACGGAAATTGAATTTAAAATTTTTTTTTATAATAATAAATTTAAAAAATATTTAAAATTTATTTTTATTTGAAAATAATTTAAAAAATTTTTGCTTTTTAATGATAAAATTTAACCAAACTAAAATTAAAAGGAAATTCCCTTTTTTAAAAGTTTAAAAAATATAAATTAAAGGTGGGGGGCCTTTTTCTCTGGTTCTTTTTTTTTTGAACCCAAATACCCCCACCCTTTTTTTTATTTTAAAAATTTAAAAAATGGTTTTTAAAGGTTTTTTTGTTGACGGTTTTTTTTTTGGTTTTGAATATCAATAAAAAATGGTGGTTGTCCCCCCTTATAAAAATCTTGTATATTAAAAATCAATTAAAAACCAAATGTTAAACCCCCTCCTTTAAAAAGGGAATTCCTCTTAGTTCAAAAAAAGTAATTATATTTTGGTTTTTAATTAGTTTTTATTTAAATTTTGTTGTAAAAATAATCTTATCAAAAATATCAAAATTAAATTTCATTAAACTAATTTTAATAATATATAATAAACAAAAAAAAATTAAAAAATTAAAAAAAGGCCAAAAAAACGGAAAACATAAAACTAGGGGTGCAAATAGGGGGTGTTACAGTATGCCCCCGCCCAAATCAATTTTCAAAAGGCCAAAAATATCATAAGAGACGGTTTTTGCAAAAAACCTTTAAATGTTTTAAAATGGAAAAAACCCCAATTTTAACCCCCCCAAAAATGTCCCTTTTAAAAAAGTGTTTAATTGCTTTAAAGGAAAATTTTAAACTTTTTAAAAGGGGCATTTTAAAAAAAAATAGTAAAAAATTTTTTTTTACCGGAATAGTTTTTTTTAAAACTTAACGACCGTTTAAATTAAAACATTTTCCCCAAAAACTGTTGGTGCTTAAGTAATTTCCCAACCGGAGAATTTTTAAAAATAATGAACCCAAAAAATATCGCCCCCCCAACCCCTTTGGCCCATTTTTGTTAAGTAAATAAAAAAGGAAATAACCACTGCATATAGATAACCAGAAAATTCATAAATATCATATAAAGTGCAAAAACCATTAAGGGTCCAAAAATTCTCGGTAAAAGAAATTTAATCTTAAATTAAATTTTAAAAAACCATTATTTAATACCCGACCTTTTTTAGTATTACGTAATAATACTTAAAATATTCATCTTATATCAATTTTCAAAATTTAACCAGTTCCCTTGGATACAAATTCAAACGTCCTTAGAGTCGATCCCAAAAAAGGGAAAAATTTGCTATAAATTTGCAGTTTTGGTTTGTGAGCACTACCCTTTTACAAAAAAAAACCGGGGGGGGGGGGGTTTTTTGGTTTTTACTTTTAAAACCCCTGTGTTTTAGTGGCAAACATTATGTCATTTGTGTATTCCCGAATATTACCTGTAAAATTTAAATCCCCCAATAGAAGGATTTTCTTTTTAAACAAAAAACAACCCATATTTTAACCAAATTTTTGTAGCACTATAAAAAAAAACCATGCACGTTCATCTAGTTATGTTAAGGGGGTTTGGTTTCACCCCACGCCCATTAAAAAAAACGAGGGGTGTTGAAAAAAAAAGTGGTGTTTTGACAGCGAACTCACTTTAATTTTTTTTTTTTTTTTGAAAAAAAGTAATAAAAAAAAAAAAAAAACCCAAAAAAAAAAACCCAAAAAAAAAAAAACAAAAAAAGAGAATTAAAACCATAAATAACATTTCATTAACCGCACACAAATTTTAAAACCCCCCTTTACAACTTTTAATTTTGGGCCATCTTCAAACCCCCCAAAATCAACACCCTTTCAAAAACCACTAAAAAAAATAAAAAACCTAAAACCAAACCCCTTTGTAATTACACAAAAAACAAAACAATTAAACATGTATCATTTTTTAATAAAACCGTTCATAAAAATCCCTCAATTTTTCCCCTTTCTTATTTTTTTTAAAAACCCCAAAACAAACAACCATTTCCTTTACCAAACAATTTGTAAAACCCACCCGATATCCCACCCATGATAATCCTCAAATAAATTAAATGGGCTTTAATTTACCAAAATCAAAAAATTTCCTTTTTTTTCCAAAAATAAATCAATGCTAAAAATTAATTTTATCATTTTTAATTTATCTGAAGACCCCCCAACCCAAAAGGCATTCCTTTCCCTTTCAAAGTAATAATTTTAAAATAAGGGTTTTTATTCATTCGTTTATATTGTTTAAATCATTTTTAATCTAGTGGATTTAAAAGATCAAACATTGTAACATGAATGAAATTTCAATGGTCAAAAATTTTTGTTAGCCCAAAAAAATCCTTATTTCGTTTATGGTGTACAAATTTGTTTTTTTTATCAAAAATATTGAATTTTTGTGTTGATTTGATTTGGGGTTTTTATTTTCAATTTAACTTTTTTTTTAAATTTTTTTTGATTTAAGTGTTGTAATTGAGGTTTTATTTTTTTTAAAAGAAAACTTTTAGAGTAAAAAAATTTTGTATAAAAGGGGTTTTGGTTGGTAATTAAAAATTATTAAAGGTGAATATTTTATGTAAAGAAATGAGATAAACAAAAGGAGTTTTATATTTAACGCTTATAGATTTAAAAAGCTATTTTCCCCCACTTATCAGTACAACTTCATTTAAGACTGTTAAATGTTTGGGGGAAACCAAAATTTCACAAACACTCTTTTTTTCAAAAGACCAAGGTTTGGGGCAATCAAAAAAGGAGAAAGTGAAATTATTATTTAAAAAAAATCAGATTTAATAAAATTTAAAATTACAATAATTAAATACTACTACTAAGATATAATTGCTAAAGAAAAAAAACAGCAGCATATTGCTGTTAGAAAAAAATCATTTTCCAATGAATAAATGCTTTTTAATTTTTGATTACATTGGGCCAAATTTCCCCCTTTGCTTTTTCAATATGATGGTTTTGTCTTTTATCGGGTTTTGACCCCTTCACACGTTTTCCTTCAAATCCCTTTTGAAAATTCTTAAATTATTATGGTCGCCTCCCTTTTATTGTTATTTAAAAAGTTGATATGTGTTTGGGAAAAAAATTATAAAGATAATATAGAGCAATTTAAAAAATGAGTAAAAGGAGGCAGAACTGGGGGTAAATAACCTCGTTTTAAAATTTTTCTAATCGTGATTATAATAACATTTAAATTAAAAGGAAATTGCCATTTAAAGACCACAGTACAACTTTTTTTAAAAAAAAAATTTTTAAAAAAAAAATGTTTGTTTATTTTTTTTTTTTATTTTTTTTTTTTTTATATATTTTTAAAACCCCTTTTCCCAAAAAATTAAAAAAAATTTTCCCAAAAAATTTAAAAAAAGTGTTAAATTAGTTTGTTTGGATCAACAATCTAAGTTTTGAAAGCTTTTAAATAAAAACCCTTTTTATTAATTATTAAAAATTTTAATTTTTATCATTTTACATTTTTTTTTAAATTTTTTTTTGGGGTTTTATGCCGTCATTTTAAAATTATAATACAATTAAAATAATGGGCCCTTCCGGGAAAAGTCATTTCCCCTCTTTAGTTTATTCAAAGAAATTTTTATATCCATTTGGGTATTTTGAAATTTTATTTTTAATAACAAATGATTAAATAAAATTATTTATTTTCCAAAACAAAATCAACCTTAGTTAATTTAAGGAGTTGTATTTATTTATAAAATAATATTTTTTTAAAAATTTTTTAAAAAATGAATTTTTTGATCATAGTATATTATTAATTAATAATTTTTTGATCATTTTTTTTTCAAACCAAACTTTTTTAAAAGGTTTATTTTTAAAATTTAAAGTAATTAACCCTGGGTTTTTAAAAAAAAAATAACAAACAATGTTGAACCAATCTTTTTAATAACAAGAATCCCAAAGTATACAAAAACGACCGTTAAATCTACAAGTTGAATTTAAATTGATTTGCAATAGATTGATCTATTTTCTCAACAAAAACCAAAATTTAAAAATTATAATTAATTTTTTACAATTAAAAAACCAAATATTAAAATTTCTTTAAAAATTTAATTAAATAAGGAAAAATATTAATGAAAACATTCAATCATTTTTTTATTATAAAATTTGAAATTTGTTTAAAAAAATTTAAAAAACAAATTCCCTTTAGAAAGGATATATCCAAACCATTTTGATGAATTTCCAAACAAACCATCCTTTGATCGATCTAAAATTTTTTCAAAATAATCATTTTTTCCAAATTAAATAAAAAATCAAAAACCCAAATTTTTTGGCATAAACAGTATTTTAAAGTGCCCCAGGGCAGATAGAAAAAAAAAAAGTTTGGGGTTATAAAAATTTACTTTTTGATTATGTAATAATAATAAAATAAATGAGAATTAAAACTTTCGTTAAAGGTTTGGTTAAAAATTTCTTACCTGTGCAAAAAAAAAGAAAACCCCCATAAACTATTTAGGGGGTGCTTGGTTGGGGGGATAGGGGGTGGGTAATGGCAAAGATAATCATTAATGATGCTTGGTTGGAAGGGGGTAATATAATGATTACACAATAATGGGTAATGAACCATTATAGAGTAAATTGGGAGGTAAGGTATTGATTACCCACCATCACCCATTCCTTTGCATTCCCTTTCCCTTTCCCTTTACCTTTCCCCACTAATAACCAGGCACACCCTTAGTTATATTTTAGTTGTTGAAAAAGCTCTTGTGACAGGTTTGACTTATTTTTTACGCTGAAATTGTTTGATTATGTTATTGTCGAAATCACGTTTGAGATTATTTTTGCACTTTTATGTCCAACTAATCTACATTATCGATAAGAATGCCAAATAAGTTTGTCTTGTTGGAAAATTAGTTTTGCAAAAATGATTTTTGCATATTTTGGACACTATTTTAATATATGTATATGTTATATATACTTATATTTTTTGGTAGATTTGCGTTCTCCATAACGAGAGCTTCGCAACGAGCTAAAATGTGTCAAAATTGGAGTTGATATGAATGAGATACCGCGTCTCAAAGTGAGGCACTTGGAACACAAAAATATGGAACACAAATCTATCCCACATCGCCTAGTGAAGGAAGTGGAGAGTGATTTATATAGAAATCTTGATATTTGCTATCAAAATCCTTTAGGTGAGCTATGCTCCCACTCCTACGTGCGCGCGCGCAGGGGGGGTGCAGATTTCAGGATTTCTGGGCCAAAATGGGTTCGAAGCTTCTGAACTCATGCGAGCCCGCGCGACCTGCGGACACGAATGCAGCTCCGAAAGTTCGCCTACGCGCTAAACTTTTTGCTGGCAGATTTCGTTTCCCAGTTTCCAGATTTTGTTGTATCTATTTTTAGAATTGATTTAAACTTAGAGAATAAGTTTTACAAAAATCAATTTAAATAAATAGAAGATATCGAATCGGTATATACGAAACAGAATATCTTGTCTTGGTGAACAAGATAGGTTTTCAGTATAAATATACCATGTCTCATTCGGTTTTATAACATAGAAAAACCGCAGCTCTAGCAACCGAGTTCCAGCAGTCTTCTTCGATCAGAAACGCACAATGCTTCCGTGATTTTTCAGGCAAGTTTTGTCAGGTCCGGCTGTACAACAGCTTTGTACGTTGTACCCTGGGAAACAGACGGCGAATCTGTTTTAAGGGAATCGTGTTTACACGAGCCTCGTGCACAACCTTTACTGTTTTCGTTTAATCTTATTCATACTTCATTCTGTCTGTATTTATTTTCTGTTATTTACTTATTGTAATCTGATTTTATCAATAAAAGTGTTCACCGCTTCCTACAGTCTTAAAACAGATTCGGTTTAACCGAATTTAAAACACTTTGTTAAAATCGGATTATTTATTAACAAGTTTTATAAACTGTTTTCTGTCGAAACCTTGTTGAGTTTCTTTGGAAATCAGTCTTGATTAAACAGATTTATTTACAGATCTATAACGTTTTTCAGTTGTTCTTATCAGTTTACATCGAAACCAAGATAGAGTTTCTATTAAACTGATTTACTTGATCCATCGAAACCAAGATAGAGTTTCGTTGAATCAGATTCTGGTACAAGTAGATACCTGATGAAGCGAAAAGTGTACCGCTTTTAGGGGGTCATTTAAGCCCTAAATCGTATTTATTTGATCAAATTGATGAAGCGAAAAGTGTACCGCTTTTAGGGGGTCATTTAAGCCCTAATCCGCGATTATATGATCAAATATTGCCCTAAATCGTTTCTTTTCTCATTTTAGGTACTTGGGACGTGATTTCTGGAATATGAAGCATTTTGGAGCTTTTTGGACGTTTTTATGCTCAAGAATGAAGAAAACAAAAAGACCAAGGAAAGTCAGGATTTTACACCTGACGGCGTCAGGCTTTGGATGCTGACGCCGTCACCTGAAGATGAAAGTGGTGGAATTATACACGTGACGCGCCAGAAAGTTTTACATAGGAAGTCTGACGGCGTCACGTGTTAATGGATGTAGGCCGTCAAGTGTTAAGTTAAAGAGAGACGGGCCAGAGGATTTTTGAAGGTGACGGCGTCAGGATCATAGACCTGACGACGTCAGATGATATAGAGTGACGGCGTCAAAGTGTTCTTACACGAGAAGGAACCTTAGTGAAACCGCCACAAGTTAATCAAGACAATCACAACTCGCGCGCGGAGTAGCTGTCACTGTTTTGGCCATAAAATCTTCATACGAACTCGGATTTAGGTGATTCAAGAGGCCACGGAATCGGGACGAAAAAATCTACAATTTAGTGAAAAAGGGGAGCTGACGCCGTCACTTGTGAAGGCTGACGCCGTCAGATCGATGCGGACAGAAAATCAGCTATAAATACAACATCACAACTTCACTTTTTGTAAGCCCTAAACCCTAAGTCCGATTCTAGGGTTTAGGTAGGTGTTTTTCCAGCAACTTAGAGGGTTTCAATCATTTCATAAACATTAAATATTGGTTTGTTGATTCTAACTTAATTATGTCTTTCATTATTATGGTTGTTTGCCCTTCATTGATCATGCTTTGCTAATTCACCTTGCGTCTACTTATGATTGTGTGAAACTTGTATATAATTAATTAGATCTTAATGATTCCTTGTTGATGTATGTGTCTATCGTCATCAATAAAGGTGTGACACTTCAATAGATCTAATTGGTTTAGCTTATAATTCTTGTTTCCTATTGTCTCTTGTTTGATTGGGTGATATCGATGTTAGGCTTAAGAAAACTGGCTAAACTCCTGTACGGTAACTTGCTTGAACGTCTTAAGAAACATGAACCAATGCGTACTAGGTTTATTTGGTTGTATTTAATGCATGAGCGAATTCTAGTGATCCCATGTTAGGAGCTTCTTAGCCGGCTCGACATAGGAGTGAAGTAGGAGCTTATAGAGTTGGGGAAGTACGTACGCCACCCCACGAATGGTATTAAGGAATACAACCCGTCAATTAAAACAAGGTGTGACAATTCAATAGGTAGAATTGGATAGCTAGCAAGGAGTAATACATCATAGGTAGATACGCTTCACTTCCCTTGTAGAACCCTAGTTTACTTTCCTGCACATTAGTTTAATTTAGTAGCTTTTGGGTTAGTTGATTAGCAACTAATTCCGCCCCTTCTTCCAAAACCAGAGATTTTTACTTGCTTTCCATAAAATATAAAAATACGAAAAGAATCATCCTTCACCTTTAGACCTAGTAGATAAATTTCAATCCTAACGAACACTATTCTTTGAGTTGAACGATCAATCCCCCGGTACTTGCCACTTCACTATACTACATCGGTCAGGTACACTGCCTGGTGGGGATTGCAAACTTCTCAAGATCCCTTGAGAGGTAAAACCTGTTGTAAGGTCGCAAAACCACGCATCAAGTTTTTGGCGCCGCAGCCCGGGGAGTAGTTATTGCTTAGGTTGAAATTTTATTTTTATTAGGTCTACTCACAAGATTCCTATCAAGTGAGATTTTTTTCTTTTTATTTTGTAGCTTTCTCGTAGTCTATCTTTTCTTTGTGTCTTTGTTCGTAAAAACCTTTCCATTGACTCTTCCGTTCACCAATATGGAGTACGCGAACCCACCATACTACCGACCACGAAATCCATTTGCCCCTAATGACATCTTGATGTTCAACCAATATCAAGATGAACCCATATATGATGCATGGACTCGTTTTAAAAACTTACTCCGAATAGTCCCTCATCATAGCTTCGATTTAGCATCCCTAACCCAAATCTTTTACGATCGTGTCGACCGATATGACCAAATGTGCATTAACGATTTTGCCAATTGGGACTTTAGGGAATTAAATGCTGAAGAAGCATGGGATACCATAGAAGATTGTGCCCAATATTATTATAGAGTAGACAACCCAACAAATGTTGGTACAAGTCAATTGATCACAAATTCCAAGGATCATGAAACAAGTTTGTCTGGGGATGACTATTTTGGGATACCTAAGTGGATGTCATGTAACATCATAGTACAAAACAAACATATAGGTAATCTAGATAAAATGGAGGATGAGGTGGATAATCCAAGCCCACAAAGTACCCCACAAGTCCTACCATCACTTGAGGCACACACACCGCCGGTGACTTACCCGGAAGAAGTAGAAGAAACTTTAGGAATCCCAATGGAGGTAGAACCCTTGGACCAAGCACCACTAGGGGATATAGGTTTGAATACTTATAGTGATAACCTTACTCTTAGTTCCAGGGAATTTCCTAGTGTTGATGAACCGGAACCTCAACCTTTACACAACTTTCCATCCTTAGATTTACATCTAGGAGACAAAAGAGGAACCGACCCACCCATCAACCCTTATTATCCGGGTAGTTTTAGGATGAAGGAAGCCATTCACTCACCCCCTTCACCTCACGTGGCATATTTCCACCCTAAGGGTGTGTATCGCTACTTTCACCCGCACTTAATCCTAAGTGTAGGGAAAACCTCTCCTATTTCTGTTAAATAAGGGTAGAGTCAGGCTCATGACTCGAACAAAAACAAGCGCTTCTTGGGAGGCAACCCATGTTTTTAATTGCTTGATTTTTTTATTTTATTTGTTTGTTTGTGTCATATATGCTTAATCATAATTGTTAAATTTTCATGTTTCGAATAATTTGTGAAAATGCTTTATTTTGTTCTTAACTTCGTCTTAATTGCATATAAAGGTATTTTACAAAAAGATAAGTGTAGGGAAGTTTATATTTTGTTAAAAAGAACAAAATTCAAACATGGAAAATTCACAATTCATGATTAGCATATATTTTATCTTGTTTGTGTGTCAATACTTGTGGACATGTTTTATGAGTCCCTATTTGTAAGTCATCCCGCAAGTATCCTATCCTTTTATTGCTTTGTTTTGTTTTTATTTCTAAGTCTGGAAATACATCTAGTTGTGGTTTTTCTTTGTTCGGTTTGATGCTTTGGTTTTTGTGTTTGTTGGTTACAGGTATTATTGGATAAGAAGATGTACGAGCAACACATCAAGAGGATTATTATATTTCTGGAGTGAAGCTTATCATGTCCATTCTCTTTGAGGGAGATTTAACCATATTATCACATCATCCATACCGAGCGAATCAGGGGAGTATTAGTTTCTTCCATTCTCATTTATTTTTACTTTTACATCTTTTGTCTAGAACATTGGGGACAATGTTCGGATTAAGTGTAGGGAGGGTAAATTAGGATGCCTTAGAAACTACAACTTCGCTTGATTTTTGTTTTGTTTAATAGTGAATGTGTAATAAAGCCAAGAGAAATATTGATTAGGGCAATTTTAGCACCAAATTTAAAATTTTTTACAACATATAGGAGTGAAACTTTGATTTTAATAAACGTCTCATGGATAGGGAATTGTATGACTAGCACAAAAATCATACCACTCAAAAATTTCCACCCCAAATATGTGAGGTTCGCCTTTAGATCTTTAGGAAAAAGCATTAATTGTTGGTGCTTATGAGTGTACCGGTAGTTTAGAGATTCTAGAACTTGCGTTTGTGATGCATACCGAGACCGCTAGTGAGACTACATTCGTGTAGTTAGGATTGACTACATGATAAGAGGCATTAGGATTAACCCATTATTTTACACCTGTGTTTTTGTTATAATTACTTTGGCTACATTGGTCAAGTAATTCTCCCACACCCTTTGCGTTGTACCCATTTTTGGCACACGATACCCCTAGTACACCCCTCAGAGCCTATCTTTTCGTTTCGACCTTTAAGCATTTTACTTAAAGGAAGAATTTGCTTACACCCCACTTAAATGTACACCCAAATCGCCTTAGCCTACCTTGTGTGCACTCATCTTTAGTGCATTATTGTGACAACATTTGTTTAAACCCTTAGTTAATTATCTAATTGATTACATGGTTGCTAAGTCGAGTCATATCCTTGTACATATTGTTTTGGGACGATTGGGACTCATGGGTAAAGTACTAGTGTAATGGAGTAATGGGGAAGAACAACATTATTACCCCCATATGTGCTAAATATTTTAAAAGTACTCCAAGTGTTTCGATTATCTTAATTCGAGTCATTAGAATAATTTTATGTAAAGTATGTAAAAGTTCAAGTGTAGGGATGGTACAAAGAATCCCTAGTGATGTATTGTTTTGGATGGTAGGGCAAGAGTGTATGAAAAAAAAAAAAAAAAAAAAAAAAAAAAAAAAAGTAAAAGTAAAAGTGAAGAAAAAGTATACGGACTACCATCCGCCTCTATCTTTTATTTATGTTTTGTTTTGTTCTATGTTTATTAGTTCGTGATTAGTTTAAGTTGAGTCGAGTCTTGGCTTAGCAACGCCTCATTCTACATGTAATTGACCAAGATGATTGACTTGCCACCAGTAAAAATATCCTTATCCAACAAACCGTGTTTTCCTTATCCCTACACCTAACGTTATAACCCTTTGTAAAGACCTCTTTGATAGTTTATCCTAGGTGCTTACGCCAAAAGTGGTAGAGGCGTGATCCTTTCCCAAGCCTATGGTAATCTATTTTCTATGACAGGTAGTGAGCGATATTCTTCCATTTCCATTTATGATATATAAATTTACAACACCCGAGGGATGAGAGTATCCAAACACTTATTGTGAGGTGCTAGTGTATAATTTCCGTGCTTATTTTGACCAAGGTGGAATGATCATTTGTTGTAATTACTTTTATATTAATGTTAAATGACCCCTAACTTGTATTTCAATTGGTGGAAAAGCTCATTTGCTTGAGGACAAGCAAATCCCAAGTGTAGGGATATTTGATGAAGCGAAAAGTGTACCGCTTTTAGGGGGTCATTTAAGCCCTAATCCGCGATTATATGATCAAATATTGCCCTAAATCGCTTCTTTTCTCATTTTAGGTACTTGGGACGTGATTTCTGGAATATGAAGCATTTTGGAGCTTTTTGGACGTTTTTATGCTCAAGAATGAAGAAAACAAAAAGACCAAGGAAAGTCAGGATTTTACACCTGACGGCGTCAGGCTTTGGATGCTGACGCCGTCACCTGAAGATGAAAGTGGTGGAATTATACACGTGACGCACCAGAAAGTTTTACATAGGAAGTCTGACGGCGTCACGTGTTAATGGATGTAGGCCGTCAAGTGTTAAGTTAAAGAGAGACGGGCCAGAGGATTTTTGAAGGTGACGGCGTCAGGATCATAGACCTGACGACGTCAGATGATATAGAGTGACGGCGTCAAAGTGTTCTTACACGAGAAGGAACCTTAGTGAAACCGCCACAAGTTAATCAAGACAATCACAACTCGCGCGCGGAGTAGCTGTCACTGTTTTGGCCATAAAATCTTCATACGAACTCGGATTTAGGTGATTCAAGAGGCCACGGAATCGGGACGAAAAAATCTACAATTTAGTGAAAAAGGGGAGCTGACGCCGTCACTTGTGAAGGCTGACGCCGTCAGATCGATGCGGACAGAAAATCAGCTATAAATACAACATCACAACTTCACTTTTTGTAAGCCCTAAACCCTAAGTCCGATTCTAGGGTTTAGGTAGGTGTTTTTCCAGCAACTTAGAGGGTTTCAATCATTTCATAAACATTAAATATTGGTTTGTTGATTCTAACTTAATTATGTCTTTCATTATTATGGTTGTTTGCCCTTCATTGATCATGCTTTGCTAATTCACCTTGTGTCTACTTATGATTGTGTGAAACTTGTATATAATTAATTAGATCTTATTGATTCCTTGTTGATGTATGTGTCTATCGTCATCAATAAAGGTGTGACACTTCAATAGATCTAATTGGTTTAGCTTATAATTCTTGTTTCCTATTGTCTCTTGTTTGATTGGGTGATATCGATGTTAGGCTTAAGAAAACTGGCTAAACTCCTGTACGGTAACTTGCTTGAACGTCTTAAGAAACATGAACCAATGCGTACAAGGTTTATTTTGTTGTATTTAATGCATGAGCGAATTCTAGTGATCCCATGTTAGGAGCTTCTTAGCCGGCTCGACATAGGAGTGAAGTAGGAGCTTATAGAGTTGGGGAAGTACGTACGCCACCCCACGAATGGTATTAAGGAATACAACCCGTCAATTAAAACAAGGTGTGACAATTCAATAGGTAGAATTGGATAGCTAGCAAGGAGTAATACATCATAGGTAGATACGCTTCACTTCCCTTGTAGAACCCTAGTTTACTTT
Organism: Artemisia tridentata subsp. tridentata; assembly: GCA_021014915.2. NCBI lineage: Eukaryota > Viridiplantae > Streptophyta > Magnoliopsida > Asterales > Asteraceae > Artemisia > Artemisia tridentata. Next base: position 20,820,678 of record CP139504.1, read on the forward strand.
CCTGCACATTAGTTTAATTTAGTAGCTTTTGGGTTAGTTGATTAGCAACTAATTCCGCCCCTTCTTCCAAAACCAGAGATTTTTACTTGCTTTCCATAAAATATAAAAATACGAAAAGAATCATCCCTCACCTTTAGACCTAGTAGATAAATTTCAATCCTAACGAACACTATTCTTTGATTTGAACGATCAATCCCCCGGTACTTGCCACTTCACTATACTACATCGGTCAGGTACACTGCCTGGTGGGGATTGCAAACTTCTCAAGATCCCTTGAGAGGTAAAACCTGTTGTAAGGTCGCAAAACCACGCATCACAAATATTGCCCTAAATCGTTCCTTTTGTCATTTTAGGTACTTTGGAGAAGAAATCTGGAAAAGGAAGCAATTTGGACGTTTTTGGAGCATAAAAGTGAAGAAAATGACAAAGTCTCAAAAATATGCTGGAAAGTACATGTGACGGCGTCAAGCTCTATTGTGACGCCGTCAGCCCTTGATAAGCCAGAGAAATTTTGGAAGATTAAAGGGGGACGGCGTCAAGAAGGTCGTCAAGCCTTGATAGGCCAGAGCGGATTTTGGAGGATTAAAGAGGGACGGTGTCAGGAAGACCATCCGGGAACCCTAGCCACGGCGAGGTGACGGCGTCAAGATCTATAACGTGACGCCGTCAGACACTAAGTTCTATATATAGTTTTGCAATTTTTAATCATTAGTGTGCAACTTTGTGAGGAGAAACCCTAAGACGAATTTCTGCCATTTTTAAGGGTTTTCATACCCTTGGATCTCCCATGTTTAATTGAAGATAAGTAATCACTTAATCAATCAATATGTCTATGTGTTGTTTGATTATATCTTGTTCTTGTCTTTTTATTAACATGCTAGGCTAGATTTATCTTGTGTTTGCTTAGATCTAATGAAACCTAACTATTGATTATTAGTTGTTAGTGTGTTATTGATTGTATTGGATGATTGTTTATCGATGTTAGGCTTAAGAAAATTGGCTAACCTCCTATACGGTAACTTGCTTGAACGTCTTAAGAAACATAAACCAATGCGTACTAGGTTTATATGGTTGTATTTAATGCATGAGCGAATTCTAGTGATCCTATGTTAGGAGCTTCTTAGCCGGCTCGACATAGGAGTGAAGTAGGAGCTTGTAGAGTTGGGGAAGTACGTACACCACCCCACGATTGGTATTAAGGAATACACCCGTCATCCACGCAATTAATACACACTAATCAACCGGTAAAAGATAGTTAGGGAGTAAGGAAATCTAAGTAAACACATTTCTCTCCATATAAGTTTCACAACCTTTTCATTTTCAGTTATTTTATTTTATTTGCATTTGTAGTTATTTGGGTTAGTTGACTAGCAACTAATTCCGCCTACTCTTCCAAACCCGAGATTTTACTTGCTTTCATAAAAATTATAAAAATACAAAAAGAATCTTCCCTCACCCTTAGACCTATTAGAGTAGTTTTTCAATCCTAACGACACTATTCCCCTAGAGAACGATCAATCCCCCGGTACTTGCCACTTCACTATACTACATCGGTCAGGTACACTGCCTGGTGGGGATTGCAAGCCTCTTGAGATCCCTCGAGAGGTAAAACCTGTTGTAAGGTCGCAAAACCACGCATCAAGTTTTTGGCGCCGCTGCCGGGGAATAGTTATTGTTTAGGTTGAATTTTTATTTTATTAGGTCTACTCATTAGATTCCTATCTTAGTGAGATTTTTATTTTTCTTTTTATTTAGATTTCTTTAGTCTATCTTTTTCTTTGTGCCCTTTGTTTGTAAAACCATTTTCATTTGTCACCATGGCGGATGAAATTCCATTTAGATCATTAACAATAGAGGAACAATTACTTTACACGGATAGATTTGCTTCCTGTTGTTCCAATGAATTTTTAAGTGATCTTAGATATATACAAGAGGAGATGGGTATAAAGTTTGATAGGTTTGATGAATTATGTGCATGTGTGGCTTCTATTAAACAATCATTGTTAGGATCAACTCCTTTTAATAAGACCCTTTGGAAAAAATTTGAGGAAAGCCTCCTAACCGTGAACCATAAGTTTAATGAATTAATGGGTTCGTATACATCACAACTTGAGGAAACAATTGAGGAGGATTTAGCCGAACATGAGCATATTGAGCAAAAAGACCTAGGTTTTATGATCAATGACGATGAATCTCAAGAAACAAATGATGAATCTTTTGGGCAATTTGAATATAGCAGTCAGAATATTGAGGATGATCCTTATGATTCGGACATAGAAGTTGAGATGCCTAGAGAAGCACTTGAGATACTTGGGAAAATGTTAGGGTTAGATTCTACTAAAACACATGATGAGGATATAGGTGATCTTGACATAAGGAATGATGAGGTAAGTAACATAAGCCCACCAAGCACCCCACAAGTCCTACCATCATTTGAGGCACACACACCACCCGTGACTTACCCAGAAGAAGTAGAAGAGACTATAGGAACCCCAATAGAGGTAGAACCCTTGGACCAAACACAACTAGAGGATATAGGTTTGAATACTTGTAGTCATAACCTTTCTTTTAGTTCTATGGAAGTTCCTAGTTTTGATGAACCAGAGCCTAAACCAAAACCGTTACCTAATCTTCCATCCTTAGATGTGAACTTAGGAATTGAAAAAGGTCCCGATCCACCCATCAAACCATGTAGTCCGGGTAATGTTAAGATTAAGGTAGTAGACTCTAAGCCTTGTAGTGAGGAAGACAATATAGGAGTGAAAAATGACCTTACATGTCTACATCACCCATTCATGATTGATCACAAGAAACATTATGGGTTTAAACCGGGTTTATTAGGTCAAGATGGATTCCCAACTAGGAATCTCTCGAAGTTGATAGAAGATGATCCCTTTCTAGGAGAAAATCTTAATCCGCCCACTAACCCAATTGAATTAGGTAAGGTTATGATGATAGGATCCCGCACCTTTGAGCATATAATTCACCCGTCACTCTTTCCTCACGTGGCATATTTCCACCCTAAGGGTGTGTATCGCTACTTTCACCCACACTTAATCCTAAGTGTAGGGAAAACCTCCCCTATTTCCGTTAAATAAGGGTAGAGTCAGGCTCGTGACTCGAACAAAAACAAGCGCTTCTTGGGAGGCAACCCAAGCTTTATTTGCTTTGTGTGTTTATTTGTTTGGTTGTTTGATTTTATTTGCTTCCGTATGTGTGTTTAATTTTTATTATTATTGATTCATGTTCAAAACTAAATTGTGAAAATGCTTTATTTTGTTTTTAACTTCGTCTTAACTACATATAAATGTATTTTGCAAAAGTTAAGTGTAAGGGAAATCCAAATCCGTTTAGTAGAACACAAATGAATATGAATCGTAATAATAATAAATTAACATACATATTAGTATTTGTTTGAGTCAAATGCTTGTATAGAGTCATAGTGATGTTTTGCAGGTTTTCCAGGAAGTAAGGTATCGGTTTTTCCAGAAATTTTCCGGAAACTTAACATGAGAATTCTGTCAGATCATTTCTGACGGCGTCAGGCTTTACAACCTGACGGCGTCAGGTATTAATTTTCTGAAATTTTTGAAAGTTTTGTTTTCATAAAAAGTTTTTACTAAATCTCTAACTTATAATCTCCAGGAATCTGCAAAATTATCATTCCACAAGCATTATATCCTTATATAGAATTTATCCCGCCGATGTTATGCAGGTTTTCGTGTTTGTTCTCTCAGGTTTAATAGGTTATTTTGGACAAGGAGATGTATGTGGAATCAAGCTTTTGGCGATGCTTTAGTCTTGAAGCTTCTACATTCTCTTGGAAGAAGATCTAACCATGTTACCTCTTTATCCACCGAGCGAATCAGGGGAGTATTTGATTTCATTCTTTTACCTTATTTACTTTTACATCTTGTTATTTGAACATTAGAGACAATGTTCATCTTAAGTGTAAGGGGGGGGGGGGGTAAAGTAAGATACTTTAGAGAATGCTTTTACGCTTGATTTTTGTTTGTTTAATGGTAAATGTGTAATAAAACTGAGAGAAATACCTGTTAAGGCAATTTTAGTGCCAAATTTAAAATTTTTTACAACATATAGGAGTGAAACTTTGGTCTTAATGAGCGTCTCATGGATAGGAGTTATATGGCTAGCACAAAAACCGTACCACTAAAAAATTTTCCACCCCCAAATATGTGAGGTTCGCCCCTAGAATTGGTAGGAAAAGCATTTATGCTATGATGTATGTACCGGTAGCACTTAGATTCTAGAACTTGCGTTAGGACCATTCCGAGGCCACAAGTGAGACTACATTCGTGTAGTTAGATTTACTACATGATAAGAGGCATTAGGATTAACCCATTGTTTTACACATGTGTTTTTGTTATAATTACATTGGCTACATTGGTCAAGTAATTCTCCCACACCCTTTGCGTTGTACTCATTTTTGGTACACGATACCCCTAGTACACCCCTCAGAGCATATCTTTTCGTTTCGACCTTTAAGCATTTTATTTAAAGGAAGAATTTGTTACACCCCACTTAAATGTACACCCAAATCGCCTTAGCCTACCTTGTATGCACTCATTTTTAGTGCATTATTGTGACAACATTTGTTTAAACCCCAAGTTAATTATCTAATTGATTACATGGTTGCTAAGTCGAGTCATATCCTTGTACATATTGTTTTGGGATGATTGGGACTCATGGATAAAGTACTAGTGTAACGGAGTAATGGGGAAGAACAACATTATTACCCCCATATGTGCTAAATATTTTAAAAGTACTCCAAGTGTTTCGATTATCTTAATTCGAGTCATTAGAATAGTTATTTGTAAAGTTATGTAAAAGTTCAAGTGTAAGGGGATGCAACGCCCCTATGATGTATTATTTTGGATGGTAGGGCAAGAGTGTATGAAAAAAAAAATCAAGAAAAATACAAAAAATGAGAAAAAGAAAAGTAGAAAAAACATACGGACTACCATCCCGTTTCATTTTATGTTTACTTTATGTTTTTGTTATTTTGTTTTTAGCTTAAGTCGAGTCTAGTCTTGGCTTAGCAACGCCATATTGTACATGTAATTAATCAAGATCTTTAACTCGCCACCAGTAAAATATCCTTTATCCAACAAAACCGTGTTTATCATATCCCTACACCTAACGTTATAACCCGTTTAAAAGCCCTCTTTGATAGTTTATCTTAGGTGCTTACGCCTAGTGGAGAAGGTTTTCGATCATTTCCCAAGCCTATGGTAATCTATTTGCTATGACAGGTAGTGAGAGATATTATCCGTTTTCATTTATGAGATTTATTTTGATGACACCTGAGAGATGTGAGTATCTAAACACTACTTGTGAGGTGCTAGTTTGTAATCTCCGTGCTTATTATGATTAAAGTAGAACGACTATTTATTGTAATTACTTTTATATTAGCATTAAATGACCCCTAACTTGTATTTTGATTAGAATAAAAGCGCATTTGCTTGAGGACAAACAAATCTCAAGTGTAAGGGTATTTGATGAAGCGAAAAGTGTACCGCTTTTAGGGGGTCATTTAAGCCCTAAATCGTATTTATTTGATCAAATATTGCCCTAAATCGTTCCTTTTGTCATTTTAGGTACTTTGGAGAAGAAATCTGGAAAAGGAAGCATTTTGGACGTTTTTGGAGCATAAAAGTGAAGAAAACGACAAAGTATCAAAAATATGCTGGAAAGTACATGTGACGGCGTCAAGCTCTATTGTGACGCCGTCAGCCCTTGATAAGCCAGAGAAATTTTGGAAGATTAAAGGGGGACGGCGTCAAGAAGGTCGTCAAGCCTTGATAAGCCAGAGCGGATTTTGGAGGACTAAAGAGGGACGGCGTCAGGAAGGCCATCCGGGAACCCTAGACACGGCGAGGTGACGGCGTCAAGATCTACAACGTGACGCCGTCAGCCACTAAATTCTATATATAGTTTTGCAATTTTTTGTCATTAGTGTGCAACTTTGTGAGGAGAAACCCTAAGACGAATTTCTGCCATTTTTAAGGGTTTTCATACCCTTGGATCTCCCATGTTTAATTGAAGATAAGTAATCACTTAATCAATCAATATGTCTATGTGTTGTTTGATTATATCTTGTTCTTGTCTTTTGATTAACATGCTAGGCTAGATTTATCTTGTGTTTGCTTAGATCTAATGAAACCTAACTATTGATTATTAGTTGTTAGTGTGTTATTGATTGTATTGGATGATTGTTTATCGATGTTAGACTTAAGAAAACTGGCTAACCTCCTATAAGGTAACTTGCTTGAACGTCTTAAGAAACATGAACCAATGCGTACTAGGTTTATATGGTTGTATTTAATGCATGAGCGAATTCTAGTGATCCCATGTTAGGAGCTTCTTAGCCGGCTCGACATAGGAGTGAAGTAGGAGCTTGTAGAGTTGGGGAAGTACGTACGCCACCCCACGATTGGTATTAAGGAATACACCCATCATCCACGCAATTAATACACACTAATCAACCGGTAAAAGATAGTTAGGGAGTAAGGAAATCTAAGTAAACACATTTCTCTCCATATAAGTTTCACAACCTTTTCATTTTCAGTTATTTTATTTTATTTGCATTTGTAGTTATTTGGGTTAGTTGACTAGCAACTAATTCCGCCCACTCTTCCAAACCCGAGATTTTACTTGCTTTCATAAAAATTATAAAAATACAAAAAGAATCTTCCCTCACCCTTAGACCTATTAGAGTAGTTTTTCAAAACTAACGACACTATTCCCCTAGAGAACGAACAATCCCCCGGTACTTGCCACTTCACTATACTACATCGGTCAGGTACACTGCCTGGTGGGGATTGCAAGCCTCTTGAGATCCCTCGAGAGGTAAAACCTGTTGTAAGGTGGCAAAACCACGCATCAATACCGATTTACAGCAGTTTGTTTAACTGTTTGTGTTTGTTTTTCAGGATGACAAACACCACTACCCCTCCTGTGACTACTACTGTGAATGTACCTGGTGCGCCAGTTACCAACACGGTTGCTAATCATGCTGAGAAACCAGAGAAATTCAATGGGCAGAATTTTAAGAGGTGGCAACAGAAGATGTTCTTCTATCTCACTACTTTGAACCTTGCGCGGTTCTTAAAAGAGAATCCACCTCACGTGGAACCTCCTGCAGAAGGTCAATCCGCCAATCAACAGGCTGTTCAAGCCTTGGAAGCATGGAAACATTCAGACTTTTTGTGTCACAACTATGTTCTGAATGGTTTGGTGGACTCTTTGTACAACGTGTACTGCAAGACCAAGACTGCCAAAGAATCATGGGTGTCATTGGAACGCAAGTACAAAACTGAGGATGCTGGTACAAAGAAGTTCGTGGTAGCTCGTTTTTTGGATTACAAGATGGATGATTCAAAGAACGTGATGAGTCAGGTTCAAGATCTGCAGGTTTTGCTACACGACATTCATGCTGAGGGAATGACTTTGAGTGAAACTTTTCAAGTTGCTGCTATCATTGAAAAGTTGCCTCCAAGCTAGGTAGAATTTAAGAACTACCTGAAGCATAAGCGAAAGGAGATGAGTGTTGAAGACTTGGTTGTTCGTCTTCGTATTGAAGAGGACAATAAGCTGGCTCAGAAAAACGCTTATACGCCTGATTCTGCCAAGGCAAATATGGTTGAGCATGCTTCGTCATCTTCAAAGTCCAATGTCAAAGGTAAAGGCAAAGGAAAAGGAAAGAATGACAAGAAGGGCAAAGGGAAGTCTGAGTACCTTGCTCCTAAAGCTGCAATCGTGAAACAGAAGTTCCAAGGGGTGTGTTTCAACTGTGACCAGCCGGGTCATCGTGCTGCTAACTGTAAGATGCCGAAGCGGGTGACTCCACGCCAGGCTAATATGGTGAATGATAATATGGACATGATTGCTATGGTTTCTGATGTCATTGCCATGATCTCTGAAGTTAACCTGGTAGGTTCCAACAACAGGGAATGGTGGGTTGATACTGGGGCTACCCGTCATGTGTGTGCTGATAAGAGTATGTTTCACTCTTTCAAAGCGGTTGACAATGGAGAGGTGTTGTACATGGGCAACTCTGCAACTGCTGCTATCAAGGGTGAAGGAGATGTAATCTTGAAGATGACATCCGAGAAAGAGTTCAATTTGACTGATGTCTTGTATGTTCCAGAGATTCGCAAGAATCTTGTGTCTGGTTGGTTGTTGAACAAGTTTGGTTTTCGTCTTGTTTTTTAGTCTGATAAGTTTGTTCTTTCTAAGAATCAAATGTATGTTGGTAGGGGATATGCCCTGAATGGTATGTTTAAGCTCAATGTAATGGTTGTTAAGAATGATATCAATAAAATGAATTCTTCTGCTTACTTGATTGAGTCTTCTAATGTGTGGCATGGCTGTCTTGGACATGTAAATTTTAATTCGATGCGTTGTTTGATTAAATTTAATTGCATACCTAATTTCCATATTGACTCAAAATATAAATGTGAAACTTGTGTTGAAGCCAAACTTACAAGATCATCTTTCAAATCGGTTGAACGAAAAACCGAACCACTTGATATGATACACACTGACATATGTGATTTGAAATCACTACCCACAAAAGGTGGCAATAAGTACTTTATCACGTTTATTGATGATTGTACAAAGTATTACTACGTTTACTTGTTAAAAAATTAAAGATGAAGCTATAGACAAGTTTGTTCTATACAAAAACGAAGTTGAGAATCAACTTAATAAGACAATCAAGGTTGTACGAAGTGATAGAGGAGGTGAATACGTGTCTCCATTTGCTGATTTATGTGCTCAACATGGAATTAGACACGAATTCACTGCTCCTTATTCACCTCAGCAAAACGGTATTGCCGAAAGAAAGAACCGTACCTTGAAAGAAATGGTTAATTCCATGTTGATAAGTTCTGGTTTAAGCCAGGACATGTGGGGGGAAGCCATTTTAACGGCTACTTATCTTTTAAATAAGATACCTCGTAAGGAAAAAGAAGAGACCCCTTATGAACTTTGGATGGGATGAAAACCATCATATCAGTACTTACGAGTGTGGGGGTGTCTAGCAAAGGTAGCTATACCGACCCCCAAGGCCCAAAAGATTGGACCTAAATATGTGGATTGTATATTCATTGGATATGCTAAGAATAGCAGTGCTTATCGTTTCATTGTACATGATTCGAAAAATCCGGATATACAAAAGGGTACACTAATGGAATCAAGGAATGCTTCCTTCTTTGAAGATATATTTCCCTGTTTAACGAATGAAACTGGAAGTTCATCTAAAATAGATGACGATGTTGTCCAAGATAAGAGACAACGAGATGATAATGATCTCCAAGATGAGAGACAAGATCAAATCGAGGAAGAAGAGGTTGAACCTAGAAGAAGCAAAAGGGCAAGAACCGAGAAATCGTTTGGACCCGATTTTGTTTCTTTTATGGTAGAAAATGAACCTACTTCTTATCGAGAAGCGGTAACTTCCTCGGAAGGGCCTCAATGGAAAGAAGCCATTAAAAGTGAAATAAATTCTATTTTACAAAATCATACTTGGGAGCTCGTGGATTTACCTCCTGGTTGTAAACCACTAGGCTATAAATGGATCTTCAAGAAGAATATGAAAGCCGATGGCACCATTGACAAGTACAAAGCAAGATTGGTAATCAAAGGATTTAGACAACGAGAAGGTCTAGATTATTTTGATACATATTCGCCTATTACGTGAATAACCTCGATCAGGATGATACTTGCTATTGCCGCGTTAAGAAATTTGGAAGTTCACCAAATGGATGTGAAAACGGCTTTTCTAAACGGGGATTTAGAATAAGAAATCTATATGAACCAACCTGAGGGTTTCATAGCTCCTGGACAAGAGAACAAAGTTTGTAGGCTTGTTAAGTCATTATATGGCTTAAAGCAAGCTCCCAAACAATGGCATCAAAAATTTGACCACGCCATGCTAGAGAGTGGATTGAAAATTAATGAATGCGACAAGTGTGTTTATGTAAAGGACACAAGTAGTGGATATGTAATCTTGTGTTTATATGTTGATGATATGCTTATCATTGGCAAGTAACGACAAGATGATCAAATCTACTAATGACATGTTGAAATCAAAGTTTGACATGAAGGATATGGGTTTGGCTGATGTGATCCTTGGAATAAAGATCATACGAACTCCAAATGGACTTGTGTTAAGTCAACCACATTACGTTGACAAAATTCTTAATACTCATAATGCGGGGGATTCCGGCCTAGCTAGAACTACAATTGACACCAGTAAGCATCTATCTAAAAATAGAGGCTTAGGTGTTGCCCAATTAGAGTATTCAAGAATTATTGGCATGTTAATGTACTTGATGACAAGTACCCGACCTGACTTAGCATATGCAGTTAGCAGGCTAAGTAGGTATACCAGTAATCCAAGTTATGCACATTGGGGAGCTATGACTAGGGTACTTCATTATTTGAGATACAGTCGCGATTATGGACTGCATTATGAAAGATATCCAGCTGTTATAGAAGGATACAGTGATGCAAATTGGATATCTGACATAAAGGATTCTAGATCGACTAGTGGATACGTGTTTACACTAGGAGGGGCAGCTATATCTTTGAAGTCTTCCAAGCAAACTGTTATAGCTAAGTCCACGATGGAATCAGAATTTATCGCGTTAGATAAATGCGGACAAGAGGCGGAATGGCTACGTCAATTCGTAGAGGACATACCAAGGTGGTCTAAACCGGTAACGGCCATTAGTATACATTGTGATAGTCAATCGACAATTGGCAGAGCTCATAGCATAATGTATAATGGAAAGTCCAGACATATCCGTCGTCGACATAATTCGATACGACAACTACTCTCAACAGGAGTTATCTCAATTGACTATGTGAAGTCAAAGGATAACATCGCGGATCCGCTTACGAAAGGCTTAAGCAGAGAGTTAGTTAGTAAGTCGTCTAAAGGAATGGGACTAAAGCCCTTGAAGGAATGAGTTTCTATGAAGGAAAACCTAACCCAGTTGACTGGAGATCCCAAGATCTGGGTTCAATAGGACAACCTAATCATAGAAATATGGGGGAAGTCACGTTAATGTGGGGGAGTTACGAAATACTGTAACTTCCTAGTCCATTCCTATAACAAATGTGACTTGTTGAGAGGTTAAACATATGGCTCTTATGATTCAGGATGAAATCATAAAGCATAATGATTCAAGATGAAATCACAAAACATATGTTTTTAATGATTCAAGATGAAATCACCTATGTGAGAGAGAAGTGGGGTCGCTTCGAAAGGAATTGTGGGGGGCGCAATTCCTAAGAGCTCTTGCAGAACCAGGCTAGTGTTCATGACCATAACGAACACGACTATGAGGACTTGACAATGTCAGGGAGAGTCTTGTGTGAAGTGTAATGTCGTCTACGTAAACAGATGCTGAGTTCAAGGACATCGCGTCTACTCAGATCTAGGAGACTAAGTGCATCTCACAAGGGAAGGTTCAAAGGGTCACACCTACCTATCCTATGCAGGACTTAACCGCAGAAATTTCGCTGAAACATGTGTGTGTTTTCGACCGATCTCCATTCATGTGGGGGATTGTTGGAAAATTAGTTTTGCAAAAATGATTTTTGCATATTTTGGACACTATTTTAATATATGTATATGTTATATATACTTATATTTCTTGGTAGCTTTGCGTTCTCCATGACGAGAGCTTCGCAACGAGCTAAAATGTGTCAAAATTGGAGTTGATATGAATGAGATATCGTGTCTCAAAGTGAGGCACTTGGAACACAAAAATATGGAACACAAATCTATCCCACATCGCCTAGTGAAGGAAGTGGAGAGTGGTTTATATAGAAATCTTGATATTTGCTATCAAAATCCTTTAGGTGAGCTATGCTCCCACTCCTACGTGCGCGCGGCGCAAGGGGGGTGCAGATTTCAGGATTTCTGGGCCAAAATGGGTTCGAAGCTTCTGAACTCATGCGAGCCCGCGCGACCTGCGGACACGAATGCAGCTCCGAAAGTTCGCCTACGCGCTAAACTTTTTGCTGGCAGATTTCGTTTCCCAGTTTCCAGATTTTGTTGTATCTATTTTTAGAATTGATTTAAACTTAGAGAATAAGTTTTACAAAAATCAATTTAAATAAATAGAAGATATCGAATCGGTATATACGAAACAGAATATCTTGTCTTGGTGAACAAGATAGGTTTTCAGTATAAATATACCATGTCTCATTCGGTTTTATAACATAGAAAAACCGCAACTTTAGCAACCGAGTTCCAGCAGTCTTCTTCGATCAGAAACGCACAGTGCTTCCGTGATTTTTCAGGCAAGTTTTGTCAGGTCCGGCTGTACAACAGCTTTGTACGTTGTACCCTGAGAAACAGACGGCGAATCTGTTTTAAGGGAATCGTGTTTACACGAGCCTCGTGCACAACCTTTACTGTTTTCGTTTAATCTTATTCATACTCCATTCTGTCTATATTTATTTTCTATTATTTACTTATTGTAATCTGATTTTATCAATAAAAGTGTTCACCGTTTCCTACATGTCTGACCAACAAAACCAACAAAATCAATCCATTTTAACCAAATTAAACGGTCAAACCCATCAAAAAAGCTTTTCAACAATCAATATATAACGGGATGACTTGATCAACAAAAAATATATTATATTGGCTTTTTTCACAATCAAAATAAATATATATATGGCTTTTGTAACATTTATCCTTTTTTAAAAGATCAAGAATACCCGTTAAACCGAAGCTAAAAAAAACTAATCACGTGAAGTTAAACAAAAATAAAGTAGTTTTGTACTCCCTCCGTCTCAAAATATAAATCCATTTTAGACTTTTCAAAGTTTTTTTTTTCGACTTTCACTTTAACTATTTTTTTTTCGTGTTACATAATCCTTAATGAAAACTATAACAAAAAAAATACATTTAAAACACAAATTTATTTTTATATATTGATTCAAGTATCATATAATATCAAAAAAATAAGCGTAAATTATTTTGTTTGACATATATATACACACTTGTCCTGCAGAGCCCAAGATTTTTCTATATTTTAAAAATGCCCAAGCATCTCGCGTATGTATATACCCGAAAGTACCCGAGTGTACGTGGCATTTTTTCATTGGTAAAAAAAAAAAAAAAAAAAAAAAAAAAAAAAAAAACCCTAAATCATCTCGCGTATGGTTATACGTGATACTACGCGAGACGTACTGGGTCCATGTTCACGTGGGTTAGCATGGTTTCTCCAATACCTATTCAAGAAATTTTGGATTATATCGACATAAGATGCGTTGTATTTTCTTTCTTTTAAAGGAAGTGTAAGAAGAATGATAGGTTAATAGTGTAGCTTTTAGCATTATACATAAATTAATCATTAATATGGTGCAAAAGCATGTATGAACAAAAATGTATGCTTTAAAATAAGGTTACTAATAATAAAAAGGATTAATATACAATAAAATTTTTATTCAACTACAAAGAAAAAAATACGAAGTTGACTTAAATAAACATTACATAGATAATATTAAACCTAAACGTAGGAAATAAATATGTAAAGATTCAGCCAATAAAAACGGTATCCTTGTCGAAAACCTCAACCAGAAAAGACATAGATTGATAACGTTAAAGACCCAAACTAAACCATATAGGTATTGTTTGGTTGATCAAGAAGAATTAGTGATTCTTTGTATGTGCCAATGAAAAATGAACCACCATTTGCTTCAATACCCATGTTTTGAAACTCCTGAGATGTTCGCTCGTACACTTGTAGTGAGTGAGCTATCTGTTGGTTGCTCTTAGCTTGAACAATTGGTTCCGCATCCTTGATAAATCCAATTAATTTTACCTCATTCTCAATTGGGAATGGAATGGTGAATAGCACTGGACACGATGATACAATACCACCATCAAATTCTAACACCCATGCACACATAACTTTGTACTCTTCTGCAAGGAAACTTCCTGAAACTACGAGAGAGTTTCGTAGCTGTGATATATAGAATGGAGGCTGAACCATGAATCTTATCACTTCAGGTATGTCTTGTACTTGAAATTGGTGAGTGACCAAATCAAAAGAAACAATCATGTATCGTTTGTACGAAATACTATCATTAAAAACAAATTTTTCAGAACCAACCCAGAAAATTTTACCACCCACTACTGCTTGACCAGACAATTTAATTCTAATTAATTCACGGGGCAAACGGTCATTTTCAAGATTGTTCCAACGTCTGGAACTTAATGTATAAACTGACACATACCATGGTCCTTGACCGTAATACGGGTAATTAATCTTTAAAAGGGTAGGGTCTAAGGCGTCCGGACGGACACCAAAACCGATGACCATTTTGGTGAATCATGTTGATTCAAGAAACTAGGGACGAATATTCCTACAGATCTTTTTATTGATGGGTTCCAAAGAACAACCATCATATTTGAACTATACGAAAAGCACCAGACACCTTCAGAAGTAGCAATTGGCTTAAGAGTTGGAAGATTCAAAGTTGTATCTAGATTTGTAAAGGCTAAATTTTCATTTACCAAAAACATAAAACCAACATTACCTTGCATATATGTTCAATTAAAACAACACATATCTGTTTCACAAAAACCGTAACTACGGATGAAGTTCGGTAAGTCTATGGAAGACTTCCATCTCTTTGACACAGTACGAAACTGTAGTAAAGACTTAACTGGAAACGTTTCTTCATGATATCAACTTGAAGGTCAAATGGTATGTTGTCTGACATTTTTTGAAAATGTAAAGGAATATATTAGCAAATGATTTTTAGTAAGCAATGTCGGTGTAAAAGATTGTGTGTAATTAGCGTAACAATGTAAGACTTAAATAGATTATATTTCGCATAAAAAATTACACGTACACGCAATTGTCATGGATTAGTCAAATCATTGTCATAGAGTTGTCAAATCATTGTCATAGAGTTGTCAAATCTGTGTCATATTTCGTGTAAAAAATTATACATACACGCAATTGTCATAGAGTTGTCAAATCTGTGTCATATTTCGTGTAAAAAATTACACATACACGCAATTGTCATCGAGTTGTCAAATTTGTGTCATATTTTATGTAAAAAATTACACATACACGTAATTGTCATGGAGTTATCACATCATTGTATGTATATATAAAGCAAGATGTATATCCAAACATAGCAAATACTTCTAATCTAATACACAAAAATTCAGATATACATAGCCATGACTTCAGATATACATAAATTCAAATGTATATTACATTTTGATGATACCGAACGAGGTGTGGTTATGTATACTAATATCACGTACTCATGGTTAGTTGATTATGTGCGTTCTAAATTCAAGTTGGATCCCAATATTCGGCTTAATTTTAAATTTTTGCACCCTTCATTTGACGTCCGAATGGATATTACTGACGACGATGAGGTAACTTTTTTTGCTGATTACGCTTATTCGAATGCAGGAATGCCACATCTGTATGTGGTTAAAGCGAAAGAATTTGAAGAAACTACATGTTTTAGGTCCACCCCATAAAACCAAACGTTTTACAATTTTTTTGAAACAACAACTAACCAAAACATCGCGTCATCTGCGTTTTAAGAAAACTCATCTAATTCCAATAATAAAGACCATAATAAGTCTTTTTTCGATGATGGCCCATCTAAAAATTTTGAATCAAATGAATATGAAAATAATGAGTCCGGATATAAAGATGAGGCGTATTTCACAAAACCAGGATCATCGTTTGCATTCGGGGCAGATGATGATGTAAAAGATGAAGAAAATGATGGTTTTGTTGGAGTTGGTGATAACCCGAAACCAATTCACCATGAATGGAAGAACATTTTTTCAGTCATGCCTGACGTTCCAGAAACACCTCTTTACCAGTCCAAACCAATAATTTCAAACCAATATAATAGTGATTCTGATTTTTATGTTGGAAAGTTTTTTTACTCAAGAGAAAAAATAGACGTTGCAGTTAGGTTGAAATGTTTAGAAAAAGGTTATCAGTTTTTAGTACGAAAGTCGGAACCAGACAGGTTTGATTGTAAATGCTTTCATTATAAAGAATGCAAATGGAGAATTAACTCTAAACGCCTGCAAGGTACAGATGTGTTTGAAGTTACAGGTGTGAAAGATATTCACACGTGTCCCAAAACTCAAACATATCCTAACCATCGAAATGCAAATAAAAAAGTTATTGGTCACATTTTTAGTGAAAAGTTAAAAGATAGTAGACGAGATTTAAAACCAAAAGATATGCAAAAAGACATGTTGACGCAATATAAAATAAGTATATCTTACCAACAAGCATGGAGAGGAAAGGATTATGGGTTACAAATGATAAGGGGTTCACCAACAGAATCGTTTGAAATGTTACCATATTATTGTCACAATCTACAAAAAAAAAACCCAGGCACAATCACAAGTATCAAGACAAACGAAGAAGGAGTTTTCGAAATATTATTTGTTGCCATTGGTGTTTCAGTAAGTGATACTCATTTTTTTGAAATAAATAAATGTGATATGTTATTGTAAGTTTACTTATTAAAAGGTGTTTACAATTTTTTTTTTTCAGATTCGAACTTTCATGCAAAATCTTCGCCCTCTGCTTGTAGTCGACTGGGCACATTTGAAGGGTGTATACAAAGGTACAAACTTGTTAGCTGTAGGCATGGATGGAAACAACCAAATTGTGCCCATTGCTTACGGTATATGCAGAGGGGAGACTGGTGATTGTTTGTCATGGTGGTTTTCAGTACTTCAAGAATGCATAGCCGATAGCGAGGATTTGGTTATCATATCTGATAGGCATCTTGCTATCGCGTTAGCAGTACGCAATGAATACCCGTTGGCGTTTCATGGTATATGTTGTCGTCATCTAATGATGAACCTTTCTTTGAAAAATAAAAAAACAAAGGGTCTATATTGGAGCATATGCAAAGTGTATACACCTGAAGAATTTGATAGTAAGATGCAAATACTGCAGGCTATTCAGCCTGAGGCGTACAACAAGCTAGTTGAAGCGGATGTGCAAAGATGGCCCAGAGCATATTCCCCACGCACTCACTATAATTATTGTACATCTAACAGCGTTGAGTCTGTTAATGTTTGTACTGTCAAATCAAGGAAGCTGCCAATCACAATGTTGACCGAGCAGTATCGAAAAATGGTGCAAGATTGGTATTTTAAACGGCAAGAAGTTGTTGGTATTTATCTTCCAAAAGAAAAAATATATTTTTAAATGCTTTTGTTTAATATAAAGTCACTGTTTTATATCTATGTGTTTATGTAGCGAAAATGAAGTATGAAATAAAAGATTGGGCTGCCCATAAGGTGGAAAAGAGAAAAATCAAAAGCGCAACTTGGAGTGTATATGGGATTAATCAAGATCGATTCCAGGTTTATGATGGCCGATAGAATCGTGAAGTCAACTTAGCGACCATGTCATGTGACTGCCGCAAATGGCAGCTTTTCGGGATACCTTGTGGTCACGTTATTGCTGTTACTAGGTTCTTAGGTCTAACAGATTGTGTGCAATTCGTACAGGATTGGTTTAAAAAACCGAAATACCAAGCGAGATACGCAGAGTCGGTTAATTTTGGTGGAGAGTTTCACGATTGGGAGTATCCAACGCATATACAACCCATCACTCCGCCACGAATGGACAACCCACAACCCGGTCGGCCAAAAAATACTGACCGTATACCATCTCAGGGTGAGGAACCACGAGTAATACATTATAGTAGGTGTGGTGAAGCAGGCCACAAATCTTATCAATGCAAAAAACCAGTCATCCCTGATCCACTATTAAACAAAAGAAAACAATAATAAAAAAATATTAAAAAAAAAAAAAAAAAAAAAAAAAAAAAAAAAAAAAACCAGTTAACGAGCAACATGAAACTCCACCTACGTTCGACTCATACCCGACTCAAACACATCATCACAACTTTCCTACTTATGACACATACCCATCGCAAGTATTTGAACATAACACATACACACCGCAACCATATGACCAAGGTCAAACAAGTCATGAACAAAATGCTCATTATAACCCGTCTCAAGGCTATGAACAATACGACTCCCAACCATACGCCTCCCAACATTTAAATGATCAAAACACTCAGCAATCTAATACTCCCTCCGTCCCAGTCAAAGTGTCCATTTTTACTTTTTTTGGTCTTTCTTGTTCAACTTTGACCTTAAATACTTTTATGTGTGTTATATAATCCTTGATGCAAAATATATGAATGGATTGGATTTTAAATGTATTTTCATTGGTATAATTGTCATCAAGTATTATATAACACAAATAAAAATATTTAAGGTCAAAGTTGAACAAGAAAGACCAAAAAAAGTAAAACTGGACACTTTGACTGGGACGGAGGGCACTCAGCAATCTAGTAATAGTTAGTTTAATTTCTTTGTTTTGTAACAAGTTAGTTCTTTTTTGTTATGTATTTTTCTGTAATTGTAGTTAATTTGTAACATATGTTATGTATCTTGTAATAAATTTCATTTGTAGTTAATTACATTGAGGAACATGGTTGAGGCTTTCGACAAGGATACCGTTTTTATTGGCTGAATCTTTACATATTTATTTCCTACGTTTAGGTTTAATATTATTTATGTAATGTTTATTTAAGTCAACTTCGTATTTTTTTCTTTGTACTTGAATAAAAGTTTCATGGTATGTTAATCCTCTTTATTATTAGTAACCTTATTTTAAAGCATACATTTTTGTTCATACATGCTTTTGCACCATATTAGGGTGGAGGGAGTGGAACCGTCCAACCCTCCCAAAATTTAACCAATCAAATTCCTCCACCTCATTTCAACCCTCCAACCCTCCATTCAACCTTTTTTAGTGGCGCCCATCATTCTCAACCCTCCCAAATCTTTTTTTAAATATTCATAATTTGTCCTTCAAATTTATAAATTTGCAACATTAACCCTTCCAATACTAAATAATTATATTAAAAAAACAAACACTTGATTAAAAATAAAAATACAATTCCTAAAAATTAAAAACTACAATTCCTAAAAATTAAAAACTACAATTCCTAAAAATAAAAAACTACAAATCCTAAAAATAAAAAACTACAAATCGCCCCAAGTCCAAGGCCAGTTATATTTCGCAGCTATCTCACGCTTCTTATCAAGCGTCCACTTTAGCATTGCGGGATCGGTGATGTGCTGGTGCGATTTGTTGTAGAACTTGTGATCTTGATATAAGGCCTTTTGTGCAAGATATTGGGCCTTTTGTTCCCTCTCTTGGAGATGTTTGTCCAAGAGTTCTTGTTGTTTCCTTGCGTTCTCCTCCAACAAACTTGCTTTCTTCGACGTGTAATCTTGGACCATCTCGGCAACACTAACCTTCGACGAGGCTTCACTAGCAACCTTTTTTCCTTTTCTTGCACGGCTATCTAGGGGAGGCGTTGGGTCTTCATTGAGATTTGGTAAAACGGTATCAAATTCGTTACTAGCCGACTCATAGTGGACCGATTCCGAGGACTTTCTTCGCTTATCGGAATGAGAGGGTTCCTCATCTTGGACACATTTTTGTTCCAACCATTTAGCTTGGTCTTTGACAATTTCCCAAGCTCGTTGATGAGTAAAAGGTTTGCCTTGTTTTTTCTGAAAACTATCCATGGCATTCTTGAAGATATCAAGATCGCTACAACAACTCTCCCAAAGACGTCTCTACAAATACAAACGTATAAGTTATATACAATATAATGTATATATACATATATACCGTATATATCAAAGATATTGTATGTGATGCATGCAATGATGTCATGGAATGGTTTTAGAATTAAAGTTTCCTTTTAAGGAAACAAGTTACTAAATAAGCAAACTTGTAATTCTTGGTTAATATGTGAAGTGTAAAATGTGTACTTAAGAGACTTAAGCTAGTATTTATTATTTGCTAAAAGATATTCCTTTTATTTGTCATTAACAAAACTAATGAAAGATCAAAGAATATAAATAACGTTTTTGAGACGCTATTTGTATTAACAATCTCCCCCTTTTTGTTGATGACAAAACATAAGGTATATTTTTGAGCAAGAGAATAAATATAGCATGAGTTCTTAAAAATATATATTAAGTTTGTTTGTTAAAGAAAAGTTTTGTAAAAAATGTATGTACTGTGATGAATCACAGTTGATGCAAACTTAGTCCCTTTCTCCCCCTTTTTGTCGAAACAAAAAGAGTAGCGTAGCGGAATGCGATTTTGAGAACTTTAAAGCTCCCCCTCATTTATACTCCCCTAGATGGAGTAATCAAGGAAATGATGGATGAATCTACAAAACAAACGGTTAGTATATGAAATGCTTATGAGATGCTCCCCCTTGATTTATACTCCTCACTTCTCGAGTACCAACGTATACTATTAAGGGTATGATATGCTGCAAATGAAGTGTTAGTAATGAATGACTTCAATGAAGAAGTAGAATGCTTGTGAAGTATTCCTCCAAACAAGCCTTTCAATATGTTTTGACTTTAAAAAGTCAAAGTAAGTGTCTGATCATTATTAGTACCTAAGGCAATCATAATCAAGGTATAATATATGCTATATAAGAATGTTAGTTCACAATGATAATGATAATATGCAATATGTTGATCACTCATAAGCATAAAACATCACATTCATAGATATTGAAAAATTTGTGACAAAAGTCACAATGATGAAATGATGTTACAAGTGTAAGAAAAAAAAATCCTAGAAAGAAAAATAAAAAGTCCTAAATCAACAATTTAAAAGGTCCTAACAACTAGTCTAGAAAGCTCCTATTGAGGAGGATGAGAGATTGCGTTTAAACGTTCAAGAACATGGTTCAAGATGAACCGCATCTCATTTTGAAGCTCATGGACCAAGATGTTGGTCCTTTGGGCCAAGTGAGCTGTTCTCTCACAATGTGCGCAATCATGACTTGAGAAGCCGGGAGGAAGACTAGGCTCCAAGTTTTGTGGTGGTGGTGGTGGTGATGGTGGTTGGTTGTTGTTGTTGTGTGATGGTTGTTGTGGTGTTTGGAGGGAGTTCATAAGAATGTTTTGAATGTCCATTGCTTCATGAAGGCGATGGTCAACCATACCCGAGAGAGTATAGAGTTGGTTTAACTCCGCACTTATCTCCTCTTGTGTTTGAGGAATGTTGCTCCACATTGCTTCATCAATGGCAATGAGTGTTGAAGTTGGTGATAGTGGTGGTATTTGTGGACGAGGTTGTGGTGCTTCACGGTATAGAGGACCATGAATCTCCGGATGGAGAGGATGAAATAACATAGGTTCTAAGTTTTCAAGACTTATTGGTGGAGGATTGGTGGATGTAGGTGGAAGATCTTCTAACTCTTCAAGATATGGTTGTGGAGATGTTGGTGGTGTCCTAAATAATTCCATGGGTTGGAGTTTTGGTGAGGATGGTGATGAGGCAGACTTCTCAGACTGTGATGGAGGGGGAGCAGGAGCGGGTGGTGGTGTGGTTGCTACAGGAGTAATGGTAGGAGGTGGTGTTTTTATGACTATATGTGAGGGAGTTGGAGTGGATAAAGTAAGGAAGTTTTCACTAGCAATGGGTGAGGATATGTTTAGTGGTGATGATTCTTCAGAGGATGAGTTGTGAATGTTGATAAAACAACAAGGTTTCACACTCATACGGGCTGTTCGTTTTAGTGGCTTGGATGTGGAGGAGTTGTGTGATTTTGTCATTGAGACTTTTAGGTGAAGTATGATAGCTAAAATGTACAGGAGAAGAGATGGTTGTGATGTGAATTGAAGATCCTAAAGTGCTAATTTATAGACAGAAGGTTTGTGAGTCTGTGTGTTTGGATTTGATGTGAATCCAATAGAGAATGTTGGTTACTAATGATTTGGAACAAAAATTTGTGCAGGTCATATCAAGGAAGTCAATCCATTGAGCTTTGGTTGAGTAATATGTTGTGGATTTGCAGTTAATACAAGAAGATAGTGGAAAGTCTGATGATTTGATATTTCCACGGATTTGACGGATCCCTAAAAAGGGTTCCTTCTTTGTATCTGTTTGGTAACTCACACCTAAAATTCAAAAATTTAAATTTTGGTGGGAAATTTTGTTCCTAAGTTTCTAAGAATTCCTAAAGGATTCTAAGATGAATTATGATCAGAGAATAAATCCTAAATGATACTAAATACTAAGATTTAAGAATCGGGATAAGTCGAAAAAGTTTTATAATTTTACTGGGAAACCTGCGGATCCAAGATTAATCAAATGCGGAACCTTGTTCAGGGATCCGCCAAATCCGCAGGTTGGCGGATGGCGGATCCAACGATAAGCCTTGGCGGAACCCTGGTTTGGGATCCGCCGGATCCGTATGCCTAAAATTTAAAAACTAAACAGAACATATGTCATATTTCTCGTTTTTCGACGAAAACCCGAAAATTCACCTAGACCTTACTTAACATCTAATATGTATAGCAAAACAACTAAATATGATAACATTAACACATGATTGCACATAGTTTAATCCGTACTTAGAAACTTACCGTTTTAGGTGTTATGCCAAACACTGGCTATAACCCGGAAAATTGATAACCATGATGGTTATCTACCTGCAAGTGTCAGTTATTACACATACACAACAAGTTTTATCAGATAAATTCTAGACACATAGAAGTTTAACATCACCACATCCAACATTGTTCAAAACCAAACACTCTATCATGTAAGCTTTTTCTTCAACTTCTTCATCCCCTTGTGCAATTTCATCATCCAACGACCAAGATTCTTCACCATTCCTTTGATGTTTCGATACTCAGCAGATTCATTTTGAATTGGAGGAAGATGGCTCAAGTATTCGGGTGGAGGAATCCTAGAGTTTGGCAAACCATCATCTTCACTCATTGAAGATGATGAAGATGATGTTGGTACACGAGGACGTTTGCCCTTATCAATACTAACTCTAAAGTCACTCAAAGGAACGAAGGTATGTTCAATTTCATTGTAATCCGGAACAAAGCCTAAATGGTTCGGACGAGCGGGTGCAAAGGCTTTATAAAGTCTGGTTAAGAGCATACCATAAGGCATTGCCATCTTGCTTTGAACCGGAATGTCACACATTCTTTTGGCAACATAATAAGCAAGATTGAAGGGTTGATGAGTAGAGATGTTGTACATCATATGACACAAACAAGCATTGATGTGATCACGGTTTCCTATGGTGCACATCACATTAGCCCTTAAGACATCTTCCATTTTCTTGAACTCGGGTTTGAGTTCATTAAGCTCCATTGCAAATGGATCTCTAGCAACTTCACGACCACGAAACATTCTTGTGGGGTTGTTCTTAGGAATGAAGAGATGTTCCCTAATCACTTCTTTTGATTCGAGAGGAGTGACATATGGTGCCGTCCTATCGAGATTGGAGTCTAAGATTGTTAAGGACCATTTGTCCGAGTAAATACATGTCCCTTGGTTTGGAATTCCTAAGACCTCACCAAATTGATCAAGAGGGATGTTGACAAGATTTCCATTTAGAGTGAAATGAAGACTTAAGTAACCTTGGTCACTTGAACTAAGACCTACACTAGCATAAAACTCAAGTATGAACCTAGGAATGATTGGTTCATCTATATCTAAAAGAGAATCAAATCGAATTGCGGCTAATTGTTCCCTAAGTTGAGTTCCTTCATAGAACGATGAATCTACGACTCTACCTTCATGGACATACTTTTTCTCTAAGGCTTTGAAAATTTCGATTTGAGCATTGGTTAGACCTTTGGTTTTGTGGACATTGGGTAAGTAGTTAACGGTTCTTTTGTGATCGTAGTTGGTTGCGGGAGGCATGATTTTCCTAAGTACAAAAATTACATGGTTTTAGTTAAAATGATCAAAGTAAGTGTAAAATTCCTAGTGTGTGCCTACATGGGGACAATGTGGAGGTGCGGTTATCTCGACTCCTTTTGATGCAAGAAAAATTAGTTTATGCAAGTTTTGTTTACAAACGAGAGATAACCCAAACGCTCCTATTTCAATGTAGCTACGGTTGAATGTACCCGAAAATACATATTAATTATGTATTCCCTTTAGCATTCAAGAGACATTATGCAAGTGAAGTCTAAAAGATAACGTTTTTGCATTTGTATGAACAATGTAAGAAAAAATCATTTTACCTAGTCGTTAGAAGATTTTAGTGAAAAATTTTCATGGGGTTTTTGTTAAATTAAGACAATGTGCTATGAGATGCAATTCCTAACTAAGAAAAACATGTTTTTAAGTATAATGCAATAAATATGCTTCATGATTTTTCAAGAATTATGCATATACCCCAAGTTTTGGTTTTTGTGCATGACATGGAAATCCTAGACGCAGATCAGGAGTATAAATATGATAAGAATACTTACAGTGATGTTAGAAGCACAAATTTGTGGAAGAAAATGGTCTAAATTGTGATGGAGATTAAGTGTGTGTCGAGTATAGTAAGGTGATATGTTTTGGAGTGAGGAATGAATAGTAGTTGTTCTTGTTTATTTAATAATAAACTGAACTTAGCATGCGACGGATCCGGCGGATCTAAAACAAAGGATCCGTCCTTGTTGTCGATTGGATCCGCGGATCAGAACATATGTTTTGATTAAGTGTCGTGTGTGGCTAAACTAATGTTTGTACTTATGTTTCACCTAATCACTAGCTTCCATTAATCCTAATCCAAGTCTAAGATAGTTGAAAGGTTCTCGTTTAAGTGGTTTTGTGAGAATATCGGCAATGTTGTCCTCTGAGGAAACTTTCTCAATTGAGATGATTCCCTTCTGTACATTGTCGCGAAGGAAGTGATGGCGTATTTCAATATGTTTGGTTCTAGCGTGTTGGACTGGATTTTTGCTTAGATCGATAGCACCTTTGTTGTCGCAAAGAATGGGAATGTTGTTGAGTTCAATTCCATAGTTGACGAGAGCTTGTTTCATCCACAGTGCTTGTTGACATGCCTTTCCTGCAGACACATACTCTGCCTCTGTTGTTGAGATTGCGAGGGCAGTTTGTTTCTTAGCGAACCATGATGTTAGACAATATCCTACAAAAGTACAAATACCGCTAGTACTTTTCCTATCAACATAATCACCTGCGTGATCTGAGTCAGTATACACTATGGTTTCTACACCCGTTCCTTTGGGATACCATAATCCTAAGTGTGTAGTACCTTTGATGTACCTAAATATTCTTTTAACGGCTTCAAGATGGGACGTTTTTGGATCTTCCTGAAAACGTGCACATAGACAAACACTAAACATAATGTCAGGCCTACTAGCCGTAAGATAGAGTAAACTACCAATCATTCCTCTATATTTAGTGCTATCTACAGATTCATTTTCTTCATCCTTAGTAAGTTTGGTTTCGGAGGACATGGGTGTTCTCATGGGTTTTGAGTCTTCAAGACCAAACTTCTTAAGCATATCTTTGATATACTTTGATTGGTTGAAGAATATCCCATCTTCTAATTGTTTAATTTGGAGACCTAAGAAAAAGTTTAGTTCCCCCATCATACTCATTTCAAACTCGTCATGCATGATTTTTGAGAAATCGTCACATAACTCTTGACAAGTTGAACCGAATATAATGTCATCCACATATATTTGGACTATGATAATATGTGATCCCTTTTTCTTGGTGAAGAGAGTATTATCTACTAGGCCCATGGTATACTTATGGTCAACTAGGAAAGTCTTAAGTCGATCATACCAAGCCTTTGGTGCTTGCTTAAGTCCGTATAAAGCTTTCTTAAGTTTGAAAACATAATTTGGTTTTTCAAAGTCAGCAAAGCCGGGAGGTTGTGCAACATATATTTCTTCATTTATAAGACCATTTAAGAAAGCACTTTTGACATCCATTTGAAATAACTTAAAATCATGTGCACATGCATATGCAAGTAATATTCTAATAGACTCAAGTCTAGCTACGGGTGCAAAGGTTTCATCGTAATCTATACCTTCTTGTTGATTGTAACCTTGAGCTACTAGCCTAGCTTTATTTCTAGATATAATACCCTTTTCATCCATTTTATTTCTAAAGACCCATTTGGTGCCAATTATGGTTTGGTTTTTAGGTGGAGGGACCAATGTCCAAACATCATTTCTAATAAATTGATTAAGTTCTTCTTGCATAGCAATTACCCAAGATTCATCTTTTATTGCCTCGTCTATATTTTTAGGTTCAATAGTTGAAATAAAACAAAAATAATTACTTTCATTTTGAGCTTTGGATCTTAATGTTCTTTCATTAAGTTTTCCTATGATGTTTTCTAATGGATGACTTTTAGTTTCTTTAATATTGACTATTTCTCCTTTTACAGGTTCATTGTCATTTTCAATGTTTTCTATATCATTAACCATTTGACTTTCAACTAAGTCATCATCTACCAAAGGTGATGTCTTAGAGGGAGGTGGACTTTCGTTGAATGTTACGTTCAACGATTCCTCGACTCTTGATGTTTCCTTATTTAATACAATGTATGCTTTACTGTTTTGTGAGTACCCAAGAAATACACCTTCATACGACTTTGGGTCGAACTTAGTGAGATAATCCTTTGTGTTTAAAATGAAGCACTTGCTTCCAAAAACTCTAAAATATCCTAATGTAGGCTTTTTGCCTCGATAAATTTCATAAGGAGTTTTATTTAAAAATTGTCTAATTAAAACTCTATTTAGGATATATGTAGAAGTATCTACAGCGTGACACCAAAACTTTTGTGGTATGTTTTGTTCATTTAACATAGTTCTACTCATTTCTTGAATTGTTCTATTTTTACGTTCTACTACACCATTAGATTGAGGTGTACGAGGAGCCGAGAAATTATGAGTTATTCCATTATTATCACAAAAATTTCCAAATTGAATTTCATTGTCAAATTCTCGACCATGGTCAGTTCTAATAGATACTATATTACTTCCTATTTGATTTTGAATTTTCTTGCTTAGAATTTCAAATTTGTCGAATGCCTCATTTTTAGTTTTCAAAAACTTTGTCCATGTATATCTAGAGTAATCATCTACTATGACTAAAGTGTAAAAATTTCCTCCATAACTTTGTATAGCCGACGGGCCAAACAAATCCATATGTAATAATTCTAGGCATCTAGATGTAGATACCATGTTTTTAGCCTTATGGCTATTATGTACTTGTTTCCCAATTTTGCAAGCATCACAAAAGTGTTGGTCATATTTCAACTTGGGTAGGTTCCTAACGAGTTCTTTGGATGACAAAGATTGAATAAGCCTCATATTAGCATGACCTAAGCGTCGATGCCATAGAGTTGAGTTTTCGTCCAAGGAGGTAAGACATAACTTATCTTTAGGTGTTTTATCTAATTTCATAACATAGACATTATTCTTTAAAACACCTTTTCCTACGGTTATGCCATCTTTAAGTATTTTACTTCCATTTTCACTGAAAAGGACGTTATACTTTTTGCGGCATAATTGACTTATACTAAGTAAATTAAATCCTAAATTATCTACATGAGCAACATCATCAATAGATAGAGAGTCATGAGAGATTGTACCTTTTCCGATGATTTTACTTTTAAGCTTGCTACCGAATGTGACATTACCTCCGTCATACACTTGATAGGTTGAGAAAAGATTTTTGTTTCCCGTCATGTGTCTTGAGCACCCACTATCTTTGATCCACTCATCAGGTTCAAGATCAACTTTCAAGCATACCTCTTCTGTGTCATTAGCCATAAGTGTCATTTCGTTGTTCTTAGGCTCATCATCATCATCTCCTTCACTATCGCTCCAAGCTCCACTAACGAAGGCTCTTTGAGACTTGGTCTTTGGAGGCTTTGGACATTCTCCTATTAAGTGACTGGAGTCACCACACCTATAGCATTTCCTATCAACCTTACCTTTCTTATCGTCACGATCTTTCCGAGAGGATTTCTTTTCATCACGAGGTGGTTTTACAAACTTTCCTCGTCTCCTGAAGAATTTCTTGAAATCCCTCACGGCCATGGCATACTCTTCATCATCACTGTTTGAACAAGACTCATCATCACTTGACTCGACTTTGGCTTTCAAGGCAATAGACTTAATCTTCTCCTTTTTTCCTTTGACAATTTCCGAGTCTTTTTCCATAATCATTTCGTGAACTTTTAGGTTTCCTATGAGCTCATCCAGTGTCATGCTTGAGAGATCTTTAGATTCTTCAATAGCTGTCACCTTTGCTCTCCATTTCGGATGGAGTGCTCTTAGAAATTTCCTGACAAAATTCTTACTAGAAAAAGATTCATCAAGTGCTTTAAGTGATGTAATAATAGTATTGAACTTAGCAAACGCACTATCAATGGTCTCATCTTCAGAGATAACAAATTGTTCGTATTGTTGGACAAGAAGATCAATTTTGTTATCTTTTACTTGTGAGTTCCCTTGATGTGTGATAATAAGAGATTGCCAAATATCCTTAGCCGTTTTACACATAAAAACTCTTTCATATTCTTTCTTAGGTAAGACACTATAAAGCATCATTTTGGCTTCATTATTTTTGGCAATCAGTTTCTTTTGCTCATCACTGTGACGAGTAAGAGAAGCTCCTTCATCCCGACCACCCGAAATATTATTACTAATAGGTTTGTAATCACCATCAACTATAATATACCATAGATCTATGTCCTTTGACTTTACATAAGTCTCAAAGCGATTTTTCCAATAAATAAAACAATTTGGTTCAAATAGAGGTGGTCTCTGCATAGATTGCCCTTCTTTAAAGTTTTCAAAATCCATGGATCGTTTTAAGTTTTAAAATACAATATATTTTAAAGATCTTAAGTAACGTAGCTCTGATACCAATTGTCGAAAACTAGAAGGGGGGTTGAATAGTTTTTTACCGTTTTTCAAGTTTTATTTGCTTTGTTACTATATGTTAATTTCAAAGGAAACAATCACAAATAAATAATCACACAATGTAAACAAAAGATAAAGAGAGGAAAGATCAAACCACACGACACTGTTGTTTATAGTGGTTCGGCTACAAGGACTCTCTTCCTTGCCCTACTCCACTCCCCGAGTTTCCTACTCGAGAGTTTATCTTTCACTAAGAAACAAACTCCTTTTCTAGGCGGAGAAAACCTTTACACGTCGCTTACTTCCTTTTCCGGTACTAAGCTAAACACCGGGTTCTTTCACAAGGTAGAACCAACCTGACGTCGCCTATTTACTTTACCGACACTAAGCTAGATGTCGAGTTCTTTACACGGGTACAACTACTCCCTACACTCTTTGTGCTTTAAGGACTAAAGCACTAACCACACTCACTGATTACAAATGATAGATATGATGTGTGAAACAAACTACAATATCACACAGTAATGCAACTAAAGGATTACGGTTCTGTAGATCCTTGAATGCTTGATCTTTTTTCTACAAAATGAAAGATCAAAGTGAAATGCAACTATGAATGATGTTAGTAAGATATGTACTGAATGAATATGTGTGTTAAAGCTATATGAGTGATGAGAGAGCCAAATGATCAGCTTCCTATTTATAGGCAAGCTGATCTTCAGCTCACGGATCCCACGGATCCCTCACAAGGGATCCGTCCTTCATATGATTTGGATCCGTGGGATGTGACAGCTAAGGTTTAGTTGTCTCTTACCATATCTTAGTTGTATCTTACCAAATCATCCAAGATCCTCAAATGTCAACTATGTATCTTGCAAATCTAACCAAGATATATCAAAGATATTGTATGTGATGCATGCAATGATGTCATGGAATGGTTTTAGAATTAAAGTTTCCTTTTAAGGAAACAAGTTACTAAATAAGCAAACTTGTAATTCTTGGTTAATATGTGAAGTGTAAAATGTGTACTTAAGAGACTTAAGCTAGTATTTATTATTTGCTAAAAGATATTCCTTTTATTTGTCATTAACAAAACTAATGAAAGATCAAAGAATATAAATAACGTTTTTGAGACGCTATTTGTATTAACACTACCCTTTACGTTAAGTATTAAGTGTACCGCCGTACTAGCCATTTGACTGCTAATGGAACCGACGTCATCTTTCGAGGTTGCACCCTAAACCTACTATATACACATAAGACATCGACCTAGGGCCCACAGAACTTAAGGCCTAGACATTTTGGTCTAGTTACTGAATTATCCATGATGAGAAACTCGCCCGCGTACCTCATGGTAATAGAATCTTAACAATACGATGAGGACCCCTCGAGGGAAGTAAACAATGAAAAGACCAATGAAACTCTTGACAAGGGCTAGGAACACCCAATGGAATGACTTATAACCTGACGAAAGTCTTAGGACCTTACAGAGCAAACCGAGCCACTATCTTGAGAAATTGCCAAATCTTTAGCTAATTCTTTGAGGGTATTAGCCTAACTGAGATGTAAGAGTGATCCAAAACACCCCTGTTCACTAAATCAAATCTTAGACGTAGATCAAGGATCTCTGTCAGCGATTAGGAATAACAAGATACCATGACTTGACACTGTGCGGTCAATGTACAATTCACCCTTTCCACACCGTATAATAAGATTTCCCTTATAAGTAATGGATACCTTGGATTGGACAATCAATATACGATCACCCTTACAACGTGTCCTCTAGGAGTTCTAGATTTTTCAGTCACAAAAATCCATTTTTAAATTAGTCTCACTTCCACGCTGAAATGCCAAACAGTCTCAACGTACCAATCGGCCATTGATACACAACTTACACATGTAGCCAAGGAAAATGCCTCATGACACAATATCTGACTCACTCATAAGTCATGATACATCCTAATACTGTCCTAGTGAATTAAGTACCATACCTATAAACTTCACCCGATATTCAACCACCAAACACTATCAAACATGGGAAACTAGACTCTATCCTTAAAAACTTTCAAAAACTTAAATAAATGTCTATCGAATGAAACCCTTATCATTCCATTAAAAGAAATTCAGCTTGACGATAAGCAAAATTTTATCGAAGAACCAATGGAAATCTTAGATAGAGACGTCAAGCAGTTAAAACAAAGCCGTATTCCCATTGTCAAGGTTAGATGGAACTCTAAGAGAGGACCAGAGTACACCTGGGAGTGTGAGGATCCATTTCATACCAAATATCCTCATCTATTCGATAAGACAACCCCGACGACTATCACATCTTTGGATTCGGGACGAATCCAGTCTAACGCGTAGGTACTGTAATAACCTGTAATTTTCCATGTCATTTATTAACAATAAACACAAATAAACTCAATGTGAGAGTTAATTAAACCCATTTTTACGGGCTAATTTATTTTATTACATTCATCTACGAATGCATACGAAGCAACTAACAATGTGACGTGACTCACATTTATTTACAAACGACTCATCGATATGCCAACACTATATTTATTCTTGGGCTAAGCAAACCCGACGAATCATTTGGGCTTTAACTCAAACGAACACATTTTATATTGGGCTCGATCTAACCCAACACACCCTTAATATATTTATGGGTTTTCACTAAATATTCAACGAACTCACCTCAACATGGGTTACCACTAAACGAATTTAATAACCCGACACATGTTACCATTATTATGAAGTCTGTTAATAAACAAACGAACAACACATCTTATAATTTATTCTCAATCACACTCTAAAATTTATATACGTAACACATCTCACTTTTATTTTTAGAACTAAATTCTAACTCATCACTCTATTTATTTTATCCCACAACTAATAATAAAACAAACACACTATTACTTATCCTTTTAATTACCACAAAAGTCAATTAATATTGCAGTCACCAAAATTCTCTTATCCTTCTTTTCCATACAAGTCGATTTGACCAAAGGGCACCCCAAAATCTGTAACTATATACTCACTAAGTACAAGTCAAAAATAGAAGATGCCAATCCCATCTTGTCCTCACCAACTTTCTTTTATTGATTTCCCATATGTACCATTCGACAGCCATGGTATACTCACACACACGAAACTCTCTTCTTAGAACTTACCAAATTGTGCCATTCTTGTCACAAGGAGTTAGATGTCAATCATGTCTCCTCTATTCAACTATTATCCAAGGAACAACCACAAGACCCATCATATAGTCCACTTCCATGGAACTCAACACAACATATTCACAATTCCCATGACACCCATTCAGTCGAACCATAGTGGATATTAGAGAGGAATTGAAGTCAACTCTTATGGAAGTCCTCATTCCTACACTTGACAGTAACAAGGACGATCTAGACTAAATAAGCACCTTCCGATATTCCATGAATTCTCTATTTAAGAAAGGTGAGCCTTAAACTCCCCTCACTTCTAAACCTTAAACATTTCATCACAAACACTGAAATACAAATCACCTCTACTCCCACTTTGTTCACTGCCAACAAAGAAGAAAGGAAAGAAATAAACTTGAAGACCATGCAAGTGGTGTAAGGAGTTATACAAGGGAATAGGTTCGAGTACGAGTTGAGTTGGAGGAAGAGAGCTAGGGTTTCTTGCCACCTTTGTGTTCTTGTCACCACCTTTCTATTCGAGCATTCTCACCACCATCTTCATAGTGTTGTAAGTCGCCATTTCTATTTCATATCTTGCACATCATCAATTCCTCATTTCATTCTATACGAAGCCGAGCATGCATGAAAATGTATATATGTTAACATGAGAATGAACCCAAAAGCAAAACACTATAAACATAATTAACAAACATATAAACTCATGCACACCCTTTCTGTGACGAAATGGGTGTATATAACTCGACCCATACTAGACCCTTTTACTTCAAAACAGTTCGAGCAAGACAACCTCAGTAGCCTAGGACAAAGAATCATGCATTAAAGTCAAAAACCCAACATCATAAGCATAGTAAAAACTTGAACGTGCGGAACGAAAATATAGTCGAATGCAATCATATGAAACCATGCAACCCTTATTACTATGTCTAAAATAGAATGTATGTATATATATATATATATATATATATATATATATATATCAAACCATGTGAGACCAACGTTTCTCTCTTCGAACTAGACGCGAGCATAACACCATCGAGCCCTTGGCTCAATGGTTGCGTCATTGGTTCACTTCTAACCCAACCCATGTTCGAACCCCATTGAGTTAACAAGAGTATAAAATCTTTCTTCTTTTCTTTTGTTCACTGCCTCGCCCATTTCTACAACAAAGAAACATGTTATATTCAAAACCAAATCCCATGCGTACGTTCATATATTCACGTTAACTTGAAAAAGAAACCAAAAACAACATCACATGTGGTAAAACTTGAACCTGAGGACGGAATAATAGTCAAATGTCGACTATATAGACCCATGCATATCCTACTGTACTCGAAATAAATATGTATAACAAAAATCAGTTCGAAACTCTTATATGCGTACAAGATGAGAACAGAACACAAGAGAGCCCTTGGCTATATGGCTGAGTCACCTAGTAGGTTATCGGCTGACCTAGGTTCGAACCTATGAAGTTTCATCTGGATATAATTTTTTTTTATATAGCAGCTTTGCTGTTCTTCTTTTTAAAAACCATGCGCATTTTTTTTCTTCTTTACTACAGACCAAAACGCACCCTTCATGGGCTTAGGCCCACTGATTCTCATATACAACTTTTCGACAATGAACAGATATGGTGTAGTAACTTGTAGACTAAAAATTAATTTGAACAAAAGAATAAACGAAACTTTTATTTATTTACATTGGACTAAAAATGCATTTCGCGAGACTAAGGGTAAAAATTATGAACTTATTTATTTTGTCAAAAACTTACATTTTCAAATAATTATATCAAAATTCTTTCAGATAAATACAAAAAAATTTACGCATATTTATATATCGACATTACTCCGTACTTAATAAATATTAAAATCACTAACGAATATTCCAATGATTATAAAACCCACACAACATGAGTAATCTTTCAAAAATTATATATTTGAACTTTAAGCATTTTATCACGTGAACATCAATAATCTAACACACATCATCATGCACATCGAGCCTAAAACCACGAATCTAAACACTTGACATATTGCTCTAGGTTGCGAGCTGGAGCCACTCATTTTCACTACTTGATTTCTATTTGTCTACTATATCATCAAGGTGAGTTCATAGCCTCACTTTTAGTTGTTTAACTGTTTTATAAACTCCTTGGAGGAGATACATGCTACTACTTTTTATGATCACAATTGCTTGAAAGCTATATGTTTATCTAAATGTGTTATTGCCTAAGTACAACTATTATTATATCGATTACTGTCGATACTATCAATTACTGTTGATACGATTATTATATCGATTACTGTCGATACTATCAATTACTGTTGATACGATTATTATATCGATTACTGTCGATACTATCAATTACTGTTGATGCTACTATTAGATCGATTTCTGTCGATACTACCAATTACTGTTGGTACTCTGTTAACACTTTGGTTTCATGAGCTTAGTGCAATAATAACTATTTTTGATTTATGGGTGTAACAACGGAACCCACTGTCTCTTAAACTTGAAATCTTGTGATCAACTATTTTTACTACTAAACCTATGAATTTACTCAACATTTGTGTTGACTTTTTAGAATGTTTTATCTCAGGTAATTAAAGAGCATATGGCACGGAGTTGGCGTTGGGCCCCTTGATGGTGTTAAATGAAGTTATCATTCTTCACAAACATTTTCATACCTTTTGTGGAACACCAAACTATTCGAAACTATGTTTTGTACTCTGAAATATTAAAGTTTTTCTATGAATGATAACGCCTTTCAAAACGTCTCTTTGAGTCGTTTTCTATACTTATGACTGTGATCTATGAAGTAATACCCCATTTAGTCTTCCGCTGCTACACAAAAATTTACGGGGTGTTACAATTTTTATGTACGCTTTTAAACATTTTCAACCGTTTGTATACGTTTTCGTCCGTTTTTATATGTTTTCATCTGTTTTGTATGGTTTCATACGATTTTTGTACGTTTTTATACGATTTTTGTATGTTTTTATACGTTTTTGTACGTTGTTGTTCCTTTTTATACGTTTGTACGTTTTCTTATGGTTTTTATCCGTTTTTATACATTTTTATACATTTTTGTAAGTTTTCATACATTTTGTACGTTTTGGTATATGTTTATACGTTTTTGTATGTTTTATACGTTTTCGTACAAAATCGTATAAAATGAACAAAACATATGAAAACGAACAAAAACGTATAAAAACATTCAAAAATCGTATAAAACGTATGAAAATGTACAAAAACGGACGAAAACGTATTGAAACGGATGAAAACATACAAAAACGGACAAAAACGTATTAAAACGTATAAAGACGTAAAATAAACGTACAAAATAAGTATTAAATTTTTTTTCGGTTAGTACATAAAATTGAAAAAAGTTTTTTTTTTTTTTTTTTTTTTGAGTTAATTACTAAAATGGTCCCTATGGTTTACCGGGTTTCACATATACAATCTTAGGCCCTGACGTTATGCATCTATATCACGTTAGTTCTTTTTTATCGACCGTTTAAACGTCGTTAGTAAGTTGGACAGGACTCGCAACTTTTGTATAACACAGGGACATGACCCGCAAAAAAAAACACAGGGACAATATATGTGAAACCCGGTAAACCTTAAGGACCAATTAAGTAATTCACTCTTTAATAAATGTTGGCTAATAGGCGTTTTTAACCGACCCAAAGTCAAAGTGTCCTGAGGCAACCAAAACCAAACAGAGTCAAAAACTTATTTTGAGGAAGAAATGAACCGGAAGCGAAGTGACTCTGTTCGGTTCGGTTTTGTGTCGGTCCGTTCAATTCGGTTTATACGGTTTAAGTGTGTTTTTTCTCGGTTTTGGTTTAAACCGATCCGAACCAATACCGAAAACCATAAGTATACAGAACCAAAAACCCCAAACATAGTCAAACAGTATTTAAAATATTAATCAGCCGCCAAACATTATATGTTGAGGAAATAATTGGATTTTTACTACCCAGTTGAAAATAAGGAAAAATTATCTTATCAACCACAACATTATTGTTTGTAAATTTGATTTAGAATGGGATCGGAGATTCTTTCATTTTTCAAATCTCTCATGTTTTACTTTATTTGTCATTTGCCCAAATAATAATATGGGGTAAGACTTTGAAAATAACCTCATTTTATACATGATCAAGAACACAAACTCAGTTTAACAATGAATAAAAAGCAAATAACCAGAATAAAATGTGGGGAAAATGATTGTTGAAAGATTCCAACTGATTAATGGAACACAACTGCCCACCTTCCCCATGTCACATCTTTTTTGCAGAGATTTCTTTCGATCAAAGTGCATTTCTTTTTACCACTATGTCGATACACACATATCACTGCTTTATTACTAGTACTAATATATATGTTTTCTTAACAAATGAAAATAAAAAAGAAAAGAAAAGAAAATAACTTTAAGGTTTTGAAACAAAAAAGAAACACTAGATGGATCAAACAAGAATATAAGAAGAGTTTTTGTTCTGTTACGGCGTTGGTTAGAATATATATAGGATGAGAAAGCTGCTAGGGTTTTGTGTGTTGTTGGGCTTTTGGGCCCGGAACTATACATTTTTTTTTTTTTTTGGATTATGGTAGTTTATGGACTAGAGCCCACCATCTTAATGCCCATAGTTGTATGATAAAGAGTTGTAAACAAATGAAAAGAGTAGTAACTCGAGCTTGTTTGAACCGAGTTTTATCGAGGCTCGAGTGCGAGCCAAGAATATAAGCTAAATATGTTGGATGAGTTGAGTTAGAACTTACATAAATTGACTCGAGTCATTATCGAGATTTTCGAGTTTATAAGTGATATATGTTCTTTTACATATTTATGCATGTATATTTTAAGGGGTTTTATATAACTACAACAAGTGTCGATACTTATATATGATCAAATGTATCGAGTTTTCCGAACCGAGCTCAAGCCAAATTCAAATTCTTATATTTTCATTTTAGTTGGTTTAAAGAACACATCATCACAAATAAATCGAGTTTTTGAGTTGGGTTTGCGATGAATTCAAATTTTCTCAAGCCCATCTCAGACTTCCCCATGAAGACTCGTGGAGCTATAAAAGCAAGCTCGAGTCGAACAATATTGACGAGTTGAGCCCGACTCGAAAAGCTCGGACCCAGCTCGAGTCAAATAATATTGTTGAGTCGAGGCAAGCCCGACTCAGATCGAATCGTTTACGTGTTTGTAATTTCAATTATCCTTTAAAACATTGAAAAATTATTTATATAGAGGGTTTATAAGATGCGAGCTTTGATAGTGAATACATGATAATGTATAGCTAAATGTTCTTATACTTTATTTTTTTATGGATAATTACTTAGAAATGTATCTGACTTGTCATGTTTTTCTAATTATGTGTTGTCTTCTTTTTTTATTCTTTGCTATTATGTATCATAAACTTTTGAATTTTGACTTTTATGTGTATTTGATCATTTAAAATGACCATTTTACCCTTATATTTTGTAACCGTTCTATTTTGACAACAAAGGGTAAATGGTCATTTTAAATGAACAAAATACACACAAAAGTCGATATCAAATGTTTAGGGTACATAATAGCACAAAAAAAAACCAATTTGAAAAAGTGACAAGTTAGATACATTCAAACGTAATTATTCCTTTTTTTTATATATATATAAATATGATTTTCTTAGTTAATAACCTCTTGAGACTTTGTTCCAAAAATAAGAAAACCTCTTTAGACGCTAGCCCTCGTCATGTTATCCTTGAAATGTTTGTACGTTTTACAATTTGACTACAAACTTTTTTTTTATTGTAACTAAGCAAGTTAACAAAGAAACTAACTTATAAAAAACTGAACACAGAAGAAAGTAAATCAAACCTACACACGGCTTAAGTAAAAGATCAAAATATGACAAACAAAAATGCTTTCTAAAACAGGAATAGCAGAATAAGTGTCAATCATTCTGTCAAAAACCTAACGGTAATTTCGGTTACTAGGGTTGTACATGCAGCTCTCGCATAAGCTGCCAGGTTTTCTAGTTGAGGAAGCCGACTTGCCAAACCTACAAATCCAGAAAAATATGCACAATTAGTGTTGTGCTTCCACATGAAGTTGGCAAAATGGGTGAGCTTTGTAACATAAACTATGTGCAACTTTCGACCCATTAAACATTTATTTTGTTTGAGTTTACCCATTTGACTCTATAGAATTGACCCACTCATCATCTCTTTTACCTGTCCATTGACATAAGTTAACCATTTTTAAATGTACTTCGTGTATTGGCTCTATTTAAAGGACTTACTGAAAGGGGCGGATCTATGTTGGGGTCTCGTTTTTTCGCTAAGTAGTGCTAATTTATCCGTATTTCGTCCAAAAAAATTTATATTTATTAAGTCGGCCCTCCTCCGATTATTTTTCTTAAAAACTTTTTATATTTTAATAAATTTAAGAGTCTAATAAAATTTACATTTACAAATTGCAAGTGACCAAGTGTAAACTCCTAATTATTTTCAAATCAAGTGTATCTAGACCTAATTTATAATGGGGATGTTTAATTATTGGTAAGCTGTATTTAGTCATGAGGAGCTTCTAATGTCAGTAGATAATTAATGCCTTTCTTTGGAGTAGGCTGCATCTTGGTTTATTGGTCTTGCAATGTTAAAGGAAATGTAGTCTTACTGATGTAAACTGTTATAGTGTTTTGTGATTGGTATATACTTGACCTTTTCACAAAAAAATGAAATGGAAAACAACTGAGTATGCTAATTTTTGCGTTTTTAACAATAATATACAAGTCAAGTTGACCCATTTTCACCTGAACGGGTTGTAACAATTACTGTTTTCCTGCTTTTTTCTTAGATGATGAATCAAAAAGATGCTATGGCAATGAAGGCTGCTTTAGAGTCCAAAGGGGAGGTGCAATTTGAAGTTTGCGCTCTTAAGAAGACTGTTACTATAAAGAGAAGCATGGTATCGATATCAAAGGAAACACAAAAAGTGCACCATAGGACTTTTAAATATGTTTTATCCAATTTGAAGTTTGCGCTCCTACCCGGTACACACATTTTCTCTCAGTATTTTCATATCTATTTTAGTTTTTGTTTGTTAGAAACTATTTACTTTTTATGTGTAAGAACGATAATTTGAATGATTGAAGAAAACTTAGATTTTTAGTGTTATTTTTGTTTGACCCGACCCGAATTAGAAGACCCTAATATACTAACCGAAATATAACGATAGGACAAAAAAATTTCCGCCCCCGCCCCCCCAACTAAAAACTTCAAGATCCGCCACTGTTACTGATGATGATACCATTTTTAAAGGCACTTCTCATTACTGATGCATGGCTTCATTTAAAGGACTTACCGATGCAAAGTTGAATTACTGAAAATTTCAATAAATTATAATCATAAGCAGAGTATATGGCTCCAATAACTGTGCTCAGATCTTGGCTGCCTGCTCCCCTGAAATTATTAAAACAAGTATACATCAGTGGACTAACTTTAGAAAACTTCTATGATTTTATAAACTAGTAGACTAATCATATACTCACTTGTCCTTTCCAATCTTCCAAAATATTCTCCCAACCACGAGCGCACAAAGCAAGGTGAAGGCAAAACGGACAAGGTTATAATCGGGATTTCTTCAGTAAGCCCGCCAAAACATCCACATGCAAGAAGTGGATTGAGCCCATGCAGACTGAGCGTATTTTGTGTCAAAGTGAAAGGTCCACAGGTCCGGCATGAGGTACACTTAACTCCTTCACCAAAGCCTTGTTTCTTCTGTTGTTATTCATATGCATACATACATTTAGCAGTTATTACAATATGTTCAAAATGTTTTATAAAATATTTTGAGCAGTTTGTAGTAATTACTAAATGTGTGTATGCATATGAATAACAAACGAAACAAGGCTTTGGTGAAGGAGTTAAGTGTACCTCCTGCCGGAGCTGTCGATCTTCACTTTGACACACAGTGTGCTCAATCTGCATGGGGTCAATTCACATCTTATCTGTAAACTCTTGTCTAGCATGCGGGTCAAGTTCTCTAACATCAACAAGCATTTGTTAGGTAGGCATTGGCTGATGTTGATCATTAGGTATATACGACTTAAGTATCGTAGTACGTAACCAAAAAGACGATCTAATACAACGAATCAATCAAAACGATTTTTAAATCCATAATTCATCGATTTAAATCGAATGGAAACAACAACATATAATTGAAGAACACAATAAGAAGAATGATTGAATTGATGGTTACAGAAATTATTATTACTACTCTACCACTCTATAAATGGAGGCTCGATAAGTGTCTTCACTTCGTAAATTGAGTCTATTGCAGATGGCTCAAGTTGTAAACGAAATACAACATGTCATTCAAACTTTTAATTATTATGTATTTGTTTATTTATAAAAAAGTATCATGGTATCTTCTTCAACTGCATTTCTTTTCTTGTTATTTCAAGACTCCAATTCCTCTTTGGATTTATAGGGTGAGAGGAATTAGAGTTTTTGAATGATAAGAAAAGAAAGAATGATAAGAAAAGAAAGACAATTGAAGAAGATATCAGAATACTTTTTTATAAATAAACAAATACATAATAATAAAAAGTTTGAATAACGTTTTGTATTTCGTTTACAACTTGAGCAAGCCTTACTGCATCCGCAATAGTAGCCATACGTGCTAGTACTCAATTTATTTGATTTGAAATTTGATGAAGTGAAGACACTTATCAAGCCTCCATTTATAGAGTGGTAGAGTAATATCACCATGCAGTACGAATTGCATGGCTGGCACAATTCTTACTACTATAACCACGTTGCCTGTATGAACAAACAAACCAGAAGCGAATCAAAGGGGTTTGTTGAAAGGTAAGGATAGCATGATTTCATGTGAGGAGCCACCTTTGATGGGCTTTTCATTTTGATAGATCAAGTGGGCCTTCTTGCATGGACTTGGCTTGCTTTGATGAGGGCAGGCTTTCGGAATTGAAGACATTATTTCATTAAGGGTGCGTTTTTTATGGTACATTAAGGGAACGTTTTTTATGGCATTTGCATTTTAATTTTCTCTAAATATTGTGTTTGGTATCTGAAATGAAAGAGTTTAAAATTAAATGAATTGTCAAAATGAGGAGAATTAGAATACCTCCAAAAAGTGAGAAACTTTAATTTACTTGATTTTTTTTTATAAACTTTATTTTCTTGTTGTTTTTGTTGTTGTTGTTTTTTGTTTTTTTTAATCAAAAGGAAACCCGTCATTAGGGGCGTTAGTTGGGTCGGGTTGGTAAGGTTCGGGTCAGGTCAAAGTCGAGTCAAGATTAAAAATTTCATACCCTAACCAGACCTTATTTGAATTCGGGTTAGTTGGTCCGTGTCAATTCGGATTAAGTCGGGTTGGTCAATTCGGGTCAACCCGAATATGAAATGTAATAAAATTGCTTTCTTTTACTCGTTTAAATAGAAAATTTATAAAATTTATATTTAAAAAATAAAAAATATTTATTCGGTTCAATTGGGTCGACCCGAACCCAAGTTACCAAAAATTTCCAACTCAATACCCGACCCTATTTAGTATTCGGGTTACTTAGGTTGACCCGAATAAGCCGATAAATTTTTTTACCCGAGTAATTTGACCTAGGCTTAATCGGGTTCGGGGTTGGGTCGGGTTTTTTAACACCCCTATCTGTCACTCCTTAAAAAAATTTCAATAATAAATATAATGACAGATTTCAAAATATTATGAATTTCTATCAACCAAACATGAGAAGTATTTTAAATTCCGAAATTTTAAATTCTCAAGAATTGAAATTTGCACGAATTTAGAATTCCGGAATTTCAAATTCGCGAACCAAATGCACCCTAAGATTTAAATCTTTATGTTGAAAAGCTAAAATACAGTTGGAATTGGAAGTCTTGATGGGTCATAAAGAAGGTTTAATTACGAGAAGTCGAAAGGATTGAAGAAGGCTTATTACGGAATAATCTCTCTCTTTTATGGTCATTTTTCACATTGTTTAGCCTTAACTTTTCAGAACTTTAAACTAGTTAATACTCCTACTTATAAAAGACGATTATGAGATATTTTTTAGTCCCTTTGTGCAGTGGTTTGCACGACGGGACTTCTGTAAATTGAGCCATATCTTCCTTAACCGAGATGTGTTTTATAACTTAGCCATGGTACAAGGAACAATGAAGTTATATGTAGCATTACTATTTCATCTTGGAATTCAATGCCATCATGTCACAAAAATGTATTTTTAAACCCGCAACAAGCCAACAACGTATGGGCAGACTCACTAGTTGATATGCGGTAAATTATATGACATATATATTGTTAGTCATGGCCGGAGCTGACGATTGAAGCCGGGGCTCCTTGGCCAACATGAAGGTATGGCTTATTACACCCAAGCTAAGGATGACTTATGAAGGACAAGCTTAATAAATTAACCCGAAATTTAAGTGAAGGATTGCTACCATTCAAAGGTAAAAATTACAATACAGCACTAATGTTACAGTTTCTAAAAATGATAGAAAAATAAAAGTTTTAATTGCACAAAAAAAAAATGTATAAACATTACAAACTTTAGGAAGTTCAAAGCTCTCTCGATCTCTATTATCTCATTTGGAAGTTCAAAATCTTTAGGAAATAGGCGTAAAGGCAGGCAAAGAAGACGCAAAATCCAACTAGAACAGCAGCAACCGGACCCATGAAATCCAATTCAAAACCAAAGTAGTCATTGATATACCAGTTCAGGGCCGGGTCGTTTTCCATCCCAAGCACGGTGATAGGAGTATCTATATCGTGATACTGTGAAACAATGGCTCCGTACACAGTCCATGCCATGGGGCAGATCCAGTAGTACCAAATCCACCATCCCGGAATTTTCTAAATATTCAAGAATACATGTTAATTCGAACTTCTATGGATTGATTTTAAAAAGATATACTATAGGAAAAGATGACTTACGGGTTGTGGGATATAAAATCCTGAGAAGATATTGAACAGTAGGTAGAACCCTGCTGCAAAAATGGCTGCTATCTGATCATTTGGTGTGATGGAAACAGTCATCATTCCAAAGTATGTGAAGTACAAGAATGAAAAGAAGTTGATGAAGAAGAGCCAGAAGAACTTGGCGGCTGTCCATTCAAATGCAACCATGGCGTACACAATGAGACTGTAGTATACACATTGAGCGAATACATATGGTATCTCCACAAACACCTGAGTGAATAAAAAGAAAACGTTAGAAAAAACATTGACAACAATCAAAATTAACTTGTCAACGTTTGTTGAGAGAGTGTGACCTGTGCCATGGCGTATGGTAATGAGGAGTACATCCCGGCTGCTCTTTCACGGTAGAACACGGTTCTTTCTGTGGCGACAACTGGCTGGACTGTCTGAGAATTGTTAATACCAACGAAAAATATAGCAGAGTACATGGCTCCAATAACCGTGCTCAGATCTTGGCTACTCCCCCTAAAATTTGTAAAACAAGAATACATCAGGGGACGAACTTTAGAAAACCTCTATGATTTTATAAACTAATGACTAATCATGTACTCACTTGTCCTTTCCAATCTTCCAAAATACGCTCCCAACCACGAGCGCACAAAGCAAGGTGAAGGCAAAACGGACAAGGTTATAATCGGGATTTCTCCAGTAAGCCCACCAAAACTTCCACAGGCAAGAGGTGAATTGACCCCATGCAGACTGAGCGTATTGTGTGTCAAAGTGAAGATCAACAGCTCCGGCAGGAGGTACACTTAACTCCTTCACCAAAGCCTTGTTTCTTCTGTTGTTATTCATATGCATACACACATTAGTAATTACTACAAACTGTCCAAAATATTTTATAATTTATGATAACACTGGTTCTAATCACCTAAAATTTGAAGGACTTACTGATGCAAAGTCGAATTACTGAAAATTTCAGCAAAATCAACACCAAGCCGCATCTCTGCAGCACCTGAGCTGACTTCCAACATCCATGTTGCGGGATTGTATTTTTCGGCAATCTTTGGTACCCCAGGAACAGCCTAATCACATGATTAAAAGAACAGCTTTTAAGTCAACTATTTCAGTTTTAGGTTATTACGGAGTAGTATTATGCATGCCGTTAATGAATACCTCAAAGTAGTCGATGATTGACTGAGAGTGCCTGCCTAGTGGACCTGCATATATCACTTGTCCTCCTCTTTTCATTAGTAGTAGCTCGTCAAATGCTTCAAAAATATCAATGCTAGGCTGATGAATGGTGCAAACAACGGTTCTTCCTGTATCCACAGTGTTTCTCACAGCCCTCATAACAATGGCGGCTGCTCTTGCATCAAGCCCAGAAGTTGGTTCATCCATGAAAATGATTGAAGGATTAGCAACAAGCTCAACTGCAATTGTCAACCTCTTCCTCTGTTCTGTCGACAATCCGGTAACTCCGGGAAGTCCTACTATCGCGTCCTTGATATTTTCTAGTTCAACCAACTCCATCACTTGGTCCACAAATAACTGAAATATGATAATCACAAATGCAATCAGTTATCACTAGAAATTTTTTATAATATTTTGTTTTAATGATTGTAATCTTAATATTGTTACCATTTTCTGTTCCTTGCTGACTTCCTTCGGGAGACGGAGGAAAGCGGAGTACATCAAAGATTCATGAATAGTGATTGTGGGAGAATGAATATCAGTTTGCTCACAATATCCCGAGATTCTTGCAAATGTTTCTTGGACCTTTGGGAATCCTGATATTCTAATATCTCCTTCAATATAACCGCCTGTCTTTCTTCCTGCCAAAACGTCCATCAATGTCGTTTTACCAGCCCCACTGACTCCC
Source organism: Artemisia tridentata subsp. tridentata (assembly GCA_021014915.2). Lineage (NCBI taxonomy): Eukaryota > Viridiplantae > Streptophyta > Magnoliopsida > Asterales > Asteraceae > Artemisia > Artemisia tridentata. Next base: position 20,865,536 of record CP139504.1, read on the forward strand.
ATCAATGCCGTTAGGACTCCAGGCCTAAATGTGGCTGTTACATCTCGAAGTAATTGCAACCTATTTTCCGTCACACCTTGTTCTTTCATTTCCTGTTTAATAAACAAAATCATTAAGTTCCCGGTAAACATTTACACTGAAACTCAAGTTAGTAAAAAGATGGGAACTTACACCAGGCATGTCAACGAAATAGTTCATGTTGCCGAATGACATGGCGAGTGGAGTAAATGGAAGAACCATTCCTTTGTTAGATTTACCATTGGCATCAACAACAGTTGGTTTTATCTTTTGCATTTCCCCACCGTGACCCTGAGCGGCTGCAGCTTCTTCCTTGGAGATAATTGCTTGTGGTTTTCCAGGGGCTTCTAAATACGCGAGAGCCACAGTGAAGAGGACATTAAATAGAAGTGCAAAACCAAGAAGAGCAGCTGCGCCAATCCAATATGAGCTTTCTGAAGTTGGCACGTCCATGCTCTTTAGCACTGCAAAGCCCAAACTGGTTGAATTGTCCGTGCTCTGCCAAAAAGTAAAACATATATCAGTTTTTCTTCCTTGTAATCGCTATTAAGACTTTAGTGGTTAAGATATAAGGGCTTACTCTTTTGCTCGTCCACCTATCGGAAAGGAACTCATTGATGGTGATGGATTTGAAGATATAAGATAAGGGCGATACCCAATAAGCCCACTCCCACCAGCTTGGAATTTTTGATTTAGGTAGAATGAAACCACCCAATAGAAATATAAGCATAAGTACAAGAGATCCTCCGGTGTTTGCGATGTTCATTGTCTTACAAACTGCTGCAATCAATCTAAACAGTCCACCTGCGACAAGCTGGATCAGAAACACCAACAGGAGATGCTTGAAGAACCTGTTACGTAGACCATATACATATATTAGTAACATAGAGTGTTAGAAAACTACAAAATATAAATGAATAAACATATAAAGTAACCTGCTAGCACTAGGGTCAAAATCAACGCCCCAATATAGAATAACAGTCCATACAAGACTCTCCATTATAGATATGGGAATACGAAGCAAGAAGGTTGGAATTGTGTATGCCCACGCAGGGTGAAACAAGAGATCCCTTTGCTTGTAAACGACAGGAAGCCTCATGATAGTGAGGGAAAGATCAGCGAGACCATTAAACATGTTAATAAGCATACTGTCCAAAAGTGCGCCTATATAGATGGCACCATCTATTTCATTCCTCTGATGCATCCTCGGCTTTATGTACAAAGTTGTGCAGATAAATGCCATAAACATGATCTGGAAAGACTTGAAAACATATATGAAAGCATTTCTCTTCATTAGCAGCCACTCCTTATCCCACGCGGCCTTAAAGAGCTCCCCTTTGGGAACTAAGAACTTCTTCGTCACTAAAGCGGCTTTGTGGCATTGGTTCTTGTCATATGGGACTGACAACTCGCTTCGCAGCTTCTCGCCCACATGGAAACTCTTGTATCGCTGAGAAAATTCACTTACTGGGATATATCTGTATGGTCGGTTTCTATCCGCCCAGTATTGTTCTTGGTCCTTTTTAGATGTAACCTATCATTAAGATACAAAAAAGTTAACTAATTAGTAATCCGATCAAAAGTGCTAGATAATAGAAAATAAAGATATGAAGATTGCTGTTTTTACCTCTTGCAAGAAGTCAGCGGTACCCTTTCTCTCTGGGCACTTAAATCCACAACTTTCAAAGAACTCAACAATATGTTCTCGTGGTCCTTGATACACAATCTGGCCCTCGGATAACAAGACGATGTCATCAAAGAGATCAAATGTCTCGGGAGCAGGTTGTAGTAGTGACATGAAGATTGTTGATTCAGTGAGGTGAGCAACTTGCTGCATGCACTTGACTATCTGAAACGTAGTTGAACTATCTAGACCTGTTGATATTTCATCCATAAACAGAGTTTTTGCTGGTCCAACAAGCATCTCTCCTGTGGTCACACGCTTCTTTTGTCCTCCAGAGATACCTCGTCTCATCGCATCTCCAACAAAGGTGTCACGGCAGACATCAAGACCCAATATCTGTTTTCGTTTAACAAACATGTTAATATTATTAATTAGGAAATAAAGAAATTAAGACTCGAAAGAATGCTACTTACTCTGAGAGTGTAGTAAGTAATCAAACTGCTGTCATCTCCTTCGATGGCAGTTGCCTTCATGAAAAGATCGACTTCAGCTTCGGGGAAGATTCCTGCTTCCTTTTCTCTTCTTGCAAGCTCCGTAAGCATTTCTGTATTCCATTGTTAAGTTACATATCAGTATATCATATCTTACCTTTAAAGTTTAATACAGAAGCGTCTTTGTTATAAGTATAGTTGAATTTACCTAAACGAGATCCAACTCCTTGACATCTTGCTGAGAAGTCAAGGGTTTCCTTAACGGTCATTTCTCCAACGTGAATATCGTTCTGGCTAATGTAGGCTGATGTCCTTCGAGGTTCAAATTCATTCAATTGATGACCGTTGTATGTTACCTCTCCACTAACTCTTAAGCTAGGATCGAGCCTTCCAGCCAGAGCCAACAGAAGCGACGTCTTACCAGAAGATGGTGGACCCAACAGAAGTGCCATCCTATAATATTACAAACACAACGTCATTACAACCAGCCATTAGTATACCAGGAATCACACATGATGGCTAACACCATCTTCAAACTAATAACATTTGACCCACATAGAACCGGACAATCCACCAAAGGTAACATCTTTCACAAACAGATATTGTGGCGAATTTTTTTTAATATATGATTTCATATTAAATGATTGAATACCGATGTTTATTATTAAGGGGGTCACTGGATTTGCTTATTAGAACTACCCATCGGTTTATTTCTAATTCAAATAAGCAAAATATTAAGTTACTTATTCCAAACATGTTATTTCAAAAAACAATAAGCAGATAACAAGTTTTCATAAGCAATCCCAAACACCCCTGCATATGTGAAACGATATCCATTTTCACGCAATCTTAATAAAATGTACCTTGCGGGTTTAAGAATCCCGGATGCATCTTTAAGAATGTGAAGTTTCGCCTTCTCGGAGAAACTGATCCCCAACCTTGCTAGAAGTCCTTCAGCAATATTCCTAGCAGTATTCGTGAGCGTTGGCAACGCCCGATCTCCAACGTGACAATCAGCTTCCACACTCAAATTCTGAAACCGAATTTCTACTGTCGGAAGGGAGATTCCGACCCTGAGATTAACCAACAACAAAACATATATAAGTTCCTTAGTAAATTGATGTTGACTCTACACTATCAATAATTGCAACCTAAACATTCATTAGTTACAAACTACAAGTCCTGTCTATATCAGATATGCACTAGCCAAACTTTGTCTTAATAAATTTTTGTTTCATTTCATAACAACTTCATTCAAGTCGCGAAACATATCAATCTGAGAGTGTTCTTAGTTCTTACTCATATTTTTTAATTTCCTATATCCACTTAGATTAGTAAACTTATTGCATCTATAAATCTATAACATCTAAAATCGTTACCGTATAAGAAACTATATATTATGAAGCTACATGTTCTTTAAATAGTAAAAAGTTCTATGAAGCTGTTCCATATAACTTTCGAAATCTGATACTAAATATTCATTGGCTATAAGTAAACTTATAACTGAACTTTACTCAAAACGTCTATATGTCAAATGGTAAAACTGTCATGCTAACAAATTAAAGTCAAAATGGTCACACTTTTTTCTTAAACTTTGTTTTCATCTAATGTTCCCATTTTTGTAAAGCTGATTTATTACTTTATGCAAAAGTAGTAAATCAGCTCTACAAAAGTTGTGAATCAGTAAACTCATGCTATTTACCTAAACTAAATATACGATCTAAAACAATAATTAATTTTCTTGAACGGAGTGTACAACTGATATATTACTCCGTACTTTGTACAAAAATAGTAAATCAGTTGTACATGAACGTAAACAAAAAATAAGATCTAGAACAAGTTGACTTACTTATCAACTCGATCTTTAAACTTTCTCAAGAAAATCTCGTTATCTTCTTCAGCAACTTTAAAAATCTTATCAATAAACTCTTGTCTAGCATGAGGGTCAAGTTCTCTAACATCAACAAGCATTTGTTGAGTAGGCATTGGTTGATGTTGATCACTAGGTATATACGACTTAAATATCGTAGTACGTAGCCTATTATACGTTGGAAGTTTTTCCAACGCGGCCCATCTAAGGGCCTCTTCGTCCTCCATAGAATGACGGCTGCTACGGCCGTCATGACTGCCCCCGCCGCCAGTAGAGAACACATCGTCCATGCGCCAACTACTGGCAGCACGGCTAATACTTTTACTAATACTACGGCCTACACTTTGCCGCATGCTCATTTTCCGTTCTTCCTCCATGATGAGAATAATATGTTTTGTTTTTGAAATGTGTTTGTGTTTCGTTTATATATAGAAATGAACCAACTCATCTGTAAGTTGTAGTAAAATATTGTATTTGTAAATCAATCTCTTTCAACGAACCTTCACGTGGGAACCTTTTTTCGAATTAGATACTAATGAATGACCGGGAGAGGTGAAATTATTTATAGTAAATTATTGTCCAACAAAAAACACACGGTTTAAGAAAACATAATCATTGCTGAATTCTTTCTCTTATTTTTTTTTTGTAAAATGTCACTTTTACCCTTATAGAATTAATTAAATCTTTGAATGATGTTTGTAATTTTTAGTAACATTAGATTCAATATGAAAGGGGATAATAATTTTGGGACAACCCAAAATAGAAAGAGAGACTATTAATTTGAGACGGAGGGAGTAATTACTGAACATTTTTTATAATTTTTCAAATACAAATGTAATTTACTTTCATTATTGGTTATATTAGCGCAAAATAAGAAGTTGGTTGCTAACAATGTCTTAATATCATGTAGTTTTATGAAAATTTGTTGTTAACAACAACTCTTAAAGCTGTTGTTAGCATTTCCTTTAAAAGTATGTGTAAAAATATGCTCGATTTGATGGTTAAAACATCATTTTAAGTGTTTTTTACGTTCGTGAAAACAAAAGGTCTTTTAGCTACAACCAATGTTAAGACACTAATTTTTTAGTTAACCCGATTAAGCTTCCGATTTAACTAGCAGTTCAACTGATTTCTTGCCAAAAGCCGGCTTCCGGTGATCAACTAGTTCTCATTTCAAGCAATTCGAGATATAAAACATTAGTTGAACCAACAAGATAATATCATGTATCTTTAATCGTTTTTTTTTTTTAAATCAAGTTGTATTTAACAAGTGGTGATGTTGGGTGTAAAGGTGAGATGTAATGCGTGAATAATGTTTTATTTGTTTAAGTGATAGAGATAATTTGGGGTCAAAGTTGATGTGCGTGAACATGACCGTTGACCCTTTTTAACTTCTTCCTTTTCATTTATTATTTGCTTTGCCAATTTTAACGGAATTTTTGGGGGGAATAAATTGGTTTTTATAACAAAGGGAAAAAGCCACATGGTAATAAAGTTGAGTAGTTTATACATATAGTCCTTTGAGTATGTTCAGATTGTAAATAATTCGAACATGGTTGTTTTACTCGTTCCGCCTATATACTCACAAGCAGTTATGGAACCAGGATGAGTCTTGAGAGATCCCGGGACATTCATAAATTTTTACGGCGTAGTTATAATTCTTGTACATCATCATAAAGTTTCTAAAATGAACATTGTCTGAAAAGTGTCTTTAAATTATTTGTTTAGCTTTCCGTAAATACAACGACACATTTTTAATCCTAGTTCCGTCTCTGCATACAAGAATCTGAGTATGTAAACATTAATTCATTTCTAAAATATTCGTCTAACATATTCGTCGTATGCAAGATAGCACGATAGCATATATGGGAGCCATCGTCAAAAATCCGCACGTTAGACCAAAATAGTAACCATATAAAGAATCGAAGACAAAAAATTGTAGTAGTAATTACTAAATTCGCAGGATCAAACTAATAGATTTTAGCATTCTAAATGGACTATCTTTGTAATTTACAAATAAAGCTAAAACTCAAGCACAATAATACAAATCCCCCACACCAATTTTTTAAATATACCTTTCTTTATCAATTCTATATATTTAATCATTTTTAGGTTTTATCATCTATGTCATTTTCACACATGAGGTGGCGAGGGCATAGCAAGGGCTGCGTGGAGTGTTAGGGCAGACATGGCAAATATGGGACTATATAAATCATGCAAGTGGTGATTATTTATTTGGTCATTTGTATATCTTTTCAGTCTTTAATGTATATATTTGGTAAATTATTCTTGACAAATACTACCATCTTATTTTCAGTCTCTTGTCTACATATTCTATACGTACGACTTATATAGTTTATATACCGTACCTAAATGTCATAATAAGTTTGAAAGTCGCCTTTTTTGCATTGAAATTCATGAGTCCTTGCTAGGTCAAGAAGAAGAAGAAGTTCTAGACGATTACGTAAGATGTGACGTGAGAGAGAAAGTGGGAAATACAAGCCCGAAAGTGTCTTGCACGTGAAGGCGGCTAGTAATTAATACTACTACGAGGGCCTTGTTATAAACCCGTTTGTCTAACTGCCCGAGGTTATATTAACGTTGGAATTTACTGTGATTGATATTTAAAGGTAAAAAAGTTTCATCACAAACTATTACTTTGACTGTGCCGTTAGAGAAATGATATACTCCGTAACACGGTTAAGAGAATATATATTTCGACTAAATAGCATATACTTGAGTCAAAGCTCGTTCTTTTTAGACAACTTGAACGAAAAAACTTCATCCATCATCCGCTCTTCATTTTGAACATTATTTCTCCATCTGACATGTGAACGAGCTCAATAATTCATATTGCATATGCATGTCCAGTTGACTTTAATTAACAACAGGTATACATTGGTATATCAAAAGTTTTTATACATATAGTGCCATCAATAATGTAAATTTGTGTTTACCTTCTCTAGTTCTCGTAACCGATGAGATAACTAGGATCCATAAAGGAACATAGGAAAATACCAACAACAACAACAAAAGTACCATAGGATTAAATAAAAAGTAAAAATAAAATGACAATAATTAGAAAAAATCACAACTATAAATTTTAGACGTATCAACAAAGATAAATACATTTATCTTTAATTTTTCTTTCCTCTTTGAAATGTATGCTAAAAATCATTCTCACTTTCCTCATTTTATTTTCTCTTTTCACAAGATCTCTTTTCATATACGCTTAACGTAAAGTTGTGTCCACTAGAATCTTATGGCCTTTTTAAAGAAATATTAATCATTTGGGTTCTACTAAAATAACGGGGTCTACCCCCAATTTCTGCAAACCCTCTCTAACTAGGTACTGTTTGCAGTACTTTTTTCAGGTTTTGTCTCCTTTTTTTTTTTTTTTTTTTTTTTCTGTTTGCTGTTTTTTTGTCAAGTGTTTGTTTGTCCAAGTCTGGTTTGTCCAAGTGTTTGTTTGTCCAACATTTTTCCAGTTTTTTTGTCCAAGTGCATAAGCACACAAGCAGATTGCACACAAGTGAGAAACAGATTGCACACAGGCTCAGATTAACGCGTAATCATCATCGCCGATTTAGAAAACCATTTGCACAAGTGATAAAAAAAGTGTTAGGCTCGGATATGAAGGTTGCAAAGTGATAAAAATATCACTTTGCCATCCATTCGGTTTTTAGAAAACCATTCGTCATCGCCTTTTTTAGAAAACCATTTGTCCAAGTGCACACAAGCAGTTTTTTTGTCCAAGTGCAGATTGCACCCAAGTGCACAGATCAGATTGCACACAAGCAGATTGCAACCAAAGTTACACAAGTGAAACAGATTGCCCAAGTGCACAGATTGCACCCAACTTACAACAAGTGCACAGGTAACACAAGTGAAACACACATGTTTCACAACTCTAATCTCAGATTCCCCAAGTACAACAAAGGCAAAAGCAGATTCTCAAACTGCAGGAACTCACAAGAGCATAGTAAAGATTCACTGCAAAGAGCATAGTAAAGATTCACTGCAATTAGTCACAACAAAGGCTCCACATAACGACAAGAAAGGCTCCATTATAAACAAGGCTCACAAAAGCAACTCTCACCACAATCAATATCACAAACAATTATTTGCTCTCAATCAATATCACAACAATAACAAACACCACAAAGAAGCAGATTGCACAAGTGAAAGCAGCTATCAATCAGTATCACAAGGGTGGAGTTATAAAGACGGGGGCTATTTGGTTAGTTTAACAGGGGCTGCAGATTGCACACAAGTGAAACACAAGCCGCAAGTGAAACACAACAAAGATCTAAGGCTGCTGAAATGTCTAATTCACCATTTAACACACAAGAGGTAACATTAGGCTCAGATTATATATTGGTGCAACATAAGCAAGTTTATCATATTTGGCTGCAACTTCAAAGGTGGCAAAATATTTTATTTTTTTTGCCTGTCCATTTGGTAATGTCACGCCAAAATCAAAACTTTCTTTTTAAATCATCATCGCCTTATCTCAGTTTTTTTTAAAACAAACTGCTTTAATCAAACTGCTCATCAAGTTTCAAAAGCAAACTGCTTAAACCAAGTTTCAAATCTACTTAAAATAACAAACTGCTTATCAAGCATATAAGCAGTTTAAAATAACCAAATAGCCCCCGTCAATATAACCCACCCCATAGGGGGTCAGAGCACAACATAATCACATATCACATACCTGTGGACTGTGGGGTAGGCCAGAGCAGGTATTCATACCACTCAAAAGTGGCAGATCAAGGTGTTAACCTACCCACAGCCACAAGTATTCATCACCACAGAACCACCAACATAATCACATATCACCACAGATAACCATCACCAATTTTTTAGATCTAATTAGGGTTTCGTAAAAATAGGGTTTTTTAAATTAATCAGTAAATCTTTCAATTAACATAGGTTAATTGAAAGATTACTAGTTAATTTTAAAAACCCCCAATTTTTTACGAAACCCTAATTAGATCTAAAAAATAATATCTAAAAAAGTATTCTGTTAACGTTTAACCAATATCACAATAGATAACCATCACCAATTTTTTAGATATAATTAGGGTTTCGTAAAAATTAGGGTTTTTTAAATTAATCAGTAAATCTTTCAATTAACATAGGTTAATTGAAAGATTACTAGTTAATTTTAAAAACCCCAAATTCTTACGAAACCCTAATTAGATCTAAAAAATAATATCTAAAAAAGTATTCTGTTAATGTTTAACCAATATCACAATAGATAACCATCACCAATTTTTTAGATCTAATTAGGGTTTCGTAAAAATTAGGGTTTTTTAAATTAATCAGTAAATCTTTCAATTAACATAGGTTAATTGAAAGATTACTAGTTAATTTTAAAAACCCCAATTTTTTTACGAAACCCTAATTAGATCTAAAAAATTGTTTTTTTAACGTATAACCACAGAACCACTAACAATATCAAACAAGTGATTTTGTTGGTGGTTATATAAAAAAATCATCACCACAGAACCACAGAACCCCCAATTTTTTTTTCAAAACCCTAATTTATAAAAATTAGGCATTTCATTAAATTTATATAGATCCGTTAAATTTAACCACAAATATTTCAATTAACAAACGTTAATTGAAATACATCAATCAATTTTTGAAAAACGCCCAAATTTTTTATGAAACCCTAATTTTTGAAACCCAGAATCAGATAATCACGTAGCACTTACCATAAAATCCATCACATATCATCACATACCACATCACCACTCACCATTAATATCAAGAATCTGAGTGATTTTAGATCTAAAATGTTTTTAGATCTAAAATAGAGAGAGAAACAGAGAGAAAAAGAGAGAATAGAGAGACAGATGAGTTAGCGTGTGTGTGTGTGTGTGTGTGTGTGTGTGAGAGAGGGGTGATAGATAGAAGCGTGTGTGTGTGTGTGTGTGACAGCTGTCCCACCCAACGCGTTTATAACTTCTTCTTTTTTTTTTTTTTTTTAATTTCTTGTAAATGGTAATAAAAATTTGTTATATGTAAAATGTTATTTGTTTAAAATGTAAAAGTTGTAAAAAATTATGTAAAATGTAAAAGTTATTTGTAAAAATGTTAAAAAAAAAATGTTATAAAAAATGTTATGTATTTTCAGGTTTTCGATTCTCACGAGCAAATGACTGAGTGGGTGCAAAATATAGCTCGGGAGATCGGTTTTGTAATTGTTAAAAATAGAACCAAATCACTGTTCGGTCAGATGAACGAAATCAATTTTAGGTGTACAAAGGGTGGGAAGTATGAACCTCAAGGTAGTGGAAAACGGAAAACCAAAACATGTAAAACCGATTGTCCATTCAGATTAGTTGCGAAATATCATCGAACACAAAATTATTGGATTTTGAGGGTGAAGGATGATACACATAATCATGATATGCTAGAGTCGTTGCATGGTGTGGCATATGCAATGCGATTAAAGAATGATGAGTTGGGTTTGGTCAAAGAATTGACAGATTATAACGTACGACCAGGTAATATACTTTCAACAATACAGGGTCGTAATCCGGATAACGTGTCTAGCCTTAGAACAATATATAACGCACGAGATAAGTTCCGGAGAGCCAGAGTAGGTGATAGAACTCCAATTCAAGTCCTTTACTCGCATTTTAGGGCTTCAGGGTATACATGGTACCCGAGGGTAAATGAGCATACCAACGAGCTTGAGGAGCTATTTTTTGTGCACCCCACGTCGTGTGCTCTATGGTGTACATTCCCTGAAATCATGCTGATGGACTCCACGTACAATACCACACAGTTTAAATTGCCGTTGTTGGAAATTGTTGGAGTAACTTCAACAAATAAAACATTTTCAATGGCGTATAGCTTTTTAAGCAGTGAACAAGGAAAAAACTTTAGATGGGTATTGCAACGTGTAAAGCAAGTGATAGACGAAAGATATTACCCACGTGTTATCGTCACTGACAGAGATTTAGCCTTGGTTGGGGCAATAGAAGAAGAATTTCCTAACGCTCACCACTTACTCTGTCGATGGCATATAGAGCAAAATCTGCTTCAACATTGCAAAAGTAGAATCAGTGAGTTAACTGAGTGGGAGTCCATTAAACACAGCTGGGATTCGGTGGTTAAAGCTCCGACACGCGAAAAGTACGAGCAACGTTATCACCGCCTACAACAGCGATTGGTCGACCACGCGGGTACTTAATTATTAATTCATTGTTTTTTATTATTTAATAAATAAGCACCCGAATGACCTTTTATTAATACATTATTTTTTTAAGAAATCCGTGAGTATCTGGATAACTGGCTGCGAGGTTACGCAACCAAGTTTCTCTCGTGTATTACCGACCAATATCGCTCATACGGCCAGACAACAACGTGCAGAGTTGAGGCTCACCACGCGTTGTTGAAATTATATTTGGACGGCACACAGTCCAAATTAGACAGGTTATTGATGTCGGTCGATAAGATTCTCATTTCGCAAGAAAATGCGATAAAAGAGAGTTTTAATAGAAGCATCAACGAGAAACAAAATAAATGTGATGTATCACTATTTCAAGAATTGTGGTATAAAGTTTCCAAATATGCTTTCGATCTCATGTACAAAGAACTTCACCGGCCGATCACCGCAGACCAATGTAGCCATAAGTTGCAGTCAATATATGGACTACCATGCTTTCACCTCATGCAATACTACGTATATCATGGTAAGTATATTAAATTTATAACTATCAAGTTGTTTTCCCCATTAATATCAGTAATTTATATAAGTCACTTTTAATGAATTCAGGACGCCCCATTCCACTGGAATCAATTCCTATTTTTTGGAGAACTCTATCTGTTCCGTGGCCTGTTATCAATAGGCCACCGCCTGAAGATGGCTCTTCCAGCGACCCTGATGATGATGATGATGATGATACTTCGTTTCAAAATGACATCCGACAATTCAAGAATATTTGTAGCAAAGCAACGCCGTTTGTCCAGAAAAATATGATAACGAAGTTGAAAGAGATATACCAGCCTGAATCTGTTGGCACACGTGAACCTGCTATTAAGAAAAATACCCGTGGACGTCCGAGCGCAAAGGACAAAAAGGGCAAGGCTACACAAGTCCCCGACTTGAATGAAGTCCCGGACTTGAATGAAGTCCCGAACTTTAATGAAGTACCAATCGTAGATCACCGAAGAAGTACAAATTCAAGATCTACAAAAGTCCCGAACTTGCGGAAAGAACCTCCAAGACATAGTTCTTACACGGGTCCTAGTGGTCAACAAAGAATAAGACATAGCGAATATTTTATGGAGCAGATTCCAATGATTTTCCATCCATACATAATAAGTATATATAATGTGCTAGGTGATGGAAATTGTGGGTTTCGGTGCGTTGCCCATGGTATTTGTGAAGAGCAAGATAAGTGGCGCCAAGTTAGACACATGTTATTGCGAGAGTTGGAACTACATAGGGAGCTTTACATGATGATGTTTACGCATGATGGCTTTAATAATATTTGGTATTCAGTAAACTGGTTCGAAAATGGAGATGCACCGATAGATCGCTATATGGAGATGCCAGACACGGGATTGGTTATTGCAACACTAATTAACCGACCAGTTGTACTTATATCCTTGCGGGGTTGGAATACGTGTTTTCCGCTTGTTCACGGTCCAAACTTCTCACAAAGAACTGACCCCCTTGTGATAGCCCGTGTGGGGCCAGACCGATGTGGTCACTACATTTATCTTACGCTAGACAGCAATACTCCACTTCCGCATCTCCACCCACAATGGAGGAGGCACAGATCCCAAGAAGCATCCCAATGGGAAACATTATATCACGATCGACTAAATTTATTGTAAATAATTATACAGACAAAATATTGCAAATGATTATTGATTTATGTTGTAAATAATTATACCGACAAAACATTGTAAATAATTATTGATTTATGTTGTAAATAATTATACCGACAAAACTTTGTGAATGATTACTGATTTATGCTGTAAAGAACTGTTTTTATTATATCGTAAATGATTGAAAATTTATTTAAATTAATAATAACATTATTGATTGATGTTGTAAATTATTATGCAAATTCTTTGGCCAGGTGGAACGAAGAAATCCTTTCTGGTGTCGATGTGATAGAGGATTCATTATAGAACGGAAATCCAGGAAAGAAGGTAGCCGTGGGCGACTGTATTATGCATGTCCTCTTTCAGTGGTAAATAATCATACGTTTTGCTCAGTTATGTAAATAATTTGTCTGTTAAAATTCGTTTCTTATAATTTTCTTAACATGTAACAGCCAGGTATAAAAGACTATGGGTGTCGATACTTCATGTGGAAAGATGATTTTGAAAACCAGTACTTTAATCAAGCCTCATCTTCAACGCAGTGCTCAAACTGCGTTGCTAAAGATAATGAGATCAAGCTGTTGAAGACAAGAATAAAGACGTTGGAGATGGAGTTAGAATTGGCAAGGAATCCTGAGGATCACGCTTGTCAGTCGGGTGCAAGGCTCCATGATCTTTTAAATGAAATGAATAATCTTCATATGTCGTAGATGATGTCGTTTTTAAATAATGTGTTAACGTTGTTGTTTAATTGAATGATAACATTTGTTGTTATAGTCGTTTAATGTGGTAACAAGTAAACACAACAAAAAACATTACATAAACAAAATACAAACAAAAAAAATACATATACATTAAATTATACAAAAAAGAAAAAGAAAAAAAAAAAAAAAAAAACAAAAAACAAGGACCACCTTTGCTTTCTCTCGTGAATATGCATTAACCAAAAAAACAAAAAAAGACAAAAAACAAAAAAAGACAAAAAAAACAACAAGTACCATCTACTAAAATAGCCCCCGTCTTTATAACCAAATAGCCCCCGTCTTTATAACTCGCCCCAATCATTTTTTGAACACCATATGTCACGACTCAAGCCAAAACCTTTTTTGGTGTCACATCATGACACACAAGCTTTTTTCATTTTCATTCACTAAGCAATAAACACTTTCCCTCATAGCTCAAGCCAAAACCCCATTTTTGAGACCCACAATTTTATTTTCTTTTTTATTTTTTCAAACCAATTAATTTCATTCATTAAAATAAAAATACAAATTACATTAAAAGAAGATCCGAATTTAAATTACGGATTTTATAAAAAAAAAAAACTAGGAAATAATAAAAATGCACAAAATTATCAATAAACTAATTTTGTTGTCGTTGCCATAGATGATCCATAAGATTGGTTTAAAGAGTTTCGTGTGTTTGTTTATCACGTAATTCTCTAGCTTTCCTTCGTTGTATAATGCATCTCTCGATCCGACTACGTTTATATTTGGTTGCGGACTAATATACAATTCGTTGAAATTACTTATTGCAAACTTTTGTTCTTTCAAAAGCATGTTATGCAATATGTTGCAAGTGTACATGATTCTTCGTTGCTTGTTGATAGTGTAAGCATGCATCGGTTATTGTATAATTCGTCAAGTCCTTAGAGGACACTAAAAGCTCGATCGACATCATTTCTTGCACTTTCTTGTCGTCTTTTAAAGAATCCATGTTTCTCATCCCGTGCCACTGTAAATGATTTGAAAAAAGTTGTCCACTGCTGGTAAATCATGCCGGCTAGGTAATACCTTTTTTGTATGTAACTTCATTTACTTCAAATGGAGCCACACGGGAGATGTCATCAATAGGGTTGTCGAATAACAAAGAATAACTTAGTACGTTAAGCTTGTTATTCGAACCCACTACACCAGAAAAAGGCATGCCAAATTCACAAATCGTACGACACAACATCTTCAAGCATTATGGTTTAGTATTTTTATCACCTCTTGCATATTGCCGGTGCCATAACTTCAGACATTTTGTCCATTCTTATGCATACAATCATTGCTTTCAAGTATTCAGGGAAATCCATGAACCTCTTATGTGTAGCATATAAATTTTGAATGTAAAGTTTGGTTTTCTTTAAAACTCATACATGCACAAATAAATAATGCACATAGTAATATATATATATATATATATATATATATATATATATATATATATATATATATATATATATATATAAACAATCTTGTGCGTATTATTTATCGATTTGTAAATATTTATAAAATGCATCAGGTATTTAATCGTATGTTAATTGGCGCATGACATTAGTGCGTTTCATAATAGGACTGATACTTATTTGACTTGTTGCACCGGGTCGGGCTTTAAAGAAGTGAAAATGCCCGGGAAGAGGATCAGAAGTATAAGTAGATATACATTCGACTATTTCTAAAAATAGTTTCATGCTCATACGATATCGATGCCTAAAATAGTAATCCAGATATTTTGAACTATTACCAAAATAGTCGGCCAACAAACGTTCTTCTGCAACATCTTGTTCACGTTTTATCGAATTTCGTGAGTGTGAACTTTTAGCTTTTTGTTGTTACAACGATTGGTGATACTTATAAGCTTTCATCAAAAGCAAATATTCATCTCATTGTCGAATTCGTATACGCTATCTATGTTGAAAGTTTATAATATTTGACGTTTTTTGAATATTTGATAGAAAGAATAAAAAAAAATTATGAAAAATGATTTAAATGAGTTAAATGATTCTTAGCATGTTATTAATGAAGTTTCAAAGCTAACTCCGTTGGATTATCCGTAAGCCTTTTAATACACCTGAAATCACAAATGGCGTTAATTTTTGTATCAGCAACAGCTAGATTTAAGGATGAAAAAACACCCTGTTTAAATTATATATATATATATCAAAATACCATGTTGTCCTTTTCTTTTCATTTTATATTCTTGGATGCAAATACCAACTACATAAATTATTTCTATGTATTTAATAAGAGTTATAATGTTATAGATTAATAGTTTATAAGGGTATTTATACACATGTCGACGACAACCAATTACACTTAGGACGTTCACAACTTCACATGGGGATTTTTTTAATTTTGTTTGAACACAATCACATGGGTATTTTTTAGGAAGAAACAAGGGAACAATTCGAGGTGTATATAAGATAATATTCATCCATGCATGCCTATAATTAATTTAGATAAAGTTATAATAATTATTGAAGCATCATTGGATTATTTTTCTTCATGTAATACTAAAGGTCGTCTATCTATTTTTGAAAATTTTGAAGGTCATAGACGACATTAAATAGTAAGTCATTTCGATAAGGAATGTTATATATAAAGTGTCACCGTTTATAAGATATCATGCAATTAGTTATTTAAATGTTCAACATGTTACTTATTTAATATACGAGGCGGTGTCAAGCCCGTGCGTTGCACCAATTGTGTCTAAGTGTTCATAGCTTAATGGTTGGTACTCATTAGGTTTACACTATTTAAAGTAATTACTTTACTTTAAAAGAGTACATGTGAAGAGGTTTTTTGCAAGATGGTATATTTAAATGAGGCTTTTCACATGTAATCTTTTAATGACGTAAATTATTTTTGGCCTATTTATTTGATATTTTTGTCATAGTGAGTTATAAAACGATTTATACTTTGAGATATTTTGTTTTCAATGGCAGATAGAAAACTAACTTGAATATAAGAACTATTAGTTCATCCCCCTATATACCAAGTTATATTTCCATTCATGTGGTGACTAACACGAAGATTAGTTTTAGCCAGTTGCCACGATTTGCACGGGCCATTGAGTATTATAAAGTATTTGTAATGTGTGGTATACGGATGAATTGAAATGGAAGTCATGTATATAGTTTGTAAGAGGCTATTTTACATCCTCATCATGGTTACAATTAATGCATATAAGAACATCAAAAGTCAAAAACGTTTGTTACAACTACTTGGTAAGAGCTTCTTAATTACAATGAATGCAAATAAACATGATGAGTCTATAAACAGTTTCACCATCAACTTCTAAACCATAACTATAGTCATTAAGACTCAACACTTAAGTCTTAACGAAGATGTGGCTCATGTATCGACGTATCGTACATACATATCATCGGCATGCCACTACTGCTATCCATGGTTATGTACTGCTCATACCATGTTTGTACTCCTTCTCATCTGTGATTCGTACTGCTATCAAAGTTAGTTCATAATGCTATCAAAGTTAGTTTGTACTATCGAAGACGGTTTGTACTGCCACATCCACAACTTAGTACTGCTCGATGAATATCGATCCTAGCTAAAAGCAATATAGGTGGAATTCTTCATAGTACTGCTCGATGAATATCGATCCTAGCTAAAAGGAAAGACCGGTTCTTTAATAAACTTTTGAACTAATAACTCAACAAATACAAATTCTAAAATAAAATTCTAAAAACATATCATGTGATAGTTGGTCGACTTAGCTGTTGTTCTCAACTTATAACCCAATGGTGTACATCTGATGACATTTTCAGACTAAATTAAGACACAATGGAGTAAACATTATAAGAAGAATATAACTCGCCCCTATCACTCAGCCCATTCCTAAACTTAGCGTGCATTTCCACTTTCTGGACTTTGATTTTCCACCAAGTGAAAAGGTTCAGGTCATGTCGCCTTACTGTAATACATACTCGGTGGGCTCTGGTTGTGCAACTGTTGTGGCGATTTGTCCTTGTCTTCTTTGACACCCTTGTAAATATAATCAGCACAAAAATAATCACTATGACAGGTCAATTGCAACATACAAACTATAGAGATCACTATAACAATTACGGAATTATCTCTGGCGCAATAAAAGAGGTATGAAAAAGAGATGGGTCATTATTAACGGTGGTAAAACAGGTGGCTTGTATGCATATTAGGATACTTTGACCCATTAGTAATCAAACATGACCCATAACTAACCATTTCCATATAAATTGATAAAAATCGTCACTTTTAGTCCCTTTGAAAACACTACATTTGTGGCGAACTTTAACCGCTCAGAAAGAAAGTCTTATTGTGGATTACCATAGATGAATCGAAAGTGCGTAACTTAAGCAGGTTCCAATTCAAACAAATCAGGACAGGCTAGGTCGTATTGACCCGCAAACACTCCTTGTCCACATTTATAAACAGTTTATTGACGATTTAGGAGGTTTTAAGAACTAAAATATTGACTTAGTGTGACTTTCAACTATTTATTCCGCTCCCTTTCAGCTCTAACAAAAGTTTATTAAGCCCATCTGAGAAGAACCACAATTTAATCAACTCATTCCTAAATAAATAGTCGCCCTACATCCAGAAAAATGAGACATATCTTGTATGATATGTAAACCACAAAGAGTGGGGAAATATATATCAACTTCATCACATATTGAACAAAATTAAACTTGATGGCAAGAAAATTTAACGTACCGTGGGTCTTTGAACTGTTAGCCTTCTAGCTGAAGGCGCACGGGCTACAAATGAAGCAGCAGCTGCTGCAGCTACGTGTATTCTGCAACATTTTGTTAACTTATTTCAAGCAAGGTGAGAGAAATGAATATATTGACAGAAAATGTCAAAGCAACGACTGAGATAAGATGCACACACAAAGAATCGCACCTTTTATGTACGTCTATATATACATCAGTTTCATCAATAATTTCCTCCTGCATCAGTTATGAAAATTAATTAGCACTTTGGTATGTAAACATCGATTTGTGATAAATTTTGAGCCAAAATAATTATTGCGGTGGCAAGATGGGAAGGTTAAATAAGAGGTCAAAACAGGTGACTCAAGTTTCCACCCGTTTGACCCATTCTTATGTCAAAAGGGTCGAAACCACCTCAGAGAATTAAAAAAAGGACCGTCTAACTTACTTGTAGAAGCTCTTCGAAAACATCTTCAAGAGTAATGATGCCGATCATTGATTGTTATTGCATAACTACAAAATAAACAACAAAGACAAATAAATAGATGAAAAAAATCATAGATGAAACCATGAATTTACCATTGCAAATCGGAAGAAATCAATGAAGATCTCCTTTAGACATTTCACCGAACACTTAATTGGTCACTCCTCATATCACCATGAGAACCTAAATTAGTCAGAGACTACTAAGATAACTTTATATAGGTATGTATATACACCTTGAGTGGCTCGTGAATGCCAATCTCACTCGTGAGTCTGCAACACACAAACACACTGCTAGTATTGCTAGTGGGGAATATTAGTACTGCTACTGCTGCTCCTCATGTGTTATCAGTTTGTACTGCTCGAAGGTAATTAGTGTTGCCCTATCAAGTTAGTATAAAATCCTGAATCAAGCAATAAAAACTACTATTAATTAAATAAAATCAAACCATACCCACAAAAATAAACTTACATATCTGTTGATACTTGAACCACCCGTCCCAGCTTCTCCTTTAGTCCTAATCAAAATATCATTATGATGATCATCAAAAAAGGGGCAACTTAGTAGAGATATCAAGAACCACGGATATTAAAACAACAAAAACTAAATATAGATCCACTAAAATGCAATAACAAATTTCACATACCCACAAAGATCAAGTTCAAATACCATATATTCAAAAATAGGTATGACAAACATGAGAACATTAACACACACAAACATCAGATCTCAAAACCATCTAAACCACAAACGAATGACCTACACTACGGAAACCATTGAAACCATTTAAGCCACCACGACACCATTTCTTCACCAGCTAGATGATGGTGGTGGGCTGTGATCAAGGTGGTGAGAAGAGGGTGTTTTTGTGTCGCGTCTGTGTGTGTGTGTTTATTAGGGTGAAATATGGATAAGAAAACGGTGGGGAATACAGAATGGCTTTTCTTTAAATGACTCATAACTTATTCATATTCATCTATACATCTGCAAATAAATGTGACTTCCAAAGAACACTTCATATTCACCTTCATTTCATTACATTCAATTGAGTTATACGTAATAATTCATATACTCTACATGTAGCTTAAACTACCTTGTACCTTACAACCCTTTATGCACAATCACTCTTCCACATTAAATTAAGCCATTGAATCTTTAGGTAGTATAGATTTTCTTATCTAAATACTGTTTTTCTTCGTGAAAAAATATGTGTACACATGCATATACAGTAATTGTTAACGGAACAAGGCCCTAATCGACCGTTCACTTTGCACCATCAAAGATGGCCCTGGTAATACTATATTTCAATAAAATCAGATACTATATATATTTTACTTCTTTTTATAGGTCAAATATTGTGTACAAGTCTTTAAAGTTTAGATCAACGGCAAAACTTTAACCCTTGCATTTCTTTTATTTGCAACTGACTTTTTTCTACAAATAATCACATTTTTTATAAAAAGTTGAGACTAAAATTAAAACTCATAGTTGTTAAGATCCTGATTCTGATCTTAAGATCTTACGATTTTACGAAGCAAAAACGATCCGGATCCTACGTAGGATCTTAACAAGCTTAAGATCTTATAGGATCCCGATCTTGACCATAGGATCTTAAGATCTACTCCGATCTGATCTTACTTTTCTCGAACCGCAAACTAAAAAACTACAAATTTATGGTTTATGCTTTTATATAATTTTAAAAACAATATGTGATTCTTCTTAAACATTCCATATTCATAATTTAGGAAAATATTTTTATGAAATATTCTTATAATTTCATGTTTATAACATATAATAATTTGTAAATTTGAATAATATTACAAAGATCATTAAAAAATAGCATTATAGTAGGATCTTAGGATCCCGATCCGATTTTACGATCACGATTTTGCAAAAACGAAAACGATTCTAGATAGGATCCCGATCTTAAAAACCTTGTTAAAACAAGTTATTTCTCAATAGCCTCCTTTGACCTATCAACTGCATAGTTGCGGTAGAAAGTAATATCACCGGAGTGATGTCTGACAAATATTGTGTATAAGTGTTGCATTTTCATAACAAATTGAGCTAGGAAAATGAGAATAACAAACAACACAGGAAGATGATAAAAACGATAGCGATTTTACATGAGGCAAAGTTTTTTACCCTCGCGTTGCGACGGGACTAAAACAATTTTGTATGGTAAACTTATAATTTGATAATATATATCATGAGGCAAGTTTTAATTGTATAAATAAAATCGTTAAAGTAAAACACTGTAAAAGTATAAGGCTAAATGTGAAAATTTTAAAATAAATAGTGCGAATAATGTTTTGTTTAAAAATTTATCTAACTATTAAGTAAAGATCATCAACAATTTGATTTTACATATTGGAGTGGATAAATAAAAATCAAGTATATAAGTTTAGGACAAATTTTATATTAGTATAAAAATGTCAGTGACAGCCATTTTAATTCACTGTATGAGCCACTGTATAGCTTGTTTTATGATCATATTTTGTCTTGAACATATGCGAGTGGTGATTATATATATATATATATATATATATATATATAATATATATATATATATATATATATATATATATATATATATATATATTTGGTTTTTTTATTTATTATTATTATTTTTTTAGAGAAAATTACTGTGATGGACATGCAGCTTTGCTTATATCTCATATTGGCCAACCTTTTTCCATTTATCAAAAATACCCATATGTCCCGCGTCAATCTTTACGCAAGATACGCAAGATGATGTGTTTACATCCTAGACGTCCAAAAAAAAAAATAATAATAAATAACAAAATCCATCCCGCGTAATAAGATACGCAAAATGCGCAGGATGAACAAAATAAATATATAATACTATCTCGCGTATACAGATACGCAAGATGTTAATGTAATACGCGGGATACAATTATTGATACAATATATTGGAGTTTGTTGTCGGTTTGTTGTCGGGGAATATATATTGTGAATATATTTAATGACAAACCCTAGTTAGGGTTTTTGATGCGTGGGTTTTGCAACCTTACAACAGGTTTTACCTCTCGAGGGATCTCAAGAGGCTTACAACCCCACCAGGCAGTGTACCTGACCGATGTAGTATAGTGTAGTGGTAAGTACGGGGGATTGATCGTTCTCCACAGGGAATAGTGTTCGTTAGGTGTGAAAGGCTACTCTAATTAGGTCTAAGGGTTGAGGAAGATTCTTTTTATGTTTTTATAATTTTATGAAAGCAAGTAAAATCTCGGGTTTTGAAGGAGTGGGCGGAATTAGTTGCTAGTCAACTAACCCAAATTACTACAAATGCAAATAAAATAAAATAACAAAAATGAAAAGTGGTGAGAAACTTATGTGTAGAGAAATGTGTTTACTTAGATTTCCTTACTCCCTAACTATCTTTTACCGGTTAATTAGTGTGCATTAGTCGCGTGGATGACGGGTGTATTCCTTAATACCATTCGTGGGGTGGCGTACTTACTTCCCCAAACTCTACAAGCTCCTACTTCACTCCTATGTCGAGCCGGCTAGGAAGCTCCTAACATGGGATCACTAGAATTCGCTTGTGCATTAAATACAACCATAAAAACCTTTAGTACGCGTTTGGTTCATGTTTCTTAAGACGTTCAAGCAAGTTACCGAATAGGAAGTTAGCCAGTTTTCTTAAGCCTAACATAGATAAACAATCATCCAATACAACTAACAACACACTAACAACCAATAATCAATAGCTAGGTTTCATTAGATCTAAGCAAACACAAGATAAAATTAGCCTAACATGTTAAACAAAAGACAAGCATAAGATAGAATCAAACAACACATAGACATATTGAATGATTAATTGATAACTTATCTTTCAATGAAACATGGAAGATCTCAAGGCAAAAAGCCCTGAAAAAGTAGCTAAAATCGTCTTAGGGTTTTATCCCAAAATTCCACACACTAAGCTCTCTCCTAATGACAAAAAATTAGAAAACTATATATAGACTTTGACATCTGACGGCGTCACCTTATGCATTGTGACGCCGTCACCTCGCCGCTTTTAGGGTTCCCGGATGACCATCTTGACGCCGTCCCTCTTTAGCTCTTCAAAAATCCATTCTGGCTTATCAAAGCTTGACGCCGTCGGACCTATAACGTGACGCCGTCCCCTTATGATTTAAGCCGTGACGCCCTTGATTTAGTTAAAGCGTGACGCCGTCAGAATTCTCATGCAAACTCACTGGCCCGTCATGAGTAAATTTCACATCCAACTTTTCTTGCCAAGGCATGACGCCGTCTGGAGTTAATGTTGACGCCGTCAAAGGTGACTTTCAGCACAATTTTGAGACTTTGCCGTTTTCTTCACTTTTATGCTCCAAAAACGTCCAAAATGCCTCCTTTTCCAGATTTCTCCTCAAAAGTACCTAAAATGACAAAAGGAACGATTTAGGGCAATATTTGATCAAATAAATACGATTTCGGGCTTAAATGACCCCTTAAAAGCGGTACACTTTTCGCCTCATCAAATACCCTTACACTTGAGATTTGCTTGTCCTCAAGCAAATGCGCTTTTATTCTAATCAAAATACAAGTTAGGGGTCATTTAATGCAAACATAAAAGTAATTACAACAAATAATCGTTCCACTTCAATCATAATAAGCACGGAGATTATATACTAGCACCTCACAAGTAGTGTTTAGATACTCACATCTCTCAAGTGTCATCAAAATAAATCTCATAAATGAAAACGGAAAATATCTCTCACTACCTGTCATAGCAAATAGATTACCATAGGCTTGGGAAAGGATCGAAAACCTCCTCCACTAGGCGTAAGCACCTAAGATAAACTATCAAAGAGGGCTTTTAAATGGGTTATAACGTTAGGTGTAGGGAAAAGGAAAACACGGTTTTGTTGGATAAAGGATATTTTACTGGTGGCGAGTTAAAGATCTTGATCAATCACATGTACTATACAACGTTGCTAAGCCAAGACTAGACTCGATCTTAAGCTAGAAACCAAAATAACAAAATAACAAAAACATAAAAATAAACATAAAATGAAACGGGATGGTAGTCCGTATGTTTTTTTCTACTTTTTTTTTTTTTTTTTTTTTTGTATTTTTCTTGATTTTTTCGATTTTTTTTTTTTTTTTTTTTTTTTTTTTTTTTTTTTTTTTTTTTTTTTTTTTTTTTGCATACACTTTTACCCTACCATCCAAAATAATACATCATAGGGGCATTGCATCCCCTTACACTTGAACTTTTACATAACTTTACAAATAACTATTCTAATGACTCGAATTAAGATAATTGAAAAACTTGGAGTACTTTTAAAACATTTAGCACATATGGGGGTAATAAATGATGTTCTTCCCCATTACTCCATAACACTAGTACTTTGCCCATGAGTCCCAATCATCCCAAAACAATATGTACAAGGATATGACTCGACTTAGCAACCATGTAATCAATTAGATAATTAACTTGGGTTTAAACAAATGTTGTAACAATAATGCACTAAAAATGAGTGCATACAAGGTAGGCTAAGGCGATTTGGGTGTACATTTAAGTGGGGTGTAAACAAATTCTTCCTTCAAGTAAAATGCTTAAAGGTCGAAACGAAAAGATAGGCTCTGAGGGGTGTACTAGGGGTATCGTGTACTAAAAATGAGTACAACGCAAAGGGTGTGGGAGAATTACTTGACCAATGTAGCCAATGTAATTATAACAAAAACACAGGTGTAAAACAATGGGTTAATCCTAATGCCTCTTATCATGTAGTAAATCTAACTACACGAATGTAGTCTCACTTGTGGCCTTGGAATGGTCCTAACGCAAGTTCTAGAATCTAAGTGCTACCGGTACACACATCATAGCATAAATGCTTTTCCTACCAATTCTAGGGGTGAACCTCACATATTTGGGGGTGGAAAAATTTTTTAGTGGTACGGTTTTTGTGCTAGTCATATAACTCCTATCCGTGAGACGCTCATTAAGATCAAAGTTTCACTCCTATATGTTGTAAAAAATTTTAAATTTGGCACTAAAATTACCTTAACAAGTATTTCTCTCAGTTTTATTACACATCTACCATCAAACAAACAAAAATCAAGCGCAATTGTATTCTCTAAAATCGTACTTTTACCCTCCCCTTACACTTAAGATGAACATTGTCCCCAATGTTCAAATGACAAATGTAAAAGCATAAAGTAAAAGAATGAAATCAAATACTCCCCTGATTCGCTCGTTGGATAATGAAATTACACGGTTAAATCGTCCTCCAAAGAGAATGTTGAAGCTCCATGACTAATGCATCGCCATAAGCTTGATTCCAAAAAACATCTCCTTGTCCAAAATAACCTGTTAAACCTGAGAAAACAAACACGAAAACCTGCATAACATCGGCGGGATAAAATCTATATATAAGGATATAATGCTTGTGGAATGATAACTTTGCAGATTCCTGGAGATTATAAGTTGGAGATTTTAATAAAAACTTTTTATGAAAACAAAATTTTCAAAAATTTCTGGAAATTAAATCTGACGCCGTCAGGTTATAACCCCTGACGCCGTCAGAAATGACCTGACAAAAATTTTCATTTTAAGTTTCCGGAAAATTTCTGGAAAAACCTTTACCTTACTTCCTGGAAATCCTGCAAAACATCATTATGACTCGATACAAGCATTTGACTCAAACAAATACGAATATGTATGTTAATTTAATATTATTACGATTCATGTTAATTTGTGTTCTAATAAACCGATTTAGATTTCCCTTACACTTATCTTTTGCAAAATACCTTTATATGTAGTTAAGACGAAGTTAAAAACAACATAAAGCATTTTCACAAATTAGTTTTGAACATGAATCAATAAGAATAAAAATTAAACACACATACGAAACAAATAAAAACAAGCAAACAAATAAATAAACACACAAAGCAAATAAAATAAATAAAGATTGGGTTGCCTCCCAAG
Source organism: Artemisia tridentata subsp. tridentata (assembly GCA_021014915.2). Taxonomy (NCBI): domain Eukaryota; kingdom Viridiplantae; phylum Streptophyta; class Magnoliopsida; order Asterales; family Asteraceae; genus Artemisia; species Artemisia tridentata. Next base: position 20,891,316 of record CP139504.1, read on the forward strand.
AAGCGCTTTTCTTTATTAACGAGTCTTGTAGCTAGACTCAAAGTCACGTACATTACGTGACTCCATCATCGGTCACGGTTCCTAGGCCATTCTCCTTCCCGGTTTTATATTCCGGTCCTAATTTCAAACAATCCTTATAGAAACCGAATATCCTTTCCATAACATAGTCTACTCCTTTACTTCTATCCATATCATTCCTATAGTAGACCGCTTGTTTAAGCTCCTTCTCAACATTTGACAAGTGTTGGAATTGTTCTATCTTATATGGCATTTGGTAGCTTACTTCATCGGTCTCATCCTTAAATCTAACTATCCCTAAGGAAGGTTCATAAGTCATTCTAGAGACCTCAACAAATGGTTTTCCAAAAACCACTTGAGTCAAGGATGCATCGACTATTGGACGGATATCTTCTACAATTACAAAGTCGGTGACATAGGTGAAGTTTCCTACATAAACCGGTAATCCCTTAACTCTTCCCGTGAAGTTACTCATCCAACCCTTGTCAGGGAACATCCTATACCCAAGTTGATTTTTCATTATCAAGTTGTAGTGGGCTCTAGTCATGATGTTTATGGGCGATCTAAGGTCGATGTAAGCTTTCCACACATGTAGATGTCCGATGTTGCATGGTATGTTGAGATTAGAAGGGTCGCCTATTTCAATGATTGGTTTACCTAGGAAGTATGGTGTTTCGGGGTCATCGAATAAGTTTGTATGATATGCGCGCTCTTCCTTAGTGGGTAGCCTATTGAAGTAGTCCTCATCATCATCTACTTCTTCAATCACACTTGTCCTAACTTCCTTATCAACCTCGACTTTCCTATCCTCATCCTTAGGTTCACTATTATCCTCATTCCTATCAATTTGTTTAATAGTGACAATGTTGACAAAGTGGACGTGTTTGGATGAAGAGGGGTCTTTTACTTGGGGTCCGCTATTTGTGTTCCTAGCGTCCTTATGTGGAGGTGATAACACTTGGTTATGGAGGGCTTTCAACAAGTTGTCAATTTTATTGGTCATCTCAGTTTGTTGTTGATTGAATTCGGTCTCGAATCTAGCTATCCGAGCTTCTTGAGATGCCATAAATTGAGACATCAATCCTTCAAAGTTATTGGTACTACCATTGCCGGAAGGATTGTTGTTGAAAGTACGGTTCGAGTTGGAACCGCTTGATTGGAAACGAGTAGGTGGGTTGGAAGAATTGGGTTGTTGTGTGTTTTGGTTTTGTTTCCACCTAAGGTTCGGGTGATTTTTCCATGAGGGGTTATATGAATCACCATAAGGGTTTGGCTCGGGCTTGAAAGTGTACCACTTGTCTCCCGCTCCGTCGGTACGCGATGATGCGTAGTCCACAAAAGCTTGTTCGGGGAGTTCCATGCAATCACGAGTGTCGTGGGGACCACTACATAACTCACATGAAGAAGTGATTTTGTTCACTTGGCTTGAAGGTTTAGGAGCCTCGTAGGATTTCATGAGAAACTTGACTTGGTCTTCAAGTTCTATGATCCTACGGTCGGAAGTGCTTGAATTGTTCAAGGGCAAAGATATTGCCTTGACCGTTTTATTCAAATCACGGGGATCACTCCAACTTTCGTTGTCATAAAGAGCAAGATCCTCTAGGAGAGCCCATGATTGTTCCGCACTTAGATCACGTAGCTTGCCACCGGCCGATTGGTCAATGGTTTGCCTTGTGGAGAGATTGATATGGTCATAGAAGATTTGGACTTGGAGCCAAAGTTCTATGCCATGGTGAGGGACTTTTTGGAGTAAGTCCTTGAATCGAGTCCATGCCTCGTAGAGAGTTTCGCCTTGACGTTGTTGGAACATCAAGATATCATTCCTTAGCTTGGTAGTTCTTCCCGGTGGGAAAAACTGAGCAAGGAAACGAGTGTGAGATCATCCCAAGAGGTGATGGATCCTGCGGGTTGACGTTCTAGCCACTGACTAGCTTGGTCCCGCAGAGAGAATTGGAAGAGACGCAATCGGGTCGTCTCTCGAGTGGCAACATCAAGGTCTATAGAATCAACGATTTTAAGAAAGTCCTTGAGATGTTGATTAGGATCTTCAGAACGAAGTCCATGGAATGCGCATCCACTTTGCACCAACCGGATGGTGTCGGATCGCAAGGGTGTGATATTGGCTCCTTGAGTGAGCTCAATGGTGTTTCGATAGCCGTGGTGGCTAGGACGGGAATACTCTCCTAAAGTACGGGCTCTAGGAGGTGGTGGTGGTTGTTGTGGTGGTGGGTTGTGTGGGTTAAGGATATTACCATCTTCCATGATGTCGGACGGTAATGGTTACGAACAAAGACACGAAGAAAATAGATAGACTAAAGAAAACCTAGAAAAATAAAATAAAAATCTCACTAGAAAGGAATCTAGTGAGTAGACCTAATAGAAATAAAAATTCACCCTAAACAATAACTATTCCCCGGCAGCGGCGCCAAAAACTTGATGCGTGGGTTTTGCAACCTTACAACAGGTTTTACCTCTCGAGGGATCTCAAGAGGCTTACAACCCCACCAGGCAGTGTACCTGACCGATGTAGTATAGTGTAGTGGTAAGTACGGGGGATTGATCGTTCTCCACAGGGAATAGTGTTCGTTAGGTGTGAAAGGCTACTCTAATTAGGTCTAAGGGTTGAGGAAGATTCTTTTTATGTTTTTATAATTTTATGAAAGCAAGTAAAATCTCGGGTTTTGAAGGAGTGGGCGGAATTAGTTGCTAGTCAACTAACCCAAATTACTACAAATGCAAATAAAATAAAATAACAAAAATGAAAAGTGGTGAGAAACTTATGTGTAGAGAAATGTGTTTACTTAGATTTCCTTACTCCCTAACTATCTTTTACCGGTTAATTAGTGTGCATTAGTCGCGTGGATGACGGGTGTATTCCTTAATACCATTCGTGGGGTGGCGTACTTACTTCCCCAAACTCTACAAGCTCCTACTTCACTCCTATGTCGAGCCGGCTAGGAAGCTCCTAACATGGGATCACTAGAATTCGCTTGTGCATTAAATACAACCATAAAAACCTTTAGTACGCGTTTGGTTCATGTTTCTTAAGACGTTCAAGCAAGTTACCGAATAGGAAGTTAGCCAGTTTTCTTAAGCCTAACATAGATAAACAATCATCCAATACAACTAACAACACACTAACAACCAATAATCAATAGCTAGGTTTCATTAGATCTAAGCAAACACAAGATAAAATTAGCCTAACATGTTAAACAAAAGACAAGCATAAGATAGAATCAAACAACACATAGACATATTGAATGATTAATTGATAACTTATCTTTCAATGAAACATGGAAGATCTCAAGGCAAAAAGCCCTGAAAAAGTAGCTAAAATCGTCTTAGGGTTTTATCCCAAAATTCCACACACTAAGCTCTCTCCTAATGACAAAAAATTAGAAAACTATATATAGACTTTGACATCTGACGGCGTCACCTTATGCATTGTGACGCCGTCACCTCGCCGCTTTTAGGGTTCCCGGATGACCATCTTGACGCCGTCCCTCTTTAGCTCTTCAAAAATCCATTCTGGCTTATCAAGGCTTGACGCCGTCGGACCTATAACGTGACGCCGTCCCCTTATGATTTAAGCCGTGACGCCCTTGATTTAGTTAAAGCGTGACGCCGTCAGAATTCTCATGCAAACTCACTGGCCCGTCATGAGTAAATTTCACATCCAACTTTTCTTGCCAAGGCATGACGCCGTCTGGAGTTAATGTTGACGCCGTCAAAGGTGACTTTCAGCACAATTTTGAGACTTTGCCGTTTTCTTCACTTTTATGCTCCAAAAACGTCCAAAATGCCTCCTTTTCCAGATTTCTCCTCAAAAGTACCTAAAATGACAAAAGGAACGATTTAGGGCAATATTTGATCAAATAAATACGATTTCGGGCTTAAATGACCCCTTAAAAGCGGTACACTTTTCGCCTCATCAGTTTTGTTAAAATAAGTATAAAAAAAATGAAACCCTAGCTTGATGCTTTGATATTTTCACCTTTTATGCTTTGATATACCATAGTTGTTACTATTAATAAGGATTAATATAGCATAAAACTTACTTTTATTCAGCTACAAAGGAAAAAAAGACGAACTTTATGTAAATAAACATTACATAGACAATATTAAAAGGTTCAGCCAATAAAAACTGTATCCTTGTCGTAAACTTAAACAATGTTCCTCAATGTAATGTTAAGACCAAAGGGTGTTTATTTTGGGGTAAACACTGAAACATTACGAAGTACCAACACAGCTCCGACTTTGATAGAGTCTTTGTAACCCGATTCTTCTGTAAGGACTTTTATGATGAATTGTACCAGAGAATGTCCCCGTTGGATCTTTAAATGTTACTGTTAGCTCCCCAAGTGCGGTAGGAGTACAAGTCTTGATTACAGCCACAACAAGTTCAAGTTTCCCTTTTATGATACAGTTTTTTATATTGCCAAGACAACCAGTTACGATGATACCTTCGCTATTACGCAGCTTATTAATAGCGCATAGCCATGGCCCAGGTGAAAAATGATCATCTTCAACGACATCTTCTTTTATCTTCCTTACATATTCTTGTGTTGGCACTAGACAATAATCAGGGCCACCTTCCCTAATGTCCGCATTTTTTCAGAGAATAGCCGCTTGAAGAATACCAGCTGGACCGGGTATTAACCTGTCCAGGAAGTTTGAAGAGGTAGATGAAGCCCCAACATTATGTTGGTATCGTTTTGTGTATCCGGAATTGTTTTGTTGGGCCATTTTCCGAATTGTTAAATTTTTCTAGAGATTAGATAATTTGATAATGGTGATATGTGTTTAGAGAAATTGAATTGTGAATGAGTTTTTATAGACAGGTTTGTGTTATATCCCGCGTAAAAGAATACGCGTACGCGGGGTTGTCATAGGCTAGTCACATCAATGTCATTGACTTGTCACATCATTGTCATAGAGTTGTCTAATCCGTGTCATATCCCGCGTAAAAAATTACGCGTACGCGGGGTTGTCATAGATGAGTCACATCGATGTACGTATATGTCACATCATTGTCATATTTCGGGTACAAAATTACTTAGGCATGCAACTGTCATGTTTTGGTCACGTCATTGTATTAATATATAAAGCATAAGGTATATTGGCAACATTGTGTTGTTGTACACATAAATAAAAAACATTGAATATTAAGCACAAACAAATTGCATTAATTAGTTATAGCATATATTAAAAAGCCTAGAACAGTTTTAGAAATAAAAAAAGACATACATTGATAACCTTAAACACATCAAACTAAACCATATAAGTATTTTTTTTTTTAGAACGGCGACTATTATTAAAAACTAGCAAGGAGCTAGCAAAAGAAACATTACAAGGAAATTAAGTGGGGGTTTTTAAGCCAACTCTCCCACGTAAAAAACTAAACCATATAAGTATTATTTAGTTGATCAAGAAGAATTAGTGATTCTTTGTATGGCCCAATAAAAAACGAACCACCATTTGCTTCAATACCCATGTTTTGAAACTCCTGAGATGTTCGCTCGTACTCTTGTAGTGAGTGAGCTACTTGTTGGTTGCTCTTAGATTGAACAATTGGTTCTGCAGCCTTGGTAAATCCAAGTAGTTTTACCTCATTGTCAATTGGGAATGGGACGGTGAATAGCACTGGACATGATGATACAACACCACCATCAAATTCTAATTCCCATGCGCACAAAACTTTGCACTCTTCTGCAAGGTAACTACCTGAAACTACTAGAGAGTTTCGTAGCTGAGATATATAGAATGGAGGCTGAACCGTGAATCTTATCAATTGAGGTATGTCTTGCACTTGAAATTGGTGAGTAACCAAATCAAAAGAAACAATCATGTATCGTTTGTACGAAACACCATCATTATGAACAAATTTTTCTGAACCAACCCAGAAAATTTTACCACCCACTACTGCTTGACCAGACTGTTTAATTCTAATTGATTCACGGGGCAAACGGTCATTTTCAAGATTGTTCCAACGTCTGGAGCTCAATGTATAAACTGACACATACCATGGTCCTTGACCGTAATACGGGTAATTAATCTTTAAAAGGGCAGGGTCTAAGTTGTCAGGACGGACACCGAAACCGATGACCATTTTTGCTGAATCAGGTTGATTCAAGAAAGTAGGGACGAATATTCCTACAGATCTTTTTATTGATGGGTTCCAAAGAACAACCATCATATTTGAACCATACGAAAAGCACCAGACACCTTCAGAAGTAGCAATAGGCTTAAGAGTTGGAAGATTCAAAGTTGTTTCTAGATTCGTAAAGGCTAAATTTTCATTTACGGAAAACATAAAACCAATATTACCTTGCATATATGTTAAATTGAAACAACACATATCTCTTTCACAAAAACCGTAACTACGGATGAAGTTCGGCAAGTCTATGGAAGACTTCCATCGCTTAGACACAGTACGAAACTGTAGTAAAGATTTAACTGGTAGTTTCTTCATGATATCAACTTGAAGGTCGAATGGTATGTTGTCCGACATGTTTTTAAAACGTTAAAAGGAATGTATTAGTAAATGTTTTTTAGTAAGCGGTGTAAAGGATGGTGTGTAATTGGCTTAACAATGTAAGACTTAAATAAGAGTATATCCCGCGTAAAAGAATACGCGTACGCGGGGTTGTCAGAGATTAGTCAAATCATTGTCATAGACGTGTCACATCATTGTCATATCCCGCGTAAAAGAATACGCGTACGCGGGGTTGTCATAGACTAGTCACATCAATGTACGTATCTGTCACATCATTGTCATAGACTTGTCACATCATTGTCATATTTCAGGTCTAATCTGTGTCATATCCCGCGTAAAAGAATACGCGTACGCGGGGTTGTCATAGACTAGTCACATCAATGTACGTATCTGTCACATCATTGTCATAGACTTGTCACATCATTGTCACATCAGGTCTAATCTGTGTCATATCCTGCGTAAAAGAATACGCGTACGCGGGGTTGTCATCAATGTGTATATAAGGAAAGATTTATATCGAAACGTAGCAACTACTTTTACTCTAATACAAAAAAAAAATAGACACACATAGCAATGACTTCAGATACACATAAATTCAAATTTATATTACATTTTGATGACACTGAACGAGGTGTGGCTATGCATACTAATATCACGTACTCGTGGTTAGTTGATTATGTGCGTTCTAAATTCAATGTGGATCTCAATATTCGGCTGCATATTAAATTTTCGCACCCTTCGTTTGACGTTCGAATGGATATTACCGACGACGATGAGGTAAATTTTTTTACGGATTTCGCTTACTCGAATGCAGGAATGCCACATCTGTATGTGGTTAAAGCGAAAGAATTTGAAGAAACAACATGTTTTCGGTCCACCCAAAAAAAGGAAACGTTTTACAATTTTTTTGAAACAACAACTACTAACCAAAACATCGAGTCCTCTGCTTTTCAAGAAAACTCATATAATTTCTATAATAAAAACCATAGTAAGTCTTTTTTTTTTATGTTGGCCCATCTAAAAATATTGAATCGAATGAATATGAAAATGATGGGTCCGGATACAAAGTTGAGCCGTACTTCACAAACCCAGGTTCCCTTGGGGTGTTCGTGATCAGAATTTTAATATCCCTAACTAACGACAACTTACTCCTACATGAAACTTCCGCCGGATAATCCTAAAATAACAAATACATATAAATATATATAACAACACATATACTTTACAAATAAATAAACAATACGTGTTTTATAGAAAAAAATAATAATTTAGATTGCGAAATACCCGATAATCCGTCATATTCACCACCGTAGCCACCACCACCACCTGTCACCTTACCACCAACAGCAACCACCACCACCTGTCACCTTACCACCAACAGCAACAACACCACACAACGACAGCAACCTTACCACCGCAGCCACCACCAACAACAACAACACCACACAACGACAGCAACAACACCACACAACGACAGCAACCTTACCACCGCAACTACCACCACCACCTGTCACCTTACCACCAACAGCAACAACACCACACAACGACAGCAACAACACCACACAAGAACAGCAACAACACCACCAAAACCACGACAAGAACACCATTACAACACCACCAAAACCACTCTTTCAGCCACTTCTTTACTAGCTCCTTCCCCAAAAAATATGCTTCGATCGTATGGTTCTCTTTTAATGGTTTCTTTTGTTCGAATGTGTTTCAATATGCTCTCTTCTCTTTATACATGCAATGGTCAATATGCTCTCTTCTCTTTTAATAGTTAATTGCACAAGTATATCATCAGTGATCCTCTCATTCAACGGCTGATCAATATGCATTCTTCTTATACATGCATACGTGAGAAAGTTATACATGCAATGGTCGGATTATACATGCATCCATCTTATCAAACATGCATTCGTCTTATCACTTGCTCATTCCCAATAACATTCTGCTCGTTCCCCATGTCTTTGTCTTATTATATCCCGCGTATTACATTAGTATCATGCGTCAAAGTATATGCGAGATAGTATTATAGGTTTTTTTTTTTTTTTATTTATTTTGTTCATCCTGCGCATCTTGCGTATCTTATTACGCGGGATGTGTTTGTTGTTATTATTATTATTTTTTTTGGACGGCTTGGATCGAAACACATATATCTTGCATATCCTGCGTAAAGATTGACGCGGGATCTATGGGTATTTTTGATAAATGCAAAAAGGTTGGGCAATATGAGATATAAACAAAGCTGAATGTCCACGACAGTAATTTTCTATCTTTTTTTTTTCTTTTTTTTTTGCGCGCAAGTAGATATGGACATATAGTACAAGATGCATGACAACAGTAGTAATAAGTTGCATAATAAATTTGTTTCAGTGTATTGTTTAGCTGTTGGAGCATCTTTAATCCGTTTTAATAATGATCAACGTGTAAGTTGTTAAATTTGTCCTCCACCACAAGAACATAAACCATCTATCCATGGATTCCATGCTAAGTACCATCTTTATTTTAGCAAAATTGACCATAGCTCTATTAGTCTATTAGAGTATTAGTTAAATTGAGTAATTGACCATAGCTTTTGAAATATTAGCTGAAAGAGAGGGTATACATAATTAGGTTCTACGTTATAAGAAACTTCATTGAATAATAAGGATAGAAGTTTAGAAATTTGACAAGTAGAAAAAGAATCAACATGTTTATATTGAACATCAATTTATAAGCCGGAACTTAATATAGATACGACCTCGCTCTCTAACTTTGAGTAAAAATGCGATTGCCTACATCATACCTCTTAATTTAATTTAATATTGTTATTCGATATGCTAAAGCCGAAGGTTAAAATTGTGATGTAGTTACAAAACTTTAGGAACATGTGTTATTAAGCTAGCTTCAAGTAGTTTTAACGAAGCTTTAACCAAGTTCTTAACAAGTCAAGCTTAGGTAGCCGTACACTAAGCTAGAAAAGAAGATTATAGAACAACAATAGTAAACTAATTGAGAGGTCGTGGAGTGTAAATTAAACTAGTTCTGGAACTTTAAATAGCTAGTAGTGCAAATTAACATAGCTAGGGGTGAAGAATGAAAATAAACATTGTTCTAGATAGCAAGGGTGTGTAATATGTCATTGTCGGTCGCATTTACAAGAAAAAAAATTAGTTGACAGGAAAAAAATGTTTTCAACAAGAATAAGAAACGTATTAATGAAGGCAGATGAAGTAAAGTGTCTGACGCAGGTAGTATTATACCACAAGAAAAACATAAAAAGTCAAGGTCAATACGAAATGACGATATCCATTTTCTCTAAGACCACTTCCAACAATAACTTAGCTTTAAACTTTAAGGCACTGCCACGTCAGCTTTAACACACTCATCATTAACTCAGCTTTAACACACCCAACAATAACTCAACTTTAACACACCTTAACTCACCTTTATATCAATTTTTTTTTACACAAACTACCCTTAAAAAGGGCTAAAGTGAAAAAAAAAAAAAAAAAAATTACAAAAAAAAAAAAAAAAAATTACCCTTAACGCAGCATTAAGGTTATAACTTGGCACCTTAACGCTGCGTTAACGCAGCAAGGGTCCAACAATTAACTCACCTTAACGCAAGTTAACGTGGATACTTTTGCCTCTTTAACGCAAGATTGCGTTATCATTGAAAATGGTCTAAATGCAAAATTGCAATTACTAGCTTATTTTGACCGGGAATGTTTTTTTCATTTGACCTAGAATGCATACTCGATAAGTTATCAATGTAACGCATATGCTTGTTAATTTTAATCCAAGATTAATTATTTGATAACAACATGTGTGCTTTTCAATTAACAACATATTTGAGTGGCCATGTTTAGAAATTTAAGGCACGTAATGCTAAAAGTGTATCAATAATTAAAAAATCATTTAATTAACAACACTTATATCACGTTAAAAACATGTGCTATAAACACATGTAAGAACAACAAACTAATGTCTTTTGAAAGTTTGAAACTAGCTCAACATAAAGTAAGGGCCCGTTTGGTATTCGGTGATTGGGGGTGTGGATTGATAGATACATTAAATAATTGTTTGGTAGCAAAAATTTTTCATGCACATTATCAAGAATGATAGAATCGATACCAACATTCACTAGTTACTATCACTTATATCAACCAATTAAAACTAGTTTAACTCACACATTCTTTCCATCTAAAATTCTCAGCCACAAAAAAATATACGTTTTATTTTTTTAATCATTTATTTTCTTTTATTATTTTTAAAATAATACTTTTATATTTAATTAATTAATATTTTTCTTTTATCCCCAGCGTCTTTCTCTCTCCTCATTTTCTTTCATTCTATACCGAATCTAAATCTTATTTTAAACCCGCGATCATACCAAACGCACCCTAACAAGGGTCATGGCATAAGGGTACTAGGTGTGGAGCGGCAAAAGCAAGGATAACCTTTTTTCCTTTAGGGAAACCCACACCTCTTGTCTCGGGAATATTGGCAGGCTCCAAAAAAAATTTAATTCGGCACTATAGCCGTGTAAGCAATAGAAGAGAGAAATTAATTTTTTAACTTTTGTGAGTGTGTATTTTGTGGGGATATATGTTGGGGGTGTTTTTAAATGATACAAAATATAAAATAAAATTGTGAAGAGAGAGAAGGTATTGCAATATATTGAGGGAAAGTTGAAGGAAAAAATTTTGGAGAGAGAAAAAGCTGATGTAGAGCTGATGTGACGAGAAAAAACCCATGACCACACCCTCCACAATAAGGAAATAGCCAACAACGTTTAATTTAGACCTTCTCATTTCCCTTTAGAAGTCGAGGTCCTAGCGGAGGCCAATGTGACAATTTGCCATTTGGGACAATGGCAATAGCATGGGTAAGATGGTAAAATGGGGATGCTACTGTGGCTAAGAGTAGTGATACCATTAGGACAATGCCTCAGTGATAAACTAATTTTGAAACTTTTGATATTTAACAAACGTAAATGTTCTTAAATGGTAAATATCGTATCTTATCGGTTGATAGCGATTTTTATTTTTTTCTTAAAAAAAAAAAAAAAAATAAAAAAATAAAAAAAATTAAATCCAATAGATACATATTGTATGTTTGACAAAACTAACTGTAATTTGTAAATTGTAAATATTGTCACCAAGTTATAAAATGATAGTTGATATGATGGTAGCGATGCCTACTAGCTTTAGATTTTTGTTTTAGGCCAGAGTTTGGCAATGCAGTTGTAAGTTGTAATAAAAAGTGTAAAATGACATGGAAAAAATTTATGTATAATTGAAACAAATGAAAAATGTAAAAGTAGAAAACTCATTACGTAAACAATAAACGTAATATTTACACAAAAAGAAAACAAAAAACGTGATCTTTTTAAAATGACATGCTTATATTAATCATCGACGTCGTGTACTCCATTTTGATGTTGTAGTATCATTAAGAGTTTGTTTTTATCTCATTAGAAGTTCCTTTAAAGATATTGTTTGTGTTAGTGACGTCGTGTACTCCATTTTGATGTTGAAGTATCATTAAGAGCACTTGGTGTGGTAACTTTGGGTTAACTCATAACATCGCGTCACGTCAACGTCACGTCAGCTTTAACATTTCAATCTTAACACAAAAAAAACACCCCTTATCATAACACACCACCATAACACCATATTTTGGGCCCAACTTTTCTTTTAAAACTTATAAATTACAATTTAAACCCTTTAACTAATATCAAGATAATCACGTGAAGTATGCTTACCCATTTGCAAATATTCATCAAACGCATCGGGTGAGGTGCCGTATGCCAACTAGCGTATGGCGGCTGTACACTTCATAATAACACTTATACTCATTCGACCCGTACAATCGGGTGCTTGGCTAAAGAATTGAAAATGACTTGGAAGATGATCGGAAGTATAAGATTCAATACCTTTAACTATTTCTAGTAATAGTTTCCGGCTCATACGAAATCTTCTTCGAAAATTCACGTGCGGATACTTACAACCTGGATTGAAATAGTCGTTCATCAAACGTTCTTCGGCAACCTCACGTTCACGGTAGATATGGTTACGGCTCACACGAGGTCGAGCTGCTTCTTGTTCTAACTGTTGCTGATATTCGTACGCGGCCATCAAAAAGTATAAGTCAGTTTCGTCATCTACATCGGACCAGTTGTTATGCTCGTTAATCACACTGGGCTCGAGTTTGTTTATCTTCTTTTAAGCTCGTTTATACATATTTATGGGGCTCGTTTAGACTCGCGAGCCTAGACGACTTTATATATAAAGCTCGGTTCAAGCTGGATTTTTAAATGAGTCGAAACTTAAGCTCGAGCTCGGAATCGAGAGGCTTGGCTTGTCCGAACTTTTTATCGATCTGATTCTAAGCTTTTCACAAACAACATGACTCATTTCCATCGCTACTTTTTAACAGTGTTTTACACAAAAATAAATTTAATTTATTAAATGATTATGTTTAATTAATACTTCTAAAGTCATGTCTCTATGCCCGTCCATGGCATATATAAGCTTAGGCCCATCTTATCCTGACCCCCCTGTAGGTGGTATTGATTTTTGCCCTGCTGCCGTCAACTGTACTGTCTGCGTTAAAACTTGTATATTTTGATTAGAATAGACGGACCCCACATGATAGGGGGTTCCTATAATAAAACCCGCTTAGACCCATCTTATCCCGACCCCCTTTACACATATAATAACCCAAGATAATAATAATTCAGTTTAAATAACATAAAGGTAGCATCGTGTGCTTCAATATCTGTCATCGTGATACACATGGTATATTTGTTTAATAGAGAATCGAATTTCTTATTGTACGGTAATTTATTTTTAATGGTTGCAGCGTTAAATAATGAGCCAAGTGAACAACATATTATACGGATACGTCTAAAGATACGTAACAAACTTTCTCAAAAATAACGAAATACGTAACCAACAAAATCTATTACTTGTATGAATGCATCGCTATAATACTTTCAAATTTGAACAATATACGCAATATTGACATGTTTGAATGGTTACCACTTAAAAAAGTTACAGTAATGGTCCTTATAGTTTGCCTTGACTTTCACCGGTCGTCCCTAGATATTCTTTTCACTTAGAAAAGTTACACTAATGGTCCCTGTGTTTGCATTGACTTTCACATTAAGTCCGTTTTTACACGTTTTCGTTCGTTTTTACAGGTTTTTGCACGTTTTCGTTTGTTTATATATGTTTTCTTTCGTTTTTACATGTTTTTGCACATTTTCGTTCATTTTTGCACGTTTTGATCTGATTTTTACACGTTTCTTTCATTTTTACACGTTTTCGTTCGTTTTACCCATTTTCGTCCGTTTTTGCACGTTTTCATCCGTTTTTTATACGTTTGGTACGTTTTCGTCTATTCTTATACGTTTTCACCTGTTTTCATACATTTTTGTCCGTTTTATACATTTTCGTTCGTTTTTAAACGTTTTCTTACGTTTTCATCTATTTTTATACATTTTCATCCGTTTTTGTATGTTTTCTTACGTTTTCGCCCGTCTTTATCCGTTTTCGTCCAATTTTATACTTTTTTGTCCATTTTATACTTTTTCGTTTGTTTTACACGTTTTCGCCCGTTTTTACACGCTTTCGTTCGTTTTTGCAGGTTTTCATCCGTTATTACACATTTTGTTCGTTTTATATGTTTTCTTCTTTTTTACACGTTTTCATCTGATTTGATACATTTTTACACGTATTCATCGATTATAATTTGTTTTCTTACGTTTGTGTACGATTTTGTATGTCTTTTACGGTTTTTTACGTTTTGCACATTTTCTTACCATTTAATACGTTTTTATCCGTACAAAACGGATAAAAATGCGTAAAAACATACCAAACCATGTATAAAAATGAACAAAACGTGTGAAAGAGGACGCAAACGTGTAAAAACGGGCGAAAATATGTGAAAATGGACAAAAACCTGTAAACGCTTGAAAACATGTTAATATGGATGAAAACGTGTAAAAACGTATAAAAACGTATAAAAACGAACGAAAACGGATGGAAACGTAAGATAACGGATGAAAATGTAAGAAAACGTTTAAAGTTTTTAAACGAAAACGGAAAAAAACGTAAGAAAAAAAGCGAAAACGTATAAAAAGAGATGAAAACGTACAATAACGGACGAAAACATGCAAGAATAGACAAAAACGTGTAAAAACGGACGCAAACGTGTAAAAATGAACGAAAACGTGTAAAACGGACGAAAACATGCAAAAACGCACAAAAACGTGTAAAAGCGAACGAAAACATGCAAAAACGAACTAAACGTGAACGAAAACCTATAAAAACGTAAGAAAACAGGCAAAAACGTATAAAAACAGACAAAAATGTATAAAATGGGCGAAAACGTACCAAAACAGACGAAAAGGTGTAAAAACGGACGAAAAGGTGTAAAAACTGACGAAAACGTGCAAAAACGAACGTAAACGTGTAAAAACTGAAGGAAACGTGCAAAAACAAACGAAAACCTATAAAAACGAACGAAAACGTGAAAAACGAATGAAAACGTGTAAGAACGGACGAAAACGTGTAAAAACGAAGTAAACATGAAAGTCAATGTAAACCACAAGGACCATTACTGTAACTTTTCTAAGGGAAAAAAGTCAATGGACGACCGGTGAAAGTCAACACAAACCACAGGGAGCATTATTGTAACTTTTCTAAGTGGTAACGGTCAAACAGGTCACAAACCAGTCAATATTGCGTATATTGTTCAAAATTTGAAAGTATTTTAGCGATACAAGTATTAGAATTAGTTGCATACGTATTTCGTTCTTTTTGAGAAAGTTTGTTACGTATCTTTAGACTTCACCCTGTAAAACACTACTTTATCTTTATCACACACTACTTATGACTATCGAATGGTACTACTCAAGCAAGAACAAGAAAGAAAGAGATGAGTATGGATCGCTTATATAAAACCGGATGTTTATTAGCTTAAATAAAAAGGAAACAAACAAAACATAAAGCATACACAAATACTCCCACCTTAGCTAGTCTTGAGGCACACTTCTAAATGAGGTGGGAGTGTCCTTTTATAGTGCAAACTAGATGCCCTAGAGGCTTTGATGGGCATTCGGTTGGGCTTTTGATGGATTGAACAATACATAAACATTTCTAATATATCAACTAGCAAAAGCCCACTTCCTAGACTTAGTTATCTACACGACACACAAGTTCTTAATATTACAAATGACCATCACTTTTAAATCAATGCTAACACACCCTATATTATAACCGTTTGATTTTCATGGATTGATTTTGGTCCAGTTTACAATTCTGGAATAATTTTAAATCATACTTTTCAGAGCACAGTCTTGTTAAAACTAATGACAAAGCTTAAAACTGGTATTAACTTGATTGCGAAAGTGTAAGTCCAGCAGTAAGATATAATGACAGTAAAAAAAGGTTTTCATGATTGGGATTCTACTCAGGATCGTTTTCGTTGTTGCAAGATCGAAATCGTAAGATCGAATCGGGATCCTAAGATCCTACGATAATGTCATTTTTTAATAGTATTTGTAATATTATTCAAATCTACAAATTATTATATACCATAAACACAAAATTATATGAGTGTTTCATGAAAATGTTGCCCTAAATTATGAATATGAAATGTTTAAGAAGATTCACATATTGTTTTTTAAATTCTATTAAAACATAATCCATAAGTTTGTAGTTTTTTAGTTTGTGGTTCGAGAAAAGTAAGATCGGGTCAGATTAGATCTTAAGATCCTATATTAAGATCATATGGTTAAGATCGGGATCCTATAAGATATTAAGCTTGCTAAGATCCTATGTAGCATCCGGAACGTTTTTGCTTTGTAGTATCGTAAAATCGTAAGATTCTAATATCAGTATCGGAATCTTAACAAATATGATAAAAATGTTAAAATACTAAATTAACAAAACTTTAGAAACTGAAGGATTTTTTTTTTTTTTTTTTTTTCTTGAAACAGCTTGTGTCACAAAAATTTCGACAAAATCAATGGCTCGTTAAATAACGTAGCAACACTTAAGATAATTTAATTAAAGGGTATACAATAATATAAGGAGTTTGATTCTTAGGTTATATAGAGACAAAACATAGTGTATTAGTTAAATATAGCATGTGAGTCGATCATGGTTCGAGGTATTCATAACACGATGTTATTCATCAATATTATTTTAGAGTGAAGTTTTAAACTTTTATATTTGGTGCTTTCATTAAAAAGCCAATAATTACAAATTTAGAATTATATATACCACAAGTTTGAGCACACAGCTACACAGGAAACCTTTGAGTCGATGAAAGTAAGTGTGAAGCTTTCGATGAAGTTTTTTTGTTTCTGTTTTGGTTAATATTAACAGATTGGTCAAAACTACGAACTAAAATTTAACAGATCGATTAAAACTACGAACTAAAATTTAAGTTTTTATTCATTTGTATAGCCATAGAATTTTATGAAATAGGTAAATACCAAATTCTCTTATGCAATAAAGTACACACACTTTGCTATAATTATTACTCCATCCGACTCAAAATTGTAGTTCATATTTCCTTTTCGAGATATCTTAAAATAATTGTTCACTTTCGCTTTTAAGTAAAAACTAGAGAATTTAGTGGGGAGATATTCTATTTAAGTTGTTGAAAATTAAAGTGGTTCCGCTATTATTAAATTATGAAATTTTTGTCTCATGACAATAATTTTAATACGGAAGGAGTAATAAGAAATCTAAAAAAGCATACATAAGTGTATTATTGAAGTCATTATCAATTTTTTTTTTAATTGTAGTTGTTTAAATTAACATTTGTTTATATGGTTTAATTTTATACTAGTTTTAGACCCCCTGTGCATGCACGGAGCTTTGGGTTTAATTTTTGTTAGATTAATTTTAGGTTTAAAAATATATAAATTATTTCTGCTTTGATTTTTGTTAGATTAGTTGTTGGAAATAAAATAATATCATAATATGAATGTGACTTCACATTATCAGAAATGCACAAACAATATCATAAAACATAAAAGACTAATTTTTATTAATAAACATGCCAATTGTAGAAAACTAGAAAAGGGGGGGGAGGGGTGGAATAGTTTTACCGATTAAAGTTTTGTTTTAAAACTTTTTGATTGACTTATGTCAATATCTTTTTGATGTGTTGGATATTGATAGTTAGATGTAAATAAACTATACTAAGAGATAGAGAAAGAAAGACACAACCACAACACAAGTATTTATAGTAGTTCGGCTATAAGGTCACTTTCCTTGCCCTACTCCACTCGCCGAGTACCCAACTCAAGAGTTCGTAATCACTACACACCACAAGCTCCTTTAACCGGCGGAGAAGCGTCACAACGTTGCTTAAACTTTTTCTGGTACAAAAAGCTAAATACCAGGTTCTTCCACAAGGTAGAACCAAACATACGTCGCCTACACTTTATCCAGTACAAGGCTAGATACCGAGTTCCTTTACAATGGATGAACTAATCCAAGTACCACTAGCTAACACACCACACCTATGACATACTTGAGAGGAACCAAATGTTAGTTTTGTGGACATAAATTAGTAGATGTGTGTTAGGATCGAACTCGAGATCACGGGATTGCACACTTTACGTATGAAGAGTTAACGAATAATATTATTTATAAAACGTTATATATAATTATTAAATAACACAAAACATATAACGACCGTTAGTATTTAACGGATAATGACTAATGACCGTTAACTAATAAAAAGAAAGAATTATAGAGTGAATAATTGGAAAGTCGAGAAGGTTTCGGATCCTTCCTTTGGGCTATAACCGATCGGTGGGGGATTGGGGTAACCCAATCCTACACTAACTTGTCTTCCAAGTTATCTACACTATATAAACAAATCTAGGGTCATTGGTTTTGTACCTTTTGTACACACAATACCCTAAGATTTTTTCTTTTCTCCTCTTTGTTTGGTTCGACCAAAACTACAAACCCACAAGGGTTTTCGGTTTTGATTTTTGAAATCCAAATTGTTTTGTGTTTTTATTTAACTAGCATTAACGTTTACTTGGTATTAGTATGTGTGTACAAGAACGTGATTCAAACACACTATTGTTTGAATCTTGGATTGAATTACAAAACGGTAAGGGGTAATTCTTATAATCCACGTAAACTCTAATTAGGGTTCATCTTGTTGATTAATTGAAGAGTTTATTCTTGATTTGCTAGAATCAAAAGGTACGCATACTTTTACATTCGGTTAATTAATTTACATGTTATTGATTCTTACGATTCCGCATTACTTTGATGTTTATTGTGTTTAATTTATGATTTGTCATGTTATTAAATTCCAACACCAACAACAAGAGACACTTCTATGATCTTGTGATGATGATGAAGTCTAGCAACCCATGTCTTCGAGCTTGCAAGTCTTCTATGCTAAATGCTATGATCTCGCCTTTAGGAGGAACATAGAAAATCACTAAGAGAAAAACTACATAGAATATCACTAGATATGAGGTTAGAGAATTGAGAATATAGAGAGAAAATATATTTAAGAGTGGTAAGAAGAAAGGAGGAAATGACTAACTATTCATAGGCCAACTGTCCACTGTTCAGCCGGATCCGCCGGATCTATTCCCAAAAGGATCTGGCCAGTGCAAATCAAGGGATCCGGTAACTGGGTCAGTCCAGTCCGGATTATGGGTTACAATTCCGGGTTCTGGGTTATGTGTTATGGACTATGGGTCATGTGATGTCATGCATGATGCAATAGACATCTTGGGTCATGGGTCATGGATTTTACCCATTATGATGTTGTTATTGTCTAATATCAATCCTAACCTACAACTAAATCACTAGGGAAGATCAAAGAACAAGAGTGGATTAAGGAATGAACAACTTTTATTCACACAATTATCTTTGATACAAACCCTAGAGATAAGAGAATACCACCAATGACCAACCTTCCAAATGAGGTGGATGAAGGTATTTATACATTTCTTGACTTGGGTGGGCTTGGATTAAACTTGGGCTTTTTACATGGACCATTGAACATAACATTTAATCTATAAGTTTAATCCAAGCCCATTGACTATATTAACTATCTTACACAACGACACACTTAATAAAAATATTACAACGATAAATGACCATCACTTTATAATAAATCCTAACAATCTCCACCTAAGGGATGGTCATTCAAATGATGCTCTGAGTGATGTGGTCTTTCGTCTTCATAATCTTGTGCTTTGTGTGTCGTTGTAGAATAGTCTTTGTTCTTGTTCCTTCATGCACTGTGATCTTCAAAGTATCGTCTTTTTGTGGTTCTTGCCTTGATCAGCATCTTCTTTACTTTGACTTCGCGTCCTCCAACATACTCATACCTCATGATCTTCGTACTTGTCATCCTTTCATGATTCATTACTTTGTTCTTGACGTCTTGATTAGCTTCTTGACTTTGTTGGACACTTTTTCTTTCACTTGATCTTTTGGTCTTGAACTTTTACACTTGAGCTCTGTTGAGGATGATCTTTGTACGTATGAGTATGCGGAGGTGAAGATGTTGAATACATCGGATGATGGTTGATGGACTTTTGTAGTACCTGCATAAAACAGTTAGCAATAATCGTCCAGCACTTAAAGATTTGGACTTCGAGATTGTCATCAGCATAGTGTGAAGACTTTCTCTAATCCTAACCCAGGCCGTTCTGAACCGGATACCCCCGAAAGGGCTTACACGGACACACCAAAGTGCACCCACGATTCAGTGAGTCGTTGGAGATCAACCCACGACTATAGACCGTTTGTAGTACATAACAATCATGATATAAGTGGCAAGATCCACGGATCTCATTAAGACTCTTGTACACCATGTGTCCTTATAGGTGAACTCAGGTGTATTATATTGGAAGTGTTCCTAAGAGATTTTTGATGAATCTCATGGATCTAGACTCTATAATGTGCGTTTTGGTTTTAGTAGTCGGAGGCATGGAGCAGAGTGCCACCTTTTCAATATCAACACATCTCGGAGTGAGAGGCCGATAGATTATGCAGTGTTCTCCGTGAGAAATGAAACAAATATCTTTTAAGAGATATCTGAGTGGCTAGGAGGGGTAGTGCAGCGCGTCACTGGGTCCATGACGTCTTGTCTTCAATATCAGTATCATCTTTGTGATAACCGATAGCAGATGTATTGACCCGGTTTCTGCCCTAAGTTTTCATGGAGGGCTATTTCTTTTCACCCTTTCATTAAACTTTTTTTTTTAATTCTTCAACCCCTTCTTTCCCTTTCTCATTTACTCCTTTTTTCAATCTTTCCTAAGGACTTCTAATTCTAATCTATTGGAATTGTCCTTGGGTAGATCCCTCCGGCTCTGGCGGATCATAGGACATAAACCTAACCATAATCACCTTATTACTCCATGATTATCCTAGATTTATCGATCACAAGCCATAAAACCTTTTTATGAAAATCTCTCAAAGTGTTTATGAGTAAAACACATTTAGTTAACACTTCGAGAGTTTTTGCATTTTCTGAAATACTCCCCCTTCACATGTGCTCTTGCATTTTTGAGATAAATTTGCACATGTTGGGTAGAGTTTGCACATTTTGAATTGATCAATTTTCAATGAACATGACCATTGCGAGACACGTCTACATCACTAGTTAGACTAGCTTGAAATTATTACCCGTCCCGGTCATATTCAAAGATCATCTCTCGAATTGGTACATTCTACTCAGACAAGTCCTTTGTGAGACACGTTTACATCACTGGATAACCAGCTTGAAATTATTACCCGTCCCGGACAATTCTTTTCGATTTCAGACATTTACTTTTCCGTCAATTCGAGGGTGAAATCTTGAGTCGAGCTCTTTTGAGATTCAATCCACGATCTTTAAACCTTTTGATCACATTTTAATCACGTCTTCTCCCCCTCAAAAATAGCATGTAGTGATATTTTTGAAAACAACCGAATAAATGAAAGCTTTTTGGTGAGAAAGACGGATCATTTTAGCATGATTTGGAACATTTTGTTTTTTCTTTTTATACTCCCCCTTAACTAAAGCATATTGTTTAAACATTTGAGTTTAAAATCATTTAAGGGTATAGAGGGAGTTATCTTTTAGAAGAATCTTGAGCACATAATTTGGAGAAAGATTTTGAAAAATCTTAATCATATGCTCTGTTGATATAAATAATGCCTAAAAACATTATTAATACTTCTTGATATCTTTATGTTTTGATAATCACAAAATGTAAATTCATTAAACATAAACTTATTAAATAAACAAGTATTTAGTTGTAAATATTCATTTCTACAACTTAATCACTCAAGGTATGAATAAACAAATGCCTGATGCATTATATGATCAAAAGAACACTTTCTTAATCACTAGATTTTTTATAAAATGTCACAAACATTTTATATCTTTTACAAAATCATTTTTGGAAATTAAAGAAAAATGTTTAATCTATTATAAATTTATGAATTCAAATTTTCAACCAAAAATGGCAAAAATATTTCAGAAAAACCTTCCCCACAAAAAGACAAAGCTGAGCAACGTTCAGATTGGGCGGCCCCCTTAATTTACTAGGTGGCCCCCTATTTAAGGGGACCGCCCCTGTAACACCCCGACCCGAGAAGGGCAAAGATGTCACAATGCTATGGTTTCACATCAGAACAAGTAATAATAAAACAGCGGAAGTCTTAACATTAAACCAAAAGATAATAAGCCAACAAGACTTATATCAAGTTCAACAAGACAATGAAAAGAAATAAATGAAGTACTAAACAATCAAGTGCCAAACGAAGGCATAACAAGTCAAATTTCAAATGGTAGAACTAAGGTACTAAGGTCCATGCTTCACTCAAAGTTGCTCTCATCCCAAAGCAAAACCCAGCTTCCTAGCTTAAATACCTGCCGCAGGAAAAGAAAAATGCGGCTGAGCTACGAGAGCTCAGTGAACAGATATAACGATAACAAGCAGTAATAAAGGTTTACGAAATGTAAATGTAGTAAAGGTTATCAAGAGTAAAGGCATAGGAAACAAATAAGGAATAATGTACAAGTGAAAAAGGTAAGGTAAACAGAAAGATAAACAGATACAGCAATCATCTACGAGCCCAGAACATATCATATCAAGTCAAGTAAACAAGTATACATGTATACGGAGGGGTGACCTCGGTATGCCAAGTATAATATGAGGGGATACCTCCAAGGGTTGGAGTCGCGGGCTCCCAAGAGTGAATGACGTGTATCGCATACACCCATCATGTCACTAACAATACAAGTAATCAAGTCAAGTCAAGTACAAATCCAAATCCAAATCTAGGATGCATCCATGCGCCCCTATAGGCTGCCACAATGTCTTCATCTACGTGTACAATTCAATTATCAAGTCATGGCAGGGACGGGATAGGTCATCACTTTCCTACCCAAAAGTCAAGTCATTGGTACATCAATGACAAGGACATGAAACCCTCATGCCTAGTATGGCTCGTAGTCTCAAACTGTGGGTCAAGGTCAAGGTCAAGTATCAAGTGTACAAGTCAAGTTCAAGTTTCAAGTTACATATCAATGGGTTCAATTCACATGGTCAAGACAAGAGATCGTAGCAAATGTTCATAGTAAAGGTTTAATCTAAAAGTTCATTTGAAAACAATCCTTTAAAATAGTTTTCATAAAATAATCTTTTAAAATGGTTTTCATAAAAATAGTCTTTAAAATAGTTTTCAATAAGCTAGTTTTAAAAATGGTCTTCTTAAAACATTTTCATAAATAAATAAAAAGGTTTTCTCATCCCGCTAAAATCTCAAGTATATCAAGGTTCAAGTCAAGGTGTATGGCAAGATTCATATCAAGGTTCATAGTGGTTCAAGGCAAAGATCAAGGCAAGGGTTCAAAACAAAGGTTCAAATCTAAGGTTCACAAAACAAGGGTACATAGCAATGGTTTGGGGAATCCTAAACGAATCAAAACAAGAGATCAAGAGAAACGAAGGCACCTTACAAGAAGGGCAGAATATCTGTACCTTATTAGCAAGCAAGAACAAAGACAAAAGGCTGAAAGAGATCGAGTTACTCCTTCTTCACACCTAAAGGAGTAGAAGAGAATTACAAAGTACTCTTAGTTAGTAAGTTTCCATTTTTTTTAGAAAGTTTCCTTATTTAGTAAGTTTCCACAATTAGAAAGATTTAAGTATCAATTCTTGTTAAGTCATTAATTAATACTATTATGGAAATAGGGTACATTTTAGCAAGTTAAGATAGTTCAGGGTTCATTTTGTCAAGCTTCCATAACTTGGGGTTTTAATTGTAATTATATCAAAGTTAAGGGTTTCAAATGAAATATCACAAGTTATTAATTTTAAACTCATCTTTTAATCAGAATTACATCTTTAATCCTTAAAGTTTCATTATTTACACTTTTAGTCCCTCTACTTAATTTCTTTCTAATTCGAACCATAAAATAACAAATAAATCATGTTCTTGCAAATTTTACACTTAAGGACCTCATCTTATAATTTTTTACACATTTATACTGACCTAATTAACATTATAAAAACAACCTTTAAGTTTCAAGAATGACAAAACAAGTCCTCCTTATTTATTTTCCAATCGTATAACATGTTTAAGAAGCAAAACAAAACCCTAACTCATCTAATCATCAAATACTCATTACCTCATCATTAGTTTGCATTTAATGACCAGAATTAAAGTACCAAACCTTAACCCTAATCGGTTCTAGGGTTCCTTTTTATTTTCTTTGTATTTGACACATATAATACGATTTTAACAAAAATTGGTTACGATCCATATAAGCTTCTAAAATTCGAACCACTATTTTTCCCAGACCATATATGTCGTATAATATCCAAAATAAATAATTACATGCCCTGAATCAATCGTATTAAGCGTATTGTATTTTACTTACGTTTTAGCTCTCAAAAATTTGTACGACTTATATAGCTTGCATGATTCGAGTTATACATTTTATTTAGGTCTTATATAATCATACTAACATAAGAAAAATATTATATGCAAGATCGAACGTGTCAAAGGGTTATTTAGAAATTGTACCTCTCGGTTATACGTATTCGACAAAACAAATGACTAGCGATCAAACCAATGGATCTCACGACCTCCAAACAATTTCCTAAGCTTCTTTAGGTTATGTAGAACTCTGGAAAAATGGCACACGAATTCTCCTTGGTCGATTTGAGACTGAACGATTTTTTTTGAAAGGGTTTAAGGGTTTCGTTAATATGTATATATATATACATAAATTATGAAAACGTGTATAGTTGATAAGGTATCAATAATTTCGGCCCAAGCAAGCTTAATTAAGGTTAAATACTGATTGTGATCTTTTCCTAAATTTATTAGTAATTATCTTGCATTTTATTTAATTTATTTTGTATTTTTAATATTAACTATATACGAATTATATATATACTCGGCCAAATAAATACTTTGTATATTTTGTACTTTTTAAAATGTTGAAATGTAGTCACAAAATTTTTTTGGCTTCATGTCTAGTTCATTCCCGAAGGTTTGGGATTTATTTGGTGACTTAGATGCATTTTAATCAATTTTTAAAATTGTAAGGGCATTTTGGTCATTTTGCATGTTTTCAGATTTCAGGTATTACAGCCCCGCTCCTCCAGCTGTCAATTTTTGCCTATAAATACCGGACTAATCCTGGACTTTTTCCTCACCTTTTGCACCCCAAACCTTCTGTTCTAAATCTCTCCTTATATTTCTAAATCCTTTCTAAATCCTTTGATCATATATTCTCAAGCATTGGTTTCTAAGTGATCCAAGCTTCTACCATCCAAGTGCAAAAGAAGAATACTCGTGCTACAACTAGAGAAGAAGTATTGCAACTTAGTATCATCTTGCTACCTAAGTTGTTTGTGTAATCATTAATTCATTTGTGTATAAGTTGTGTATATTTGTTAGATAGGTGTGAACATAATTGTTTAGGCTAGATTTGTGTGGTAGTGGTGAAGTTGTGAAGAAGTTAAGGTGTGTAAGTTGTGAAGTTGTAAAGAAGTAGAAGAGTATATAAGTAGTGCTAGGTTGTGAAGTAGTTGTGAAGCCGTTGTGAAGTAGTTGTGAAAAAGTTGTGAAGCCGTAGTGAAGAAGTTGTGAAGAAGTCGTGAAGAAGTTGTGATTAAAGTTGTGAGATTGGTTCTAGCTACGATTAGAACTCGACATTTAGCTTTGTGTCGTAAAATTGGTGTAAGCGAAAGTTGTGTAAGGTTTTCTCCGCCATAAGGGAGCTTGTTGATATAATAAAGAAAACTCTCGAGTTAGGTGCTCGAGGAGTGGAGTAGGGCAAGGAAGGTGTCCTTGTAGCCGAACCACTATAAATCCTTTGTCTCGCGGTTCGATCTTTCCATCTCTATCTTTCATTTCATTTCATTACTTTACTTGCATTGTTTATTTAGATTTACTTATATTTGTTCATATTGTTCAAGAGTTGAGTTCACATAAATTCGAATCTAAGTTTTTAAAAGTAAACAAAGTTTTCATAATAAAATTAAAAAGACGTAAAACTATTCAACCCCCCCCTTCTAGTTTTCCACAATTGGTATCAAGAGCCACGTCAAACAAGATTTTTAAAATAAATTATATTTTAAAACTTGAATCGATCTATGGAATCGGAAAAATATTTAGAAGGGCAATCTATGCAAAGACCACCGCTATTTGAAAGTGATGGTTTTCTTTATTGAAAAAATAGATTCGAAACTTATGTGAAATCAAAAGATCTTGATCTTTGGCATGTTATTACCTTTGGTGATTTCCCCCTATTCAAAATAATCCCGAAACAAAAAAGATGAAGTTGTATTTTTTGAAAAACAAAGTGATGATTTAAAAAGAAAACTTGCTAAAAATAATGAGGCAAAAATGGTTATTTATAATGCGTTACCACGTAAAGAATACGAAAGGATCTTTATGTGTGAAACCGTAAAAGAAATTTGGAACTCCTTACTAATAACTCACCAAGGTAATAGTCAAGTCAAAGATAATAAAATAGATTTTCTTGTTCAACAATATGAACAATTTACGATTCCGGAAGAGGAATCAATAAATAATGCTTTTGCTAGATTTAACACTATCATCACAAGTTTAAAAGCACTTGATGAGAGTTTTTCTAGTAAGAATTTTGTTAGGAAATTTCTTAGGGATCTTCATCCAAAATGGCGGGCTAAAGTTACAGCGATTGAAGAATCGAAGAATTTGTCAGCTCTTCAACTCGACGAGTTGATCGGCAACTTGAAAGTCTACGAAGCAATAATAAAGAAAGACTCCAAGATGGTCAAAGGAAAAAGAGAGTGTGGAAAACTAGAAGGGGGGGGGGGTTGAATAGTTTTACGTCTTTTTAATTTATTACAAAAACATTGTTTACTTTTAAAAACTTAGATTCGAATTTATGTGAACTCAACTCTTGAACAATATGAACAAATATAAGTAAATCTAAATAAACAATGCAAGTAAAGTAATGAAATGAAATGAAAGATAGAGATGGAAAGATCGAACCGCGAGACAAAGGATTTATAGTGGTTCGGCTACAAGGACACCTTCCTTACCCTACTCCACTCCTTGAGCATCTAACTCGAGAGTTTTCTTCACTATGTCAACAAGCTCCCTTATGGCGGAGAAAACCTTACACAACTTTTGCTTACACCAATTTTACGACACAAAGCTAAATGTCGAGTTCTAATCGTAGCTAGAACCAATCTCACAACTTTAATCACAACTTCTTCACGACTTCTTCACAACTTCTTCACAACGGCTTCACAACTACTTCACAACGGCTTCACAACTAATTCACAACCTAGCACTACTTATATACTCTTCTACTTCCTTACACCTTCAGTACTTACACACCTTAACTTCTTCACAACTTCACTACTACCACACTAATCTATCCTAAACAATTATGTTCACACCTATCTAACAAATATACACAACTTATACACAAATGAATGAATGATTACACAAACAACTTAGGTAGCAAGATGATACTAAGTTGCAATACTTCTTCTCTAGTTGTTGAAGGAGTATTCTTCTTTTGCACTTGGATGGTAGAAGCTTGGATCACTTAGAAACCAATGCTTAAGAATATATGATCAAAGGATTTAGAAAGATAAGGAGAAATTTAGAACAGAAGGTTTGGGGTGCCTAGTAAATTAAGGGGGCCGCCCAATCTGAACGTTGCTCAGCTTTGTCTTTTTGTGGGGAAGGTTTTTCTGGAACATTTTTGCCATTTTTGGTTGAAAATTTGAATTCATAAATTTATAATTGATTAAACATTTTTCTTTAATTTCCAAAAATGATTTTGTAAAAGATATAAAATGTTTGTGACATTTTATAAAAAATCTAGTGATTAAGAAAATGTTCCTTTGATCATATAATGCATTAGGCATTTGTTTATTCATACCTTGAGTGATTAAGTTGTAGAAATGAATATTTACAACTAAATACTTGTTTACGTCATAATCTTTCGTTTAATGATTTTACATTTTGTGATTATCAAAACGTAGAGATATCGAAAGATGTCAATAACGTTTTTAGGCATTATTTATCTCAACAGAGAGCAAAGCAAGTCAATTGCATTGAAAGCTAGGAAGGAATCTAGTGACGAGGATAGCTCAACCTCCGAAAGTGATGACGAAGAATATGTCATGGCCGTAAGAGACTTCAAGAAATTCTTCAAAAGACGAGGAAGATTTGTTAGACAACCACATGATGAAAGAAAGGCATTCCAAATAAACAAAGACGACAAAAGTAGCAAGAGCGAAAGGAAGTTCTTCAAATGCGGTGATCCAAATCATCTCATCGGAAAATGTCCAATGTTGTCAAGGGATCAAAATCAAAAGGCGTTCATTGGAGGAGCATGGAGTGATAGCGATGAAGATGAGAAAGAAATAGCAAAGGATGAAAAATGTCTTATAGCCAAGGCATCCAATGAGGTACTTTCCGAAATCGAATACTTTAGTGACAAAAATCAATCATTAGACGAAAAAGACCTAGATAATGAATATATTAGGTTATGCAAATTAGGTCAAAAAGTCATGGCTAAAAATAAATCACTAAAACATATTAATAATCGATTAGAAAATGAAGTACTCGAATTAAAAATTAAACTA
This sequence comes from Artemisia tridentata subsp. tridentata, assembly GCA_021014915.2. Lineage (NCBI taxonomy): Eukaryota > Viridiplantae > Streptophyta > Magnoliopsida > Asterales > Asteraceae > Artemisia > Artemisia tridentata. Next base: position 20,919,989 of record CP139504.1, read on the forward strand.
CAACATTTAAAAAAAGAAAAAGAAGTTTTTATAGAATGTAAAACATGTCTAGAGGTCAAAAATGACAACGAAAAACTTAAAGATGAAATTTCCAAACTTGACAAGTTTAAAAATAGTAGTAACTCACTTAAGAAAATAATAAGTGTTCAAGGAACTTCGGGAGATAAAACCGGTCTAGGATTCAACTCAAATAATGTTTCAACTAGTGAAAATAAAAATGTAAAGTTTGAATGTCAATCTAGTAAACAAAAACCATTAGAGTCAAAACCTAAGTATATACTTATAAAAGATACAAAAATACCTATTGCGAGTGATGAGGAAGTAAAAAGTTTTTATAAACCATCATTAAAAGCCAAAACCGGATTTTCTAAACTGAAATTAAGATCTAAAACTCCACCTCCAAATAGACCAAATAATCCTCATCCTCGGTCTAAAACCCCTCGGCCTAGAAGAAATCAAGGTAGACAAAACTTTCCTAATAATAATAATCACCCAATGTGGAATTACTCACTTCAACCAAGTTTCAACCCTTGGGGAATACTTTCACCATACATGCAAATGCAAACCATGTTTGGTTCAAACAATTTTGGACAAATGAGACAATGGGGACCAAGTGGCTAAATCGTCACTCATTGAATAATTCGGAAACTCATCCATGTTTGGCTTCTATAAGTCAATATGACACCTTGAAGCGTTTGAAGAAAAATCTACTGAAGACTAAAAGGTACGCTTTCCTTTTAAGTTCATTATTATAATACATGCTTAGATTAATGACTAGTTATTTCATGCCCATTTAGCTCATAATGCCTAGTTATATATATATATATATATATATATATATATATATATATATATATATATATATATATATATATATATATACACACACACACACACACACACATACATAATAGCTTATATGAATCTACTTATAACCTAGAATCACTTATTCTTTTCCCTTGGCCCTCTTAAGCTATAACGTTTAAAATGGAAATCTTCTATGTCCACTATTAGAAAACTCATCGTGATGAAGTGAAATGAGTTAAGTGGATTAATCATTAACATAGAAGTAAGATTAGATTTCTCGCGTTAGAAAACTATGGATGAAACAAGCTCTCGTAGACTATAACATCAAATTAGATAAGTGTGCGACAACAATGGAGTTATAGATTAGGTTATACCCCATTCAACACTCTCGCATCAAACATATAGAATTTCGTCATCACTTCCTTATGACCATAGGATTTGTAGAAAAGGGTAGCATGTGACAATAGCCTTAACCAATTCCCTTGAGCATGAGATCTTTAACAACCATTTTTTAAAATCTAGGATTAATGGTATTTGTTGTCAAAAATCCAGTATCTTTAAAAATATACAAAAACTTCACATTTTGGAAAAATGATTTTTTTTTGGACTATTTCACTTTTCTATTAACATGTTTTACTATCTCATTTTTCTTCTTAATCTAAGTCCATAATTCTGTTTTGATCAAAGTCAAAGATTGAGAATTCTTTTTCTTACCCAGTCTTCATAAACACATTTTGAAATAAAACCCAATCTATTTTATTCAAATAACTTTCACATCTACATAAAAACTCACTTTCAAACATTGTTGAATAATGCTAAAAATATTTCTTTTAAGATCTAGGATTAATGGTATTTGTAGTCAAAAATCCAGTATCTTTAAAAATATACAAAAACTTCACATTTTGGAAAAATGATTTTTTGGGACTATTTCACTTTTCTATTAACATATTTTACTATCTCATTTTTCTTCTTAATCTATGTCCATAATTCTGTTTCGATCAAAGTCAAAGATTGAGAATTCTTTTTCTTACCGATTCTTCATAAACACATTTTGAAATAAAACCCAATCTATTTTATTCAAATAACTTTCACATCTACATAAAAACTCACTTTCAAACATTGTTGAATAATGCTAAAAACATTTCTTTAAATCATGCATGGTGATCTCATATTTGTCATCTATATTTATGTACATGACATTTATAAGTGAACTAAGTCAAATCAAGCGGACCATGGTTTATCTATTAAGATTTTGTTTGTAACAAGTCTAGAAGTCCATGCTATCTTAAGTTCCCATTTATTGCACATAGACACACATTAGGATCCATCAAATAGTTCATTAATCTTACTACTTACATATAATTAAGAAAATAGTTGGTGTAGTTTATTGCTTCCTAGTCCATATATATTACTCCCTCCGCCCCATATTAAGTGTCCACTTTCCAAATGCACAAAGTTTTAGGAAATTCCACTAACTACACTCTCCACCAATCAAATATCACTATTACCCACTAAAGTCTCTTCTCATTGGTTGAAAATATTCCCTGGACACTTAATTTGGGACATCCCAAGATTCCATTATGGACACTTAATATGGGACGGAGGTAGTACTTGCTTGATGAGTATATTTACATGCTAGATGAAATTACTTGTTTGCTTAATCTCTTTAATTAACATGTTTTGCATAAATATCTATTACATGCTTAATTGCCTCAAAGAGTTGGACTTGCTTGAAACTAAACCAAAAAACACAACCCTTTCTACAATTTTCTGCCAAAAACCCATTTCCAGTAATCTGGGAACCAACACATGGGCGGCCCCCTTAAATCATAAGGCGACCCCCTTAATATTTAAGGGGACCGGCCTCCATTTAAGGGGACCGGCCATCTGATGGTCGAAGGTGCTGTTTCCTTTTCTACTCTTTAGCCCATTTCATCCTAAGCTTCCCAAAATTCACAAACACATCTTATTCCAATCCATCCAACAAATTTTATCCATTCCTTAATTCCATCAATCCTACACTATAAACACTCCCATTCCTCATAATCTTCCATCATCTCATCACGCCATCTCCCATCAAACCAAAGCCAAAAACCTTAAGGTTAGCAAGGATGACCGAAAAACCCGTTTGGAGATGAAAACCTAACCCCCGAAACAAGTCCATCTCAACAAATGATGTGGCTAAACAAACAACACCTCCACCCACATTTGTTCCTAACTATACTCCCAATCCTCAAGCTCATTCCAATGAAACCTTTCACAAACCTCATCATAATAACCAGTCATCAATCTTTACTCCCAAAAATACACCTTCATCTCATCCATATGATTCATATGAAGAGCATGATCAATCCCTAAAAAATAATCCCAATCTCATTCACAACACCTCACATCTAATTCAACCTACCAATGCACCATCCAAAACACTCACCACTCTTGGAATATCCCCTTCATCCATATCTCCATCCTCATCCACTCATGATTACCCAAGTTCACAAATGTCTCCACCACCAAGAGTACCACTTCCACCAAATGACCAAATTCACATTCCCACGGAAAAGAAAAAGTTCCATGAAGGGATAAACCAAATCCATGACCATAGTGATCTCCTTGCTATGCACCTTGCACAACGCAACTACGGCCAACCTCCATCCTCACCCTACTCAAATTGCTTACCTCACCCACATAACTTAAATCAAGTTGATAATCATGTCAACTATTGTCCTTGTCGTATCCTTCTCCAAAAAAAATCATTGCCTTAAATGAACATTTCACTTGGATTAAGTATCTTATCACTAGATCTAATCCAACACCTCCACTCCAAACTCTAGCACAACACCTCCACTAGCACAACACTCTAACCCTCAATGAACCTACTACGCTCCAAACTCCCCACCTCCAAAAATATACCTCTATTAATCCAACATTCTTACCCTCACTCAACCAATTCCATCTTAAACACTCTACCATCAACCATCTAAGCATACTATATGCTTATAATTCTTATTTTCCAAGCTTTCGTATCGCAAGCAAGTTCGAAAGCTCTCTTTGGCGATTTAGGGCCTTTTTCTTGTTATATGTTTCAAGCATACTAAATGTCGCTGCAATGATTATGTGTTTCACATAATCACTTTAAATTAATGTATGTCTTGCTATGTGTTCTTAATATTTGTTTGCCATGATTGTTGTTTGTCATGATTGTTGTTTTTATATTCCATATTTTGCTATGTATGCTTGTACTTCTAACATTTTTCTTGCAAGTATTCCATATCTCGATTCCTTGGTGCCCTCAAACGAGGGGGAGCACACATCAAGGGGGAGTTCTCGTTCTGACAAATTTCGTATCTAAAACTTGTCGGCATAACCTTTTTGTTTCTACAAAAAGGGGAAGATGTGAATATAAACTCACTAAATACTTGTCCAAAAATAATGTTTTGGATTTAATGAGTTTAAGTTTTGTAATCATAAAAAAGGGGGAGATTGTTGATATAAATAATGCCTAAAAACATTATTAATACTTCTTGATATCTCTATGTTTTGATAATCACAAAATGTAAACTCATTAAACATAAACTTATTAAATAAACAAGTATTTAGTTGTAAATATTCATTTCTACAACTTAATCACTCAAGGTATGAATAAACAAATGCCTAATGCATTATATGATCAAAGGAACATTTTCTTAATCACTAGATTTTTTATAAAATGTCACAAACATTTTATATCTTTTACAAAATCATTTTTGGAAATTAAAGAAAAATGTTTAATCTATTATAAATTTATGAATTCAAATTTTCAACAAAAAATGGCAAAAATATTTTAGAAAAACCTTCCCCACAAAAAGACAAAGCTGAGCAACGTTCAGATTGGGCGGCCCCCTTAATTTACTAGGCGGCCCCCTATTTAAGGGGACCGCCCCGCTCCTCCAGCTGTCAATTTTTGCCTATAAATACTGGACTAATCCTGGACTTTTTCCTCACCTTTTGCACCCCAAACATTCTGTTCTAAATCTCTCCTTATCTTTCTAAATCCTTTCTAAATTCTTTGATCATATATTCTTAAGCATTGCTAGGTTGTGAAGTAGTTGTGAAGCCGTTGTAAGTAGTTGTGAAGCCGTTGTGAAAAAGTTGTGAAGCCGTAGTGAAGAAGTTGTGAAGAAGTTGTGAAGAAGTTGTGATTAAAGTTGTGAGATTGGTTCTAGCTACGATTAGAACTCGACATTTAGCTTTGTGTCGTAAAATTGGTGTAAGCGAAAGTTGTGTAAGGTTTTCTCCGCCATAAGGGAGCTTGTTGACATAGTGAAGAAAACTCTCGAGTTAGGTGCTCGAGGAGTGGAGTAGGGCAAGGAAGGTGTCCTTGTAGCCGAACCACTATAAATCCTCGGTTCGATCTTTCCATCTTTATCTTTCATTTCATTTCATTACTTTACTTGCATTGTTTATTTAGATTTACTTATATTTGTTCATATTGTTCAAGAGTTGAGTTCACATAAATTCAAATATAAGTTTTTAAAAGTAAACAAAGTTTTCATAATAAAATTAAAAAGACGTAAAACTATTCAACCCCCCCTTCTAGTTTTCCACATGCTCAAGAATTTTTTAATTTTCCATTAACATTGCGAGTCCTGATCAGATATAATCAGAAGTCATCAATGTAGCCCGGGTTTCGTACTGAAATATACGAAAACCGTTGTGAAGAAATTTTGAGAAACGACATGTTTTGAAAACATTTAAATGAACTCTCGCTCAAGCATCTGTACATGCCTGTATCATTGTTGAATGACATTTCTTGGTACGTACATAATATCGATTATACGAGAGACATGTCGTGAGAAGAATATTTTTGGTTTTTATATTTTTTACTGTTTTTGTGTTTTTTGAAATTTTTCTATTTTTATATTTTGTGTTTGTTGTTTTTCAAATTTTGTATTTTGTTTTTCAAGAATATTTACATGCGAAGCTTTTTGAGATAATTCAAGAAGATTCAAGAAGACTTTCTAACTCTTCGGGAGTTAGGCTTCGCATTCCAATTCGTCGAACTAAGTTATCAAACCGCTCTTTTGAGAGGGCTTTAGTAAATAGATCGGCGAGTTGGTATTCAGTCTTCATGAAAAATAATTCAACAATACCATTTTCAACGTGTTCCTTTATGAAGTGGTAGCGGACTCTAATATGCTTGGTCTTGGAGTGTTGAACTGGATTGCACGAGATGGCTATGGCACTTTTCGAATCACAATACATAGGTATGCGGTCGAAAGAGAAATCATAATCTGTGAGCTGTGTCCTCATCCATAGAACTTGGGCACAACACGCAGATAGAGACACATACTCGGCTTCTGCGGTTGATAATGCAGTACAAGGTTGTTTCCTTGATGACCAACCTACTTGCTTTTCTCCCAAAAATTGTGCTCCCCCGGATGTACTTTTTGCAGTAACTTGGCAACCAGCATGGTCGGCATCTGAAAAGGCTGTTAGTGTAAACTTCGAATCCTTCGAATACCAAAGTCCCATGTTAATGGTTCTTCGTAGGTACCGGAAGATCCGTTTAACCTCTTGGAGGTGAAGTTCGGTAGGCCTTGCCTGAAACCGTGCTAATAAACAGACAACAAAATGTATATCGGGTCGACTGGCAGTTAAGTACATGAGAGACCCAATCATGCTCTGATATTTCTTTGGATCGATGGGTTTCCCATATAAGTCTGCGCCTATTTTGGGTGAAGTGACCATTGGTGTACCAACAGAGTCACAATTTTCCATTCCATGTTTCTTTAAAATCTCAATTGTATATTTAGCCTGATTAATAAAAATACCACGATGGGATTGATGGATTTGAAGTCCAAGGAAGAATTTTAATTCGCCCATCATAGACATTTCAAATTTACTTTTCATGAGATTTTCAAAATGTTTTGAATGTTTCGGATTAGTAGACCAAAAAATTATGTCGTCCACGTAAATCTGAACAATCAAAATATCATCTTTGAATTTTTTAGTAAAGAAGGTCAGGTCAATTGTTCCTTTGGTGAAATTGTTTTGAAGTAGGAAAAATGATAATTCGTCATACTACACCCGTGGGGCTTGTTTCAAACCATATATAGCTTTCTTTAGCTTGTAGACATAGTCTGGATGATCTTTGTCAACGAATCCATCTGGCTGACTCACATACACCTCTTCTTTCAGAGTTCCATTCAAGAAAGCTGTCTTGATATCCATCTGATAGACCGTGATGTTTTTATGAGCTGCATATGCTAAGAAAATCCTGACTGCCTCAAGCCTTGCTACTGGCGCGAATGACTCATCGAAATCTATCCCCTCTTCCTGTCTGAATCCCTTGGCCACTAGACGAGCTTTGTTGCGAATTACAGTCATCTCTTCATCCTTTTTGTTCATCCATAACCACTTAAGATCAATGACGAGTTTGTCGATTGGTCTCGGCACTAAATCCCAAGTGTCATGTAATTGATATTGGAGAAGTTCTTCCTGCATTGCTTCAATCCATGCATTGTCTGCCATCGCTTCACGAATGTTCTTTGGCTCTTTTAGACTGACTGAGCAGACATAGATGCACATGTCGCAATCGGTGGCGAGTTGTCTTCTCGTCTGTACTGGCCGTGAAGGTTCACCAATAACGTGATCTATTGGATGGTCTTTAGTCCACTGTAATGTTGAAGGGTACCTTGGATTTGACGAATGCGTGTTAGATGGTTCATGTAACCTTGAAGATGATTCAGCAAAATCCGTTGCAAATGGGTTCTCGAATGGTTCTTCTTTTAACACAACATCGTTTTGTTGTTGTTCTTCTTGAATTGGCGAAGTTTGGTTTTGCTCATCAACTCTTGGTAACACAATCTCAATAAATGGAGTTGCTGGAGTAGATGTTGATGACGTTGAGGGAGTTGGTGCGTCAGCTTCGAATGTTGTTGATGCATCTTGCGGTGGTGGTGGTGGTTGACGTTGTTGAGCGGGTGCAGCGGAACGTTGTTGTGATGCATTTGTCGAAGCTCCACTATAGTACTCATCATACATATACTCGAAGAAAGTGTCCAGTTCTTGATTTGTTGGTTTGTCAGTAGTAGTTGACTGAGCTCCTTGGGGTACGAGTCCTGAACTGATATGTCCAGATGTCTGACTGTTTGGTGCAGGTCCTAATCTGGTATGATTAGAAGCCATTGGGTTAAGCGCGGGTTCTAGAGCGAGTCTCTCAGAAGCCATTGGGTTAAGCGCGGATATTTATACTATTTACAAGCCTAACTTTACACTAATGGCAAAACTAGACCTTGTACTTAATTACTATTGCAATTTCCGAGTATAACATAACTTTAAAGGCTAACAGATGTCATGCATGATGCAATGAGCATGGGCCATGGGTTTTGGGTCAAGGTCCATGGGTCATAGGTTATGGGTCTATGGATAGTCCAACACATTTACATTGTATGTTTATTTGGTTAGTTTATAACTATGTATTTTTATAAAAGTGTAAGTAACAAAAGTTACTTATAAGTGTTTTATAAAAATAGTTTTAGTGTTATGTAAATTATTTAACTAAACATGTTTGATCGTTTACTTGTTTAGTGAAATGAGTTACTAAACTATTGGCTCAAAGCTTTACGTATTTTATTTATTTCGTTAAAATAATTTTACGATTGTTATCGACAAAACATAAGAAGATCGCAAAATATAAATAAACGTTTTTACAGTTTATTTGTATTAACAAATTATATAAAAAATTAAATATTTTCATTGGCTAATAAAAAACAAAATTGAAACTTAATTTGGTCAAACTAATTAATTTTCGCCTAATTTATAAAATGTGCTAAAAAACATATTTGTCAATATTGTAAAAAAAACATATAAAAGGAAAGGGTAATTAATAAAACTTTAGTCGCTAAATTTTAAACAAATTATATGGACTTAAGTATACTTACCAGTTTCCATTTTTTTTAATAACTTTATAAATTTAATAAATGCGCCCTGGACTTTATACCCCTTATACTTTATATTTTATAAAAAATGTAAAACAACATTTATTAATATTATTATTAGTATATATTAGACTAAAAGGCCTCATCTCTAAAAGCCCGGCTCGCGAGGCGTCTCTCTCGCAGTAGAGTTCCAAACCATTTGCCCCGAATTATAAATATAAAAACGAAAGCACAAGTTACTGTGACATGTAAATAAATACACGAGATTATACAGATATGAACCGGTCATGTTATTCCTTTTTATAAGTTTAACCCGCACACAGGTTTATAATGCGATTTAAATTATTATTAACAGAAATATAAATATTAAAATGAAAGCACGACCGCACACGTTATTGTGAGATGCAAATATATAGACGCAATTCTACACATAATAACGACACATATTTTTTTTACGTCATTATGTGCTAGTAAACACACATAATTTTTAGAACATGATATCAATATTAAATTTAAACGAGATCAACTTAAACATTATGTCAGTTAAACAAAGTTAAATCATTCGTGCAACAAAAATATATACAAAATATTAATCGATAATAACACATAATAAAAAAATTATATAAAACTCGTGCATACACATGTATTATAAGTATATACGGAGTAACTATTAAAATTTAATATATTTCTATAGAAAAATCTTAAACATTACAAAACTATAGATTTATAACTTGTCACAATATTAACTTTAAGACAAATTTATTAAAATATTATTATCCATTATACTGTTTGCTCAAACACCGTACGTGCACGAGTTGTAAAACTAGTTAAAACTAACAGTTTAATATAAAATAACATTACAAAAATTAATAATTACGTATATGTCATTCTTAGCTCATGCATTACCTTTTTAATTTATGCACTATGAAAAACATTGTTTTGTGCTAATTACTATTTTTGATTTGATTGCTATGTTCTCGTGATTTAACAACTTGAATTTGACAACGACTGAATTGGATGATACCTTAGGCTGCATGCAGTAGAAGAATTTCATTCGATCAATCTCCAACTCGATAGATCCATCCTTACTGCAAAGAAAAGCCACGATCGATCGATTGGCAAAAAAAAAAAAGAACTAGTTCGCATATCCGATTGATTGCTTGCTACTATTTCTTATCTTTCTTTCTTTTTTGGAGCTAGACACGTTGGCAAACAAAAAAAAAAAAAAGTGCTTGCTACTTTATTTCTTTTCTTTCTTTTTTGGAGCTAGACGTTGGCAAAAAAAAAAAAAAAAAAAAAAAAAAAAAAAAAAAAAAAAAACCTAGATTATTAGTTTTGAATAAGTATTGTAATGTTTTAAATTTATTTTAAGTATTATGTAATGTTTTAATTATTTTAATAAAATTTAAGTTTGTGTTAAAAATGTTAAAAAAAAAAAAAAGGATGAAGGTCGCCTTACTGGGGCACCCAATCGCCTGAATGTCGCTGGACAGAGAAAGCTGACGTGACAGAGAAAATGGGAGGGATTGACCCTCCCTACTGCAAGTAGCCTTAGTATTTTATCCATCGTGATTTAACAACTTCTTGATGGCTAGATTTTTTCGTTAAAATATATTTCTTATATGCAATAACTAACACAATATTTTAAGTAAATATATATATACTAATCACACAGGTGTACATTTTAGATAGAAGTTAATTACATCAAATATAATGAGGCCAATATAAGATGCACCAAAGTTTTTTATATTTCTGTAATGAATAAACATCATCTAATTCGGATAACAATAACTACTAGTCAACAAGTAGGTTTTTCAGTATCACTTGCAAGATTATGTGTCATAAGTATATTTTAAACCTATAAAAGATACAATTAACTATTTTTTAACTCTTATTTGAGAACTACTATACATTAACTTGCATTTTATATCCTCATTCAAAGTCCAAACTCATAACCCAAAGTTAAGCCCAGTTAACCAATGAAACCCATTGGCCCCATTTACCCAATAGTTATTAATCCATTTTTTCCTAGCTAGCTGTTTTCACTTTTAACTAATATTATTAGGGTTTTGCTATTTGTAGTTGTAAGGTTTAAGTTTAAAAGTTAAAAACATGTAATAAAGGGCGATTTGGTTGAGAGTAGTTAAATTCAAGGAGCGGTTATTTTGAAAATACAAGCAATTTATGCATGTCAGAATTTCTTAAACGTGGCCCTTAAGGCTACGTTGCGTTTTCTATATTATCATCAGACTTTAAGATTGAAAGTAGTATATTTTAACAAAATTGAATACTGCACATGATCGTACAAAGTTTATGAATGAATTCTGGGAGTCTAGCTGAGTGAAAAGGTTCATGTCTGTGGTACGCACAAATTAACTTGGCTCAGAAACAAGAATTCACTACACCAAAACCTCCTGTTTGGGACAAGCCAAATATTTGGGTCGACATTGTCGACCCAAATTTTGCCCGTAGCCCACTCTTTTTTCAACCAAAAAGGCAGTCAAAGTGAGTTGAAAATTTGAGCAAAATGGGTCGACAATGTCGACCAAAACTGCGTGTATTATTTTTTTTTATTTAAAAACTTTTTAAATCAGTTTTTATTTTAAAATTAATATTAAAACATTTTTAAAAGCAGAATGGGTCGACAATGTCGACCCAATCTGCGTGTATTTGTTTTTTTATTTAAAAACTTTTTAAATCAGTTTTTAATCTAAAAATACTTGTATATAAATTAATTTTAGAAAATTATTTGCTTTAAAATTATATGTTAGTGTAAAAATTAATTTTAAAAATTACATAAATTAAAAAATTTACAAAATCAATACTTTACTATTTATCAAAAATAATTTTGATGTTAAAACGTAATCAATATGATCGTATTTACGGCTTCGATATAGAAAAAATAATACGACAAAGGTGGCTTGGATGTATACTAAATAATGGGTCAATACGTCATGCCTTGTTTTCCTATAAATACTTGCATTGTATAGAGCTCTATAGTCATTAGCATTGTATAGAGCTCTATAGTCATCTCGGCTCATTCGTTAAACATCTCGTGTATAACCATATCATCTCGGCTCATTCGTTAAACATCTCGGCTCATTTCATACAGACTCAAACGAAACAACTTGACAAGCAAACGAAACAGATCAAATGAAACAACTCGACAAGCAAACGAAACAACTCGGCTCATTCGTTAAACGAAACAGGCGAGTTAATAAACTGCTTTACGCCTGGTGAGACATTGTGGTTAACACTTGGCCCATAGTTAGGAATTGCATCTTTCAAACTAGAACAAGATAAGCTGGAACTTTGTTGTTGAGCACGAGTTCCATAATTGCTCAGCTCATTTGTTTAACATCTCGTGTACAACCATATCATCTCGGCTCATTCGTTAAACATCTCGTGTATAACCATATCATCTCGGCTCATTCGTTTAACATCTCGTGTATAACTATATCATCTCGGCTCATTCGTTTAACATCGCGTTGTTGATGTTGTTGCTCATCTTTTGTATAACGGTTCATTCATTTGTTTAACATCTCATGTATAACGGTTCTAAACCTGTATTTGAAGACGGTTTAGATATGAATATTGATGAAATGGATGTTGATCGGACTGAAGGGTCAAATGAACATGTTCGTTCATGAAGAAGACTTCTCGTACATTAAATGTGTTGAGACAGAGAATGCACCTGTTCATTTCTGAAGAAAAAAGTTGTTTACGAAACTCATGCTCTATTTCTTCATGAGACAAGTCACTCGGCTTCTTACTAATTGCATTTGGCGTTGAGTAACTACATGTCCATGGTTCACATGGTTTGAAATGACGTAACAGTTGACAACAAGAAATTTTAACCACAATTCAGCAAGAAAGAAAGAAATGACGTAACAACTAATACAATAAGTAGTAGATGCTTACAGAAGAACGCAGACTTCATCATTATCCAACATACTCTTTGAGCATCTTCTAATGTTTCTTTTAGTAATTTCAAAAAGAATTATTTGAGCATCAGATGTTTACCTTTTAGATAATATGTGCGTTGTTGATGTTGTTGCTCATCTCTTGATTTTGTCAACATGACAAAAACCTGTTTATAAAGATTATTAACGAAATTAATCCCATCATTCAGTGTATTCCATTGTTGAATTCCATTTCTTGTTAATGTTAAAGTTATTGAGAGGTTAATCGATACACTTGAGAGGGTGTTAAACCTTTGTAACGTGTGTATATGATATATTGAGTTAATATGATTAAGTATGCGGAATCTACTTAACCACACTTAGAAGGTAATTTGGTTATGGAAATGGAACAGTGATGTTTGTTATAGAACAATGAACAAAGAAAGTTATCACCAAATGATTCAATATTATTCAAGATAATACAAGTGATCTTCACTATCACTAGGGTTACAAAACCTTGAATCTTAATGTTTCTATGACTTGTGATATTGTTCTAGTTTAGTTGTTCTAAGCATATGAATTAAGCACATACAATTTCACACACAATATCTAAGTCTAAGATCTTTCTTTCATAGCACAAGAAAGATCTTTACAAAGTTGATAAGACAAGTCGAACACATGCAAACTTATCTTATGTGTGTCAGTAACTAAGATACAACATGTATCTGAATATACAACTTGTTACTGAACACTTTGTCTAAAGATATTATCTACCGTGTATTGTTGACTTTTATACACATAATATCTTTGTATACTTATCTACTCAGCAGTAGAAAGTTCTTCACCAGCAGCAGAATCATTCAGCAGTAGAATGTTTAACGCTTGCAGCGGAATCAAATGCTCTAGCAGTAGAATGATACTTAAAAGTATTTCTTGAGCAGAACCTGAAATTAATCTTCTTGAATATTTAATTCCCAACAATCCTCCCCTAAACATGTGAATCCTTTTCAACATGTTTCTTCTGAATTAAATCATGATTGTGAGGATCTTGCAAATATTTCATAGTCTGATTCTTGATCTGAGCTTTTCTTTGTTCTTCAAGATTAACTATCTTTCTGTCTAACTCATCTGCTTTTTGTGAATCCTTTTCAGCAATAACATCATCTTTCTTTGAATTGAAAACAAACAATACCTTGACTAAAAGATGGTGCAATTTCCTTGGATGGAGGAATTATAAGAGGTAATGGTGCTGTGTATCTTGGATGCTAATCTACTCTTAGCATAACCTAGATAGAACTTTCTCCATTTGAATGCTTCATCCCTTCTGAATATATATAATACTCTAGAATCTTTATTTGAACTTTCTTCATTTGAAGAGCTTGTTCCTTGTATCCATCAGCAGAAATAGCTTATTCCCAGCATCCATCAACTGAATGCTCATTCTTTTTATTTTCAGAATAATAAGACATTTTAGCTTCTCAAAAAGCTAACTTCATCATCTTGTATGCTCTTGTCTTTTCTGATTGAACTTGATCTGCTATGGATCATTTTCCTCCCCTGAATTCTAAGCATACTTCATTCTATTATTGGTTAATCTTCCTCCCCTGATTATATTATCTATCCTGAGCTTGGACGATTTCTCACCATGTACCAAAATATTTTCTCCCTTGTGAGTGTTTTCCTCCCCTGTTTGGAAGATCTTTCACCATCATTTCAGCATTATCTGGTCTACCAATCCTCCCCTGAGAACATGTTTTCAGACAATAGTGTACATGTTGGCCATCAATTCCTTAAGAGTTTAAGTTTCTGCCCTCATCACTTCTAGGTGTGTTAACTCCTATGAGAGGTGATTCATTGGACATTTGACTCATGGTCCATCATTTGATTTTTTTTTTTTTTTTTTTTTTTTTTTTTTTTTTTTTTTTTTTTTTTTTTTTTTTTTTTTGTGAGTCTCTTTGAAAAATCCTTTTTAAGAAACTTTTGCCAGAACAATATGAACTTGATTTTATGATAAGAAAAATCATACTGTTTACAACCATTTTGAAGGGATTAAGTGTGGAACAGACACTTAATCAACATTTCGGTTTAAAGTAACCTCTGGTTGTGTGAGAACCAATGTTTTCAGTTATAAATAACTGCCTGTGTGCAGATAAACTCATTCAAAGAGTTTTCCTGACAGGGTTTCCAGCTCATAGCAATTGTTACCTCTAACACAAGTGTTAGATTCACTTTAGCTAGCTGTTCTTTCTATCAGATGTCCTTAGACTTGCTCATTATACTTTGAAAGTATAAAATGATAGAAAGTGAGTTGAATCAGTTACTGTCTAATCAACTGAGCCATCGAGTCAATGTGAAATATGATAACTAGGTTTCAAGAAAGATGTTTTAAAGAATTAATTAACTTAGGTGTAGACCTCTGTTAAGAATTCCCAAACTCAGTCCATCATAAACCTATTATGTAAGCAACTGGAATCATTCTGCTGCTTCCATTTCACTTCAGAATTCCCATTTTGCTCAATGTTCATACTTGAAATAGTTAGTCTAAAACCAAGAAACAAAAATGCAAAGCATATGTCTTATAACAGTATCATAATATGACTAACAATATGAACTTGACAAACAAAAATTTGTACCAGCAGCACAAACTTTTTAACTAACAGTAGTATCTTTTAAAGCCAGCAGCACAAACAAAAATTTATTTACAAAAACACAAAGTTTAAAATCATTGAGGATTAAGCATCCCAATACTTGCTACCAAGTACTGAAACCTTCCAACATCAAAAGCTTTTGTAAGAAGATCTGAAAAGTTGTGATCAGAATCAATTTTAAGAACTTGAATCAACTTTTTCTCATTACAGTCTCTAATAAAATGATGTCTTATTTCAATGTGTTTTGTTTTAGAATGTTGCACTGGATTTTTAATAATACAAATCGTACTACTATTATCAATATGAATGACAGTGTTTAAGAAATTGTACCCATAGTCAAGAAGTTGGTTTTGAAGCCATAGAACTTGACCACAGCAACTTGCAACAACTACATATTCAGCTTTAGTTGTTGAAGTAGCCACAATTGTTTGCTTCTTACACTGCCATGAGATAAGTCTACACCCAAGGAATTGACATCCTTCAGTTGTTAACTTTCTGTCCAAGCTAGCACCAGCATAATCACTATCTGAGAATGCTACCAAGTCAAAAGGTGACTCCCTAGAATACCATAGACCCAACCTAGGTTGACCCTTGAGATATCTAAAAATTCTCTTGACTGCTGTTAAATGAGAAACCTTTGGAGTTACTTGAAATCTTGCACAAGCACAAACAGAGAACATGATGTCAGGTCTTGATGATGTAAGATACATCAAAGAACCTATCATAGATCTGTAAGTGTGTACATCTACATTATCTCCATCTAAATATTTTAGAAGAGGCTTCTCAGAGTCCATTGGTGTGCTTGCTACCTTTGAATCAGTAAAGTGAAATTTTCTAAGTATCTCTGAAACATATTTATCTTGAGTAATAAATATGCCTTCACAAGATTGTTTAACTAGCAGACCCAAAAAGAATGTAAGTTCTCCCATAGAACTCATCTGAAACTTATCATGCATAAGTTTCTCAAACTCCAAACACATCTCCTTCCTTGTAGACCCAAAGATAATGTCATCCACATACACCTGCACTAACAGAAGATCCTTCTTGTGCTGTTTGATGAATAATGTCTGATCAATCTTCCCTCTTTGAAATCCATTGATTGGCTCTAAACAGTCAACTAATATTGACCAAGATAATAGTCAACAATAGTCAAACCAATTGAGCACGATCACCCTGGAGTATAGTGTTTTCCCGGGTCGTTATATCCCAGCGAAGCGTGAAATTGTGTTTAAAGACGAATTGTGATCAAGTGTTATTGAAATGGAAAAGGGTTTTTGAATTATTGGACTACGGAAATAAAATAGAATAGCTTTAAACAAGCTACAGGAAACCAAATTACTTAAAAACGTTTAGAAATCTAGAAACGTACGTTTAAATTTAAATAAACGTAAATGTACAAAATAAAAAGTGAGATTTGATAAATAAAAGGCCTACGGATATGAAAATTATATTTTTACAATCATAATAATAAAAGAAAATTATTGGAAAAAGAAAATTATTTATTTGACTTATTAATTAATTATTATTAATTAAAAACTATTTTTAACTATTAAATAATTACCTAAAAAGTAAGAAAATAAGAAATAAACCTAGAAAAATGAAATTATGACTTAGATAAATCTAAAATATTATAAAACTTATTTTAAAACTGAAAATATATTTATTACACTTTTTATCTAATTATTATTAATTAATTACTATTTAATTATTATTTAAACTATTTTGATTTTTTATAAATACTAAATAAACAAAGAAAAATCTGAAACTTTTTCTATAAATATTAAATAAGTACAGGAAGCTAAGAAAAATATAAAAATGAAAAGTGCTTAATGAAAAAGCAGAAAAATAAGCCAAATGGCTTAAATAGAAGCTATCACTTTTTTTATGTTTTGATTTTCTTGGTTTTTCTTTTACAAAACTATTTAACTACTGAAATTATGAAACTTTAATAAAGACAAAAAATTTTAGAACTTAAAAATAAGCAGATTGGAGCTTATTGAGCTTAACAGTTGAGCTAAAAGCTTTTGAAGACTAGGATTCTTCAAATTAAGCTAAAAGCTGGAAAATAAGCTATAAGCTAAAGGGAAAAGCTAAAAGGGACTAAGGTACATATGAATAAGCCTAGGGATTCAAGAAAAGCTATGGGAATAAGCTGGAGAGCTCAAAATAAGCTAAAAAGTATGCTGATTTTCTGTGGTGCAGGGCAAAAACAGCCCACTTTGAGCTGTTGAAAAGCATTGATAAAAAAATCCTAAAAATAAACTAAAAATATGGCGAAGTACACAAGCTAGGGAACTATATGCGTGCCAAATTTAGCTTCTGACTCCTTAAGATGAAGAAATGAAAAATAAACAAAAACTGACTGAAAATGCAAAAATACGAAAAAATGACAAAAAGTGCAGAAAAAGTGCAGACCTTGTGCAAACCAAATGAAACTTACTTAGGCTGTTTTGAATACTTTAATATGACCTTAAGGACCTCAGAATTGAAAAGAACAAGGGCCAAATACGCTTGTGCTTATAATTGGCTTATTTGGACTACTTGAGGGCTGAAATTAAAACATGCTATGCATAACTACTATACTGATCTAATTTGCTAATTTGGGCTTGGGAACACCTTATTTGGTCTATAATAAGCTGGTACAAAGTTGGGTAAATTGCAAATGTACAGTAGTTGCTTGTTTGACCCTTTGACTGCTTATAAACCAAACACCCCTGATTAAAACTGATAAGACTAAAATACACTACAAGTTGACAGAATTAAGATAAAAGATCACTAATCTATGATTACCTAAATGTTTTAACAACTAAAAAGCAAGAACCAAAAAGCAATAAGCACTAATGCTAGCCGAACACAATTATGCAGGAATAAGCTAAAAATTGAAAATGGAACTCACAACTGATCGGCTGATTATGGAACAAAGGAACAAGGAACAACCCACAACCAAACTTATCCAATAAGCTAGAAAATACCCAAATAAGCTTGTCACATCAGCTTATTCTTCGAATTGAGCTTATTGACCAAGAATGTTGACTTTCGTTGACTTTTCTTCAAACTTGGAATTAGAACCCAGGAAACTTAATTACTTCTTGAATGAGTACCAATAAGCTTAACAGAGCTTATCTGAACACCTTTTACAGCTTATAAAATCAAAAACAAACAAGAACAAATTTGGCGGGAAATTCAGTTTTAAGTGGAAACATGGAATTACTTCAATTGATCACTTCAAACATAACTTAAATTACTTGCAGATTGTAAATTTAACAAAACCCAGAACAAAATTACATTAAAACTAACTATTCGACATTAATTAAAAAACTACACTACTAATGGTCTAAAAACTGGGACAACTCTATCTTCTGGTCTTCATTTCTTTTAATAGCAATCCAAAAGCTTCTTCTCAGCCCTCTGATCAAATCCCAGCTATCCATTGTCTTCAATTAATCCCAATCGTCCAATTCCACTTTTGTGCCAAAATATCAATATCAGGTTTGTAGCAATTAAGGAATCTTGGATGTTTGTGGAGGTGGAGGGGACAATTGGTGAAATAGGTAGTGAGGTGGAAAGGATAGTAGCAGCTGGATTGGTGAGGTGGAAGAAGAAGGCGGTTTATTTGGCTGGTTTGACTTTTGGGTTACTGTACAACTTTGACCTTCTTTATTTAACTTCTGCCTTTGACTTTTCTGGTCAAACTTGGGTTAAATTTGGATTTTGGGAATGGAAATGGGTTAAGGGTTAAAGAAAAATGGATTTTGGAAATGTTTAAACTTCAGGGACCAAAATTGCCATTTTCTGAAACTTCAGGGACCTTTTATGTCATTTTTAAAACTTGAAGGACCTGTTTTGCCATTTCTTTAAAACTTTCATCCAAGGACCAATATTGTAAAAGTTAAATAATTTAGGGACCTTGAATGATAATTTTCCAAATTTTTAACACCAGGGACTATTTCTGCCAATTTCTGAAAGTTCAGGGACTGAAATTGACAATTATGCAAAATATGTTCGTTTTTCAATTGTTTTCAATCATTTTGCACTTGTAACACATAAAAACACAATCAAATGATATTTTCTGCATTTTGAAGCATATTTGCATGTTTTTAAATGTTTTTGTAGTCTAAATGTGACAGAAATGATGAGTATTTAGACACTCATCAATCCCCCACACTAAACTATTGCTAGTCCCTAGCAATCTTTTATGAAAATTTAATGGATTTTATCTCTTTACCAAAAGCCATTACTTCTGGAGTAGCCAATGTTTTAGTATGTGATACTTTGGTACAATGATAACCAAATGATTTTGAGCAAATCATCAGCTGTCAACGGGTTTGATTTGTCTTTACCAGAAGCCGTTTGCTTCTGGACTAGCCAACTCTTAGATAAAATACAGTTATTATCTTTGGTGAGCTGATTACCAATTATGGTTTTCCACTGCCTTTACCACAAGCCATAACCTTGTGGGCTAGCCAACTCTTCACTTATAAAGATATGGTGAGTCGAAAACCATACAATTTTTGGCAAATTGCAAGCCATAAACGGATTTGAGATATCTTTACCAAGAGCCGTTTGCTCTCGGATTAGCCAATCCTTATGTGGGTTAGACATGGCGGACTGATAACCATTTATTGCGTTCTAAGTGAGAAAAAATTTTAAAATTTTGGCTAAAAATGGGGGTACTAGATGTTACATTTGATCAAATTCGCTAGAATTCCCCCCCCACACTTAGAACTGAATATTGCCCTCAATATTCAAAGTACCGGTTGTTAAACCAACGCTTAGAACGTGAAAAGGAAATATTAATTGCCATTATTTTATATATACATACACATTTTTTTATTTTTTTTTTGACTGAACTATATACAACAGCAGGGGCAACTCCCCCACACTAGGTGGTAGAACAGAGAAAGAAAACAGAGACACGGGTGAGAACCCATGTTGTGCTAATGTTTTTGTTCACCGAGTCACTCAGCTTGACTCGACCCCGCATTCATTGGTTCTTGGGGAAGCATGTGGAAAAGAAAATCTCCATCGGACTTTCGTTCAAGATGTTTGGATAAACACTGAAGTACTTGAAAGTTCCACTCCGATGAGATATACACAGACCCGGCTCACAAATGATAAATGAAAATGCCGGGGTCAAAGACTTTGTTCTCATTCCCAAACGAGTGAGGGAAAGGACAAGCTACCTTATAAGGACAGAAAGGTAGAAAAACTCGAACGACATATGTGAAGTCAATATAATGGCGATCCTCAGAAGGAATTGGCACATATGTCGGAGAAAGATCGGGATTAAGAGTTGAGGTCACATCATCAAGTTTATGAATAATAGAGTCCTAGACCTCATCGTTTTCTAACTCTTCATCAAAGAGAGGATTTATTTTGATAGAAAAGCACTCATCATCAAATTCAAAAAGAGAATTTGAATGGACTTTGAGACTTTCATTTTGAACTTCCTCATCAGAAAGTGATTCATCATCACTAGAGGAAAAATCATCATTTGATTTGAAAAGTGGATTAGAGAAAATCCCGAAAGAATCATTGAAAAGAGGGTTAGAAAACGTCCCGGAAAAATCATCAGTAGTATCAAAAGGATGATCACTACAAAAAGAACCATCACTTTCACTGTCGGACATATCCTCAGACTTACTTGGGATTGGGACAAGGTTCTCAGCACTAGACTTTATGAATTCGTCCGATTCCTTTTCAGGAATAGTGCTAATAGGCTCATCCCCCATAATAAGAGAGTCCTTGGGGTCCAAAGTTGGAAAAAATGATGGGAGTGCAATAGACTGAGGGAGTTGAGAAATGATATCACTAACAGGAATAGTACTCTCCTCGTCGTCTTCATCTTCGTCATCGAGCATGCATGCCTGCTTAAATAATAAACGATTGTGTGCAGCTCGTTCTATGGCAAGTATCTCTTCCATAGATTCACCATGACGATCATTTTGGGTATGCCTAACAGCCGAATCATTAAGTGTATCCGCAAAATTTTTAAGTTTTTGGAATACATCTTCGAAAGATCCTTCAAGAGGTAGCTGAGGCTGAGTTTGAATCGTTTGATGCTGTGGAGGCTGGTCGTGATAAGAATGATCATAATTGTCACAAGGGCCATGCTCATAGACAAGCGGGGTCCTCGTTTGACAATCGGATTCATAATGTGGACCACCACAGTACTCACAACAATACATTTGTTGTGACTGATTCGGCGAATCATAAGGATATTGGTCATAGACAAACCCGTTTCCCGGATTCACAATGCTACAACCATGGCAATTTCCACCATTAGGAGGTCCCCCACACTGTTCACAACCATAGTTGTAAGATGAAGACATTTGGGGCTGTGGAGAGTAGTCGGAGAAATTTGGCGGTTCATTGAAAGAATTTGGATCATAAGTAATTGAATTCCTTGAACCGCAAAACAAACAACTTCCGTCTCGAATATCATTACCACATTGTTCGCATGTACACCAATGACATGGCAAACCGAAAAGCGGCTCACCACAACCGACACAAGGAATAAAATCCGGAGGTGGGACAAGTGGTGTGCTCTGAGAGCTAGGAATTTCCACCACTTCCGTTATGGCCTCTGGTTCTTGTTCTTGATAAACGTGAAGATTAGGCAAGTCGTTCTTTTTAGTCACCGTTCTAAGCTCAGTACGTTTGCTTGACAAACTTTTAACCGTAAATTGTGAAAGGTTAGAATCGATTCTTGACGGTTTGTCACTAATAGCATGTATCTCGGGCTGTGAAGGGTAGTCGGAAGGACCTTGAGAATCATTTATGGAATTAAGCACTCTTTTGAGGGCTTCTTTACACCAATAACAAGATCCACGATCCTTTGGTGCATGCTCTCCACACAGCTCACACGCACACTTTGAACAACGAAAGCTGTCAATCAACGGGCTTTTACAATTAAAACATTTATACCCGAGAGACGCCATAGAAGAAAGGTATAAGAAGTTTAGAATCAAATGGATAGAGGGTAAAGGGATAAAGAATCAAAAAGGGCGAGAGGGAAAAGATGAATATTTTGGTTTTTTTTTTTTTTTTTTTTTTTTTTTTTTTTTTTTTTTTTTTTTGTTTTTTCCAATCAAAACAAGATCAAAGCAAAACACAAGTAACTTAAACCTTAAATTAACCAGCGTACGGTAGCTCTCCGACTGAAAAACGCACAGAGTGGCGGAGAAGCAAAGGTGGGCAATTAATGCTCCTTAAAAACCCGCTTCTTTCAGTTCGACAATTTAATGTCAAACTATCCTTAAACCTCCGTTATAGTTTGTTTATCAATCAAAGGTGAGCCGAATTCGCAAGCGACACAAAGGCAAGTTTTAATCTTTGGTTTGGGAACTTATTATGGTCGTACCCCCAGTTAGGTAGTACTCTGTCTTGGTTCTCGATGGTAAATTTTATTGTTGTTATTATTAAACAAAGAAAACGGAAATTCTTATTATATTTTTATCTTTTATATATATATAGAAACAAAAGAAAATATTTTTGTGTTTTATATGTTTATGGAAGATTGAAATACGATATTTTTGGTACTCGATCCGTTAAACGAATTAACTTCACGAGTGTTTTGCTTTATATATGGTGAATATACAAGAGATAGAAGATATACACAGATTGGGTTTCAAAAACACGATACTGCAAAACGTTTAAAACACGCAACACACCTCCCCGGCAGCGGCGCCAAAATTTGATTGGCTCTAAACAGTCAACTAATATTGACCAAGATAATAGTCAACAATAGTCAAACCAATTGAGCACGATCACCCTGGAGTATAGTGTTTTCCCGGGTCGTTATATCCCAGCGAAGCGTGAAATTGTGTTTAAAGACGAATTGTGATCAAGTGTTATTGAAATGGAAAAGGGTTTTTGAATTATTGGACTACGGAAATAAAAGAGAATAGCTTTAAACAAGCTACAGGAAACCAAATTACTTAAAAACGTTTAGAAATCTAGAAACGTACGTTTAAATTTAAATAAACGTAAATGTACAAAATAAAAAGTGAGATTTGATAAATAAAAGGCCTACGGATATGAAAATTATATTTTTACAATCCTAATAATAAAAGAAAATTATTGGAAAAAGAAAATTATTTATTTGACTTATTAATTAATTATTATTAATTAAAAACTATTTTTAACTATTAAATAATTACCTAAAAAGTAAGAAAATAAGAAATAAACCTAGAAAAATGAAATTATGACTTAGATAAATCTAAAATATTATAAAACTTATTTTAAAACTGAAAATATATTTATTACACTTTTTATCTAATTATTATTAATTAATTACTATTTAATTATTATTTAAACTATTTTGATTTTTTATAAATACTAAATAAACAAAGAAAAATCTGAAACTTTTTCTATAAATATTAAATAAGTACAGGAAGCTAAGAAAAATATAAAAATGAAAAGTGCTTAATGAAAAAGCAGAAAAATAAGCCAAATGGCTTAAATAGAAGCTATCACTTTTTTTATGTTTTGATTTTCTTGGTTTTTCTTTTACAAAACTATTTAACTACTGAAATTATGAAACTTTAATAAAGACAAAAAATTTTAGAACTTAAAAATAAGCAGATTGGAGCTTATTGAGCTTAACAGTTGAGCTAAAAGCTTTTGAAGACTAGGATTCTTCAAATTAAGCTAAAAGCTGGAAAATAAGCTATAAGCTAAAGGGAAAAGCTAAAAGGGACTAAGGTACATATGAATAAGCCTAGGGATTCAAGAAAATCTATGGGAATAAGCTGGAGAGCTCAAAATAAGCTAAAAAGTATGCTGATTTTCTGTGGTGCAGGGCAAAAACAGCCCACTTTGAGCTGTTGAAAAGCATTGATAAAAAAATCCTAAAAATAAACTAAAAATATGGCGAAGTACACAAGCTAGGGAACTATATGCGTGCCAAATTTAGCTTCTAACTCCTTAAGATGAAGAAATGAAAAATAAACAAAAACTGACTGAAAATGCAAAAATACGAAAAAATGACAAAAAGTGCAGAAAAAGTGCAGACCTTGTGCAAACCAAATGAAACTTACTTAGGCTGTTTTGACTACTTTAATATGACCTTAAGGACCTCAGAATTGAAAAGAACAAGGGCCAAATACGCTTGTGCTTATAATTGGCTTATTTGGACTACTTGAGGGCTGAAATTAAAACATGCTATGCATAACTACTATACTGATCTAATTTGCTAATTTGGGCTTGGGAACACCTTATTTGGTCTATAATAAGCTGGTACAAAGTTGGGTAAATTGCAAATGTACAGTAGTTGCTTGTTTGACCCTTTGACTGCTTATAAACCAAACACCCCTGATTAAAACTGATAAGACTAAAATACACTACAAGTTGACAGAATTAAGATAAAAGATCACTAATCTATGATTACCTAAATGTTTTAACAACTAAAAAGCAAGAACCAAAAAGCAATAAGCACTAATGCTAGCCGAACACAATTATGCAGGAATAAGCTAAAAATTGAAAATGGAACTCACAACTGATCGGCTGATTATGGAACAAAGGAACAAGGAACAACCTACAACCAAACTTATCCAATAAGCTAGAAAATACCCAAATAAGCTTGTCACATCAGCTTATTCTTCGAATTGAGCTTATTGACCAAGAATGTTGACTTTCGTTGACTTTTCTTCAAACTTGGAATTAGAACCCAGGAAACTTAATTACTTCTTGAATGAGTACCAATAAGCTTAACAGAGCTTATCTGAACACCTTTTACAGCTTATAAAATCAAAAACAAACAAGAACAAATTTGGCGGGAAATTCAGTTTTAACTGGAAACATGGAATTACTTCAATTGATCACTTCAAACATAACTTAAATTACTTGCAGATTGTAAATTTAACAAAACCCAGAACAAAATTACATTAAAACTAACTATTCGACATTAATTAAAAAACTACACTACTAATGGTCTAAAAACTGGGACAACTCTATCTTCTGGTCTTCATTTCTTTTAATAGCAATCCAAAAGCTTCTTCTCAGCCCTCTGATCAAATCCCAGCTATCCATTGTCTTCAATTAATCCCAATCGTCCAATTCCACTTTTGTGCCAAAATATCAATATCAGGTTTGTAGCAATTAAGGAATCTTGGATGTTTGTGGAGGTGGAGGGGACAATTGGTGAAATAGGTAGTGAGGTGGAAAGGATAGTAGCAGCTGGATTGGTGAGGTGGAAGAAGAAGGCGGTTTATTTGGCTGGTTTGACTTTTGGGTTACTGTACAACTTTGACCTTCTTTATTTAACTTCTGCCTTTGACTTTTCTGGTCAAACTTGGGTTAAATTTGGATTTTGGGAATGGAAATGGGTTAAGGGTTAAAGAAAAATGGATTTTGGAAATGTTTAAACTTCAGGGACCAAAATTGCCATTTTCTGAAACTTCAGGGACCTTTTATGTCATTTTTAAAACTTGAAGGACCTGTTTTGCCATTTCTTTAAAACTTTCATCCAAGGACCAATATTGTAAAAGTTAAATAATTTAGGGACCTTGAATGATAATTTTCCAAATTTTTAACACCAGGGACTATTTCTGCCAATTTCTGAAAGTTCAGGGACTGAAATTGACAATTATGCAAAATATGTTTGTTTTTCAATTGTTTTCAATCATTTTGCACTTGTAACACATAAAAACACAATCAAATGATATTTTCTGCATTTTGAAGCATATTTGCATGTTTTTAAATGTTTTTGTAGTCTAAATGTGACAGAAATGATGAGTATTTAGACACTCATCAATCTTGCCTATTTGAAATCCATTCTCTATTAAGTAGGAAGCTAGTGTTTCATACCAAGCTCTTGGTGCCTGATGAAGGCCATATAGAGCTTTAACTACTCTGTACACTTTGTCTGGATGTTCTGGATCAATGAAACCAGGAGGTTGTGAAACATATACCTCCTCATCAATAGTTCCATATAAAAATGCACTCTTGACATCCATTTGATATACTGTGAAGCCCATAAAAGAAGCATAAGCTAAAAATAACCTAATTGCTTCAATCCTTGCTACTGGAGCAAAAACCTCTTCATAGTCTATCCCTTCTTGTTGTGTGTACCCTTGGGCTACTAATCTAGCCTTATTTCTAATCACTATGCCCCTATCATCCCTTTTATTCTTGAAAACCCATCTAGTGCCAATTACCTTTTCATCCTTAGGTAAATCAACTAGCACCCATACCTTCTGAATCTTGAACTGAAGAAGCTCTTCTTGCATAGCCTCTACCCAGCTTGAATCATCTAAGGCTTTTAGAATGTTCTTTGGTTCATCTTGTGAGAGAAAACATACAAACAAGCAAGAGTTTGAAAACTCATGCTGTTTTGAAGCATAAAGGGCATCAAGAAGCCCTTGTTGGTCTGAAGACATCAGTTGTTGCCTTGTCTTCACACCTGATTGTACATCTCCTATCACATTATCCAAGGAGTAGACTTTGTGAATCCTTGTGTGTGGTGTAAGAGGAACTTGATAGTTTGGTGGGAGATTACTGAAATCCACCTCATTGTCTGAGAATTCTGCTTCATTTGTTTCTGAAGTGCCAGCAGTAGAATAATTTGGCCTAGCAGCAGAAAAATTTAGCCTAGCAGTAGAATGCTCTGTCTCAGAAGCACTATCAACAACAGAAACCTTTTCTTGCTCTTTTGTTCCATCTTCCTTGTGATCATCTTCAACATCTTCTTTAGCTTTACCAGAAGAAGATTCATCATTTGTTGAAGTTGATGCCACACTTGTACTGGTCCATATTGGCATCCAAACATGATCTTGATCTGTCTCCTTGTTTAACCCTGCCTCATTTGTTGTTTCATCAGACTTTGAACCTGAAAATTCATTAGATTCAACAACAACAGGCACATAATTCATAGAATGGGTTAGTAATTCAAGATCAAACAGCCATTTGGGACATTCACCTGCTACATTGGATTTATTCTCTAAAAATTCCACATGCAGGTTTTCTTCTACTCTTCTAGTTCTTGAGTTGTATACTCTAAAAGCTTTGCTATTAACAAAATATCCAACTAAGAATCATTCATCTGCTTTACCATCAAACTTTCCAAGATGTTCTAAGGTATTTAGAATTGTCACATGACATTCAAAAGGTCTAAGAAATCCTATTGCAGGAGTTCTACCTCTAAAAAGCTCATATGATGTCTTATTATGAGATTTGACAACCAAAACTCTGTTTTGAACATAGCAAGCAGTGTTGACTGCTTCTGCCCAAAAAGTGATAGGCAACTTAGAGTCGGCTAACATGGTTCTAGCAGCTTCTATGAGTGTTCTATTTGTCCTCTCAGCAACACCATTCTGTTGTGGAGTTCTAGCAACACTAAATTCTCTCCTAATACCTTTTTCTTTGCAGAAATCATCCATAACTCTATTTTTGATTTCTGTCCCATTATCACATCTAATGATTTTTACTCTTTTGCTTACTAGGTTTTCTATCTCTGTAATGAATATTTTAAGAATGCTAGAAGTCTCATCCTTAGAACCTAAAAAGAAAACCCATGTAAATCTACTATAGTCATCAGTAATAACTAGACAATAACTTTTATGCTTTAGGCTCCTAACAAAAGTAGGTCCAAATAAATCCATATGAAGCATAAACAATGATTGATCAATAGAGTTAAAAAATTTGGGCTTACAAGAGGCTTTGTGTTGTTTGCCTTTAAGACAAGCAATGCATGTTTGGTCATTTTCAAATCGTTTTTGAGGTAAACCTCTTACCAAACCATTCTTAACAATATTATTTATGGTTTTGAAGTTAATGTGACCAAGCCTCCTATGCCATTTCATTGATTCATCCAATGTGGCCTTTGCTACAAGACAAGTTAAAGCCTTTTTAGGAACATTGTTCTTCATATCAACACTGTACATATTGCCCTTTCTAGGAATTTTAAGAAGTACTTGACTTTCATCAGGCATCTTAAAATCAGAAGAAAGCACAAGACATTCAGTGTCACAGAAAAGAACTATTTTCTTTTTATCACACATTTGTGAGACACTAAAAAGATTATACTTAAGCTCTTGTACATAGTACACATCTTCAAAATCTAAATTTCCAGTTTTAATTGTACCTTTACCGAAAATTTTGCCACCAATACCTCCTCCAAAGGTAACATAGCCACCATCTAATGTTTGAAAATCTGAAAGATAGGGCTTGTTGCCTGTCATGTGCCTTGAACATCCACTATCTGAGTATCCTTGATCCTCTTGTTTATTAGTTGAATGTTCCTGCATAGTAATAAGGAGTATTAGTTTCCTTTGGGGACCCAAGCCATTACTGACTTGGATCTGCCTCGTGCATCAATGTAATTTAATTTCTTAAGAATGGTTGATGCACCATTGGGTTTAGTTGGATTCCAAATCCAACATGCTGAGGCCTTAACAGCATTTGCCCTGTTTCCCTTAGCAGCAGAATGAACTGATTGCTTAGCAGCAGAAACTGCTAGCTTTTCAGTTTTACCCTTTGGTTTCCAAACTTGTTTTTGGACCACTGCTTTTGTTTGAATGGGCCTTTGAACAGTTTTTGATGCATTTTTGTAAAATGATTTTGCATATTTAACTGTTGGTCTTGGGTTAACAGTCATCAATGGTCTAGCAGCAGAAACTGCTTTTGAAACTGCTCTGGGTTTTATCCTATTAAAATTAGAACTAGAGTGAAAGTGAGTTTGAGGAGTTTGCCTTTTGAAATTCACCCTATTGTTTTCATACCCAGATACCCATTTGTTACAGAAAGCTGCAAGATGATCAAAACTACCACATGTGTAACAAGCTTTATTATAAAAGAAAAAGTCATCACCTAATTGGTTAGACTTTAGGCCATTCCAATTTCTTTGGTTACCTCTGGGATTGCTAGTGGATCTATATTGTTCACAATAATTAACTGGTTGCCTAACATGTTTAATGTTTGTTCTATGCTTAACAGTATCCTTTTTGATCACTTTAGGAACCCTTGTTCCTGCTTTCTTAACTACTTCAGGTTTAGACATAACCTGTTCATCATCACTATCAGTTGTACATTCCTCAACAACTATAGCATCTGCTTTCCTATCAGAGGACACCTTGTCCTCAGAAAGTGAAGTTTTAGATAAACTCTCACTTACTTTCTCTACCTTAGGACTCTCAGTAGACTTAGAACCATATTCCATTATTGGTTCTTGAAACTCAGCAAATCCTGTGTGTGCTAGGTCAATACCTGGAGGTGAAGGAACACCTCTGTATGGTGGAGGAACAAATTTGTATCCTAAACCAGACTTAGCTTTATTGATTACTTGAGCTTCCCAAATTTTATTAACTCCATCTGAGGCATGAGCTAAAGCATCTACTGTTATCTTAACATTTTCACTTTTATTTTTGTGATCTGCTAAGGATTTATTCAGTTTAGTAATACACTCATCTTTGAATTCTTTGTTTCTTTTTAGTGCATTCATGTCATCAGTAAACCTAGATTCATTTCCTTGAAAATGCAAGATTTGTTTTTCAAGAACAGCTAGACCTCTTTTATGATTAGCTAAATTAGCTA
This sequence comes from Artemisia tridentata subsp. tridentata, assembly GCA_021014915.2. NCBI lineage: Eukaryota > Viridiplantae > Streptophyta > Magnoliopsida > Asterales > Asteraceae > Artemisia > Artemisia tridentata. Next base: position 20,949,797 of record CP139504.1, read on the forward strand.
ATGCATCATATAACTGTTCTAGTTGATCATCAAATCTCTTTTTAAGATCTTCATAAGCTTTAAGAGCAGAGCATGATTCAGTACATTTAATTATGGAATTTACCTCTGAATCAGAAAAGGCCATTAGTGCAGTCTCAGTGGCCACCATTGCAGCTTCTTTTGGTGCTTCCTCCTCATCAGCCATGAAGCTCCAATCATAGTTAACACCATCTATGGCTAGCATAGCTGATGAACTCAAATAAGTACATTTTATTACTATCATTTATCCTATTAATTTGACTTGTTTTACTATATTATGTATGAGGATTGATACTTAATCGTTTACTTTTGTAATTCTCAGGTAAAAACAAGCATTTGGTGAAACTTAGCGATTATGGACTAAAAACGGAGTAAAATGATCAAGATTGGAATTGGTTGTTGGAATGAAGAGAATGAAGACCACTGCCTGACTTTGAAGAATGCGCCGCATGGATTTATCCCATGCGCCGCATATGAAACTTTGGTCAACGAAGAATAACCAACTTGTTCTGCTCCAGATGCGCCGCATCTCACTCATTACATGCACCGCATCACTATCAATATTTCACCAGATACGATCCAAGATACAAGAGGACATGCGCCGCATCCAAAGATGAAGATACACCTGATGCGTGGTTTTGTAACCTTACAACAGGTTTTACCTCTCGAGGGATCTCAAGAGGCTTACAACCCCACCAGGCAGTGTACCTGACCGATGTAGTATAGTGTAGTGGTAAGTACGGGGGATTGATCGTTCTCCACAGGGAATAGTGTTCGTTAGGTATGAAAGGCTACTCTAATTAGGTCTAAGGATTGAGGAAGATTCTTTTTATGTTTTTATAATTTTTATGAAAGCAAGTAAAATCTCGGTTTTGAAGGAGTGGGCGGAATTAGTTGCTAGTCAACTAACCCAAATTACTACAAATGCAAATAAAATAAAATAACAAAAATGAAAAGTGGTGAGAAACTTATGTGTAGAGAAATGTGTTTACTTAGATTTCCTTACTCCCTAACTATCTTTTACCGGTTAATTAGTGTGTATTAGTTGCGTGGATGACGGGTGTATTCCTTAATACCATTCGTGGGGTGGCGTACTTACTTCCCCAAACTCTACAAGCTCCTACTTCACTCCTATGTCGAGCCGGCTAGGAAGCTCCTAACATGGATCACTAGAATTCGCTTGTGCATTAAATACAACCATAAAAACCTTTAGTACGCGTTTGGTTCATGTTTCTTAAGACGTTCAAGCAAGTTACCGAATAGGAAGTTAGCCAGTTTTCTTAAGCCTAACATAGATAAACAATCATCCAATACAACTAACAACACACTAACAACCAATAGTCAATAGCTAGGTTTCATTAGATCTAAGCAAACACAAGATAAAATTAGCCTAACATGTTAAACAAAAGACAAGCATAAGATAGAATCAAACAACACATAGACATATTGAATGATTAATTGATAACTTATCTTTCAATGAAACATGGAAGATCTCAAGGCTAAAAGCCCTGAAAAAGTAGCTAAAATCGTCTTAGGGTTTTATCCCAAAATTCCACACACTAAGCTCTCCCTTCATGACAAAAAATTAGAAAACTATATATAGACTTTTGCATCTGACGGCGTCACCTTATGGATTGTGACGCCGTCACCTCGCCGCTTTTAGGGTTCTCGGATGACCATCTTGACGCCGTCCCTCTTTAATTCTCCAAAATCCGTTCTGGCCTATCAAGGCTTGACGCCCTCACCTCTTGAACGTGACGCCGTCCCCTTATGAATTAAGCCGTGACGCCCTTGATTTAGTTAAAGCGTGACGCCGTCAGAATTCACATGCTAACTCACTGGCCCGTCATGAGTAAATTTCACATCCCACTTTTCTTGCCAAGGCATGACGCCGTCCAGAGTTAAGTCTGACGCCGTCAAGAGTAACTTTTAGCCGATTCTTGAGACTTTGCCGTTTTCTTCACTTTGATGCTCCAAAAACGTCCAAAATGCCTCCTTTTCCAGATTTCTCCTCAAAAGTACCTAAAATGACAAAAGAAACGATTTAGGGCGATATTTGATCAAATAAATACGATTTCGGGCTTAAATGACCCCTTAAAAGCGGTACACTTTTCGCTTCATCAAATACCCTTACACTTGAGATTTGCTTGTCCTCAAGCAAATGCGCTTTTATTCTAATCAAAATACAAGTTAGGGGTCATTTAATACTAACATAAAAGTAATTACAACAAATAATCGTTCCACTTCAATCATAATAAGCACGGAGATTACATACTAGCACCTCACAAGTAGTGTTTAGATACTCACATCTCTCAAGTGTCATCAAAATAAATCTCATAAATGAAAACGGAAAATATCTCTCACTACCTGTCATAGCAAATAGATTACCATAGGCTTGGGAAAGGATCGAAAACCTCCTCCACTAGGCGTAAGCACCAAAGATAAACTATCAAAGAGGGCTTTTAAATGGGTTGTAATGTTAGGTGTAGGGAAAAAGGAAAACACGGTTTGGTTGGATAAAGGATATTTTACTGGTGGCGAGTTAAAAATCTTGGTCAATTACATGTACTATACAATGTTGCTAAGCCAAGACTAGACTCGATCTTAAGCTAGAAACGAAATAACAAAATAACAAAAACATAAAACAAACATAAAAAAAAACGGGATGGTAGTCCGTATGTTTTTTTCTATTTTTCATTTTCTCATTTTTTTTTTGTATTTTTCTTGATTTTTCGATTTTTTTTTTTTTTTTTTTTTTTTTTTTTTTTTTTTTTTTTTTTTTTTTTTTTTGCATACACTTTTGCCCTACCATCCAAAATAATACATCATAGGGGCGTTGCATTCCCCTTACACTTGAACTTTTACATAACTTTACAATTAACTAATCTAATGACTCGAATTAAGATAACTGAAAAACTTGGAGTACTTTTAAAATATTTAGCACATATGGGGGTAATAAATGATGTTCTTCCCCATTACTCCATTACACTAGTACTTTACCCATGAGTCCCAATCATCCCAAAACAATATGTACAAGGATATGACTCGACTTAGCAACCATGTAATCAACTAGATAATTAACTTGGGTTTAAACAAATGTTGTCACAATAATGCACTAAAAATGAGTGCATACAAGGTAGGCTAAGGCGATTTGGGTGTACATTTAAGTGGGGTGTAACAAATTCTTCCTTTAAGTAAAATGCTTAAAGGTCGAAACGAAAAGATAGGCTCTGAGGGGTGTACTAGGGGTATCGTGTACTAAAAATGAGTACAACGCAAAGGGTGTGGGAGAATTACTTGACCAATGTAGCCAAAGTAATTATAACAAAAACACAGGTGTAAAACAATGGGTTAATCCTAATGCCTCTTATCATGTAGTAAATCTAACTACACGAATGTAGTCTCACTTGTGGCCTTGGAATGGTCCTAACGCAAGTTCTAGAATCTAAGTGCTACCGGTACACACATCATAGCATAAATGCTTTTCCTACCAATTCTAGGGGCGAACCTCACATATTTGGGGGTGGAAAATTTTTTAGTGGTACGGTTTTTGTGCTAGTCATATAACTCCTATCCGTGAGACGCTCATTAAGATCAAAGTTTCACTCCTATATGTTGTAAAAAATTTTAAATTTGGCACTAAAATTACCTTAACAAGTATTTCTCTCAGTTTTATACACATCTACTATTAAACAAACAAAAATCAAGCGTAATAGCATTCTCTAAAATCGTACTTTTACTCTCCCCTTACACTTAAGATGAACATTGTCCCCAATGTTCAAAATAAAAAGATGTAAAAGAAAAAAGTAAAAGAATGAAATCAAATACTCCCCTGATTCGCTCGTTGGATAGTGAAATTACACGGTTAAATCTTCTTCCAAAGAGAATGTTGAAGCTCCATGACTAATGCATCGCCATAAGCTTGATTCCATAAACATCTCCTTGTCCAAAATAACCTGTTAAACCTGAGAAAGCAAACACGAAAACCTGCATAACATCGGCGGGATAAAATCTATATATAAGGATATAATGCTTGTGGAATGATAATTTTGCAGATTCCTGGAGATTATAAGTTGGAGATTTTAATAAAAACTTTTTATGAAAACAAAACCTTCAAAAATTTCTGGAAATTAAATCTGACGCCGTCAGGTTATAACCCCTGACGCCGTCAGAAATGACCTGACAAAAATTTTCATTTTAAGTTTCCGGAAAATTTCTGGAAAAACCTTTACCTTACTTCCTGGAAATCCTGCAAAACATCACTATGACTCGATACAAGCATTTGACTTAAACAATTACGAATATGTATGCTAATTTATTATTATTATGATTCATGTTAATTTGTGTTCTAATAAACCGATTTAGATTTCCCTTACACTTATCTTTTGCAAAATACCTCTATATGTAGTTAAGACGAAGTTAAAAACAAAATAAAGCATTTTCACAATTTTCTTTTTAACATGAATCAATAATGATAAAAATTAAACACACATACGGAAGCAAATAAAATCAAACAAACAAATAAATAAACACACAAAGCAAATAAAACAAATAAAGCTTGGGTTGCCTCCCAAGAAGCGCTTTTCTTTATTAACGAGTCTTGTAGCTAGACTCAAAGTCACGTACATTACGTGACTTCTTCATCGAAAGTTATGTCTTCCTCATTGATCATTTCATTACCATTCTCTTGATAATGCTTGACTCGTTGAATATTCACAGTGAATTCTCTATCCTCGTCGTCAATTAATACAACGGCTCCGGTTTTAGAGGAGCTCCTTACGGTAAAAGGTCCATACCATCTAGATTTAAGTTTCCCAGGAAATAGCCTTAAGCGAGAATTATATAATAAGACCTTGTCTCCTTCTGAAAACTCCTTGGGTCTCTTAATCCGTTGGTCATGCCATCTTTTCGCCCTCTCTTTGTATGTGATGGAAGATTCATAAGCCTCTAATCTCAACTCATCAAGCTCTTGGAGCTGTAAGAATCTATTTGTTCCCGCAACTGTATAATCCAAATTACAAGCCTTAAGTGCCCAATATGCTTTGTGTTCCAGTTCTACTGGAAGGTGGCATGCCTTGCCATATACCATACGGAACGGGGTTGTCCCGATTGGTGTCTTATAAGCGGTTCGAAATGCCCACAAAGCCTCGTCGAGCTTAAAAGACCAATCTTTTCTGTTTTGATTAACCGTTTTCTCTAAAATTCTCTTTATGGCTCTATTAGTGTTCTCGACTTGACCGTTTGTTTGAGGATGGTAAGCGGTGGAGAATCGGTGAGAGACTCCATATCTTTTCATGACTTTCTCCATTTGTGAATTGCAAAAATGGGTTCCCCTGTCACTAATAAGAGCCTTCGGAATTCCGAACCTAGCGAACAATTTCTTTAAGAAATGAATGACTACCCTAGCGTCGTTAGTCCTAAGGGCTTGTGCTTCCACCCATTTCGAAACATAATCAATGGCCACCAAGATGTATTCATTCCCTCCAGAAGATGGGAATGGTCCCATGAAATCAATTCCCCAGACATCAAAAACCTCACAAACTTGTATATAATTCTGTGGAGCTTCATCCCTCCTAGAGATATTCCCAGCTCTTTGACATGCGTCACAAGTTTGTATCATTCCCTTCACATCACGAAATATTGTAGGCCAATAGAATCCCGCGTCGAAGACCTTTCGTGCAGTAGTGCTTATTCCGTGATGTCCTCCAGATGGACCTGCGTGACACTCTTTCATGATTCTGACAGCCTCTCTTTCCGAAACACAACGCCTGATTACCTGATCTGGACATCTTCGAAATAAGAAGGGCTCATCCCAAAAGTAGTACTTTAATTGATTAAAGAACCTCCTTTTTTCATGCCTGCTCATATGCTCAGGGATGACTCTACTTGCCAGGTAGTTAGCATAATCCGCATACGAAGGTTCAGAGTCATTTATTAACATGAGCTGCTCTTCAGGAAATGTTTCCCGAATCTCACTCTTGTCAGATTCAGCGAGGCTGGGGTTTTCAAGACGAGAGAGATGATCAGCCGCAAGATTCTCTGCTCCTTTCTTATCACGAATTTCAACATCGAACTCTTGCAATAGTAGGATCCAACGAAGTAACCGTGGTTTAGCATCCTGTTTAGCGAAAAGATATCGAATAGCTGAATGATCCGTAAAAACAACCGTTTTAGAAAGGACAAGATACTGGCGAAATTTATCAAAAGCGAATACCACGGCTAGTAATTCCTTTTCAGTGGTAGTGTAGTTTTCTTGAGCAGGATTCATGGTTTTGCTAGCGTAGTATATTGGCTGAAAGTGTTTGTTAAGCCTTTGGCCTAATACTGCTCCAACAGCATAATCACTAGCATCGCACATGATTTCAAAGGGTAACTCCCAGTTAGGGGTAACCATAATTGGAGCTTGGGTGAGTTCCTGCTTCAATAGATCGAATGCGTCCTTGCACTCTTGAGAGAAGTCGAACGGGGCATCCTTCATGAGTAACTGAGTCATTGGTTTAGCTACCTTTGAGAAATCCTTAATGAATCTCCTATAGAAGCCAGCATGACCCAAAAAACTACGGATTGCCTTGACAGTTGTTGGATAGGGAAGTTTGGATATAGCTTCAATTTTTGCCCGGTCTACTTCGATTCCACTTCCTGAAATTTTGTGCCCCAGCACAATCCCTTCTTTTACCATAAAGTGGCACTTTTCCCAGTTTAGTACCAAGTTGGTCTCCTCACAACGTTTGAGCATTTTCTCAAGGTTAGCAAGACAGCGATCAAAAGAGTTCCCAAAGACTGAAAAATCATCCATAAAGACCTCCATGCTGTCTTCCATTAACTCATGGAAGATTGCCGTCATGCAGCGCTGGAAAGTGGCGGGGGCGTTACATAGTCCAAAGGGCATTCGCTTGTAGGCGAAGGTGCCATATGGGCATGTAAACGTGGTCTTTTCTTGGTCCTCAGGAGCGATAGGGATTTGGAAATACCCTGAGAACCCATCTAGGAAGCAGTAGTACTCATGCCCTGCTAACCTTTCCAACATTTGGTCGATAAATGGGAGAGGGAAATGATCTTTTCGGGTTGCATCATTCAACTTCCTATAATCGATGCACACACGCCATCCAGTTACTGTTCGTTGAGGTACTAACTCATCCTTATCGTTCTTCACCACCGTCATTCCTCCCTTTTTTGGTACAACCTGTACAGGACTTACCCATGGACTGTCCGAAATCGGGTAAATTAGTCCTGCATCTAGGAGCTTAATGACTTCCTTCTTTACGACTTCCTTTATGTTGGGATTTACTCGCCTTTGAGGTTGCACGCTGGGTTTATAATCCTCCTCCATGAGGATTTTATGCGTACAAAAGGTAGAGTCAATACCCTTGATATCGGCTACACTCCATGCTATAACTCCTTTATAATTTTTTAAAACTCCTAAGAGTTTATTCTTTTGTTCACTTTTCAAAGAAGAGCTTATGATTACCGGAAGTTGATCTTTCCCTTGAAGGAAAGCATATTCAAGGTTGGTTGGGAGTTCCTTGAGTTCTACCGCAGGTGGCTCGATAATGGAAGGTTTAAGTTTGTTCTCGGGCTTACGAAGCTCAAGCTGTTCGATTTCTTGTCTGGGATAGAAGGAGACTGCATTCACATCCATAGCTTTCTCCTCCTCTAAGATGGGTAAGAAAGCTTCATCTCGCAACCAACCAGCTTCCACCTGTTCATCTACACAATTATCAATCTCGTCGGATAATTCATCGATTTCTTCGATGAAATACAGTTGATTATCTGCTTCGAGAGAAAGATTCATTGTGTCCTTGATGTCGAAGGTTAAGCTATCGGCCCCCACTCGTAAGGTTAGTTTGCCGTCATGAACATCAATAACAGCACGAGAAGTTGCAAGGAAGGGTCTTCCTAGAATGATGGGAACAAGATCATCTTCTTCCATCTCTAGGATGACGAAGTCAACTGGAAATTTAAACTTCCCAACCTTAACCAGCACATTCTCGCATATTCCTAAGGGGTATTTGACTGATCTATCGGCCAGTTGGATGCTCATACGGGTTGGTTTCAACCCAGAGTACCCTAGCTTGAGGAACAGGGAATGCGGCATAAGATTGATGCTTGCTCCTAAGTCGGCTAAAGCATTTTTGACTGAAAGAGATCCAATTGAACAGGGCAAGGTGAAACTACCTGGGTCGTCCACCTTCTTTGGTAGCCCTCGTTGGGTCACCACAGAACATTCTTCTCCTAAGGTTACAAGACCCTCGAGCCCTTTCCTGTTGGTGAGCAGCCTCTTGAAGTATGCACTATATTTGGGCATATGATAACACGCATCAAGAAGGGGTATGGTGACGACCGAATTCTTCAAATATGACAGGAATCTTTTATTATCACTTTCGACCTTTTGATTCTTGAGGCGAGATGGGTATGGGACTTTGAGGGGCTGTTTGGCAGGAGTAGGTGGGGATGGAGTTACTGGAGGGGTTTGCTCGGGATTTTCGTCGTTCACATTATCGTTCTCCTCATGAGGGGTGTTGGGTTCCATGGCGTTAGATGGTTGAGCTGGGTAGGGTGGATCCTTAGTAGTTGTTCCAGCACGAGTGGTGATGGCGAGTAAAGGATCTCTTTGTGGTTCGCCAAGGCTGTCGAGAGTGGCGTTGAGTTCTGCGAATTTGGCCTTTACGTTGGTTTGTTGGCTATTGATAAAGTCGTCAAGACCATTTAGTTGCAGATTCTTTTCAAACGTGAAATGCCCGAGATCATCCTCAAAAGTGCTCCTAACCTGATAGTCAGGACATTCTCCTCCTCCCTCTTCTCTCACAAGATTTCCCCAAGGGGTGAAATCATTGTTTTGGTAGAAAGTTAAGAGCGAAGGATCATCGAAGATGTCGTGGCTTGACAAGCATGCTTGTTCGGTGGTGGTATCATCTTCGCATTCCTCTACTTCATGCGGGCCACCACATTGATCACAGATCAAGTATGGGTTTGATAACCGCTTAGTTGGTTGCGACTTGTCTAGATAAGATACCTGATCATTCAATCTACTCACCCGGCTAGCAAAAGGAGGCTCTTTCATGATCTTGGAAACGCTCATGATCGAATCGGGTTCATCCCAGGTATCGTCTTGATCATTCGCGTATTCCTCAATTCTATTCCATCCTTCCTCAACGCTTAGTTTGGCTATTTTTCCTTTTGATGAATTATTAATGCCCAATTGGTCGTTTTTGGAGACACTGTCATAAAAGATTTGGACAAGAAGCCAGAGTTCAATGCCATGATGAGGGACCTGTCTAATTAGATCCTTGAATCTAACCCAAGATTTGTGAATAGGTTCCGCGGGTTCAACATGGAAGCGGAGGATTTCGTCTCTCAACTTTGAAGTTCTTCCTATGGGAAAGAATTTCTCATAGAATTTTGAGATAAGCTGTTCCCATGTGAAGATAGATTCGGAAGGAAGTTGGTTATACCAGTCTCCGGCTCTTTCATGAAGGGTAAGGGGAAAGAATCGCAACCGGGAGGTATCTCTAGTGGCTCCGTCCGTGTGGAGGGTATCCACTATTTTCAGGAAGTCCTTGATGTGTTGGATTGGATCTTCAGTTTTCAATCCGTGAAACTTGCATACACTTTGGACCAGCCAAATATCAGTTGCACGCAAGACCCCATCCGTGTGTTCATTTGGAAAAACGATAGCATTGGAAAAACCACGAGGGGTGGGAGAAGAGTAGTCCTTGAGACATTTGGGGATTGGGATTTCGGGAACTTCCATATCGTGATTGGGTTGAGGGCTAGGAGGTGTAGAATGATGATTGGATTCTTCCTCGGAGAGGGCATCATCAAAATTGATCGTGGATGATTCAGCCGCTTGGTGGAGTCGCCTTAATTTATGCATTTCCCTTTCGGGTTCAGCATAGGGTGTGGCAAGAGTCTTTACCGAGCTTCGGCTCCTAGTGATTCTAAGATTAGGGGGGTCATCATCCAAGATTAGGGAATATCCTCCTAAAGTGCGGGCTCTAGGAGGTGGTGGTGGTTGTTGTGGTGGTGGGTTGTGGGGGTTAAGGATATTACCATCTTCCATGATGTCGGATGGTATGGTTACGAACAAAGACACGAAGAAAATAGATAGACTAAAGAAAACCTAGAAAAATAAAATAAAAAATCTCACTAGAAAGGAATCTAGTGAGTAGACCTAATAGAAATAAAAATTCAACCTAAACAATAACTATTCCCCGGCAGCGGCGCCAAAAACTTGATGCGTGGTTTTGTAACCTTACAACAGGTTTTACCTCTCGAGGGATCTCAAGAGGCTTACAACCCCACCAGGCAGTGTACCTGACCGATGTAGTATAGTGTAGTGGTAAGTACGGGGGATTGATCGTTCTCCACAGGGAATAGTGTTCGTTAGGTATGAAAGGCTACTCTAATTAGGTCTAAGGATTGAGGAAGATTCTTTTTATGTTTTTATAATTTTTATGAAAGCAAGTAAAATCTCGGTTTTGAAGGAGTGGGCGGAATTAGTTGCTAGTCAACTAACCCAAATTACTACAAATGCAAATAAAATAAAATAACAAAAATGAAAAGTGGTGAGAAACTTATGTGTAGAGAAATGTGTTTACTTAGATTTCCTTACTCCCTAACTATCTTTTACCGGTTAATTAGTGTGTATTAGTTGCGTGGATGACGGGTGTATTCCTTAATACCATTCGTGGGGTGGCGTACTTACTTCCCCAAACTCTACAAGCTCCTACTTCACTCCTATGTCGAGCCGGCTAGGAAGCTCCTAACATGGGATCACTAGAATTCGCTTGTGCATTAAATACAACCATAAAAACCTTTAGTACGCGTTTGGTTCATGTTTCTTAAGACGTTCAAGCAAGTTACCGAATAGGAAGTTAGCCAGTTTTCTTAAGCCTAACATAGATAAACAATCATCCAATACAACTAACAACACACTAACAACCAATAGTCAATAGCTAGGTTTCATTAGATCTAAGCAAACACAAGATAAAATTAGCCTAACATGTTAAACAAAAGACAAGCATAAGATAGAATCAAACAACACATAGACATATTGAATGATTAATTGATAACTTATCTTTCAATGAAACATGGAAGATCTCAAGGCTAAAAGCCCTGAAAAAGTAGCTAAAATCGTCTTAGGGTTTTATCCCAAAATTCCACACACTAAGCTCTCCCTTCATGACAAAAAATTAGAAAACTATATATAGACTTTTGCATCTGACGGCGTCACCTTATGGATTGTGACGCCGTCACCTCGCCGCTTTTAGGGTTCTCGGATGACCATCTTGACGCCGTCCCTCTTTAATTCTCCAAAATCCGTTCTGGCCTATCAAGGCTTGACGCCCTCACCTCTTGAACGTGACGCCGTCCCCTTATGAATTAAGCCGTGACGCCCTTGATTTAGTTAAAGCGTGACGCCGTCAGAATTCACATGCTAACTCACTGGCCCGTCATGAGTAAATTTCACATCCCACTTTTCTTGCCAAGGCATGACGCCGTCCAGAGTTAAGTCTGACGCCGTCAAGAGTAACTTTTAGCCGATTCTTGAGACTTTGCCGTTTTCTTCACTTTGATGCTCCAAAAACGTCCAAAATGCCTCCTTTTCCAGATTTCTCCTCAAAAGTACCTAAAATGACAAAAGAAACGATTTAGGGCGATATTTGATCAAATAAATACGATTTCGGGCTTAAATGACCCCTTAAAAGCGGTACACTTTTCGCTTCATCAAAAGATGAAGATACGCCGCATCTTCTGGCGGTGTACGAATATTCCTGAATATTATAATCTTGGACCCCACGCGAAGTTAAGTACATGCGCCGCATCTACTTACTAGATGCGCCGCATCTTACCCTCAGACAGAAACTATAAATACCCCAAGACCAGACGAATTCGATGTGACATATATTATATACGAGACCGAAGACCAGAAACCAAGGACGAATTCAGTCAAGGCAGCAGCACAAGACACACCCAAATCAAAGATACAAGAGCTGTAAGAAGGTGCTGCATGTGTTTAATTCATTAAGTAGTTTTGTTTTATTGTGTTAGTAAACTTTAATTCATCAAGATTGGTGGCTTGTGTAACGTGACAACGGAAAGGTTGCACTCCCTTAAAACTGCTTTCTCATCAATTAAAGTTTATATGTTAGTGTCTTTGGTGACTTTTATTAGTGCATTGATAACCTCTGTGGCTAGCTGAGCGTTGATCGGGTCGCCATGCCTCTGCCCTCGCCTGTTTATTAGATGCCTATGTATTCTATGGTCTGTAGAAAAGTAGGAGAAAGATAAACGGGATAGTCATAAGTAATCATTAAGGGTTTACTCGCCGATAAGATTAGAACCAACGAGAAAGGACTTAATCTCGGTGCGTTGCATCGAACTATACACTTCATATAACACTAGCAATAAAACAAGTGACAAACTACTTATCATAAGGACAGCCCTCTTATTGTCTCGAGTATTTATCTGTGTACGTGTGTGCTACTTGCTGATTCGTGCCTATTGGTTTAGTTTATTATTTAATTGCAACCAAATCGTGCCAGTCTCTCAGGCTGAACCCCCTTGCGTTAGATTAGATTGTATAGCTAGCTTAATATATTAAAATACTGATTAGAATAACTAGATAATACGTTCCACTCTTAGTGATCGACACTCTACTTACCATTATATTCATACTGACCGGGTACACTGCTCGTTAAGTGTGTGTGTTATTGATAAGTCGGCTAAATATAAATTTAAAACTTGATTAGGCATTAAAACTGCTAAACCGCAACGACACGCAACGCGCATCAAGTTTTTGGCGCCGCTGCCGGGGAGTGAATTGTTATTATCTGTTAATTTGATTAGTATTTTAATTAGGTTTTTAATTTTTTTTTCTAACCGCTAATTTTGTTGTGTATTAGATTAATTTGCATTCATTGTACTATTTTGCATATTTTCTGTTCTTGCGTGTTATTTGTTTGCTTTTATTTTGTTTTTATTTTCGGTGTTTTTTATTAGTTTTTTTTTTTTTTTTTTTTTTTTTTTAATTTTTCGTATTTTTTGTTTTCTGCTATCGTTGTACTGAGCTAAATCGAACGATACGGCGCATCTGATTTCTCAGATACGGCGTATTGCGTTCAATTTTTATAAAAAACAACGCGTTTAATTAATTCGATACGACGTATCTTTTCCCCAAGATACGGCGTATCTGTTTTTAATAAAATTTTTTTTCTAAGCGATAAAGCGATACGACGCATCTTTTCCCCAAGATACGGCGTATCTGTTTTTGATAAAATTTTTTTCTAAACGATAACGCCATACGACGCATCTGCTTCAGCAGATACGGCGTATCTATTATTTTTATTAAAAACAGTTTTCGAATTATTAAACAGATACGGCGTATCGATTTTTATCGATACGGCGCATCTTCTGAATCAAAAATCTTATATTTTGAAACGTAACGAAAATACGGCGCATTAACTTTCGTTAATACGACGCATTTAATTTTAAATAAATATCGATTTTTGATTAATTTAATTCGATACGGCGCATTCAAATTTATAAGCGGCGTATCTATTTTCTGAATAAAAGTCTGATTTAATTTTAACGATTATAAGATACGGCTTATCCAACTTTTTGGATACGGCGCATCGTCTGCAGATATCAGTTATTTTTATTCTTATATCCGTTTCTATATTCATTAATCTTTCTTCTAGCGAACGGATCCTACTGATGCTTTTGTGATTATTTCAGAAGGAAAATGGATGGATTCGGAGAACTGATTGACTTCGACTTCGAAGCCAACTTTATGAATGATATATTAGTGCATGATAAATCACCCGAACGTTACGATGGGGACTACATTGAACTTAATGACCTTGATGGACCATTGGAATCCAATGACCTAATCATGGACGATGCGGAATCTGAGTTAGAAGAAGGAGAAATTGTGGATAGTCCAAAAGTCAACGTTATTAATACTAGGAATTACGATGAATTTGAGGGATATGATGGTTCTTGGGATTACGGTAGAAGGATCCACGCCAATTGTGCTTACAATTTGCAATTCCCATGCATGATTGGGTACAAGTGTATTGACGCCAATTTCTTTCCTATTTTACCAATCAATGTCATGTCAAGAAGCTTTTACAATTCTATTATGAGAAATAAAGTGGAGCATAAGGGAAAGAATGTAGTTGGAGCCTTCATTAATGTCCCGATCTTCGTAGGCCGCTTTACTATTGTAATTGAGTTCGCCGTTGTTGAAGACATGAATGCCTATCGTGACAGCAATATGGGTGACGTGATTGTTGGAAAACCATTTTGTAGGGAGATCACTATTAATGCAAAACGATTTGAAGGAAAGATCACCTTTCAATGTGGAAGCGACATTATCACTTATATGATGCCCCGAACTCACCCTGGGTTTAAACATGCTACTAATAGGGTCTGCTACAAATTCTCTCCATTCATTTTTATTAGTAATGATGACATAAAGAGAGGGATTGAGTACCCATATCAAATAATGGAAGGATTCTATAAAGGAGTTTTGAATTTGGGACCTGAATATATACGTGACGATTTAGTTGCTAAATGGATCCTACGTGGCCATGTAGGAATAAATGATCGATATTAAAAGAGCTGAACGTGAGTCTAACTTGAAGACTCTGGAATAAAGACAAGTGCTTACCGGGAGACAACCCGGATTTATCTTTTTATTATTCTGTTTTTGTGTCGAGTCAGTCAGGCCGCAGAGGATACGGCGCATCTCAATTCTGAGATGCGACGCATCTCCTGCAATGGTCATATCTTATTTTATTTTTCTGCATTTTTTATTTTCGAATTTAAAACTTTTTATCAGTTTATTTTAAATGCGGCGCATCCCTGGTTAAGGATGCGGCGCATCTTTTATTCTGATCCGTATTTATTCCAGGCTCGATACGGCGTATCTTCTTCCATAAGATACGGCGCATCGACTGACCTGATGATTTTCATTTTTAAGTTTTTAAGTTTTATTTTTACCTAACTACTAATGTATTATGCAAGTTTGAACCTTTCTTATCTTAGGTGTGTTTTAAAGTGTTGGTGGTATTATAGATTCCTGTATTTCCTGTGGATACATCTAATATGAAGCTTAAACGTTCTAATCCACAAGAAAGATGATTTTTGCTCTAATACTAATGGAGGATCATACCGAGCAAATCTCAGGGGAGTTTTTCTGTTCTAATTCTTTTATTTTCCAGTTTTTAACCTTTTATACGAACAACGAGGACGTTGTTTAACTTAAGTGGGGGGATTGGAGAATTAGAACACTTAACATTTACTTGTCCTAAACTTTTCAAAATATGCTTAAAATGTGCTTAATATATCAAAATTTAAAATTTTTTAGCATGTTTTTGTTTTAAGTCTAAGTTGCATAGCTGCACACATGACGTTATTTTCAAAAATTGTGATTTTTCAATTCACAAATCTATGAGTGTGCCGGTGACTTGTAAACTTTAGAACTTGGCTTGTATACTATTCGAGACCACCATAATAAGTATTATTTTATATAATTGGAATGACTTGTCTAAATTGGTAAAAATTCTAGGATTACACCCAAATAGCCTTATATGTTATGTGATATTAGCTAACTACACTGGTTAGTTTACCCCCGTATAAACCCTTTTGTTACTCTCACTTTTAGAGTAAGATACCCCTAGAAAAACACTCAGAGCCATTCCTTTCGTTTCTTACACCTTTGTTAAAATGTTTCGTTACACCTTAAACCTTAGCCTACCCTGTAGATTAAAATCCGTGGTTGGTTAATTGCTATAGGCAAAGTGTGTTTTCTTACATTACCTGTGTTCGTGTGCGTAATTCATTATCTATGGTTAGGTCGGGAAATTGCACAATGCAATTGGAGTGAAAGTAAATATTGTATATCTTTGAGTTTATTTTTCGTGTGTTTACTACTTTCACTATTACCGTTATTTCTGAAGTTATGAAAAGTATGGAAAAATTATCCAGATTTATTGTTATAGTGATGTGGTGAAATTTTACACATCTATGTTTATGTTATTAAAAAAAAAAAAAAAAAAAAAAAAAAAAAAAAAAAAAAAAAGTTCGAAAAAATGAGAAAAGAAAAAGAAAAAAAGAAAGTTGGATGTTTGATTAAACCAACGATGTAAAGTTATGTAAGTGGTCGATATCACCACTAGTTGTTATATATCTATGGATTGAATGGGAATTGGCAGTTATGGGAACGCCAATTAAGGTTTATTCTTTGATTAAGATCTTGTTGAGTATAATTCGTGTCTACCTAAAGCGTGTGTTTCAAGTGTTAAAGCGTGAGTTATTCAATGATATGAGTCTTATTCATGGGATGGTTGGGATAGTGATTAACCACACTTAGGATTTTAATTTATTTGTTTTGTTTATTTTTTATTTTTTATTTTACACCAATTTATATCCCAAATGTTATCCATACCCTGTATTATTCTTTATCCAACGAATCCTTTGATTTATTGAGATTAGGGATTTGAGTAATCTTAAGTATCGTAGTCGTGGATTCGGCTATGTATTTATGATTTTGTCGCCCTTTTTGATATATTATTATTGGTGAAGTTTGGACCTATCTTTAGCCTATTCGAGTTAAGGATTTGAGCAATTGCAAGTATCGTGTTCGTGGATTCGATCATGTATTTGTGATTTTGTCGCCTTTTCTGGAATTTGAGATCGATAGTGAATAAGAATAATTAACCCTTAAGCCTAAAAACCCTTTTTACCGCTTTAGACTTGTTATTCCCTAGCTTTAGTGGGGGAGATGTGTATACTTGCCAAGCTTATGATAGAATATTCGTCACGACTGGACAGTTAAACGATTAGATTTGCTTTTATCGAAATATTTTTATTTTACTTCTAATTCGTTAAGTGTTTAGTTGTGTGATTATGACAAAAGACGAATACATGCTTAAATATAAAAATAAATCCTAACATTTTTAGGATACATTTTCATAAGATTAATTCTAAGGTTTACTTGGGGACAAGTAAAGTTCAAGTGGGGGGATATTTGATGAACTCAAATAAGTACATTTTATTACTATCATTTATCCTATTAATTTGACTTGTTTTTACTATATTATGTATGAGGATTGATACTTAATCGTTTACTTTTGTAATTCTCAGGTAAAAACAAGCATTTGGTGAAACTTAGCGATTATGGACTAAAAACGGAGTAAAATGATCAAGATTGGAATTGGTTGTTGGAATGAAGAGAATGAAGACCACTGCCTGACTTTGAAGAATGCGCCGCATGGATTTATCCCATGCGCCGCATATGAAACTTTGGTCAACGAAGAATAACCAACTTGTTCTGCTCCAGATGCGCTACATCTCACTCATTACATGCGCCGCATCACTATCAATATTTCACCAGATACGATCCAAGATACAAGAGGACATGCGCCGCATCCAAAGATGAAGATACGCCGCATCTTCTGGCGGTATACGAATATTCCTGAATATTATAATCTTGGACCCCACGCGAAGTTAAGTACATGCGCCGCATCTACTTACTAGATGCGCCGCATCTTACCCTCAGACAGAAACTATAAATACCCCAAGACCAGATGAATTCGATGTGACATATATTATATACGAGACCGAAGACCAGAAACCAAGGACGAATTCAGTCAAGGCAGCAGCACAAGACACACCCAAATCAAAGATACAAGAGCTGTAAGAAGGTGCTGCATGTGTTTAATTCATTAAGTAGTTTTGTTTTATTGTGTTAGTAAACTTTAATTCATCAAGATTGGTGGCTTGTGTAACGTGACAACGGAAAGGTTGCACTCCCTTAAAACTGCTTTCTCATCAATTAAAGTTTATATGTTAGTGTCTTTGGTGACTTTTATTAGTGCATTGATAACCTTTGTGGCTAGCTGAGCGTTGATCGGGTCGCCATGCCTCTGCCCTCGCCTGTTTATTAGATGCCTATGTATTCTATGGTCTGTAGAAAAGTAGGAGAAAGATAAACGGGATAGTCATAAGTAATCATTAAGGGTTTACTCGCCGATAAGATTAGAACCAACGAGAAAGGACTTAATCTCGGTGCGTTGCATCGAACTATACACTTCATATAACACTAGCAATAAAACAAGTGACAAACTACTTATCATAAGGACAGCCCTCTTATTGTCTCGAGTATTTATCTGTGTACGTGTGTGCTACTTGCTGATTCGTGCCTATTGGTTTAGTTTATTATTTAATTGCAACCAAATCGTGCCAGTCTCTCAGGCTGAACCCCCTTGCGTTAGATTAGATTGTATAGCTAGCTTAATATATTAAAATACTGATTAGAATAACTAGATAATACGTTCCACTCTTAGTGATCGACACTCTACTTACCATTATATTCATACTGACCGGGTACACTGCTCGTTAAGTGTGTGTGTTATTGATAAGTCGGCTAAATATAAATTTAAAACTTGATTAGGCATTAAAACTGCTAAACCGCAACGACACGCAACGCGCATCAATAGCCCTTGGCTCTTCCATTGTGACTTCTTTCTTCTTCTCTTGCCTATACCATGTGCTTCTATTATTCTGCTTCCTTGGGTTTCTACATTCTTTAGCAAAGTGTCCTAACCTGTGACAGTTGAAATACTCCACTTTCTTCTTATCAAACCCAGCAGTTTCATTACCATCAATGGTAATATGCTTACCAGTTCTCTGCCAGAACTTCTTAGGCCTCATGCTAAGTAAAGCAACCTGCCATTTGATGTCCATCTCTTCCAAATCATTATCATCCAACTGATCAAGATCTTCATGAGTTAGAGGAGAACCACTAGTTTGACTAGACATGAATACATAGAATGCTAGATCTCGAAGTCCAGCAGCATTCTTTTGTGAACTAGCAGTAGGACCACCATAGTTAGCAGTAGAAACACCTGCATCTTCATCTACCTCTTCTGACTTACTAATATTAGAAGATGACAGAAGTGCCACATTCCCAGAACTAGTACTATAGTTTCCAGACTTCTTTAGACTTTGTTCAACAATTTTGAAGTTGTTATACAAATCATTGAGTTTCATGGTTTCAATGTCTGGCTTATTCATCCAGACAACCACATGAGTATGGAACTCATCAGGTAGGCTTCTCAAAAACTTCATTTTGAGATCTTCCTTGGCTATCTCAACCCCCAACACAGCAAACTGACTGACAAGCTTATGTAATCTAGAGAACAGCTTATCAAGTGATTCATTGCTATTTGAACTAAAGTTTTCAAATTGTTGTTTCAGCAATGTCTTTTGTGTTTTCTTGGTAGTTTCATTACCACCAAACCATGCACAAATCTCTTCAAAAAGAGTTTTTGCATCAGGATACTTGCTAAAAGATAGCATCTGTTCACCAGGAATGGTCATAAGCAACAAATTTCTTGCTTTTTGATCATTTCTTTTCTATATCCTTTCATCACCGGTAACTGGTCCAGTATTTCTTTTTCTATCTGTTTTGCCTTCAAGAATAACATCTGTATAACCTAGTGTAAAAGAATCACCATACATAATGATATCCCAAAGAGCATAATCTTGAACCATAAAATATTGCTCAATTCTTAACCTCCATAACTCAAACTCATTCTGTTTGATCATGGGCAACTTTGCAGCAACATTTGTAGCCTGAGTATCTTGTACGTCCATTTCTTCAGCTTCTTCTAATAAATCAGCTATATCAGCCTTGCTCTGATACCAATTGAGAGGTTGATCGATACACTTGAGAGGGTGTTAAACCTTTGTAACGTGTGTATATGATATATTGAGTTAATATGATTAAGTATGCGGAATCTACTTAACCACACTTAGAAGGTAATTTGGTTATGGAAATGGAACAATGATGTTTGTTATAGAACAATGAACAAAGAAAGTTATCACCAAACGATTCGATATTATTCAAGATAATACAAGTGATCTTCACTATCACTAGGGTTACAAAACCTTGAATCTTAATATTTCTATGACTTGTGATATTGTTCTAATTTAGTTGTTCTAAGCATATGAATTAAGCACATAAAATTTCACACACTATATCTAAGTCTAAGATCTTTCTTTTATAGCACAAGAAAGATCTTTACAAAGTTGATAAGATAAGTCGAACACATGCAAACTTATCTTATGCGTGTCAGTAACTAAGATAAAACATATATCTGAATATACAACTTGTTACTGAACACTTTGTCTAAAGATATTATCTACCGTGTATTGTTGACTTTTATACATATAATATCTTTGTATACTTATCTACTCAGCAGTAGAAAGTTCTTCACCAGCAGCAGAATCATTCAGCAGTAGAATGTTTAACGCTAGCAGCAGAATCAAATGCTCTAACAGTAGAATGATACTTAAAAGTATTTCTTGAGAAGAACCCGATATTAATCTTCTTGAATATTTAATTCCCAACAGTTATGAAACACGAATATTCTTGATAACATTTTCAATCATCATCCAAATAAAGTTAAGAAAACAAAGTTCCAAGAAAGTCGTTTCTTTTTTGTTGTATCAACCGATAGCCGTGAAGAAGACTTCTCGTACATTAAATGTGTTGAGAATTATGTAAGGGTTGTGATCTCGACTATTATGAACTAGAGGATAATTACATTTGAAGACGGTTTAGACCTGAATATAACCAATCGGGAGCAGGTTCTCGGGATTAGAATTATTTAAAAAAATTTAAAACTAATTTAAATAATTTGTAGATTATTTTAATAATTTATAACTAATTTAAATCATTTTTAATTTAATTAATATAAATTAAATAATTTAAATCATTTTCTAAAATCAATAGTAAAACATTTTTGAAAGCAGAATGGGTCGACAATGTTGACCCAAACTGCATGTATTATTATTTTTTATTTAAAAACTTTTTAAATCAGTTTTTATTTTAAAATTAACATTAAAACATTTTTAAAAGCAGAATGGGTCGACAATGTCGACCCAAACTGCGTGTATTATTTTTTATTTATTTATATAACAGAAAGGGACGACATTGTCATCCCTTTTTTTTTCACCAGATTTTTACACCAAAACTTAAATAACCCGCCAAGTTTTTAATAATCCCCTCCTTCAATTAGGGACGACAATGTCGTCCCTAATTTGTATCAATTATTGATACCTCAGTAGATCTGCATCTTTTTTTTCTAAGTCTTCTCTCCCCCAAAAAAAAAACCCCACGTACTGCTGATGCTATTCTTCTTCTTCTTCAATATGTGATCGATACCACAACCACCTTCAACACCACATTCGACACCACCAAAACCACCTTCAACACCCGCCGTGAACCACCACAAAAAAAAAAAAAAAAAAAAAACCGCCGGATTTTTAATTTTTGTTTGTTTTTAAGGTATGTTTTTTCTTTTAATTTTTGTTTCTAAATTTGCTTTATTTTATTTTGGTTTGTTAATGTAATATTGGTTTCTTTTTTGTTGTGTTTGTGTTGGTAATTAGATGGCACCACCGCCGTGAACCATCATCGGCAGCAGCTCCACAACCACATCAGCTCCATCATCGGCAGCAGCTCCACCACCACGTATAGGTAGTTTAAAGGTGTTTTTTATTGTGTTAATGTGTTTTGGGACGACAATGTCGTCGTCAAAAGTTTTTATTAATTAATTTGGTTAATTTAAGTTTGGTTGTTTAATTAGGTTGTTTTTTTTACATGTTTGTCGCGGGACAACCGGGAGAGTCGGGACAGCAGTAGCACCACAGCCACGGGACAGCCGGGTCGGGACAACAGCCACCTCTTTTCCTCTTTTTCTCTTTTCTTCTCTTCCTTTATTTCAGCCGTGAACTAGGTATATAATTTAATATGTCATTTAGTTAGTAATATGCGTTTGGTTAGTATGATATTGTGAATATGCCGTTTGATTAGTAATATGCGTTTGGTTAGCATGATATTGTGAATATGCCGTTTGGTTTATAATATGCGTTTGGTTAGCATGATATTTGGTTAGTATGATATTGTGATTGTTAGACTTATGTGACTTTTTTTAGGATTTTAGTGATTAATTTCGGACAACCCCCATCTGGAATTAATCATCCTATAGAAAACCCGACCGAAATTAATTTATTAGAAATTAATTTCGGAAAGTCCCCTGTTTGGGACTGCTTTTTGAATGTTTTGTCTCATTTAGGATATGGATGCGTATAACTGTTTTACTATTTGAGAGAAATTCGATAGTATTTTCCTTTCACTCCTACGAATATGTCTTTAATGCACATATTTGGGGAGTTGAGGGGAAATGCTGCCGAATTTTTTTCAAATAGTAAATTGGTTATACGCACTCATATTTGAGACGAGACATTCAAAGAGTATGTTATGATTGCTTTCCATAGTTGCACTAGGTAATCAAAACAGTTCATAATTACGCCCTTTCATGTTTGAATGTGTTTATTTGCATATGTGTATATATATATATATATATATATATATATATATATATATGTTCATTTATTTGAAACTGTTTTTTGCAACGCAGTCATGACAATTGATAAGAGTTGGACCACTATATCCAACCGTAATTCCCCTGAGTTTTTAGATGGTCTTTTTGCATTCATCGCGCGTTGTGAGCCATTGTTACACCCCATCACAAAAATGATTCTTTGCCCATGTGTTCGTTGTGGTAACGCTTGGAATAAATTGGGTACTCTCAAAACTCTTGAGTCACACATTTCACAATACGGGTTTAACAAAAGTTATACCACTTGGAAATATCACGGTGAACCGCTTCCTCCACCCGTAGTAAACAACACACCACAACCACCTTCACCTGAACACATTGACATGGATGCATTCTTCCAAGATATTTCTGCAAATAATGACCCAACTCCACCATCTCAAACAACAGGTTCTCAACCAGCACAAACAACAGGTTCTCAACCAGCTCAAACAACGGGTCCTAACATTAATAACAAGTACAAAGAGTTACTTTCTAGGTCCACCCAAATGTTGGGTCCAAATTGTGATATGACTGCACTGAACTTTACGTCAGAGCTTTCGCACATCAAGGTCTTATGTAAAATACCTGATAAAGGGTTTAACATGATTCTAGCTCTTTTGCAAAAGGCATGTCCCCCTAAGAATGGATTCAACTTCCCACCGTCATACTATGAAATCAAGAAGACATACAAAGATATCGGCTTAGGGTACGAATCGTTCCATGCTTGTATAAATGATTATTTTTTATTTTGGGGATCAGATGAGAACAAAATTCTGAATAATTGTCCAATCTGCAACGCGAGTAGATGGAAAAACCTTAAGAAAAAGGGGAAGAAAATTGCCAACAAGGTGTTGCGTTACTTTCCGTTAACACCTAGACTACAACGTATGTTCAACACCAAATACATCGCAAAGTGGATGATTTGGCGTGCTACTGGACAATCTAAGGAAAACGGTAAGATGAATCACCCGTGTGATGGTAAAGCATGGAAAAATTTTGACATAATGAAACCTGAGTTTTCTTGTGACCCTAGAAATGTCCGATTAGGGTTAGCTGCTGACGGTTTCAATCCGTTTGGCAACATGAGTCAAAGTTACAGCATGTGGCCGGTCATATTGACAGCATACAACACACCCCCGTGGATGTGTATGAAAGAGACTTCTTTAATGTTGACGATGTTAATTCCCGGCTCTAAATCACCTGCAAAGGACATTGATATTTTCTTGCAGCCTTTGATCAAAGAACTCCAAGACTTATGGAAAGGTGTGTGGACTTTAGACGCTGCTATGGGTACTCATTTCAACATGAAAGCGGCGGTTTTATGGACCATAAATGACTTTCCAGCTCAAAGTAGTTTGTCTGGGTGGAGTGGACAAGGCTACTATGCATGCCCAACATGTAATCAGGACACTCCATCGCTTCTTGTGAAGAATAAAATCGCTTATGTTGGTTATAGAAGATTCTTACGCGTAAACCATCCAATGAGGAGGAAACATAACGAATTCCATGGTAAACCTGAAAATAAGCGTCCTCCTAAAAACTTTACCAATGAAAAAATCATGATTCAAATTAGTAAAGTCTTTAAACGTGTCTCCGGGAAACATCCACGTATTGTTAAAAATAACCCTAAACCTAATCGAGAAATTGAATTGAATTGGAGTAAGCGTTCTATCTTCTACGAACTGGAGTATTGGCCTGTTCTTCAACTAAAGCACAATCTCGATGTCATGCACATCGAAAAGAACGTGTTTGAGAGTGTGCTTAATAGCTTGTTAATGAACGATAAATCCAAAGACACGCTAAAGGCAAGGCAAGACTTGAAAACTCTGGGAGTTCGAAAAGAGTTGTGGCTCGTTGATAAAGGAAACGGGAAGTTCGATAAGCCTCATCCAAAGTACTCTTTCACACCAGAAAACAGAAAACGGTTTTGTCAATTCATCAAAGGAGTTAGACTACCCGATGGGTTTGGATCCAACTTCAAGAAAAAAGTGACCGCTGACGATAACAACATAACGGGCCTAAAATCTCATGACTGTCATATTATGATGCAACGGTTACTTCCTTATGGAGTTCACCAATACTTACCCAAAGACATTTCACCCCCATTAATCGAGCTATGCTTATTCTTTAAGCAGATTTGTGCTCGAAATTTGATGCAGCAGGACATGGAGAAAGCTAAAAAACAAATGCTCGATGTTATGATTAAATTAGAGCAAATATTTCCCCCTGTTTTTTTTACCATAATGATTCATTTGGTTATACATTTACCCGAAGAGGCTATTCTAGGTGGCCCTGTTTACTGCAGGTGGATGTATTAATTTGAAAGATACATGAAGAAGCTGAAAAATTATGTCTGAAATAAAGCCAAGCCTGAAGGTTCCATAGCGGAGGGTTTTGTTACAGAAGAAGCATTAACTTTCTGCTCGCGTTATCTTTAGGATGTCGAGACGAGATTTAATCGTCCTGACAGAAATGGCGATGGTGCACCTGAACAACCAGATAAATTCCAGGTGTTCCAGTCAGTATGCAAACCGGTGGGTAGATGTGTAGATACTCGGATGGAGCCAGATGTTATGCAGGCAGTTGTATGGTTTTTACTTAACAACAGTCCTGAAATCGACGCAGACATCCAGGCGTACAAAGAGTACGTTTCTTATTTTTTATATTTTGAAGAACCCTTTTTTGCTAAGTTATTTGTTTTCAATGACTTATTCTAATATCATGAACTTTTGCAGTGAATTTCCTAACAATACCATGGAAACAAGTTTTCCTCCCTGGTTCAATCACAAGGTAAACACATTAGATATATTACCTTGTAGTCCAGAGTTTTTGGTAATCTGAATCTGTTTGTATCTCTTTCGTAGATCCGTGAAAAGAGCGTGGCAAAAGACCCAAGTTGTAGTCCTAAGTTATTCTCTTTGGCATGTGGACCTTCATCTCGTGCATTTACATACCCCGCTTGCATAGTTAACGGTGTGAAGTTTTTGGTGCATGAGCGCGACAAACTTCATACCACTCAATGCAGTGGAGTTTCAACACCCGGGCCTGATGGAGAAATGTATTATGGTCAACTGGAGGAAATTCTGGAGCTCACTTATTTGGGCGACCAAAAGGTTGTGTTGTTTCGGGTTTTATGGTTCGACACCCGTAACCCTAATAACCCTACGGCACGCTCTAGGCGTTCTTACATTAAGCGTGGCATACGTCATATTTTGACTGATAAGGATGCTTATAGAAATCAACAATACATTCTTGCGACACAAGCAACACAAGTCTTCTACCTTGAAGACCCTGCTAGACGACCACCTCATTAGAAGGTCGTCGAAGATGTTCATCATCGGAAGATCTGGGATCGGGATGTGGTAGATTCTGATCAAGATGTTATACATGGCAGCAGTTCATCAGATGTTGCATTGTCTAATGGTTTGCCTGGTTTGGAGTCTACGAATTTGAGTGTAAATCATGAATCAACAGAAGTGGACGCCCCACCAGATGATGCTGAAGAAGATGCTGATTTTGTTAATAATGAAGATGATGTCGTTGCTCATGTCCTTGATGATGATGATGTTGACGTGTCTGATGATGATGAAGTGAACCCCACGACTGTTGTTGAAGAAGTTTTATCTAGCGATGATTCGGATGATGACAATTGTTCTTAATTTGTAATTTGAATGAAATTGTTACTATATGTTTAAACGTGTAACTTTTATTTGAATGAAATTGCATGTTATGTTATGTTTAAATGTGTATATTTATATGAATGTGTGTATTAGTATTAACTGGTTCATGAAATTGTGTGTTCTTGTACTTGTAATTTTACAGATGGCGTGTGTAGCTCCCCAATCACACGGCGGGGATGCCGGTTGTGATCCACCACACCGGCCCTATTTTACTTCGCCGGGCTACTATTCAGGTAAGAAGTTGTGATTTTTATTTTAAATTTTTTATTGATAAAACTAAATTTTTTTACTTGTATTTTCACGACTCAATAACTTATATTTGTAGGTTTGATTGCGAGTGGAACCTCAAATCGGGCCTTAAGGAGGGCGTTTAAACTGAACAGTAATCGGCCTTTTCCGATCGGCTTTGACACTGATGATCAAGGCATTTTTTCACCTGTGGGCATGTATGCACCTTTAGGGGAACTAGTTAGTTCACTTCCCTTTGACTGTGAGTGGGAGCAGATTTCGGCGCCTTTTAAGGCTCACATACTTGTCGCACTCGAGGTATTAATTGTTTATTTTATTTGTATTCTTATCGTTATCGACCGTTTAGATATGCATGTTATATTTAAATTGTTTGTTTATTTAAATGCGTATATTTATTTGTAGACTTATTTCCTCATCGCGCCTTGGTTAAACAACCAGAGCCAAGTGAAGGTTGGGCAGTGTGTGTATACGGTGGGGGAACGGGTAGCTCTTGGGATTCAACTTCAGCTGCGGTTAATATACCGCAAACATAAATACAGGATGAAGAAAAAGTACTTTGACACACAACCGGAACCCGAGACAGCAAAGCAAAATCTGCCGCCGTCGAGAGTGTGGGGTAACAGAAGCCCAACGGAGTGGGAGTCGTTGGTCGACTGGTGGTCGGTTCCGGAACGAATGGAGAGATCTGCAAAAAATGCAGAAAACAGGGGAAAAAACAAGATCTTAACCCACCAAGGGAGGAAGTCGTTCGTACAAGGACGAAACAATTACATAAGACTCATTATAATTTTTTGATTTTTAAAGGTCTATATAATGTTTATATGTAGCTCGTTATTAATTTATTTAATGTTGTATGTATAGAGGGTTAGGAATGCTGAGAAGAATGAAGAACTTATCAAGACGTGGAGGAGGTGCCACTCAACAAAAGGGGGCGTCTTTAAAACTAAAGAAAACGAGACGTCTTATGTAAATAATTTATCTCTTAACATGCGTCATTAAGATCAAGTTACTTGTTTTTTTTAACTTACCTGTTTTTAGCATATTTGTTTTTGGTTTTTTTTTTTTTTTTTTTTTTTTTTTTTTTTTGACTTACACAGTTAGCGTTGAAGGATCTCTGGGATCGAGTTAAAGCCGGTACGGCCCCGTTGATGACCGAGAAGCAAGTACTGGATAAGATAGTTCATAGTGACAACCGACAAAATTTTTCGGGCGTTGGCAGGCTAATGCCGGGCGGCGGCAAAGCTTCATCTAGGTTCGCACATCAGCCGTTTGCACAAGCCTATGTTACTCAGGAGGATATTGCGGCGGCGTTGAGGTAAAAGGAACAAGAGAATGAGTTGTTGAGGAGGCAAAGTCAAGTGGTCCAACTTCAGAATTAACAGCTTCACGCTCAACAAACCATCTTCGAATCTATCTTTGGGCAGTTTGTCAACCACTACAACAACAGCCAAGCAGGTAATCCGTCTCCCGTTAACTTTACCACATTTCCCAACCTTAATCCCGGCCCTAATCCCTTTCCCATCCCTAATAATAATTCTTCATTGGACAATTGTTATCGTCCCATCTTTCCCAACTCTACTACATGCCTGGGTGAAAGTTCTAACCCGGGTTCTAGTCCTAATTATGCAATGACGCCACCCGACCTTAACCAATACATAAGACAAACTAATCGTCATTTGAGCCACATTCCCGAGAATTTTAATGCTAGTGGTGGTGAGGAGGCGGTGGAGGGGGGTGAGGAGGAGGGGGAGGAGGGGGGAGGAGGAGGAGGGGGAGGAGGCGGGTTCTTATGAGGAGTCGGACTAGGAGTAGGCGTAGTTTAATTTGTATCTTATTTGTTATTAGTTATGTAATACAAGAATCTATTGCCGAATTGTTGATCGCCTTAGAAACAGGTTTTGTTGGTAAAACATTAGGATTGTAAACTACAACCTGTACATGATTTTGGTTTGTTTTTGTATAAGTTCGTATTTGTTAGTTTAATTTGTATCGTATTTGTTAGTTTAATTTGTATCGTATTTGTCGAATGCAATCGTGGATGAGTAATTTGGTATTATATCATATTGCCGAATTGGTATTGCAAATATTGGTTGATTTACAGGTTGTGTAATGGTAGGTTTTTTCTGGAAAAAACCTGGAAATGCAGGCTGCTGCTGCATTTTTTTTGCATACTTGACAAAATGGGACGACATTGTCGTCCCAAAAATGCAAAGAAAATGTCATACCATTTCTGCTTTGACTGCCACATCAGCAGTCCAAAAGCGTCCCATTTTAATTAATTCAAGCAAAATGGTACGACAATCTCGTACCATTTTGCATTTCTTAAAACATTTTTCGAATTTAAATAAATGACTTTACAAAAAAAAAAAAAAGATTTGGTACGACAATGTCGTACCATTTTGAATTTCTGAAAACATTTTTCAAATTTAAATAAATGGCTTTTACTGAAAATAAATAAAAGGAAAAAAGGTTTGGTACGACAATGTCGTACCATTTTGAATTTCTGAAATCATTTTACGTATTTAAATAAATAATTTACGGAAAATAAAAAAAAGGTAAAAAGATTTGGTACGATAATATCGTACCAAATTTGCAAATAATGTGTCGACCCAAATTGTAATTTAAAGGTTTAACTGGTATGTGGGTCCCCGTGTAGTTTCGTCCCATTCCTTCGAAAATATGTCGAGACAAATCGTTTCGGGACAAGAAAAATGGTACGACCAAAAAGGGTCGAGATTGTCGACCTAAAGGTTTTATCTCGACACCACTTCAATATTTGGGTCGAGATTGTCGACCCAAAGCTTCCCCTTTTTTGTAGTGATTGGATCATGTAGTACGCCACTGTATATAGATAAAAGCCTTCTGAGCAACGTGTTTATGAAGAAAGGTGGTTCAAGCTTTGATAATATTATTGCAAATTGTGGGTGGTGTGGTAAATTGAAGACAGCATATCACATCATGTTTCTTTCCATCGTGAATCTTCTTGGCTTGTTTGATTAGGCATGGTCCAGTGGTTTGTGTGCAACATCTGTGACCGTTGTAAACGGGAATAGTTAGTTAAAGATTTTTGATCCATTCAACTTTTCAAGCACACGGGCATGCATGATAACAATACAAGATGTATGGAAGCATGTATGTTAATGTAAAATGATGTTGATCTATTGGACATTAAATATGTTTATTTGTTATCCTTCTATAAAGAAACTTAGTGCTAAACTATACATACATCATACATGAGACCTCAACATTTGTCGGTCTGAACATTGGGACAGTAATGATAAAAAGGCCCCACTCCTCCGCAACGAAATCTGGTGGTGCCCTCGTGAGCACGTTCATCTCTGGGCCGGTCTAATCTAATCACGAACACTTTCTTGAATTCCTTGCCTCACCCTGAACACTTGCTTGAATTCCTTGCCTCACCCTGAGATGAGAAGGAAGGTCGAGAACCTCATCCTCGATTTTGGCCTCTCTCCTGCACAATTAAAGGCTGGTGGAATTCAATATTTTTATCTTAACTAGGTTGTTTAAATTTTTGCATAAAATTTCAGATGTAGCTTATTTTATGTTGGGTTTGGTATGGTGGTCTTGTTGGTTGTAGCTAGTTGTCATTTATGGCATGTCATAAATGATTTAGTGGTTGTGTCAAGCGTTTGCTTGCGGTTAATGTGGTACTTCAGCCACATTTGATTGTACTTAAACGTTTTTTGTAGTAATATATTTTACCGGGTGGAATACCCTTTACCCAAAAAAAAAAAAAAAAAAAGAAAAAAAAGAACCTCATCCTCGATTTGAATGACTTATGAATTGGTCTTATTTACCGTTTTCGTCCTTATTCGGCAAAAGGTTTCATCTATTTTTCTGTAATGCACCATTTATATCACATGATGATTAACACCAACCAAGACCCTTTCTTGCTAGCATTTTAAATTTGCTTATTTTATGCATCATAATGGGATTTAAAATGTGCTTGGTGTTAGACTTGTGGAAAAATATTAAAATGTATATGACTGGAATCGAACACGGGACCATAGGATTGCACACTTTACATATGAATGATCAAAGAAATAATTAATATATATAACCGTTATGTATTTTAATTATTTGGACACGAAATAACGACTAACGGACGTTAAGTAATTAACAGAATTGACTAACGACCGTTAGTGAATAAAGGAAGGACCGTAGGTGCAAATAGGAGTCAAGAAAGATCTAGAATTCCCTTGGGGAATGAAAATCTGATCGGCATAGGGGAAGGGTTTCCTTATTCGATACCAACTTGTCCTCTAAGATTTGTAGCCTATAAATACAAAGGCATAAGGCTTAGGGTTTTCACCCAGTGCATATATACTATAACCCTAAGTATTCCCTCTTCTTTCCTTTGCAAAATCCGATCGGTTCTATCCTTGTAGTGGATCCATTTTTTGTTTTCAAAGTAAACAAATAGTTTGGTTTTCTTGTGTTCATTCACTAGCATCAATCTTTGATCGGTTATAGTACGTGTGTACAAGACTTTGTAGCTTACTTACTTTAGTAAACACTATCTTGGATTGTGAAACAAAACGGTAAGGGGTTTCACGTTAATCCTAATATTTGATTAAGAGAAGAAAAGAGAAGTTAGATCCTTGTTCTTTCTAGGATCAAAGGTACGTTAATCTTTATTATTCGGTAATCTTTATACATGTTAAATATATGATCCTTGCTTCCGCTATGCTCTTTGATGTGTGTTTATTTATTTAGATGATTGTCATGTTATTTAAATTCAACAGTGGCATCACGAGCCGTTCAACATGTAATTGTATTACCGAAACGCATAAAAATTGAATTTTGATTTGAATTAACATGTTAGTCGATTTTTTCTAGGGTTTCTTAACATACAAAAAATCGAATCTTAATTTAGGGGGGGGGGTTTTCGACCCTCTTTTAATAAAAAGTTAGTTTTGTAACCCTAAATTAGGAACATGTGTGTTTATGTGTTTATATAAATAAGGGTTACGTTCTTGGATTAATCCATGATACTTCATGCAAGGTAATCATGGATTAGGGTTTGTTTTATGTGCTACATGTTTTAGATAAATCTAAAATTAGGGAAGACCTAATTAATTTAATTAATGAATCAGTTATGTGAAACGTGGTATATAATTATTAAGGCTTACGCGACCAACTTGTTGGTGTCTGTGGTCCATTGGGTACAATGCGCTCGAAAACCAATGGGAGGCTTAGTAATTATATCAGAATAATCCACATAGAGATTATTAATAGGATTTATCAAAAGGTTTGCATGTGGCTATATGATTTAATGGTTAAGATTATATGCGTTATTATGTGTTTATTTATTTTTTGTTAAATTACTTGACTTTTTTTGTTTAAATTATTGTTGAATTGTAAGTAAAAAGAGGGTAATTTTTGGTATAAAAAATAAATGGACCTAATAACTATGAAACCTTGATGTGGTAAATTATTTATTGCCAAGTCTTATGTGCCGACAGTGGTTCGTTTCGCACGGTAATTTGCTCCCAGGCAAGACTAGCAATTTTATAATTTACAACATAAATTTTATAAGAATTAGGGCGCGTTTGGTATGAGCTAATAGGAATGAAGGAATGACTATGGGAATGATAAATGATGTTTGGTATATTATCCAATCTTAAAATACCGTAATCAAAACGTGATATTTGGGCTGCTCCATACCAGCCAAGTGAGATACCTATCCAATCTCATTCCCTCACTTTTACTTTTATCTTCACTATTTTTCCTTATCTAGGCAAGAACACAAAGAGGGTGAAGCTTCACTCCATCTTTGCCACCACAGCATAAATCGAAAATGATGCAACAACTACTGGACCTCTCCCGACCAACAAGGTAATTCATTAAAACCCTAATTTCTTTTTATTTTGATTGTGTGATTTGTGTCTATTTTGTTAAAAAAAATCCATGTGACCAAGGAAATTGGGGCATGACAAGAACAAAAAATCCAAGTGACAAAGGAAATTGGGGCCTGATAAATTCTTATCCATTTGATGTTTTCCTTACACTATGGTATGTTGTTTCACATCTAATAATGACGACATACTTTACAATTTATAAATCATTTATAAACTAGTAGATTAAACATGATTGATTAATAACTACAAATATAAAACCAGATAGTCAAGCATAATAGTGCTTATTTTTCTTTTTAGATTTACTTTTATTTTCTTTTCTTTAACTTGGTTGTTTGACACCTTGTTTAGGCTCAAAACGTAAGGATGGATACTTTGATTTAGTTTTTAGATAAGGTTTAATTTGTTTTTACATATGACTGAGATTTGTATATCAATCACTAGTATGCCATTTGTCTTTATTTTATGCTCTGTTTTGATCCTGTGTTTATTTTCATGTAGAAAAAATGGCGCGTAATGCTTTCATTAGTCGACGAAAAGAGAGAGCCCAAACTATTAATATTTTGACTTTATTGGTTAGTGTGTTCAATATGGTTTTCGTGACATGGTTTCGGTTATCATTGCTACGTGTAAGTATCATGAGACCTCTCAAGAAAAGTAAAGAACAAAAAATTGTTGAAAGAACGAACTGGTTATTTAGGCTGACAAGAGAATCTGATAGTGTTTGTATCAGCCAACTTCGTATGGATAGGCGAACCTTTGATCTACTATGTGAGATGGTAAGTGACGTTGGAGGTTTAAAAGGCACAAAAAACAGGTCATTAGAAGAAATAGTTGACCTTGGTAGTTTGGTAGTTGTTTGTAGGTCCACACGAATTATGGATCTAAGTAGCCTTATATAAGACAATAGACAACTTGGATAAATCCAAATCAATCTATATGAGAAACTCTTAACTGTGTATTGATTGTTAATGCGGAATCTTAACAAGCAATGAGTATGAAGAACACAATTAAGATAACTAACTTCGTATATTACTATTAAACTTTCACTAATATCACCACTGTTACTATGCCGTAGGGTTCTTTTTATACTCTAAGGAAAACCCTAGTTACAAAACGTGTGAAAGGATAAACATATCTTCTAATAAGATATCTAATACGACTATATCCTTTCCTGATATATAGCTAACTAATTCTGCTATAAAACATAAACAGACTTAACTATTTCTAGTCACCAGACTTAACTATGTTCTGCCAGACTTAACTTTGTACTGGCAGATTTAACTAACTAACAGACTTAACGAATACATTAGCAGACTTAAGTCTGTTCTTCTAATAATTCCCAACAATCCTCCCCTAACTTGATCTTCATGCTCCATGAACTTCAAGTTTCTTCATTGATAAGCTTCT
The DNA here is from genome assembly GCA_021014915.2 of Artemisia tridentata subsp. tridentata. Classification (NCBI taxonomy): domain Eukaryota; kingdom Viridiplantae; phylum Streptophyta; class Magnoliopsida; order Asterales; family Asteraceae; genus Artemisia; species Artemisia tridentata. The sequence continues at coordinate 20,983,490 of CP139504.1, forward strand.
TGAGGATTGAACTTTAATCTCTTGGAATTATTTTGAACTTCAACTCTTTAAATCATCATATCTGATCTTGTGCAGCAACTTTTACTTCAGCAATCTTTTCACCATCTGATCTTCACAGCAACATTGACTATTTGTACATCAATTCTTAAAGTTTCATACTATTCTCATCACTTCCAGGTGTGTAAACTCCTGTGAGAGATGAATCATTGAAAATTAATGGATTTGATGTCTCTTTACCAGTTAGCCATTAACTCTGGAGTAGCCAATGTTTGGTGAAAAACCATGGTACATTGATAACCATTTCAACTCTTTGTACATGAAACATGGTGAGTTAAAATACCATATGATTTTTAGCAAATCATCAGCTATCAACGGATTTGTTTTGTCTTTACGAAAATCCGTTTGCTTTTGGACTAGCCAATTCTTTGGTGGAATGCAGACCTCACCTTGGTGAATTGATAACCAGTTATGGATTTCCACAGCCTATACCACAAGCCATACTCTTGTGGGCTAGCCAACTCTTCACTATCACAGATATGGTGAGTTGATTACCATACAATTTTTGGCAAATTGTCAGCCATAAACGGATTTGAGGTATCTTTACGAAAGCCGTTTTGCTCTTGGATTAGCCAGTCCTTATGTGGATTAGACATGGTGGACTGATAACCATTTGTTTTGTTAGTGCAAAGCACCTTCACCAGGTGAGAACTTCCATTAATCTCACTTATCAACTTAGAAAATTCTTTCAAACACCCCAAACAGCTTCCATTTGGGATTGCATCTTAATTAACTCCAACAATTGATTACATACCTCATCATCCTTATAACCTAACAACTTCTTCTCAAGCATTTCCTTGCATACCCTTGGGTGTAAAGGATATTCAACTTCTGCCAACATATATATATAAGCACTCTGCAAGGTCAAATAACTATCAAAATACCTCCATCTTACTATCTCTTGTTGAAATGGCAGCATCCAAATCTTGTCAGTCCTAGAAGGAGGATCAAACATAGTCTTTAAATCTCCCCAAAGAACTCTTTCAAATTCTTCTTCAGGTCTGTTATCCCCATATTTGATCATCATCAACTTGTATAGCTCCTTAAGATCATCTCTGCTCAAGTCATTCAATAACCCTAGAAAATCCACATACACAACCTCTGTATAATCTTCCCTGATTATCTAATAAGCTCCTATCTTACCTGTTTTGATGATTTGCCAATTTACAACCTTGGCAGGCTGAGCTGAACTTTCTGGAATTGAACCCATAGTAAATTCCTCAGAAGAGGGTTCTTCTTCCTCTTGCACATTCTCCTTAGAACCTAATTTACCCTTCCTAGGTGCTCTCTTTCTTCTAGTCCAGGTTATAATGGGCTTTTTAACTTCAACCTTGATGTGCCCGTTAGAGTGCAAGTTTTAAATTTATAACACGAACTACCAATGATTCAAACGCAACACATACGAGCAAGTATACTCATCCGTGTGTAGTAAAAGATGAAATGGTAAGCCGAGGTCGTTCACAGGGATTTGTTTAGTTTTTGGGATGTGAGTTTTGAATATAATATCAATCTTGTTCAACGATTCTAATAGCAAGCAAATAATGATGATTTAAATTCAATATATTAAAACTACACTTGCCTAGACTAGTTTTGCACAACTATCTTGATATGATTATGACAATGATTCCATTTGATTATGATCAATGAATTAGGAGGTGTTCTAATTCAATTAGTGGGTATACTAATCCTATTGCTTCCAACACTTTCAATCCTCGTCAAGATTTTAAGATGACAAAAACAATATTTAAGATTTGATCAACCAAGACTAACACAACTCAATCACTTGATTCGCTTTCGTTTCACAAGCAATTGACAACCACACTATTTTAGTTTTCCAAGTTTAACCAAGTTACTTATGAAATGGTCAATACATAAGGTAACACCCTCATAGACAAAGGTTTACAACTAATTGACTAACAATGTCTTTTTCAACCCATTACACAATTAGCAATTAACCAAACTTGACAACTCTTTGGTGGAGAAAACTCTTAATAGCACAATTCGATCTTAGTATTAGCTTTTCGTTTAACTAGAACCATGGAGTCATAATCAACCAAGAATCATATCACAAACATCATCTAGGCAAGTGCTCAAAGCACTTAGCCACTCATGGCAACCAAATAAATAACCATAAGAAATTTATCACTTGAAAACATAATTAAAAAGTCTTACAAAAGTTGTAATGATGATTACAAGAATTAGGAACACTTGTGAGATGATCAACAAAGATTCCTTGAATGATTAAATTGATGATTGGTGAATGTAAGCTTCTTCTTTTCCTGCATTTTTCTTCCCTTGTCGCCCCTTGAGAGTGTGAAAAATGAGTTGTAGTAGTTGTTGATTATTGATTAGTTGTAGATAGATTATATGATAGTAGCCTCCTTCTCTCTTGGCCAAGCATACATATTAATAAGATGTCTCCCCTTGGTCACCAAGCAAAATACTTGAGCCCAAAGTGTCATAAAAATTCTGCACTTGGAGTAAATGAAGTGTAATGACAACCCATATGAAGAGTTAGTTCATTAAAGATAGCCATTAAGTGTGCCAGCAATTGCATGAACCCAAGGTTTGAAGTCTCGACCTAAGATTCAGATTCCGGCCCAAGGTTTGGAGTAAGGATGGCATGGCATTATTGAACCTTGGGTTGAACTTGAGCCCTAGATGTATTTCTTGAACCTTTGGCTGAAGAAGCAAGCCATAACTCTTCACATATAACTTTTCATTTATTTCATCAATTCTTGATCTTTTCTTGAACTTGGAAATCATTGTAATATTGATTCTTTATCCTTAAGGATCTTCCAAAGCCTTTATTTTGAGAAGAATCTTATGTTTGTGCAAAAGCTCTTGATTTAACAACTTTTCTTCATCTTTTTAGCCATTTACTTGAACTTGATTGTACCTGAACCTGAATACATCTTTTGTATCTTTTTAAGCATAATATGTTCACAAATACAACCAAATACAATGCATAAACATAGAAATAACGCGACTAAAACATGTACAAAATAAGCGTTATCAAATCCCCCACACTTACACTTTGCTTGCCCCCAAGCAAATCTAGCTTTTAGAAATAAATCCACATGATATAAATTATAATGATTCTAAAAATGAGATGCAAATCCATCAAGTACAAGTACAAGATAAGATCCATCTATTTAAGCTTATAAATGAAAAGTCAAGATGTTTGACAATACCTTAATGATTCTCTTGCTTGATAACATGTTAAGACACCTCTTGAAAAGAAATGAAGTATAATTTACTCAACACTCATTTGTTTAGTGGGTGAGTATATAAGAAAATAACACTCATTGCTCAGTCATGATCCATTTATTACCATAGGCTTGTACAAGAAACAAAACTGACGTGGCGTAAGCACCAAGTGTAAACATCTAAGAGGAATTTTATTTGGGTTTCAAGGGTTATACAAGACTTATGTGCAACTATCTCATGTAAAACATAATAGCTCGCTAACAACGAATTCTTGCATCACCAAATAACGGATGGTCACTAAGGATAACCTTAGATCGCTAACAACGCTACTTAATTCCTCAAGAAATCGGATGGTCACCACATGTCAATACACTTAATAATTTCCACAATGTCAAAAGGTAGGGATAAGACATGGGATATATATATGAAATTGGTTTAAAATAAAAACTCCACAAATAGTCAAAGTCTACAATCAATTGCTACTAGCTACATCAACCACTTTCCTTTGAACTCGAGAACGATCTTTGATCGATATCTTACTTTCATAGCTCATTGGCTATTCTTGTCACCAAACAATTGCGATGACTTATTTCTATTTTTCTCTTTTTCCTTCTCTTCTTTTCTTTCATCTTTTTTTTTTTTTTTTTTTTTTTTTTTTTTTTTTTTTTTTTTTTTTTTTTACAACGATCATAATACCAATAGATCTTCCATGTGATTATCATGGAGTTCGCAACTTTCTCAATTTCAAGGATTCCCACATAACAACCATCTTTCATTGTAGCTAGCTAGCAACCAACCAAGACTTGACTATGGGTAAGGTTAAGGCTAAAAGTGTAAAATATTTTTCTGGTGTAGCAAAATGAAAAGGATGGCTCTGAGGGTGTACTAACGGTATCTAGCACTAAAATTGAGTGCTAACAAATGGGTTCATATAAGTGGTTAACTAACCGATATGGCTAGCTAATATATCATTAAATGTAGAATGGACGGCCATTTGGTTTAATTCTTAAGGTTGCCTCTTATCACACGAATACACTTATATCACACGAGGTGATCTCACTGCGGTCTGGTAATGATTTGCATGCACAAGTTTTAGAATAAATAAGATCATCGGCACACTCATAGCAAAAATATCAAGCATAAAAGATGCATGCTATATAAAAATAGGCTTAAATCCTCACAATTTAGTGGAATGGGCTATAGTTGTGCTAGCAATGTTATCAATCCTAAAAATGGACTGCAATGTCAATCAGGACACATCTCGAATTTTCAAATTACATGTTTTATCAGTGGATTGATCTAGTTATTCTAATATAGACTATCCTAAATGTGCGAAAACAACTAGATCATAGGGGCAAACAAATTAAAAACTAGGCTAAAAAATATAGAAAATTTTAAAATCCAGTTTCATTTTCCTATTTCCTCCCCCCACACTTAAGTTTGATATTGTCCTCAATGGAAAGAACGATGAACCATAAAAATAGAGAAATGAAACATAAAAGAAATGATACTGCCTGAGCTTTGGAAATAGGATGATTCCACAACTTCTAAATCAAGCATCCTAACCTGCATAATCGTCAAAAACAAAACACACAAAAATGCAAAATATTTTTGGATTTTATTATTCATATTAGCAAGGCCCCCACACTTATGGTGAAACCATCGGGGCATAAAAATAAACAAACAATTTAAAAACACACGGGTTGCCTCCCGAGAAGCGTTAAATTTATTAATAAGTCATCAGCTCGACTCAATCTTTCTTACTTTGGTGTTTTATATTTGGGATTCTTTCCTGACTTCTTTGGAATATACACCACATTTCCTTTCACTATTCCTTTTTCGGTTTTATCAATATCATGTAACTTTGCGGTATTGAAAGTTCTAGGGAGAACATCCCAGATGTAACCAGTTTTCGCAACCCATGGTGTTACTTTTTTATAATCAGCTGAAGAAGGTGTCATAAATGGAATAGCAGTGTATTTCTTTTCATCGAGCAATTCGAGTGATATTTTTTCACTTGACATTTCATTTAATTGCTCCTCATTATGGTAGAGTTTGATTCGATGTCCGTTAACAATGAAAGTTCCACCGTGTTTGTCATATAATTCGACATATCCGGATGGAAAACCATGTTTTACCACGAAGGGACCAAACCATTTGGTTCTGAGCTTAGGAGCTTTGAATTTGAACCTAGAATTGAACAAAAGAACTTTGTCTCCGGCCTTAAATTCTTTCAGGATTCTTAGTTTCCTATCATGATAAGCTTTTGTTCGGGCTTTGTATAGTTTGGAATTCTCATACGTTTGGAGTCTTAATTCATCGAGTTCATGTAATTGCAAGAATCTTTTTTCTCTAGCGATTTTGAGATCGGGATTACATTGCCTCAACGCCCAGTAAGCGCGGTGTTCAATTTCAAATGGCAAATGACAAGTTTTTCCATATATAAGTCTATATGGAGTTGTACCAATTGGAGTTTTATATGCCGTTCTAAACGCCCATAGAGCATCATCGAGTTTCTTTGACCAAACAGAAGGATTATCCTTTACTGTTTTTAAAGTATTCTTTTTAAAGCTCTATTGGTGTTTTCAACTTGACCACTGGTTTGAGGGTGGTATGCAGTTGAGAAACAATGGTGGACTCCATATCGTTTCATAGCTTTCTCCATTTGACGGTTACAGAAGTGAGTTCCTCTGTCACTTATTAGAGCTTTTGGAATTCCGAATCGAGAGAAAAGCTTTTTCAGAAAATTCACAACCACTTATGCATCATTTGTGGGTAAAGCCTCTGCTTCTGCCCATTTAGAGACATAGTCAATTGCAACGAGGATATATTCAAATTTATGAGATTTAGGAAAAGGACCCATGAAATCAATTCCCCAAATATCAAAGATTTCAGAAACTTGTATGCTCTTTTGTGGCATTTCGTCTCTACGAGAAAGACTACTAGACTTCTGGCATGCATCACAATTCTGCACAAGCGTATGTGCTTCTTTAAAAATTAGTGGAATGCAGACCTCACCTTGGTGAATTGATAACCAGTTATGGATTTCCACAGCCTTTACCACAAGCCATACTCTTATGGGCTAGCCAACTCTTCACTATCACAGATATGGTGAGTTGATTACCATACAATTTTTGGCAAATTGTCAGCCATAAACGGATTTGAGGTATCTTTACCAAAGCCGTTTTGCTCTTGGATTAGCCAGTCCTTATGTGGATTAGACATGGTGGACTGATAACCATTTGTTTTGTTAGTGCAAAGCACCTTCACCAGGTGAGAACTTCCATTAATCTCACTTATCAACTTAGAAAATTCTTTCAAACACCCCAAACAGCTTCCATTTGGGATTGCATCTTAATTAACTCCAACAATTGATTACATACCTCATCATCCTTATAACCTAACAACTTCTTCTCAAGCATTTCCTTGCATACCCTTGGGTGTAAAGGATATTCAACTTCTGCCAACATATATATATAAGCACTCTGCAAGGTCAAATAACTATCAAAATACCTCCATCTTACTATCTCTTGTTGAAATGGCAGCATCCAAATCTTGTCAGTCCTAGAAGGAGGATCAAACATAGTCTTTAAATCTCCCCAAAGAACTCTTTCAAATTCTTCTTCAGGTCTGTTATCCCCATATTTGATCATCATCAACTTGTATAGCTCCTTAAGATCATCTCTGCTCAAGTCATTCAATAACCCTAGAAAATCCACATACACAACCTCTGTATAATCTTCCCTGATTATCTAATAAGCTCCTATCTTACCTGTTTTGATGATTTGCCAATTTACAACTTTGGCAGGCTGAGCTGAACTTTCTGGAATTAAACCCATAGTAAATTCCTCAGAAGAGGGTTCTTCTTCCTCTTGCACATTCTCTTTAGAACCTAATTTACCCTTCCTAGCTGCTCTCTTTCTTCTAGTCCAGGTTATAATGGGCTTTTAAACTTCAACCTTGATGTGCCCGTTAAAGTGCAAGTTTTAAATTTATAACACGAACTACCAATGATTCAAATGCAACACATACGAGCAAGTATACTCATCCGTGTGTAGTAAAAGATGAAATGGTAAGCCGAGGTCGTTCACAGGGATTTGTTTAGTTTTTGGGATGTGAGTTTTGAATATAATATCAATCTTGTTCAACAATTCTAATAGCAAGCAAATAATGATGATTTAAATTCAATATATTAAAACTACACTTGCCTAGACTAGTTTTGCACAACTATCTTGATATGATTATGACAATGATTCCATTTGATTATGATCAATGAATTAGGAGGTGTTCTAATTCAATTAGTGGGTATACTAATCCTATTGCTTCCAACACTTTCAATCCTCGTCAAGATTTTAAGATGACAAAAACAATATTTAAGATTTGATCAACCAAGACTAACACAACTCAATCACTTGATTCGCTTTCGTTTCACAAGCAATTGACAACCACACTGTTTTAGTTTTCCAAGTTTAACCAAGTTACTTATGAAATGGTCAATACATAAGGTAACACCCTCATAGACAAAGGTTTACAACTAATTGACTAACAATGTCTTTTTCAACCCATTACACTATTAGCAATTAACCAAACTTGACAACTCTTTGGTGGAGAAAACTCTTAATAGCACAATTCGATCTTAGTATTAGCTTTTTGTTTAACTAGAACCATGGAGTCATAATCAACCAAGAATCATATCACAAACATCATCTAGGCAAGTGCTCAAAGCACTTAGCCACTCATGGCAAACAAAGAAATAACCACAAGAAATTTATCACTTGAAAACATAATTAAAAAGTCTTACAAAAGTTGTAATGATGATTACAAGAATTAGGAACACTTGTGAGATGATCAACAAAGATTCCTTGAATGATTAAATTGATGATTGGTGAATGTAAGCTTCTTCTTTTTCTGCATTTTTCTTCCCTTGTCGCCCCTTGAGAGTGTGAAAAATGAGTTGTAGTAGTTGTTGATTAGTTGTAGATAGATTATATGATAGTAGCCTCCTTCTCTCTTGGCCAAGCATACATATTAATAAGATGTCTCCCCTTGGTCACCAAGCAAAATACTTGAGCCCAAAGTGTCATAAAAATTCTGCACTTGGAGTAAATGAAGTGTAATGACAACCCATATGAAGAGTTAGTTCATTAAAGATAGCCATTAAGTGTGCCAGCAATTGCATGAACCCAAGGTTTGAAGTCTCGACCTAAGATTCAGATTCCGGCCCAAGGTTTGGAGTAAGGATGGCATGGCATTATTAAACCTTGGGTTGAACTTGAGCCCTAGATGTATTTCTTGAACCTTTGGCTGAAGAAGCAAGTCATAACTCTTCACATATAACTTTTCATTTATTTCATCAATTCTTGATCTTTTCTTGAACTTGGAAATCATTGTAATCTTGATTCTTTATCCTTAACGATCTTCCAAAGCCTTTATTTTGAGAAGAATCTTATGTTTGTGCAAAAGCTCTTGATTTAACAACTTTTCTTCATCTTTTTAGCCATTTACTTGAACTTGATTGTACCTGAACCTGAATACATCTTTTGTATCTTTTTAAGCATAATATGTTCACAAATACAACCAAATACAATGCATAAACATAGAAATAACGCAACCTTTTCTTTTGCATGTACAAAATGAGCATTATCAAACCTCTTCTTTTGCATGCTCACCTTTTGAGCTATCAGCAACCTTTTCAACCTTAGTTACTTTTTCTACCTCAGATGGCTTTCCAACCTCAGATATCTTTTGCCTTTTGAAACTTCTTCTGATTGAATCTTCATAGTCAATGGGTTTGTAGTTAGGATCCCTTTCATAAGCTCTGAGATACATCCCCTCAACCTCTTCATATGACATTCCTCTCATCTTTTCAAAAGTACAATGCATCATATTCTTCAAATAAATCTTCATATCAGACATCTTTTGTTGCTTTGTGAGCTTCTTGGTAGTACTCTTTCTCTTTTGTTTTTTTTTTTAATTTTCTCCATCAAGCCTCCAAGAGTATCTGTCTCCATTCCTGCATTCTTGAAATCTGCAAGTTTTGTTGCCCTCTCATCAACTGTCAGACTTGTATCAGCTTTGAGTTCTTCCATCTTAGCCTTGAGCTCATCATCATCTTCAATCAGAGACATATATGGATCATCATTGAATTCTTCTTGCAGCTTCTTTGCAAAAAGTTCATCTCTTTTCTTAATCTCTTCAAGTTTGTCCCTTTCAGCTGCTTCCTCAGCCTGAATCCTTGCAATCTCAGCTAAGCTTGCTTCTTCCTCTCTTTGTTGCTTCTTTGATTTCTTAGTTTGAGGAGTTTCTTCAAGTATCTGCTTTCCTTCCCTTGGAGTTACAGCAGACTTAACTTCTTGATCACCAGATTTATCTTTTTCACCAGCAGACTTAACCTTCTCAGACTCATCATCACCAGACTTAACTACATCCTCATCAGAATTAACCTCATCTGACACCAATTTCCTTCTTAGTCTTCTCTTCTTCTTCTCTTGAATTTGACTAAGAGTCTGGGCTAAGGTTTCTGCTGCTTCCATTCCTTCAGGACTTATCTCTGTATCTCCAGTTGGTTTTGCTTGAGCTGGAGTCTGAAAAACTTGTTCTTCATCCAAATTCCTCCCCTGTTTGGAAGAATTTTCTTCTTCAGCCCCCTCTGTATCACTGAAAGCAACCCCTTTGTCCTTCATAACCCTTTCCATCTTCTTGACCTTTCTGACCAAGGTCACAATAGCTTTACCCATGGTTGTATTTGCCTTCTCCAAAACAGATATCCTTTGAACTAATGTAGAAACCAGCTGTAAGAGAGCTTCCACAGTCATTGGAGCTTATTCCTCCTCATGAGTTAGAGTTGGAACTTGGGTTTGCTGCTCAGGTGAAGGTGGTGGAGATGTAGGTGATGGTGGTTGTGGTGTAGGTGATCTAGGTTGTGGTGTAGGTGACTTAGGGACATCTTGGGTTTGCTCCTCAGTTGTGGGTGATGGGGAGTGGGCAACTCTTCCAGTTGATGATGTACCTGCAATGTTAGTAGTAGCAGGCAACATAGCAAGCAATAATGGTCTATGAGTCCCCTGAAAACCCCTTTTCATATTATTGAAAATTTTGTCCTTAAAGGCTATACACAAATAAGTCTGCATTTTGTTTTCAGTTTCAAAGCCCAACAGCATTTGAAGAAAATGAGGGTACATTAAAAACTTGTGTTTACAATTTACATTTGCTACCATGCCATCAAAGATGAGTTTTGAAAAATTGAAAGTCTTTCCAAGTGAAAGACAGACCAAAGCAGAAGCAATATTGCTTCCAAATTGATCCCATCCACCACTCTTGGGACTTAGGCAATGTAGCAAATGATGGATCAAAAACTTCCACTGTGGTGAAAAATGACTTTTCCAAAAGGTAAAACCACCATCAATGGGGTGTCCAATGTTACCCATACCCTCTAAAAGCATATTATTTGATAACATAGTGTCTCCTGAAGCATCATCTAGTTTAAGACTATTTCTAATGGATGCTTCAGAGATAGAAAATTCATGGTTATCAATGGTTGCCCTTAAATGTAGAGTCCCATCAGCAAGAGTTTCGGAGATAGCAGTCCCCCAAAACTGTTTGACTAGGGAATCATAGATAGTTGGATTATGTGTTAAGGCATACCTGAGATGAGAGCCTTTCAAAAAATCAATTATCTGTTCGAAACCTTCACTCTTGTTTGGTTTCTTCAAGAAACCCACTTGGTTGTGCTTATCACAATACTTTAGTTGCGCCATGGATGATTGGTAAGTGCTGGTTGATTGTTGACTTAGGGTTTATACTGGTTGCTAAAACAGAGTGATCTTGGCTGATAATAAAGATTTTAAAATTAGAAGTAAATAATGGATAAAGATGAAACAGTAATCAAATATCATCCATATATACTTCTTTTTCCCAAAAAAAATATCAACGGTATTATTTAAATAGGAAAATCATTAAATGTACGACCAGACCTAACGGTAAAAAGAAATTAATTACATTTTAACACTACCAGAATTAACTTTGGTCAACCAGACTTAACTAACAATCCACCAGATTTAACAGAAATATCAGATAAACACGAATATAATTCACTAGCAAGGCTTCCAATCACCATCCATCCATGCTTTTCCTGGAAACAATTAGTCTAAAACCAAAAAAATATACATATTGCAAGCAGAACTAACACTTACTAACTACCAGAATTAACGCTAAAGCTACCAGATTTAACTACTACTAGAATTAAATCTACTTAATACTTGTACTATTTTACAAACTATACATTTAAACTCCCCTTAAATGTAACCTACCCTTAAATGTAGCTATGGGTTTACCATTCCTATATTAACCACTAAAAAATTGAACCTAGGTCCATCAAAAGCTTTGGTCAATAGGTCAGCTACATTAAAGTCTGTGTGTATCTTTTCCACCCTAATCAGTTTCTTTTCAAAGCAATCCCTTATAAAGTGATGCCTTATCTCTATGTGTTTAGTCTTAGAGTGATACACTGGGTTCTTAACTATACAGATAGTACTTTCATTATCAATGTGAATTATAGTATTCATATAATTCAAACCATTATCAATGTAAATATCGATTTTAACAACTTAATCACTTAAGGTATGAATAAAAAAATGCGTAATGCATTATATGATCAAAGAAACTTTTTCTTAATCACTAGATTTTTTATAAAATGACACAAACATTTTATATCTTTTACAAAATCATTTTTGGAAATTAAAGGAAAATGTTTAATCCATAACAAATTTATGAATTCAAATTTTCAACCAAAAATGGCAAAAATGTTCCAGAAAAACTGTAACACCCCAACCCGACAAGGGTAAAGATGTCACAATAATGGTTTCATATCAGATCACAACAAAGCATACATCTATAGTAATACAAGAAATCTCAAAGGTTACAAAGAAATTATTGATATTACAAGGTTACAAATGAGAATTCCAAAAACACTAATTCTAAAATATAAATCTTCTAGTCATCTCTAATCCAGAAAAGCTATCAAGTCTTCTAATTCTAAGGTTCTTTCCACTCATAACCCAGCTTCCTAGTAAAACCTGCCGCAGGGAAAGAATGCGGCTGAACTACGAGAGCTCAGTGAACAGATATAACGATAACAAAGCAGTAGTATAGAACAGTAGAAAGTAACAGAAATAAAAGTCATGCAGATATAATATGGTTTAAGGAATAAGTCAATGAATAAGAATAAAGGGAAAAGACAAAGGAATAGTAATCCACCACGAGCCCAGAAACAGATCATATCATATCATAACAGTGTAACCATAAATCTTTATAATCATATAGAGGGGAGACCTCTCAGATAATCAGATAATATGAGGGGTGTCCTCATTCTTCAAATGGAGTAGCTAGCTCCCAGATATATGTGAAAGGCATGTATTGCACACAGTACCAGTCACCAGACATATAATAAATCATATATAGATAATCCACTAAACAGATAACAGATCTAGGATGCATCCATGCGCCCCCCAAACAAATACTGGCCATAACAAATATAATGCGCATATCATAATCAAAATGGGGACGTGGCGGAACATCACTCTACCGCCCTAGAGTCATGCCATTGGTGCATCAATGACATGGCCATGTTACCTTCTTGGCTAGGAAACATATTTTGGCTTGGGTATCAAACTAAGATTCAGATATCATATCAAATCATATGTCATATCAAAAGGTTCATAACAATTGGTTCATAACAGATGGTTCATATCAAATATTTCAGAAGTAATATCAAAGATCCAAATCAGAGTTTATCAGATCAAGGTTTACAAAACAAGGGATCATATCAAAGGTTCACAACAAAGGGGAACATAGCAATGGCTTAGGGAATCCTAAACGAATCCAGAATTAATAAGTCAAAAGAGGGAAGACACCCTTACTGAAAAAGGGCAGAATATCTGTACCTTATACCGAAAGAAAACACAACAGAAATACAAAGGTCGGAAGCAAACTCCATCTTCAGCGAATCTACACGAATTCATGACTGTCTTATTAAAAGCTTATTTAATTCAGATTACTTATTTTAGTCGGCTTTCCATTTCTAGTAACTTTCCTTTTTAGGTAACTTTCCAGAATTAGCAACTTTCCATATTTAGCAGGTTTCCTTAATTAGCAAGATTCAATAATATAATTTAGGTTAAGTCATTAATTAGGATTATTATGGAAATAAGGCTCATTTTAGCAAGTTATAAAAGTTTAGGGTCAAATATAACAAGTTTCCATATTTTAGGGTTTTAAATGAAAATATACCAAAGTTAAAGGTTTAAAATGAAAATACCTCAAGTTACTCATTTAAATACATAAGTTATTCAGAATTACACTTTTAACCCTTTAAGTTTCACAATTTACAGATTATACCCTTTTAGTTAATTAAATTACAAATTAAACCCTATAATTACATAAATCACAATTTAACCCTTACCATATTTATATTTACACAACCAGCCCTTACTTTTACAAAATTACAGAATACACCTCTTAATTTAATGAATGGTACGATTTATCCTTCAAGTTTCATAATTTACAAAATTAGTCCCTTAACTTTATAAAATACCATTCGAATCATATATTATCCATAATTACACATTTAACCTTCAAGTATCCAAAATTACACATCACACCCTTTATATCATTATTTATACGAAATAACCTTAAGTTTCCAGAATTTACACAATTAGTCCCTCTATTTTAATTAATTACAAATCGAATCCATAATTACCAATTAAACCTTTTTCTTGCAATTTTTACACATAGCAACCCGTATATTATATTTTTCACACATTACCCCAGATCCAAAATGACTTACAAAAATACCCCACAAGTTTCAATAATTACAAAACACACCCTTTTACTTTTAATTCCCAATCGGTATAAGTTTTTAATTAACAAACCCTAACCCTAATTTATCCAATCATTACAACATCATCATATCATCATTAGAGCACATTAAATGATCAGATCTAAACACCAAAAACCAAACCCTAATTCATTCGATTAGGTTATATAATTTTTCCTTTATTTCTTTTAAATCCGGTATACTAAATAAATTAAACAAATGTGATTTAGGCTTCAACAAATCAAATAAGCATTTTTCCAGAGTTGTATGAGGCATATGGAGTCCAGATAAAATAGGTTTGAAGCTCAGAAAAATTGCGTGAATAGATTTGGATTTTATTTGTGTTTTTGATCTATATAATTATCACGACTAGTCTAGAGTGCATGATTTGAGTTAGCCATTTTATATGAGTCTAATATGATGTAAATGACATAAGAAAAATACCAGATCAATTTTAGAACGTGTGGATTAAGCACAAGAATTTTGTACCTCTCGGTTTGAACAATCCGACACAAAGAATTTCCTACGATCGAACCAGCGAATCCATGACCTCAAGGCTATTTTTCCTAGCTTCCTTGGATGTAGAATAACACCAGAAAAATACTCAATGGCCTCCAGAAATTCGGATGAAGAAGAGAGGATTTTTGGTTTGTGAATTAGGGTTTTCGGTTTGATTAAAAGGAAAAATAAATGGGAACAATTAAAATGCCGAGAGTCAAAGGGGGAGGGAGGCTTAAGACTCGGCCCATAGTTGTGATAATATCAACTTTCCAGATTTTGTGATTGTTTCCAAATTAATTTGATGATTATCTTTACTTAAATGATTTTTTTAAAATACAAAATAATTAGATAATAATACTTTCGGTTCATATAGTATTTTGTAGGTGACAATTATATTTTTGTACATAGTATAATATTGTAATGATGCCACAAAATTTATTTTACTTCATATGTTGCTTATTATCAAAGGTTTGGAATTTATTTGGTGCTTTATATATGCTTTAATTGAATTTTAAAGTTTCAGGGGCAATTGGGTCATTTTGCATGCTTTTAAATTTTGGGTTTTACAACTTCTTCCCCTCTAAAAAAAAAATTTCGTCCTCGAAAATTGAGGTGAAACGAAACGGAAACACAACTGACGGTGAACAGAAATATGAAAGGCTTGTTTCTCATGACTCTATCTTGTTGATTAAAGCTTCGGTTTCCTCGGAAAAGACAAATCATACTGAATCCAGATCAAAAGAATAATATACCAAATGCAATAGATGATAATCATATCCTCTCCGAAGAGATACAGGGATTACGTGGGATTTGACGGATATATCGTCTGTGGAATTGATTAGGCGAATCAGATGAGAGTGTACCGAATCGCAGAAATATGAGGGTGATAATTATGTTTAACTCTTCAGATTTGCAATTAGTCTCATCTCCAATATAACTTTCAAAGGTATTCTCATAAACCGACAGGTCTTGTTTTCTCAGAATCCAAAATCTCATATCTTGATTCATAACAGATCATCATAAACAGATTCGTCGAATGAGAGACGTATATATAGCAAAACATAGGTGTATTCCTTCATAGTAACAGATAGAATCCATACAGACAGAAAACATATTGTTTGATAACATCAAACGGCAGAAAGCTCTACAACAGAACCTAAGATTCTTATCGGAAGTACAGAGGTCAGCAAACGCATGTCGAGTATCCAAACGTATCAAATCGTATAACGGTGAAGGCAGATTAAGCGTATAGGTAGAATGAACCTAAAGTCTCAATCAGATATCAGAAATTCTAAGGTTTCTAAGGCACTCCTCAAAATGTCCTATGATCACAATAAGTGCACGTTATATGATGTAAGTATTATCACGTTGGCCAGACGTCATAATACTAGCATCATATAAATATGCCCTCATGATGACCATACTTTATCTCAATTCGTGAAAATCAACTTATCTAACCACCTAACAGTCCTTCTATACCTTAGGGTTGGTCCGAATCGATCATCACTACAAATTCAAAATCAGAGAAACAGAACGTACAAATAATGTAACGGAATTAGTAAGCATCAATGAAGTATGTCGTCCAAAGCGTCAGGTCTTCCACAATACATCAAAATTCTCATGACAAAACCGTCATCCAACATACGCAGAAAGAACACTAAACGAAAATACTAATGGAGAACCCGAATCATTCAAAGGATCTTATCATCAGGTAACGGGAGCTTAAGTGGGTTAAGCAGAAGTGAACACGCCCTCAATAACTTCATCCTTCACGAAATCAACTCATCCAACCACAAATGATCATTCCAAAATCTTCCATTCGAATACATGATTTCAAAATCTCTTCCAAGTCCGAGTAGTCTGTCTACGCTTGTCCATCTGCTCATACGGTGAGAAGGGATGATAAACTTGAGTCTGGTCCCTCAAGCCTTCGGCACTTCTTCTTGACACTGTGGTGTGGAACGTAAATCTCTGACATGGTCACTGTGCATCTTCCATTCGCGAGTCTGCTTCTGCTCTCAATTCATCTTAGTACGACTAAAATAAATAGAGAAGCAAGACTGCGTGTCTTTGACAGGTCTTCTAGCACAGTTCGAAATTCGCCAACTCAAACTGCTGTCGTCACCGGATGCCTGGTAGTGTTGTCTGCTACAATCTCTGAACGCCAATCAAATATACTCTTCCAGAACAAAGGGTCGTTCTACTTAATGTGAAGATGATCTACATGTTCCTCGTTCGTCTCTGAGCACAAACACACTGTCATACTATGACGATTGTCTAAATACTCTCGAAGGCATGATTCAATTAGCCAATACAATTGGCATTATTTAAAACTCGTACTGGTCACAACGAGTACGAAAACAACTTCATGAATCGTTTCAGGGAAAACTTCATATCTACTTCACATCACCTATCTTCCTCTTCATGCATAAAACTGAAATGCTTCACAGAGGTTACTCTCAGTTAGTCATCTCCTTTCTTAGAAGTTCTTGTGGTTGCTTCTTCAGTCCTTCAAACACTAAGTGAGGCCGTCTGGTACGGAGTTTACAAAGATAGAACAAATCAATCATTGACACACGGAAATGAAAATGATCACGGTTAGTGATACGGTTAGGTTTACGATAGCCGATACGCTGGCGCATAATTTTCTCTTTCTTTTTCATAACTAATAGGGGTATTCAAAGGGAACACTGAGGTGACAAAACCATATTCCATCAGCTTCTTCAATCTCTCAACATCTATAGCATCATGGTTCGTCAACTGAGATCGGTTCAAATTTCATTCTACTTCTCAAACAGGAGGGAAAACCCAAGAGTTCCATCGGAGGACACCAGAAAATTTGTACAACAAACTTCCAATGCCAAAGTTGTCAGGAGAATTTGACAATCACATGATATCGAGGTAAATGCTTCCATAGCGGCGTTAAGCTTAACTGATTTGAGCGGCTAAAGGTTATCATAACAAAAGTAGGATGCAAGTAGATTTCTGGAGTCACATATCAGATACGGTAATCCTTGTCAGCTTATGTGGGTCAGCCAATCCATAACTTAAAGACCTCAAAATCGAATATATCAAAAGTAGACAGATTCGTAGGATGAGTACGGTCGCCAAGCCAGACGGATAGTTCATATATCGAGGTCAAGTACATGGTTCATCAATAGTGTGGAAATAGATAAGCGAATAATTCAAGGTGTTGGAGTCTTGTTTAGCTATTTAGTATAAGGGGCAGGTAGGTTGGGAATCATCGGTAATACGAACATCGTATAACTGTCAAAAGTCAGGCGTATAGAATATCAGTTATCAGCATCATCATGCTCAGTTAACAAATTCATATCGGAACAAAATTATCGTCATATCCTTCCAAAGGAAACTAGTTGACTACAAGATTCAATATTCAAAAGGAGGGAATAAACTTCCTATATCCATTGTTAATAATCACCAGAGTTCTCATAGGAGTAGCAATGGACTTTGCAAGACAGAGTAGTATCAGATGATACATTTATATCCAACACGGGTAAAGAATTCATAGAATGTGTCCAACACATCAGGGTTAAATGCCCTTCGGAATGGTTGGAGAGGTATCAAACAGATCGGAAGTGAAGATCAAAATCAGGTAGTGGTAGCAAAAGTTTAATAATCGGAAATCATGGTAGGGAGTTCAAAATTGTTTCAAATGCCAAAAGTGAGGCATAGGAGAATAGTTGCCAATCTCTTATTAGAATAAAATCAAAGTTAACTATCAAGGGAAGACGGATCAACGATCAGATCTTACCGTTCAAAATGGGAGGGCAACATTCTTATACTCGTGGTTAAAACACCACCAGACTTCTCATGGGAACAGAGATGGTTAAGACGAAATCAAATATTGTCAGAAGGTTCATAGATGCTTATCAAAAGCAAGAAACAACTAACAGAATGTATCAAGTATCTCATTGTCATGGGGATTCTCAGAATGCCCGAAGAGGCATCAGAATGATTAACAAAAGGTTCAGAGGTTAGAGTCGGAATCTGAAGGCAATGATCAAATAGTGTCAGGCAATTACTATGTAATTTTCAATGTTTTCAAGATTTAATTAGGTTTCAAAACTTAAGTGATGCAAGGCATAAGCTTTCAATCACCAAAAGTGATCTCAACAAGCAAGGCACGAATAAAAGTGATGCGAAAGCAATGATACTTAAACAATTGACTTATAGTCTACCCATTCCTCACTGGTCAGAACTTAAGTTCCTATAGGGAAATCCTAAAGCAAATCCTTACAGGTCATCTTATGAGCGCCTACAGTGGAAACCTAATGGTCCAAACTTCACAGGTCAAGGGTAAATGTATTACAATTCGCAGCCTGTCGCTCTGATACCATAAATTGTAACACCCCAACCCGACAAGGGTAAAGATGTCACAATAATGGTTTCATATCAGATCACAACAAAGCATATATCTATAGTAATACAAGAAATCTCAAAGGTTACAAATAAATTATAAATATTACAAGGTTACAAATGAGAATTCCAAAAACACTAATTCTAAAATATAAATCTTCTAGTCATCTCTAATCCAGAAAAGCTATCAAGTCTTCTAATTCCAAGGTTCTTTCCACTCATAACCCAGCTTCCTACTAAAACCTGCCGCAGGGAAAGAAATGCGGCTGAGCTACGAGAGCTCAATGAACAGATATAACGATAACAAAGCAGTAGTATAGAACAGTAGAAAGTAACAGAAATAAAAGTCATGCAGATGTAATATGGTTTAAGGAATAAGTCAATGAATAAGAATAAAGGGAAAAGACAAAGGAATAGTAATCCACCACGAGCCCAGAAACAGATCATATAATATCATAACAGTGTAACCATAAATTTTCATAATCATATAGAGGGGAGACCTCTCAGATAATCAGATAATATGAGGGGTGTCCTCATTCTTCAAATGGAGTAGCTAGCTCCTAGATATATGTGAAAGGCATGCATTGCACATAGTACCAGTCACCAGACATATAATAAATCATATATAGATAATCCACTAAACAGATAACAGATCTAGGATGCATCCATGCGCCCCCCAAACAAATACTGGCCATAACAAATATAATGCGCATATCATAATCAAAATGGGGACGTGGCGGAACATCACTCTACCGCCCTAGAGTCATGCCATTGGTGCATCAATGACATGGCCATGTTACCTTCATGGCTAGAAAACAGATTTTGGCTCGGGTATCAAACTAAGAGTCAGATATCATATCAAATCAGATGTCATATCAAAAGGTTCATAACAATTGGTTCATAACAGATGGTTCATAACAGATGGTTCATATCAAATATTTCAGAAGTAATATCAAAGATCCAAATCAGAGTTTATCAGATCAAGGTTTACAAAACAAGGGATCATATCAA
Source organism: Artemisia tridentata subsp. tridentata (assembly GCA_021014915.2). NCBI lineage: Eukaryota > Viridiplantae > Streptophyta > Magnoliopsida > Asterales > Asteraceae > Artemisia > Artemisia tridentata. The sequence continues at coordinate 21,003,519 of CP139504.1, forward strand.
AGGTTCACAACAAAGGGGAACATAGCAATGGCTTAGGGAATCCTAAACGAATCCAGAATTAATAAGTCAAAAGAAGGAAGACACCCTTACTGAAAAAGGGCAGAATATCTGTACCTTATACCGAAAGAAAACACAACAGAAATACAAAGGTCGGAGGCAAACTCCATCTTCAGCGAATCTACAAGAATTCATGACTGTCTTATTAAAAGCTTATTTAATTCAGATTACTTATTTTAGTCGGCTTTCCATTTCTAGTAACTTTCCTTTTTAGGTAACTTTCCAGAATTAGCAACTTTCCATATTTAGCAGGTTTCCTTAATTAGCAAGATTCAATAATATAATTTAGGTTAAGTCATTAATTAGGATTATTATGGAAATAAGGCTCATTTTAGCAAGTTATAAAAGTTTAGGGTCAAATATAACAAGTTTCCATATTTTAGGGTTTTAAATGAAAATATACCAAAGTTAAAGGTTTAAAATGAAAATACCTCAAGTTCCTCATTTAAATACATAAGTTATTCAAAATTACACTTTTAACCCTTTAAGTTTCACAATTTACTGATTATACCCATTTAGTTAATTAAATTACAAATTAAACCCTATAATTACATAAATCACAATTTAACCCTTACCATATTTATATTGACACAACCAGCCCTTACTATTGCAAAATTACAGAATACACCTCTTAATTTAATGTATGGTATGATTTATCCTTCAAGTTTCATAATTTACAAAATTAGTCCCTTAACTTTATAAAATACCATTCGAATCATAAATTCTCCATAATTACACATTTAACCTTCAAGTATCCAAAATTTCACATCACACCCTTTATATCATTATTTATACGAAAGAACCTTAAGTTTCTAGAATTTACACAATTAGTCCCTCTATTTTAATTAATTACAAACCGAATCCATAATTACCAATTAAACCTTTTTCTTGCAATTTTTACACATAGCAACCCTTATATTATTTTTTTTTCACACATTACCCCAGATCCAAAATGACTTACAAAAATACCCCACAAGTTTCAATAATTACAAAACACACCCTTTTACTTTTAATTCCCAATCGGTATAAGTTTTTAATTAACAAACCCTAACCCTAATTTATCCAATCATTACAACATCATCATATCATCATTAGAGCACATTAAATGATCAGATCTAAACACCAAAAACCAAACCCTAATTCATTCGATTAGGTTATATAATTTTTCCTTTATTTCTTTTAAATCCGATATACCAAATAAATTAAACAAATGTGATTTAGGCTTCAAAAAATCAAATAAGCATTTTTCCAGAGTTGTATGAGGCATATGGAGTCCAGATAAAATAGGTTTGAAGCTCAGAAAAATCACATGAATAGATTTGGATTTTATTTGTGTTTTTGATCTATATAATTATCACGACTAGTCTAACGTGCATGATTCGAGTTAGCCATTTTATATGAGTCTAATATGATGTAAATGACATAAGAAAAATACCAGATCAATTTTAGAATGTGTGGATTAAGCACAAGAATTTTGTACCTCTCCGTTTGAACAATCCGACACAAAGAATTTCCTACGATCGAACCAGCTAATCCATGACCTCAAGGCTATTTTTCCTAGCTTCCTTGGATGTAGAATAACACCAGAAAAATACTCAATGGCCTCCATAAATTCGGATGAAGAAGAGAGGATTTTTGGTTTGTGAATTAGGGTTTTCGGTTTGATTAAAAGGAAAAATAAATGGGAACAATTAAAATCCCGAGAGTCAAAGGGGGAGGGAGGCTTAAGACTCGGCCCATAGTTTTGATAATATCAACTTTCCTGATTTTGTGATTGTTTCCAAATTAGTTTGATGATTATCTTTACTTAAATGATTTTTAAAATACAAAATAATTAGATAATAATACTTTCGGTTCATATAGTATTTTGTAGGTGACAATTATATTTTCGTACATAGTATAATATTGTAATGATGCCACAAAATTTATTTTACTTCATATGTTGCATATTATCAAAGGTTTGGAATTTATTTGGTGCTTTATATATGCTTTAATTGAATTTTAAAGTTTCAGGGGCAATTGGGTCATTTTGCATGCTTTTAAATTTTGGGTTACACAAAAACCTTCCCCACAAAAATACAAATCTGGGCAACGGATATAAGGGGCGGCCCCCTTAATTTGGCAGGCGGCCCCCTTAATTATTAAGTGGACCGGCCCCCTATTTAAGTGGACAGCCCACGCTCCTCTAGCCCTCAGCTTTGCCTATAAATACTGGTTCATTCCTGAACTTTTTCCTCACCTTTTGCACCCCAAACCTTCTGTTCTAAATCTCTTCTTATATCTTTCTAAATCCTTTCTAAATCCTTTTATCATATATTCTTAAGCATTGGTTTCTAAGTGATCCAAGCTTCTACCATCCAAGTGCAAAAGAAGAATACTCCTTCAACAACTAGAGAAGAAGTATTGTAGTTTAATTCATATTGTTTTTATAGTTGTGTAAAGTATTTGATAAGGTGTTGTGTAGTTGTAATAAGTAGATCAAAGTGTAAGTAAGTAGTGGTGGTGTAAAGAAGTAGTGTAGAAGTCGTGAAGCCGTTGTGAAGAAGTCGTGATGTATCCGCGAAGAAGTTGTGAAGCCGTTGTGAAGAAGTTGTGAATAAGTAGTGAAGAAGTTGTGAATAAGTAGTGAAGAAATTGTGTTGAAGTTGTGAGATTGGTCTAGCTACGATTAGGACTCGACATCTAGCTTTGTGTCATAAAATTGGTGTAAGCTAAAGTTGTGTAAGGTTTTCTCCGCCATAAGGGAGCTTGTTGACATAGTGAAGAAAAATCTCAAGTTGGGTGCTCGAGGAGTGGAGTAGGGCAAGGAAGCTGTCCTTGTAGCCGAACCACTATAAATCCTTTGTCTCGCGGTTCGATCTTTTCGTCTCTATCTTTCATTTCATTTCATTACTTTACTTGCATTGTTAATTTAGATTTACTTATATTTGTTCATATTGTTCAAGAGTTGAGTTCACATAAATTCCAATCTAAGATTTTAAAAGTAAACAAAGTTTTTACAATAAATTAAAAAGACGTAAAACTATTCAACCCCCCCCCCCCTTCTAGTTTTCCACAATTGGTATCAAGAGCCACGTCAAACAAGATTTTTAAAATAAATTGTATTTTAAAACTTGAAACGATCTATGGAATCCGAAAAATATTTAGAAGGGCAATCTATGCAAAGACCACCACTATTCGAGAGTGATGGTTTTCTTTATTGAAAAAATAGATTCGAAACTTATGTGAAATCAAAAGATCTTGATCTTTGGCATGTTATTACCTATGGTGATTTTCCCCCTATTCAAAATAATCCTTTAACTAAAATAGATGAAATTGTACCTTTTGAAAAACAAAATGATGATTTGAAAAAGAAACCAGCAAAAAATAATGAGGCTAAAATGGTAATTTATATTGCATTACCACACAAAGAATATGAACGAATTTTTATGTGTCAAACCGCAAAAGAAATTTGGGATTCTTTATTAATCACTCACCAAGGTAATAGTCAAGTCAAAGACAACAAAATAGATCTTCTTGTTCAACAATATGAACAATTTACAATTCCTGAAGAGTAATCTATTGATAATGCATTTGCTAAATTTAACACTATTATCACAAGTTTAAAAGCACTTGATGAGACTTTTTCTAGCAAAAATTGTGTAAGGAAATTTCTTAGGGCATTACATCCAAAATGGCGCTCGAATGTCCCGGCTATTGAAGAATCGAAGAACTTGATGACATTATCGCTTAATGAACTTATCGGCAACTTGAAGGTCCATGAAGAAATTATAAAGAGAGACTCGGAAACGGTCAAGAGCAAGAAAGATCAAATCAAATCTCTTGCGCTAAAAGCCAAAAAGGAACTTAGTGATGATGACGATTCAAGTTACTATAGTGAAGATGAAGAATATGCAATGGCCGTAAGAGAGTTCAAGAAATTTTTCAAGAGACGAGGAAGATTCACAAGACAACCACGAGATGAAAGAAGATCGCTTCAAAGAAATAGGAATGATAACTACGGGAAAAGAAAGTGCTTTAGATGTAGAAGCCCAAACCATCTCGTTGGCGAATGTCCAAAGCCACCCGGTTATGATTACCAAAGCGCCTTTGTTAGTGGAGCATGAAGTGATAGCGACAAAGAAGAAGCGGACAAAGCAAACGACGAAAAATGTCTTGTAGCTCAAGCAACCGATGAAATATGTCTAGGAATAAATTTGGAGCCCGACGAATGGATTAAGGATAGTGGATGCTCGAAGCACATGACGGGGAATCGCAAGCTATTTTCCTCCTACAAGGCATACAACAGAGGTAATGTTATTTTCGGTAGTGACTTGCGTGGAAAAATCATTGGCAAAGGTACGATTTCTCAAGACTCCCTAACTATTGAAAATGTTGAGCATGTAGCTAATTTAACATACAACTTGCTTAGTATAGGACAAATATGCGATAATAAGTGTAGGGTTACCTTTACCTATAAAGATAGCGAAATAGTTAAGGACGGAAAGGTCATAGGTAGAGGAATTAGGAAAGGTGGCGTATATGTCATGAAACTAGGAAATAAACCAGAAGATAAAATATGTCTAGCAACCTTAGATGAAAACTCTACATTGTGGCATAGGAGATTAGGTCACGCAAATATGCAACAAATACAATCCCTAGCCTCTAAGGAATTAGTTAGAAATTTGCCAAACCTAAGATATGATCAACATTTTTGCGATGCTTGTAAAATTGGAAAACAAGCACATGCTAGTCACAAAGCTAAGAATATAGTCTCCACTACTATATGCCTAGAATTATTACACATGGACCTTTTTGGTCCATCTGCTGTGCGGAGTTACGGAGGTAACCGTAATACCTTAGTAATTGTAGACGACTATTCATGATACACGTGGACTAGATTTTTAAGTGATAAAACCGAAGCCTTTAATAAGTTTGAAATATTTAGTAAAATGATTCAAAACAAATTAGGATGTTCTATAATATCTATTAGGACGGACCATGGTCGGGAATTTGATAACGAAGTGCAGTTCGGAAAATATTGTGATTTAAATGGAATATCTCACAATTTCTCCGCTCCTCGCACTCCACAATCAAATGGGGTAGTAGAAAGAAAGAATCGTTCCTTACAAGAAATGAGTAGAACAATGCTAAATGAACAATCTATCCCACAAAAAATTTGGTGTCACGCCGTAGATACATCAACATATATAATAAATAGAGTCTCAATTAGGCGAATTTTAGGAAAAACCCCATATGAGTTATTAAGAAGTAGAAAACCTAATCTAAATTACTTTAGGGTATTCGGGAGCAAATGTTTTGTTCTCAATACAAAGGATTACCATACTAAGTTTGACCCTAAGTCGTACGAAGGAATTTTTCTAGGGTATTCACAAAATAGTAAAGCTTATATAATACTTAATAAACACACTATGAAAGTAGAAGAGTCATTGAAGGTAACATTTGATGAAATTCCACCACCACCTAAAACATTGCTTCTAGAAGATGATGACCTAGTTGAAGATGAAGCTATTGAGGTTAGTAAAACTAAACCCTTAGGTGATGATAATGAAAATATAACCCTAGGAGAAAACGAAATAGTAAATGTTAAGGAATCTAATTCACACCCATTAGATAATATAATAGGAAACCTAAATCAAAGAACTCTTAGATCACAAGCTCAAGATAAAAATAACTTCTTTTGTTTCCTCTCAACAATATAACCTAAAAATATTAGTGAGGCTTTAAAAGATGAAAGTTGGGTTAGTGCTATGTAAGAAGAACTAAATCAATTTATGACAAATGACGTTTGGGAACTAGTCCCAAATCCCATGAACATGACCATCATAGGAACTAAATGGGTATATAGAAATAAGTTGGATGAAAATGGAATTGTTACTAGGAACAAAGCTAGGTTAGTTGCCCAAGGTTATAATCAATAAGAAAGAATTGATTATGATGAAACTTATGCCCCCGTAGCTAGATTAGAATCTATAAAAATACTCCTTGCCTATGCATGCGCCTGATGAACTCAAATAAGTACATTTTATTACTATCATTTATCCTATTAATTTGACTTGTTTTACTATATTATGTATGAGGATTGATACTTAATCGTTTACTTTTGTAATTCTCAGGTAAAAACAAGCATTTGGTGAAACTTAGCAATTTTGGACTGATTATGGAGCATAACATGCATAAAGTTAAGAGTCTACGAAAATGAAGAAGATCAAGACTAATCTGCTCCAGATGCGCCGCATCTCACTTAGACATGCGCCGCATCTCTATCAAGATATCACCAGATACGATCCAAGATACAAGAGGACATGCGCCGCATCTAATCATGGAGTTACGCCGCATCTTCTGGCGGTGTACGAATATTCCTGAATATTATAATCTTGGACCCCACGCGAAGTTAAGTACATGCGCCGCATCTACTCCTTAGATGCGCCGCATCTTCCCTCAGACAGAAACTATAAATACCCCGTAGACCAGACGAATTACAAGTTCCAAAGTTTTAACCTAAGACCGAACAGCAGAAACCAAGGACGAATTCAGTCAAGGCAGCAGCACAAGACACACCCAAATCAAAGATACAAGAGCTGTAAGAAGGTGCTGCATGTGTTTAATTCATTAAGTAGTTTTGTTTTATTGTGTTAGCAAACTTTAATTCATCAGGATTGGTGGCTTGTGTAATGTGACAACGAAAGATTGCACTCCCTTTAATACTTGCTTTCCCATCAATTAAAGTTTATATGTTGATGTCTTTGGTTACTACTTATTAGTGCATTGATAACCTCTGTGTTTATTAGTGGCTTGCGGGCATTTGACTGCGGAAAATAATGTGGCTCCCACGGTTATTACTAAATTGATCACTTAGGAATAACTTTTAGACATAAGTAATCATTAAGGGTTTACTCGCCGATAAGCTTAGGACCAACGAGAAAGGATTAACTACATACACTTCATATAAAGCTATCAATAAAACAAGTGACAATCTACTTAATCATAAGGACAGCCCTCTTATTGTCTCAAGTATCTATCTGTGTACTTGTGTGCTACTTGCTGATTCGTGCCTATTGGTTTATTTTATTATTTAATTGCAAACAAATCGTGCCAGTCTCTCAGGCTGAAACCCCCTTGCGTTAGGATATTAAAATACTGATTAGAATAACTAGATAATACGTTCCACTCTTAGTGATCGACACTCTACTTACCATTATATTCATACTGACCGGGTACACTGCTCGTCAAGTGTGTGTGTTATTGATAAGTCGGCTAAATATAAATTTAAAACTTGAGTAGGCATTAAAACTGCTAAAACTATACTACGACACCGCACGCATCAACGCCCTAGACTTTAAGTTATTGCAAATGGATGTGAAAAGTGCATTCCTTAACGGTTTTATCAATGAGGAGGTATACGTGGCACAACCTCCGAGATTCATTGACTTCGCAAAACCTGATTATGTTTATAAACTCAAGAAAGCTTTATATGGACTCAAACAAGCTCCTAAGACTTGGTATGATCGATTAAAAGCTTTTCTTATTAAACATGATTATTCCATGGGAATGGTAGATAACACTCTTTTCAAGAAAAAGAAAAGCCCAAATCTCATCATTGTCCAAATATATGTCGACGACATTATATTTGGATCGACTTGTCAGGATATGTGTGATGAATTCGCCAAAATCATGCATGATGAGTTTGAGATGAGTATGATGGGTGAACTAAATTTCTTTCTAGGATTACAGATAAAACAATTAGAAGATGGAATATTTTTTAATCAATCTAAGTACATTAAGGAGATGCTTAAGAAATTTGGATTATAAGACTCTAAGCCTATGAAAACACCGATGTCTACGGAAGTAAAACTCACAAGAGATGAAGAAGGTGAGTCCGTAGAAAATACTAAGTACAGAGGGATGATAGGTAGTTTACTATACCTAACGGCAAGTAGACCAGATATCATGTTTAGTGTCTGCCTTTGTGCTCGCTTTCAAGAGGATCCCAAAACCTCTCACCTTGAAGCGGTTAAGCGTATCTTCTGATACATTAAAGGCACTATACACTTAGGATTATGGTATCCTAAGGGATCCGACATAGAAACCATCATCTATGCGGATTCGGATCATACGGGAGACTACGTAGATAGAAAGAGCACTAGCGGTATTTGCACGTTCATGGGATGTTGCCTAACATCTTGGTTTTCGAAGAAGCAAACCGCTCTTGCTATTTCTACTACAGAAGCCGAATACGTAAGCGCTGGAAAGGCATGTCAACAAGCACTATGGCTGAAACAAGCTCTCGTAGATTATTGCATTAGGTTAGATAATGTCCCAATTATGTGCGATAACAAAGGTACTATAGATTTAAGTAAAAATCCCGTTCAACACTCTAGGACTAAACATATAGAAATACGTCACCACTTCCTTCGCGATAATGTTCAAAAAGGAAACATATCTATAGAAAAGGTTGCATCGGAAGATAACATAGCAGACATATTCACTAAACCCCTTAAGCGCGAACTCTTCAACCACTTATGTTTAGGATTAGGAATGATGGAACAAATTGACTGAATTTTCTGCATTTTTGGTACATCAGATGGGCGGCCCCCTTAATGTTATAAATGCGGCCCCCTTAATTATTAAGGGGACCGGCCTCTCATTAAGGGGACCGGCCATCTGTCCGACAAATTTTTTTTCCTTCTTCTTTTCTTCCCTCCTCTCATCTGTGTCTAGGAATCTGTTTTGCACAAAATTAAAGATTGGGAAACATTTTTCTTTTGCATGAAAATATTTATATACAAAACCCAATCTATTTTATTCAAATCATTCTCACATCTAGGAAAACACATGAAAACCATTTTTCTTGCATTGTTGAATAATGCTATAAACATTTTTCTTTCATGCATAAAATCTCACATGAATAGTCAAAATATATAACCTAATATATATCTTTGATATTCATAAATTGAGCAAAATCAAATCAAGGAAACTTTGGATTGTTTCTTAGGAAATTTTTGCATTTAGGAGTCGAAACAATCACATCTCCACATTTGTTGCATATAGGCACACACTAGAAAAAAATTGCTAATCACATCTCCGCATTTATTCCATCACAAATTCCTTGTTAGTTTCTAGTGCCTTTGTTCTATTATCTTAGCCTTATATGTTTACTCTTTTTAATATTCTTGATTGCTAGATAGAATTGCTTGCTTGCTTATTTGTTTGATTAATATGTCTTGCATGCATATATTACATAGTTTCTTGCCTCAAAGAGTTGGACTTGCTTGAAACTAAACCTAAAAACACAACCTTTTCTACAATTTTCTGCCAAAAACCCATTTCTGGTAAATTGGGAATCAACAGATGGGTGGCCCCCTTAATTCATAAGGCGGCCCCCTTAATGTTTTAGGGGACCGGCCCTTATTTAAGGGGACCGGCCTCCTGTTGGTCGGAGTCACTGTTTTCTTTTTCACTTTTTAGCCCATTTCATCCTACACTTCCCTAAATTCACAAACATATTTTGTCTTAATCACCCCAACAACTTCATCCATCCTTAATCACATCAATCCTCCACTATAAATAACCCCATTCCTCACTATCTTCACTCATCTCATCATGTCTTCTCCCATCAACCCAAAACCAAAAACCTCAAGGCTAGCAAGGATGACCATAAAACCCGGGTGGAAAAGAAAAACTCACCCTCACAACAAGTCCATCTTAACAAATGGTGTGACTAGACAACCAACACCTCCATCCTCATTTATTCCCAACTACTCCCCAATATCTTAAGCTCATTCCATTGAACCATTTCATAAACCCTATCATGTTGGCCAAACACCCACATTCATTCCAAACTACACTTCTGAACCTCAAACCAACATCAATGAAACCTTCTAAAATCCTCATCATTTTGGTCAAACATCAAACTTTACCTCAAACCACACACCCCAATTTCATCCATTCCCACCAAATGACCAAATCCACATTCCTACGGAAAGGCAAAAGTTTCATGAAGAGATTAACCAAATCCACGACCTTAGTGATCTCCTTGCTATGCACCTTGCACAATGCAACAAGGGACAACCTCCATCCTCACCCTACTCAAATTGCTTTCCCCACTCTCTCAACTTGGATCAAGTTACAAACCACACCCACTATTGTCCTTGTTGCATCTTCCTTCAAAAACAAATCCTCCACTTGAGTGAAGATATTTCTTGGATCGAATATCTACTCACTCGTCCTCATCCTATTCATCCCCTAACCCGATATAACATCATTAGATCCACTCCATCCACTCCATTTCCCTCACCATCAAATAACTAAGTCCTATTCACATGCTTTCCGAACCAAAATAAAATCTTTCACCCTTTTGTGTCGTAAGCAAGTCCAATCGCTCTCTTTGGCAATATTAGGATCATTAGTATCTTTTACTTATGTTTTAATCCTAATGTCTTAAGCATATTGTGTGATGTAATGATGATTCATGCGTTATACATGATCATCTTGAATGCATGAATAAATTAGTTATTTGTTCTAAATATTTTTTGCTATGCATATATATGTCTTGTGTCCTTAACTTGTTTTTGCAGCCAAGATTTCCATAGCTCGTCTCCTTTGGTGCCCTCGAACAAGGGGGAGCACACATCAAGGGGGAGTTCTCGTTCCGAAAAATTTTGTATTCAAAACTTGTCGGCATAACCTTTTTGATTCTACAAAAAGGGGGAGAAGTAGATATAAACTCACTAAATACTTGTCTAAAAATTAATTTTTCAATTTAATGAGTTTAGATTTTGTAATCATCAAAAAGGGGGAGATTGTGGATATAAATAATGCCTAAACACGTTATTAATATTTTTTGATATCTCTACATTTTGATAATCACAAAATGTAAAATCATTAAACGAAAGATTATGACGTAAACAAGTATTTAGTTGTAAATATCTATTTTAACAACTTAATCACTTAAGGTATGAATAAACAAATGCGTAATGCATTATATGATCAAAGGAACTTTTTCTTAATCACTAGATTTTTTATAAAATGACACAAACATTTTATATCTTTTACAAAATCATTTTTGGAAATTAAAGGAAAATGTTTAATCCATAATAAATTTATGAATTCAAAATTTCAACCAAAAATGGCAAAAATGTTCCAGAAAAACTTTCCCCACAAAAAGACAAAGCTGGGCAACGGATATAAGGGGCGGCCCCCTTAATTTGGCAAGCGGCCCCCTATTTAAGGGGACCGCCCACGCTCCTCTAGCCCCCAGCTTTGCCTATAAATACTGGTTCATTCCTGGACTTTTTCCTCACCTTTTGCACCCCAAACCTTCTGTTCTAAATCTCTTCTTATATCTTTCTAAATCCTTTCTAAATCCTTTTATCATATATTCTTAAGCATTGGTTTCTAAGTGATCCAAGCTTCTACCATCCAAGTGCAAAAGAAGAATACTCCTTCAACAACTAGAGAAGAAGTATTGTAGTTTAATTCATATTGTTTTTATAGTTGTGTAAAGTATTTGATAAGGTGTTGTGTAGTTGTAATAAGTAGATCAAAGTGTAAGTAAGTAGTGGTGGTGTAAAGAAGTAGTGTAGAAGTCGTGAAGCCGTTGTGAAGAAGTCGTGAAGTATCCGCGAAGAAGTTGTGAAGCCATTGTGAAGAAGTTGTGAATAAGTAGTGAAGAAGTTGTGAATAAGTAGTGAAGAAGTTGTGTAGAAGTTGTGAGATTGGTTCTAGCTACGATTAGGACTCGACATCTAGCTTGGTGTCGTAAAATTTGTGTAAGCTAAAGTTGTGTAAGGTTTTCTCCGCCATAAGGGAGCTTGTTGACATAGTGAAGAAAACTCTCGAGTTGGGTGCTCGAGGAGTGGAATAGGGCAAGGAAGGTGTCCTTGTAGCCGAACCACTATAAATCCTTTGTCTCGCGGTTCGATCTTTCCATCTCTATCTTTCATTTCATTTCATTACTTTACTTGCATTGTTAATTTAGATTTACTTATATTTGTTCATATTGTTCAAGAGTTGAGTTCACATAAATTCCAATCTAAGTTTTTAAAAGTAAACAAATTTTTTACAATAAATTAAAAAGACGTAAAACTATTCAACCACCCCTTCTAGTTTTCCACATATACCAAAGGCCCAAATTGGGTTTGCCCTTTAGATACCTAAAGATCCTCTTCACAGCATGAAGATGTGAAGTCTTGGGAGTAACCTGAAAATGAGAACAAGCACAAACTGCATACATAATATCAGGCCGAGAGGTAGTTAGATACATAAGAGAACCTATCATGGATCTATATAGGTGCACATCCACATCATCAGCATCCTCATCTTTTGTTAATGGCACCTTGTTCTCTTTTGGAGTGACTGCTGGCTTCACACTTGCAAGATCAAACTTCTTCAGCATCTCGGCTACATACTTGTCTTGAGAAATGAAAAGTCCATCTTCCTTTTGTTTCACTTGCAGTCCAAGAAAGAATGTGATCTCACCCATTGAACTCATCTTAAATCTTCCTTTCATCAATGCCTCAAATTCTTCACACCAAGACCTTTTTGTGAAGCCAAAAATGATATCATCTACATACACTTGCACTAGAATAATATCCTTCTTGTTCTTTTTAATGAATAAGGTCTTGTCAATGACACCCCTCTTGTATCCATGCTCCTCTAGAAATTTGGAGAGTGTAGCATACCAAGCTCTGGGAGCTTGATGTAAACCATACAAAGCTTTGATGACTTTGTAAACCTTCTTGGGATGAGCAGGATCAATAAAACCAAAAGGCTGATGAACATCCACTTCTTCTTCTATAGTGACATACAGAAAAGCACTTTTGACATCCATTTGATAAACTATGAATCCCATGTAGGATGCAAAGGCCAAAAATAACCTGATAGCTTCAATTCTAGCCACAGGTGCAAAAACCTCATCATAGTCTATCCCTTCCTCTTGTCTGTATCCTTGGGCAACCAATATAGCCTTATTTCTGACCACTACTCCTCTTTCATCCTTCTTGTTCCTAAAGACCCACTTTGTGCCAATTACTTTTGCCCCATTTGGTAGATCTACAAGAACCCATACCTTTTGCAACTTAAACTGCAAGAGCTCTTCTTGCATTGCTTCCACCCAACTCTCATCTTCCAAAGCTTCAGAAAACTTGGTAGGTTCCTTTTGAGAAAGGAAACATGCAAATAGACAATGTTGTTGATGTTTGTGATTATTCCTTTGCTGCTTCTTGACAAAACTTAAAAGTGCATGAGCTTCTGATTGTTTCTGCACTTTGCTTCTAGTTTGAACAGCTGACTTAGGATCACCAAGTATTTGACTCTTTTGATGAATGTTGTGAATCCTAAGTGTAGGAGTTGGACTTACATCCACTTCTGTGGGTAAGTTATTGAAATCAGTAATCACTCCTTCATCATCATAAGAAGCATCATCAAAGATCCCTTCACTTGGCTTATCAAAGATTTCAAGCTCAGGCATATCAGAATCATCAAAAACATCAACTTGAGTAGGATCAGACTCAGCAAAATTAACTGAAGCACTACCAGAATTAACTGAGTTAGTACTGGTAGCCTTCTTGCCAACTGAATCACTACCAGAATTAACTGAGTTAGTACTGGTAGCCTTCTTTCCAAGATGCTTTTCAGCCAATGCATTCAACTCATCTCTGAAAGATAGAATATCTTCTGAAACATTTGTAGGAGAAGCCTCTTTCCCTTGTTCTTGAGTTTTGGTAACAGACTCCTTCTTCTTTGAAGTTGTAGAAGATTTGTTTGAATCATTAGAAGTTGCATCAGACTTGACCATTGTTGTGGGAACAACAATGAGTTCCTCTTTCTCTTCTTCTTGCTCAGAATCATTTGCATCAGAGACAACATGAGTACCTACATTGTTAGTTACTTCTTGGGAACCTGCATCAGGGTTAGCTTGATTCTCCATAGAAACAGGAATATAGTTCATAGAATCAGTCAAATAATCAATATCAAACATCCATCTATAACCTATTCCTTTCACATTAGGTTTCTCCTCAAGAAAGTCAACATGGAGAGTCTCTTCTACCCTTTTTGTCACTAAGTTGTATACCCTAAAGGCTTTACTGCTTAGTGAATATCCTACTAAGAACCCCTCATCAGATTTTCCTTCAAACTTGCCAAGCATACTAAGAGTATCTAGAATGGTAACATGGCACCCAAATGGTCTTATGTAACTAATAACTGGTTTATGGCCAAATAAAAGCTCATAAGGAGTTTTGTGCTGAGGTTTAGTCATTCTTACCCTATTAAATATGTAGCAAGCAGTATTAACTGCTTTAGCCCAAAAAGTAGTTGGTAAAAGTGAGTCTGCTAGCATAGTCCTAGCTGCCTCAATAAGGGTCCTGTTCATTCTTTCAGCAACTCCATTTTGTTGTGGAGTTCTAGCACTACTATACTCTAGTTTTATTCCCTTATTCCCACAAAATTCAAGCATACTTCTATTCTTAAACTCTGTGCCATTGTCTGATCTGATAATCTTAACCCTATGATTAAGCTGGTTTTCTATCTGCATAATGAAAGTTTGAAGCAAGCTAGTGGTTTCATCCTTTTTAGACATAAAGAATACCCAACAAAACCGAGTGCAATCATCAGTAATGACAAGGCAATAATTTGCATGATTTATGCTCTGCACAGAAGTAGGGCCAAAATGATCCATATGTGATGTGCGTGTGTATTGCTCTAATTCTTTTATATCCACGGTAGCGGCGCCAAAGACTTGGTGCGCGCGTGATGTGTCGTTGTGGTTTTAGCAGTATTAATGCCTACTCAAGTTTTAAATTTATATTTAGCCGACTTATCAATAAAACACACACTTTAACGAGCAGTGTACCCGGTCAGTATGAATATAATGGTAAGTAGAGTGTCGATCACTAAGAGTGGAACGTATTATCTAGTTATTCTAATCAGTATTTTAATATCTTAAGTTAGCTATACAACCTAATCTAACGCAAGGGGGTTCAGCCTGAGAGACTGGCACGGTTTGGTTATGATTAAATATAAACTAAACTAATGAGCACGAATCAGCGATTAGCACACACGTACACAGATAGATACTTGAGACAATAAGAAGACCTGTCCTGATAATTAAGTAGCTTGTCACTTGTTTTATTGCTAGTTTTATATGAAGTGTATATAATTAACCCTTTCTCGTTGGCTCTAATCTTATCGGCGAGTAAACCCTTAATGATCACTTATGTCTATCCCACTATCCTAGAATATTGAGCACTTGTGATGCCCACGTTTCGTATACGCTAGAACAGATAGGCGAGGAAGGGGCATGGCGACCCAAGCAATGCTCAGCTAGACACAGAGGTTATCAATGCACTAATAAAAGTCACCAAAGACATCAACATATAAACTTTAATTAATAGGAAAGCAATTTTAAGGGGTGCCCATGATATTCCGTAGTCACATGGAATCGGCCCATCAATCCTGATGAATTAAAGTGTACTAATACAATAAAACAAAACTACTTAATGAATTGAATACACGCAGGACCTTCTTACAGCTCTTGTATCTTCGTTCAGGGTGTGTCTTGTGCTGCTAATACGTCTGAATTCGGCTTTAGGGTTTCTGTCTTTCTCTTCTGAGTTAAGCTAAAAGTTTCCCGAAATTCGTCTGGCCTTGGGGTATTTATAGTTTCTGTCTGAGGTTTAGATGCGGCGCATAGGATAAGTAGATGCGGCGCATTGACTTAACTTCACGTGGGGTCCAAGATTAATATATTCAGGAATATTCGTACACCGCCTTAAGATGCGGCGTAACTCCATTTCTCTATGCGGCGCATGTCCTTTGCTGACTTGGATCGTAACTTGTGAAATCTTGATAGTGATGCGCCGTATGTACGAAGTATGTTGCGGCGTATCTGGAGCAGAATGATCTTGATCTTGTACATTTCAGTAGACTCTAAACATCTTGCTTGTTTTGCTCCATAATTAGTCCAAAATCGCCAAGTTTCACATAATACTTGTTTTTACCTGAGAATTACAAAAGTAAACATTAACATATCAATTCTCATATATAATATAATAAAACAAGTCAAATAAATAGGATTAATGATGATAATAAAATGTACTTATTTGAGTTCATCGAATATCCCCCCACTTGAACTTTACTTGTCCCCAAGTAAACCTTAGAATAAATCTTATGAAAATGTATCCTAAAAGATATTAGGATTTATCTTTATATTTAAGCATGTATTCGTTTTGTCATAATTGCACAACCAAACACTTAACGAATTAGAAATAAAATAAAATATTTCGATAAAAGCAAATCTAATCGTTTAACTGTCCAGTCGTGACGAATATTCTATCATAAGCTTGGCAAGTATATGCATCTCCTCCACTAAAGCTAAGGAATAACAATTCTAAAGCGGTAAAAAGGGTTTGTTGGTTAAGGGTTAATCATTCTTCTTAATCTCTATCGATCTCACATTCCAGAAAAGGCGACAAAATCACAAATACATGATCGAATCCACGACCACGATACTTGCAATTGCTCAAATCCTTAACTCGAATGAGCTAAAGATAGGACCAAGTAATATTTACCAATAATATTATATCAAAAAGGGCGACAAAATCATAAATACATAGCCGAATCCACGACTACGATACTTAAGATTGCTCAAATCCCTAATCTCAATAAATCAAAGGTTTGGATAAAGAATGATATAGGGTATGGATAATATTTGGGATACAAATTGGTGTAAAATGAAAAATAAACAAAACAGATAAATTAAAATCCTAAGTGTGGTTAATCACTATCCCAACCATCCCATGAATAAGACTCATATCATTGAATAACTCACGCTTTAACACTTGAAACACACGCTTTAGGTAGACACGAATTATGCTCAACAAAATCTCAATCAAAGAATAAACCTTAGTTGGCGTTCCTATAACGGCCAACTCCCATTCAATCTATAAATATAATATACAACAAATAGTGGTGATATCTCCCACTTAATACAAAACTTTACATAAGTTGGTTAAAATAAACTTCCAACTTTTCCTTTTTCTTTTTCTTTTCTATTTTTTTGATTTTTTTTCTCAACATATGTGTGTAAATTTCACAACTTTTCTATCACTATTTTTCCGGATAATTTTTCCATACTTTTCATACTTTCAGAAATAACTGTAATAGTGAAAGTAGTAAACACACGAAAAATAAACTCAAAGATATACAATATTTACTTTCAGACCAATTGCATTGTGCAATTTCCTGGCTCAACCAAAGATAATGAATTACGCACGCGAACACAGGTAATGTAAGGAAACACACTTTGCCTAAAGCAATTAACCACGGATTTTAATCTACAGGGTAGGCTAAGGTGTAAGGGTGTAACGAAACATTATAACAAAGGTGTAAGAAACGAAAGGAATGACTCTGAGTGTTTTTCTAGGGGTATCTTACTCTAAAAGTGAGAGTAACAAAAGGGTTTATACGGGGGTTAACTAACCAATGTAGTTAGTTAATATCACATAACATATAAAGGCTATTTGGGTGTAATCCTAGAAATTTACCAATTTAGACAAGTCATTCCAATTATATAGATAATACTTATTATGGTGGTCTCGAATAGTATATAAGCCAAGTTCTAAAGTTTACAAGTCACCGGCACACTCATAGATTTGTGAATTTTGTAAGTTCACAATTTTTCGAAATAAAGTTATGTGTGCAGCTATGTAATTTAGACTTTAAACAAAAACATGCTAAAAAAATTTTAAATTTTGATATATTAAGCACATTTTAAGCATATTTTGAAAAAGTTTAGGACAACTAAGTGTTCTAATTCTCCAATCCTCCCACTTAAGTTAAACAACGTCCTCGTTGTTTGTGTCAAAGATTAAAAACTGGAAAATAAAAGAATTAGAACAGAAAAACTCCCCTGAGATTTGCTCGGTATGATCCTCCATTATTTGTATAAGAGCAAAAATCAACTTTCTTGTGGATTAGAACATTTAAACTTCAAAAATGATGTATCCACAAGAATGCCGGAATCTATAATCCCATTCAGACTTTAACACACCTGAGTTAAGAAGGTTCAAACTTGCATAATACATTAGTAGTTAGTATAAATAAGACTTAAAAAATTAAATTGAAAATCATCAGGTCAGTCGATACGCCGTATCTTATGGAAGAAGATACGCCGTATCGAGCCTGGAATAAGTATGAATCAGAATAAAAGATGCGTCGCATCCTTAACCAGGGATGCGCCGCATTAAAATACTGACAGAAAGTTTTAAAGTTAAAAATAAAAATGCAGAAAATAAAATAAGATATGACCAGTGCAGGCGATGCGTCGCATCTTAGGATTGAGATGCGTCGTATCTTCTACAGGTTTGACAGACTCGACACAGAACAGAAAGGTAAAAAATTTTCTTCGGGTTGTCTCCCGGTCAGCACTTGTCTTTATTCCAGAGTCTTCAAGTTAGACTCACGTTCAACTCCTTAATACCGATCACTGAAAGAGTCGGAAGCATCGCGCTCCCTCATCGCCAGTCCAGTAATATTGAACACTCCTTGCTCTTCCTTAATTTCCACGCCATTCTTCTTTAATATCTGTATAAACAAAGTTCTGTCCCTTTCGGGTAGAGATGACAAAATGATAGACGGGAAATTCTTATTATTATATAGGCATAAATATGCAAGGTGGGGTGGTAGTTCAATAAACACATCATTATTCAAATTTGTATTCTCAACTATTCTCCTACGTTTGTTAATTACTTCGCAATCATACCACTCATCATCAGAATCATTAACAATATCGCGCCTAAGTTCGGTAGGTACATTAAGGTCAATAAATTCCTCGAGGTTCTCATGATTAGGATTAGTTGAGTTGTTTTGAATCAATGTTTCTCCCATAAGCCTAGCTTCTAGATCGAGGTCCATACGTTCTCTTAATCCTAGCACATAGACGCCTCTAATTATGCTTTTAGCAGGATTTTGGCACTTATAGACTAGTTTATTATTCCCTACCTTTAATGAGATTTTTCTTTTAAACACATCAATCTTAGCATGGGCGGTAGACAAGAAAGGTCTTCCAAGGATTAAAGGAATCTTAACATCCTCGGGCATATCTAATATAACAAAGTCTACGGGGAAAACAAACTTCTCAATCTTAACTAGCACATTTTTAGCAATCCCTTCAGGTCGTTTTACCATTTTATCAGCCAATTCAATAAGCAACTTAGTTGGTGCTAATTTTCCTAGTCCTAGGGTAGTGAATGTCTTAAGGGGCATAACACTAACGCTAGCTCCTAAGTCAGCTAATGCATTATTGAAAGACATGTCATTAATTGAACAAGGTAAAGTAAAACTTCTTGGGTCTTTTTCTTTATGAGGCAAGGCACGTAAGTCGGTTGCAGAGCTCTCTTCTTTCATTGTAGCCTTGATCTCCTCTTCAATCTTTGTCTTCTCTTTTAGTAGCCTCCTTAAACTGATTGAAGAATTAAAGAAAAATTCAGGCTTTGCAGCATCATCACCATTCATCAATCTTCTAGGTATGTTAGGTGTGACTTCTTCAGTAGTGCATATGGCCTTGACATGATCTCTTGGGTTGGTTTCAGTTGAGCTAGGTAAACTTCCGTATCCCCTTTCTTGAAGAACTTTGCTCATTTGTCCAATTTGTTGTTCCAATGCTTTGATCGAAGCTCCTTGATTTCTTGTATTAGTATCCGTTGAGGCTCAGATTTCTTTGATCATAGCAGTGTTCTCTTCATGTCTTTTAGCAGCATCAGCCATAATTTGCTTTAGAGTGTCGTCCAAAGTCTGCCTCCTTTCTTGATAAGTGGGATTAAAGTTGTTCTTTTGATAGTATCCCGGAGTAGTTTCCCTAAATCTTCCTGAAGGTCGGAATGGTTGTCCAAATTGTGTGTAGTATGCTTCTTCAAATGTCTCACTTTCATTCTTTTTAGGGCAATCTTTAGTGTAGTGAGGTCCTTCGCATTTTTCACATCCAACTTGGGCAGCATAAACTTTCTCATCACGCTTCTTCATCTCTCTACTAATTTTATCCAATTGAGCTTGAATTGCAGCAAACCCGTCAAAATTAGTGCTGCTCTTAGATCTAGTAGAGGTTCCGTCGTGCCATTTTTGAGAGTGATCAGCAGCTTCTTGAATAGCTTTTCTAGCATTGGTTGCACTCATTTGAGGCACAGCTCCCTTAGCATCCAAGATTTGTCTAGTAGGCACGTCCAATCCTTGATAGAACAATATTATCTCCTGCGTTGGACTTAGATAATGTTGAGGGCATTTCATCAATAAGTCTTTAAATCGTTCCCAAGCTTGATAAAGAGTTTCATCAGGCTCTTGCTTGAAACTGTTGATAGCCTCCATCTTTTTAGCAGTTTTAGCAGGTGGACAATATCTTTTCAGGAATTTGCTCTTCAAATCTTCCCATGTTGTGATTGAACTAGCAGGTTCATTCCTTAGCCACTTATTAGCAGCTCCTTTAAGCGAAATTGGAAAGATTCTTAGCATAAGTTGATCGTCAGAGACTCCTTCTGTAGTAAACAAATCTACAATCTCGAGGACTTTTTCAACATGTTCATTAGCATCTTCATGTTCTGTTCCACTGAAAGCATTTTCTCTTAGTTCCTTGAGAAACTGACCCTTCAACTCAAACTTTGACTTTTCATCAAACTTTGGTCTAGCAACTCCTGAACTGTAATCAGCACGGGTATTGTTCATGTATTCCTCCATAGTAGTGTTTTCCGCCATTGTTTCTGCTTCTTCTTCCTCCTTTTCTTTAGAAAAGTAATCAAGCTCGAACGAACTTGAAATATCAAAGCTTTTTGTGTTGAAAAGCCTTTTAAGCGAATGTAAGGCTCGTTCAGGATCTTCGAAAGGTTGAATCAAGTTCTTAGTTGAACTCCTGGTCATGCACTTCCTGAAACCATCACAAAAGCATCAGTAGGGTATGTTCAGGAAAGTAATATATCAGAAAATTAACAACGAAAACGGAATACGAAAAATAAAAGTTACTGATCTCTGCAAGCGATGCGCCGTATCCAAAAAGTTGGATACGCCGTATCTTATTACGTTAAAATTTAATCAAACTTTTATTCAGAAAATAGATACGCCGCTTATGATTTAGAATGCGCCGTATCAGTTTAATTATCAAAAATCGATTATACTTATTAAAATTAAATGCGTCGTATTAACAAAAGCTAATGCGCCATATTTTCGTTACGTTTCAAAATACAAGATTTTTGATTCAGAAGATGCGCCGTATCGATAAAAATCGATGCGTCGTATCTGTTTAAAAATTCGAAAAGCTATTTTTAATTTAAATAGACAATACGCCGTATCTGTTAAAACAGATGCATCGTATGGCATTAGGGTTCCGAAAAATTTCTTATTAAAAACAGAATACGCCGTATCTTGGGGAAAGATGCGTCGTATCGAATTTATTAAACGCGTTGTATTTTATAAAAATTAAATGAAATACACCGTATCTGTAAAAACAGATGCGTCGTATCGTTTGAATCAGCTCAATACAACGATAGCAGAATGCAGAAAAATAGAAAAAGAAAAACAAAAACAAAATCAAACAAAAAGAAACAAAATTTAAAGAAAATAAAAACACACAAAAACAGAAAATATGCAAACTATACAATGAATGCAATTTATCTAATATATAACAGAGTTAGTGGTTAGAATCTAAAAATTAAAAATAAAAACCTAATTAAAATACTAATCAAATTAACAGATAATAACAATTCACTCCCCGGCAACGGCGCAAAAAACTTGATGTGCGTGTGTATTGCTCTAATTCTTTTATATCCACGGTAGCGGCGCCAAAGACTTGGTGTGCGCGTGATGTGTCGTTGTGGTTTTAGCAGTATTAATGCCTACTCAAGTTTTAAATTTATATTTAGCCGACTTGTCAATAAAACACACACTTTATGTAACACCCCGTGACCAAAAACGTGAAAATTTTTCGCAAAAACACACCCAGAAACTGACATCCGGTTACTCTTTTACAAACTGACAAAATTTGGTACACATTCAGCCATTGAGGCGATTTTTAGATGAAAGTAGACTCGATTAGCTTCGAAACGATAGGTCACACGACCCGTTTCGACTTACGGATCAAAAGATACGATTTTTCGAAAACTGCCAAAACTCTGCACAGTCGGCTCTGACAGCGTCAAGAAGGCCATAAAGAACAAAACTGCTGTTCACCATCAAGCCTTGATAGGCCAGAGAATTTTTGGAGTTTAAAGGGTGACGGCGTCAAGAAGGCCATAAAGAACAAAACTGCAGTTCACCATCAAGCTTTGATAGGCCAGAGAATTTTTGGAGTTTAAAGGGTGACGGCGTCAAGAAGGCCATCAAGAACAAAACTGCAGTTTTACCAGGCCCGCTCAGAAACCCGACCTCCCGGACTCGAAACTTGACCAAACTTTTCAGAATTCTTTAGTATATCGATAAGATCATTTTCATACAAAAACATTACCCGTTTGACCACCCAAAATAGTACCTCAAAATTCGACGGGTTATGCATAATTTCCAAAATAACCCATTACACTACTAGACCCTTTATACTATCACCAATTCACACATAACTTGACCATAAACATTAACTTAGCATATCAAAGGCGTTTCATGCTTACATGACCCGTTAACTTCTCAAAATGGGTAGAATTACGCTATTACCAAACACCCCCTTAACACGCCTAAAGCTACCAACAAATACCATAAGACTTCATGATTTACACACATATTGACCCATAATTTAGATATCAAAACAAGACCGTGAACTTAACAAAATGACCATATAAGAGAAGTGTACCCACGACACCAAAAGAACACTTGGGGCTACCAACTTCAATACGCTTGGTCCAAAAGAGATCCGATCTTCTAAGCTAGCTTCTATTTACCTTCCTACTTACTTCCAAGCTACAACTACGCCAAATCCTTACCTTTACTTCCACCGCTAGAACCTACAAAGATGACATTAACTTCAAACGTAAGCGAAAATGCTTAGTAAGTATATAAGATATAATCAACATCACATTTACACAAGATTGGTGATTACCACCAATCATAACATTAACAAGGAGCATCAAGTTGAGTTAATACTTACCTTGATCAAGCAAGTAATAATTAATTATAGCATTTTCATATCTAGCATTGGATCCAGGCTAATACATCATTACAAGCTCCATAAAACATCACATTAACACAACCATAACATTAATAACATAACATTACAAAGATTATACTCATATACTTACCTCAACTCCTACTAGCTTCCTACTTGACTTTGAATGGGCTTCTATAATTACTCCCTATCACAAGATTAACTACAATTAGCAACTATCTAACTAAGGAGATCATCATTTCACCAATTTTCACCATAATCATCAAAACCCACCATATGAACCCTAATTTTCACAATTGGGGAAAGTTACTTACTTGTTGTAAAGAACACAATTAAAGTTTCCTTAAAGCTTCTTGATGACTTCTTGATGTGAAATTGAGACAAGATGATAATTTTGGCTTTCCCTCCTATTTCTCTTCTAAATGTCGAACCACCAAGAACTCTCCAATTATTTCCAGACAATTCCTAACTAGTTATTTAATATGGAGTTAGTAGTATCTTTGGCCTCTTGGCAATAATAGTCCCCTTAGTTCTATTCTTCTCATTTAGCCACACCTTGAGTTATAAATAATCTCTAACATATTTACATAACACAATATTTACATTAATGGTACCTTGTCGGGGTACGGGTGTAACAATTCTCCCCTCCTTAAAAATGAGAGTTCGTCCCCGAACTCTACTCGTGAAATAAGTGAGGAAACTTGGTCTTCATTTTTGCTTCCGTCTCCCACCTAATGCTTGTACCCTTCCGATGTCTCCATTGTACTTTTACTAACGGGATCTCTTTATTTCTCAATTGTCGCACTTTTCTCCCTAGTATGGTTTCCGGCACATCCTCTTGAGAAAGCAACTCCGGGTCAATTTCAATGTCGTCCAAGGTTACTACACTTGCTTCCTCCGCCAAACATTTCCTTAAGTACGACACGTGAAAAATATTGTGAATACCCCTCATTTCCTCGGGTAATTCCAATACATATGCTACTTCGCCCACTCGCTTCAAGATTTTGAAAGGTCCTATAAACCGAGGACTAAGTTTCCCTTTGTTTATGAACCTAAAAACGCCATTCCACGGGGAAACCTTTAACATAACTAGATCACCCACTTCAAATTCGATTGGTCTTCTTCGGTTATCGGCATAACTTTTCCACCTATCTTGTACCGCCTTAAGTCTTGCACGAATCGTCTCTATCTTTTTCGTTGTAGCCAACACTACATCCGTGCTCGCCAATTCCCTCCTTCCGACTTCTTCCCAACACACGGGTGTCCTACACCTTCTACCATAAAGCATTTCATAGGGCGGCATATCTATGCTTGCATAGTAACTATTATTATAGGCGAATTCGACTAACGGTAAATGATCGTCCCAATTGCCTCCAAAATCAATCACACAAGCTCGCAACATATCCTCCAAAGTTTGAATCGTCCTTTCACTTTGCCCATCGGTTTGAGGATGAAAGGCCGTACTCATATGAAGTTTCGTACCCAATTCTTCTTGAAAATCTTTCCAAAAACTTGAGGTGAAACGCCCGTCTCTATCGGAGACTATAGAAATAGGCACTCCATGACGTGCGATTATCTCGTTAACATAAATCTTTGCTAGCTTATGAACGGGCATATTTTATCGGATTGGAATAAAATGAGCACTCTTGCTTAGGCGATCTACTATGACCCAAATCGTGTCATTCTTCTTTTTCGTCCTTGGTAATTTCGTAATGAAGTCCATCGTGATCTTTTCCCACTTCCAAACCGGAATATCCAAAGGTTGAACTTTTCCATACGGTTTTTGATGCTCGGCTTTGACCTTTAAACATGTCAAATACTTCTCAACGTACTTTACACAATCTCTTTTCATACCCGGCCACCAATAGTTCTTATTCAAATCGCGGTACATCTTTGTAGCTCCCGGATGAATAGAATATTTCGACTTGTGTGCTTCCTCTAGAATCAATTCTTTGATGTTGCTACAAAAAGGGATATAAACCCTTCCATACCGAATCTTAATTCCTCGACTATCTTCTTCAAGATGCGTAATGTGAGAAGTGATACGCTTACCTTCCCTATTTTCTTCTTTCAATGCCTCCTCTTGAGCTAACTTGATCTTATCAAAAAGGTCGGTGGTGACAACCATTCTCAAGGAATGAATTTTAGTAACCTCATTTTGATACTTTCGGCTCAACGCATCCGCCACCACATTCGCTTTACCCGGATGGTAGCGAATTTCGCAATCGTAATCTTTCAACAAATCTAACCACCTTCGTTGTCTCATGTTGGGATCTTTCTTATCAAGAAAATATTGAAGGCTTCGATGGTCGGTATAAATTACAAACTTGACACCATACAAATAATGCCTCCAAAGTTTTAAAGCAAAGACCACAGCCGCAAACTCAAGATCGTGAGTCGCATAATTTTCTTCATGCTTCTTTAATTGTCTCGAGGCGTAGGCAATCACTTTTCCCCTTTGCATAAGAACACATCCAAGACCGGAATAAGACGCATCGCTATAAACCACCATATCTTCGGTCCCCTCCGGCAATACTAGAACCGGTGCTTCACACAATTTCCTCCGTAGAGTACAAAAGGCTTTGTCTTGTTCTTCTCCCCACTCGAAGGTAGCATTCTTCTTAGTAAGTTTCGTTAAAGACGATGAAATTTTGGAGAAGTCTTGAATAAACCTCCTATAATATCCCGCAAGACCAAGAAAACTTCGAATTTCACCAACATTCGAAGGATCGACTTTGATACCATCGGCATTAATAACGTGACCAAGGAACTGAACTTCTTGCAACCAAAATTCACATTTCGAGAATTTAGCATACAATCTTTCTTTTCTCAAAGTCTCAAGAATTTCTCGAAGATGTAGTTCATGTTCTTCCTTGCTCTTAGAATAGATAAGGATATCATCAATGAACACTATAACGAATTTATCCAACATCGGTCTACATACACGATTCATGAGATCCATGAAAACCGCAGGTGCGTTCGTAAGACCAAATGGCATAACCGTAAACTCGTAATGTCCATATCGGGTTCTAAAGGCCGTCTTGGGAATGTCTTCTTCTCGAACTTTCAATTGATGATAACCCGAACGGAGATCAATTTTGGAAAACCACCGCGCACCTTGAAGTTGATCAAAAAGGTCATCGATTCTTGGTAACGGATACACATTTTTCACCGTGACTTTATTCAACTCGCGGTAGTCAATGCACATCCGCATACTACCATCTTTCTTTTTAACGAACAAGATTGGTGCTCCCCATGGCGAACTACTAGGACGAATGAAACCCTTGTCAAGCAATTCTTGAAGTTGACTCATCAATTCTTTCATTTTGGATGGAGCTAGACGATAAGGAGTTTTAGCAATAGGAGTAATACCCAGAACAAGATCAATACGAAATTCGACTTGCCTTTCGGGTGGGATACCCGGCAAGTCTTCCGGAAAAAACATCACGAAATTCATTCACAACCGGAACATCATCGATATTTTTCTCCCCAAAGCTCGTATCTACCACGTGAGCCATGAAGGCATAACATCCACGTGATAAATATCTCCTAGCCTTCATTACGGTACATAACTTTAGTTCACCTTTTCTTTTATCCCCATAAATAATCATTTCGCGACCGCTAGGATTTACAACTCGGATGATCTTTTGGCTACAAAGGATAGCCGTGTTATATTTATCAAGCCAATCCATACCGATAATAATATCAAATTCCCCGAGCATAATGGGAATTAAGTCGATCTTAAAGACACTTTCATCGATCTCTATCTCTACATCTCGATATACATTAGATACAACAACGATTCTACTATCGGCTATTTCGACTTCTAGGGGAATCGGAAGTTTAGCTAGTGGGGACTTTAGTTGCTTACTAAAATCATAAGACACGAAAGAAACACTAGCACCCGAATCATACAAAACCCGAGCGGGTATGGAATTTACAAGATGAATACCTGTGATGACATCGGTCCCCGATTTGGCTTCTTCGACACCCATTTGATAGACTCGAGCTGTTGGCTTTGGAACCTCCACTTTCTCTTGCTTGACGGTCCTCAAAGGTTTCGATTCAATCGCCTTTGCTTTCGGGCAATCCCTCAACCTATGCCCTATCTCATTACACCCATAGCATACTATCATCGGCTTGGTACAATCTTTGCTTTGATGATCTAATGCTCCACATTTGTAACAACCCGGCGTATTACGCCTACACTCCCCAAGATGAAACTTGCCACACTTAGAACATGCTACCTTTGTTTTGTTTCCCGCACTCTTCTTGCCATGGTCAAATTTAGCTTTCTTTCCATCCTTATCCGCAAACTCTAGCTTCCTTTTTGGTTCTTTCGCCTCCTTTTCCTTCCTCCTAAGTAAATCCGCTTCCCTTACTCTAGCCCTACTCAAAAGATCATCCAACGTAGTACATTTGAATGGTGAAATCACTTCACGAATGTCATCCTTGAGCATCCTTTGGAACTTGTCAACCTTTAGCTTGTCATTCCCAAGATATTCGGGACAATAAGGAATCATATCATTAAACATCCTCCACATCTCATTTACCGTCTCGTTAGTTTGAGTGAGAGATTGGAATTTCTCTCGAATTTTGTCCACCTCTTCAGCCAGAGCATACTCGGCACTAAACAACTCCTTGAATTCTTTCCATGTACAATTTTCTAACCAAGGTTCACCTTTTTCGCACACCTTTCCCTCCCACCAAGTCTTCGCACTATCACGAAGAAAGTTAGTAGCATAGATAACCTTTTTCCTTTCTTCACAACCGCTAGTACGGAAAGCACCTTCCACCGCCGTTATCCACCTATTACTAACAATGGGATCAAGAACACCAGTAAACTGTGGCACATCACAAGCCGTGAAATCCCGATAAGTAGCTTTATCATTCTTAGGTTCTTTTGTCGGACCACATTCTTTCTTAAATGCCTTAAACTCTTCCTTCATTAGCTCCTTAAGATTTTGCGTCGTTTGTTGAACATAGTAGGGCATTGATTGCTTAATAGCCTTACCCACTCTTTTTGCTAACATTATGTCTAGGGCTTTCATTTCATCTCCCGTGAAGCCTCTAAAGTCAGGGCCTCCGGAGTTTGAGGAAGAGCTTTCATTATCCTTACTAGCATCGCCCGGATCACTTGCCGAAGTTTTGGCATGCTTGGAAGCCGTGGCTTTCTCGACTTCCTTCGGGTGAGGGGTTTCCATTTCTTCTTACTGAAATTTAGCAATTCACAACATTAACCACAATTATAAATACTTAGCCAATGCATGAATGACATTTCTATCTTATTCTAGCACCCTAGCTTGTCACTCATGTATGATCTAAATGATTTCAATTTCACATATGTCCCGTATTTTCATTACTACGGTGGCCAGGCGTAGTCATGGAAATATTGAACATATGGGTCCTCAAAACCATCCAAACAATACATAAATAACAAACACTAGCTCTAACCGCATCTACTCAAGGCCTAAGTCTAGGAAATCCTAAAAGAAATCCTAAATCTCTTAAACCTGGCTCTGATACCAAGTTGTAACACCCCGTGACCAAAAACGACCAAAAACGTGAAAATTTTTCGCAAAAACACACCCAGAAACTGACATCCGGTTACTCTTTTACAAACTGACAAAATTTGGTACACATTCAGCCATTGAGGCTATTTTTAGATGAAAGTAGACTCGATTAGCTTCGAAACGATAGGTCACACGACCCGTTTCGACTTACGGATCAAAAGATACGATTTTTCGAAAACTGCCAAAAATCTGCACAGTCGGCTCTGACAGCGTCAAGAAGGCCATCAAGAACAAAACTGCAGTTCACCATCAAGCCTTGATAGGCCAGAGAATTTTTGGAGTTTAAAGGGTGACGGCGTCAAGAAGGCCATCAAGAACAAAACTGCAGTTCACCATCAAGCCTTGATAGGCCAGAGAATTTTTGGAGTTTAAAGGGTGACGGCGTCAAGAAGGCCATCAAGAACAAAACTGCAGTTTTACCAGGCCCGCTCAGAAACCCGACCTCCCGGACTCGAAACTTGACCAAACTTTCCAGAATTCTTTAGTATATCGATAAGATCATTTTCATACAAAAACATTACACGTTTGACCACCCAAAATAGTACCTCAAAATTCGACGGGTTATGCATAATTTCCAAAATAACCCATTACACTACTAGACCCTTTATACTATCACCAATTCACACATAACTTGACCATAAACATTAACTTAGCATATCAAAGGCGTTTCATGCTTACATGACCCGTTAACTTCTCAAAATGGGTAGAATTACGCTATTACCAAACACCCCCTTAACACGCCTAAAGCTACCAACAAATACCATAAGACTTCATGATTTACACACATATTGACCCATAATTTAGACATCAAAACAAGACCGTGAACTTAACAAAATGACCATATAAGAGAAGTGTACCCACGACACCAAAAGAACACTTGGGGCTACCAACTTCAATACGCTTGGTCCAAAAGAGATCCGATTTTCTAAGCTAGCTTCTATTTACCTTCCTACTTACTTCCAAGCTACAACTACGCCAAATCCTTACCTTTACTTCCACCGCTAGAGAACCTACAAAGATGACATTAACTTCAAACGTAAGCGAAAACGCTTAGTAAGTATATAAGATATAATCAACATCACATTTACACAAGATTGGTGATTACCACCAATCATAACATTAACAAGGAGCATCAAGTGGAGTTAATACTTACCTTGATCAAGCAAGTAATAATTAATTATAGCATTTTCATATCTAGCATTGGATCCAAGCTAATACATCATTACAAGCTCCATAAAACATCACATTAACACAACCATAACATTAATAACATAACATTACAAAGATTATACTCATATACTTACCTCAACTCCTACTAGCTTCCTACTTGACTTTGAATGGGCTTCTATAATTACTCCCTATCACAAGATTAACTACAATTAGCAACTATCTAACTAAGGAGATCATCATTTCACCACTTTTCACCATAATCATCAAAACCCACCATATGAACCCTAATTTTCACAATTGGGGAAAGTTACTTACTTGTTGTAAAGAACACAATTAAAGTTTCCTTAAAGCTTCTAGATGACTTCTTGATGTGAAATTGAGACAAGATGATAATTTTGGCTTTCCCTCCTATTTCTCTTCTAAATGTCGAACCACCAAGAACTCTCCAATTATTTCCAGACAATTCCTAACTAGTTATTTAATATGGAGTTAGTAGTATCTTTGGCCTCTTGGCAATAATAGTCCCCTTAGTTCTATTCTTCTCATTTAGCCACACCTTGAGTTATAAATAATCTCTAACATATTTACATAACACAATATTTACATTAATGGTACCTTGTCGGGGTACGGGTGTAACACTTTAACGAGCAGTGTACCCGGTCAGTATGAATATAATGGTAAGTAGAGTGTCGTTCACTAAGAGTGGAATGTATTATCTAGTTATTCTAATCAGTATTTTAATATCTTAAGTTAGCTATACAACCTAATCTAACGCAAGAGGGTTCAGCCTGAGAGACTGGCACGGCTTGGTTATGATTAAATATAAACTAAACTAATGAGCACGAATCAGCAATTAGCACACACGTACACAGATAGATACTTGAGACAATAAGAAGACCTGTCCTGATAATTAAGTAGCTTGTCACTTGTTTTATTGCTAGTTTTATATGAAGTATATATAATTAACCCTTTCTCGTTGGCTCTAATCTTATCGGCGAGTAAACCCTTAATGATCACTTATATCTATCCCACTATCCTAGAATATTGAGCACTTGTGATGCCCACGTTTCGTATACGCTAGAACAGATAGGCGAGGAAGGGGCATGGCGACCCAAGCAATGCTCAGCTAGACACAGAGGTTATCAATGCACAAATAAAAGTCACCAAAGACATCAACATATAAACTTTAATTAATGGGAAAGCAATTTTAAGGGGTGCCCATGATATTCCGTAGTCACATGGAATCGGCCCATCAATCTTGATGAATTAAAGTGTACTAATACAATAAAACAAAACTACTTAATGAATTGAATGCATGCAGGACCTTCTTACAGCTCTTGTATCTTCGTTCAGGGTGTGTCTTGTGCTGCTAATACGTCTGAATTCGGCTTTAGGGTTTCTGTCTTTCTCTTCTGAGTTAAGCTAAAAGTCTCCCGAAATTCGTCTGGCCTTGGGGTATTTATAGTTTCTGTCTGAGGGTTAGATGCGGCGCATAGGATAAGTAGATGCGGCGCATTGACTTAACTTCGCGTGGGGTCCAAGATTAATATATTCAGGAATATTCGTACACCGCCTTAAGATGCGGCGTAACTCCATTTCTCTATGCGGCGCATGTCCTTTGCTGTCTTGGATTGTAACTTGTGAAATCTGGATAGTGATACGCCGTATGTAAGAAGTATGTTGCGGCGTATCTGGAGCAGAATGATCTTGATCTTGTACATTTCAGTAGACTCTTAACATCTTGCTTGTTTTGCTCCATAATTAGTCCAAAATCGCCAAGTTTCACATAATACTTGTTTTTACCTGAGAATTACAAAAGTAAACATTAACGTATCAATTCTCATATATAATATAATAAAACAAGTCAAATAAATAGGATAAATGATGATAATAAAATGTACTTATTTGAGTTCATCAAATATCCCCCCACTTGAACTTTACTTGTCCCCAAGTAAACCTTAGAATAAATCTTATGAAAATGTATCCTAAAAGATATTAGGATTTATTTTTATATTTAAGCATGTATTCGTTTTGTCATAATTGCACAACCAAACACTTAACGAATTAGAAATAAAATAAAATATTTCGATAAAAGCAAATCTAATCGTTTAACTGTCCAGTCGTGACGAATATTCTATCATAAGCTTGGCAAGTATACGCATCTCCCCCACTAAAGCTAAGGAATAACTGTCCAGTCGTGACGAATATTCTATCATAAGCTTGGCAAGTATACGCATCTCCCCCACTAAAGCTAAGGAATAACAAGTTTAAAGCGGTAAAAAGGGTTTGTTGGTTAAGGGTTAATCATTCTTCTTAATCTCTATCGATCTCACATTCCAGAAAAGGCGACAAAATCACAAATACATGATCGAATCCACGACCACGATACTTGCAATTGCTCAAATCCTTAACTCGAATGAGCTAAAGATTGGACCAAGTAATCTTTACCAATAATATTATATCAAAAAGGGCGACAAAATCATAAATACATAGCCGAATCCACGACTACGATACTTAAGATTGCTCAAATCCCTAATCTCAATAAATCAAAAGTTTGGATAAAGAATGATATAGGGTATGGATAATATTTGGGATACAAATTAGTGTAAAATGAAAAATAAACAAAACAGATAAATTAAAATCCTAAGTGTGGTTAATCACTATCCCAACCATCCCATGAATAAGACTCATATCATTGAATAACTCACGCTTTAACACTTGAAACACACGCTTTAGGTAGACACGAATTATGCTCAACAAAATCTCAATCAAAGAATAAACCTTAGTTGGCGTTCCCATAACGGCCAACTCCCATTCAATCCATAAATATAATATACAACAAATAGTGGTGATATCTCCCACTTAATACAAAACTTTACATAAGTTGGTTAAAATAAACTTCCAACTTTTCCTTTTTCTTTTTCTTTTCTATTTTTTCGATTTTTTTTTTCAACATATGTGTGTAAAATTTCACAACTTTTCTATCACTATTTTTCCGGATAATTTTTCCATACTTTTCATACTTTCAGAAATAACTGTAATAGTGAAAGTAGTAAACACACGAAAAATAAACTCAAAGATATACAGTATTTACTTTCATACCAATTGCATTGTGCAATTTCCTGACTCAACCAAAGATAATGAATTACGCACGCGAACACAGGTAATGTAAGGAAACACACTTTGCCTAAAGCAATTAACCACGGATTTTAATCTACAGGGTAGGCTAAGGTGTAAGGGTGTAACGAAACATTATAACAAAGGTGTAAGAAACGAAAGGAATGGCTCTGAGTGTTTTTCTAGGGGTATCTTACTCTAAAAGTGAGAGTAACAAAAGGGTTTATACGGGGGTTCATTCTGAAATGGATCCCAAGACCAACATGCTGAGGCCTTAACAGCAGACCCCCCATTTCCCTTTACAGCATAAGAATTTGACATTTTTGTTGTATTATTAACAATAGGTCTCCTCACAAGTGAGTGTGATTTAGCAAAATTGTTTCTTTGATTAAATTTGTTCACCTGTGGTCTATGTGTAACTGGTTGGCTGGGTCTAACAGCATTAACATACCCATAATTAACATTGGGCTTAACAGAATTAACTTTTTGCCCAGAATTAAAATTTTGCCTACCAGCATTAACATTTGGCCTACCAGAATTAACATATGACCTACCAGCATTAAATTGTACTGGTCTAGGAACAAATTGATTTGCATGGTTAACTCTGTTTACATTATTCCACACTGGTTTGGCTATCACATTGCCAGTATTAACACTTCTTTGTTTCTTAATCTCAGCCTCTCTAGCCATTCTCTTTTCATGAAAGTCACAATCTTTAATTAAATGACTAAGGCTACCACACACAAAACATCTTTTAGGGGCAAAAGAGTGACTTTTCCCTAATTCTCTTTTCTTTCCATCAACCTTGGGTGACTCTTGACTTTTAACTATTTGCCTAGGAGATTTTATGTGTGAGACACAACTAGGTTCAACTGTTTTAAGTTTTGGTGCAGACATCACTGGTTCACTATTCTTAACAGGTTTAGACTTTAAGACCTCCTTTGGTTCACTTTCTGTTTCTGATTCAGAATGCTCAGAGATATTTCCAATGGATCCTCCACTGTCATTAGATTGACAGGTAGAATACTCACTTGATTTATCATCTGAGTTACTTGTTTCAGGCTTTAGAGGTCCCTTCTTACCATAAACAAACAAAGAATCATCAAGATCATTCGATGGTTTAGGAGTGTAATCTCCATTTAATGGAGGTGGAACTCCTTTGAAATTGTCATTTTTTGTGAATCTATTGTACACAGGTTTACCAACAAAGTCATCATCTCTACCAACGAACACGGTTCTTTCCATTTCTTCCTCATAACTTAAAATCTTACTATCTGATTTTATCTCATATCCTAGACCAATTTTACAAGTTGAGCTCATACCAGAATCTATTAATTTATTCAGGTTTTTAGAAGAACTCTTCCATGAGTCTATTCATTTCTGCAATTCATCTCTATCTTTTACAGCTTTCATTCCAATTCTCCTATATCTTTTAAGCTTTTCATCTTTTTCATAGATTTCATTTGCTTGAAATGTAAGCTTTTCATTTAAGGCTGATTGCTGTTTTTGATAAGTGACAATTTGTGCTTCTAAAGTTTTAACAGCATTAGTATAAGCAAGTATTTTAGCTTCCTGATCATCTATCTGTTGCAATTGTTCATCACACAATGTTTTAAGACTATTATATGACTTAATGCAAGTTTTGAAACACAAGGATACCTCAGTACTAGAGCCAATAGCCATGAATGCATGATTTGGTTCTTCTTCTTCATCTGTGTGTTCTCCCCAGTTAACAGCACCAGCTTCCAAAGTCAGCATACTCATTTGATTCTTCTCCAGCTTGTCTGCTTCTTGAGAGTCTGAATCTCTCTTCTTCTTCCCATCAGTAGTCACCTTTGATGTGCACTCCCTAGCAAAGTGACCAGTTTTGTGACACCTATAGCATTCAACATTCTTCTTATTAAATCCAACTGCTATCTTTCCATCAAATCTTATATTCCTTCTAGTTTGATTGTAGAACTTCTTCACTCTGAGAGCAATCATTGCTATTTGCCACTTTATGTCCATATCTTCAATGTCTACATCATTTATCTGTTCAAGATCTTCACCAATGAAGTCCTTCTCTTCTGACCTTTTAGCAAAGAGTGAGTAGACGACTTCATCAGCAAAACCAGCAGGAACTTCTCTTTCTCTCGTATTGGTTGAAGAAGTTTCATAGAAAATAGAATTAAAGCCACCAGAATTAACCTTGCTAGTACTGCTCTTGCTTTGTGAGACAAAAGCAACATTAGCAGCACGTGAAGATGCCTTTGAAACACTTTTGATGTCATGTTCAAAGACCCTAAGGTTGTTGTACAAATCATCAACTGACAAAGTGTCAACATCATCTTTCATTCTCATGTTCATTGCCACATTTGACCATTCTTTTGGCAAGGATCTGAGAAACTTATGATTTGCATCTTCATTAGATACAGCAGCACCATGAACTTCCAACTGTGAGAGGAGATGTTGGAACCTGTCATACCCTTTCTCCAATCCTTCAGAACTGGTCACAGTGAATGTTCCAAACTCTTGTTTGAGAACAGCTTTCTTCATCTTCTTTGAATTAGCATTTCCTCCAAACCTAGTTCTGATTCCTTCCCAAATTTCCTTAGCATCATCCATTCCATGAAATCTTTTTAAGTGCTCCTTGGGAAGTGCCATCAACAAGAGGGTTTTCGCCTTCCTCTCCTTCTCCACAGCATGAATCTCTGCAGCAGAGACTGGTGGAAGCACCCTAACAACACCATCCTTACCAACAGAGATCCTCTTCTTTGAGTTTCCATTCTGAATCACCTTTCATACATCATTGTCAATGTACTCAAGGTAATGCTCCGTCTCCATTGCCCAGATGTCATACTCCTCTTTTTTTAGAATAGGGAGTTTGATGTTTGAGATAGTGGTTGTTGTAGGGATGTTTTGTTGTTGTTGTTTTGGTCTGCTGGTGTCTGATGCATCATCTTCATGATCTAAAATATTGTCATCACTGAGATGATTTGAGTATTCATCACCAGCCTTTTGAGACATTATGCAGGATTGTTTTGAGTGAATGAGTGTTTATGGTTTGTGTTTCTTCTTACTCAGAGTCCCTCTATAGGCTCTGATACCACTTGTAGGTCCACACGAATTATGGATCTAAGTAGCCTTGTATAAGACAATAGACAACTTGGATAAATCCAAATCAATCTATATGAGAAACTCTTAACTGTGTATTGATTGTTAATGCGGAATCTTAACAAGCAATGAGTATGAAGAACACAATTAAGATAACTAACTTCGTATATTACTATTAAACTTTCACTAATATCACCACTGTTACTATGCCGTAGGGTTCCTTTTATACTCTAAGGAAAACCCTAGTTACAAAACGTGTGAAAGGATAAACATATCTTCTAATAAGATATCTAATACGACTATATCCTTTCCTAATATATAGCTAACTAATTCTGCTATAAAACATAAACAGACTTAACTATTTCTAGTCACCAGACTTAACTATGTTCTGCCAGACTTAACTTTGTACTGGCAAATTTAACTAACTAACAGACTTAACGAATACATTAGCAGACTTAAGTCTGTTCTTCTAATAATTCCCAACATTGTTTATAATTGGGATGGTTGTTGCCATATTAGTTTTTGTGTAGTGCTTCAAAAGTTTCTTGTGTTACCTTTTTTTGTTGTTGCTGTAGCTAGTGTTTTAAGACACTCTTTTGTACTTACTGTGTTACTTGGGTTAATACAAATTGCTTCAAGAATATAATTTGTTCATGTTTTCATGTTTCATAAAAACGGTGTAAATTGTTCATAATTATATACTTGATCACATTATATTTTTCCCAATTACCATTACCATAGCCAAATAAACCAAAATCAAACCAAACATATGTTTTCAAGTAATGATATCTATAGACATTCCAGTAAACTATCAATCTCATACCAATAGTGATTCCCTACTACAAACCAAATGTGCCCTTAGAATCATAAACTTTTAATTTGATTGATTATTTTTTGCACCAATAGTTGAATGGCGGACCTAGTTTGACAAACTATAAGGTAGGTATAAGGTTGGTTTCGCATTAAATTGTGGCCTTAAAGAGACTCCATTCTATCTCCCCGCTTGCTTGTGCGTCAAATTGGACTTATCAAGTACCACTATTATATGTGCAAAATCATCTTAAGGGTGAATTGACCTCAATTCCACGCGCCACTTTTGTGGTAATTATCCGAATAACTTGAGTCTTTTGACTCATGCAGCAGTAGGATATAGTGGGCGATAATTGTAGGTAATTCTTTGATTGGTGAACCCAATACCTCAATTAAAACTTTGATGATTTAACTCTTAGTGAATTGGTAACTAAAAAATGTTTTGAAAACTTATGATACGAAGATGTGTGCATGCTTCTTCGTACATATTTTGATTGTCACATCAAAATAAATACCCTAAAATTTAAGTCCATGCTATCTAATTATAAGAGACACTTGGAGTTAATATCTAGCGTAAGTGAGACCTTGACATAGATATTAATGACAAGGTAAATTACATACTTTCATTACTAGCAGATCAACTGATGTAATGAAACTATGTTAATTTGCAAGTTTCTAAATTAGACGACTTAATTAAGTTATAAGTGAGACCTTGAGACTTAAAGCATGAGATGGGAAGAAACATGCTTACATTGCAAATTGTTTGGCAAATGTAATTCCCATAATGATCTAGGAGTCGGAAATTGTTTTGCCGATTATTGTACGACAAGTTACCATCTTTTGTACTTTCACTACTAGCAGATCAACTGATGTAGTGGAACTATGGAAAGTTGATATTATATTTCCTGGGTAATTTTCTTTTCTTGAAATATTGTATTATTGGAATACTAATATTTGAACTTTTTCTGTAGAAATGGCTCAACCCGAAAACGCTGCACTAAGTTCCGCTTTCAAAGCTCACTTTGAGAGGGAAAAACTGACTGGCCCAAATTTCAATGATTGGCATCGGTCACTGAGGATTGTCCTGCGTGTGACCAAGAAGCTAGATTATTTGACTAAGCCTTGCCCACAGCAGCCTGCTGACACTGAATCTGATGAAGTCAAAGCAGCCTGGCAAAAGGAGTATGATACGCATAATGAAGTAGCATGCTTAATGCTCGGAAGTATGATTCCCAAGTTGCAAAAGCACTTTGAGAATTATTTTCCTATGGATATGCTAGATGAACTCCAAAAGACATATGAAACACCTCCAGCTGTCGAACTATATGATTTGATCGATCAATTCCATAGCTGTAGGCAAGGGGAAGGTAAACCCGTTCGCGATCATGTGTTAGAGATGAAAAGTTACATCGATCGTCTCCAATAGATGAACTATGCCTATGCCGAGAATGTTAATGTGAACTTAATCAATAGGTCCTTGAACAAGGACTTTAAGGGTTTTGTTCAAAATTACAACATGCATTGCTCGGGGAAGATAATAACGGAATTGCTCGCAATGCTCGTTGATTATGAAAAGGGTTTACCAGGCAAGGACAAGGCTCCTACTCCTCAAGTACTAGCAATACAAAGGGGTAGGGTTCAGAAGCCAAAACCGCAAGGGAATAAGGGGAAAGGTAAAGTTGGCAAGGGCAAATAAGTTGTCACCTATCAGCCTGCACCTAAGAAGGCCCCTCAGAAGAACAAGCCAAATCCCAATAAGAAGGATCAGGGTTGTCATCACTGCCATGAGATGGGACACTGGAAGAGGAACTGTCCTACCTATCTCGAGGAGTTGTGATTGAAAAAGATAAAGGGTGAGACTGGGAAAGCCAGTACTTCAGGTAACTTT
Organism: Artemisia tridentata subsp. tridentata; assembly: GCA_021014915.2. Classification (NCBI taxonomy): domain Eukaryota; kingdom Viridiplantae; phylum Streptophyta; class Magnoliopsida; order Asterales; family Asteraceae; genus Artemisia; species Artemisia tridentata. The sequence continues at coordinate 21,042,361 of CP139504.1, forward strand.
TTCATGATTGAATTATATTCATTAACTCGTAAATTAAATTCCTGGGTATATGATACTGGATGCGGTATTCACATTTGTAATACGCTGCAGGGATTTAGAGTGAGAAGGAGACTCGCCTATGGGGAGCAATTTCTGCAAGTGGGCAATGGAGCACAAGCAGTTGTTGAAGCCATAGGAATTTTTGAATTAGTTTTGCCTTCGAGCTTAGTACTGAATTTGAATAATTGTCATTATGCACCTTCTATTGTTAGAGGTGTCATTTCCTTTTCATGTTTATTGGATATTGGATTTCATCATACTGTTTCTAGCAATGGAATTTCTGTTTCGTTAAATAATGTTTTTTATTTTAATGCTATTGCTGTGAATGGTGTTTTTGAGATTGATATGAATGAACATAATGATTATAATTCGATGTATAACATCAATAATAAGAGAATCAAGAATGTCTTGGATTCGTCTTATCTTTGGCATTGTCGACTTGCCCACATAGGCAAGACTCGCATGCAAAAGCTGCAACGTGATGGGCTTTTGCAAGATATCAATGATGAATCATTTGATAAGTGCAAATCTTGTATATCTGGGAAGATGACAAAGAAACCTTTTAATAATCGTATTGAAAAGGTTGATGATCTACTTGGTTTAATACATACTGATGTGTGCGGACCACTTAGACATGTGTCAAAGAGAGGTGCTAGCTACTTCTTAACCTTCACAGATGATTTCAGCCGTTATGGTTATGTTTATTTACTTAAACATAAACATGAGATGTTTGAAACATTTAAGGTTTTCAAAGTTGAAGTAGAATTGCAACTTGGAAAGAAGATTAAAGCTCTTAGATCCGACAGAGGTGGTGAATACCTAAGTCAGGAGTTTAAAGATTATCTAAGTGGGAATGGAATTGTCCAGCATCTCACATCTCCATATACTCCACAGCAAAATGGTGTATCTGAGAGGAGGAATCGTACATTATTGGATATGGTACGATCTATGTTTAATCTTCCTACTCTGCCGTTATCCTTTTGGGATTTTGCCTTGGAATCTGCGATTCGCATATTAAATATGGTTCCGACCAAGAAGGTAGATAAGACACCCTATGAGTTATGGTTTGGGAAAATTCCTAACTTGTCTTATTCAAAGGTCTGGGGTTGCGAGGCATTTGTTAAACATGACTGAGCAGATAAACTCCAACAGAGATCTGTAAAGTGTATCTTTGTAGGATACCCAAAGGAAACAATGAGTTACTACTTTTACTTCCCACCTGAAAACAAAGTAATTGTTGCTAGGTATGCAGATTTTCTTGAAAAAGATCTCATATCTCAAGAATTCAGTGGGAGGCTCTATGATCTGGAAGATGATCAAGAGGATACATTACCTTCGTAAAACACTAGCGAACTTCCTGTGGAACCGGAAAGTCTGGGTCCTCAACCTGAAGTGATTCCCATTCGCAGATCCGTAAGGACTGTGAAAGCACCTGAACGTCTATGTCTTAACGTAGAGGTTGAGGAAACTATATTAGGGGACCTTGGAGAGCCTGCTAATTATAGAGCTGCCATGAATGATCCTGAAAAGGATAAATGGCAGATTGCTATGAATGGGGAAATGCAATCCATGAAAGATAATGAAGTCTGGATTGAAGTAGACCTTCCTCCCAATGCCAAGGTAGTTGGGAGTAAGTGGCTCTTCAAGAAGAAAACTGATATGGATGGCAATGTACACACCTATAATGCCCGTTTGGTAGCTAAAGGATTTACCCAAACATATGGCATTGACTACGAGGAGACCTTTTATCCTGTAGCTGACATTAGGGCTATTAGGATTCTCATAGCCATAGCTACATACTATGATTATGAGATTTGACAAATGGATGTAAAAACCGCCTTCTTGAATGGTCGTCTAGATAAAGACATCTATATGGCGCAGCTTGAGGGGTTTGTGAATCCAGAATTTCCAAACCGTGTATGCAAACTTCAAAGATCAATTTATAGATTGAAGCAAGCATCACGGCAATGGAATAAGAGATTTGACGAAGAAATCAAAAGGTTTGGATTTACTCAGAATCTTGATGAGCCATGTGTATATCACAAAGCTAGTGGGAGTGATGTTATTTTCCTAGTTCTATATGTTGATGACATATTGATCATGGGTAAAAACATTCCAAATTTGAATGAGGTGAAAGCCTATCTTGGGAAGTGTTTTTCCATGAAGGATCTAGGAGAAGCAGCATACATTCTGGGAATCAAGATCTATAGAGATAGATCAAGGCGGTTGATTGGTTTAAGCCAAAGTGCTTACATTGACAAGGTATTGAAGAGATTCATTATGCAAAATTCCAAAAAGGGATTTTTGCCAATGCAAGTAGAACATGGCTTAAGTAGCAAAGCTTGTGCTTCAACACCTAAAGAGGTGGCACGAATGAAGAGAGTTCCTTATGCTTCGGCTGTGGGATCTATTATGTATGCGGTGAGATGTACAAGGCCCGATGTGGCGTTTGCTCAGAACATTACCAGTCATTATCAGCAGAATCCAGGAGAACTCCACTAGACTGCTGTGAAACATATTCTCAAGTATTTTAGATCTACGAAGGATATGTTTTTAGTGTACGGGGGAAATCCATAAGCAGAGCTGTGTGTTACAGGTTACTGCGATGCATCCTGGAAGTGTGATAAAGATGATACGAAGTCTCAGACGGGTTATGTCTTTGTCATCAATGGAGGAGCAGTGGATTGGAAGAGCAAGAAGCAGAGTACTATAGTGATGTCTGCAACAGAAAGTGAGTATATTGCTGCCGCAGAAGCTGCAATGGAAGCTGTCTGGAGTTGGAAATTCGTTTCAGGGCTTGGAGTTATGCCCTCAATCGAAAGACCTATAAAAATGTATTGTGACAATTCAGCCGCAATTGCATTTGCCAATGAGTCTGGAATCATGAAGGGCACCAGACATTTCCCGATTCGATATCACTATGTTAGAGAACAAGTGGAGATAGGCGAGATCGAGTTACTCAAAGTTCACACAGATGACAACTTAGCAGATCCATTAACGAAGGCTCTACCCGGTGGAAAGCTTAAACAACTTTCTGAAGGCATAGGACTTCGTTTAGCTAGTAGTTTCATGCACATCTGTGATTAGTGTTTGGATAATGGGATGTTTTGAACAGTTATTATTTTAATGAAATAAAATACTCGTTATGTTTGTTTATCATTTTCTTAATAATATATCCTGTATTTGCATGTTTATATCCTTGAATAATTTAATTATTCTAAACTGTCCGTTGTCGGTTAATGATATGGGAATATCATTAAACTAAGACAAATCTGAGTATTGGTAGAATATACTTGAAAGTATATTGATGCGTTGTCATACCAATTTCACATGATATTCAATGTTTTGAATATAGGACTTATCCCGACTTCATGAGTTTACTTTATGGATCTTGTCATCAAGTAAATCATGTGAATATAGTTATCCTCAGACTTGAGATGCCAGATAACTGTCATGCATGTAGTGCATTTCTGTGATTCAATTTACCGCTATACGTAACTGGTAGCTATAAGGATTGTTTTCGGAAGCGTTGCGAAGTGCATGGGTTATGCTCGTAGTCAAGAAAGAATTTGTTCCTTCAAATTGTTTGGAGTTTAATACTGCTGCGGATAGTGAAAGCTGGTTCCTGCCGATAGTTGAAGTTCCTGCTGAAGCTTATTGCTGCTGATAGTTATATCTTGTTTCTGCTGATAGTAGTTGTTACTGCGGGTATTGTTAGTTGTTATCCCGTATGTTTAGTATGTTTGTTAGATTTATTTTTAGAAGAGATCATGTTTATCTCTTCACACGTTTTCTTGTATGACGGGTTAGGGTTAGGGTTTCTTATTAGTATAAAAGAAACATCCCGTCTATGAGTTTGAGACATCTTTTATGACTTAAACAATCATCAATAACATTATCCTTTAGTTCATTATTCGATCCATAGAGGATCATAGTATTAGTTCTTTTCTTTTCTTGTTCGTATTCGGAGATTCTCTTGTAGTGTGCTTGTGATTACATAGGCATCCTACCGATCCACATAGGCTCAAAGATCTAGCAGGTGTGTTAGATTCAACAAGTGGTATCAGAGCCTCTTGAGGATCTCTGATCAAGAAGCAAAAGTTCACAAAACTATTTCTCTAAACCATTACACTATGTCTGGATCAGATGATAAATTTGAAAGGTGGACCATGAAAGTCAGAACCCTGCTATCTTTTAACTCTAGGAGAAAATGGACAGAACTTGCTGATGCTGATAGTCTCAACCAAACTCACAACATGGTTCATGATGCAAAGGATAAAGTGGATGAATTTGCTCTTGTGGGTGCCTCTCATCAGGTACAACATTGTCAATTTGGGTGTCATGAATTGTACTTGAACCTTAGGAAAAGGTTTGATGAAATGGAGCCTGAATATAATAAATTGTTTGTAGAAATTCAAGCTTATAAAAAGGCTCTTAAAACTGTGAAAAAACAAAAGGCTTGGCATGAAGCTAATCAGCTTGCATATGAACAAAAGATAAGGGTTTTGGAAAGAGACTTAGAGAACTCCAATAACTGTCTAAAACATTCTGAGAGAGAATATGCTAAGGTGAAATTAGAAAATCAGGAATTACAGGCTAAACTGGATAGTGAAGTGGCTAGGATAAATTCATGGCAACAATCAGAAAAATATCTTGTTAATTATAATGGTAATCAGTCTGGTTGGCGTAAGAAAGGGTTGGGATATGATGTTGGGGATTATTACCCTAGAATATTTGACCCTACCCCTAAGGAAGTTGATTATCAAATTCCTGTTAAGTTTGTTAAGGAAGGAGGGATGAATGCAGTTCCTCCACCTATAAGAGGTGTTTTCAAGCCTGTCCCTATCTACTCAGCCCTAGATCTTGACTCAGATGAATCATACATGACATATGGGAAAAAGTCAAATGACTTATCTGATTCTGAGTGTGAGTCTGATGACTTTGTCTCTTGTTCCAAAAGTAACAAGTCCTATGAATCTAAGTCCACAGGCTACACCTCATGTGATTCTAATGACAAGTCAACCTCACCCAAGTCTCATGAATTCACTTCTGGAGCAACTAATGATGAATCTATTTCAAAAATAGCTTCCCCTGACAACAGCTCACTTAACTCTGTTAAAAACAACATTGTCTCTAGTTCCAGTAGTGATAATTTTGTCTGTAATAAGAAAAGTTATGGTAAGATCAAGGCTGTTAGGAAGAAGACATGTTTTGTGTGTGGTAGTCAATATCATCTCATTAAAGATTGTGATTATCATGAGAAGGGAATGAAGATGAATGGTGGGCAACAACAGACCAGATCATTGTGGAAAAATGTTAAACAAATACCACCATATGTTCCATAAGCAGCAGGAATGAATACTTATAGAGCTCCCTTTCTTGTTGGTAGACCTGTTCCTGCAGTTATGCCTGTTGCTGCTGATAGTCAGGGAACTATTCCTGCTGATGCTTCCTCATCTTATCAGAGGGATTTTAGGCCTGCTTATTATAATCCAATCTTTGGAGGGGGAATGGCTTACTCTCCATGGTTTCCTTGGTAATTGTCCTGTTTGTCTGATCATGTTGTTGTATACTTCTTTGCTGGTTTTGAGGGGAGGCTAATGCTTGTAATTTTGTCTTGTGTCTCATTCGTTTATGTTTTATGTTTTGTGTTTTTCTAATTTTGTTTTGCAGGTTTTTAGTGTCTTTTGTTAGCTAACTTTGTTTTGCAGCTCTCAATTTCTCAGTGCTTGGAATTAAAACTAAAGACTGTAATTTCCATTCATTTTGATTAAGATGATTACATTCAGTCACAAAACACAAAAGCTACATATCAACATCGTTTAAACATCCTACCAACCTACTCTGCTTCACATCCCTCATCACCACTCCACCTAAACCCCATTACCTATTCCACATTCCCTTTTCCCTTACCCATACAATCAGGCATGAACCTCCTACCCCTCTGTCGACTAATTTCTTTATACACACGGGGGGCTGGAAGTGCCAACACCACTGGGAGTGGCTGTCTTGGTTCAGGTGCTGGATGATCTCTCATTGGAATTGAAGAGCTTGGGGTAGTTTGTCTCTGATGTGATCTGGGGCGTAACCTTGCAGTTGGCTGGCTTGGCTGTGGAGTTGGATGGCTTGTCTGAGGAGTTGGTCTGGTGGAATGCCTTATTTGTCTTGGATCTTGGCTTTCACATTGCCGATTGTCTCCGAGGATTCGACTTCGAGTGTTATGGTTTTCTCGGTTAGGGTTTCCACGAAGATCTGCATTTCTTTTTAGTACCGGTACTTTGTAGAAGGTAGCAGCAGTCCTTTCCATCTCTTCACTAAGCAGAGCCATAGTTTTCTTCATTTCTTCCCTTAGCTTATCTGTGATGGGAAAATTGGGAGGATATGTCTCCCATTCACCCTGATAATAAGTCAAGGACTTCAGCTCTGATGATCCTTCATCATCAGAGCTAGAGTACTCAAATAACGAAGGAGTAGATGGAAGAGGATCAGATGAATCCTCCTCAACCTTTGCCTTACCTTTGTTTTGAGAAGATGATGCAGTCGGGGGAAAGTAATTTTCCCATCCTGATTCATTGGAGGAGGAGGAGTCTGATGAGATTTCGATGATTGGAATTTTGGATGAACTCATGATTTTATTTGAAGATTATTGGTTAGGTTTGTAATAATGAAGTTATTTGATTTGAGGCTTGTTGGGAATAAAATGTTCAAGTCAAAGAGCCTGCCAGATATGTCAAAGAGCCTGCTAGTTGATTTTGAAGAGTATGAAGATGTACTAACAGTACCTTCTGGGTAGAAGGTACTGCTAGTTGATAAAGGTCCTGCCAAGCTTTATGTCAAGTTGATAGATATTTTGTAATAGATATTTAGTTGAATTATTAGTCTTTGTACATTGTTATACGTTATGTAGAAGTAGTTTAGTCTTCTGTGGTTCACAGAAGAATATTACAGAGTTGTTACATTGGTAGTTGTATTTAATTGTAGGCTAGAATAGTCAAAGTATCATATTATATTCAACCACTTGACAACTTGTAATAAGGGTACCTTATACTATAAAAGGTTCCCTTAGTCACTCCTTCGTGCATGCATCTCTTCAACTATTAACCAAAACAGAACAACATCTCAAGTAACTTAGTTACTCATTTCACAAATCTTTTACAATCTAAGATTCAAGATTACTTTGTAATCCCGGTGATAGTTAGATCATCCGTATTATTTCATCAATAATATTGAATCATTTTGTGTTAACTAAAGTTGTGTTCCTTGTTCATTACATACTCACATTTACATAACTCACCACCTTTGTGTTCTTTTAAGTGTGTTGTAGTAGATTCCGCATAATAAACACATTCATACATAAATATCTCAAACACGTTACTAAGATTCACATCCCAAGTGTTTGCGCAATCCTTTCCACAAGTGGTATCAGAGCCAGGCTGATATTTACAAATTTAAAAGAACAATGGATGTTGAACATATTCAAACAAATGTTGCAGCTAAACTTCCATTACTCAAGCAAAATGAGTTTGATATGTGGCGACTGAGGGTAGAACAATATTTCCAAGTGCAAGACTATGCACTTTGGGAAATCATTGAAGAAGGCAACTCATTTAAACCCTCAATCACCACTACTACAGTAAACGATGCTCTTGTAACACAAGTACAAGAACACCCATCAAGTGCAGAAGAAAGAATTCAGAAGCGAAATGATCTAAAAGCCAGGAGTATGTTACTGATGACTATTCCAAATGATCAGCTTTTGATCTTTAACAAATACAAAGATGCTAAAACCCTTTTTGAAGCTATTGTGGCTAGATTTGGTGGTAATGATGCCACCAAGAAAACTCAAAAAACACTTCTCAAACAGCAGTTTGAAAACTTTGCAGCCACAACAAATGAGTCTTTGGACAGCATGTTCAATAGACTTCAGAAGCTTTCAAGCCAGTTAGCCATCCATGAAGTGATGATAACTCAAGAAGACCTAAACTCCAAATTTCTTAGGAGTTTACCCACAGAATGGTCCATGCATGTCATTGTCTGGAAAAACAAACCAGATATTGATCAGATGAGTCTTAATGATCTCTACAACAATTTCAAAATAGTAGAGCATGAAGTGAAGAAGACTACTGGTTCAAGCTCAGGAAATATGGCTTTTGTATCATCTCCAAGCACCTCAAAAGTTATAGATGAAGAAAAAGATGGCAGAGAAGAAGGTACTGCCAACACAAACCTTGGTACTGCCAGTACTTCCAGCAGTACCAAAACCATTTTAGATGAAACAATTGGGTGTGCTTTTCTTACATCTCAACACAATGGGTCCATGTTAACTTTTGAAGATCTTCAAGAGATTCATCCTGATGATCTTGAAGAGATGGACATCAAGTGGCAACTTTCACTTCTGAGCATAAGGGCTAAGAAGTTGCTGATGAGGACTGGTAAGAAGATTATCATAGATGGTAATGAGCCTGCTGGGTATGATAAGTCAAAAGTGGAGTGTTACAACTGCCACATGAAGGGTCACTACTCTAGAGAGTGTAGAAGACCAAAGAAGCAGGATGACAAGGGTAGAGGGTTTGACAACAGGAATAAAGGAAGCTTTGAGAAGAAAGGAAGCTTTGAGAGCAAGAGTAAGGCAGTGGAAATCATTGAGCCCAAAGCAATGGTTGCTATTGATGGTATGGGTTTTGATTGGAGTTTTATGGGTGAAGAAGAGTCAACTTCAGATGAAATGGCTTTGATGGCATTCTCCACTCCTGAGGTACAAACTACTAAATGTTCTAATAATTGTGAAGTTTTTAAGGAATTACAAACTTTAAGAAAATGTTATGATGAACTGACATTAAAACAAAGAAAAACACATCAAAACTTAGTCGATTATAAGTGTGGTATGGCCAAACTTGAAAAACAAATCATTCACTTTAGAGAAAATGAACTTACCTTTTCTGATGCAAAAGCTATTCTTAATAGACAAATATTTTTGAAAGATTCAGAAATAGAAATGCTAAGAACTGAGTGTACTAAAGTGACATTGGCTAGAGATAATATTGAACTGACTGTTACTAAATTGGAAATTGCTTCTGATTGCACTAGAAGCATAGTTGAAAATCAGATGAATAAAAGAATCAAATCTGGGATAGGATACAATAAATGTCCACCTCCTTATAGAGGAATTCCTTGTCCCCCAGGATCAGATCTTGCTGAATCAGGTTTACATGAAATCATCAACAAACCACTGGCTAAACCTGTAGAGAAAAGTGAACCTGTTGAGAGTGCTAAGATTGCCTCACTCTCTAAGGTGCTCACTGATAAGAAACCAGATATTCTAATCATTGAAGATTGGGTATCTGATGATGATGAAGAAGAGACTGTTTCTATAAAAGGAAACAAAGTAGGACCAATCAGTCCTAAAAGAGTAGAGATTAAGGCTAAGGCTAAAGCTGTTTTGAAAACAGTTGAAAGTTGTGAAAAATGTAATAACAAACCTAGAGGAAGCCAAAGAAATTGGAACAACCTTAAGTCACAACAACTAGGTGATGACTTTGTTATGTACAATAAGGCTTGTTATTACTGTGGTAGCTTTAATCATCTTCATGCTTATTGTAATAATTGGGTTTCTGGGAGTAAATCAAAGTCTAAAACAAATGTTACTCACCTCAGAAAAAGTTTTGTTAAGTCTAAAACCACAAAAGTTAAACATACTGTTAGACAAAATAAGCCTGTTATTACAAAACCAACTGATAAGGGTACAAGAAACACTTTCAAATATGTACCAAAAGTTGTGAATAGTCCTATTCAAAAGAAATCTGTTGTCAAAACACAAATTTGGAAACAAAAAACCAAAGGTCCTGCTAGACCAAAAGGTCCTGCTAGACCAAATGGTACTGCCAAAATTGGTACTGATAGACCAATGACCACAAAATGGATAAAAAGGGAAAATGCTGTTAAGTCCTCAGCATGTTGGATTTGGAAACCAATCCAATCAAAAGGTGCATCAACAATCCTAAAAAGGTTTGATTTCATTGATGCAAGAGGCAAACCCAAGTCTGTCATGGCTTGGGTACCCCAAGGAAACTAACATGTTTATATATGTGCAGGAACATTCATCTGATATTGGTGATCAAGGATATGTGGATAGTGGATGTTCAAGGCACATGACAGGCAACATGTCTTTTCTCTCAGACTTCAAAACAGTTGATGGAGGATATGTTACCTTTGGGGGAGGAATAAAAGGAAAGATCACTGGTAAAGGTACTATCAAAACCAGTAAATTAGATTTTGAAAATGTGTATTTTGTGAAAGAACTTCAGTTTAATCTCCTTAGTGTCTCACAAATGTGTGACAAAAAGAACAATGTTCTATTTACTGACAATGAATGTATGGTTCTTTCTTCTGATTTTAAAATGCCTGATGAGAGTCAGATCCTTCTTAAAATCGCAAAAAGGAACAATATGTATAGTGTTGATCTAAAGAACATTGATCCTAAGGAGAGTTTAACTTGTTTGGTAGCAAAAGCCTCATTGGATGAATCTATGCTTTGGCATAGAAGGCTTGGTCATGTAAACTTTAATACAATCAATACAATTGCAAAATATGATTTGGTAAGAGGTTTACCCAAAAAGATTTTTCAAAATGACCAAACCTGTGTTGATTGTCTAAAAGGCAAACAACATAGAGCTTCTTGTAAGCCCAAGACCCATAACTCTATTGCTCAGGCTTTATACATGCTTCATATGGATCTCTTTGGTCCTACTAATGTGAGTAGCTTGAATGGAAAGAAATATTGTCTTGTTGTTACTGATGATTATAGCAGATTTTCTTGGGTTTTCTTTTTAAGATCTAAACATGAAACTAGTGAGATTCTTAAATCTTATATCACTGAGGTGGAAAACCAATCTGATAAGAAAGTCAAAGTCATCAGATGTGACAATGGGACAGAGTTCAAGAATAGGGTTATGGATGACTTTTGCAAAGAAAAAGGGATAAAAAGGGAATTTAGTGTAGCTAGAACCCCACAGCAAAATGGAGTAGCAAAAAGGAAGAATAGAACACTTATAGAGGCTGCTAGAACTATGTTAGTAGACTCTAAGTTGCCTATTTCATTTTGGGCTGAAGCAGTAGGTACTGCTTGTTATGTACAAAACAGGGTTCTTGTGACAAAACCACATAGAAAGACACCTTATGAACTTTTCTTTGGTAGAACACCATCTTTAAGTTTTATGAGACCTTTTGGTTGTCATGTCACTATTCTCAATACCAAAGATCATTTAGGCAAGTTTGATGGAAAAGTAGATGAAGGCTATTTGATAGGGTATTCTTTGCAGAGTAAGGCCTATAGAGTGTTTAATACTTGCACTAGGCTAGTGGAAGAGAATCTTCACATAGAGTTTCAAGAGAAACTAACAAATGTGAAAGGAATTGGACCAGATTGGATGTTTGATATTGATAGGCTTTCAGAATCTATGAATTATGTGCCTGTTTCAGGTACAAATACTAATGATAATGCAGGTTTTGAAGACAATGTTGAAACTTCTAAAGATCAAGATTTCATCTGGATGCCAATTTGGAAAGGTTTGGATCTATCTTCAAGTCAAGAAGAACCTTCAAACACAAGAAATGAAGGCAATAAAGATGATCAGGGAACTCAGAATCAAGAGAATCAAGAAAGTAGTGCAAATGACAATGGTACTGCTAGTTCACCAGATGGTACTGCCAGTTCACAAATTGATACTGCTGAGCCATTGAATGTTCAAATAGATGATTCTTTACCAGAAGAAGTGGGGATTGGCAATCTTCCATTTACCTATGAAGTTCCTACAACACATAACACTAGAATTCTCAAAGATCACTCAACTGATGATGTGATTGGTAGCATTGATTCTGGTGTTAGAACAAGATCTCAAGTTGGTTTATCTCAAGTCTTGACTTCAAATCAAGAAGGGTTTATCTCCTCTATTTATGAAGAAAAGAATCATGATATTGCCAACATATGCTTGTTTTCATGTTTTCTATCTCAGGCTGAACCCAAAAACATAAACAAAGCTTTAGATGATGCAAGTTGGGTTGAAGCAATGCAAGAAGAGCTTCTCCAATTCAAGGTTCAGAAGGTTTGGATATTGGTTGATTTGCCCAAAGGTCATAGGGCAATTGGAACCAAATGGGTGTTCAGAAACAAGAAAGATGAAAGGGGTATAGTGATCAGAAACAAAGCAAGATTGGTAGCCCAAGGATATACTCAAGAAGAAGGGGTAGATTATGAAGAGGTTTTTGCTTCAGTTGCAAGACTTGAAGCAATTAGGCTATTCTTGGCCTATGCTTCTTTCATAGGCTTCACTGTCTATCAAATGGATGTTAAGAGTGCATTTTTATATGGTGAGATTGAAGAACCAGTGTATGTTTCTCAACCTCCAGGCTTCATTGATGCAGAATATCCAGACACGGTTTATAAGGTTACCAAGGCTCTTTATGGTCTACACCAAGCTCCTAGGGCATGGTATGAAACATTGGCTTGCTTTCTACTAGAAAGTGGATTCCAAAAAGGCAAGATTGATCCAACTTTGTTCATAAAAAGAACAAAGAAAGACATCTTGCTAGTGCAGATTTATGTTGATGACATTATCTTTGGATCTACAAACCAAGTCTTGTGTGTAGAATTTGAAAAACTTATGCATAGTAAGTTTGAAATGAGTTCCATGGGGGAACTTACTTTCTTTTTGGGTCTCCAAGTGAAACAATCCAAAGAAGGCATATTTATCAGCCAAGATAAGTATGTAGCAGAGATCCTAAGGAAATTCCAGTTTGCTGATTCTAAGGTTGCAAGTACACCAATGGATGCAGAAAAAGGGCTACTCAAGGATGCTGAGGGAGAAGATGTTGATTTGCACAATTATAGATCAATGATTGGGTCTTTGATGTACCTTACATCATCAAGACTAGATATCATGTTCTCAGTATGTGTATGTGCAAGATTTCAAATACATCCCAAAGTTTCTCATCTCACAGCAGTCAAAAGAATCTTTAGATATCTTAAGGGTCAACCTAGGTTGGGTCTTTGGTATCCAAGGGAATCATCTTTTGAATTGGTGGCTTATTCTGATAGTGACTATGCTGGTGCAACTCTAGACAGAAAATCCACAACTGGTGGATGTCAATTTCTTGGTTGCAGACTCATCTCTTGGCAATGCAAGAAACAAACAATGGTGGCCAACTCTACAACTGAAGCAGAATATGTTGCTGGTGCAAGTTGTTGTGGGCAAGTTCTTTGGATCCAAAATCAAATGCTTGACTATGGGTACAATTTTCTTAACACCATTATTTACATTGACAATAGCAGTACTATATGTATCATTAAAAACCCAGTTCAACACTCAAAAATAAAACACATTGAAATCAGACACCATTTCATAAGGGATTGCAATGAGAAAAGGTTAATACAAGTTGTTAAAATTGATTCTGAAAAGAATTATGCAGACCTTCTCACCAAAGCTTTTGATTTAGGTAGATTCAAATATCTTGTAGGAGGTATTGGAATGATTAATCTTTGAAAAACATGTGTTTTTGTACATAAAATTAACTGGTATTGGCTTTTAAACATGGTACTGCTAGTTGGTCAATAGGTACTGTTAGTTCATAATTGGTCCTGCTGGTATGAAATTTGCTATGTTTTGTTCATATTGATGCTTAAATGTTTAAAATGCTATAGATCAAGTGCTTTGCACTTTGTTCTTTTGGTTTGCAACTAACACATTTCAGGTTGATAACAAAACAAGAGATCTTTCAAACAAAAAGGGGAAACAAAAGTTATATTAATCTCAGGGGAGGTAACAATCTCAGGGGAGGAAATAATAGCCCAGAATGGAAGTAAAACCAATTTATGAAAGAAAAAGACAAGAGCATACAAGATGATGCAAAGGTTAAAAAAGATAGAATTAGATCACTTATTCAGAAGGGATGAAGCATTCCTAAAGGAGAAAGTTCTATCTAGATCAAACTAAGGAAAGTTTCAACTCAAAGGCATGCTAATAGATGATTTCACTTGTTGAACCAATCATCCAAAATACACAGCATCATTGCCTTTTTAATTTCCTCCATCCAAGGAAATTGCACCATCTTTAGGCCAATATGGCTTTTGGTATTCAGTTCACCAAGTTTTTACAAACTTAAGAGCTGGCTAGTCCATAAGCAAACGGCTTTTGGTAAAGACAACTCAAATCCGTTGATGGTTGATAGTTTACCAAAAACTATATGGTTTTTAACTAACCATACTTAACAGTAAATAGTTAACTAGTCCTTAAGCAAACGGCTTTTGGTAAAGACAACTCAAATCCGTTGATGGTTGATAGTTTACCAAAAACTATATGGTTTTTAACTAACCATACTTAACAGTAAATAGTTAACTAGTCCTTAAGCAAACGGCTTTTGGTAAAGACAACTCAAATCCGTTGATAGCTGGTAGTTTGCTAAAAACTATAAGGGATTTTTGCAAAACTTTCAAAGGTACTGGTAGTTCAAAAATTGGTACTGCTAGAGTAAAATGGTACTGCTAGATAGCCGTTGAGCCTGTCAGAAAAAGTTTTAGCCGTTGGGCCTGGTAGTTAAAATTAGCCGTTGGGGTAGTTATGTAAATTACTGATGATTATATTATATTATATTTCACATATAAAAGATCTTTTTAACCGCCTTTTCATTTACTTATTATAATCTTTCTTATTGTCGGTTAAAAGTAATTCACACATATCATCTTTCATCAGTCCTTATCACAATTAACTTACACCTTTCATCTTCTACCAGTACCACCATCAAATCCCACCATCATTATCAAAATTTTCATTATGGATGCCACAGCTGTTCTAAACTTTGTCCAACGTCACAATCAATTAGCATTTTTGGAAAAGTCAGAGGATAATGCCTCTTTTCATCAAGTAGTGGACTTTTTAAATAACTCCTACATCAGGTTTGCTTTACTAGTCAATCCCACTATTTATGAATCTCAAATTTTACAATTTTGGCAATCTGCTAAAATTAAAACTTCTGAAAATGGGGTATCTTCATTTGGATGATTCTGATGGTATTAGTCAGTTGCCAGATACTGAAATTTTTGAACATTTGGAAAGAATGGGGTATCATGCTGAGTCTACCAAACTCACTTTTCTGAAAAAGCATTTTACTCCACAATGGAGATTTTTGATCCACACAATCCTTCATTGTTTGAGCCAGAAGAAAACCTCTTGGGAGCAATTTAGTGGAAACATGGCTTCTGCTCTCATCTGCTTGGCTACAAACAGAAAATACAATTTTTCCAAACATATTTTTGAAGGATTGATTAAAAATGTGGATAGTGAAACAAAGTTTTTGATGTATCCAAGATTTATTTCATCCATCATTGCAAAATCAAAACATTTGTTGCTTCCCCCACACTCACTTTATGAAACACCAAAACTTTCTCACAAAGTATTTTCAAACATGAGAATTGGTTTCAGAGGGGAAGAAATACCACTATTTGATGAAATGTTACCACAACATCCTGAAGAACCAATACCATCATCTGAATCACCATCATCAAGTTCTTCAACTGGTTACATCTCACCAACACATCAAACATCACCAATCCCATCTCCAGTACCATCAGCAACACCACCAACATCATCACATCATGTAACACCACCCCAATCACCTCAGACAGTGCAAGAACTAAAAGAGAAGGTGAAGCTCTTAGAAGATGCTCTTAAAAGTCAAAACAAGAAATTTTCTGAGATCAACATCAAATTAGTCAAGAGGGTAAAGAAATTGGAAAATGAAGTGAAGAAGCTAAAGGGTAAAAGATCTTCAAAGGTTGTTTTATCTAGTTCTTCAAGCTCAGATGCTGATAGGTTGGGTCACTCTTCCAAAAAGGGGAGGATGGATAGTTCTGAAGATGAAGAGGAGGCTCAATTTGAATTCCATGAAGGAACTCAGGTTTATGATGAAGAGCCTGCTGGTGCAGGGCAAGAGCCTGCTAGGCCAGAGCAAGAGCCTGCTAGAATTAAGAGGCTATTGGCAATGGATTACAAAGGGTCTGCTGAGAAAGTGTACAAAAGAAAGAGGGACTTAGAGCCTCAAGGGGATTTGTTTGTTCAAGGGAGGTTATTTATTGCTGATGAGCAATCTACTGCTCCATCTCAAGAACCAACTCCAAAGGATAAGGGCAAGAGCATTATGATTGAAGATGAGCCAAAGCCCAAAAAGTTAAAGAAATCAGAGCAAGCACAGATGGCTTTAGATGAAGAAGTCTCAAAAAGGATTCATGAAGAAGAACTGCAGAAAGCATTTGAAGCTTCAAGATTGCTAACAGAGATGAAAGAGCAAAAAGATGCTGCTCAGACTCTTCTTGAAACTCAAATTGCTAAAGAAACCTTTGATACACAGATGCAATGGATTATTGCTAATGATCCAATTGTGAAGGGTCAAGCAGCAATAATAGTGAATGACAAGAATCTCAACTCTGATGAGAAAACAGCAGAGCTTGAATCTTTTATCAACAAAAAGTATAAGGAAGCAGCTCTAGCTGACATTTTTGAAAAGATGAAAGAAAGTCAGAAAAGAGGTTTTAAAGTGGGCAAATCTTGGAAAGATCAAGTGTCTTTCATGAAGAAATTTCTAAAAGGTCAGGAAAATTGGACTGATTATCAACTGAAGAAGAAATCTGCTGATGAAATCTACTTCCTGTACCTACAAGCCTACAAGAGTCTTTACTACAAAGTTCCATCTGATGCAAAGCCCTCAATGAAGAAGAAAGATGCTCAGAAGAAAGAAGAAGCAAAATTGGACTCAGAGCAAGTAAGTAAGATGTTAATTACTTTGCCAACTATCATACATGTTGATCCAATTAGGTCTAGATACCCTATTATTGATTGGGAAATACACCATGATAGATTAGGAAAGTCATGGAAAATATCAAGGGTTGGGGGTCAGACTGCTGTCTTTAAGAATTTTGAAAATCTAGTAAGAGCAGGTGACAGAGCAGACTTAGAAGAATTGTGGAATCTAGTTCAGATTAGGATAGACACAAATTCTAGTACTGATGTTAAGGAACAGGAACTATGGGTAGAATTCAATAGGATGTATGATCCTAGCCCAAAAGATGTTCATTGGAAATTTCCCTATCATGATCCTTCAACAACATGGGAATTTCTAAGCCTTAGCAGTATTCATCATCTTTACACACAAAGTGGGATAGAACTCTTTATGTTGGCTGAGAAAGAGTATCCACTTAGTTATGAAGTGCTTACAACTATGATCTCCAAGAGATTAAGATGTGACAAAGATGAAGAGAATTCTGAAATTGTTCAAAGTTTGCTGAGGAGCATATTTGAGCAATGTGAAAGAAAAAGGAAGAACAGAGAGTGAAGGTTTTTGGAAGAGTTCCCTCAAATCCTCAAGGTATGTATTTTATTCATCAGAAACTTGTGTATTTTAAAGGAAATAACAAGTTTAGGGGAGGATTGTTGGGAATAAAATGTTCAAGTCAAAGAGCCTGCCAGATATGTCAAAGAGCCTGCTAGTTGATTTTGAAGAGTATGAAGATGTACTAACAGTACCTTCTGGGTAGAAGGTACTGCTAGTTGATAAAGGTCCTGCCAAGCTTTATGTCAAGTTGATAGATATTTTGTAATAGATATTTAGTTGAATTATTAGTCTTTGTACATTGTTATACGTTATGTAGAAGTAGTTTAGTCTTCTGTGGTTCACAGAAGAATATTACAGAGTTGTTACATTGGTAGTTGTATTTAATTGTAGGCTAGAATAGTCAAAGTATCATATTATATTCAACCACTTGACAACTTGTAATAAGGGTACCTTATACTATAAAAGGTTCCCTTAGTCACTCCTTCGTGCATGCATCTCTTCAACTATTAACCAAAACAGAACAACATCTCAAGTAACTTAGTTACACATTTCACAAATCCTTTACAATCTAAGATTCAAGATTACTTTGTAATCCCGGTGATAGTTAGATCATCCGTATTATTTCATCAATAATATTGAATCGTTTTGTGTTAACTAAAGTTGTGTTCCTTGTTCATTACATACTCACGTTTACATAACTCACCACCTTTGTGTTCTTTTAAGTGTGTTGTAGTAGATTCCGCATACTAAACACATTCATACATAAATATCTCAAACATGTTACTAAGATTCACATCCCAAGTGTTTGCGCAATCCTTTCCACAAGGCTTATATAATGAGAAGGAGATTAGTGCGAATTTATTGTTGGTTGGTATTGAGATTTAATTCAGGCGGTTTATTCCTAATGACTGGATTTGGAAGGTTGACTTTGGTCAAACCACTTCATTGCTGCCGATTGACCAAGTGTTGCTACCGTTTGACTAATGGTTCCTGCTGACTATGTTAAATTTGGGGAAGTTCGTCAAGACAATTGGTCAATGATACGTGCGCGGAATTGCAGCAATTTAAATTGTTATATTTGGCAACCTAACCTAAAATTGCACTTCTCACATCTCAATTTCTCAAAATCCTTTCAAACCCTAATTTATTATTTTTCTTATTTCGAACCCTAGTTCATTCATCTAATTCAATGAAAACACTTCGCTACAAGGATGATCACAACAAGGTTGCATACTTAGAGTCTTCTTCTAGAAGCGATGGTTATGATGAGGTGTTAGCTTTTCTTCGTGGGTCATCTATTCACTATGCACTCACTCATTGTCCTGTTACGGCATATGATTTGCTCATTAAGCAGTTTTGGGCAACAGCTAGGGTTAGACACATTATGGGAAGGGAGGACGACATCGTAGCCACCATTGATGAGCACGAAGTCATCATTACTGAGGGGTTGATTCGAGTACAGCTCCGATTTCCTGAGGAGCATGGGGAATATGATCTTTCCAGGCAAGAAATCAATGATGGTATGGCTGCCATAGGTTATCCTGTCACTGGTAGTTGTACATTTTATAAAAATAAGCTGTCTCCTCAATGGAGATTTCTTGTTCATACGTTACTCCAGTGTTTGAGTATAAAGACTGGTGGTTGGGACCAATGTCCTAGTCCCATTGCGTCTGGTCTTGTTTGTCTGTCACATGGTAGGATATATAATTAGGCCAAATATATTTTTGAAGGGATGATTGAAAATATCACTGGTGATAAAAACAGATTTTTAATGTATCCTAGATTTCTTCAAATTATCTTAGGTGTTCAAACCAATGACCCATCCCCTAAGATAGTGAATCGGATGACTGCTAAAATGTTTGCAATGATGAAGATGAATTTTGCAGGCCAACATTTGCCATTATTACCTGCCATGTTACACAATGCCAATCCTGCTGACAACCCAGATCCTGCTGACAATGTCAGTGTCCCACCATCACCCAATGCAGCTGATGCTAGTGCATCCAATGCTGCTGGTGAAGGGACTTCAGTTGCTGCTGATGCATCTGCATCTGTTGCTGCTGATGACCAATTACCACCATCACCTAGACCAGCCACACCTGTGACTATTGTCCCTGAGGAGCCCATTGTCCAGACCACCACAGTTGTCCCACCTGTTGTCCAACCCACACCCTCAATGGATATGCCTTCTGTTTCAAGGCTTTCATCTCCTAGTCCTACTAGGCAGCCTTTTAGTGATGACACCCATACAGGGGGAGAATTTCATGTTTCTCCACCTAGATCCAATGAAGCTCCTAACACCTCAGGCATTCCTGCTGGTGGAGCTGAGGATGCTGCTGATCTCACTTCTATGTCCCAGTTACTTGACAGGTCTATGCAGAAAATTGAAGCATTGGAGTCAGAGCTTAAAGAGACCAAAAGGAGTTTTAGTGAGAAGGTGGAGAATTTGGAAAAGGAGCTCAGGGACACTAAAGAAACTTTCAGTGGGACTATCCAACAGCTCAATGAAAGAATCAGCTCTTTGGAAGCTCAACATCCACAGAAGAAAAGAAGGGTTGTGCTTTTTGAGTCTGAGGATGATCAGGCTGATATGTCATTTGATGGACTTGATGTGTTGGCTTCTGTTTCTCTTGATAGTGCACACACTGATGTACCTACCTCTTCTAATCCCTCAACAACTTCAAAACCTCAAGCTTTTACAAGAACAAGGACCAAGCAGCCCTCAAGAGTATCAGCTTTTGAGAAGTCTCAATCCACCATTGCTGCTGATGTCTCTGGTGTTGCCTCTGATGTTCCTGCTGAAGTTGATAGTGTGTCTACTGATCCTAAGGCTCCTGGTAATTCTGCTGGTAGCTCATCCATTGCTGCTGGTAGTGACACCATTTCCCTTGATGCAACACAAAATGATGAAGAGATAGCCAGACAGGTGCGTGCACAGGAAATTGCTGCTGAACAAGCTAGACTAGCTCAGGTTGCTCAAGATGAGGAGTTTGCAAGGAAAATATCTGATGATGAGAGGAACATAGCTGGGATTATGAATAGCACAAGATCAGAAGATCTTACTTCAGAAGAGTTCAGTGAGCAAGTTGAATACTTGTTGGCTTCTGATATGATCATTAGAGCTCATGGGTTTATGATTCTTCAAGATTCAGAGTTGGGTATGGAAGAAAAGTCAGATCAGCTCAAGGCATTTATCTTAAAGACTCTAAGAGCATCCACTTGGAATGACTTGATGCATAGGATCAGTGAAAGGCAAAAGTCAGGTTATAAGATGCCTACAAACAAATATAATGTCAATTTTATAAAGGACTATCTGAAGAATCAAGCTAACTACAAGCTCAGTGACTTCAAAGGTTGGACTGATGCTGCAATTCAAAAGCTGTTCCTTGATACTTATGTAAGGATAAATTCTTCAGTCAAGACAGACATTCAACAAAGCAAGAAAAGAGAGTCTTCATCTTTAGAGTCTGATGTTACAAAGAAACTGAAGTCTGGAGAGACATTGACTGGTGCATCTTCCTTTACTCCCTCAATAGATGCTGAAGGTTCTCAGGATACCACACCTTCAACAGTTCACCTCTCCTCTACAACTCCAAGGACCAGGAAAAAGAGTCATGCTATGAAATCTTCATCCAAGACTCTTGCCGATATGAGTGATCAAGACTTGATTCAATTTGATTCTGAAAGTGATTCTGAAGGTGATTCTCCTCACCCTTGGTCACATATTATTGGTTGGGAGGTTCTTCCTATACCTCAAAGAGAAATCCATGCCTTGTCCACCCTTGATGGGAAAACAAAACATTTCACATTCCTTAGGGAGATTTTGAATAAGGTTGATAAACAAGATTTGATACATCTCTATGGTATGGTGACTAAGCACTATGAGACTCATCAAGCTACAGGGATTGGTCTTATTCTTTGGGGGGACTTGAAAGTATTAATGGATTCTCTGGAGGGAGGCAATGCTACTCTGTGTGGGCTGATCAACAATCTTGGAGAGTACACAGTTGGAGATTGTATTCTACTTCCCAGGTTCATGTATTGGAAACTATTACAGGGAAGGTGCTTTCCATGTTTGTGAATGTTCCCTATCCTTTGTCCATAGATCTGATGGAAAGGATGCTTAAGTGTAAGCTGCAAGTTGGGAAGTATGTGATTGGAAATGACTTGACAACTGCTGAACAATTGGTCAGGTTCATTAGAAACCAGCTTTCTGCAGCCAAAGGATCATCTGCTTAATTAATGGTATTTTTTTTTGAGGTTTTCTGTTGTATTTCTTTTCTTCTTCTCTTTCTTTTCCTTTTGATTTGTTTCTTGTTTCTTTTAGTTTAAAAAAAATAAAAAAATAAAATATTGTGCTAACTTGTATGGTTTTGAGCAACACCTTGCAGGTACAGTGTTGGTGTTTACACCTACACAACAAATGGTATTCAACTCACCATGTCTCTCAGACAAGAAAGAGTTGACTCACCATGAGGGTACGGCTCTGGTGTGATAATCAAATCCGTTGATAGCTGTAATAGCTTGCTCAAAGCTATAGGGTACTTCAACTCACCCATGGTTCATTCCTGAGAGTTGAAATGGTTCTCAATTCACCATGGATGTAACCCTTTATGGGATCCAAAGAATTGGCTAGTCTACAAAAGTATGGTTTGTGGTAAAGACAATTGGTATCCATATTTGGTATTCAATTCACCAAGGTTTGATGTACCCAAGAATTGGCTAGTCCTGAGCAAACGGCTACAGGTAAAGACAAATCAAATCCGTTTACAGTTGCAGGTTTACTAAAAATCAGATGGTTATCAATGTACCATGGTCTTACACACCTAAACATTGGCTACTCTAGTAGTGATGGCTATTGGTAAAGAGACATCAAATCCATTCATTTTCAATGATTCACCTCTCACAGGAGTTAACACACCTGGATGTGATGAGAATAGTCTAAAACTTAAGTGATTTGATTTACATATTGTCATAGTAGCAGTCAAGATCCAGAATGACATGGTGACCAGCTTAAATTTTCTTTTGAAGATAATTTCCTATTGCTGCTGAACTATCGAAGTTGCTGCTGGAAGTTTCAAGTGTTACTGCTGGTTACTTACTGATGCTGCTGCTGGATTAATCCTCTCCCTATGGACTTCAGAGTATTTTCAGAGATCAAAGAACACTTAGGGAATCTTGTCGGTTAACCTAGTCAACCTCAAGATTAGGGGAGGATTGTTAGGAATTTCGGAAATAAGATATTTCTTGTTGCTGCCGATAGTGCTATCTTGTTTCTGCTGATAGTAGTTGTTACTGCGGGTATTGTTAGTTGTTATCCCGTATGTTTAGAATGTTTGTTAGATTTATTTTTAGAAGAGATCATGTTTATCTCTTCACACGTTTTCTTGTATGACGGGTTAGGGTTAGGGTTTCTTATCATTATAAAAGAAACATCCCGTCTATGAGTTTGATATATCTTTTATGACTTAAACAATCATCAATAATAATATCCTTTAGTTCATTATACGATCCATAGAGGATCATAGTATTAGTTCTTTTCTTTTCTTGTTCGTATTCAGAGATTCTCTTGTAGTGTGCTTGTGATTACATAGGCATCCTACCGATCCACATAGGCTCAAAGATCTAGCAGGTGTGTTAGATTCAACATTTTTCCAGGAGACCACCACCCGAGTTGTACTAGGGGCATTGGCGTGTTGCTAGACGCTAACCAATGTCAATTACACTTTTAATAGATTTCTAAGTGGGAGCTGTTAGAGTTGTGGAAAAATATTAAAATGTATATGACTGGAATCGAACACGGGACCATGGGATTGCACACTTTACCTATGAATGATCAAAGAAATAATTAATATACATAACCTTTATATATTTTAATTATTTGGACAAGAAATAATGACTAACGGACGTTAAGTAATTAACGGAATTGACTAACGACCGTTAGTGAATAAAGGAAGGATCGTAGGTGCAAATAGGAGTCAAGAAGGATCTAGAATTCCTTTGGGGAATGAAAATCCGATGGGCATAGGGGAAGGGTTTCCTTATTCGATACCAACTTGTCCTCCAAGATTTGTAGCCTATAAATACAAAGGCATAAGGCTTAGCATTTTCACCTAGTGCATACATACTATAACCCTAAGTCTTCCCTCTTCTTTCCTTTGCAAAATCCGACTGGTTCTATCCCTGTGGTGGATGGATTTTTTGTTTTCAAAGTAAACAAATAGTTTGGTTTTCTTGTGTTCATTCACTAGCATCAATCTTTGATCGGTTATAGTACGTGTGTACAAGACTTGGTAGTTTACTTACTTTAGTAAACACTATCTTGGATTGTGAAACAAAACGGTAAGGGGTTTCACGTTAATCCTATTATTTGATCAAGAGATGTTAGATCCTTGTTCTTGCTAGGATCAAAGGTACGTTAATCTTTATTATTCGGTAATCTTTATACATGTTAAATATATGATCCTTGCTTCCGCTATGCTCTTAGATGTGTGTTTATTTATTTAGATGATTGTCATGTTATTTAAATTCCAACACTTGGTTTTTGCTTGATAGATCTTTTTTTGTTGTTGTGTTAAACGTAAGTATAAGTATGTATTGGATCAATTTTTGTTTTATCTTTTCTGATAATAGCAGCTAACCTATCAGGTGAATCTATCTTTAACGAGTTCTAAACTGAGTAAATTCAACTATGAAAAACTACAATAACTATAATAACTTATGAGACTATGAAAGAAGTATAAAAACAAAAAAAAAAATATTATTATATAACAGATTATTATTTTTATGAGGCCCTAAAAAGGATTAGTGTTTTATACTAGTAACATAAATAAAACTGCTATATATGGTGAACATATATGGGGGATTTTATAATGGTAATATTTATGGTTGTAACACTTGGAAAAATATATTGAAGACAACTCGTGAAATTGATGACCTGAACATGCATACCATTCTACTCATCCTTCTGTAAATGGGTAAATTCAGGATCCTCAACAAGGTCCTGGAGTGAAACATGGGCGGAGTACAATGGTTTGACCTCCTTTTTCCCAAGTCTCTTTGTGTTAGAAACTAATATAGATGTACTTTTTAAGAACCGTATATCGCCTACTAGTGATATGATGTGGTGTTGGAGAAGAGGTATCCGAGGTGGTCGTGAAGAAAGTCTTTTATGAACATCATATGTTAAGTTCAACTCACTGACGTTAGTGATGAGTGGAGATGAAATATATGGATCCTACTGGAGTTTTCAAGGTGGCAGCTTTGAGTTATAGAACTGATTTAGTCTTCCTACCAACTAATCCTCTAGATACGGCTTGGAACAAGACGATCCCTCATAAAGTTAATATTATGTATTGGAGGATGATGCGAGATAGATTACCATCAAAATGCAACCTAGACGCAAAAGGAATTAATTTACACACGCTACTTTGCTCAATTTGTAACGAGGCCTCAAAAGGTCTGAAGATGTAAGTTACATTTTCGGTAAATGCAGCAAGGCAAAGGCTTTTTTTTTCTTTTTTTTATATATATATTTAGAACGGTAGCATTGAAAGTGTTATTCTCCTCCGGTGTAGCTCCATACTGTGATGATACCATTAAAGCCTTGGAGGCTAAGCATCCTTACAAGCCACCCCCATCCACGTCGAGTAACACATTTTCCGAGCCTCCCCTTGTAGCAGAGATTGATAGTGTCTTTGGTTGCATTAAATCGTTCCCTAATGGTACTTCATGTGGGAGAGATGGTTTAAGGGCACAACATATTTTAGATGCTTTATGTGGAGAGGGGTCTGCTACTGCCGCAGATCTTTTAAAGGCCATCACCTCAGTCGTTAATTTGTGGTTAGCGGGAAGGTGTCCGACTATTTTGGCAGAGTTTGTTGCTTTTGCTCCTCTCATGCCCCTCCTTAAACCAGATAACGGGATTCGACCTATTGCATTAGGTACTATATGGAGACGTTTGATTTCCAAGGTTGCTATGAAAGGTGTGGGTAAAGAAATGTCAAAGTACCTTAGTGACTTTCAGTTTGGAGTCGGAGTGTCGGGTGGCGCTGAGGCTATTTTACATAGCGTCAATAGGGTGTTGAGTGAATATCACAATGATGGGTCTCTTGCAATGCTTACTGTGGACTTCTCGAATGCTTTTAACCTTGTGGATAGATCGGAATTACTTCATGGGGTTAGGGTGAGGTGTCCCTCCATATCTTTGTGGGTTGATTTCTTATATGGGCAGGCTGCGAGATTGTATATAGGAGACACACATATATGGTCTGCCACTGGAGTGCAGCAAGGCGACCCATTGGGACCTCTTCTTTTTGCTCTTGTATTACACCGACTAGTACATAAGATCAGAGACAGTTGCAACCTTCTCCTTCATGCTTGGTATCTTGATGATGGGACCGTTATTGGAGACTCAAAAGAGGTGGCCAGGGCGTTAGACATTATAAGAGTAAGTGGTCCAGGTTTGGGTCTTGAACTTAATATCAAGAAAACAGAGATATTTTGGCCCTCGTGTAATGGTGTAAAGCTTCGTGAGGGTTTATTTCTTGTCGATATTCGGAGGCCGTCATTGGGTGTAAAGCTTCTTGGGGGAGCTGTTAGTCGATATGCTAATTTTATCAGTGGGTTGGCTATGAGGAGAGCTGCGAATGTTGTTGATTTGATGAGTCTTTTTTCACAGTTACATGACCCGTAGAGTGAGCTCCTTTTGCTTCGATCATGTATGGGTATTGCTAAACTCTTTTTTGGTTTAAGGACTTGTCAACCTGTACACATGGAGGATGCAACTTTGTTCTTTGACAAAGGATTGCGTGAGTTAATCGAGATCATAGTGGTTTAAGGAGGAGCTTTCTTTGGAGACTTACAGTGGCAGATTTCTTCTTTGCCCATTCGATTGGGTGGTTTGGGTTTTTACTCGGCAAAAGTGGTTTCCTCTTATGCTTTTGTGGCATCGAGGGCCCAATCTTGGGTGCTACAAGACCACATCTTACGTGACAGTGGCATATGTGGTATGGATGTTGATTATGGTTCTGCTCTGGATTGTCTTCGTGATACGATTCCAAGCTTTGATTTTAGTGGTTTCACTAATAAGGACATTGTCCCCTCTAAAGCCCAACAAACATTGGCGAGTGCCCTTTTCAGTGAAATGGTCAAGGATATGGAAGTTCACTTTGACATGACTATGAGACAGAAAGGCAGAAAGCTGTTTTTGAGTGTCTACGTGCACCACATGCTCAGGATTTTCTACTAGCTATCCCCATAGACGGGCTATGTCAACATATGTCACCGGTGGAATATCGTACTATCCTTAAGTATCGCCTTATGATTCCATTATTTTCGGTTGATGAGATATGCCCTGTTTGTCGCAAGGCATGTTTGGATTCCTTTGGGGAACATGCGGTTTATTGTAAAGAGCTCTCGGGCTTCAAGTACAGACATGATTTTGTTAGAGAAGTCCTTTTTTATGTATGTAGGCGTGCCGGGATCTCCGCCAATAAAGAAGCGCCTGTGAACTTTTTAACGGACCCGTCAGATGGAAGATATACATTGAGACAGGCTGACATTTTGGTCTTTGGATGGGCTGTGTAACACCCCCAAAATCGGGTCTAGTGGAAGCATACATGTCACTGGGGTGCTACTTAATTGGTATCACAACACAAGTACAAAGAACGGTTTTTACCTCAAATATTTAAAATAAAATTCATTTAACAAAAAGTGTTAAATTTAAATTATTCAAAAGTAGTGCGGAAATAGGCCCATAAAATAAGAAAAGTGGTCCCAAATAAATATATCAGAGTCGTTTATGATCGTGCCCCTTGCCAAGCGCCTCCAAAAGTAAGCTATCACCTTAAACCTGAAAATACATGCTAAAAAGGGTCAACTTACGCTTGTGAGTTCATAGGTTTAAGCGAAAGTTTAAAAGTGGACCAAGATAAGTGATTTGCTACACTGGACTAAGATAGATATAAATCACAATTCCACAAACATCAACAATTACAATCATCAAGTATCAATATGATAGGTCACAAAAGCCCTCTTTCATATTGATAATCACAGCAGGAGTAGGGCCCTATGTATATCCAACCTTAGCCAGGCACCATGTTATAGCAAATTAGACTAGATTATTTGCTACCCTGGTCTAAGACAACACATCTTTTGCATATCTAACCTTAGCCAGTCAACAAGTTATAGCAAATAAAAAACAACAGTTAGGTCCATTCAAAACAATTTTGAATGTTTTCACACCCCAAGGTTTCAATAAACAGTTCACGAGTAAAGGTGGGGTTGTGAAACTCACATGCATATCAGTCAATCACATAATGCCTTCAAACAACCAAATCAAATATTTCAGCCAAACAGTCATGTATTGAGTAAACAGTTCGCATATTCCAAATAAATAGTCATTGAGTTTAGTTAAAAACGAGCATGTATTCTCCCCCAAAATAGTTATAAAATCGATAAAAGTAGGGGCCATGAACTCACCTTAGCCACAGAAATGCAAAGATCACAACTGACACGACTGGCATCGAGAAGCAAAACACAACAGTCTCAAGACATACGACACGAAGGTTCCAAGATATACATGCACAACGGTACACAACGGTCTAGGATCGGCACAACCTAATACGTATACGGTTATCTCAAAATACGTCTTGCACAATAATAAAGTCTACAAAAGATAACGTGTCATAGTTTTCGTGGATTACTCAATTTCAAAACTTATCAAAAGCTTAGTATCAACGTTTCGTGTGGTGTGGTAAGAAAACATAGATTCGAAATACAACTCACGCCAAAAAGGAATAGACATCGACATAGTTGAGAAAACACTGACGAGAACTCGAACTAACAAAGACAAACCCGGAAAATAAAGAGAAATAAATACGCCAATACAAATAGGTCGATTGGTAAGTTTCGGTGTTTACCTCCAAACCCTCAATTAATTTGTATAAAAAACAAGCGTTTTATAAATAAAGGTAAGGTTTAACTAATATAAATCAATTTCCCGAGACTATTTAATAGCAAATTATTAGAAGTATTTGTTGGTTATTCGGCATTATTTCCTTATTGTGTATTCATCACGAATTCAATCAAATATATTAAATTCATCTTGAGTCTAATATACTGTATTCGCTTCAAGTCCAATAAGTCCATATTGTCCAATATCCAAAGTTATCAACATAAGTCCGATAATTGTCAAATATAATCCGATACAAGTCCAACATATAATCCAAGTATCCCAATTCCAATATCAATAGTTTTTACCTAGTGTTCAATATATATTTAGTCCGCCATGTATTATTACCACTCGATTCAAGTAACAAGTCCCAAAGTATAACCGAAACTTTTCCAATGAGTACATAAGTTAGAACAACAAATATATTAGTCTGATATTCCGACATCCGCAAAATATTGAACATATAAAAAATAATCTCAAACAAACCAAATTCACAATTCTAACTAGTATCAAATGGGCTTTAACTTGGAATATGGTAACCCGAGGTACATCCTTTTTCTAAACCACAAACATAACATGTATTAAAACATATTTCAAAATAATTTGTAACTCGAAATATTATATGATGTGATTTGAAATATGGGGAATAATATATTTTTCATAATATGGATATATTTTATATATAAACATATTATGATTATAGATAATCTATAAGCATATATTTTTAGTTGTAGTTTATAGTCTGAAACCAGTTGTAGGGACACCCTCGGTTACCATGTGGACTCGAAGCAAGGATCAACAACAAACACCCTCTCGGTTTAACCCTAAACCGAACCAACACCAAACGCTAGTAAGCTGAAAGCAAACTAGAAACTAACGCACCCTAAGAGACTGAATACAAACATGCAACTTTAGTAACATGTAAACAAGCTGGGAAAAAAATAAGCATCTAACAACCACACCTTATACGATTTTCTTGTCGAACCTCACCATGAAACCACACCCTCTTAGGTGTTTTGCTCGGACCGAGACTCAACCAAACACCCTCTTGGGTCTGCCTTTTGTGTCGACATCAAGACTACACCAACATATGACTCGATCCAAATCTATACGTGACCAAAGGGTTCCTTAACCCGAGACCATAACTGTGCCAAATAAACAACAACATCAAACTTCAACTGAAATCAATTCCAAGTGCTCAAAACTAGAGAAATAAGCAAATCCAAGCATCAAACCAAGAACCATACTCGGGTTATGTACTAGACCCGTGACCAAAGAAATCAAACAACACCATTTTCGAGATTTATACCACACGAAACAAAGATTTAAAAGTATAGAAACATTTTTAATCCATTTTCAATCACTCAAACTCTTTCAATATTGTTTTTAGCCTCGTTTTATTCCACGAAAACATGACAACACCAATCGGTTTCATCCAAAAACAATAAATAACAAACTTTTTCTCGATTTTACCATGTCGAGAAAAGAGAGAGGAGGAGGATGACGGCGGTGGTGATTCTCGAATCGAGTAAAATCCTAATCAAAACCTTAATGTGAAACCTCGCTCTAGACCCGATTTAAATAACCAAACAAACTCCTGGTCTTCTCGTTTGAACGGCGGCGTCAAAAATAGGGGTGGCCTGAATCTGGCCGGAAGTGGTGACAGCCGTGGCGGTGATGGCTGTTTGTGGTGGTGGAAAGTGTTCTTGGAGCGCGTGTGGTAGAAAACCATATAGAGGGGAGCAAGAGGATGAGTTTGGGGGTGGCGGTGTGGGATGGCAGTGGGTGGTGGGGGTGGCCGAAATTTGGAGGGCGGCTGCCGGATAAATGGGTGGGGATAGTGACCCTAATATGGGTTAATATGAGTTTATATAGGCAAGGCAAAGATTATGTAAACCCTATAGGGCCAAAACTGCCAACAACTAAAGTCTAGGGGCGGCGGTGGAACTTTAGTTCAGGGACCCATATTGTAATTTTTGCAATCTTTCACATAATGAGGCTCGGGGCTCATTTAGGCAAGTAAACAGTTGATTCAAGACACGGGAATTACGCCATTGCGCCCAGAATAATATTTTCAATAAAAATGACTATTCATACGCCTCGTTTCTCACAAATAATAAAATAATCAAATCAAATCGTCGGTTGTGCCAGTACGCGTTGTGCACGGTTTCCACGTTTTGCGAGATAACTTCACGTTTTTAAGCCAATTGAGTTCAAAAAATTTCGTATATGCAAAACAGAGATAATTCCTTATAAAAATATGTCAGGAAAATTACGGGTTGTCACAGGTTGCGGGGAAACATGCTTGTGTGGATCTGACCGGGGTTTCTCCTCTCGTGGGGTTGAATAGTCGGGGTTTTACAGCTGGACATGCAGCTTTGAAAGCCGCCTTGTGCAAAGTGACAAAACACGAGAAAGCATGCATCGAAAATCAACACGTGTTTATTTCTTTCGCGTTTGATACATTTGGTTTCCTTGCACCTGAGGCGGTGGAACTACTCAACAGAGTCCAACGAGTTATGAACAGTAATGTTATGACACATATATCCACGAATGTAGTTTTCAAAAGAGTTAGCTTTGCAATCCAAAAAGGGCTAGCGGCGCAGCTTGTTGCTCGTTTGCCTTCAACCACTATGTAAATTCTATTTTGATGAAATATAAAATGGAAGCAAGATGGTTATGATAGGGACCCAAAAAAGGAACATTACAACCAAGACAAAGGAGCTAATAGGCACAGGCAAGAAAACAAAAATCAAAATATCCTAAGCAAACAAACTATGAAACAAAAGCCGCAATGAAACTCTATCCCATTTCAAAATATCCTAAGGGTGTTGGCAGTGGAGGATTCGGAATCATGGGAGGATTCGGAACCACCGACCAATCATAGACTGCCATGTGGCAGGAAAAAAAAGGAGGATTCTGAAGCCAAAACTGTTGGCAGTGGGAGGATTCTGAATTTAAAAGAAGGAAAAAAAAAAAAAAAAAAAAAAAAAAAAAAAACTATTAATGCCCCAACGGTCAAAAATTTAAAAGCAAACGGTCACGTTTTTTATTTCGAAGCACCATAACTCAGCGTCTTGGCTAGGATTCCGAATGGGAGGATTCTAGCGGCTTGGGGGTTGGCGGCGGTGTTCACCGGCCTCCCCCCTTGCCGCTGGGATGCCGCCCACCATTGCCAACACTCTAAGGCAAAGGCTCTTTGGACCGAAGTACTCTCATGGCGAAAAATTAATAAAACCCCCGCAATCGGCGTCAGAAATCTCAAATTTCATGTCGAGGCAAGCAAATCATGAAAATAATAATTTTTTTTGGTGTTAGACGCGGTTTATCGAACAACATGTTGGATTAATTATACCCAGAAATCGCAACTCGAAACTATTTTTGTGCTCACCTGCAGGTGAGAACTTGCTACATATGGTCAAGTTATATTCCTTTGTTTGGGTTTTGGCACGTTTGAAGAGCTTCAATATGGGCTGGGATGCAGGATAATATTGCATGGAACACCAATCCAACAACTGATTAATCTGATATGTGTTTATTTTAGATGGCATTTTGGGTTTTAATGGGCTGGGGGCTTGTTTATTAAATATTGTATAGTTTTATGTAGTACTCCTGCTTGAAGTTGCTAATCTTTGTAGCTCGTATATGGGGTTGTCCCCCTCCTACGTTCAATAAATTCATTATCGCTGTTTAAGTATTATTGAAATTAGATATCATAATTGTCATTATTCAAAATGTTGCCATATAGTTTCTTAATTTATCATTACAGAATTCATATTCTAGTAACAATTTTCCAACATGCAAAATTTAACTTAATTAACTGCAGAATTATACACATTAAAATTAGTGAATTATATAATTCATATTCTAGTAACAATTTTCCAACATGCAAAATTTAACTTAATTAACTGCAGAATTATATACATTAAAATTAGTGAATTATATACTTAATAGTAATATGAAAATGACTATGATGTCATTTCTAAACAAATTCACTAATCCATTAATTTGTTATGATTCATTTCCTTAATTATCTTTATATATTTATGGAAACAGACACACAAAATAAGATGCTAATTAACAAAAAAAATTGCGAGAAAAAAATACAACTATGCAAATAAATTACTCAATTAAATCTCTTCATGTTCATTATAGGTTTACTGATGTGAATAAGTTTTAAGGATAATTTAGTAACTTACTTGTATTTAATTTTTCAAGAATATCATTCCTCCATCAGTATCTCTTTAAGTTATTTCAAACCGAAAATCTTCACCATTCGTAAAATTATCGAGCAAAGTATGCAACCGAGGAAAACTGGTCGCCGGAAAATGAACTATCGAAAGACATCAAAGTATTAGATGATAAATTGGGCTTATTTATCACCTAATACAAAAAAGTTACTTACATTGGTACCCGTCGTCGCAATGTACGGGTACCCGTGCTAGTTATTAATAATGTTTGCGTACAATAAGAGTTGGTTCAAAATGAAAGTTAATGCTAAATCATACTAATTTGATCTATAACAATAAGGATTTTCCAAGAAATCTTGATCTCATGATCAATTTGTTCATCAATATCATGGTACCGTTATGGCATTATATATGTATTATGAACCGATATATAAACGCTCATAAGTCCTAAGATATCTGGTATTACTGCAACCACTAGTTTCATATTCTCATGCCTTCAAGAGCACATCAATATGTTTGTAAAATGTCATTTGGCGACAAAATCTTTGACGCTTGTGTTGTATATAAAGGGCCCTTTTAATGACAACATAGAAGTGTCAAAAATGGTGAGAGGTAAAACTCCTTTTTTTACCCTCTTCAATTCTTTTGAAAACAATGATCCATTTTAGTGACAAAAAAGTGATCACCCGTCACTATATGATGATTATATACTATTACCATTTAGTTAGCATGAGCTATTGTCGCTTCGTCGACAATTAGTGACCAAGTAAAAAGGATCAGGGAATTGGAAGTATGGTGACAAAAACATAATGGTATTTATATAAGCTGAAAGTTTAGAAAGTCGGAACTTTTGTGACAAACAAGCTGTAGTAGACTAAGTGGGGTTCATTCTCCGAGTTGAAATCTAAAGGGTCTGGCCTTTCATTTAGTTTGACAGTTTATTGACTTGGAAAAGTTAGTCACGGAGTCAAAAGTTTAGTGAAAAAAACTTAAAAAAATAAATTAGTTATAAATTCAAGGGATTTGAAAATGTTTGTGACAGGAAAGTCGTTGTCACTTAGTGAAAAATAAGCTTTATTGAGCTGGAAATATATTTTAATTTGTATGTCTCCAGAATCTAGATGTGTGTTTTTGTTCTTTTACTGGCGGCTTTTTATGTGACTTACTAAAGAAACAGTCCGGATCTTGGTCTTAGCTCAATAAATCTTAAAGATTCGATACATGTTAAACTATGGTTTCTAGTTTTTGCACCAAAGTGTTTGTAAATATGTTTATGGGATTTATATTATTAATCTACGAAAGGATTTGCTATGTATTTTGACAACTTGTCTGTTCACAGTTGTGCAATGTTTCGAGACTTATGTTGCGCTTAATTTGGGATTTATATATAATGTGAGAACCAATATATATGTGAGCCATGGCGAATAAGGTGAAGATACATGTGGTTCATTTACTTTCATGTCATATATGCCTGTGGACACGAGTGCATGCATGCCCTAAATATTCTAGAATGAAGAACTTGTTCACGATCTGGGAGATTGCATTGGAATAGCACCGTGAGTGGCTCTAATTTCTCGGACACGAAATGTTGATACAAAAGTTGGGCGTTCCTTGATAGGACTTCTATTCTCGTATCAATTCGAATCTTAATGCTCGATGAGACCTGCGCACTAAGAAAAAGAACAAACACCGTTAGGCTTATCGAGGGATTGTCTCCCCCGATTATCCTCCGGCGTGAGAGTAAGTAATCGAATGTAGGGTTTAGTAAGGGGTTAAGGTTTATTGAAGATCGTACCTCTACCGAGGGCTGGAATGCCCTTTATATATGCACGAAACCCTAGTAGGTTTCGTGTTCCCTACTCCTCGGCGTGTCCGCCGACATCGGAGATTTGGTACATATCTTCTTTATTTAGAAGATACTCCATATATTATCCGAAAATAACTTCGGGCTTGGGCCTTGTCGACCCAAGTCACATAACTGGTAGTCCAGTTGCGGCCCATACGTGGTGGGCTTAATTGTTAGTGTTGTTCACTAATCGGGTTCGTGACCCGGGTATGGACTATACGTCATCATGTCCCCCCAGTCTAGTATGCGCAGGGTAAAAACCTGCGGATGCTAGACTAAAGTCGTGTCGAATTAATTCCTCACGCGTACGCGGGAAGCTTTCAAAAAATTACCGCCTAAAAATACACGTAGCATGTATCTAGTCCAAAAAAG
The DNA here is from genome assembly GCA_021014915.2 of Artemisia tridentata subsp. tridentata. NCBI lineage: Eukaryota > Viridiplantae > Streptophyta > Magnoliopsida > Asterales > Asteraceae > Artemisia > Artemisia tridentata. The sequence goes on from CP139504.1 coordinate 21,077,141, forward strand.
TGCAATTTGGGTACCTTGGGAAATGGAGAGGTTGCCCACTTGTCTTGTACCGTCCTTTATCCCCAGCCACACGATTTGAGTTAGTGGGATACACGTGTCACTCATCTGTGGTGGATAGGAAAAGTATATAAACTGCCGCCTCTCATTTACTGTGACATCCACAGTTAAAAAATCGCCATTCCACCATTTTTACATCTTCAAATCTTCTTCCAAAAAAGATAATTCAAAGGTAATTGCGCGTGCGCACATAATCTGAGTCAGAAAATGGTAGCGCAACTTCATGATTTCCATTCTAACATAACCGAGGATGAACTGATTCAGTTCACCTCGGATTACTTCATTCCTATGGGTCTGCGCCCCGAGGTACCAGGTCCGAATGACACCATCGCGGATTTCCCTGCCGGGAAGGTGGGGTTGTATACGCGCTTTTTCGAGTGGGCGAATCAGCGCGTCCCCATCTCCGTGTTATTGAGTGACATACTCCATTACTACGACCTCCACATCTCCCAGTTGCATTGTATTGGTGCTGGGAAGATTGCTAATTTTGAGGTGAACTGTCGCTTGTTAGCGATTCACCCATCCCTCCACTTATTTCGCGCGTTTTATCACTTGACGTGGTCAAATGGTTGGGTTACCTTCGCCAAACGCGTAGGGAAGTTACAATGTTATCTGACTAAGGTAGATAAGCTCAAGGATTGGAGGGAAAAATTCTTTTGGGTTGATGACGCCGTCTTCCCTTCCCATTTTCCATTTTACACCCGTGCCAATCTGCCCAAGGATGAGCGCCCCCCTGAGACGTGGTATAACGTGGATCACGCGGCAATAATAGATGAGAACCGCCTTCAGATCAAACCATATCCAGAAGCGTTCCTGGTGCATATGGGCATCAGTCGCAACTATTTTGAGCATGAGACAGAAGTTCCCACATTCTTGAATGCGGATGGCACGGGTGGGTGCTCCTTCTGTCGCCTTACTGTCGTTATTAGTGTAAGCTCTTCTTCTTTTTTCATACTTTATGTAACTTGCCTTTCTTTGTTTACTTGATGCGCAGAGATGGATCTGTTCGCTGTTGTGAGGCTGGAGAATCCGCGTTCCGTGGCGGTGGGAGTGCGTCCTCTGGGGGACGGTGAGCAGACTATTCTGCAGGCGACGGCAGGGCGCGTCGTGGATTTGGTTATCCCAGATCCCGAAGGCTCCCCTGATGTGATAGCAGCTGAGCCAATACAGGAGGTGGCTCCTCCTGTGCAGCCAGGTCCTGAAGCTGCGCAGCCTCCTCTTCCTGAAACGGTGATCCATTTAGAGGAGACTGACAGTGAGATGGAGGAGAGCTCCCCACTGACGCGCAAGAGAGCGCGTGGCAGTGATGGTGAAGGGCCTTCCAAGAGGCCGCGAACTGATGTTGGGGAAAGCTCGTCTCTTGCTGGGGTGCAGATGAAGTAAGTACCTTAGTCATTATAAACTTTTGTCAAGTTATAATTTGTGCTAACTTTGTGCCTTCGTGTCCTCAGTGTGGATGTTGAGAAGTCTGGTGGAGGTGCGTCCACGACTGAGACTGAGAAGGAGAAGGACGTGTCCTCGACTCCTCCCCCCATGTAAGTATTTTTTAGCATTTCCTTAGTATTTTGTGTATGCTTGACCGTGCACTAACCTTGTCTCTTGGTGTTTTTTGCAGTGAAAAACCTGTGGAGGACGCTGGCGTCCTAGATGGGAGTGCGCCACCCGAGGTGAGTCATGCTCTGGACGGGGCGCGTTCACCGAGGGGTGTTGAAGTGGAGTCAAGTCCATTTGACTCTACGATGGAGGAGCTTGCCTCTATCGCTGTGCGCCAGTCTGAGCTGGTGGCGCAAGCAAGGGTGCATAAGTCTGAGGAAATTTCCAGACTGCGGGCGCAACTGGCGTCTGTGCAAGCTGAATTAGCAAGCTCTAAAGCTGAGCAGCTGAGCTCCAAGGCTAAACTGGAGCGCGCAGAGGCGTCTGCGCGAAAAATGGGTGAGGAGAAGGTCATGGTGATGGCTGAGCTAGGGAAGGAGCGTGCTGCTGCGGATCTTCAGAGACGAAATTCTTTATGGGCGCTGAAGTACTTGCAACAAAATAGGAGCAAGCACTTTGCCAATATTGAAGAGTTCCGTAGCAAGGTGGAGCTTGCGCTGAAGTTGCAGGAGGAGAAGCTCCGTAAGCTTAGCATCGAGTATGATGAGGAGCTATATCCTCATTTGGTTCAGTCTGTGGCTGAGCGCAGGTACGCGCTGTTGTATTCCCTTATAACTTGTATGTATTCATATCCTTTTTCTTATAACACTTGTGTTATTTCGTAGGTGGTTGATCAGTCATGGTCTTCGCCTGGCCGCCATGTGTACGCTGGAGCATCCTGAGGTCACCGCATCCTTTGGGAAGGTTGTGAATTGCGCTATTGCGCACGGTGAGACCTCGGCCGCAGACAAGCTTGCGGAGGCTAAGTTGCTGACTGTACCGCTTGTTGAGGTGCCTGGGTATAAGGCGGATGCCCATGCTGAGCTTGTTGCTGCCATGGAGGAGCTAAAGAAGCTTGAGCTTCCGCATATCGCTCTCTTGGAGCGTGATCAGGACCAGCCGATCAGCGTGATCATGGCGGGACTCACTCTTCCTAGGCATCTGCAGGATGATGCAGATCAGCAGGTGGACTTCTACTTGAAGCCTGATGTGGCGCAGTTGAAGGTACCCATTTTTGCTCAGCCTCGTGACATTCTGAATCCTTTCCGTCTCGAGAAAGAGATTTCTTTGCAAAGGTCGCTAAATGCGCATGTTTCCAGGGTCGCACGGAAGAAAGGCGAGAAAGGAAAGGCTATTCTGTGCGGCATAGGCGCTGCGCATCAGCCTAGATCCGATGGTGTGCCTGTTTGCGTGGCCACTGTTTCTCTGGATGATGCGGAGTTGTTGAAGAGGCTCGCGGATGCAAAGGAAGCGTCTTTGAGCGGGGGTTCCAGCCAGTTAAGGCGTACATATAGTATTTAGCTATTTTGTACAAGACTTTTTGTAGAACTGTATTCTATGAATAAAAAGGTTGCTTTTGTACTTAGTGTTTCTATAACTTCTAAATACTTATGCTTTTTGAACTCGTAGTTCTAATATGACTTATGTATCCTTGCGTGAGGATAGCTTTAAGTGTTTAAGCGTACTTAGAAAATAAGGGTCATAATCGCGTATGAATTTCCTTAAGGACCGTAGTCGTGTGTTGAATTTTTCCAACTTAATCATAGTCGTCTATGTATTTTTGTAAGTTTACTTGTCGTATTGTACTTTTAAGGAATCAAGAGTCTTGATTTCCTGAGTTGTTAAACGCGCACAGTGTGCTCTATCGCGCACCCGTCGTGGGGTGCGTGAGGAACTTGCGCCAACGTCTTGAGCGCAAGGTGTTTAACAAGGATTCGTGATCCGGTGTTGATGGGTTTGCAACCCTCTTACTCAACGAGTAATTTATTAGGTTTACTCATCCTTTCTGCCATCGTGGGTCTTAGTGTGTGCATGCACGCCATGTAGGCAAGAATATAACAATATTGAAACATGATAATAAAAAATGCAAACAATAAAGTTAAATGTGTTATGGAGTTAGCTAGAAACCATAACGTTTTATTAATACTTGCAAGTTTTGAAAGAGAATGTTTTATCTAGATAATACATAAAAAATAAAATTACATGGATCTTTATTGAGGGCACTTTCTAAAGTGCATGAGTGTCCATGTTAGGCCGTAGCCTTCTTCAAAGATAGCACCGTTTAAGGTTGCGGACGTTCCATGTTCGCTGTAGCTCATTTCCGTCCTTGTCGCGTAGCTTGTACGCTCCATTGCCAAGTGCCTCTATGACCTCGTAAGGTCCTTCCCACTTTGGTCCTAGCTTCCCAGTGTCTTCTGCGCGGCTGGAGTCGTTTTCGCGGTATACGAAGTCGCCTGGTCTGAATGAAGTGCTGCGTACTTTGGTATCATAGTATTTTTTCATTCTCGACTTGGCTTTCTCTTCGCGTATTGCTGCGCGTTCACGTCGCTCTTCCAATAGATCTAAGTCTATGCGCCGCTCATCATCATTGGTTGCCATGTTAACTTCCGCAGTACGGATGGTTGGCATTCCAATTTCAGCTGGTATTACAGCTTCTGTCCCATAGACCAAAGAGAAGGGGGTGTCCCCGTTGCTAACCTTGATGGTTGTTCGGTGCGCCCAAAGAACATGTGAGAGTTCTTCTACCCATCTACCTTTGTGTCTGTCCAGGCGCGCTTTGATTCCTTCGCCAAGGCTTCTGTTTGCGCGCTCGACCAGACCATTGGTTTGTGGATGAGTTACTGATGCAAAGTGTTGCGTGATGTTCAGTTGTTCGCACCAATCTTTGAACGGATTATCACGGAATTGTTTTCCGTTATCCGAGATAATTTCTCCAGGCAATCCAAAACGACATACTATGTTGTCCCACACGAATCGTTTCACCTGGTTACCTGTTATAGTCGCTACTGCCTTTGCTTCGATCCACTTGGTAAAGTAATCTATTGCCACAATGAGGAATTTCAATCCTCCTGCGGCAATGGGGAAAGGTCCAGCGATGTCGATACCCCATTTGTAGAAGGGCCATGGCGATGTAATAGGTGTTAGTTCATGTTGTGGTCGGCGCGGAATAGGTCTGTGAACTTGGCAATCATTGCACTTCCGTACCAAGTCGCGTGCGTCGCGGTGCATAGTTGGCCAATAGTATCCAGACCTTAGGGCGCGCGCTACAATGGACCGTGGTCCTGAGTGCATGCTGCATGAGCCTGCGTGGACCTCTCGAAGTACATAGTCTGCCTGGAGAGGTCCAACACACCTAAGCCATGGTTGTAGGAATGAGCGTCTATATAAGACGTTGTCTCTGAGCTCGAATCGCTGCGCTGTGCGTCGGATTCTTCGAGCTTCCTTCTGTTCTTGGGGAAGTATGCCCTTGCTGATGAAGTCAATGATCGGTGTCATCCACGTAGGATTTTCCTCTTCTATCACCGTGGATATTTCCATCTCTGTGATTGACTTGTTTTTCAAGGTTTCCACCAAAACTTGTTTTGATAGATGCGCAAAACTGGTGGATGCAATTTTGCTCAGCGCATCTGCTTTCCTATTTTCGCTCCTGGGAACCTGCTTGATGACAAACCTATCGAAGTTCTGGATCAGAGATTTGGTCTTTTCGAGGTATTGGATCATGTGTTCCTCCTTTGCTATATATTCTCCTGACACGTGGTTAGCCACTAGCCGCGAATCGACGTTTACTTCTAGGTTGCGTGCACCCATTTCAGATGCGATGCGTAACCCAGCTAGGAGTGCTTCGTATTCTGCCTCGTTGTTCGTGGCTGTGAATTCAAAACGCAGTGCGTAGGTGAATTCAACTCCTTCTGGGTTGGTGAGAATAAGGCCACCTCCTGATCCATCTACGCATGAGGATCCGTCAGTAAATAGAATCCATGGTTCTTGGAGTTCCTCCTTGCTTGTCGCAGGTGGAGTGTCTGTATCCGGCTTCTCGATGATGAAGTCGGCCAATATCTGCCCTTTAATTGCAGTGCGCGGTCTGTATGATATGTTATGCTCGCCCAGTAACACACTTGATATGTGTCGTTTTACACATATCTTTTCGTCCAATTTTCGAGTCAAAACAACCAAAAACACTTTAAAACGATCAAATAATGTTAAAAATATCTTTGAAATGTGTTTTTGTGTATTCCATATGCAAAATGATTGAAAACGATTGAAAAACAAACAAAATTTGCATAAATGGCAAGTCTAGTCCCTCAAGCTTGAATAAAAATAAAAAAATAAAAATAATAAAAAAATAAATTTTTGGTCCTTGGATTATTTTCACTTGACAACATTGGTCCCTTGAATCAACTTTGAAAAATGTGGCAGAATTAGTCCTTGGAATTGTAAGTTTACACTTATGGTCTTTATGCTATCTCCTAAACTAAACCCATTTATCCTATAACAACACAAACCGGATCTAATTATACCCTTAGCCCAACAAAAGCCCATCCCAAACCACCTAAACTAAAACCGTCCAGTCCACCCACTACCCAAAACCCGACCCATCCACCATTAGTTAAATACCCGGTTCCCCAGTCAAACCCCCAAATTGAGTTAAGTCAAAATCCCTATCCCTAATACTCACCCGCTACTCTCTCTTCTTCCCCAAAGCAGATAACCGCCAAATCCATCCTCGTTTCCCAATCTTGTCCCCTCTTCTCTTCCCAATACCTCTCACATCACCATCATCTCCACCTCAGCTTGTACGATACTCACGGGTATCCCCTCCACCTCAGCAATCCGAGGGGAGAGAACGAATCAACGGCCAAGATTATAGGATGTGAAGATCTAGGTGATCCTATGGTGTCAAGAAAAAGAAGAAGAAAAAGATTTAGATTAATTTTTATTTTTTTTTTCTTTCTTTTTTTTATATAAATAGTCGGTTAGTTTTGTTTTTAAAACTAGGTTTTTATTAGCTTTTCTTTTCGGTATGTATTTCTTTTTAGTGTAATTTATTTTTAGTTGTAATTTTTGTTAAGCAATCGTAGGTTTAATTTAGCTTTTTCTTAAGGTATTTTTATTTTATTTAAGCATTGTAATTTATTTTTAACTTTAATTTTAATTCAGTTTTTATTTAAAGTGTTAATTTACTGCTTATTTTTTTTTATCTTACTGCTTATGTTATTGCTGCCATTATTTAAAGTTTCTGCGTAAATTTACTTTTATGTCGAGTGCTTGATGTCGTTGATGTTTTTGTTTTATAAGTTGCTTGATTGTAGTTTCAGATGATTTAGAAGTATTAGTAGTTTGGAAGTATAAGCTTAAATTTTAATTCAGTTTTTGATTTATAAGTTGCTTGATGTTTTTGTTTGGAAGTATTAGTAGTTTGGAAGTATTTGTAAGTTTCGAGCTTAACTTTTTAGCTTAAATTGGCCTTGAAAAAAAAACCCAGCCTGCCCTGCTCCTTGTTAGGTCAGCAGACCCAAAGAACCCTTTGCCTTATCTTTTGCTTGGTGATTGCTTATCACTTTGTTTAAGTACTTGTATATGTTCATTTTTGCTCAGCTTAGTCCACTGTTAGCAGTATTAGTTTTTTTTTTGTTCATGTGTTGTGATTTTGCTATTAGTGTTTTCTTTCGTTACTGCTTATGTTATTGCTGCTTATTCTTGTTAGTATAGTGTTTAGGTTGCGATTGCTGTCATATGAGTATTTGCTAGTTTATCAGTTGAAGGTTTAAGATGCTTGTTGTCATATGTTATTGATGTAGTTTGCTTAAAGTTTTGATGTAGTTTGTATTTTTATTTGTAATTTACTTTAATTTAAATTTTAATATCAGTTTTTTTTTAAAGTCGAATTAGTCTTTATTCTATCTGCTTTATCTGCTTATGAGTTTTTTTTTATTTTGCTTATATTGCTTCATTTGATGTTTGATCACTTTTATTCACTAAAATGATAGTAGTTATCTTTGCTTATATTGCTTCATTTGCTAGTTTATCAGTTGAACCTGGTTATTCTGTTTTGAGTATGTTGTAAGTTGGATTTGGATCAGTTAATTTCATGTATTTTTCTTTTCAAAAATTTATTTTAAATCATGTTTAATTAGATTTTAATTAGAAAAATGTAATTCGTTTTCGTAAAATTTTCTTTTGTCGATTAGAATGTAGGAAATATAATTTGGAATTCGTAGGTTTAGTTTTTCATCGTTTTGTCATTTATCGTTTAGTTACGTTTTTAGCTTTTGTTTACGTTTTTAATTTGGTGAACTTTAGATTATAGATTTTTCTTAGATATTTAATCGTTTTTAATTTATGTTCACGTATTTTAGCGTAAAAAACCCAAACTCTCATCTTTGTTTAACCATTCAAAACACGTATTCACAAACCGAGATCACAAATTCCATTCAGCCTTCGTTGGGGATAACGACCCGGGAATACAACTTCCGTTGTACTCTTTGGAAATAAATAACGACTTGATTTTAACCGATCAAATTTTGGCGCCGCTGCCGGGGAAGGCTTGACGCGAGTTTTTAAATCTCGTTTGTCGTTGCGTGTTTCGTAAATATTTTCTTATTAAAACCCCAAAAAGATTTTTATTTCTAAATTTATTTTCCTTTTTTCCCTTTGAATTTAAAAAAAAAAAAAAAAAAAAAAAAAAAAAAAAAAAAAAAATGTTATTAAAAATCCAAAAAGATTCTTCTTTGCCCTCTTATCCGTTTAATTCCTTTTCTCACCCTCTAAACGTTTTATTCTATCTTCTTAACCCTCTACACGTTTGATTCTTTTTATGTCTACATCTTACAACTACGGTTGTGAATGGTGTGGGGGACCTCCAAATGGTGGAAATTGCCAAGGTTGTAGCATTGTGAATACGGGAAACGGGTTTGTCTATGACCAAAATCCCTACAATGAAACAACCAATTTCCCTAACCAACCCCCGCACCATGAGATGGAAACATATTCTTGTGAATTTTGTGGAGGTTGTCCTCATCCTGGATATGATTGTCGAACGGGAGACTTGCTTGTCTATGAGCAGAACCCTTATAACAATCAGACATCATCCGGATTTGACACATCTTCATATTATTCACCACCACAACAGTGTTACTGTTGTGAATACTGTGGAGGTCCTCACTATAGCTCTGATTGTCAAACAAGTGACATGCTTGTCTATGAGCATGGTCATTGTAACAATTATGATTATTCTTGTCCTCCACAGTATCAAACCACTCAAAGCCAGCCTCAACTATCTCTTGAAGATATATTCCAAGAACTTCAAGAGATACGAATTGAACTTACAAATCTGGCTATTAAACAAAACCCAAATGATCGTCATGGTGAGTCTATGGAAGATTTACTCGCCATAGAACGAGCAGCACACAACCGTTTCTTGTTTGATCAGGCGTGCAAGCTCGATGACGATGATGATGACGAGGAGAGTACTATTCCCTTGAGCGATATCATTTCTCAACTCCCTCAGTCTATTGCAACCACATCATTCTTTCCATCTATGAACCCTGATGACTCTCCTACTATGGGGGATGAGCATCTTAGCACTGTTCCTGAAAAGGAATCGGACGAATTCATAAAGTCTAGTGCTGAGATCCTTATCCCAATCCCAAGTGAGTCTGAGGATATATCGGATGATGAATGTGATTTGTCTCTTTGTAGTGATCATCCTCTTGACACTACTGATGATACTTTCCGGGATCTTCTCTAACCCTCTTTTCAATTCAAATGATGATTTTTCCTCTAGTGATGACGAATCACTTTCTGATGAGGAAGTTCAAAATGAAAGTCTCAAAGTCTATTCGAATTCTCTTTTTGAATTTGATGATAAGTACTTTTCAAACAAAAATCCTCTCTTTGATGAAGAGTTAGAGAACGATGAGGTCAAGGACTCTATTATCTCAAATCTTGATGATATGACCTCGGTTCTTAATCCCGACGTTCTTTCTCCGACATATGTGACACTTCCCTTTGAGGATCGCCATTATATTGACGTCACATATGTCGTTCGAGTTTTTCTACCTGTCTGTGATTATAAGGTAGCTTGTCCTTCCCTTCTCTCATTTGGGAACGAGGACAAAGTTTTTGACCCCGGCATCTCAATTTATCATCCTTTTGATCCGGGTGTATCTCATCGGAGTGGAACTTTCATGTACTTCAAGTGTTTATCCAAACAACTTGAATGAAAGTCCGATTGAGATTGGTTTCCACTTGCATCCCCATGGACAAATGAATTCGGGGTCGAGTCAAGCTAGCGACTCGGTTAACAAAAACAGTAGCACACCATATGGGTTTTCACCCATATTTCTGACTTCTTTCTACTTTCTACCACCCTAGTGTGGGGGAGATGCCCCCGCTGTTGTACATAAATTTCAAAAAAAAAAATAATAATAAAAAAAATAAAATAAAAAAAAAATAAAATAAAAAAAAAAAATTTAAACCACAAAAATAAAATAAATGGCCCGTAATATTTCCCTTTTACGTTCTCAGTTTCGGCATAACAGCCGGTACTTTGAATATTGAGGGCAATATTCATTTCTAGTGTGGGGGGAATTCTCACGAATTTAATCACGTATATATACCATCTAATTCCCCCCGTTTTTGGCCAAAATTTTTTTTTTTGGTGTAAGTGTTTTGCACTTACACAACAAATGGTTATCAGTCCACCATGTCTAACACACAAAAGGATTGGCTAATCCAAGAGCAAACGGTTCTTGGTAAAGATATATCAAATCCGTTTACGGCTTACAATTTGCCAAAAATTGTATGGTATTCGACTCACCATATCCTAAAAAGATGAAGAGTTGGCTAGCCCGCAAGATTATGGCTTGTGGTAAAGGCAGTTGGAAAACCATAATTGGTCATCAGCTCACCAAAGATAATAAGTTGTTTTATCTAAGAGTTGGCTAGTCCAGAAGCAAACGGCTTCTGGTAAAGACGAACCAAATCCGTTGGCAGCTGGTGATTTGCTCAAAATCATTTGGTTATCATTGTACCAAGGTCTCACACACTGAAACAATGGCTACTCCAGAAGTAATGGCTTCTGGTAAAGAGTTTTTAAAATCCATTAACTTTTCATAAATAATTGCTAGGGACTAGCAATTGCTCAGTGTGGGGGATTTGATATGTGTCGTTTTACACATATCTTTTCGTCCAATTTTCGAGTCAAAACAACCAAAAACACTTTAAAACGATCAAATAATGTTAAAAATATCTTTGAAATGTGTTTTTGTGTATTCCATATGCAAAATGATTGAAAACGATTGAAAAACAAACAAAATTTGCATAAATGGCAAGTCTAGTCCCTCAAGCTTGAATAAAAATAAAAAAATAAAAATAATAAAAAAATAAATTTTTGGTCCTTGGATTATTTTCACTTGACAACATTGGTCCCTTGAATCAACTTTGAAAAATGTGGCAGAATTAGTCCTTGGAATTGTAAGTTTACACTTATGGTCTTTATGCTATCTCCTAAACTAAACCCATTTATCCTATAACAACACAAACCGGATCTAATTATACCCTTAGCCCAACAAAAGCCCATCCCAAACCACCTAAACTAAAACCGTCCAGTCCACCCACTACCCAAAACCCGACCCATCCACCATTAGTTAAATACCCGGTTCCCCAGTCAAACCCCCAAATTGAGTTAAGTCAAAATCCCTATCCCTAATACTCACCCGCTACTCTCTCTTCTTCCCCAAAGCAGATAACCGCCAAATCCATCCTCGTTTCCCAATCTTGTCCCCTCTTCTCTTCCCAATACCTCTCACATCACCATCATCTCCACCTCAGCTTGTACGATACTCACGGGTATCCCCTCCACCTCAGCAATCCGAGGGGAGAGAACGAATCAACGGCCAAGATTATAGGATGTGAAGATCTAGGTGATCCTATGGTGTCAAGAAAAAGAAGAAGAAAAAGATTTAGATTAATTTTTATTTTTTTTTTCTTTCTTTTTTTTATATAAATAGTCGGTTAGTTTTGTTTTTAAAACTAGGTTTTTATTAGCTTAGCTTTTCGGTATGTATTTCTTTTTAGTGTAATTTATTTTTAGTTGTAATTTTTGTTAAGCAATCGTAGGTTTAATTTAGCTTTTTCTTAAGGTATTTTTATTTTATTTAAGCATTGTAATTTATTTTTAACTTTAATTTTAATTCAGTTTTTATTTAAAGTGTTAATTTACTGCTTATTTTTTTTTATCTTACTGCTTATGTTATTGCTGCCATTATTTAAAGTTTCTGCGTAAATTTACTTTTATGTCGAGTGCTTGATGTCGTTGATGTTTTTGTTTTATAAGTTGCTTGATTGTAGTTTCAGATGATTTAGAAGTATTAGTAGTTTGGAAGTATAAGCTTAAATTTTAATTCAGTTTTTGATTTATAAGTTGCTTGATGTTTTTGTTTGGAAGTATTAGTAGTTTGGAAGTATTTGTAAGTTTCGAGCTTAACTTTTTAGCTTAAATTGGCCTTGAAAAAAAAAACCCAGCCTGCCCTGCTCCTTGTTAGGTCAGCAGACCCAAAGAACCCTTTGCCTTATCTTTTGCTTGGTGATTGCTTATCACTTTGTTTAAGTACTTGTATATGTTCATTTTTGCTCAGCTTAGTCCACTGTTAGCAGTATTAGTTTTTTTTTTGTTCATGTGTTGTGATTTTGCTATTAGTGTTTTCTTTCGTTACTGCTTATGTTATTGCTGCTTATTCTTGTTAGTATAGTGTTTAGGTTGCGATTGCTGTCATATGAGTATTTGCTAGTTTATCAGTTGAAGGTTTAAGATGCTTGTTGTCATATGTTATTGATGTAGTTTGCTTAAAGTTTTGATGTAGTTTGTATTTTTATTTGTAATTTACTTTAATTTAAATTTTAATATCAGTTTTTTTTTAAAGTCGAATTAGTCTTTATTCTATCTGCTTTATCTGCTTATGAGTTTTTTTTTATTTTGCTTATATTGCTTCATTTGATGTTTGATCACTTTTATTCACTAAAATGATAGTAGTTATCTTTGCTTATATTGCTTCATTTGCTAGTTTATCAGTTGAACCTGGTTATTCTGTTTTGAGTATGTTGTAAGTTGGATTTGGATCAGTTAATTTCATGTATTTCTCTTTTCAAAAATTTATTTTAAATCATGTTTAATTAGATTTTAATTAGAAAAATGTAATTCGTTTTCGTAAAATTTTCTTTTGTCGATTAGAATGTAGGAAATATAATTTGGAATCCGTAGGTTTAATATTTCATCGTTTTGTCATTTATCGTTTAGTTACGTTTTTAGCTTTTGTTTACGTTTTTAATTTGGTGAACTTTAGATTATAGATTTTTCTTAGATATTTAATCGTTTTTAATTTATGTTCACGTATTTTAGCGTAAAAACCCAAACTCTCATCTTTGTTTAACCATTCAAAACACGTATTCACAAACCGAGATTACAAACTCCATTCAGCCTTCGTTGGGGATAACGACCCGGGAATACAACTTCCGCTGTATTCTTTGGAAATAAATAACGACTTGATTTTAACCGATCTGTATGATATGTTATACTCGCCCAGTAACACACTCCATTTTTGTAGGCGTCCCGATGCGTCGGGTTTCGATATAACCTGTTTGATGGGTTGGTCTGTGATAACAGCGATTGGATGCGCCTGAAAGTACCTGCGTAGTCTTTTCGCTGCAAACACTAAGGCTAGGACCAATTTCTCCATTGCAGTGTAGTTAATCTCCGTTTTCTTCAGCGCCTTACTAACAAAATAGATGGGTGTTTGGACGGAATTCCTGTCTGTCAGTAGGACTGCGCTGACTGCTCCTTGAGTCGCAGATAGGTACATGATCAGCTCTTCCCCTGGTCGGGGTGCAACAAGCTTTGGGAGCGCTGCTATGTGTTGTTTGAGCTGTTGGAAGGCTTCTTCTGCCTCCGCAGTCCACCTGAAGTCTCCCTTTTTGGTGCACTTCTTGAGTGTCTTGAATAGGGGAAGTGACTTGTCTGCTGATTTGGATAAGAATCGGTTCAGTCCGGCTAGCTTGCCGTTTAATGACTGAACTTCTTTTAGTGTGCGCGGTGAGGGGAGGTCAATGACTGCTTGAGTCTTCTCTGGGCAAGGCTTGATCCCATCGGGTTCTATCAAATACCCGAGAAACATGCCTTCCGTAGCGCCAAACGTACACTTCTTGGGGTTCAGTTTCATGTTGATTCTCCTGAGTGTTTTGAATGTTTCCTCCATGTCGCGCACCAGCTCGTCCTCTGTATGGCTTTTGATGACGAGATCATCGACGTATACTTCCAAGTTGCGTCCCACTTGCTTCTCGAACGCAGTGTCCACCAATCTTTGGTATGTTGCTCCTGCGTTCTTTAGGCCGAAGGGCATCTTTGTGTAGCAGTAGACCCCTTGACTTGTGTGGAAGGCCGTCTTTTCTTCGTCTTCCTCCGCCATTTGAATTTGGTGGTATCCCTTGTATGCGTCCAGGAAGCATTTGAAGGGATATCCACATAGAGACTCGATTTTCCAGTCTATTTCCGGTAGCGGGTAGCAGTCCTGGGGACATGCTTTATTGAGATCTGTAAAGTCTACGCACATCCTCCAACTGCCATCGCTCTTCTTTACCATCACTGGGTTAGAGAGCCAGTCATGGTAGTAGACTTCACGCATGATGCCTGCGTCTACTAGCTTATGTACTTCTTCCAGGATGGCTTTTGCGCGGTCTGGAGCTTGTCCGCGCTTTTTCTGTCGTATTGGAGGATATCCTTGTCGGATTTGTAGTTTATGTTCCGTGATGGAGCGTGGTACTCCTGTCATATGCTTAGGTTCCCATGCAAAAATATCCAAATTATTTTGCAAGAGTGCGCATATAGCTGATCTGCCTTTGTCAGACAGAGACCCGCCAATAGATACCTGTTGATCCGGGTATTCAGGGTGAATGGCGACCGTTAGGTTTGGGACTTTGATTGCGCGCTGTTCTGGAACAACACTTACGTCACTTGTCACTGCGTTGCATTCTTTGGGTGGTATGGTGGTATTGTAAAGGGTGACAATACCTCCTTCCACTGGGAACTTGAGCATCCCATGCGCTGTGGATGGTACAGCGCGGATGGATGATATTCCAGGTCTCCCAATAATACCGTTGTACGGAGAGGGGGATCTGATTACCATGAAGTTCATCCAGGTAGTTGTAGAGTGTGGTTTGTCACCAACTTCTACAAATAGACGTAATTGCCCCGTGGGCCATATCTTCTCCCCTGTGAAGCCGGTGAGCGGCGTTGTGGCTGGGGTCAACTGACTCTGTATCTCAGGTCGCAGCTTCTTGAAACAGTGTTCGTATATGATATCAGCGGATGCACCTCCATCTATATACATGCGACGGATGTCGTGACCTCCCGTATGTATTTCAATGGTGAGTGGATCCACTACTGCGTTGTTCGCAGTCAGGGAGGGGAAAGAAATTTCGTTTCCCTTAGAAAAACGCTGACTAACTTTCTGTCTTGTCGCACGGGGCCATGGCTGTATCATGTAGATGATATCTGCCTTTTCTTTTGGTGTCTCTTTCTTGGCCCCTGGTTTTGATTTGTCTCTCCCTTCTCTGATGTTTTTTACGAGATGGTCCATCTTTCCTTCCTTTACCAATTTGTCAATCAATTGGCGCAGTTGGACGCAATCATTGGTTGTGTGGCCTTTCTGTCCATGGTATTCGCAATAACCATTCCCTATGCGCTTATCCTCTGGGGTGCGGATTGGTGGTGGTTTCGGGAAGTTCGCCCCTTCTGTTGCGAATATCTCCTTTGGAGTTTTTGTTAATGGGGTATACTTGTCGTTTCCCCTTCCGCCGCCTTGATTGCGGTAACTCCTATTACGATTGCCGCTCTGGTCATTGGATTGTCTCCTTGACTCTTCTTGCGACCTATGGTTCGAATAGCTTTTCTTGCTATCGGCGGCGGCTTCTTCTCCTTGGACGAAAGACCTTGTGCGCTTCATGAGTTCATCGAAAGTTAAGGGAACCTTATCGTTTAACTTTTTTATCAAATCTGGGTTATTGATCGCATTCATAAAGCCCGATATTTTTAGTATCTCTGGACACGCCTTGACTTTCATGCACTCGTCCTTGAAGCGTTCCATAAAAGCGCTTGTAGATTCCCCTTGTCGCTGTTTAACCCTAGCGAGTTCGACAGGGTTTTTGGCGCACTTCTTCCTTTGAGTGAAATTTAAGCGAAATGCTCTGCGCAACTCTTCAAACCCACCAATGCTTCTGCGTGGAAGCTTACTAAACCAGTTGCGCGCATTCCCTACTAATGTGGAGTTGAACATATGGCACCACACAGGCTGTGGCCAATTTTCGATAGTAGCTGCTGACTCGAAAATTTTTAGGTGATCATCAGGATCACCTGTCCCATCATATGTTTTGACATTAGCAGGCATGCGCCTTTTCTTGTTCTCAGAAAAGTCACTGATGCGCCTAGTAAACGCATCAACCTTTTGGCGACGCCAGGGGAGAGACATGTCTTCATCATCCTGGTCGCGGTATTTCCCTCTTGATTTCCAGTGTCCAGTCTCGCTGTCCGAGGAATCTCTTGAGGATGAGCGGACTCTTTTGTGACGCTTGCGTCGACTATCATCAGAGTCTGAGCTTGCTCCTCTGCGGCGCTTGCGCCGACTATCCTCAGAGTCAGAGCTTGAGGGGCTTTCACTTGGGGAACATCGTCGCCCAAGCCTATCTTGGATCCTGCGTCTGCCAAGCCTAGCGTGGACATTGGGGCGCCGCTCCCCCTCTTCAGGCTCTTCCAGATGTTGAAGGTCGGCTGCTTCATCGTCCACAACCTTCCTTCCAATCCTGGCGAACACTGGTTGTTTACGGCTATCCCTCTCGCGTCTTTCCTTTTGGTAGCGCGGTGGGGATGCGTCAGGATTAGGGTCAAAGTTGAGTCTGGCGTGCAGACTTTGGCTTGACCTCTTCTTTGCCTCCTCTCGCATGAGCGCAGTCAAGGCTTCGTAGTTTTGAGATACGAAGTCACTTGGGGCTAATTCGGAGGTAACTCCTTCTAGCGCGATAGAGTCGGTTTCCAAAACTGGATCCTTGTTTCGTACAGGCGCGTTGGGAGGCTCAGTGAAGTTCACCTCTGGCATGGCAAGAGGTGTGCGCTCCAGTTCTATCTCGCTAGTACTTGTCGTAATAGCGGGGGTAAACCTGGTAAGCGATTCCACTGCAGGAAAGACCAGATTTGGGTGCGCTCCTAAGCTTTGAGGTGTACTGGTTGTCCCAGAGGCCTGTTTAGAAGCCGTATCAATTTGATGCTTCTTTCCTAGTGGATCGTCCTGCGTTTTCTTCCCATGCGGACTCTTATGACTTCCGTGTTTCGTCATTCTAGTTTTTTGGTAAAATCCTTAGTGTAAGGTCCCACGGATGGCGCCACTTGTTGATACAAAAGTTGGGCGTTCCTTGATAGGACTTCTATTCTCGTATCAATTCGAATCTTAATGCTCGATGAGACCTGCGCACTAAGAAAAAGAACAAACACCGTTAGGCTTATCGAGGGATTGTCTCCCCCGATTATCCTCCGGCGTGAGAGTAAGTAATCGAATGTAGGGTTTAGTAAGGGGTTAAGGTTTATTGAAGATCGTACCTCTACCGAGGGCTGGAATGCCCTTTATATATGCACGAAACCCTAGTAGGTTTCGTGTTCCCTACTCCTCGGCGTGTCCGCCGACATCGGAGATTTGGTACATATCTTCTTTATTTAGAAGATACTCCATATATTATCCGAAAATAACTTCGGGCTTGGGCCTTGTCGACCCAAGTCACATAACTGGTAGTCCAGTTGCGGCCCATACGTGGTGGGCTTAATTGTTAGTGTTGTTCACTAATCGGGTTCGTGACCCGGGTATGGACTATACGTCATCAGACACGAAATGTAGATCATGTGCTCACATCAGCCCGGATTGTTTCGACTACCACTCCTTCTCCCATATGGCATTCTTAATTGGCGGTTGGGTCGGTAGTGAATTCCTGAGCTGCAAAAGACAAAAATATGCTAAAATTTTGATTTTATAATGAAAATGATGTGCCGTTAACTTGAACGTGAGATTTATACGGACTTCACAAACCACTTACATTCTAAGGGTTGTCTTACTTTTTCTTTTCTTCTTAACCATGAGAAGGAATCTGGTGAAAAGAAAAATTAAAATGAGAAGAATAAGAAGAATTTATAGGCACACATTTTAAATAAGGGGGAGATTTTTAAAGGGAAATTCATCTATTTTTATAGGTGCATCTGAAATATGTAGTTATGGTTTCTTCTTATCCTTCTCATTTTAAGTTATCTTCTTATTTGATCTTAACTCTCTTAACCATTATGTAGCCTAAATGATGTTGGCATAAAACTATTTTTACGTGGAGCTATATTGCATGATACTTTATCTTAATAAACGAGCTTAACTTTTCCTTAGACGTGACAAGTTGCTATGCACATGGTCAATAATAGTATAATACGGAGTACTATGATAGTTAGGAATCTTAACTTTTTTTTTTTGGAACTTAGTAGGAATCTTAACTGAACACTGGATATCCTCACTGTTAGGGGTGCCCAAATGAGCTTGGCACAAAAAAGGCCGGATCATAAGCCCAACATAGCCGGAAACTCCAGTCTCACCGAAAACTATTTAACTCTTAAAAGTTAATTTTACAACAATAATTTTGTAAAAAAGATTCATTATCTGCGAAAGAAAAGTGAAGCTTGTTCAAAGTTTATACGATATCTTACAATAAATTTTGCAAAAGCAGTCGTGTTCCAATAAATTTTCAACACCTAAATTATATGACAAGATCGAACGCCTTGCAGTTCGATGATCTATCGTACGTGAATCATTCATTGATCAACTATAGTTTTCAATTGCTCTAATACTAAAGCAATCACGCTCACAAAATTAGAAGAGCAAAGCACTTTGTTCACTTTTGGTTAAAAATAAAATACAACAGAAAAGATAACTTTATAATTTTGAGTAAAATAATTGATATAAAAAGAAGAGTAAATGACTAATGTGTATGAAAACCATTAATAAATGGCCGGCAAGGCCCTATTTTCTTTATTCTTGATTTCTAATCACCTGGACAAAATACTATCACGTATCAATTGTTGTCCTAAAACTATCACGTATCAAGTATCTGTTGTATTTCTCTTTTGGAAAGTTGTATAAGCCATCTGAGTTTGTTCATGATGAGCTATTTGAATTCCTTGTAAATTGTTGATTCGATTAATTAATAAATTCACCATTTCAGGAAAAAAAAAAAACTATCACGTATCAATTGGTGTTTCTCGTAATCTTTTTGTAGTACTTGATGTGGCTTTGATGTAAACATTTAATTCGAGCATTTGTCTTTTGCATACGTAGTATCACACAAATTTTAATCAAAACTAGAAGGCATACGTATTATGTGATGTAATCTTCTAGAACTTCGACTTGACCATGACATTCATTAAATCTTCAACTCACTTATTTGAATTCTTAAATGCTTTGAAAGGGCCGTTTTATCTACTACGTACGAGATAGATATTTTGGATCCAAAAACGGCAACTGCCTGGATTTATTCGCATCATATGCCCATATATAAATGTTTTCTAAACTTTGTACGAGTAGCTCTTTTCTTAGCTTCTTGCGAGATTTTAGTGCAATGACCGTTAGAGAAAGTTACATTTTTTTTCAGTAGCCAATTTATGTGGCAAAATATGAAAATAGATGTTGCAAAATGAGAGCAAGAAAATCCTAGAAAGTGGTACACTTGATATATATACCCATGCTGCTGCATACCGAAAACTAATTCTCGACTTGAGCTTGAAAACTAAAATACATGTCTTGAAAGCTTAAGCTATAACTAATAAAATTGAATTGCGTACATAAACTTGATTACTTGAATGATCACTACTTGCTTGAGTTGTTACTGTGCGTTTGGTATGCTGCCATGAATAACAATGGGTATGCGTTTGATAGTAGTGGTGGGTCCCTCACCTATGAAAGATCCATTCCACCCTCTGTTGATGTATATAGAGTATGGAATATATCTCACTTTCATAGTCATAGTGGTGGGCCCCCTCATCCTAAACAAACACAATAAATCACTTTCATAATCATAGTTTGATTCCCATAGGGGATACCAAACGCACCCTTGAGTTGTTAATCTTTCAAAGTTCAAACCCTTTAGCTGAAGGTCACATGTGTAACAGGTGTCACACATGGTAACATCAATAATCAATAACGAGAAACTGACAAAAAAACATGGACAATATTTTAATAGGGAAAACTGACATTGAAAAAGAAAGGAAATTAAAACAAATGATTGACGCTGAATAATTGTTTACAGCTTATTTGATAAAAAATCCAGACTACAAAAGAAAATTTAACGAATAAAACTGCCAAGTGTGTATTTATTTATCTTATCATGATGTGGTTTGGTTTCCTTTAGCTTGTAGATAGGTTAAGTTGCAAGTGTTTCTTTGTTGGGTGTCTTGTTTTTTTCCTTCAACTGGGAATGCCTATGGTCTGTTTTTGGGGGTATTATATTGCAATAATTCAGAAAATAATGTATTCAAAATTTCAAATAGTTTACAGCTGATAAAAATATGATTATTTTAAGTCCATTTTTAAATTCTTAAGAATTTCTAAATGACAATTGTTGAAGTAAAACCTTGCAGGTAGGTCCTACTTCTATGCTTCGTCCTTCGGACCTTGTTCACTCCTACACAAGAAGAACACGCGTTAAGCTCGCCCCGGGTTTGATCCCAGGACCAACCTCCGGCGTGAGAATAAGTATCGGGTAATATGAACAGTGATATGAGAGTAACAGTAGTAGGTGTAAATTGAATTCTATTGCAAATGAGATGTGGGTATTTATACTACCCACATCTACTGTACCTGTTTACCTTGGAACTTGTGCGTTGACCTACATCTGACTTAGCAGGTAGATGTCAGGTCACGTGGTAGACATAATCCCGTAATATCTGGGATGTCAGCGGTTGATGGGACTTGTCACTGTAGATGGCGGCGGTCCGCTTCGTATGTGTATCCGGAGGTGAGACAGTCCGAACGAGATGGGACGTCCGGACACCGTGGAGTATGGTCCGGACGAAGTATGACGTCCGGACACATACACCAACATGTCCCCCCCCCCCCCCCCCCCCCCCAGTATTGTAGTATCGGTTGAAGATCGATGGTGAAATACTTTAACACTATCTTCTTTGTTTCGGCGCAAGACGTCCGGACACATACACCAACATGTCCCCCCCCCCAGTATTGTGGCATCGGCCCCTAGTCGATGGTGCAATACTTAAGCAACTTCGGTCCTTCCGTGCTTTACGGGCGATCAGTTGTCCTTTTAAAGTATCCGGGTCATGGGTTTCGGTTCGGGTAAGAGCATTAGAGCCTGTTAGGTCTTTATGGGCTGCTTGGAACCCAGGCCCATGGGCCGAATATAAAAATATTTTTACTATATGTTACACAGCTGTCTGCCACGCGTACCCTTTGCCCTAGAGATCCAATGTCCCAGAGTTTGCCACGTCAGTGACTGGCAGGTTGATTCGACGTTTCGCTTCTTTCCAGGTCTGCCCTATATATACCGCTTAGTGCTTCTTCATTTTTCTTACTTTTTACTGTGTGTATTTACCTTGCGTCCGGAAATTTTCGACTTCCATCTCCGATTGATCTTGTGAGGTGCGTTTTGTTTTCTTAGCTTTATCATATATATTCCTCGGCATCCCTTTAGTGACGACCGTAGAGATGAGTACTTCAAATAATCCCCCACTAGGAAATAGGTCTGGACCCTCCTCCGATAGGATAGTCCCTAAATGCGACATGCATATTCACACTTCTAAAATGACGCAAGGGGACCTCGATAGGGTGGTAGGGGAGTTTGGGATTCCGGCGGATCTGCGTCCCACGCTTCCGCCGGATGGTATGACAATGGATAGTTTGCCGGACCATAAAATAGGTATTTATGTTCAGCAGTTGAGAACCGGAGGTGTACGGATACCCTTTTCGACCTTCTTACTAGCGGTAATGGAGTATTTCCGAGTACATATTTCTCAACTTGTACCGATAGGTTTAAATAGGGTAACTATGTTTGAAATTCGGTGTTATAGTTTAGATGTACAACCGACCGTTCCATTATTCCGGGTTTTCTATAGACTCTGCAAGCAAGGGCATTGGTTTTCATTCGAGAATCGGACAGGTCGGAGGGCTAAAAAATGTTTTAAGGAGATGCTTAGTGGGCTAAAGAACTGGAAGAACCATTTTTTCTTGATAGATCGGAGAGCTATTCCGAATGCCATGCCATGGAGGCATAGAGATTCGAAGATTACGGATGACTTTCCGGAGACTTATTCTGAAAGAGATGCTAGACGGGTCGCTGCGAAAGTTATTCCCCTTAGGCAACCCTCTGTCGCCCTTTTATGGATGACCGGTTTATCTAAAGTCTCTGAGTATCCCGGGTATGAGCTTGTTATAAAGGATGCCGAGGGACAGGGTAATGCTATACTTTTGTCTTAACCGTATGTAATCTGCTGTCTTGCATTTGATCTTTACTTTCCTTCCCCTCTTGTTTCTTGCAGTGCTGACAATGGCTGAATATTTGGAGCTTCCGATTGAGATTGCGACTGAAGTTGGTAAGGGTGGGCCTCTACCGGAAGGGGGTGAAAGGGTGGATAGGACGACGGCTCCGTTGGTACCAGGGAGTTCCGTTCCTGCAAAGACTTCTCTTCAAAAGGCTGTTGAGAGAGCGGACTCTGGAGTTTTGGCCGCTAGGCAGGAGAAAGAGAGAAAAAAGAGTACGGTGGAACAAGCTGGGTTGAAGAGGAGTGCTGAGGGATCCTCTGCTGCGGAGAAGAAGAGGAAGAGACCAAGGAAACAGTCTGGGAGCAACGTGGGTGAGGGTGCCTCAACTGGGGATGTTTCAAAGGTTATTCCTAAAGAGGTTATTGTACAAGGTGTGATTCACGTTGAAGAAGTGGTGGACGGTGGAGAGGGTGCCCTGAATCAAGAGGGGGAGAATGATGAGACCGGTCATAGTCAGCCGTCTCCGGACGAAAGGCAACCGACCGAGGAGAGCCAGCCGCATCATCAGATGTCTCTGGATCATGGTAAGAAATGCTTGTCTGTTAGGTCTCTCACTCCTGCCTTTTCTTTTATATATATATATATATATAATATATATATATATATATATATATATATATATATATATATATATATATATATATATATATATATATATATATTTTTTTTTTTTTTTTTTTTTTGTATAGATCTGTCTGTGCACCCTGAGGATTCCCCTCCTGCCTCCGAAGAACCCAACTCAATGGCGAGAGGTATATGAGTCCTTATTTATGGTTCCTTTGACTGTTCTCTCGTGATTCTAAGTTGTGGTTGATTTACTGCAGGTGAGGGTTCTTCCGGAAGGGAAGTGTTTGTCCCGGCATGGTCTTTGACAAAAGACGTCCGGTTAAGTTCTTATAGAGCATGTCAAGAGATGTTGTCGCATCTTGCGACTCCCGCGGAGCAGGCTGCGTTGGAGGAATTGTCCACCAGCCGGCTAATTCGCTGTTCGTATGTTCAGTCCGCGAATGGGATTGTGACACAGGCGGAAATGTTGCGCCGGTTTACCAGGATGATCACGCGGACAAGGGAGTTGGAGCATGGTCAACAGGTTGCTGAACAAGGGAGAATAGCTATGGTTGGGAAGTATGATCGTGCGGTGGTAGAGCTTGAAGAGTTGCAAAGACAAATGGCGGCTGAGCGGGAAGCCACCTTGGTGAGGGAGGAAGGGTTCTCTGACCAACTGACCGATATGCAAAAAGAAAGGGATGACTGGAGGAAAGTGGCCAGGGGTCAAGCTGACAGAATTAGGGAGCTGGAGAGGGAGTTGAAGGAGTCGAATCAAGCTGTTAAGCAGTTGGAGGAGCAGAAAGCGGAGTTGGCGGAAGAAGTCAGCATATCAGAGTCCATTCGCCACAACACTGTGAAAGAGCTAATCCCTGCGGCTTGCCGCAGGTTATTCGAGAGTCATGATCAGTACAAGAAGAACATGGGGAGAGTTTATGGCTTGTCTTATTTGCTGGGTTTTTGGATGGTCTTCGGTATGAGCGAAGGGAAGAGGATGTCCAAAAGTTTTTGCCTCGGTTCCAGAAACTTAACATGGAGGCTCCGAATATCTGGAAAGCCGAGTACAACAAATTGTTTGAGGCTCAATATCCTTACATTAAGAAGCTCGCGGACTCCGCTCGCCTTCCACTAGGTGACCTTATGAACCTTTTTCCCGATCTCCCTTCTTCAGAGCCGAGTGCCATTGAAGCTTCAGCGACTCAACAAACTGGAAGCTCTTCCGGAGTGAAGGAAGTTGTCGGTAGGGACCCTTGATTTCTGTGTTGTGTTCCTTATCTCGGATGAATGTAACATGAACAATATTTTTAGCTTAAGTACTTGTACATTATTAATTGTGGCCGATGTCATTTTTTGCATCCCTGGGTGGATTAATATAGCTATGCGTTTGTTGCGTCTTTTGTGAGAATGTAGTCTTTATTTGTTTGAGCCGTCGTTATGGATTGACCGAACGATGTAAGACCAGAGTGTCACATGTATTTCGTTTATTATTCTGTATAACTGCTTGACTTATTGGCCGGAGTGATTTCACGATCCACTCACGAGTGAGGGAGTGTTTTCCAGAATCCGATGAATTTATTGTCCGGAGTGATTTCACGATCCACTCACGAGTGAGGGAGTGTTTTCCACAATCCGATGAGTGTATTATCCGGAGTGATTTCACGATCCACTCACGAGGGAGGGAGTGTTTTCCACAATCCGATGAGTGTATTATCCGGAGTGATTTCACGATCCACTCACGAGGGAGGGAGTGTTTTCCACAATCCGATGAATGTATTATCCGGAGTGATTTCACGATCCACTCACGAGTGAGGGAGTGTTTTCCACAATCCGATGAGTGTATTATCCGGAGTGATTTCACGATCCACTCACGAGGGAGGGAGTGTTTTCCACAATCCGATGAATGTATTATCCGGAGTGATTTCACGATCCACTCACGAGGGAGGGAGTGTTTTCCACAATCCGATGAGTGTACTATCCGGAGTGATTTCACGATCCACTCACGAGTGAGGGAGTGTTTTCCACAATCTGATGAATGTATTATCCGGAGTGATTTCACGATCCACTCACGAGTGAGGGAGTGTCTTCCACAATCCGATGAGTGTATTATCCGGAGTGATTTCACGATCCACTCACGAGTGAGGGAGTGTTTTCCACAATCCGATGAGTGTATTGGCACATCATTAGAATATCACACAATTTTATATCGGAAAACTGTTCTTTTTATTTATTGGAACACTATAGATGTAGATGTTAGGAAACTTCGGCTTACCGGTTTTACAAGAAACAATTTCGTAAATTCATTGCATTCCACGTCCGAGGTACCTCTCGGTCTTCCATCGTGTGGAGCTTGTATGAGCCGTTGTCATAGGCCTCGACGACCCGGTATGGGCCTTCCCAATTAGGTCCCAACTTTCCTTGATTTTTGACTCGGCTAGCCTCATTTCTTCGATACACGAAATCTCCCACTTTGAAAGACACCGGACGGACCCTTTGGTTGTAATATTGTTCGACCTTGGTTTTATACTTGGCCTCTCGGATAGCTGCAATCTCTCATCTTTCTTGTAGCAAATCAAGGTTTAGACGCTGTTGTTCTTCATTGTCTTCCGGGTTATACAGCATGGTGCGGTGTGTGGGCATTCCAATTTCGGCCGGAATAACCGCCTCGCTACCGTACGTGAGGCTGAAGGGGGTTTCCCCGTTACTTGTTTTGAGTGAAGTCCGGAAGGCCCATAGAACGTTTGGTAGTTCATCCACCCATCCAGCTCTTTCTCTCCCGAGGCGGGTTTTGATACCGTGCATGAGGCTTTTGTTGGCTCTTTCGACTAGTCCATTTGCCTGAGCATGAGCCACCGATGTATTAATCTGCTTAATTTTCAACTTCTCACACCAGCTTTTGAACGGGTATTTGACGAAATTTGTTCCGTTGTCCGTGACTATAATGCCTGGGAGTCCGAACCTACAAACGATATTCTCCCACACAAACTTCTTTACGTCTTTGCCGGTGGTTTTGGCAAGGGGCTTTGCCTCTATCCACTTTGTGAAGTAATCGACAGCCACAATGACAAATTTTACTTTACCTGGGTCCTCCGGTAGGGGGCCCAGTACGTCCATTCCCCATTGGTAAAAGGGCCACGGTGCCATGATGGATGTCATGATGGTTTTAGGTAGTTTCGGAACCGGAGCGTGGATCTGACAGGAATCGCATTTGTTGACTTCCTCCCTGGCGTCTCTGTGCATGGTTGGCCAGTAGTATCCTTGTCGCATTAGTTTGGCTACGACCGACCTTGGACCGGGGTGCATCCCACATGCCCCTTCGTGTACCTCTCGGATGACATAGTTCGCTTGGAGAGGGCCGACGCATCTTAGCATCGGGCTGAGGTATGATTTTTTGAACAACACATCTCCTTCCATCGTATATTGAGGGATTTTCATTCGTAGTGCCCTTGCTTCATTGGGTCACCAGGCCACACCCCTTCTTTCAGACATCGGATGATCGGTGTCATCCATTTATCCTCTTCTTCTTCTACAATTGCTCCGACCTGCTTCTCTTCGGTTGACGGCTTTTCCAACACTTCGACCAGAATTTCTTTGGTCAAATGGTTAAAAGCTACCGAGGCTAGTTTGCTCAAAACGTCCGCCTTTTGATTCTGTGTTCTCGGTATGTTACAGATTTTGAACTTTTTGAAACCGCCGATGTATTCTTTTGCCTTTGCCAAGTATCGGATCATACTTTCTCTGGTCGCTACAAAGTCCCCATTAATCTGACTCGCTACTAGCTTTGAGTCCACTCGGACCTCTAGGTATTTCACCATCATCTTTTTGGCGAGTCGCAGACCGGCGAGGAGTGCCTCATACTCTGCTTCGTTGTTGGTACTTTTGAAGTTTAAACGGAGAGCGTAAGTGTGTTCGGTCTGGCAGGGTCCGATCAACACGAGGCCCGCTCCGGAACCCTTACTGCTTGACGCACCGTCTGTGTAGAGTATCCAGTTCTCCGGATTGGAGATGTCGTGGACTCCTTTTTCTTGTTTTTTCGGATGTGACTCCCCTATTCCGACAGGAATTTCCGATATGAAGTCTGCAAGGACTTGCCCCTTAACTGCGTTCCTTGGTATGTAGGTGATGTTGTAGGCTCCTAACTCTATGGAAAATTTTGTCAACCTTCCGGAGGCCTCAGGCTTACTTAGAACTTGCTTTATTGGCTGATCCGTTATTACTCGGATGGGATGGGCCTCAAAATACCTTCTTAATCTTCTTGACATGTGTATCAGCAATAGCGCCAGTTTTTCGACCGGAGAGTAGTTCTTTTCAGCTTCTTGTAAGGTTCGGCTTACGTAGTGAATGGGCGACTGCTTCCCGTCTCTCTCGGTTAGCAGGACCGCGCTGATTGCCTCTTTTGCCGCTGACAGGTACACATATAAGGTCTCTTTTGTTTTAGGTGTTGATAGGGATGGGAGATCTAAAATGAGCTTCTTGAGCGACTGGAATGCCTCTTCAGCCTTATCGGTCCACCTATATTCGTCCTTGTTTTCTTTGGTAATGTTTTTCAGAGTTTCAAAGAATGGAAGGGACCTCTCGGCGGATTTTGCTAGAAATCTGTTTAGAGCGGCCAATTTGCCACTTAGGCTTTGCATTTCTTTCAACGTTGAAGGGGATTTCATTTGTGCAATGACTTTTGTTTTACTCGGGTTTACCCGAATACCCTCGGAGGTTACCATGTAGCCTAGAAATTTTCCTTCTTCCACGCCGAAGGAGCATTTCTTCGGATTTAACTTCATGTTAATCTTTCGCAGGTTGTAGAAGGTTTCAGCGATGTCTGCCAACATTTCCTTTTCTCCTTTGCTCTTGATCACCATATCGTCCACATAGGCTTCCAGATTTCTACCAATCTGACCCCGGAAAGCCGAATCAATGAGACGTTGGTAGGTGGCTCCGGCATTCTTCAAATCGAATGGCATTTTGGTATAGCAGTATGTTCCTTGTTCCGTATAGAACGCCGTCTTTTCTTCATCTTCTTCGGCCATTTGGACTTGGTGGTAACCCTTGTACGCGTCTAGAAAGCACTTGTACCTGAACCCCATTACCGACTCGATTTTCCAATCAATTTCCGGGAGCGGATAGTAATCCTTCGGACATGAGGAGTTTAAGTTTTTGAAATCAATACACATTCGCCAATTTCCATCGCTCTTTTTTACTAGTACCGGGTTGGAGATCCATGTGGGGTAGCGAACTGGCCGGACGATTCCCGCTTTCAGCCATTCATCTACCTCTTTTAGTACCACTTGATTCTTTTCCTCGGATAAGTTATGCTTCTTCTGAGCTACCGGCGTGTCGTCAACGTTGACATTCAGGTGGTGCTTGATCAGTCGTCGTGGAACTCCGGTCATATCCGAGGGTTGCCATGCGAACACGTCCTTATTCTTCCTCAACAGTTCGACTAGATGTTTCCGGCATTCCCTCGAAAACCCTGTTCCTATGGTGACCAGTTGCTCCGGATGTGCGGGGTTCACTAGGATCTCCTCAGTCCTACCCACTTCCGATTTGACAATTTTTGCCTCTCGAGGCACCTCCATTATTTGTTTCTTTTCCAGTCGCCTGCATTCTAGCACCATAGCCGACCGTGCGACCAATGTCGCCACGCCTTTCGGTGTGGGGAACTTGACCATCGAATGAATTGTCGATGGGATTGCCCTTAACTCCTTAAGGCCGGTTCGGCCCAGTATCACATTATAGGGAGATGGGGACTGTATCACACAAAATTTCATAGTTGTTTTTCGTAACATACCGTGGTTGCCGAAACACACATCCAATTCGATTTTGCCCAACGGCCTGCTCGTTTCTCCGGAGAATCCCACCAGAGAAGTGCTCGTCTCTTTGAGCCTTTCCCTTATGTCTGAGCTGAGGTTACTGAAACAATGCTCATACATTATGTTCACGGAGGATCCTTCGTCGATGTATATCCTTCGGACTAAATACCCTCTATGTCACCCTCGACGATGAGTGGTTCCTCCGACAGATCACCGGTCGCGACCGGGGGGAAAACTATCGGGACGTTCATCCATTCCTCGTCCTGCCCCCCGTATCTTCTCTTTCTATTCTCCGGCTGGCTTCTTATCATGCCGATCGTTTCGGATTTTTTGAGGCGTTTCGGTTTTTTCAGTTGTTGGTTCTGGTTGTTATCGGTTTCGTTTGGGAAGTGAGAGGAAGGACCAGCCATTTCAACGCTCTGGTAGATTGAATAGCGGGTCCCACGGATGGCGCCAATTTGTTGAAGTAAAACCTTGCAGGTAGGTCCTACTTCTATGCTTCGTCCTTCGGATGGGCTCCTTCGGACCTTGTTCACTCCTACACAAGAAGAACACGCGTTAAGCTCGCCCCGGGTTTGATCCCAGGACCAACCTCCGGCGTGAGAATAAGTATCGGGTAATATGAACAGTGATATGAGAGTAACAGTAGTAGGTGTAAATTGAATTCTTATTGCAAATGAGATGTGGGTATTTATACTACACATCTATGTACCTGTTTACTTGGAACTTGTGGTTGACCTACATCTGATTAGCAGGTAGATGTCAGGTCACGTGGTGACTATCCGTAAATCTGGGAGTGTCAGCGTTGATGGGACTTGTCACTGTGAGATGGCGGCGGTCCGCTTCGTATGTGTATCCGGATAGCAGTCTGAAGAGATGGGACGTCCGGACACGGTGGAGTATGGTCCGGACGAAGTATGACGTCCGGACACATACACCAACAACAATTAAAACCATTTAAAGGTCCAATTTGTCACATTTACCAACTTTATTTAGTCCAACATGATTTTATCGCTTAGCGATTAGAGAGTGTATCAAGAATTCAAGATGCCATCTATGTTCATTTTTTTCCTTGGCATAGAACACTAATTTATTGATACAAAGTTACAAACATTTAATGTATATACTAGTATTAGTTTCGGATATAAATACAAAGTTAGGGTGCGTTTGGTTCACAAATGGTATTAGGATTTGGGAATGGTTTGAAAGATTGGGGAAATGTTTGAGAAAAAATATAGGAGAGAGAAAATATATTATATAATTATTATTTAGTAAATAAAAAAAAAGTAAAAACGTTTAAAAAATAAAAAAGGACGGTGGTCCTCAACAGATAGCCACACACAATTGAAATAAAATGTTTGATGGCCCACTTTGTCAGTGAAAGATGAAAGAATATCAGAAAATCCACCATTTAAGTGTGGAATGAATTTTCATTCCTCAATCCATTACTTGATTGCTAAAATTAAAACCAAACAACAATTAATAGCATTCAATCCATTACTTGATTGTGACACCCTCATACCAAACATGCCCTTATACTAATTTCGGCTAAATTTATGTCGAATAAATATCAAATAGCAAGACTAAGCTTAGCTGTAACGCACTAAAGTGATACAAATATATAGAAACTAGTTGTGAAATTAAATGTACACATTTTTGTGTCATTCTCAATACAATAAAATTGCATCTAGATTGAGAGTGAATGTGTTTGGATGGTTGTTGGTGATGTAAGAATGAAGAAGATGAATTGATGGTTAGTTAAAGAAGATGACAATTATAGTTTAATTAAAAGAGATCACAAATGACGCCATTTTAGGCCATTTTTTTCACTGTTCATTACTGTTCCTATTTTCCCGCCAAAATTGTTGCCCCAAACTTTAGCCCATTTTTCCTATCCCATTTCCCCCCAAATCCTACCCATTCTGGCCCGTTTGAAAATGTATTAGCTACCATATAAAATCTTACTCGGGAAAAAAAAAGGTGGAATGTATACAAGGTATACGTGTCGATCATCCATTGCTTTATCTTAACCGTAGTACCAAAAGAACTTTCTATACCATGGTATTTTCTAGGAAAAACTTTCAGTTCAACCAAACCTAGAATACTAGCCAAGAAAATTGTTCCAGGAAAATTTGTTAAAAAAATTAGCAACCTTTGGAGAGATTAGCAACCTTTGGAGGAGGTGTGTATTATGTTTTCCCTTACTCATGCATATTCATTGTGTTTTTACTTTAATCTTTTTTGCCTTGCATGTATACACTATTAAGAATGCTTATGTATTTCAGTTTTAACAAGTGCATGTACATTTGATGTATATATGATGCCAACAAATGTAGTCCTATATGTTTGATGCACACTTTATGCTGCCTTTATTAGCTTATACCTGCGAACAATCGATTAGAATTAGATCACTGGAATATGAAGACTAAAAAAAAGGCCATACGTAGGATTACCTCTGTTGCTTCTTTAGAATCTCCGGATATTTGTTCTTTTGCTCAAGAGGAGGAATCTTATAGTCTAGATCTACAACCAAAGAGGCTACTAAGTGATGTATATACTGTTGATCCATCTTTAAATTCGATTAGTAAGAAGCCGTGTAATTCTTGCCCTGTTACCAGTGATGTTTGCACTGGTAGCAGCTCTATAGAACAGACAAAAACATTAAACCCCAAAAATTGTGATACCTTTAATGTAAACTATGAATGCGGTCACGCAAGTACCATGTTGTCGTATCAACCCTTTCAAAGTATGCGGCCTATGACCAATGGAGAAGGGTTTACAGCTGATGCCACAGAACTTCAATATGATATCACTAATGTGTTCCCTTATTCCTCTGTCTTTCTACTATTAATCCTTTTAAACCCGGTTGTGTTTTACAAACGGTTTCTGTTACTGTGTTTCAGATGAATGTAGCCTGGAAAAAGCACAAGACAGAAACACGGCTAAGTTAGACGGACATCCTTTGTGTCATCCGCAGCTTACAACTTCCATAGATAAAGGAAAACGGCAAACGTATGACCTTTCTAATGAAGATGAAACATTTGCAGAAGGACATGATCTTGCACCATTTTCAGAAATTAACAACAATACAGAATTGCTATGTAATTTGCGGTTACTTTTAACTTTCATTTGCTGTTGTATATGTTGTTCCATCGATTCATAACCATATTGTTTGTCTTTGTTACAGGTACAGAAGGTCTCTTTATAATGGATGACAATCGCTCAACGATTATACCTGAACATCTTAGATACAATAGCCAATATTTACCTTTGAAGTCCAATTTAGATGCTACAGGCCCTTCATCAAATGAAAGTGGTCAAACCCACAACACATTAACAGTTGCTGAGAATCTAAATCTGCAAACGAATAACCAACAATCCTGCTCTCAAGTTTCATTACTTTTTAAAAAAAATATATATTTTTTAGATTAGTTCCTACTTACTTATCACATTTTCTTTTATTTGTTCCAGTTACAATGCATTCTTCACCAACCAGAAGGCACCGTCTACGTAAGTCGCTTAACAGAGCTACAAGATATACGCAAGGTATGCTACGATCTTGCTTTGTCCTGTTTCATATGTGTAAAATAAACCGTACTTTTTTTTTTCATCAACAGTTGTTTTCGCACTTTCATTTTTGTCTTTCCAACGCAGGCCCTCCGGATACACCTTTGAGGTCCAATTTATATGCAACCGATGCTTCGTCTAATGATAGTCCTCAAACCCACACTACATTAACACCTGCCGAGAATTTAAATCTGCAAACGAATAACCAACAGCGCCGCTCTCAAGGTTTCATTACTTTTTAAAAATATATATATATATATATATATATATATATATATATATATATTTTAAATCAGTTTCCACTTACTTACCACCTTTTCTTTTATTTGTTCCAGTTACAAAGCAATCTTTATTAACCAGAAGGCACCGTCTACGGAACCCGCGTAACAGAGCTACTACATCTACGCAAGGTATGGTGCCATCTTGGTTTCTCCTGTTTCATATGTAAAATAAACCGTACATCTTTATTTTCAATAGGAATTTTTCCCACAGTTTGATTTTT
The DNA here is from genome assembly GCA_021014915.2 of Artemisia tridentata subsp. tridentata. Taxonomy (NCBI): domain Eukaryota; kingdom Viridiplantae; phylum Streptophyta; class Magnoliopsida; order Asterales; family Asteraceae; genus Artemisia; species Artemisia tridentata. The sequence continues at coordinate 21,109,648 of CP139504.1, forward strand.
GTCTTTCCAACACAGGCCCTCCGGACACACCTTTGAGGTCCAATTTATATGCAATCGACCCTTCGTCTAATGATACACCTCAAACCCACACTACATTAACACCTGCCGAGAATCTAAATGTGCAAACGAATAACCAACAACGCCGCTCTCAAGGTTTCATTACTTTTAAAAAAATATATACATACTTTAAATCAGTTTTCACTTACTTACCACCTTTTCTTTTATTTGTTCCAGTTACAATGCATTCTTCATCAACCAGAAGGCACCGTCCACGGAACCCGTATAACAGAGCTACTACATGTACGCAAGGTATGGTGCCATCTTGGTTTCTCCTGTTTCATATGTAAAATAAACCGTACATCTTTATTTTCAACAGGAATTTTTTCCTCGGTCTGATTTTTGTCTTTCCAACGCAGGCCCTTCGGATACACCTTTGAGGTCCAATTTATATGCAACCGACCCTTCGTCTAATGATACAGCTCAAACCCACACTACATTAACACCTGCCGAGAATCTAAATGTGCAAACGAATAACCAACAACGACGCTCTCAAGGTTTCATTACTTTTAAAATATATATATATATACTTTAAATCAGTTTCCACATATTGACCACCTTTTCTTTTATTTGTTCCAGTTACAATAACCCACACTACATTAACACCTGCCGAGAATCTAAATCTGCAAACGAATAACCAACAACGCCGCTCTCAAGGTTTCATTACTTTTAAAATATATATATATTATATATATATATATATATATATATATATATATATATATATATATATATATATATATATATATATATATATATATATACTTTAAATCAGTTTCCACATATTTACCACCTTTTCTTTTATTTGTTCCAGTTACAATGCATTCTTCATCAACGAAAAGGCAGCGTTCACGTAACCCGTGTAACAGAGCTACTACATCTAGGCAAGGTATGCTGCCATCTTGGTTTGTCCTGTTTCATATGTAAAATAAGCGACCAATCTTTATTTTGAACAGGACTTTTTTGCACAGTTTCATTTTTGTCTTTCCAATGCAAGCCCTCTGGATACATACATACATATGGGCCGATGTGACCAAATCTGCCATCATTGCAATGCACGGTTCTGGTATGATGAAAGGATAAGTTCCAATCGTAGAAGCCGTACAAAATATCATAAATGCTGCAACGCCGGCAAAGTCAAGGTGGATGATCGTGATGAATATCTAGAATATATAAAAGACCTTTTCACTGATCGTCACTTTATGGAAAATATTCGTGCATACAATCAGATGTTTGCAATGAAATCATTGGGTGCAGAAATAGACAACTCTATAAACACGGGCCGTGGTCCTTATGTATTCAAGATTTGTGGCCAAATTTACCACCTGATAGGGAGCATGTGTCCAGAACCAGATGCGCGTCCGCAATTTCTACAGCTGTATATCTATGACACAGAAAATGAAGTTGCAAATCGGTTAGAAAACTTTCAGAGATCTGGTCACGGCCTGCGGGCAGACATTGTAGAGAACTTGATCGAGCTTCTAGACGAGCACAATGTATTGGTCCAGTTGTTTAGAACAGCAAGGAATAAAATGGTTGACGCTAATATTCCACAATTCAAGGTACGTTTATTTGGTGGTGTTGGTTCAAGGCAGCATGAATTGCCTACGGGAGATTCTATTGGTGCTATTGTTTTTGAAGGTGGACCAGATGTGCAAACTGACTTTGATGTCATAATTGAACAACACAATCGCCAACTGCAACGAGTAAACAAATTAAACGCTTCTTATATGTCATTGCAGTTTCCATTGATTTTTATCTTTGGCCATGATGGATACCATTTAGGCCGTATATTATTAAGCACAGGTTCATCTTCCGACCCGCCCAAAAAAATGACAATGAAAACGTACTATACATACAAGCTACACGATCGTTTTAATCAGTATAGCCTACCGACAAGGAGTGGTAGACTTTTTTAGCAGTATGTTGTAACAGCGTACTGTAGCATCGAGCAGTCAAGGATTGACTTTATAAGAGAGCACCAGAACGACATTCGCAATGACTACATGGCCGGATTATACGATGCTATCTCACGTGGTGATCGGGATGGCTCAGATGTTGGTTCAAGGACGATCCTGCCTTCATCTTTTACAAGAGGCCCCCGCTACATGTATAGCCATTATTTAGATGCTTTAGCTATATGCCATGTGCACGGGAATCCATCATTCTTTATCACGTTCACGTGCAATGTTAACTGGCCAGAAATCCAGGAATATATGCAAGACTTTCCGCATGTCACAATTGCTGATAGACCCGACGTTGTAGATCGTGTCTTTGAAAGAAAGATACATGATTTTGTCACCTTCTAACGAGATTCAAAACCTTTTGGATATGTAGAAGCAGGTACTGTCTAAATTATATATGTGCATATTTCGTACGGAAATATTACACTTAATGAATGCCTAAATAACACTCATTTTATTGCAGTTTTATATACAGTCGAGTTCCAAAAAAGAGGTTTGCCACATTTTCATTTACTGCTATGGATCAAAGAAAGTCACCGTGTACAAACGCACGAAGATGTAGACATATATGTGTCTGCAGAGCTACCGGACCCAACAATTGATCCTGAAGGCTATAGAATTGTTACGGAGTTCATGATGCACAGCCCGTGCGGGCTGGTAAATAAATCGGCACCATGTATGCGAGGCAGTGATGCCTGTACTAAGAACTTTCCTAAACCTTTTTGTCCTGCAATGTTTCTTGATAAAAAGGGCTATGTGCATTACCACAGAAGGGATTCAGGCATAAAAACGTTAAAACAAAATGTCAGCCTTGATAACGGGTACGTTGTTCCACATAACCGGTCTCTATGCATGCGGTTCTACGCACACATCAATGTTGAATACTGTGAGTGGTCAATGCTTATAAAATACCTTTTCAAGTACATTTCTAAAGGCACTGACCGGATAGTTACTCATATTACCAGAACACTCGGAGACGCGGAACCAAGCACAAGGCATTGTCGACAGTGAGCATGATGAACTCAAATAAGTACATTTTATTACTATCATTTATCCTATTAATTTGACTTGTTTTACTATATTATGTATGAGGATTGATACTTAATCGTTTACTTTTGTAATTCTCAGGTAAAAACAAGCATTTGGTGAAACTTAGCGATTATGGACTGATTATGGAGCAAAACATGCGTAAAGTGAAGAGTCTACTGAAATGGACAAGATCAAGTTAAATCTGCTCCAGATGCGCCGCATCTCACTCATGACATGCGCCGCATCGATATCAAGATTCCACCAGATACGATCCAAGATACAAGAGGACATGCGCCGCATCTAATCATGGAGTTACGCCGCATCTTCTGGCGGTGTACGAATATTCCTGAATATTATAATCTTGGACCCCACGCGAAGTTAAGTCAATGCGCCGCATCTACTTACTAGATGCGCCGCATCTTCCCTCAGACAGAAACTATAAATACCCCAAGGCCAGACGAATTTCGTGGGCATTATCAGAGTTTCGAAGACCGAAGCAGAAAAACCCTAGGACGAATTCAGTCAAGAAGGCAGCACAAGACACACCAAACGAAGATACAAGAGCTGTAAGAAGGTGCTGCATGTGTTTAATTCATTAAGTAGTTTTGTTTTATTGTGTTAGCAAACTTTAATTCATCAGGATTGATGGGCTTGTGTTATGTTATCATTCACTTCAACTCCCCTTAAAATTGCTTTCCCATCGATTAAAGTTTATATGTTGATGTCTTTGGTTACTACTTATTAGTGCATTGATCACCTCTGTGTTTATTAGTGGCTTGTGTAATGTGGCAACGGAAAGGTTGCACTCCCACGGTTATTACTAAATTGATCACTTAGGAATAACTTTTAGACATAAGTCATCATTAAGGGTTTACTCGCCGATAAGCTTAGGACCAACGAGAAAGGATTAACTACATACACTTCATATAAAACTATCAATAAAACAAGTGACAAACTACTTAATTATAAGGACAGCCCTCTTATTGTCTCGAGTATTTATCTGTGTACGTGTGTGCTACTTGCTGATTCGTGCCTATTAGTTTAGTTTATTATTTAATTGCAAACAAAATCGTGCCAGTCTCTCAGGCTGAAACCCCCTTGCGTTAGGATATTAAAATACTGATTAGAATAACGAGATAATACGTTCCACTCTTAGTGATCGACACTCTACTTACCATTATATTCATACTGACCGGGTACACTGCTCGTTAAGTGTGTGTGTTATTGATAAGTCGGCTAAATATAAATTTAAAACTTGAGTAGGCATTAAAACTGCTAAACCGCAACGACACATCACGCGCATCAAGTTTTTGGCGCCGCTACCGGGGAGTGAATTGTTATTATCTGTTAATTTGATTAGTATTTTAATTAGGTTTTTCTTTTTATTAGATTAATTGCATCATTGTATTATTTTGCATATTTGTTGTATTGTGTGTTAATTGTTTTCTTTTATTTTTGTGTGTTTATTTTTGTTTGTGTGTTTAATTTTTGTTTTTGTTTTTTCGTATTTTTTTTTCTGTTCTGCTATCGTTGTACTGTGCTAAATCAAACGATACGGCGCATCTGATTTATCAGATACGGCGTATTGCGTTTAAATTTTATAAAATACAACGCGTTTAATTAATTCGATACGACGCATCTTTTCCCCAAGATACGGCATATCTGTTTTTAATAAGAAATTTTTTTTTTCTAAGCGATAAAGTAATACGACGCATCTGCTTTAGCAGATACGGCGTATCTGTTTTTGTTAAAAAAAAAAAAAAAAAAAAATTCTAAACGTTAACGCCATACGACGCATCTGCTTTTGCAGATACGGCGTATCTATTATTTTAATTAAAAACAGTTTGCGAATTATTAAACAGATACGACGCATCGATCTCTATCGATACGGCGTATCCTCTGAATCAAAAATCTTGTATTTTTAAACGTAACGAAAATACGGCGCATTAACTTTCATTAATACGACGTATTTAATTTTAAATAAATATCGATTTTTGATTAATTAATTCGATACGGCGCATTCATAAATTCTAAGCGGCGTATCTATTTTCTGAATAAAGTCTGATTAAATTTTAACGATTATAAGATACAGCGTATCCAACTATTTGGATACGGCGCATCGTCTGCAGATATCAACTATTTTTTATTCTTATATCCGTTTCTATATTCATTAATTTCTCTTCTAGCGAACAAATCCTACTGATGATTTTACCTTGGATGACAGATTTTGCTATGGAAGACATGTCAGTTAACGGATATCTTGCTAAGGAATGCTTGTTTTCAGATTCATTCAATGTACTCATGATCGATGCAGATTTATTCTCTTGGGAGACTCCTCTTGAAGCTGCTTTTATGGAATTCATGCGTTTATGCAACATTGACAAAGAGGTATTCTCTTATGATGTATTTGTGAGGTACACTGGAGAAGAATTGTCGCTCTTATGGCCTATCATTGAAGCCGAAGGATTGAACTGGACTACTATCGAAGAAGATGATGGGAAATTCTATCTTGCATACATGGATTCAAGCAACGAAAGCTGTGGTGGAGGCAATACCCAAAACTCTTACATGCCTTATTCCGAACAGTACTGGGGATTAAATGAGAACTATCTGGATAATGACATGAATTATGCTTTGGCGGAGTTACTATTTCATGGCAGATTGGTAAGATTGATAGACCTCTCCCTCAATGATTGGCTAGAACTCAAATATGGTAGTCCGGAATTTGCCCCTACAAATGAAGTCAAGGAGATTATGACTTCATGGTTGACTCGGAGTTTTAAGAAGCAATTTAACGAGTTCATGGAGATAAAAAAGAATATGATTGGAAAGGCTTGCTTTGACGTTAACCACGATCCTAACGATGTTAATTTTTCAGAATGGTTGGCTAGTAAGTTTAATAACCATAAGAGCATGGATCGTGCTACTAAGGATGCATTATGGGTATATTGGATGAGAGGAGAAGACGAAGAAGTAGAAAGCGATTATGGGTCGTCACTTCATGATTCAACAATCAATGAGGGCATTGAAGAACTTTTCAGAATTGACATTGATGTGTTCGATTATGAGACACCCTTGTGCAAGCAGTTCAAGGAATTTAACTACCTTCTTCAAGTCGACGATGATGTGCTTACTGGAGATCTACCAGGATTTAAGACTTATGACGATTTCAAAAACACCTGGTACTATGAATGGAATGACCAAGTACCATGGGTTTGGGATAAACCATGGGAATTTGAACACATTAATCACACCTGTACACCCTTCGTTTTCAAGGACGGGAGTAGTGTTTGGCCGACCTGTGATTATAAAAATGACGGAACCTGTAATGGGGGAAGTATAATTGGGATGAAACGGGTTGGAAACGATGTAACCTTTGAAGATTATGAGTGGTACGATAATGTTGAAGACTGCCCACAAAAGGCGGAGGCTTTACAAGAAAAGGGCAGAATTGAACGCTTGAAAGGACTTAAGGGAACATCGGGTACTACTTTCTGGGAATGGGTGCATAAACAATTTGATGATTTCACGAAGCTTAGTCGACGGTTACAATATGATTTGGAAAGAGAGTGGGAGGCGATTCAAGACGATAAGTCATTAATTGAAGAACTAGATGATTATTTGATTAAGGATCCTTATTTTAAGTTTGTTGATAAAGACGAGGAAGAGTTCACCAAAAGAAAGTGTCAACTACTTGGGATTCCTTACAATGAGCCACCCATGATTATTTCTGAAAAATTTAAAATCATCAAATACTCTTTGGGTCCTGATGAAGAATATACTGCGGTGAAGACAAAGAGTTATACTAGATTAAGTCGAACGGAAGAAAATGTCGCAGAGATATACGGGAAAATCTTTCGGATGAAGGAAGAAGGATGGACCGTGACAAGGACTGAATAATGAGCTGAACGTGAGTCTAACTTGAAGACTCTGGAATAAAGACAAGTGCTTACCGGGAGACAACCCGGATTTATCTTTTATTATTCTGTTTGTGTCGAGTCAGTCAGGCCCGCATGAAGATACGGCGCATCTCCATCCTGAGATGCGACGCATCTCCTGCAATGGTCATATCTTATTTTAATTTTCTGCATTTTTTATTTCCGACTTTGAAACTATTTATCAGTTTATTTTCAATGCGGCGCATCCCTGGTTAAGGATGCGGCGCATCTTTATTCTGATCCGTATTTATTCCAGGCTCGATACGGCGTATCTTCTTCAATAAGATACGGCGCATCGACTGACCTGATGATTTTCAGTTTTAATTTTTAAGTTTTATTTTTATCTAACTACTAATTTATTATGCAAGCTTGAACCTTTCTTATCTTAGGTGTGTTTTAAAGTGTTGGTGGTATTATAGTTTCCTGGATTTCCTGTGGATACATCAAGTATGAAGCTTTAACGTTCTAATCCACAAGAAGTTGATTTTTGCTCTAATACAAATGGAGGATCATACCGAGCAAATCTCAGGGGAGTTTTTCTGTTCTAATTCTTTTATTTTCCAATTTTTAACCTTTTATACAAACAACGAGGACGTTGTTTAACTTAAGTGGGGGGATTGGAGAATTAGAACACTTAACAATTACTTGTCCTAAACTTTTTCAAAAATTATGCTTAAAATGTGCTTAATATATCAAACTTAAAAAAAAAAATTAGCATGTTTTTGTTTAAGATCTAAGTTGCATAGCTGCACACATGACGTTATTTTCAAAAATTGTGATTTTTCAAAATTCACAAATCTATGAGTGTGCCGGTGACTTGTAAACTTTAGAACTTGGCTTGTATACTATTCGAGACCACCATAATAAGTATTATTTATATAATTGGAATGCCTTGTCTAAATTGGTAAAATTCTAGGATTACACCCAAATAGACTTTATATGTTATGTGTTATTAGCTAACTACACTGGTTAGTTAACCCCCGTATAAACCCTTTTGTTACTCTCATTTTTAGAGTAAGATACCCCTAGAAAAACACTCAGAGCCATTCCTTTCGTTTCTTACACCTATGTTTAAAATGTTTCGTTACACCCTTACACCTTAGCCTACCCTGTAGATTAGAATCCGTGGTTGGTTAATTGCTATAGGCAAAGTGTGTTTCCTTACATTACCTGTGTTCGCGTGCGTAATTCATTATCTTTGGTTAGGTCGGGAAATTGCACAATGCAATTGGAGTGAAAGTAAATATTGTATATTTTTGAGTTTATTTTTCGTGTGTTTACTACTTTCACTATTACCGTTATTTCTGAAGTATGAAAAGTATGGAAAAATTATCCAGAATTATCATTATAGTGATGTGGTAAAATTTTACACATCTATGTCTATGTTTCAAAAAAAAAAAAAAAAAAAAAAAAAAAAAAAAAAAAAAAAAAAAAAAAAAGAAGTTGGAAGTTAGTTTTAACCAACTTATGTAAAGTTTTGTATTAAGTGGTCGATATCACCACTATTTGTTGTACTATATTTATGGATTGAATGGGAATTGGCAGTTGTGGGAACGCCAATTAAGGTTTATTCTTTGATTAAGATCTTGTTGAGTATAATTCGTGTCTACCTAAAGCGTGTGTTTCAAGTGTTAAAGCGTGAGTTATTCAATGATATGAGTCTTATTCATGGGATGGTTGGGATAGTGATTAACCACACTTAGGATTTTAATTTATTTGTTTTGTTTATTTTTATTTTTACACCAATTTATATCCCAAATGTTACCATACCCTTCATTATTCTTTATCCAACCAAACCTTTGATTTATTGAGATTAGGGATTTGAGCAATCTTAAGTATCGTAGTCGTGGATTCGGCTATGTATTTATGATTTTGTCGCCCTTTTTGATATATTATTATTGGTGAAGTTTGGACCTATCTTTAGCCTATTCGAGTTAAGGATTTGAGCAATTGCAAGTATCATGTTCGTGGATTCGATCATGTATTTGTGATTTTGTCGCCTTTTCTGGAATTTGAGATCGATAGTGAAAAGAGAATAATTAACCCTTAAGCCTGAAAACCCTTTTTACCGCTTTAGACTTGTTATTCCTTGGCTTTAGTGGGGGAGATGTGTATACTTGCCAAGCTTATGATAGAATATTCGTCGCGACTGGACAGTTAAACGATTAGATTTGCTTTTATCAAATTATTTTATTATACTTCTAATTCGTTAAGTGTTTAGTTGTGTGATTATGAATTAAACGAATACATGCTTGATATAAAAATAAATCCTAACATCTTTTAGGATACATTTTCATAAGAGAAATTCTAAGGTTTACTTGGGGACAAGTAAAGTTCAAGTGGGGGGATATTTGATGAACTCAAATAAGTACATTTTATTACTATCATTTATCCTATTAAATTGACTTGTTTTACTATATTATGTATGAGGATTGATACTTAATCGTTTACTTTTGTAATTCTCAGGTAAAAACAAGCATTTGGTGAAACTTGGCGATTTTGGACTGATTATGGAGCAAAACATGCATAAAGTGAAGAGTCTACTGAAATGGACAAGATCAAGTTAAATCTGCTCCAGATGCGCCGCATCTCACTCATGACATGCGCCGCATCTCTATCAAGATTTCACCAGATACGATCCAAGATACAAGAGGACATGCGCCGCATCTAATCATGGAGTTACGCCGCATCTTCTGGCGGTGTACGAATATTCCTGAATATTATAATCTTGGACCCCACGCGAAGTTAAGTCAATGCGCCGCATCTTCCCTCAGACAGAAACTATAAATACCCCAAGGCCAGACGAATTTCGGGTGCATTATCAGAGTTTCGAAGACCGAAGCAGAAAAACCCTAGGACGAATTCAGTCAAGGAGGCAGCACAAGACACACCAAACGAAGATACAAGAGCTGTAAGAAGGTGCTGCATGTGTTTAATTCATTAAGTAGTTTTGTTTTATTGTGTTAGCAAACTTTAATTCATCAGGATTGATGGGCTTGTGTTATGTTATCATTCACTTCAACTCCCCTTAAAATTGCTTTCCCATCGATTAAAGTTTATATGTTGATGTCTTTGGTTACTACTTATTAGTGCATTGATCACCTCTGTGTTTATTAGTGGCTTGTGTAATGTGGCAACGGAAAGGTTGCACTCCCACGGTTATTACTAAATTGATCACTTAGGAATAACTTTTAGACATAAGTCATCATTAAGGGTTTACTCGCCGATAAGCTTAGGACCAACGAGAAAGGATTAACTACATACACTTCATATAAAGCTATCAATAAAACAAGTGACAAACTACTTAATTATAAGGACAACCCTCTTATTGTCTCGAGTATTTATCTGTGTACGTGTGTGCTACTTGCTGATTCGTGCCTATTAGTTTAGTTTATTATTTAATTGCAAACAAAATCGTGCCAGTCTCTCAGGCTGAAACCCCCTTGCGTTAGGATATTAAAATACTGATTAGAATAACGAGATAATACGTTCCACTCTTAGTGATCGACACTCTACTTACCATTATATTCATACTGACCGGGTACACTGCTCGTTAAGTGTGTGTGTTATTGATAAGTCGGCTAAATATAAATTTAAAACTTGAGTAGGCATTAAAACTGCTAAACCGCAACGACACATCACGCGCATCAGCCATCCTTCATTGCATATTGATGAAATAAAGAATTTCTAAGATGCTAGATACATTGGCCCACACGAAGCATGCTGGAGGATTCTAGGATTTAGCATACATAGCAGAGATCCACCAGTTCAAATACTTGCAGTTCACCTTGAAAATATGCAACGGGTAACTTTTAGAAGGCACCAACAATTGCAAGCGATTGTCGACAGTGAGCACAACAAAAGGACGACACTAACTGAATGGTTAAAATACAACACTTACAATACGGACGGACACCATCTAACATATTTAAACTTTTCCAAAGAGTTTGCATGGCATCAAGATGGAAAATATTGGCAGCGTAGACGGCGTGCCACCACCTTAGCTATCGGCCGTTTAACATATGTGCATCCTAGCTCCGGAGACACATTCTACTTGAGGCTGTTACTCTGTCATCAGAAAGGTAGAAAGTCGTTCCGCCATATCCGTACAGTCAACGAGATTGTCTATCCTACAAATAGAGCAGCGTGTGAAGCAATGGCACTGTTAGGTGGTGATCAAGAATGGAACATTGCTTTACAGGAAGCTTCTTTCTCAGCCACTCCATCTCAAATGAGAAATCTTTTTTGCCAGATGCTCATCTTTTGTGACGTTTCAAACCCAATCACATTGCTACAATCACAAGCCGATTCCATGTCAGAAGACATTCCTTTAATACTTTCAGAAGTATTACACATACCAGACCTTCATGTTAGTGCAGATGACTTACAAGGCAGTCTTATGTATGAGCTGCAAGCAATTCTTAATTTCTATGGAAGATCGGTTAAAGATTTTGGGTTTGATCTACCTCCACCTCACTTACTAGAAATCTTGAATAACAGAGTGTTGGGAATTATCACAAGACAAGAGAAGACTTAATGGAAGACCAGAATTAAGTCTGGTGGACTACAGAATTAAGTCTGTTAGTATTATTAGTTAAGTCTTGTCAAAGTTAAGTCTGGTTGTTTATTGTTAAGTCTGGTAGAGTAAATGTAAAGTTAAGTCTGTTTGACTTTAGTCATTAAGTCTGGTCATGATGATATTTAGGAAGTCGGTTAGCTATAAGTTAGGAAAAGATACGAACTTATCTTTGGAGAAGATACGTATATCCTTCAGCAAGTTTTGTATCTAGGATTTCCTTGGTGTATAAAAGGAACCCTAACACATTAGTTTAGAGATAACGATGAAGATTGTAATTCATTAAACAATTAGTAATAATACGAAGTTAGTTGCTATTGTGTTCTTCATAGTTGATTGTTTAGATTCCGCATAAACATTCAATTCGTGTTAGAGTCTCACTTAGATTGATTTGATTTATTCAAGTCGTCTACTAAGTTGTTAAGGCTACTTAGAGATCCATAATTAGTGTGGACCAACACAGAGCAATAATGGAAGAAAAGTCCTACAACCGTGAACTTTTGAAAAGTGAAAGTCAAAGATTAGTGGGTCAGTTAAATGCTGAGCAACGGATAATCTTTGAGCAAGTAACACATGCTATCAATAATCGGCAACAGAAACTCATATTTGTTTATGGACATGGAGGGACAGGAAAGACTTTCATCTGGAAGACCATAATTTCTACACTGAGGTCGGATGGGAAAATTGTCCTGGTAGTCGCTTCTTCAGGTATTGTAGCCTTATTACTCGCATCAGGACGGACGGCTCATTCAAGATTCAAGATACCGCTTGATTTAACTGACGAATCAGTGTGCAGCATAAAAAAATACGCAGATGGCAAAATTACTCAAGCTAACTGATCTTATCATATGGGATGAAGCTCCTATGAACGATCGTAAATGCTTTGAAGCACTTGACCGTACATTGAGAGATATAATGAATGCACCGACCAGTCTATTCGGGGAAAAAACGGTTATTTTAGGTGGGGATTTCAGGCAAACACTTCCCGTCAAGAAAAATGCTGCAAAACAAGAAATTATCTTTTCTTCCATAACACTTTCATACTTATGGCCATATTTCAAAATCATTCGGCTTAACCAAAACATGCGCCTGCGACAAACAGGTCTCTCAAGTGAACAATATGAAGCGACTGCCACATTTTCTAAATGGTTACTTCAAGTTGGAAACGGTACCATTGGCCAAGCAGATGAAAATGATCCAGAGGATTCGTCTTGGATACAGATACCAGATAGATACTGTATTCCAGAAAGCGATACAGCTATTCAAGAGCTCATTAATTTTATATATGATCAGCAAACATTGCAAGCACCGGACGCAGCATCGTTACAAGAAAAAGCTATAGTGTGTCCAAAAAATGAAACTGCAGATGCCATAAATTCTACTGTCCTGGATATGTTAGACGGGCATACCTATACTTTTATGAGTATAGACGAAGCAACACCGAAAACAAATGATGGAGGAGCAACAGAGCAATTGTATCCTCAAAAATACCTGAACACACTTTCCTTCTCAGGAATGCCCCCACATGAGCTTACACTTAAAATAGGTGCACCTATAATGCTACTAAGAAACCTAAACCTAGGCGGTGGATTGTGTAATGGTATACGCATGATTGTCACTCAGACATTTACCAAGCTTATTCAAGCAAAGATCATCACCGGTACCAGAATGTCCAAAAAAGTTTACTTACCGCGTATTTTGCTGATCAATAAAGAGGAAAAGCTACCATTTGTGTTTAAAAGGAAACAATTCCCGGTTAAGGTCTGCTACGCAATGACAATTAACAAAATCCAAGGGCAATCGTTAAATAAAATAGGCGTATACCTACCTGAACCTGTCATTAGCCATGGTCAATTGTATGTTGCATTGTCAAGAGCAACATCTACTCAAGGATTAAAAATGCTAATCAAACAACAGCCGAGCAAGGATAGAAACATGATGAACTCAAATAAGTACATTTTATTATCATCATTTATCCTGTTTATTTGACTTGTTTTATTATACTATCTATGAGAATCGATACATTAATGTTTACTTTAGTAATTCTCAGGTAAAAACAAGCATTATGTGAAACTTGGTGTTTTTGGACTAATTATGGAGCAAAACAAGCAAGATGTCAAAAGCCTACTGAAATCTAGAAGATCAAGCTCGTTCTACTCCAGATACGCCGCATTATACTTCTAACATACGGCGTATCACTATCAAGATTTCACCAGTTACAATCCAAGACAGCTAAAGTACATGCGCCGCATACAAAGATCAAGATACGCCGCATCTGAAGACGGTGTACGAATATTCCTGAATATATTAATCTTGGACCCCACGCGAAGTTAAGTCAATGCGCCGCATCTATTCACTCAATGCGCCACATCTATCCCTCAGACAAAAACTATAAATACCCCAAGGTCAGACGAATTTGAGAGTCTTGGACAGTGTGAAGAAATAACCCTAGAGCCGAATTCAGACGACCAAGCAGCACAAGACACACCTTAAACGAAGATACAAGAGCTGTAAGAAGGTCCTGCATGTATTCAATTCATTAAGTAGTTTTGTTTTATTGTTTTAGTACACTTTAATTCATCAGGATTGATGGGCTTGTGTCATGTGACTACGGAAGATCATGCACTCCCCTTAATATTGCTTTCCCATTAATTAAAGTTTATATGTTGATGTCTTTGGTGACTTTTATTAGTGCATTGATAACCTCTGTGTCTAGCTGAGTCTTGCTTGGGTCGCCATGCCCCTTCCTCGCCTATTTATTTTAGCGTCTCTTAAATAAATAGGATAGACATAAGTAATCATTAAGGGTTTACTCGCCGATAAGATTAGAGCCAACGAGAAAGGTTTAATTATATACACTTCATATAAAACTATCAATAAAACAAGTGACAAGCTATTTAATTATCAGGACAGGTCTTCTTATTGTCTCGAGTATCTATCTGTGTACGTGTGTGCTAATCGCTGATTCGTGCTCATTAGTTTAGTTTTCATTTAATCATAACCAAACCGTGCCAGTCTCTCAAGCTGAACCCCCTTGCGTTAGATTAGGTTGTATAGCTAACTTAGGATATTAAAATACTGATTAGAATAACTAGATAATACGTTCCACTCTTAGTGATCGACACTTTACTTACCATTATCTTCATACTGACCGGGTACACTGCTCGTTAAGTGTGTGTTATTGATAAGTCGGCTAAATATAAATTTAAAACTTGAGTAGGCATTAATACTGCTAAACCGCAACGACACACGCGCGCATCAAGTTTTTGGCGCCGCAGCCAGGGAGTGAATTGTTATTATCTGTTAATTTGATTTAGTATTTTAATTAGGTTTTTCTTTTTAGTTTTTTTTTAGATTTTAACCACTAACCTTTTTATATATTAGATAAATTGCATTCATTGTATAATTTGCATATTTTCTGTTTTTAAGTTTTTTTTTTTTTTTTTTTTTTTTTTTTTTTTTTTTTTTTTTTTTTTTTTTCTGTAATTTTTGTTTCTTTTTGTTTGATTTTATTTTTGTTTTTCTTTTCTATTTTTCCGCATTCTGCTATCGTTGTATTGTGCTGATACAAACGATACGGCGCATCTGTTTTCACAGATACAGCGTATTGCGTTTAATTTTTATAAAATACAACGCGTTTAATAAATTCGAGTACGACGCATCTTTCCCCAAGATACGGCGTATTCTGTTTTTAATAAGAAATTTTTCTAAACCCTAACGCCATACGATGCATCTGTTTTCACAGATACGGCGTATTTTCTATTTAAATTAAAAACAGTTTTTCGAATTATTAAACAGAAGCGACGCATCGATCTTTATCGATACGGCGCATCTACTAAATCAAAAATCTTGTATTTTGAAACGTAACGAAAATACGGCGCATTAGATTTTGTTAATACGACACATTTAATTTAATTTAATAAATATAGTTGATTTTTGATATTCACTTTGATCGTTTCACTACTCTCGTGCACAAGTTGGTTTACTTTCAGAATAAATGATGGCTTAAGCATCACTATGGAAGATTACATTCTGAACCTAACTAAGAGATGCTAGCTGGAGAGATCAACCTTCGATGACTGGAAGGCTATAATAAGATGACTAGAGTGGAGGAGAACTCAGTACTGGTAACATCGAGCATCTTAAATTCTTGAAATAGAATTCCAGGTACCCTCCACAATTATTCACCTAGCCTTAAGGAGAGTTCTCTACGAAACCTCTCCCGAATATAATCTCAATTTTGTAAGCTTAAAACGATATTTGCTCCTAACCTTGGAGTAAATCATTATCCACTAAACAATAAGATTATAATCATTAATAAAACGGATATACTTATTGTTCTTATCTTGAATTTATTTATATCATATGGTATACCGTTTTACCCCAAATTTGATGTATAAGGAAACGCGTTGCGGAGGCCAAGGTACGTTCCTTATTTAAATTTTGTTCACTGGCACAACAATACGGCGGATCTTAGTATTCTAAGCGCCGTATCTCTGACTAATTAAAACTTATTGACCAGTCAACGAATTTAGATAAATACGGCGCATGACAATTATGCGATATGGCGCATTGTATTTGCCCTATAAATATGAAAGAGATGCGCCGGATTTCCACGTTTTACCCAATTTACACACAGTTAAAACGCACACCACTTGACCGAATTTAACCCTTCAATCTAAGTTCTTTTCTCAAATCAAACCTTCTAATCCGAATTCTCGACCGAATCCTAATCGCGACATAAGGTAATAACCTTATTTAATTTTGTTTAAATTTAAAAATTAGGGTTTATGCTATATATCGAATATGATGGAAAATTTAGGGGATTTGATTAGAACTTGGACTAGGTGATTTCCCCTATATTATTTTGGATAGATCATTGAATTTCAAACCGATTTGATTTGAATAAAAATTAGGGTTCGGGGAGATTATTTTTGAACTTTGGAGGGAAAATGAAATGTTGTGGTAATTGGAACTTTTAGATGTTGATATATGGGTAAATGGAACCGTGATGTTAAGTGGGAGTTTACGTCACGGGGCCGGATTCTTGGAAAACGTACCTGACCCCCTTTCTTTTATACTAATACATTGCTAGATGCGGCGCATCTAAGTTACTTGATACGGCGTAACAACCTATTTTTAATTTAAATATTTCCATCATTGTTGCGATGTATTACTTAATTTAGATACGACGCATCCTCCATACGCCGTATTATATTGCATACTCCGCATCTCTTTTATGCAACTTAGATACGCCGCATTGATTCCTCAAGGATGCGCCGTATCGACCATATTTCAAAACTGTTCTCTAACCTTAAAATTTATTTCAGATGGCATTACCAGACGTTGAACACATGCATATGTGGCTCCGTTTCGAGACCATGAGACTTACACCTGATACTGAGGCTGATTATGTACGGAGACTTAGGGCGATTTTCTTTAGGAAAATCTTTAGGGTTTTGGTTTTGGACTTTGAGGGTGTTGGTTTGATTGACGGAGGGAATGCAGCTGGTGGTCTTCATGATAGGTTGGAGATGGTAGTGAGGGATGATGATGATGATGTTGTGTTTAGGTCATATGCATGGGAGAGGTTGTTCGGTATTGATGAGCCTCTGATTAGGGAGCTCATGCTAGAGTTCTTTAGTACAGTTCATTACAGGGAGACCGATATGGAGATTGATACGGCTGACACTCTGGTATTCAGGTTAGGTGGGGTGCACAGGCAGATGTCGATGCGGCGTTTCATTTTGGCCATGGGATTACACACTGAGGCGGAGATTGGATCCGCTGGGTTTGCCAGATACTGGGCTGAGAGCTTACGGGCAGTTCCAGATAGGATGTTGCTCGGTGATTACTGGGAGAGGATATCCTCTGGGGGTGATTCCACCACTGCCACCCCATCCTACACACTCATCAGGGAGCCTATGAGGAGATTGTGCCACCGGATGATTGCATTGACTATTGCTGGGAGAGGTCAGTCACCTGAAAAGGTGACCACTCTTGATCTCTTCCTTCTCAGGAGCATGGATGAGGGATTGGTGGTGAACATCCCTCACTTTTTGGCACATTTCCTTCATAGAGGAGCCTTAGGGAGAGACAGGAGGAGCCAGATGACCGGGGGGCATTTTGTGTCTAGATTGGCCCGACATTTTGGTGTGATTGGTGATGAGATCCCTGCTGGTTTAGAGATTGAGGTGACCAGTTTGCCGGTTATTGGGCAGGATTATTTGGTCAGGTTGGGGATTTGCGAGATGATCATGGGGGGATGCTATTGGGTGGCATTGGGCCCCGTGAGGCCAGCAGAGGATGAGCCGGAGCAGGGAGATCCCCAGGGAGCTCCAGCTGCTGCTCCAGCTCAAGAGGAGCCACAGGTACCCCCACCACCAGTTGCACGTTCTGTGGGTCAGAGAGTAGAGAGAGTTGAGGGGGAGGTGAGAGCTTTGAGGGGCGTAGTTGACGGTATGAGGGCTGACCTCACTGTAGTCAGGAGGGATTTAGGTTGGCTAGTTGGGAGTGTGAGTCAGATTTTGGAGCATCAGGGCACGAGCCATACTCGCCCTGATGGCACTTACGTTAGAGGCATGATCACATACTCCCGGCTCCCCTCACGCAGAGTCCGACCTAGGACCGATGATGCTAGCACCTCAGGGACTCACTCGGCTGCAGGAGACGACTCCCCACATCCTTGATCTCATATGTTTGAGTTTATTGACATTGTTCCTCATACATTTTTATTCTTCTTGGGATTGTACTGAATTCTATTATCTAGTATTTATTTAATGTTTCAGTTTATGCTTCTTATTATGTTTGATGAAGACTGGCATTAAGTTCAGCATGAATGAACGAGAGAACCCGAGAAGTAAACCGTGAAACGTACCCATTTTACAACAGACTGTTAACAGTCTGTTTGCTAAATACATGCGCCGCATCTAGTAAAATAGATGCGACGCATCCTATCCTTTATTTTATTTTATTTCGTATTTATTCCAGGCTCGATACGGCGTATCTTCTTCCATAAGATACGGCGTATCGACTGACCTGATGATTTACAGTTTAATTTATTTATTTATTTATTTTTTTTTTTTTATTTTTTTTTTTTTTTTAGGTTTTATTTTTACTAACTACTAATGTATTATGCAAGTTTGAACCTTCTTAACTCAGGTGTGTTAAAGTCTAAATGGTATTATAGATTCCTGCATTTTTGTGGATACATCATCTATGAAGCTTAAACGTTCTCATCCACAAGAAAGTTGATTTTTGCTCTTATACGAATAATGGAGGATCATACCGAGCAAATCTCAGGGGAGTTTTTCTGTTCTAATTCTTTTATTTTCCAGTTTTTAACCTTTGACACAAACAACGAGGACGTTGTTTAACTTAAGTGGGGGGATGGAGAATTAGAACACTTACTTGTCCTAAACTTTTTCAAAATATGCTTAAAATGCGCTTAATATATCAAAATTTAAAATTTTTTAGCATGTTTTTGTTTAAAGTCTAAATTACATAACCGCACACATAACTCTATTCTTTCAAAAATATTAAAACTTTAGTGTGCCGGTGACTTGTAAACTTTAGAACTTGGCTTGTATACTATTCGAGACCACCATAATAAGTATTATCTATATAATTGGAGTGACTTGTCTAAATTGGTAAATTTCTAGGATTACACCCAAATAGCCTTTATATGTTATGTGATATTAACTAACTACACTGGTTAGTTAACCCCCGTATAAACCCTTTGTTACTCTCACTTTTAGAGTAAGATACCCCTAGAAAAACCCTCAGAGCCATTCCTTTCGTTTCTTACACCTTTGTTATAATGTTTCGATACACCCTTACACCTTAGCCTACCATGTAGATTAAAATCCGTGGTTAATTGCTTTAGGCAAAGTGTGTTTCCTTACATTACCTGTGTTCGCGTGCGTAATTCATTATCTTTGGTTAGGTCGGGAAATTGCACAATGCAATTGGTATGAAAGTAAATATTGTATAACTTTTAGTTTATTTTTCGTGTGTTTGCTACTTTCACTATTACAGTTATTTCTGAAAGTATGAAGAGTATGGAAAAATTATCCGGAAAAATAGTGATAGAAAAGTTTTGAAATTTTACACATATATGTTGATGTCAAAAAAAAAAAAAAAAAAAAAAAAAAAAAAAAAAAAATCGAGAAAAAATAGAAAAGAAAAAGAAAAAGGAAAAGTTGGAAGTTTGTTTTAACCAACTTATATAAAGTTTTGTATTAAGTGGGAGATATCACCACTATTTGTTGTTGTATATTATATTTATAGATTGAATGGGAGTTGGCCGTTATGGGAACGCCAACTAAGGTTATTCTTTGATTGAGATTTTGTTGAGTATAATTTGTGTCTACCTAAAGCGTGTGTTTCAAGTGTTAAAGCGTGAGTTATTCAATGATATGAGTCTTATTCATGGGATGGTTGGGAAAGTGATTAACCACACTTAGGATTTTAATTTATCTGTTTTGTTTATTTTTTATTTTACACCAATTTGTATCCCAAATATTATCCATACCCTATATCATTCTTCATCCAAACCTTTGATTTATTGAGATTAGGGATTTGAGCAATCTTAAGTATCGTAGTCGTGGATTCGGCTATGCATTTATGATTTTGTCGCCCTTTTTGACATAATATTATTGGTGAAGATTACTTGGTCCTATCTTTAGCCTATTCGAGTTAAGGATTTGAGCAATTGCAAGTATCGTGGTCGTGGATTCGATCATGTATTTGTAATTTTGTCGCCTTTTCTGGAATGTGAGATCGATAGAGATTAAAAAGGATGATCAACCCTTAACCAACAAACCCTTTTTACCGCTTTAGACTTGTTACTCCTTGGCTTTAGTGGGGGAGATGCGTATACTTGCCAAGCCTATGATAGAATATTCGTCACGACTGGACAGTTAAACGATTAGATTTGCTTTTATCGAAATATTTTATTTTATTTCTAATTCGTTAAGTGTTTGGTTGTGCAATTATGATAAAACGAATAAGTGCTTAATTATAAAAATACATCCTATTTAGGATACATTTCCATAAGTTTAATCTAAGGTTTACTTGGGGACAAGTAAAGTTCAAGTGGGGGGATATTTGATGAACTCAAATAAGTACATTTTATTATCATCATTTATCCTATTTATTTGACTTGTTTTATTATATTATATATGAGAATCGATACATTAATGTTTACTTTAGTAATTCTCAGGTAAAAACAAGCATTATGTGAAACTTGGCGATTTTGGACTAATTATGGAGCAAAACAAGCAAGATGTCAAAAGCCTACTGAAATCTAGAAGATCAAGCTCGTTCTACTCCAGATACGCCGCATTATACTTCTAACATACGGCGTATCACTATCAAGATTTCACCAGTTACAATCCAAGACAGCTAAAGTACATGCGCCGCATACAAAGATCAAGATACGCCGCATCTGAAGACGGTGTACGAATATTCCTGAATATATTAATCTTGGACCCCACGCGAAGTTAAGTCAATGCGCCGCATCTATTCACTCAATGCGCCGCATCTATCCCTCAGACAGAAACTATAAATACCCCAAGGTCAGACGAATTTGAGAGTCTTGGACAGTGTGAAGAAATAACCCTAGAGCCGAATTCAGACGACCAAGCAGCACAAGACACACCTTAAACGAAGATACAAGAGCTGTAAGAAGGTCCTGCATGTATTCAATTCATTAAGTAGTTTTGTTTTATTGTTTTAGTACACTTTAATTCATCAGGATTGATGGGCTTGTGTCATGTGACTACGGAAGATCATGCACTCCCCTTAATATTGCTTTCCCATTAATTAAAGTTTATATGTTGATGTCTTTGGTGACTTTTATTAGTGCATTGATAACCTCTGTGTCTAGCTGAGTCTTGCTTGGGTCGCCATGCCCCTTCCTCGCCTATTTATTTTAGCGTCTCTTAAATAAATAGGATAGACATAAGTAATCATTAAGGGTTTACTCGCCAATAAGATTAGAGCCAACGAGAAAGGTTTAATTATATACACTTCATATAAAACTATCAATAAAACAAGTGACAAGCTATTTAATTATCAGGACATCTTACACTACAACAAAATGAAGCTATAGCAACATTTTACAAGCGACACTTTTAGAAATTGTTGCCTTTTAGACTTCAATAAAAATTAAGCAACATTTTACTATATAAGTGTTGCATTTAAGGATCTAATGCAACATTATTTTATGAGTGTTGCATTTACTAAAAAAATTGTAACACTTTATAAAAGTGTTGCATCACTTTAGTCCAAGCGGGCTTTTCAATTTCCACATTTTATTAACCCGCGCTCTTTTAACAAAAAAAATTTGTCATCACCCGCCCTACTTTACCAAAAAAATTCATTTCATCTTTTCAAACCTCTTTTACCAATCCTCTAACCCTAACCATCTTCTCACTTCCACTTCATCAAAACCCTTCTCCACACACACTACTAGCCGCCGCCGTTCACAATCAGTCTCACCAAACCAAATCGTTTAACCAACACAATTTCTTGGTCTAAATCTCTGGTTAGCCATCTTTTCTTGTTTATCTACGATTATTATTTTAAAATAGAGGCATTGGGATTATCTTCTATTTAATGCATATCATGAATGCTATCTGTTAGATAATCCAACTAACCTATTTCAGTTATATTAGTGTTAACCTTGATCCTAACTAGACTTAATTACAACTACATAGGGTTTATTTAATGATTATAAGGCACTAAGGTACATAGATATGTCTATGGTTTTGGTCGACTGATTTGGAAAAACAATTGTTTTTTACTGATTAGACTTTATTGAATGAAAACATGTTTGGTTCAAAATGCAATGATGTGTGATGAAGGGTTTTAATTTGCTTTCGGAATGTATGTGATGTATATTGTGTAGTGATAATCACGAGCTTTTATAAAAAGATGGAATATATATCAAAATGACCCATATATTTTTTGAACACCAAGTGTTTGATTAAAATCCCCAAAAGGAGAATTAGTACTATGGACTAAACAAAGTCGCAAATGTCCTTTTGGTTTGTCCATTTTGGTTTCTATTGCTGTTTGTGAGTCCATGTAATGTCCTTGTTTGGGTCTCAATTTCCTTAATTTTCTTGATTGAGGAGTTGCGGTGTCATGTGTTGTATTTGTTTGCTTGTAGCATTAATATATCATGTTTCCTTTCAAACAAAAAAAAAGTTTATTACTGTTTTCATTAGGCTGAAATTATGGGTGTATGTTGAAAATCAAATATAGCAGTCTGCGCAAACAAGAAGTTGCGTCCGACCTCTTAAGGTATTCATGTGTAGTATCGTCAGGAAGATGGGTTATGGCGATGGCTTTAAGTGGGTTTCTCAGTACATTAAGTAGAAAGTAAGAAAAAAAAAAAGAAAACATTATGAGAGTAGAAAAGTAAGAGATTTGATTTTTATTGTTTCTGAAATGTTTTCTGTCTTACTGCTTCTGAATTGGAGGTATGTATGTTTGAAAAAAATACCGTGTTATATATAATTTACTCTTGTTCTTGTTTATGTGTTATGTATAATTTGGTTCTCAGTTCTAAGCGGTAGATAAATTACAAACCTGGTTAGGTTTGTTATTGGAGTCTTTCAAAACTTGTGCTTTCCGTGCATTTGGTCTGGTCTCTAACCTTATGGGTTATCAAAAATCCTTGTTGAGGTCATGAATTATATGGTGAAGTCATATACAGTCTTTTATGTTTGTTTATTCATGTCCGTACTTGACAACGAGGTGTACTTATCATGTAATTAGATATACTTTAATACAGTAGGTTTTAATAGAACTTATTTATTGCAGTTTTCCTTCTCAAGTGTTTTTTTGGGTTTCAAACGATCCAGTAACTGGGCGACGCGGTGTCTCTGACTGTAGCAGCATCACACCTAAAGTGGAAATTGTGGATCAGAAAGTATGTTGTCTTTGCGGCGAACCAACAAAAACAGAGTTTATGATTTAGGTTTTTCACTGCTGACTTTTCTTTTGGTTTTGTTCTCTCAATTTTCTAACGTAAAGCGAATTGAGATATTTGTTTAACCACACAATTCTTATGAGATATATTACTATTGCTCTTCGATAAATGATAGTAATAGTTATATAACATTGTTATAGCTCAGATTAGTGAATTAGGACATAACTTATTCATTTATAAATGTAATAAACAAAGGTAACAGGGGATTATAATAAGTAGTTCAATAGTTATTTACGCTTTAGTCTGACATTCTTTTATATAGTCTGCATTGTAAGGTATTAGTACAAATATGATCAAGTAGCTTAAGTGTCAATTAGCTAAAAGTTATTAATATTTATCTAACAACTGATAGTAACTATCGGCCTTGAAATATACCATCTACTAGTCTTGATATAGTTTTGTATATGTTTTATGTTTCTTTTTTCTGTTTTTTGCTCGAGTATAATTTGTAAGTTACGGTCTTGGACTAAAGTTTGTGATAAGAGATAAATGATGTTTGTTTGATAATATCGGAAACCGTAAGTGATATGGACTTTAAAAGAGTAAACACTAATAACCGTAAGTGATATTGTAGTTATATTTATGTAGTTATTACACTTACAAAATGGATGTGGATAACTTATATCGTATGGCGAGAGTGGCTCAACACTAACTGTTGGAATAATTCTGTTAAATTAAGAATCAAAAGTGCATTGCAGTCAACTCAGTGAGTCTACAGGTACCTGATTTAGTGCGCTCAGATTCTTACACAGTGACAATGTTACAATCATTGGTCAAGATATGAGATATGTTATTATAATAATCATAGTGGTACAAATGAATTTTCTTGTAAGTAATGGGTAACATTTGTTTGGGTCTTGGGTTATAGTAGGGGCCTATGTAATGTGGGACATTCTCTGGTCTCTTGTGCTATGTCGTGCACCTTCACATGGTCTAGAAAGCATCACTTCTATTTGCTAGAGAAATTAGTTATTGCCCACCGTTGTACTGAAACAAATCTATTTGATAGACTGTGTCCACAACATATATTGATTAAGTTGAGGGTCTTTTTTTATTGATTAAGTTGCGAATCAACTAATGTTTTTCTGGTTGACTTACAACAGGTATGGGAAACAAAAGCAAGCAAGACCAAGGTGAAACAACACGGATGACTGATTATGAGAGGAGTAAAGTGTTGAGGGTTCAAGAAAACCAAGAACGATTAAGAGAGTTAGGAATTAAAAAGATTGCTAATTCTTTGACAAGTTTAGTAGATAGTCAAAAAACAAAGAAAAAGAAAAAGAAATCAGCATCTATAAGTGAGAGAGATGCCAGGTATTTTCGTGAACATAATGGTGAAACTGGGAAAGATTACCCTGAAGAAGTTGCTGCAACTATTGGAGCACCCAAAAAGGTAACTAGATCTGAGCAACATCACATTTTTATTTATATACAATTAATGTTTCTCTTATGGAAATTTCACTTGCTTATGAATATAAAATTTCATATATCAATTATTGAGTTCTCAACCTTTATAAACTTCATTTCATAAATATTCTTTCATGATTATAGATGTAAATGATGCTGATAGAGAAAATTGTGGCGTTGAAGATGAGAATGAGAATATAAAAGATGAGATAGAAGATGATGGCAGTGAGGATGATTTTGAAAATGATGATGTTGAACTCGAAATACTTCAGGTCCCCCAATCACAAAAGAAAACAGGTTAACTCAAATACCATGGCCTTTTTGTTTCTTTCCTTCTTTTTTCGTTTGAATTAGTATGATTTATATTAACTATTTATATGTATTTTAGCTATCTCTGCCACTAAGAAAAGAGGACCAACAATGATGCATAACATACACACTCGAAAATTACGTGAGGCCATCATATGCAACGTAATGCGACAAATTAAGCTAATGGAAACACGTCCCCTAGAGTAATTTAAGACTTTGCACTTTTGCCGCGTCAACATTTCACTAATCTTTATTCATCAAAATGTTACTCGAATGCAAAAATGTTTCATATAGTTTTTTTAAACGATTACTCCGTAACTGCTAGTATTGTGTGAAGGGTAAAAGTGAAAAGCATTCTACTAGATTAGTTTTTGTTATCAGAATTAATGTCTTATTATTTTATATGGAAGAGTTGCTAGATATAGAGTTAGTTGTTAAATGGTTTATTAGTGATCAATAGTGATTAGTGAATCTAGTCGCTGACACATACCAAGTGATTGTATACCTTATGGTTTTAAGTTTATGACATGCTGCATCTAATTAGTAGAGTATTTGAAGTGTAAAATATGAAAGTAGAATTAACGATTTTGAGGAAGATTTGATGTAGTAATTGTACTTTTGTGTCTCTGTTGGATCAGATTGTTTATGAACGAGTTACTGATAGGAGCATGGTCTATAATAAATGGGCTTTAGTTGTATCATTAAAGATGTTTAAATATGTTTATGGGTTATAAGGTTTATCGGGTCAACCCGATAACCCGATAACAAATTAGCTAAAACCCGAAACCCGACCCTATAACGCTATCGGGTCAATCGGGTTGACCCGATATACCCGATAAGGTATATTGGACCCGAATCAACCCGACCCTATAAGGCCTTATCGGGTTCGGGTCGGGTTCGGGTCGGGTCGGGTCAACCCATATGACACCCCTACTAGGGACTGCAGTTACAAGCAGTTTATGAAACAGCTTTTTATGTGCTGATTTCTGGCTTATTTATAAGCCTATAAAACCTGAAATTAATTTTTCATAATCTTTGGTGGCCTAGCTTCATCTGTTTTCAGCTATCATGGTCTAGCTTTTAGTTTTTGAAGCTTACTTCACAGCTTAAAGTAGGAAGGTTAGGGACTGTTTGGTGCTCATCTAGTCAGCCTGCTTATTTGAGTTTTCTTGCTTATTAAGTCGTCTTCTATTTGGATATATATCACGAGTGTAAACTAACAATATTTTCTATCGTTTTCAACTTTTCATTGGACCAGGCGACGTCGTTTCAGAGTACTTGAAGCTGGAGATTTGCTAAGATGAATTCAAGATGACTAGGGTTACATGCAGTTTTGATTGCTTTTTCTTTTGTTCACTAGAAGTTTTATGTTGGTTATCTTAGATTGACAATTTTGTCAAGTACACAACAATGTTATCTATGGTATTTTGTTATTCCTTTGGTTGAACAAATGTGAATTATCAATTTATTATTAAACCTTTTCGAAGAATGCATTGGACACAAATATAACATATTTAGCATTGTATTGGGTGAAACAAAAGTGTTGCTAATCATTTATAAAAGTGTCACCTTATATGACGGAAAACAACCTATCAGTGTTGCATTTCATTTTGAAAAGTGTTTCATTTTATTTTGAAAAGTGTTGCACTTAAGCATAAAAATTGTTTCATTTTAATGTAAAAAGTGTTGCACTTTGGTATAGAGAGTGTTGCATTTTAATGTAACAAGTGTTGCAATTCAGTGTGTAAGTGTTGCAGTTAACTATAAAAAGTGTTGTGTTTGAGTGTAAAGCGTGTTGCACTTAAAGTATCTCATTTGGTAAACATAGGCAACACATTCAAAAAATGTTGCACATTCCAATTGAAAGTGTCGCTTATACATAAGGCGACGTTGCATAACGTAGCACTTGATAAAGTGTCACATTATGTATAATGCAACATTTTAAACACATAATACAACACTTTATCAATGTTGCTTTAACTTCATTTTGTAGTAGTGTTATTGTCTCGAGTATCTATCTGTGTACGTGTGTGCTAATCGCTGATTCGTGCTCATTAGTTTAGTTTTCATTTAATCATAACCGATGAAGCGAAAAGTGTACCGCTTTTAGGGGGTCATTTAAGCCCTAAATCGTATTTATTTGATCAAATATTGCCCTAAATCGTTCCTTTTGTCATTTTAGGTACTTTGGAGAAGAAATCTGGAAAAGGAAGCATTTTGGACGTTTTTGGAGCATAAAAGTGAAGAAAACGACAAAGTCTCAAAATCGGCTGGAAAAGTACCTTTGACGGCGTCAGGGATTGTTCCAGACGGCGTCATGGCTTGGCAAAAGAGGTGGATATGAAAAATACACATGATAAGCCAGAGAGTTTTACAAAGGAAGTCTGACGGCGTCAACCTTTGATAAGCCAGAGCGGATTTTGGAGCACTAAAGAGGGACGGCGTCAAGAAGGCCATCCGGGAACCCTAGACACGGCGAGGTGACGGCGTCAAGATCTATAACGTGACGCCGTCAGCCCTTAAACTCTATATATAGTTTTGCAATTTTTTGTCATTAGTGTGCAACTTTGTGAGGAGAAACCCTAAGACGAATTTCTGCCATTTTTAAGGGTTTTCATACCCTTGGATCTCCCATGTTTAATTGAAGATAAGTAATCATTTAATCAATCAATATGTCTATGTGTTGTTTGATTATATCTTGTTCTTGTCTTTTAATTAACATGCTAGGCTAGATTTATCTTGTGTTTGCTTAGATCTAATGAAACCTAACTATTGATTATCGGTTATTAGTGTGTTATTAATTGTATTGGATGATTGTTTATCGATGTTAGGCTTAAGAAAACTGGCTAACTTCCTAAACGGTAACTTGCTTGAACGTCTTAAGAAACATGAACCAATGCGTACTAAGGTTTTTATGGTTGTATTTAATGCATGAGCGAATTCTAGTGATCCCATGTTAGGAGCTTCCTAGCCGGCTCGACATAGGAGTGAAGTAGGAGCTTGTAGAGTTGGGGAAGTACGTACGCCACCCCACGATTGGTATTAAGGAATACACCCGTCATCCACGAAATTAATACACACTAATCAACCGGTAAAAGATAGTTAGGGAGTAAGGAAATCTAAGTAAACACATTTCTCCCCATATAAGTTACACAACCTTTTCATTTTCAGTTATTTTATTTTATTTGCATTTGTAGTTATTTGGGTTAGTTGACTAGCAACTAATTCCGCCCACTCCTTCAAACCTGAGATTTTACTTGCTTTCATAAAAATATAAAAATACAAAAAGAATCTTCCCTCACCCTTAGACCTATTAGAGTAGTTTTTCAATCCTAACGACACTATTCTCTGTGGAGAACGATCAATCCCCCGTACTTACCACTACACTATACTACATCGGTCAGGTACACTGCCTGGTGGGGTTGTAAGCCTCTTGAGATCCCTCGAGAGGTAAAACCTGTTGTAAGGTCGCAAAACCACGCATCAAGTTTTTGGCGCCGTTGCCGGGGAATAGTTATTGTTTAGGTTGAATTTTTATTTTATTAGGTCTACTCACTAGATTCCTTTCTAGTGAGATTTTTTATTTTATTTTTCTAGGATTTCTTGTAGTCTATCTTTTTCTTTGTGCCCTTTGTTTGTAAAACCATTTTCATTTGTCACTATGATGGATGAAATTCCATTTAGATCATTGACAATAGAGGAACAATTATATTTCACCAATAGATTTGTTTCCTATCATTCCTATGAATTTTTGTGTGATCTTTGTGATTTCCAAAAGGAGTTAGGGGTAAGGTTAGATGGGTTTAATGAATTCTATGCATGTGAGATTTCTATTAGACAAGCATTATCTGGATCAATTCCTTTTAGTCAGGCCCTTTGGATGAATTTTGAGGAAAGCTTCCTAACCATGACCCATAAGTGGAACGAATTGGTGGATTCGTATGAGCAAAGAGACCTAGTTTCTAAGAACATGGACTTAGAATCAAACCAAGATTCTGAGATGGTTAGTTGCATGAGTGGGATAGATTTCACCAAAACATACGACACACATGAGGGTAGAGTTGAGCCACCTAGCTGCATGTCATGGTTAGGCACTACCATAATACAGGATGAACACATAGGTGACCTTGATGTGATGGAGGATCTAGCCGAGCATGATCACATTGATCAAAAAGACCTAGGTTTTATGATCGATGACGATGAATCTCAAGAAACACATGATGAGGATATAGGTGATCTTGACACAAGGAATGATGAGGTAAGTAACATAAGCCCACCAAGTACCCCACAAGTCCTACCATCATTTGAGGCACACACACCACCCATGACTTACCCGGAAGAAGTAGAAGAGACTATAGGAACCCCAATAGAGGTAGAGCCCTTGGACC
The DNA here is from genome assembly GCA_021014915.2 of Artemisia tridentata subsp. tridentata. Classification (NCBI taxonomy): domain Eukaryota; kingdom Viridiplantae; phylum Streptophyta; class Magnoliopsida; order Asterales; family Asteraceae; genus Artemisia; species Artemisia tridentata. The sequence goes on from CP139504.1 coordinate 21,139,317, forward strand.
AAACACAACTAGAAGAAATAGGTTTGAATGCTTTTAGTGATCACAACCTTTCTTTTAGTCCTATGGAAGTTCCTAGTTTTGATGAGCCGGAGCCTCAACCAAAACCGTTACCTAATCTTCCATCCTTGGATGAAAATTTAGGAATTGAATTAGGTCCCGATCCACCCATCAAAACATATAGTCCGGGTAGTCTTAAGTTTAAGGTAGTAGACATTAAGCCTTGTAGTGAGGAAGATAATATAGGAGTGAACCATGACCTTACATACTTACATCACCCATTCATGATTGATCACAAGAAACATTATGGGTTTAAACCGGGTTTATTAGGTCAAGATGGATTCCCAACTAGGAATCTCTCGAAGTTGATAGAAGATGATCCCTTTTTAGGAGAAAACTTTAATTCACACATTGACCAAAGTGAACTAGGTAAGGTTATGATGAAAGGAGCACACCCCTTTGAGTATATAATTCATCCACCACTCTTTCCTCACGCGGCATACTCCTACCGAGCTGGTTTGTATCGCTACTATCACCCGCACTTAACCCTAAGTGTAGAAAAAACCTCTCCTATTTCCGTTAAATAAGAGTAGAGTCAGGCTCGTGACTCGAACAAAAACAAGCGCTTCTTGGGAGGCAACCCAAGCTTTATTTGCTTTGTGTGTTTATTTATTTGTTTATTTGATTTTATTTGCTTCCGTATGTATGTTTAATTTTTATTATTATTGATTCATGTTCAAAAACTAAATTGTGAAAATGCTTTATCTTGTTTTTAACTTCGTCTTAACTACATATAAAGGTATTTTGCAAAAGATAAGTGTAAGGGAAATCCAAATCGGTTTATTAGAACAAGAATGAACATGAATCGTAATAATAATAAATTAACATACATATTCGTATTTGTTTGAGTCAAATGCTTGTATCGAGTCATAATGATGTTTTGCAGGAATTCCAGGAAGTAAGGTAAAGGTTTTTCCAGAAATTTTCCGGAAACTTAACATGAGAATTCTGTTAGATCATTTCTGACGGCGTCAGGCATTACAACCTGACGGCGTCAGGTATTAATTTTCTGAAATTTTTGAAAGTTTTGTTTTCATAAAAAGTTTTTATTAAATCTCTAACTTATAAACTCCAGGAATCTGCAAAATAATAATTCCACAAGCATTATATCCTTATATAGAATTTATCCCGCCGATGTTATGCAGGTTTTCATGTTTATTTTCTCAGGTTTAACAGGTTATTTTGGACAAGGAGATGTTTGTGGAATCAAGCTTTTGGCGATGCTTTAGTCTTGAAGCTCTACATTCCCTTGGAAGAATATCTAACCATGTTACCTCTTTATCCACCAAACGAATCAAGGGAGTATTTGATTTCATTCGTTTACCTTATTTGCTTTTACATCTTGTTATTTGAACATTGGGGACAATGTCCATCTTAAGTGTAAGGGGGGGTAAAGTACGATACTTTAGAGAATGCAATTACGCTTGATTTTTGTTTGTTTGATGGTAGATGTGTAATAAAACTGAGATAAATACCTGTTAGGGCAATTTTAGTGCCAAATTTAAATTTTTTTACAACATATAGGAGTGAAACTTTAATCTTAATGAGCGTCTCATGGATAGGAAGTTATATGACTAGCACAAAACCGTACCACTAAAAAATTTTTCCACCCCCAAATATGTGAGGTTCGCCCCTAGAATTGGTAGGAAAAGCATTTATGCCATGATGTGTGTACCGGTAGCACTTAGATTCTAGAACTTGCGTTAGGACCATTCCGAGGCCACAAGTGAGACTACATTCGTGTAGTTAGATTTACTACATGATAAGAGGCATTAGGATTAACCCATTGTTTTACACCTGTGTTTTTGTTATAATTACTTTGGCTACATTGGTCAAGTAATTCTCCCACACCCTTTGCGTTGTACTCATTTTTAGTACACGATACCCCTAGTACACCCCTCAGAGCCTATCTTTTCGTTTCTAACTTTAAGCATTTTACTTAAAGGAAGAATTTGTTTACACCCCACTTAAATGTACACCCAAATCGCCTTAGCCTACCTTGTATGCACTCATCTTTAGTGCATTTTTGTGACAACATTTGTTTAAACCCCAAGTTAATTATCTAATTGATTACATGGTTTCCAAGTCGAGTCATATCCTTGTAAATATTGTTTTGGGACGATTGGGACTCATGGGTAAAGTACTAGTGTAATGGAGTAATGGGGAAGAACAACATTATTACCCCCATATGTGCTAAATATTTTAAAAGTTCTCCAAGTGTTTCGATTATCTTAATTCGAGTCATTAGAATAATTATTTGTAAAGTTATGTAAAAGTTCAAGTGTAAGGGGAGAACCGAGGCCCCTATGATGTATTATTTTGGATGGTAGGGCAAGAGTGTATGAAAAAAAAAATCGAAAAAATCAAGAAAAATACAAAAAAATGAGAAAAAGAAAAATAGAAAAAACATACGGACTACCATCCCGTTTCATTTTATGTTTTTGTTATTTTGTTTTTAGCTTAAGTCGAGTCTAGTCTTGGCTTAGTAACGCCATATTGTACATGTAATTAATCAAGATCTTTAACTCGCCAATAGTAAAATATCCCTTATCCAACAAATCCGTGTTTATCATATCCCTACACCTCACGTTATAACCCATGTAAAAGCCCTCTTTGATAGTTTATCTTAGGTGCTTACGCTTAGTGGAGGAGGTTTTTGATCCTTTCCCAAGCCTATGGTAATCTATTTGCTATGACAGGTAGTGAGAGATATTATCCGTTTTCATTTATGAGATTTATTTTGATGACACCTGAGAGATGTGAGTATCTAAACACTACTTGTGAGGTGCTAGTTTGTAATCTCTGTGCTTATTATGATTAAAGTGGAACGACTATTTATTGTAATTACTTTTATATTAGCATTAAATGACCCCTAACTTGTATTTTGATTAGAATAAAAGCGCATTTGCTTGAGGACAAGCAAATCTCAAGTGTAAGGGTATTTGATGAAGCGAAAAGTGTACCGCTTTTAGGGGGTCATTTAAGCCCTAAATCGTATTTATTTGATCAAATATTGCCCTAAATCGTTCCTTTTGTCATTTTAGGTACTTTGGAGAAGAAATCTGGAAAAGGAAGCATTTTGGACGTTTTTGGAGCATAAAAGTGAAGAAAACGACAAAGTCTCAAAATTGGCTGGAAAAGTACCTTTGACGGCGTCAGGGATTGTTCCAGACGGCGTCATGGCTTGGCAAAAGAGGTGGATATGAAAAATACACATGATAAGCCAGGGAGTTTTACAATGGAAGTCTGACGGCGTCAACCTTTGATAAGCCAGAGCGGATTTTGGAGCACTAAAGAGGGACGGCGTCAAGAAGGCCATCCGGGAACCCTAGACACGGCGAGGTGACGGCGTCAAGATCTATAACGTGACGCCGTCAGCCACTAAACTCTATATATAGTTTTGCAATTTTTTGTCATTAGTGTGCAACTTTGTGAGGAGAAACCCTAAGACGAATTTCTGCCATTTTTAAGGGTTTTCATACCCTTGGATCTCCCATGTTTAATTGAAGATAAGTAATCATTTAATCAATCAATATGTCTATGTGTTGTTTGATTATATCTTGTTCTTGTCTTTTGATTAACATGCTAGGCTAGATTTATCTTGTGTTTGCTTAGATCTAATGAAACCTAACTATTGATTATCGGTTATTAGTGTGTTATTAATTGTATTGGATGATTGTTTATCGATGTTAGGCTTAAGAAAACTGGCTAACTTCCTATACGGTAACTTGCTTGAACGTCTTAAGAAACATGAACCAATGCGTACTAAGGTTTTTATGGTTGTATTTAATGCATGAGCGAATTCTAGTGATCCCATGTTAGGAGCTTCCTAGCCGGCTCGACATAGGAGTGAAGTAGGAGCTTGTAGAGTTGGGGAAGTACGTACGCCACCCCACGATTGGTATTAAGGAATACACCCGTCATCCACGCAATTAATACACACTAATCAACCGGTAAAAGATAGTTAGGGAGTAAGGAAATCTAAGTAAACACATTTCTCCCCATATAAGTTACACAACATTTTCATTTTCAGTTATTTTATTTTATTTGCATTTGTAGTTATTTGGGTTAGTTGACTAGCAACTAATTCCGCCCACTCTTTCAAACCCGAGATTTTACTTGCTTTCATAAAAAAATATAAAAATACAAAAAGAATCTTCCCTCACCCTTAGACCTATTAGAGTAGTTTTTCAATCCTAACGACACTATTCCCTGTGGAGAACGATCAATCCCCCGTACTTACCACTACACTATACTACATCGGTCAGGTACACTGCCTGGTGGGGTTGCAAGCTTCTCGAGATCCCTCGAGAGGTAAAACCTGTTGTAAGGTCGCAAAACCACGCATCAATAACCAAACCGTGCCAGTCTCTCAGGCTGAACCCCCCTTGCGTTAGATTAGGTTGTATAGCTAACTTAAGATATTAAAATACTGATTAGAATAACTAGATAATACGTCTACTCTTAGTGATCGACACTCTACTTACCATTATATTCATACTGACTGGGTACACTGCTCGTTAAGTGTGTGTGTTATTGATAAGTCGGCTAAATATAAATTTAAAACTTGTGTAGGCATTAATACTGCTAAACCGCAACGGCACACGCGCACATCAAAACACAACTAAGAATGTTGTTTACAAAGATTTTTTAGACATGGTCACATTTGAACAGGTTCCTCATGGTTACATATACCTTTTAAATATATGTTTGTGCAATTGGCAAATACCTACACCAATAACTTTTAAACTGTTATGATAAATGTTTAACTATTATTGTTAATGTATATAAGCAAATATTGTATCTATTCTATGCTTACTTGATTTTTTAATTTTGACCATTCATAATTGCATTGTCATTTTTTTGTTTCCATTAAACATATATTCATATGCACCTATCATTAACATTTCCTTTTTTAACATACAGGCAAATGGAACAGAGCTTTAGCATTGTCACTTCATCCGAGTCTAAAGGGAAAGAGATTGTTGCACAATCAGAAGACATCAGCCTTGCCAACCTAAAGGAATCAGATACTGGTAAAGCTATATATGTAAAAGTATACCGAAAATGGACACCAACAAACAAGCAAGGGAAGCCGATCCTATTCTGTTGCATGTTGATTGATCAGCAGGTGCACGCACTATTCTATGATCCAACTACAGAATCACACATTCTTATATTCTCTAAAAAAGGTAAAACAGGCCATATTAAATTTATGAATTACTATTCTGTTTGCAGGGAGGAGCTATACAAGCAAATGTCAACTTACGTGAAAAAAACAAATTTGACGCCCTCCTTCAGATCGAGAAAACTTACAAAATAACCGGATTTGGCTTTTAACCAGCAAGAACATGGATGCAAGTTGTTCCTCACTCACTTTCATTGGTTTTTGGAACATACACAGATATTAAGGACATACCAGATACAGGCTTTCCAAGGCACTATTTCAACTTCAGCCACCATCGAGACCTGTATTCAAAAGTAGATGTAAAAGAAGGCCTACTAACAGGTATGTAACACACGCATATATAAAACAACTGTAACTAATTGATGTATAATTTGGTACTACTATTTACAGATTATATACCGGGTGCGTCCAATATGTAACTGAAATACAACAATCAGTAAAAGCAACGCAAGAATCAGCAATTTGGAGAGACATTGGTATCCAGAATTTAGAGTAAGTATCCGACATTTATCTTAAAAAGATAATTTTCACATTCACTCTCATAAATACTTTGTTATTCTAACATTGGCCACACAATCCGCTTTACTTTATGGAATCAAGACGCCCACACTTTTAGGAAAATAGAATATGAGAAAGCAGAAAAAACAGTAATCATAGCAGTCAGCACATGCTTAGTAAAAAACTATGGAGCTAAAGTTATTACTTTATACTTATGATTCCCCCTTTTAACTTTATTGCTTAACATCTACCTAAAATAACACACGACTACAACTTTCACTCACAGCTGCAACTTCTAATTACTATTTCAATCTAGACATACCCGAATGCCATGAAATCCGCAGTGTGTAAGTAAACAAACTAACAAAGTAATATTATTAAATTTTAAAAAATCAATAATACAGGTATGAACAGTTCATTGACCCACCGACAATACTCAATATCCAGCATCAAAGATGTGCAGATCCGCTTCAAGAAAAGTACAGAAACCGTGTGAGTCTAGCAGATTTGGCTAAAGAAAATCCGCAAAACTAACAGGTAATCAACAACTGCAATACCACCATAATCAAATGAAAATCTAATACACAGTTAAAATTTTAATAAAACAGAATGTCCGCTTTACTGTCATCGCTACAATTGACAAAATCAATACAAAAAGGCCATGGTTTTTCAAGAAATGTCATGACTGTAAATAAAAAATCTCTGAACGCTTTCCGCACACCTATTGCAAGCAGCCAACCTCTGAAAGCGACATAGCTTACAGGTAAACTATAATATTTTCACATTCCTATACCAATATACATAAGCTGCTTTTTATAAGAAATAAGTATCTTTACTAAAAACCATCCTCTATATTTTTTAGACAGCTATTGCTTCAGGGTACAATTGTCCGATGGAACTGCCAATGTAACAATGACATGTTTTAGCAATGAAGCAAACGCGCTGGTAAAAGATTGCAAAGAATTGCTGCAAACCCTACCAAACCAAAGCTCCTATGACTACCCAACATAACTGCTTTCTCTAGAAGGAAAAAAGAAGATTTTTCAGCTCCACTTTGACCCAGATAGTACAAAGGAAAAGCAACTTTTCATTCTCGATACCTGCTGGAACGATACACCATTGATAACATCAGGAGTTGCTACCGCTGCCAAAAGTAGCACACACGAAGTAAGCGAAACAGTTCAAAGCAAAGAAACTCAGACCACACCACCAACGGAACACGCCCGTTTACCTAAAACATCAAAACCTACAAACGAACCTACCAAAAAAACTGCTAGGAAATCCCTTTTCGCAGAAGACAAAGATGCAGGCACAGCAGCAACTCACAAAAAATCCAAAAAAGAAGACTGATTGGTGGAAACTTGCAGCCCACAAATGCAAAAGAAAATCGCTGATCATCTATGTATGATAATCTACGTAGCCACACACTACTTACGTGCACTTTAAAGACAAAAACTTATGTAAATATGCATGCCTACTACTTACCACCAATCATCTAGGCAAAGCTCTACCGTAGAACAACTAAGTCATTCTGTATTTTGTACAACGCCTATATAGGCATAACTTTAACATTAAATAGATAGTAAGCTTGCTGTTTGGTACAACAACCACGTCCCTAATCAGTTATATCACTATTCTAGCATAACTCACATTTGAGATATATGTTTGAAAACTTTAACAACATATTGAGCACACACTTAATATAAGTTTTCTGAACCGTTTAAGGACTCTAGGTTGTTTAGACCTTGATCTAAGGTAAACTATGATAAGCATAATGATAATATTGGCGGAATATTCAAATGAAAGAATCAATACTATCACAACAAGGTTTTGTCAAACTTTCTCTTTGTTATAAAATCAGCCCCAATGCTATGTGATCAAATATAGCACGATTACACTCTAATCAGGGATCAAAGATCCTTGAGGCTAAACAAACCTCAATGCTATGTGATCAAATATAGCACGATTACACTCTAATCAGGGATCAAAGATCTTTGAGGCTAAACAAACCTAACAACATCAGACCCCTTGTCTGATGTTCACACACACACTCACTGTTTGATGTTTTACATTTGTAACACACTTTGTGTTTTGAGTTCTAAGCACGATAAAACACTTTGGTGTCTTCACAGATAACACATAGTGAAGCACAAAGACACTCTTAACTTCTAAGCTAAGATCTCCCTTTTATAGAACAAAGGAGATCATTACAAATTTGATAAGTCTTATCTACTACTTGCTTGTGTGTGTCAGTCATTAAGATACAACATGTATCTGCGTTTACAACTTGTTGACTGATCACATATGAACGATATTATCTACCGTATATAATTGACTCTTATACACAAATATCTTTTTCAAACATATCCATCCAGCAGTAGTATGAGTCACTCAGTTATCCATTCAGCAGTAGCTTCTTTGCACTAGCAGTACCAACTGCTATCTTCTTTGCACAAGCAGTACTAACTGCTACCTTCTTTGAACCAGCAGTACTCATTTATAACTTGAGCAGACTTCAACAATACACTAGCAGTAGAATAAAATACTCTAGCAGTAGAATCTACTTGGTGTATTTTGCTTATCTTTTCAGTAATCCTTGTGTTTCATTCTTCTTGTTTTTGATCATCAAATCTATGAAATATATAAAACCCAACAGTCTTCCCCTATTTGATGATTACAAAACAAACACATTCTTGTACGAATTTCCCTAGACGAAGTAGAGAAATTGAGATAATTAATTCTCACCATGAATGAAACAATACTGTCTTCCCCGTAATCCATGCCATCCACCACAATATCTCTTCCCTTTTTTTTTGTTATCAACAAATAGAGAATATAAACAGTAAAAACTTAGTGTAGCATATAAATGGTTAACCATCTGAACATTTAAGCTTCCCCTGAAACCCATATGTTAACCATTTGAATCTTCAATTCTGTAGGCTTTTATGACTGATGAAGAAAACCAATCATTAACAATTTGATGCTGAAGTAGAATAAACCAACCTTGAGTCTTATGTCTTGTACTAAAACTGACTTCGAACGTATACCCATGTATAGGGAGACCTCAGTCTCTTGATAATAAACTCATCTCCAATGAGACACTAAGCACTACAATGTAACTCCTTTAAGTGTTTGTCAATTCGTAGTCACTTGAACGAACGAACAAGTTATCTTTAAACGTAATGGAGACGTTTAAGATATGATAAGAACACAATCTTGAAAATTTTTACTTCATCTGTAAATAAGTAACAAATAACCTTCTTCGCCAATGAAAATAAAAAAAAGCCTTTAGTCTTTTAAGAACATAACCCAACAATCTTCCTTCTGAGTATGTGTTCTTCCCCTTTGTGTGTGTAAACAAAGAACTCTTTGAAAGAAAACCAAAACGAATTTTTCTTCTTTCTTCAACTAAAACCTTGTAACATACCTAGATCTAGAGTCCCCCTCTCTGATACCACTTGTTTGAAAACTTTAACAACATATTGAGCACACACTTAATATAAGTTTTCTGAACCGTTTAAGGACTCTAGGTTGTTTAGACCTTGATCTAGGGTAAACTATGATAAGCATAATGATAATATTTGCGGAATATTCAAATGAAAGAATCAATACTATCACAACAAGGTTTTGTCAAACTTTCTCTTTGTTATAAAATCAGCCCCAATGCTATGTGATCAAATATAGCACGATTACACTCTAATCAGGGATCAAAGATCCTTGAGGCTAAACAAACCTAACAACATCAGACCCCTTGTCTAATGTTCACACACACACTCACTGTTTGATGTTTTACATTTGTAACACACTTTGTGTTTTGAGTTCTAAGCACAGTAAAACACTTTGGTGTCTTCACAGATAACACATAGTGAAGCACAAAGACACTCTTAACTTCTAAGCTAAGATCTCCCTTTTATAGAGCAAATGAGATCATTACAAATTTGATAAGTCTTATCTACTACTTGCTTGTGTGTGTCAGTCATTAAGATACAACATGTATCTGTGTTTACAACTTGTTGACTGATCACATATGAAAGATATTATCTACCGTATATAATTGACTCTTATACACAAATATCTTTTTCAAACATATCCATCCAGCAGTAGTATGAGTCACTCAGTTATCCATTCAGCAGTAGCTTCTTTGCACTAGCAGTACCAACTGCTATCTTCTTTGCACAAGCAATACTAAATGCTACCTTCTTTGAACTAGCAGTACTAACTTAAGTTAGTATTGCTCGTTTATAACTTGAGCAGACTTCAACAATACACTAGCAGTAGAATAAAATACTCTAGCAGTAGAATCTTTTATGCCAAGCAGTAGAATCTACTTGGTGTATTTTGCTTATCTTTTCAGTAATCCTTGTGTTTCATTCTTCTTGTTTTTTATCATCAAATCTATGAAATATATAAAACCCAACAATATATGAGAAAAAACAAAAACAGAAGCAGGTTACATCAGTTGCAAACACAGAACACATTAAAAATGTAAAAATGAAAAAACATAAGTAACTTAAACTAGATAATAAGAGTTATATTTATACATAAAACCTAAAAAGGTTAATCCATACACAGAGGCATATGCAGTACCTCCCTAAAATTTGCCCAAAGGCTTACACATAGGTAAAACATAAAGATTCCAACAAAAGACACCAACCCAACAACATTTACATACCCTTACCACTATCAAAGTTAAACAAACAACCTAATCATGAAGATCCATGACAAAGATGTGATGATCCTTCTCCGCCCTTCCTTCTCTGGCTAAATCAAGCACAGCAACCAAACCAGCTAACATCCTAGCCTCTCTATCCGACGTCTCATCCATGGACTCAATCACATCTCCAGCCACTTCATGAAATGGACCAAAAGTCTCAGTTTCAGCAGTCAACACTTGACGGTTCTCAGCAGTGGTGCGAAGCTCATCACATAATTCCCCAATACGCTGAATAAATACTTCAAGCTCAGCCCTCTCCTGACCAAAGAAAAACCTAAAACAGTCTTGAAGTCGATCTGACCCACAGGCCTCCCTAAGCTGGTCAATGTGTGGAACAGACGCCATTCTTTGATTGAGATCTAGGGTAATTGACAAAATACGTCTAAGTTATAATAATAAATGGGGAAATGTGATAAAAGAGTGTGTTGGTTATATAGGCGGACGAGAAAAAAACATACAACCAAACTGGAACAGTACCTCTTTCAGTTCCACTTCCCATGCAACATAATCCTCCATGGTATGTCTGATTCTTTCTTTAATATTTATAAAAATGTTCAATCTTCCAAAGAACTATGAGAAACTGGAACAGTACCTCTTTCAATTCCACTTCCCATGCAATAAACGCAATGAAATACAAAGAAGCGTAACTATTAAATACATTTTTACTAAAACAAAGAACATAAAAAAAAGACAAAAAAATATTATAATTATAGGTAAGAAAATCTAAACCACAAAAAAAAAAAAAAAAAAAATAAAAAAAAAATAAAAAAAAAAATAAAAAAAATGTTAATACAACCACATGCTATAAAAAACAACATCACATTCTCATATTCAAATTCAATATTCTATTAACCCAAACAAAATCGCATAAATAAAACAACGCCTTAAAACAAGTAAGGTTTATTTTCATTACTTTTTAGCCGTTCAAAATCTCTGCCGAAAAACAGGCACGCCCGCAACGCGGCGATCGTCGCCGGTCTCGTCATAATAATATAATACTAAACTAGCGTAATTTAGTCATTTAATAAATTGAGGCGAGGGTATTTTAGTCAATTTACCAGTCAAACTAACTTTCTGGAAGAAAATGAATCAAACCCAAAACAGGTGTTTCATTTTTAGATAGGATCCGATACTTTTTAAAGAAATAGACTGAAAGTGAAATACCCATCAAACCACAAGGACAAAAAATATAAAAATATATATATATATATATATATATATATATATATATATATATATATATATATATATATATATATATATATAGTTAACTCTTACAATAATGATTATGACGATGATGATAACAATAATAACAACGCGAATAATATAAAAATGCTAGTTTTAAAAAATTAAATATAAATTATAAGGGATTTTTTTTTTTTTTTTTTTTTTTTTTTAATAATTTATAAAATTATTAAATGTTATGTAAACCGAGAATTTTACATTTAAGAGTGTGCTTAGGATTGTTGTTTCTTTTTTCTCAGCTTGTGCTTATGCTTAAAAATAAGTACTTAAAAACCACTAGAAAATAAGTTCGTTCATAAACTAGTGTTTAGATATGCTTATGTAGTAACAATCTGCATTCAGAGATATACATTTTACATCAATGTGAAATATAATAAATATAATTCAAAATCATGACATAATGTTTAATTTTTTGACACAAGAGTTTAAGAATTTAGATTACATTATACGTATAAAAATATACCACGTTGAATAAAGCAGATAAAAATAAATAGTCTCTTACATGCTCATGTAAAATTGCTTTAAAAAAAAAAAGGTAAACAAGGAAGAATCAGAAGCAGTTTGGACAACATAAAAATGTGTCTGCTTAAGAAACATGAAGAATAATTAAGTCTATAAATTAAATTCTAATATTAAATTGTTTTGTAAACTTTTGGACTTGATTTTAAAGACCAATCAAATTATAATGTTAATTCATATTTACCCCTAAAGTTTTATAAATTACTTTATTTTTTTATATTTTATTTTTAATTTAGACATCATTTTTTTTTTTTTTTTTGTTGAACGAAATTAGACTAATTATAACCAACTGAGTATCCAAATTTAGCTTTTATTAGCCAACAAATAGTTTTTGCACGCGTATCGCAGCTAATGCAATAAACACTTATTTTTTAGCGATGCAATGAAGTTTTAATAGTAATACATTTTTTAAATATAAGTGGTTGACAATAATAAATAAAATTATATAAATGAGTAAAAGTGTAGAGTTTAATGGGCTTATGGGTTTGTTTTGTTACTAAGGAGGTGTTTTTTTATACGAGCGAGCAAAAATCTTTATTTCTTCTTATTTTGAAGTTTACAAAAACTTTTCTCTCTTAATTAAAAGGCTAAAATAGATATCTTTCCAAATCACTTAATTTAGTAAACAACTTTAAGTTTAAAATGACACTAAAATATAAAACATCAAATTTAGGGTTATTTTGTACTATTCTTAACAATAAGAGGATCGTTTTGCGTAGCTCAACATGAAATTACGATTGATAAATAGTAAATCCATGTTGAAAAATATTAATTATAGAATCAAATAGCTCGATTTTATCGCAAAATGAAGCTCTCATATTAGTCAAGTTTTGATTATGCTAGATATTGTTTTAGAAAAGACCCCAAAATGACATGTTCTTCTATATATTTTATATATAAAAGATATCAAATAATACTTTCATAAGGTGGTGTTTGTTTTGTTTTTTTTAATGTCTTAACAGCCTCTTAATGCCGCTTAACGAGCCATACCTCTTAATCGGTCAGACGTTTTGGGCGTTCAGACCGTTTGTTTTTTTTTCCCCCGTTTAGACACAGTTAGAGGCAGTTAGATCTTAATGGTCTAGACTTGAGAGGGGTGTCTTAATGCCTCTTGTTGACACAAAATAAAAAAAAATAAAAATAAAAAAAAAATAAATAAATAAATAAATTATTACGAGCAAGCAAATGACACAACAAAAATTAGTAACAAGATTTTTGATTCAGATTCAGACATTTACGCCTCAGATTCAGATTCAGATTCAGAGCATCTGAATAAACAAACAACACCTAAGTGTAACACCAAATAAAATTTTATAGGAAAAATCAATAAGAACTTCCCCATAAACTCTAAACAGACCGTTTAGATATGGGTTGTACTATAGTAACACCCCCTACTTTTGAAGAATGTACAATCCGACAAAGCAGACAGTACAAGCGATGGTGGCAGCAGCAGAAAGTCAAGACACCCCCTAGTGGGAGTGTCATCGTATCATGTCCCTTTAAATATATAAAGAAAAAAAACAAAAAACTCAATGGTCAACTGCTCGTAGTGTCACACTCACGCACATCGATCTTGACTATAAATAATAACCTTTAGCATTAATTTGATATAACGACGAAAAGGAATATTTGTAACACATTACAATGGTTGCACTCACTGATTTTTCAGCTTCACGTTAATTTCCACTGTCACTAGCTAAAATCTCATATTCGACTTGCTTGCATCATTAGTTCAAAAAGAAAACAGAAAAATCTTGCTTGCACAGAAAACCATTTATGATTACCAACTTGGTCCGCCTTTATTTTTTTAACGTTAGCGATGTTTGAATTAATTATTAAATTCAGCTCGTGGTTCATTAATAAAACACACTTGCACCCTTTGTACTATACTCTGAAAGTTAGTTGAAATGATGTTATAACCAAACTTGCATTTCACTAGCTCTATAGTGACTCCAGACTGTGGTTACAAACATGGCAGATGAGGGGATACTTCGAAGCATAAGTAAAGGTCTTGGCAAAGCGGCTGGCGGTTGGCATTTAGAAGACGTGTTTACGAGTAGTCGTGGTGGTAGTCATGATGGACGAAGCAGTCGTCACTCACAGGAAGACGAAGAGGCCTTACGATGGGCTGCGTTGGAGAAACTACCTACGTATAATCGTTTACGTACCACAATTTTTAAGTCTTATTTACCAGGAGACCAAAAAGATGTACCTATTGAGCAGATGCTGTTAGATGTTCGAGACCTTGATCCAGATGCTCAACAAAATTTTATTGATAAGATTTTTAGAATCGCTGAAGAAGATAATGAAATCTTTTTGAGAAAATTTAGAGATCGCATTGACAAGTAAGTCTTTTCCTCTGTTTGATTGTTTAAGTCGAGAACTATAAGTAATAAACATGTTGTATTGGTTGATCTCAGGGTTGGAATATCACTTCCAACAGTAGAAGTTCGGTTTCAAAATTTGTGTGTGGAAGTTGATTGTCATGTCGGAGATAGAGCACTTCCAACGCTCACGAATGTTGCTAGAAATATTATGGAAGGACTTCTAGCTTCTGTTGGTATCAGTTTCTCTGAAAAAGCTAAACTCCGTATTCTTAAAGATGCATCCGGGATCCTCAAACCAGGAAGGTATATATATATATAAGTACATATTCTGTTTCATGGTGTTGTTGTGTTAAGTACTAAGTAAGCACATATTCGTAATGTTACAGGATGGCACTTCTGATGGGGCCGCCATCATCTGGTAAGACGACGCTTCTGAAGGCCTTGGCTGGAAATTTGGATCGAGGTTTAAGGGTTGATGGAGAGATAACTTACAATGGTTATAAGTTAAACGAATTTGAACCACGGAGGACAGCAGCCTACATCAGTCAGTACGATCTTCATGCTGGAGAAATGACCATTAAAGAAACCTTTGATTTCGCAGCAAGATGTCAAGGAATTGGATCTCGTTTAGGTAACTAAACTTCAGTTTTTTATACTAAGGTTTTGTGTTTGGTGTTGAAATCAAAATATTTGATTTCTAACTAAACAACGAAATACAGAAATGTTACAGGAACTTGCAAGAAGAGAAAAGGAAGCAGGGATTTACCCAGAAGCTGAAGTCGATCTTTTCATGAAGGCAACTGCTATTGAAGGAGATCGGATTAGTTTAATAACTTACTACATTCTCAGAGTAAGTAGGAATTGATGAAGTTTTAATTTTTATATTCTCTTGATCAAAATTATTCATATGTTAGTTAAACCAAAATAGATATTGGGCCTTCATGTCTGTCGTGACACCTTTGTTGGAGATCAAATGAGACGAGGTATCTCTGGAGGACAAAAGAAGCGCGTAACCACTGGAGAGATGCTTGTTGGACCGGCAAAAACTCTTTTTATGGATGAGATCTCAACAGGTCTAGACAGTTCCACTACGTTTCAGATAGTCAAGTGCATGCAGCAAATTGCTCACCTCAACGAGTCAAAAATCTTCATGTCCTTACTACAACCTGCTCCGGAGACCTTTGATCTCTTTGATGACATTATCCTGTTATTCGAGGGTCAGATCGTGTATCAGGGACCACGAGAACATATTGTTGAGTTCTTCGAGAGCTGTGGATTCAGGTGTCCAGAAAGAAAGGGTACCACTGATTTCTTGCAAGAGGTAAGAACACCAATCTTAAACAGAAACAAAATCTTCACATTTTTCTATTAAGTTAGATTACAATTTAGTTGAGTTTCTGTATTTTAAATTTTTAATAATAGGTTACTTCCAAAAAAGATCAAGAGCAATATTGGGTAGATAGAAACAGACCATATAGATATATCCCGGTAAGTGAATTTTTTCAACGATTCAAGAATTTCCACGTCGGCCAGAAGCTGCACAACGAATTATCGGTTCCATATGACAAGGATCAAAGCTATAAAGCTGCTTTAGTATTTAAGAAGTTCTTAGTGCCCAAAAGGGAGCTCCTTAAGGCCTGTTGGGATAAAGAAGTTCTGCTGATGAAGAGAAACACTTTCATCTATGTTTTCAAGTCTTTTCAAATTTTATTTATTGCATTTTTTTGCACAACTTTGTATCTTAAGCAGACAATGCACGAAAGGAATGAAATAGATGGTTCCATCTATATCGGGGCAATTTTGTGTAGTCTGCTCATTAACATGTTTAATGGGTATGCCGATCTTTCTTTCTCGGTCATAAGGCTTCCAGTCATTTACAAGCAAAGGGACCTCATGTTCCACCCTCCATGGACTTTCACAGTTCCAGCCTTCTTGCTTCGTATTCCCATATCTTTGATTGAGAGTGTTATTTGGACTATCATCGTATACTGGGGCATCGGCCTTGCCCCTGAGGATAGCAGGTAACATACCAGTTGTTTTCTTTTTTGTTTTTGTAAGGCTAAATATTATACTAACAGTATATTTTATATATATACTATGTATGCAGGTTCTTCAAACATCTCTTGGTGGTGTTTCTGATCCAAAATGTAGCAGCAGCACTTTTCAAGTCGATTGCGGGAGTTTGTAAGACAATGAACATGGCAAACACGGGAGGATCTTTTGTACTTCTTATATTTATTTTGGGTGGTTTCATCCTACCTAGAACCCTGATTCCAAACTGGTGGGAGTGGGCTTATTGGCTTTCACCACTGTCTTATGGGTTCAAAGCCTTCACCAACAATGATTTCCTTGGCTCCAGGTGGACTAGCAAACGAGTATGTCAATCAGTAATCAATTTTTCAATAAGTTATACAGACACAAGTATTATAAGGAATAGAATTTGATATATTTTACTTTGTGGCAGAGCATGGATAATTCAACAAATTTGGGCTTTTCAGTGCTAAAGAACATGGACGTCCCAACTTCAGAAAGCACATACTGGATCAATGTTGCCGCGCTTCTTGGTTTTATATGTCTCTTCAACATTCTCTTCACCTTGTCTCTCATGTATATGGTAGGTATGTAATAGTGGAATCGCTTAAACATAAATCTTTCGCGGTAGCTAAATTTAACTTTTATTCACATAAATCTTTTGCTGTAGCTAAATTGATTATTATATTAAATTCAGCCCCAGGAAAGCCACAAGCAATTATCTCCAAGGAAGAAGCTGCAGGAAAGGAAGGTCATGGTGCTGAAGCCAGTTCAAGTATGATAAACGATTCCAAAATCTTACTTTAAACACATAAATGCTTATCAAATTTTCTAACTCAAGAAATTGACTGCAGAGGGACATAAGGAAATGCAACAGATAAAACGCACTGGTGATGCTAATGGTGCATCTAAAAAGGGGATGGTTCTTCCATTTACTCCACTCGCCATGTCATTTGATAACATGAATTATTATGTTGATATGCCTAGTGTAAGTTATACATACTAACACGAGTCTCAAAATATATGTTTATCAGCGGAATTAATCAGTATTCGTTGATTAACTAGGAAATGAAAGAACAAGGGGTGACAGAAGACAGGTTGCAATTACTACGTGATGTAACGGGTGCTTTTAGGCCTGGAGTGCTAACTGCCTTGATGGGAGTCAGTGGAGCTGGAAAAACTACATTGATGGATGTTTTAGCAGGAAGAAAGACTGGCGGTTATATTGAAGGAGATATAAGAATATCAGGTTTCCCAAAGGTCCAAGAAACATTTGCAAGAATCTCGGGATATTGTGAGCAAAATGATATCCACTCTCCCACAGTTACTATCCATGAATCACTGATCTTCTCTGCTTTTCTCCGTCTCTCAAAGGAAGTCAGTCCTGAAGAGAAAATGGTAAGATGATCAAGATTACAATGAATTAAACAATATATTAACCAAATACATGAAGTGCTTGTTAACCGATAAACCATTACTATGTTTCAGATATTTGTGCAAGAAGTGATGGAGTTAGTTGAACTAGACAATATCAAGGATGCAATAGTAGGACTTCCAGGAGTTACGGGATTGTCGACAGAACAGAGAAAGAGGCTGACAATTGCAGTTGAGCTTGTTGCTAATCCCTCAATCATTTTCATGGATGAACCGACTTCTGGACTTGATGCCAGAGCAGCCGCCATTGTTATGAGGGCTGTAAGAAACACCGTGGACACAGGAAGAACCGTTGTTTGCACTATTCATCAACCGAGTATCGATATCTTTGAATCCTTTGACGAATTGCTTTTATTGAAAAGAGGAGGACAAGTCATCTATTCAGGACCACTAGGCAGACATTCTCAGCAGATCATTGACTACTTTCAGGTATTTGACAATGACATTCATGATGTATACAATAAATGAGAATAGAGATATTTTACTTACAAGTGATATTACTAAGTCGATAATTCTAATCATATGATATGATAGGCTGTTGATGGGGTTCCGAAGATTCCCGAAAAATACAATCCAGCAACATGGATGTTGGAAGTCAGCTCTGGTGCCGCAGAGCTGCGACTAGACGTTGATTTTGCTGAAATTTTCACTAATTCGACTTTGCATCAGTAAGTACTTACATCTTAATATAATTTATAGAATCATCAAATGATTGTAATAATTCATAAACGTGTGTGTATGCATACGAATAATAACAGAAGAAACAAGGCTCTAGTGAAGGAGTTAAGTATACCTACACCAGGAGCCGCAGATCTTCACTTTGACACACAATATGCTCAGTCCACTTGGGGTCAATTTACTTCTTGCCTGTGGAAGTTTTGGTGGGCTTACTGGCGAAATCCCGATTATAACCTTGTCCGTTTCGCTTTTACGTTGCTTTGCGCAGTTGTGGTCGGGACCATCTTTTGGAAGATAGGCAACAAAAAGTTAGTCACGGCCTCTTCTAAAATCTTTAATTACACTTATTTATAAAATAAAAATTTTGCATCAACTTAATTTGGATTTTAATAATTTCAGGTCATCCAGCAATGATCTGCAGACAGTCATTGGGGCCATGTACTCTGCTATATTTTTCATTGGTGTTAACAATTCCCAGACAGTGCAGCCAGTTGTCGCCACAGAAAGAACTGTCTTCTATCGTGAAAGAGCAGCCGGGATGTACTCCTCGTTACCATATGCCATGGCACAGGTCACACTATGAACAAATAGTATTTTACATGCTCACAAAATTAATTTACTGTTTTTGTCAATGTTTTTAACAAGTACTGTTCATTCAGGTGATTGTGGAGATACCATATGCCTTCCTTCAAATCGCGTATTACTGTGTTATTGTGTACGCCTTAGTGTCATTTGAATGGACAGCAGCCAAGTTCTTTTGGTTCTTCTTCATCAACTTTTTTACAGTCCTTTACTTCACATACTTTGGAATGATGACTGTTGCCATCACACCAAATGATCAAATAGCAGCCATTTGCGCAGCAGGGTTCTACCTGCTCTTCAATATCTTCTCAGGATTTTATATCCCACAACCCGTAATTATCTTTTCGAAAAAAAAAAAAATATGTTACTTAATTATAGTTTACTATAGATGTTAAGAAGCTCAACTTGACATATGCTTGTATTTGTTCTTTAAATTTCAGAAAATTCCTGGATGGTGGATTTGGTACTACTGGATCTGTCCCATGGCATGGACCGTGTATGGATGCATTGTTTCACAGTATCATGACGCGGATGCCACGCTCGTGGTACCTGGGATGTCATCTGATCCGAGTATAAACTGGTTTATCAACGACTACTATGGTTTTGAAATGGATTTCATGGGTCCTGTTGCTGCTGTTCTAGTTGGTTTTTGCGTGTTTTTCGCCTTCCTCTATGCCTTTTTCCTGAGGAAGTTGAACTTCCAAATGAGATAGTAGAAAGTATGTTCTCATGTGTGTAACGTGTTTTTTTTTTGTTTGTAAAACAGCTTATTATGGTATCGACTTTTTTGATCTTATACTTTCAGCTTTGTATTACGCTTATGGTTATGACTTATGAACTCCATTAGCCACCATATTAATGATCCAAAATATGATATTGGGCTCATTATGCTTAGTAATCAAAAGCCCATATCTACTTTTGTTAAGACAACCATCCGTTGCTTCTTTTTGTGTTTGTGGTAAAAAAATGTTGAATATTACATTAGTTACCAAACAATGAAGTACACTTGTTCAGTTGTTTGTCGACTGCAACGTTTCTGAATCGTTCTGGTTCATGGTTACGAGATTGTGGGGCTTCGTAGATTACCCTGGGTAAGTTAATCAAATGGGTCGTCCCGGTAAATCTATCTAACCCGCAAAAAGAATGCTCTGATATGATAATTCAAACAACGATATGGACCATGTGGAACTATGAAAATAAAAATTGATTCGACTCGAAACCCCTCAAAGGACACGTTGGTTGATGATATCAAAATTCTATCGCATACTTAGATTTTCAATGGGAATACAAAAGTTAATCCAACATGGGTTGATTTGATCAATGGTCCAAAAATTGCTTATACTATTTCTTTGTAAGTTTCTCTCCTCTAGTTCCTTGCTAGAAGGGCTTGTGGAATGATATATATGATCGATGTTCGAAAAAAAAAAGTTGTCGCATTTTCTTATGTCCTATCATAATCATCTAACAATTCCATAGGACTGCTTTCTTTCTAAGACCCTGAATTATTATTTGAACACTCATCTCATGCTCTTTTAGTCCAGATGATCATACATGTGTAATATCCCGACACGATCAAAACTCTGTTTGTGCGAACAATTAAAACTCTGTTCAACTTAAATATTGAAGATAGTTAATGAACATATAAATGTAAAAACAATAAATAAATATTAAATCTACTACATATCGATCTATCTAGATATAGTCGAACCTTGTATACGTGATTATGTGTAACCATGTGCACATTATAGAAATCCAGTATCTATACATATTACATAGGAATTCTCGAAAAGAAACAACATGAAAGTAGCATCATTGATACACAAAAATCCAGACATAATACTAATCAGACAATTAAAAATATTACAAACAAATCAACAAGCTAACAGTGCTAAGTTGAATTTGAAAAAAAAAAAAAAAAAAAAAAGAAAAAAAAAAGAAGAAGATATAAACGTAGGTCGATAGGTTTATCTCACTTGGAAATTCAGTGTCCTTAGGCAGAAGGCAAAGATGAATGCGAATAATACACAAAAGCTAACTAGAACCACAGCAACCGGACCCATAAAATCTAATTTAAAACCATAGTGATCTTTGATATATTCATTCATGGGCGGATCATACGACATCCCAGGCACTTTGATCGTGTCATCAATATCATGGTACTGTGAAACGATGAACCCGTACACACTCCAGGCTATGGGGCAGATCCAATAGTACCACACCCACCACTTTGGAATTTTCTGAAATTTAGAAATATGTTAACTTTGTGCTCTAAATGAAGCAACAAATTAAAAGAATTAATATCAATGATGACTTACAGGTCTAGGGATGAAAAATCCGGAAAAGAAATTAAAGAGCCCATAGAATAAAATTGCCAATACAGCTGCTATTTGCTCATTTGGCGTGACGGAAACTGTCATTAATCCGTAGAATGTAAAATAGAGGAAGGAGAAAAAGTTAATAAAATAGAACCAAAAGAATTTGGTTGCTGTCCATTCGAATGACACCATAGCATACACTATCAAAGTGTAATATGTTGCCTGAACGAATACATATGGTATCTCTACAAAGACCTGAAATAATTCCCATTTGTTAGAAGTCAAATCAATAATAAATCTTGTTTGTGATCATGTGAATATCATATAAACTATGACCTGTGCCAAGGCATACGGTAGTGTTGAGTACATTCCAGCTGCTCTTTCTCGATAGAAGACTGATCTTTCCGAGGCTACTACAGGCTGCACTGTCTGGCAATTGTTCATTCCAACAAAAAATATTCCAGCATACAAGGCACCAATGATTGTGGTCAAATTAGTGTTGCTCTCCCTGAATATGTTAAAACTAAGGATTAGTAAAAAAGCTTTCATAAAATGGCCATAATTGATGTTACATTTAAGTGTTTGAAAGTGACCTCTTTTGACCAATCTTCCAAAATGTTGACCCAACCATGAGTGCTGCAATCAACGTGAAGATGTTGCGAACAAGGTTATAATCAGGATTTCGCCAGTAACTCCACCACATCTTCCATACGCAAGACTTGAATTGTCCCCATGAAGATTGAGAATATTGTGTTCCAAAAGTAAGATCTACCGCTCCTGGAGGTGGTGTGCTTAATTCCTTTACTAAAGCCTTGTTCCTTCTGAGGTCCACACACATAATATTACACATTACGAACTGAAATTGACTTTGTAGTACTTCATAATCAACATAAGGTAAAATACTTACTGATACAAGGCTGATGATTTGAAGTGCTCAGCGAAATCGATACCAAGTCGGCTCTCTGCCGCACCTGAAGTGACTTCCAACATCCATGTTGCTGGATTGTATTTTTCAGGAATCTTTGGAACCCCAGGAATTTCCTGATCGTATAAAATATTTAAAATTTAGGCTTATTTCAAATAGTTGCAATTGTCTAGTTTGTGAAAATATAATATACCTCAAAAAATTCTATGATCTTTTGAGAATTTCGGCCTAATGGTCCAGCATAGATTACTTGCCCTCCTCTTTTCATCAGCAACAACTCATCAAAGGACTCAAAGATGTCAATACTAGGTTGATGAATTGTGCAAACAACAGTTCTCCCAGTGTCAACAGTGTTTCTTACAGCCCTCATGACAATGGCAGCTGCTCTTGCATCAAGTCCAGAAGTTGGTTCATCCATGAAAATGATTGAAGGATTAGCAACTAACTCTACAGCAATTGTTAGCCTCTTCCTTTGTTCGGTTGACAATCCACTAACTCCAGGAAGTCCCACTATTCCATCCTTAAGGTTGTCTAGTTCAACAAGCTCCATCACTTCGCGTACAAAAATCTGGAAGGTAATAAGCAAGATGAAATTAAGCTATCACATTAAAAAAAAAAAAAAAAAAAAACAACAACAACAAGAAGAAGAACAACTAATATCATGTTAGACATAGATCGATTGTACAATAATTTCCCTACCATCTTCTCTTCATCAGTGACTTCTTTTGGGAGGCGAAGGAAAGCAGAGTAAATCAAAGATTCATGAACAGTGATACTTGGAGAGTGGATATCTGTTTGCTCACAGTATCCCGAAATTCTTGCAAAAGTTTCTTGTTTCTTTGGGAATCCCGATATTCTTATATCTCCTTCAACGTAACCACTTGTCTTTCTTCCTGCCAAAACATCCATCAACGTCGTTTTACCAGCTCCGCTGATTCCCATCAATGCAGTTAGGACTCCAGGTCTGAATGTAGCTGTTACTTCTCGAAGTAATTGCAACCTGTTTTCTGTCACTCCTTGCTCTCTCATTTCCTGTTTGATAATAACAATTAGATTTCTAATTAGTTTTCCTGCAATTATAATTAGGTTTAAAATAAAAAATAGAGTTAGATAACAAGGGATTTTACTTGGGGCATATCAACAAAATAGTTCACGCTATCAAATGACATGGCAAGTGGAGTAAACGGAAGAATCATTCCCTTCTTACGAACATTGGCATCATCAGAGTTCGACTGATTTCTTACCAGCTGCTTTTCCTTATTTACATCTACAAAATACGTTACGTCCACAAAAATGAAATCAATGACTTGAAGCTTCTCTCATTTAACTTGATCTCAAATAGATATAGAAATTACTTTTGTGATTGAGTGGAGTGGTTTATTAATCCTTGAAATGCCTTAACTTGATCTTAAATTGTAAAAAAAACAATTTCTAGCTACTTGCGAGTCTTAAATTTAAATACCGTTAAAAAGACATAAATGAAAATCATGTGATTGTGTTTGTAAATTTCTATGTTCTTGGGCCTTTTTTTTTCCTTACTGAAATTACTCACCTTGTTGAGTTTCCATCCCTGAGGCTGCTTCTTTGGAGATGATAGCTTGTGGTTTTCCAAGGGCTGATTATCCATTTGGACAACAAGGAAGGTTTGTTAGTGAATAGCGCATAGAGTACTTGGAAAAAGATAGTATTCACTGCCTTAAGGGGGACAAACTAGGTAACTTACGATCTAAATACATGAGAGCAAATGTGAAGAGGACATTAAAGAGAACTCCAAAACCTAGAATAGAGACAACACCAATCCAGAACCAGCTTTCTTGGGTCGGGATATCCTGGTTTTCTAGTATTGCTTCACCCAAGGTAGTTGCATTGTCCAAACTCTGTGAACATCAAAGCATATATAATGATTATTTTTCCCATTTTTCATTATAATTTTGAGCATCAAGGAAACATACCCTTTTGTTCATCCATCTAGGTGCAAGGAATTCATTTATTGAAAAAGCTTTGAAGCCATATGACAAGGGTGATACCCAATATCCCCACTCCCACCAGTTGGGAATTTGAGTTCTAGGAAGCATGAAGCCGCCCAAAAGAAATATGACAAAAAGTGCAAGGGTTCCACCTGTATTTGCATTGTTCATTGTCCTACACGCTCCAGCAATTAGCCTAAATAGCGCCCCTCCTGTATTCTGGATCATAAAAACCAATAGGAAGTGCTTGAAGAACCTATACACCATGGTAGGTTGCATCCTAGTGTTAGTAAATAATCTCAACCAAAAAAAAATATCACACAACAATATAGCAATGTGTTACCTGCTAGCTTCAGGGGCAAGGCCAACACCAAAATATACTACTGCCATCCAAAGACTACTCTCTAACACAGCTATTGGTACACGAAGCAAGAACGTTGAAAGTGTATAAGCCCATGGTGGATGGAACAGAAGGTCTCTTTGTTTGAAAACTACAGGAAGCCTCATAACGGTGAGGGAAATTTCAGCTAGACCATTAAACATGTTTAAGAGTGTGCTGAACACGATTGTTCCTATATATAGTAAACCATCTTGTTCATTCCTCGTGTGCATTCTAGTCCTTATAAAGACAGTCGTTGCAGTAGAAGCCAAGATAACGAACTGCACCGTCTTGAAAATGTAAACGAAACTGTTTCTCTTTATCAGTAGCCATTCCTTATCCCACGAGGCCTTTAACAACTCCCTTTTAGAGACCAAATATTTCTTGAAGATAAGAGCAGCTGGGTGGCTTTGACTCTTGTCGTAAGGGATTGAAATCTCATTATATAGCCTCTCTCCTACATAAAACTGCTTGAATCTCTGAACAAATTCATTGACAGGGATATATCTGTATGGTTTGTTTCTGTCTGCCCAATATTGCGCTTGATCCTTTCTAGAGGTTACCTGCAATGAATATGTAAAACATTTAAAAAAAATGTATGCCTGCAATTACAAAATTATTGAAATGGTATCTGTACCTCTTGCAAGAAATCAGCAGTGCCCTTTCTCTCAGGACACCTGAATCCACAACTCTCGAAGAACTCAAGTGCATTTTCCCGTGGTCCTTGATACACGATTTGACCTTCGGATAGTAGTGTGATATCATCAAAAAGATCAAAGGTCTCTGGAGCAGGCTGTAGTAAAGACATCATGATTGTTGACTCGTTGAGGTGAGCAATTTGCTGCATGCACTTGACTATCTGAAACGTAGTGGAACTGTCTAGACCTGTTGATATCTCATCCATAAACAAAGTTTTTGCAGGGCCAACAAGCATTTCTCCTGTTTTTAGTTGGACAATAAAGCAAAATATTCCATACAGTACAGTTAGGTCGAGCATTAACAATTTACATTTCCTTGGCCAAGTGTGAACATGTGTATACAGTATACCTGTAGTTAATCGCTTCTTTTGTCCACCAGAGATTCCTTGCCTCATTACATCACCAACAACAGTGTCGCGGCAGAAATCCAAGCCCAATATCTATTTTCGTTTAAAAGGCATATGAACATATTGATTCGTGAAAGAAACTTAGCTTAAATAAAATTAAAAATGTGATAGATTTTGAAAAGCTCGATCTTACTCTAAGAGTGTAGTAAGTAATCAAACTGCTGGCATCTCCTTTTATGGCAGTTCCCTTCATGAAAAGATCGACTTCTGCTTCTGGGAAGATCCCTAATTGCTTTTCTCTTCTTGCGAGCTCCTCCAACAAGTCTATTTTCATTATTTAGCTAGTTAATACATCATATTTCGTAATTTGATACAAAAAATTCTTCTTGAAACAGAACATTAGTTACCTATTCTAGATCCCACTCCTTGGCATCTTGCTGAAAAATCTAAGGTTTCTTTGACGGTCAGTTCTCCAGCATGAACATCGTTTTGGCTGATGTAGGCTGATGTCTTTCGTGGTACAAACTCATGTAGCTTATGACCGTTGTAAGTAATCTCTCCTTCAACCTGTTTAGTTCATATGTTTGTCTACTTTAATTAGTCACTCCCGTATTGAATAAGATCTAATTTACAGTATCTGTAACAGAGTCTCCTAGAGTTTTCATGATTCAGTTATGTCCATTTGAAAACCCAAATGATGATGAATGTTAAAAGGGATTTCAAATACCCGACATGATCATATTGAGGAGAACAAAGAGTCAATGAGTAAAGGGTAAAAACAACTTTGATATATATGACGACTAGCTATGTGGAGAGCCAAAGATTAGGATATTTCGCATTGTCGTTCTAAGGTCAAAAGAAGCGAAATTATGAAAGAAAATGAAGCAAACATCACCACACACATTAGTCACACTGAAAATTCTACAACTCCAACAAGAAAACATGATGAATTCGGTTAAATCAAATCACTGAACACATAGTGTACGAGTTTAATAACTGAAAATTCGAGAAAATTTTGTACAGTAAAAGCTTAGTTTTTGGTCATTTCATTAAAAAAGGGATTAAGTAGTAGAATAACAATGTTACCGTTTTGGTCCGTGTACTTTTAAAAAATTGTAGAATATCAATGTACTTTCATAAGTGTTCCAATTTGGTACGTGACGATGACGTGTCATACCCGAATGTCTGACACGTGGCACCATTTATAGCGTGACATGTCATCGTCACGTACCAAATTAGAACACTTATAAAAGTACATTGCTATTCTACAACTTTAAAAAGGTACACGTACCAAAACGGGACACTTTGAAAAGTACATTGCTATTCTACGACTTAATCCCTTCAAAAAGCTTAAGAAGATTCAGAGTATTTTGTTCAAATAGAAGAGTATGTAAACCTTTTTGTAAATGATTTGGAAATAGAGGATTAAGATTTAATCCTATTGTGCACTGTTTCAAAAAGTAGCGTCGTTTGGTTCGTTGTAATATGGTGTAATCAGATGTAATTGTAATCTAATTACATTACGTAGGATGTTTGATTTTCGTTATAATTCTTATTCAGTCACTCAGTCACTCCAATTATATCAAGTCAGTGAATTCAGATTAAATACGAAGTTGGATGAAAAGTTTTGAATTACGTTGTAATTCATAATTTTTTATTTTAAAGCCTCAATATCTATAAATTATTATTATTATTATTATTATTATTATTATTATTATTATTAAATATTTTATTATTATTTTATTTATAATTATTTACTTTTTATCAAATTTAACTCTTTATTATTATTATTATTATTATTATTATTATTATTATTATTATTATTATTATCTTGTTATTATTATATTTATATTTTTTTTATCAAATTTAGCTCTTTATATTATTATTATTAACGTTATTACAGCATTGTGCAAGGCTAACCCAGGAGCCCATGAAGTCGCCCCACTACCAGCAAATGGAGAGATGCCAGTCACATCCAAACACGCATCTTTACCTTGAAGCCAATTAAATAATAACAAGTCTGCAGGCCGTAGCTCCTTCCCATCCTCCGAAAGAAACCCCATAGGAGCCTCCTTATTATTATTATTATTATTATTATTATTATTATTATTATTATGAAACATCACTTTATTAGAAACTCAAAGCTAATAATAATAATAATAATAATAATAATAATAATAGTTATTATTATTATTATTATTATTATTATTATTATTATTATTATTATTATTATTATTTTATAAAACATCACTTCATTAGAATAAAATAGGATTTATTATTATTATTATTATTATTATTATTATTATTATTAGTAAATATTTTGTTATTATTATATTAATAATTATTTACTTTTTTATCAAAAATCGCTCTAAATAATAATTTTATCCTCCGGCCATTGGCTTTACGTCGCGCCGGGCCGGCATTCTTTTCTTCTTAATGCCGTATTTAATCTTTTTTTGCCACCCTTTCCTTTTCGCGACACTTTTTTTAAATTTACTGACACCTTTTAGTTTTTTGTTATTAGGGACAAGGTTTTCAAGATCGGGATCCTACATAGGATCGTTTTCGTCTTTGCAAGATCGTGATCGTAAGATCGGATCGGGATCCTAAGATCCTACTATAATGCTATTTTTTAATGATCTTTGTAATATTTTTCAAATCTACAAATTATTAGTATATATTATAAACATGAAATTATATGAATATTTCATGAAAATATTGCCATAAATTATGAATATGAAATATTTAATAAGAATCACCTATTGTTTTTTAAATTATATAAAATCATAAACCATAAATTTGTAGTTTTTTAGTTTGCGGTTTGAGAAAAATAAGATCGGATCGGAGTAGACCTTAAGATCCTATGGTCAAGATCAGGATCCTATAAGATCTTAAGCTTGTTAAGATCCTACGTAGGATCCGGATCGTTTTTGCTTCGTATAATCGTAAAATCGTAAGATCCTAAGATCAGGATCGGGATCTTAACAACTATGATTAGGGACATTCTTTACCCCTTTTTGTGTTTATCGACACTTTTAGTGACACGTGTTTTTAGTGAAACCTTTTTGACCTTTACTTTAGTGACACACTTGTTCAATCTTTTGAATTTTTAAGAGTGTCACTACAATGTGCACTAGGCAATGATTAAGATAAAAATAAAAGAAAACTTGGACTTTATTAAATTAAAAATCACATGTATTTAAGGTAATTTGTATGTTCAATTATTGTGCATTAAATAAATAAATACTTTAAATATAGAAAGGATATGTTATTTAACGTGCCTTAAACGTTGCTCAGTGGACATTGTATATCAAAACCCTTATTAAAAATATAAGTTTGAAACATTTTGTTATTTTTTTTTTCTATTATAAAATATAAACAAGTTACATCTCTAAACAGATTTAGATTCTACCCTTTAAAATGACCTGGCTTATTAAGTTTTAAATTCAATTTCTACAAAATAACTTTTAAAAATATTTATTGTTTTATACAAATTATGTTGTTCAATTATTAAAGAAAATAAAAAAATATTTTAAACATTCAGAAAATGACATGATTCTAAAATATTGTATAGAAAGTTACACTAACCTTTAAACTAGAGTCAAGCTTTCCGGCCAAAGCTAATAAAAGAGTTGTCTTCCCAGAAGATGGCGGACCCAACAAAAGCATCATTCTGTAGATAGCATCCTTGATTAAGAATAATGTATATAAATATATCAATTAATTTAATGCATGTTATAAGTACCTTGATGGTTTGATGATCCCGGAAACATCTTTAAGAATGGTGACTTTAGTTTTCTTAGACAAACTGATCCCGATGGAACCCATAAGTGATTCAAAAGCGTTTCGAGCGGCATTTGGTAGCGATGGAAGTGCTCTTTCACCGATGTAGCAATCTGCTTCTGTGGTCAAATTTTGAAACCGAACTTCTACGGTTGGAAGAGAGACGCCAACTCTGGAATACAAAGGGTCGTGATGTTTCGTAAATAATTAAGTGAGAAGAGAGTTTGATTAAATGATATTTTGTGGTTTGACACTTGAAAAAGTGTCACTAAAACAAATATCTTAACAAAAAATGTGTCAATAAATACTAAGTTTTAACCTTCCGTCTAAAAACCTACCAAAATAGGAGGAGAAAGTTAGTGACATTTTTTTTGACATAATTTTTTAAAAATCTTAAAGTTTTTAGCGACATTTCTTTATGTGTCACTAACTGACACATTCCTCGTAGTGTTAAATAACTTCTCATCTCTATAGTGACATCAAGTGCCCTAGATCGATGAACCAAAGGTTATGGTTTTTTTTTTTTTTTTTTTTTTTTTTTTTTTTTTTTTTTTGGTAAAGGGGATTACCCCGGTAAAAGGTTATGGTATTATATAAACAAGATTTTACTTTTATTTTTTATTTTATATATAGAGTTAAAAAGCTTACTTATCAATACGATCTCTAAACTTCTTCAAAAATCTCCCATTATCTTCTTCAGCATCCTTGAAGATCCTGTCTATGAATTCTTGGTGAGCTTGTGAGTCGAGTTCACGAACATCCAACAACAGCTTATCAGATGGTGCTATGTTCTGAAGCTCAGTATCATAAGACTTGAAAATGGTTGTTCGTATTCGGTTATATGTTGGTAATTTCTCCAAAGCAGCCCATCTCAAGGCCTCTTCGTCTGCCACAGCATGATGGCTGCTTCGTCCACGACGACTGCTATTACTACCCATCGAGAACACATCATCCATGTGCAAATTAGCAGCTGCTTTACTCAAACTTCTACTTACGCTTCGTATAAAGCTTCCTTCCTCCATGATCACGTAGCTTTTGCTTTCGGAACTTTTGATTGCGATCTTGATCGAAATATCAGATCAGTAAAGACCTGCTACGTTTTGTTTCAAATGTAAATTGACATATTCTAGCGTTTGCAACTTTGCATTGTCGATTTAAAAGCTATTTAACGATAGAGTAAATTGCAAAAATCATCCTTGTGGTTTGGCCAAATTGCACGTTTCGTCCTTTTGGTTCAATATGTGCAAAGATCATCCTTATTTTGCACTGTGCACTTTTGGTCCTTCAACAGTGAAATTTGGCAAACCGCAAGGACAATTTTTGCAATGATGGAGGACCAAAAATGCACGTAACAGTGCAAAATAAGGACGATCTTTGCACTTAATGAACCACAACGACGAAATGTGCAATTTGGCTAAACCACAAACATGATTTTTGCAATTTACTCTAAAAGCTATTTAACGATATATTTTGTCCTGTTCATTTTATTACTTTTTCAGTAGTCGTTTTATGACCTGCATTTATGTTAGTAAAAGTTATCTCTGTTGGGAATTACTTTATGTTTAATTCGCAATTATTAATACTCCGTAACATGTGTTAGCTTTGCCGATATATTTAACAAATCGTGGCTTGCTAATTATGGATTCGTCATTAGTTTAGTTTTATTGTTATTATGATAGTTGAAATCTACCATATCACAATGCCTTTTGCATGCAATTTGTGTCAAATCAGCGTCACTTGTGGAGGCGGTACGGTTTTCATCCGACCGTTGCTCCAGCGTCATTTGCGTCAAGTCCTCACTTGTGGACCACAATGCTCTGTTGGTATTAGGCAATGAAGAGGAGAGCCTGTGAGTCAATGTTGCGCAGGTTCAAATCCGAGTCGGCCTCGGTTTTCATCTGACCGTTACTCCAGCGAGAAAACTCGTGTGGAGGCGGTACGGTGGCGGACACCGTTAAACAATCCCCACTACGCCAGCGTGAGCCCGGTTAAGACAACATAGTCTGGGTATGTGGTGGATGAGGGCCTGCCGATGTGGCGGGCGCGACTCCAATCCAAAAAATGGAAGTCGACGTTCAAAAAAAATCAGCGTCACTTCACCATTTCACATTTCACATTCACATACCAAAAATACCCACGTTGCAGTGGCTTGAGCCGTTTGGGCAGCATTTCGCGGTTTTTGGGCCCCATATTTTTTTTCTTTTTTTAAACAAACTAAATTTACATTCATAAAATAAAAATACAACTTACAGTACGAAATTAAAAATAAAACATATGAAAAAAAAGAACATTACGAAAATTAAATAGCACATACGAAAAAGAAAAAAATACAATAACTAATCTTGTTGTTGTCAATATTTCCTCATTATTTTATGTTTTTGTATTTCGATGAGGAATACTCGGTCCGGTGGCAAATTGGGGTCGGTTGCAGTACTGAGAAACCTCAATTCTCCAATTTTTAATATGCCCTCGTCTTTTCTCTTTGACGCCTCATACGCCGCTTGAGTGGCTTCTCGTTTGAGTCGAAACTCATTTTGCATAACACCCGCAAATTTCGGCAGGTTACTTCCCGCGGTGCTCGACGAGGTTTCAGATTTTGTTTTTATCGAGGCACGTGGCTTGCCCAGAGGATGTGGTCTCGGATCATCGCCGAATAGCTCAACATGTCCGGTGAGATCAACCGCATTAACGGGGTCGGCCCCGTCTTGAGTAAATTGTTTATTTCCCGATTTGGAATCATCATGATATGCTTGCCTAACACGCTTCATAAGATCATTGTCGTTTTCCCCACTTCGACCCACACATTTCAAACGTTTGTAGATAACGTTGAACCTTTGACAATTAGGGTTCAAAGTTGTCCACCTTCTTGTCAACATATCCTTGGTACGTTTGTGATGAGAAGCTTTGTTGAACTCGAAAAGAACCTTCTTCCAAAATGAATCACCCTTTTGGTCATTTTCGGTTCGGTTATCTTTTGTTTTGAAATGCTAACATAACACGAGGCTAATAAAGTTTCCTCCATTGCCGTCCAACAAGAATGAGCTCGTACGGTTCGGGTTCATCTTCCCCGTCGGGTATGTCGATTGTGCTACGTTTTGTGGATCGTTTTTGCTTCCGTCACGGGACGGCGTGGGCTCGGTTGGTGGTGGCATCGATTGTGTTTGTTGTGTGTTATTGTGGTGGATTTTGTTGAAGATTTTGAAATTGTTGGTTAAGCAATTGTTGTTGGTATTCTGGATATAGTTATTCGAGGTGTTAGTGTAGGCATAGAGAATTGGGTACCAAACAGAGGATATTTAGAAGATGTTGAGTTTCCAGACGAAGGTGTCGTAGGGTTAGACGATGATGATTGTTGTGACATATTGAGATTGAGAAGATTTTGGAAAGATTGAACGTTAGGGTGATGAGTCCGCTTTTTTTTTTTTTTTTTTTTTTTTTTTTTTTTTTTTTTTTTTTTTTTGTAAATTAAAGTAAATATGTTTAGTTGTAAAGAAATGAATGTGAAAAGTAAGTAATTGTGCGTAAAATGATTGTATATTTAGGTTTATATAGAGTGATAAAATTTAATAGTTTTAGTTTAAAAAAAATTGCAAAAACTAGCTGATGGTTTCCCAAATGGTCAAAAAAATTAAAAAGGGTGTGCATTTGGCGAGAGTGACTGAAGTCACTTGGGAAATGGCGAGAGGCCCTTTGCGGTGTAGTAGCGAGCAAATGATGGCGCCATTTGCTCCTCCACGTAAGAATGACGAGGACAAAACTAAACATACCTTTTGCTATTACATTCTTCCTGTGAAATAATAATGTTGTTCCTGTTGGCTACAAAGATTAATAAGGTAAAGTAACCAACTTTCATTCTTAACAAAGTATACTTAAAAACATTTCACAAAGATAAACAGTTAAGAAAGATTTACGCAAGTATTTTCAATGTTTAAATTCTAATTATAAATGAATCAAATAATTTACTAAGATTGTTTTCTGGAATAACAATCTAAGTTGAATGACAATATTCGGTGATCTCATAACTTAACTTAAACACAAACCAAAGTTAGTATTTAAGAAAGAACTATGCTAACCACACTAAAAGGGTTCAGGGACTTAGTTCTTATGGTGGAGCAATGCACTCTTGAATTTATATCACATTAATTGCAAAAGATAACATTTACTCATTTGAGACATTATTTTTTTGGAAAGATACAAGGTGGTTACCCGTGAGGTAATAAGCCTAACTAGCTAGTACCATGCTACCTAACTGTAATAAATGCTTCTATTCTTGCAATTGGTCCAGTCCCACTTTAGGCAACACTGTTGACAACTATTTGCGTTTTTTTTTTTTACCAACTCTTGTACATTTTTTGATAGGTGTTTTTCTACTTATCTTCCCAATAAATTTCTCGCCAAATATTTCAGATACTTAGATATTTTTCTTAAATATCTAAGTTAAGAATGCTCTTGATTGTTGAAGAGATCAAGGGGAAGTCAGTGAGTTTGATGGATCGTTTGTTTTAGTTGATTATGTGATTCGGGAGGTCGGAGATTATGAAAGTAAAGAGTAGCCATAGTTAGAGAGAGAGAGTAGAGAGAGAAAGGAAAACTATGTGTGTTTATTGATGATAAGGAAAAGATAAGATTACATACTAAGCATCACCCTCCTAGTGAAGTCTAGGAGGGTATATATAGGCCAACATACACATGACTTTACATAATTAACGGTTTCAGTCCATGTGTTTGTGCCTTACAATATAACTATTGTAATACCGAATATGTTGTCACATTTTCGTGTTAGGAGCATTCCTAACAATCATCCCCCAATGTGGCAACATAAGGGATTACTTACAACATTTCCCGCAAGTACAAATACAAATAAAGAAAGGTCTTCATAGGCTCTTCAAATGCTGAGGATGTTTGCAGTTGACGATCTTTTGTCTTCATCTTGTACCTCGGCTTGAGAACTTTTCTTCACTTGTAAGAAAATGATGTAATATGTATGAATTGGATTAACTTTCCCCTAATTCATACTGCATGTCTTTAGCAGCTTCTCCGTACACTTCTTTTGGCAAAGTTTCTGAATCAGCTTACCCCCAAACTGACAATCGTCTTCAGCAGATTCAAAACCTTGATGTAGTTAACATGTCTTCTAACTTTTGAAGTTTTAAGTACGCAGCGGAATTTGTAGATAACACCGTAAACCACACCAAGCAAATCTGACTAGTCACTTAATCACAATTATACTCAATGCGGAAACTCTGTTCGGGGGGTAACATGCAATAAATCAGTAAGATCTTCTCATGTATGTAGGCTACTTCACACTCACAACCCGCGAAAGTTGAAACGATAACACCAAAATCAAAAAACTGAACCACTGATCATCTCTGCGGACGTCTTTCCGGCAGTCATAAC
The DNA here is from genome assembly GCA_021014915.2 of Artemisia tridentata subsp. tridentata. NCBI lineage: Eukaryota > Viridiplantae > Streptophyta > Magnoliopsida > Asterales > Asteraceae > Artemisia > Artemisia tridentata. The sequence goes on from CP139504.1 coordinate 21,174,401, forward strand.
GTTAAGCTCGATCACGTGAACTTGTTATGCGTCCCCGATGTGCACATTTCTTCCCCCTGATTGCAGATACTCATGGAGAAAGAGTGTTTTCGCAAAGAAGTCGAGAAATGTACAAAGAACATCCACTCTCTTCCCCCACGATGTCTTCGCAGAATCGAAAGCATACACACTATGTTTACGATGGACACGGAGGCAGCGTAACCCTGTATGTCCAATTAATCGAACAAGTGTGAAGTACCATAAATCTCTGTTAAGCTTAAAAATATCCCGTGAGAATCAACTACTGATAACATCTCTACTCTTTTATACTCCTCTCATCTAACTCTTTACCGACCCCATTATCATTCTGACGGCTCTTTGTAGTGACTACTGATGGAGAAATCCAGTATGACGAACTTGAGACTGAAGTAGAATAACCCAAACTTGTGACTTAAACTTGCACTATTGTCTGACTAAGAACCAATACTGAGAATTTCAATAAAGGTAGGGAATCATATACCCATCCAACCATCCTTAACTGTATATGAACATCTCTTGAATTATCCACAGCTTTTTGTGACACTTGAGCACTACAACGTAACTCCTTTAAAGTGATAGCTATACACTGTGAGCACAACAACGTAACTCCTTACATTAGGTATAACTAGACAACTCAAGCCTCTGTCATTCGTACGGATAAAAGCTTGAACAAGGATCTCAAAGAATCATGCATCCAACCAACCCCGATATCTTCAGATACTAAGTACACGCATCCGCGATATCCCACTTCAACCTCAAATACATAATAACGAATTAACCCCGTAGTCATTTCTTGCATTTAAATGCCCAAAACTAGCCTTTTCACAGTTTAAGTGAACTTTGATAATTTTTTTTCCCGATCTTGTCAAAAAATGCATAACCTCAAATATTATTCACCTTTTCATTACGAACCCCAAAAATAACCATTTAACCAAAACTTATACCAAGACTTAACATTGTCAAACACAAATTAGTAAAATCTCATTGAAGACCGTTTATCCGTTTAACTCATTGTTAAAAATCTGGTCCAAGTCCACAAATCCAACACTAACCCGGGTAAGCCTAGACGAAGCCCAAAAGTACACTCACAAAATTGAAGCTCGGTGCAATGACTTACACCTAATGTTTAGGCACTTTGAAACCCTAATCCCTCATTTGTCCTAACCCTACACACACCACACAAACATTGCGCCCCCATCACTTTCTCTCAATATCTCAGATCTATAACACATGAACACAGACAAGCTCCGCCCCCTTTTTACTCACGATTTGCAATAATGAAACACAAAGAGAACCCATTGTTTTCTTTCTGCTCCAATCCGAACACAAAACAAACACCCCCCTTTGATTTACTGTTAAATCGGCTTCAAGATCTAAAGTGGCATGAAGATCTTATTGGAAAAGGTCACGGGTAAGTTTTGTTCTTGTGTTTCGTTTTCAGTCTCACCGATCGAAAGAAATAATTGAAACAAATTTGTTTTGGTTATTTCTTTATAAGATTCGAAAATCAAAAAGAAGTTTCACCTTCTCATAGATCTGTGATGTGCTTGTGTTTAAAATCGTTAAGGATTTACTAAGAACACTAAACTGAGATCTTCTTTTATTTTCCTGTGTTTCGATACTTGTTTAGGATCTATGATGAAATTTTTTCGTGAGTTTGATCTTTATAAAGGTATTGAAGTTATTTTGAATCACGAAAGAAAATCTGAGGTCTTGTCCTTTTGGTTTAATTCGAGTCACTGTGATGTTGAGGAGTTGTGATTAAAGATGGATATGGAGTTGTTTACTGTTGTTAGGAGATGTTGACGATGGGATTAGGACATAGATATTGGATTTGGTTGTTAATTGATTCGGTTATAGGCCTGTTCTTCTTCTCACCTTCTTTGTCCCTATTTTTTGTTTGACTGGCTTGACCAATGAAGATGAACAGATCTGAGGTCAAACTGGAATTGAGGTTAAGCTAACCTTGTGGTTAGTTGTAGTCTTGATGGTCAACTGTCAAATCGAGTTTGTAGGTTTCTTTTCTCGAAAAGTTAAATAATTCCTTACTCGAAGGATTTGTAAAAATGTGCACATAGTCTCTTACTCGTAAATAGTTAAACTCCTTAGTCGGAGAAAAAGTTAGACATTCCTAACTCAGAAACAGATAGTCTAACTCGAAAATCTTTAATCCTTACTTGAAGATCTTCAAGAAATGAAACCCAGATCGTCATCCTTACTCGGAGATCTTCAAACATACCCAGAAAAGCATGCTTACTCGAAGATCTTTATACATGAACCCACAGATCGTAGATCCAGACCATACAGACCATAAATACGTTTTATTGACCATAAACAACACCATATCTGACCATTTAAAACTGTGAAAACAACATATCTGTAACAAAGTAAAAAATCGTAATAACAGATTTAAGAAAAAAGACGTTTTTTGACAAGATTTTGACCACAAAAATCAACCAATAATAATGAGGCTCTGATACCACTTGATGGATCGTTTGTTTTAGTTGATTATCTGATTCGGGAGGTCGTGGATTATGAAAGTAAAGAATAGCCATAGTTAGAGAGAGAGAGTAGAGAGAGAAAGGAAAACTATGTGTGTTTATTGATGATAAGGAAAATATAAGATTACACACTAAGCATCACCCTCCTAGTGAAGTCTAGGAGGGTATATATAGGACAACATACACATGACTTTACATAATTGACGGTTTCAGTCCATGTGTTTGTGCCTTACAATATAACTATTGTAATACTGAATATGTTGTCACATTTTCGTGTTAGCAGCATTCCTAACAGAGTTATTGTCAGTACTCACTGACTTAATCATCTTCTTTCTGGTTAAGAGACTTCACTTGCTGAGTTCCACTTTAAAAAGTGGTGAGATTTTCTTAGTTTCTGATGAACTTTGAAGATCAATCCCTAAATGTTTAATAATTCAGGAACTTAATTCACACTTCGTTATTTAAGTTATAGACTATCAGACTCTGAATTAACCCACCAAATAACTTTCTTTTATATAAATTAATTTTCGACCATTTTTTAGGTAAAAATTAAATAAGTATAATCGTAAGGAGACGAGATCAATATAAATTACAAAATTTTCTAAAGATACAATGAACAAATTCTATCCATTTATTTATCTTTAAAAAAAAAAAAAAAAAAAAAAAAAAAAAAAAAAAAAAAAAAAAAAAATAACCTCTCATTTTCAACATTTTTCTTAAAAATAAAATATCTTACAAATGATAAATCGTTATGCACAAAAAATACCTCACCGGCTTTTTCTCGAGCTTTTTTCTTCAAGCTTTTTTTTTTTTTTTTTTTTTTTTTTTTTTTTTTTTTTGTGCTGAAATTTACGCCCCGAAAGATCACATATGATTTGTTCTTTTGCAAATCATGTGTGATTTCACAAATCACATTTGATTTTTAAAATAACAAATCAACTATAATTTTACAAATCACAAGTAATTTTTCAGGGCGTAAAGTTCAATAATCACAAAAGAACTCGAAAAAAAGTTCGTTTAAAGTATATAGAAGTGTCCATCTATAGAAAGATGATTTAATTCTTGTCGTGATGGTATGATTCGGTTCGCGTAACGATTAATGGTTTGTGTGATATTTATTTATTTATTTTTTAAATGAAAGTGGCTTTTTTAGTTTGATAAAAAAAAATGAATGATTAAAATTTGTTCTTAGATATTTAAAAAATTTGTGATCTATGTTGAAAATTTCTCTAATGATAAGTTATATCAAAATTTAAATAGAGCAATTATCAAGAGCTAATTCCAAAGTAGGCCAAAACTTTTGGCCTATTTCAAGAGGAAGCCATTTGCAACATCTATTTCCCATTTTGTCCAGTCGAGCGTGCTCGACTGCTCGACCCCATAAAACTAGCGACACGTGTCATTCCTTTTTTATTTTATTAATATATTTTAGGCCCACAATTGACATATAAATTTGTTTTATTTTAGTCCATTAACCAAACAAGCGTTTGCAAAGTTAGTCCTTGTGATTATTATTATTATTCAAAAAAATTCAAAAGAATTCATAAAAATTCCAAAAAACTTATAAAAATTCGTAAAAAATTATAAAATTTCGAAAAGTTTCGAAAAAATTTATAAAAAATCGAAAAAGATTTAAAAATTCGAAAAAACTTATAAAATTTTGAAAAATTTATAAAAATTCGAAAAGTTTCGAAAAAATTTATAAAAAATCGAAAAAGATATAAAAATTCAAATTTTTTTTAAAAATTCGAAAAAGTTTTAAAAATTCGAAAAAACTTATAAAAATTTGAAAAGTTTATAAAAATTCTAAAAAGTTTTAAAAATTCGAAAAATTTTTAAAAATTCGAAAAAGTTTTAAAAATTTGAAAAAACTTATAAAAATTCGAAAAAATTTTAAAAATTCAAAAAAAATTTAAAAATTCGAAAAAATTTTCGAAAAATTTTTAAAAATTTATAAAAATTTGAAAAAATTTATATAAATTCGAAAATTTATAAAAAAATTCGAAAAATTTATAAAAATACAAAAAAATTTTAAAAATTCAAAAAATTAATAAAAATTCGAAAAAATTATAAAAATTAGAAATATTTATAAAAATTCGAAAAATTTTTATAAACTAGAAAAAAAATTATAAAAATTCGAAAAAAAAATAAAAATTCGAAAATTTTTTAAAAATTAGAAAAAATTTATAAAAATTTGGAAAATTCTAAAAAATTTAAATAAATTCGAAAAAAAATTTTGAATTCGAAAAAAATTATATAAATTCGAAAATTTTAAAAAAATTCTAAAAACTTAAAAAATTTGAAAAATTTATAAAAATTCGAAAAAATTTATATAAATTCGAAAAATTTATAAAAATTCGAAATTTTTTTAAAATTAGAAAAAATTGAGCAGTTGAGCCGTTGAGCAGCGGTCGTCGATCGCTCGACCACCGCTGCTCAACTGCTCAACCGCTCGACCACCACTTTTCGAATTCTTTTCGAATTAGAAAATTATTGAGCAGTTGAGCAGCGGTGGTCGAGCGCTCGACCACCGCTGATCAACTGCTCAACCGCTCGACCACCACTTTATAATTTTTTTTCGAATTCAGAAATTTTTTTGAATTTTAATAAAAATTCGAAAAAAATTATAAAAATTCGAAAATTATTGAGCAGTTGAGCAGCGGTGGTCGAGCGCTCGACCACCACTTTATAATATTTTTTTGAATTCAGAAAATTTTTTGAATTTTTCAAATTTTTATAAGTTTTTTTGAATTAATATGAATTTTTCGAATTTTTTGAATTTTTAAAAAATTTTCGAATTTATATAAATTTTTTCGAAATTACTTAAATTTTTTCGAATTTTTTGAATTTTTTTAAATTTTTTCTAATTTATAAAAAATTTTCAAATTTTTATAAATTTTTCAAATTTTTATAAGTTTTTTCGAATTAAATTTTTTTTTCGAAATTTATAAAATTTTTCGAATTTTTCTAACTTTTAAATAATTTTCGAATTTTTATAAATTTTTTCTAATTTTTAAAATTTTTTCGAATTTTTATAATTTTTTTCAAATTTTTAAAATTTTTTCGAATTTTTATAAATTTTTTGAATTTTTATAAATTTTTTTGAATTTTTAAAATTTTTTCGAATTTTTTTAAAATTTTCGAATTTTTATAAATTTTTTCTAATATTTAAAAAATTTTCGAAAATTTTTTCGAATTTTTAAAAAATTTTCGAATTTTTAAAATTTTTTCGAATTTTTATAAGTTTTTTCAAATTTTTAAAACTTTTTCGAATTTTTAAACTTTTTAAATTTTTATAAGTTTTTTCGAATTTTTAAAACTTTTTCGAATCTTTATAAATTTTTCGAATTTTTATAAATTTTTCAAAATTTTATAAGTTTTTTCGAATTTTTAAATCTTTTTCGATTTTTTATAAATTTTTTCGAAACTTTTCGAAATTTTATAATTTTTTTCGAATTTTTATAAGTTTTTTGGAATTTTTATAATTTCTTTTGAATTTTTTTTGAATAATAATAATAATCATAAGGACCAAAAATGAAAAGGACTAACTTTGCAAACGCTTATTTGGTTAATTGACTAAAATAAAACAGCCGTTAGTAAAAAAAACTAACTTTGCAAACGCTTGTTTGGTTAATGGACTAAAATAAAATGGCCGTTAGTAAAAGGACTAACTTTGCAAACGTTTGTTTGGTTAATGGACTAAAATAAAACAAATTTATATGTCAATTGTGGGCCTAAAATATATTAATAAAATAAAAAAAGAATGACACGTGTCGCTAGTTTTATGGGGTCGAGCAGTCGAGCACGCTCGACTGGACAAAATAAGAAATAGATGTTGCAAATGGCTTCCTCTTGAAATAGGCCAAAAGTTTTTGCCTACTTTGGGAATTATCTCAATAATTTAAATAGAGCAATTATTCAAAGCTTTTGATAAATTTAATTTAACATTTACGTTACTTCATTCTTTGCTTCCTGGTCTAGCTATGTGCGATTTCAAAAGCATTCGTTCAATTATATATAAGGCAGAATATTAAAAAGGATAATGGTTTTAAAATGTATCAAACTTTATACATTTTACTATTACGTGAGCTCAACTTTTAATCTTCCTATTTAATATAAAAAGTTTTAAAGGTAAAAGATCGATAAAGATGCTCTACATACTTATTAATTTTATACAATTTGAACAACATAATCATCAAAATACCAATATGAACTAGGAAACCTGTTAGCAACTTGTTTGCTGGTCAATGTGGGTAATATGGTCATTTATATTCTTCATCTTCTTGATTTCCTAAACCACATGATTGCCACTGTTCATATTGGTTATTTTCACGAAGCTCACTCTTATAGATCTTGAGTTAATTGACACACACATTGTCAATTACACACTAGTAGTATATAGTTATGTCAACGAACTTACTTTTGTTTTATTATGATCATCAATTTAAATGAACCCATTTCTCAATGTAGGCCAACATTAATGATTTTAGTTGTACCACAATGGGAAACAGCCATACCAAATTTCATGTGTAAGATGCCCACGATACGAAACGTACAAAAACCCCACCCCAAGTGTAATAACCCGAAAAACAAAATACAGTTTGTTAGCTAACTGGTAATGTTTTTCTTATATGGCAAATTTGTTTGTTGTGTCAACGAAGCATAAAAATGATTAATAAGGCATTACTGATACTTTCAAGTTGAAAGATACAATAAAGCTAGTGGGTTTCATGGTCAATACTTGTAAGAAAAGGGGTAGAGCTAAAAGACGAGATGTAAATCTTGTTTATGTTTTGGTTGTGGTTTAGTATAAGATATAGAAATTATTGAAATGGTGGTTTGAAACATGTCTAAATTACCCTCGGGCTCTTATTAAATAGAGAAATGTTTTCGTAAGTCTTTTAAAACTGAATGTAATGGGATACCAAACACCACCTTAGGCACCGCCACATAAGCTTTCTCTCTCCTCAGACACCACCCAGACAACAACTAGACCAAACTCACGTAGTAAGAAAACCACACTAACAACCAAAAAAATACCCTACAAAATTAATTAAATACAAAATACACACGCACAAACATTTCCTTTTATTTGGTCCACCGACAGACCAAATGAATTGGGTGTCTGGGGGGGACACGTCCGGTAACTAACGCGTTTGGTTGGGGTGGACAATAAAGTTGTCTAGGAAGAAAGGGGGGGGGGGGGGGGGGACACCCATTACGTTTACTCTAATAAGAGGAAATAAAGGTGTGGACTCACTCATTAAGTGAAAAAGAAACATCCTTTGAGTATGATGTAGAACCACTAAATCGGCATCGCATCGTTTTGAGAACACATCGGTGCCGGAATTGGATATGCTCTATGGTACACTAAGGCAAGGAAAAGTCTAAAGATAGTACAAGTACTAAGTTCATCTATACTATGTATATGAAAAGTGAAAAGTCGATGTTAAAAAAATACACATCGAAAACCGGGTTGACCCGGGCCGCTTCAAACCCGACGGGTTGACTCGGTTTAATTTGACCCATTTTTTTGACCCAACCTGTCAGGATGACCTGGCTTAAATTTACCCATTTTTCTAACGGAACGGTTCAACCAGTCGAACCGGGTTTCAAAACATTATGTTTAATCCCAAAATTCTCAAACTTTTATTATTTTTCGTTTTTAACACACAAACTTTTTTTTATCACTAAAAGTATCTGCAGCTATAAAACACCGTTACTATTTACGATACTCGTCTAGTATTAAGAAAGGTTAATAAAAGAAATGGGGTATGGTAAGTGAATGGATACGGCCCCCGTAAATTTAATGTAAATGAATCTTTAATTATATTTAGTGAAGTGTTTTACGGAGTATTCGACGCGTTTTGTATAACCTCATGCTAAATTTTTTTTTGATTGAATCAAACAATTTACAAATTATACGTTAACTTTTTTTTTTTTTTTTTTTTTTTTTTGCGCATTAAACAACCATTTTAATATGAAATGCATATATAGGAGTAGTTGCTAGTGACTTAGCTTTTGAAAATATACAATGTCTTAAAATCATATAACGATTGTGTGCAAAAAACGCTAATAAATTAAATTTATCTATGATTATTCGTACCAACAAGTAAATTACATTCTTCGGGTTACACCCTCAACATCCGTTGAGCCTTTTCTATCTTTTCATCTTTTTCCTTTTCTTTGCTTTTTTAGATCATATTTAATTAGCAAACTAGGAAAGAGCAAGAAGCAAAAATAAAAAATAATTATAAAAGAATCTGAAAAAGTGTTACAAGATTTATCAAACCACTCAAGATATCAAGATAAAAAGTTGTCAAATCTCTTAGATACCCATATGTTAATGATTTTTGAGATATCTTGTTATTTATGCATTTAACTTGTAATTAGTTATTACTAATAATTCTCATTTCTTGAAGGGTTTTTCTAAAATGTGCTCCGAGAGCACATATTTGAACGAATAAAAAAGTCAAGTATTAGTTCATTAAATAGAAAATCACATGTAAATATAGTAATTTTTAAGTATAATTATTGTGCATTAATTGCATTTTATAATTTTATTGAGAAAAATAAGTTTGATAATCACACGTTAAAAAAATCCTTTTAGAAAGGGTCTTTCTTGAATTTGTCAATAACTGTTATTGGTCAATTGATATTTTATGGCAAATCACCAAGCCTAAAGAATCTTCGATCTACTACGTATTTAACATTCATGTGGATTAATTGGGTTAGTTGTATAATGAAGTCTGCTAAAGTACGGCTACCTTTTTTTATTTTTTTTTTCTTTATTTTTTTTTATTTTTTTTTTATTATTTTTATTTTTTTTATAATTATGGCAACTATTCCAATCATACGAAAACTATTCCAATGTAACAAATTTTCAAATAAAAGAGTGATTTAATATGTTCGCATGTTTCTTTGAATGTTAGGTGCCCTTTATTTACTTTAACTGTTTTACATATCATTTGAGAATAAGGTGGTTTATATAAGGCGTAAATATAATCTCATGTCAGCAATAATGATTCAACAAGCAATTAGGGAAGGAACCAGGAGGGCACCCATGGGGTCCCGAGATCCATGGATTTTTTTGATATAGAGTTAATTTTGAAAAAAATTATCGATTTTTTTATAAATGTATCTTAAATGCACCCGGTCTACCAAAATATTTTCTAATGTTATTCAGTTGCTGTACTTAATTACAAAAAGTTTCGTGCACCCAGTCATATTTAATCCTAGTTCTGTTCCTGCAATCAATAACGTATGCAAACAATATATAAACTATAATGAATTGGAATACTTCAATATCATAGTTTTTATTCTATCATGAAAAATCGTGTGATTATTCAAACCTCTTACTTGTTTAACATTTTGGTTGCTTCAGATTATAAAATAGTTATAGAAAAATGTCATTTGTAATAGCGACATGTAAATGGGTGTGACACATGAACAATTCTTTGAAATGGATACAATATATAGGTAATGTCATTTAATGATTTACATATATTAGTGATAGTGACACAAAAGTGTCACTATTTAGTGACAGAAAGTGGTTTTAATACTAGCGACACGTAAGTGTGGCTGTGTCCGGGGTTTGAATATTATTTTACGAAACGTAGACGTTTTAATTTTTATTCACACTTAATAATTTAACTAAAGAATTAAGGAGTATGCCACAAAAATGTCAATATTATTCTCACTTTTTTACGTGTAAAACGCCTTGAATTGTAAATGGGTGTGACACATGAACAATGCCATTCTCACAAAAATGCATAATAAAGTTATAGAAAAATGTCATTTGTAATAGCGACATGTAAATGGGTGTGACACATGAACAATTCTTTGAAATGGATACAATATATAGGTAATGTCATTTAATGATTTACATATATTAGTGATAGTGACACAAATGTGTCACTTTTTAGTGACAGAAAGTGGTTTTAATACTAGCGACACGGAAGTGTGGCTGTGTCCGGGGTTTGAAAATTATTTTACGAAACGTAGACGTTTTAATTTTTATTCAAACTTAATAATTATATATATATTAATTTCCCAGGATTGGGGGACGCTTCACCAAGTTGTACCACAAGCTTCTATTTATTGTACATGTGTTTAGGAAATTAATTGTTTGCAAACATGTGGCTATAAACCTAGGAAGTTACTGTTCCGGCCACTGTTCATTGAATAAAAAATACAAAAAAAATGCCTAATGATCCTCTAATTACAGATGGTTAAGGTTTGGCCCGGTAATCACATATCTGTATTACATATATCTACCTAAACCTAAAAAACATATGGCCAGAACATTCTTGCGTCTTCTCTACTCCCTCCTACAAAGGTCCCTCATTTTTCTTCTCCATATGATTAAATCCAACAAATTAAAATATCTTCATCGAAACACAAGATCTCCGGCATCAATAGCTTTTCGCTGGGAGTCGATAATCGATTCACTCATATCAATAATTTCTATTTCAAGATGCAAGAAACGATTATTAATCCATTTGATCAGCTGATCTCATTATCCCGTGTATTTGTCATCACCACTAACATCCTTCAGGTAAACAATCGACTAATTACTTTTGTTTGATTTTGTATTAATAATTCAAAGTAAGTTTTTGTTTTTAATTGCAGATAAATAATTCATTGAATCATAATTCAACTAATTTTCGTAAGTTTTTATTCATTCAATTGTAATTTTGTTATAGTTTTGACTAAAAGATTTTTTTATTTCTTTATTTTTTTTTAACTACTCTACTGATGTAGCCAACTTAATTCAGTTTTATGGAATTAAGTTGTGCGAATACAAAGTCATAGGAAAGTTTTATCCTTTAACCAAGTGAAGTTAGAAACAAAAAAGGCATTTAATATGTGTAATTCTTGAGGATGGTCGATTTCGTGGATTTGTGACTTTTAAGTGGGGCAAACGAAATGGGTTAACGAAAAGTTACAGCCTGCTGCTGCATTATATAGATGATTGTTAACAAAATGGGTCTTTGAAAATCTGAATGGAGTGGCAGCGCAAAGGCCGGAAGGCATAGTATAAATGGTAACTAAGCAACTGCCTTTGTTTTGCAGCTACCGTCTCAGATTTTCTGACAAGGTAATGGGCCATGATGATTGGTATAGTTTTGGGCAACTGAAATGGGTCTTTCAGAATATGAAGGTGGTGGCATGGCAAAGAGCGGAAGGCATAGTATAAATAGTAACTAAGCAACCGGACTTCTTTTGCAGCCAACGTGAACTTCATTTGTTTCTGTGACCCTGTACCCATTTGCCAACCTTGAATATCAATTTGCGCAACAACATCACTTGATTTGGTGGATTTGTGACTTTTAAATGGGGTTATTATTTCCAAAAACTTTTGTCCAAGACATCCTGTTGTCTGTTACATATTGTATATTCTATTGAACAACCTACTTTGGAATCTAAAAAATGTCTAGGTGTGTATTGCATATGCAACCCCCATCTGAGTTAGACGCTGAAAGACAGCAATGCCGATTTCAAACTTTACAAAGTTTGTCCATAAAGAAATGGGTCTTCGAAAATCTAAACTAATTGCTTGCAAACATGTGGCTGTAAACCTAAGAATTCCCAAGATGGTGGGTTGGGCAAAAAAAATGCTAGGAACTTACTGTTTTGGCCACTGTTCATTCAGTAAAAAAATACCAAAAAAAGTCCTAATGATGGTTACCAAGTTAATTACACATAAACATGTGGCTGTAACCCCAGGAACCTACTGTTCGTAATGGGCTATGATGATTGGTATAATTTTGGGGAACTGAAATGGGTCTTTCAAAATATGAAGGTGGTGGCGTGGCAATGCAACCGGGTTTCTTTTGCAGCCACTGTGAACTTCATTTGTTTCTGTGATCCTGTCCCCGTTTGCAAGTCTGAGCTCAATTGTTTTCTGAACTGTATTATCGTTGTATCTCACTACGTGTTCACATGTGTTTTTGCGTTTCTGAGTTTCTGAATTAGTAATTTGCAAGCACATTATTAAGGCGATGATGATACATTTGTACGGTAACATTTTTTCGACGCGCGTTCCTTGGCGGGGCAACTGAAATTGTGGTTGCAGTCCAAGCGCGTTGCAGACATCGATTATATACGTACACATCTGAGCCTGTACAAAATCAAGAATATGTGAACAGCAAAGAATACCGGGTATGTTTATCGTGATGTTCCTGTTCAAATGTTTGTTAGATATCTTTCGCTTTTGTTCTGATCTATTCTTTAGTTGCAAAGTAACGCTGCCTTTTGTTTTGTCTTCTGATACTAACAATTCTTAAAGAAAGATGGGGAACCGAAGAGGATGCTGTGACAAGTGGTTTGGTGCAAATTACTTCTTTGCACCATCCTGTTCCATTTCCCATCTTTCTTCGACAATTGAGCCGTATTGCTGATAAGCAACTTTTTTGTGATTACAATTGTGGATATGCGAAAACAAAGAAACTCTAACAGACACATGACATCAGTTGATACTAATGCTTGGGGCAACTGAAATTGTGGTTGCAGTCCAAGCGCGTTGCAGACATCGATTATATACGTACACATCCGAGCCTGTACAAAATCAAGAATATGTGAACAACAAAGAATACCGGGTATGTTTATCGTGATGTTCCTGTTCAAATGTTTGTTAGATATCTTTCGCTTTTGTTCTGATGTATTCTTTAGTTGCAAAGTAACGCTGCCTTTTGTTTTGTCTTCTGATACTAACAATTCTTGAAGAAAGATGGGGAACCGAAGAGGATGCTGTGACAAGTGGTTTGGTGCAAATTACTTCTTTGCACCATCCTGTTCCGTTTCCCATCTTTTTTTGACAATTGAACACAGTTACTTATTCTATATTCCCATACAGTTCCTTTTGCTATTTTAACAGTCTAGCAAATTGCCTGGTGCAGGCCTTTGCAAAAAGGGAGTTGAAACATCAAAAAGAACTGTAAGGGAACTTAGAAGGGTTAATTATGTTGCTCTTTAAATTCCATTCTTTTTTATGACTTAAAACCATCCGTCTACAAAATAATGTACGCATACACAAGTTGCTACATTCGATTTAAAACCATCCATCCAATGTTAGATGTGCCTGCTTTCGTACACCGAATTACACAAGAGGCTTTGATGAACAGTAAGATGCAATTTCGGAAGATTGGTGCGAAATGGAATAGGATTGTGTTAAAAGTGATCTGATCTAGATTACTTCTTAGCATTATCCTATTTCATTTCCCTCTGATCTTCCCGAACTGCACCGTGCTGTTGATCAACACACTCTTCTTGACGAGTATACGCTGTTAAATGCGACACAATATAACTGTCATGGCCAACACGATATGACTTTCGTGGCCATGCCTTTTTCACATGCTCATAACTGCAGTGGCATAAAAGGTGCTAATCAACAATAGGGTCCGATTCAGAAAGAGAGATGGCAAACAGAAGAAAATGCTGTGATGAGTAATTTGGACCAAATTACTTCTCCACAATGTCCTCTTCACAGTTGTAAGTGCGTGAAGGAGCATACGACGTTCAATGTAATTGCATGGTCTTACCTTTCTTCTCCAGTTCCTTTTGTTACTACAGCGGGTTAGCAATGCGTCTGATGCAGGCCATTGTATAAAGTCCAATGGAACTAACAAAAGGAACTGGCAAGAAAGGTAAAAACTCCCAACTGTGTTGACACTCATGCTATACGGATTTCAAATTTCCTAATGTAAAAGAAAAGATAATACTTACATACTATATGTTCATTGAACGTTTACACTTTGTCACTATTTTCATAGATACTGTATTTGCATAGATAATTTATACGTGTTTTCATACTTTTCAGGTTTGCACAAACAGATACGGAAATAATGCAAAGGAAAGCAACTCTAAGCAGGTAAAAATATTTGACTCTTTTCACTGTTGTTCATTAGGCCAAATGGGAGGTCTATGTATATTAATAGAATTTTCCATATCCAACTGAAGTGTTAGTAGCACAAGTAGTGCAAAATCTGATGACAATTGCAACACCTATTCTAATTTCTGTATATGTGTTATTTTTTTTATATATATATACTGCAATGACTACATGATTTTTGGTTTATGCATTTCTTATATTTTGTGTCCCTTAGATTTTTTTATAATTAATTGTGAATCCAGTGGGTGATTTGTATCTGTCTCCAATGGATTGATTGATAGCTATGAACATAGCTATACGACACGCCTAATCATGACAAAAAGAACAAAAAATTCAATTAAGATTGGATAAGGCATTACATATCTGCATTTAGGCGTATCGGTGGATTGACCATGGCTGAGAGATTCTCAACAGAAACTGAGATGCACAAGATCAAAGTGTCGCGTTGTCAAAAGGTAAGATTACGTATATGGCTAATTAGATTTTTGTCATGACCTTGCTAATATATAGTTATGAATATTCCAATTCTGGTTTGTGCTGATGTGCAATATATCCCACACACAATTGACCCATTAATGTGTCAATATTTACACCTCTAAAATTGTGTTTTCGATAATTATCACATCCTCTTCACAGCCTAGGAACCTATCAGCTAAAAATGAGTTTTAGATAGCTGATATTTAATAGACCAAGTTCTAAACGAATTGTCCTCAATTCGCTGTTGGGTTTACTCCAATTTTTGCACAAAACTTTTTTTAAAGCAATATTATTATATATCCATGTGATAAATCTCTTCTTATGCTCCAATTGATTAGGTGGCAGATTACAGTATACATCAACAGGGGTTGGTTCCGACTTGCTTTACCACCAGCATGAAAATGATACTTCCTTTGTCATGTTTTCAATACCTATTCATTGAACTCAAAAACACGTGTGTTTGAGGTCAAAGCACCACTCATTAACATCAGTTATGAAGACAAAAACAAGCTGTGCAAACATCAAAGGATATGTGTTGTATGTCAACCTATGCAAACATCAAAGGATATGTGTTGTACATTGTATGTGATGCACCCAAGAATTCTTTCAAAGCTTTTGGATGAATACACGTCAAACATATGGTAACCGGTAGAATAATGTGTATATATAGGTCGACTTTATAAAGAGAAATCCGCAGAAAAAGTTGTGTCAGTTTACAAAGATGCAATTTCAGGATATTTACTTTACTAAGATGCAATTTCATCTGTTAATCCGACTAAGAACTCGAACATTATTCATGCAAAACACCCCGTCGGAACGCGCGGGCTACCCCGCTCGTTTAACTAAAGAATTAAGGAGTATGCCACAAAAATGTCAAATATTATTCTCACTTTTTTACGTGTAAAACGCCTTGAATAGTTAGTGATGGTATAGCTATCACTAAAAAAAAAAAAAAAAAAAAAAAAAAAAAAAAAAAAAAAAAAAAATCTTTTATGTTATTGTAACTAAATTTTTTCTAAATCAATATTAATTCTTTTAAATTTAACTAAATTTTTTCTAAATCATATTTAATTAATTTAAAACTTTTTAAAATTATTTACATTACTTTCACCTAATAAAATTAAATCATTTATACTTACTTTAAATAATTTAAAATTATTTTTAAAACATTTTAATTAAGTTAAATCACTATTAAATCATTTAAATTTAAATTAAATATTTTGTAAATCATCTTTAATTAATTTAAAACTTTTTAACGAATGAACCGAGATAATATGGTTGTACACGAGATGTTTAACAAATGAGCCGAGATGATATGATTGTACACGATATGTTTAACGAATGAGCCGAGATGATATGGTTGTACACGATATGTTTAACGAATGAGCCAAGATGATATGGTTGTACACGAGATGTTTAACGAATGAGCCGAGATGATACGGTTGTACACGAGATGTTTAACGAATGATCCGAGATGATATGGTTGTACACAAGATGTTAAACGAATGAGCCGAGATGATATGGTTGTACATGAGATGTTAAACGAATGAGCCGAGATGATATGGTTGTACATGATATGTTTAACGAATGAGCTGAGATGACATGGTTGTACACGATATGTTTAACGAATGAGCCGAGATGATATGGTTGTACACGAGATGTTTAACGAATGAGCCGAGATGATACGGTTGTACACGAGATGTTTAACGAATGAGCCGAGATGATACGGTTGTACACGAGATGTTTAACGAATGAGCCGAGATGATACGGTTGTACACGAGATATTTAACGAATGAGCCTAGATGATATGGTTGTACATGAGATGTTTAAAGAATGAGCCGAATTTATGATGTGTTTCAGAGTTGTAAAAATGAGAAGTTACCTGTACAAGGCTGATCTCTCATAAATGTACTGTTGTACACGAGATGTTTAAATTCTTTTGGCGGGGACATGTCCCCGCCAATAAATGATAAACATTATCCTCTTTAATATCCAAAAAATCTTACCCAAAATCTACATAAAATCCAAAAACTCTTATCCAAAACAGCAAATAAATGATAAACTCTCTCTCTCATTTGCAGACCCAATCTCTTATCTTCACACAACAACAACATCACCTCCTTCATCCCCTATCACCACCTGATAACACCAAACCTCTTATCTTCACACCAATTTTAAAATCTGAGATGCAGCAATATAATCCTTTTATGTGTAATTGTGGAACAGGAAATATAAAAAAAAGAAAATCACATCAACCAGATACATTTGGATTGGAATATTATGCATGTCCTCTTTCGAAGGTGAACAATTATACATTTCTTATTTATGTAAATATACAAACAATCATATAATTACATTATTTATGTGACAGCCAAGAGAAAAAGATCATGGATGTGGATATTTTATGTGGAAGAGTGAATTTGATGAGCAGTTACGAGTAACCTCTTCTGCTTCAACATCTCACGGTTCTGGATCTGCACCAACAGGGTGCTCAAACTGTAATGAAAAAGATCTTAGGATAAACATGCTGGAGGCACAAAAGCAGGTGCTAGAGACAAGAGTAAGGATGCTGGAGGCAAGACTTGAAATGACAACGAATCCCGACGACCCCGACCACGCATGTCAGTCGGCTGCAATACTCCGTGAGCTGTTAGGTGACATGGACAATCTTCATATGTAATGTTGTTGTTATTGTTGTTGTTGTTGTTGCAACCATGACCATTTTGGTTAAAAGAAGCTGGTTAACAGCAGCCCACAAGGGTCGTTTGGTTTATGCTGTCCAAACAGGGCCGTTTGGTTTATGCTGTTTGGTTAACAGCAGCCCACAAGGGCCGTTTGGTTTATGCTGTCCAAACAGGGGTGTTTGGTTTATGCTGTTTGGTTAACAGCAGCCCACAAGGGCCGTTTGGTTTATGCTGTCCAAAGAGGGGTGTTTGGGATTGCTTATTTCTGCACCAAAAGGGTGTTTGGGTTTATGAGCTTATTTGAAGGAACAATATCACAATTAACAAACACGAAGGCAAACATTTTATTTAAAACACATAAGAGTTCTCAACCACATACATTTCATACAGACTCAAACGAAACAACTTGACAAGCAAACGAAACAGATCAAACAAAACAACTCGACAAGCAAACGAAACAACTCAAACGAAACAACACACGATACTTCTTGCTTTGCTAGAACTTGCACGAAAGTATTAACAAACATCGCCCATTCATTTTTTTTGCTGCTACTTCCCGCTTTGCTAGAACCTGCACCATCTTTTCCCTTCCTTGCTTTCCTTTGCTTGATATGTTCAAACGTATCTTCGACATTTGGTACCCTATTTCCCAGATCATCAAGTTTGGTGTCCAACGTGCTTTCAGCTTCATCGTCAGCTTGAGCGTCCAAATACTCTTTGTAGTACGGCTTTTTCCTCAACCATTCCAGAATCCGGTCTCTCATCCACGGTGCACAGTTCTTATAATAACCATATTCATCAATAATTTCTGAGCCATATTCATTAAGAACTTCATTAAAGAAGAGCATCGACGATAAAACCTTTGACCACTCATATTCCGGTGTGTAACCATCCATTGTTATGTGTGTTTTGTGGGAATTAGTGATTTGGTTATTTGTGTTTTGCCGGTCTCTCATCCACGGTTAGGTTATATATAAGTAAAACCTTGGCGGGAAAAATTGGCACCCTTACTTTTGGCGGGGACATGACAGAAAATATTGGCGGGATAAAGCTAGCTTTTAGGAGGTAAAATGTTTAATACTTTCGGCGAGGACACGTCCCCACCAAAAACCCAGAACTGTGCATCTTTACTTTCTGCGGGGACGTGTCCCCGTCGAAAGTGTGAGCGGGAAAAAAACGGGGGAACAATTAAGCGTTCTAAGTTTGGTCAAACTTTGTCAAATGTGGGAAACACTTTCGGCGGGGACATGTCCCCGCCGAAAAGTTGCGTTGAAAATTTAGTAAACGGTCAGCGAGACTTTGTGCCAGTTCAGCATAGGTTTTGTCGTTTAGCGATTTTCGGCGGGGACATGTGCGTCCCCGCCGAAAATCTCCTCGCCCGTCCTCTCTTTTGTTGTGGTGTATTTTGGTTTGACTCGTTATAATGTTTTGATTTCTACTAATATGAAGTGATTTGTGCAATATAAAAATAGAACACGGCAACGTACGGATCAACTACAAAGATTCAAGCCCTCTATTTGTGCACAAGATATTACTCGCATGTTACGTTAACATTCATTTTGGTACTAATGTGATATGTGGATGACCGGCAAACTCGCTAAACTTGCTAAAAAATGATTTTTTTTTGAACAAAAATGATCTCTTGCGAATATTTTCCATTGAAAAATACATCCTTTGAGATCTTTTTAGCAAAATAAGTCGTTTTGCGATTTTAGTCACTGCTGCAAAATACTTTTTACAAAATGGTCCTTGTTTTTAAATTTACCAAATTGGTCACTATGCGAATTATTTTTACAAATTTAGTCATTGTACATTTTTATAACACTGAGGCCTTTACTTTAAAAGTGAAAAACAATATTATATATAATTAAGGATAAAAATTTTCATGCTATTTAGAAAACGTTCACACAAGGACCATTTTTGCAAAGATAGCCAAAGTTTTTCATGTAATAAAAAAAGAATCACGCTATTAAAAAAATAAAAAATATTCGAAGAAAGAAAAAAGAAAAAAGAAAAAAACGTAAGAACCAAGATTTGCTAAAAAAGGCCGCACAAGGACCATTTTTGTACGCAAACTTGTGATAATTTCAAATTTCGCAAGTAGTTAGCAAATCTTCCAAAATTCATCGGTTAGAAAATGAGTATTTTTGAAAAAATACAAAAATATTAATTTTTTTTTCAAGATTTGTAAACTATTTGCGAAATTTGAAAAAATCACAAGTTTTTGCTAAAAAAAATAAAGATTTATCAAGGATTTAAATCGCACAAGCACCTATTTTGCAAAGGAAACAAATCGCAAGGGGCCATTTTTGGTAGAACAATTTCACTTTTTAACCTGTTTAGCCAATTTACCGGTCATCTACGGATCATATTGGTACAAAAATGAAAGTTATCGTATCACATGAGTAATATTTTGAGTACATGTACTATAACGGCACATTTGAAAAATTACACGTCTATTTTATTGTTTAAACCCTGTATTTAACTCCCTACATCTCATAATAAGTGTCTACATTGCTCTCCCGGATGTCCAAAATAAATATCCACTTTTGTTTCAATCAATAAGATATTTTATTAAGTGAAAATGACATTTAATTTATAAAAAGTATATTTAATGAAATTTATTAAAACTTTGTATATCGTGAAAATAAAGAAGACGACGTATGATCGGACGAAGGAGCAGCTTTTATATTATGTTATCACCTTCACCTGTAGAACAACGAATGTTTTGTCCTAATATAAGTGACAGTATAAAGTGGTATATTTATTTAATTGTGGTATATTTATTTAATGCATACCACGTTTTGTCCAAATATAATTTTTAATTTAAACCACGTTCTTTACTTTATTCTATGCTTTGTCCTTATATACGGAGTAATTATTCGGCCATGTGAAATCAAAAGCCAGTAGAAAAATAGACAAATTCTTCAATATTTACCAGAATGTAAGCTCAAAAAAAGAAAATCTATACTACCTATAAAGGAAAAATGGTCAAAGTGAAAAAGTGGAAAAGTGAAAAGTCAAGGAATGTGAAATGTTGAAAATTTTTATTAAAGGAAATTATGAAATGTAATTAATACTCTTATTAAAACACCCCATTACTTAAAAGTACAATGATTTATACACAATGTACAACCAATTAAAACAATTAATACAAATCACAAACCGGGTTGACCCGGGACGCTTCAAACCCGACGGGTTGAACCGGTTTAATTTGACCCATTTTCGACCCAACCTAGCAAGCTGACCCGGTTTAAATCGACCAAATTTTCGACCGGAACGGTTCAACCGGTTGAACCACCCGGGTCGAACCGGGTTTCAAAACATTATGTTTAATTACCAAATCTTCAAACTTTTATTATTTTTCATTTATAACCAATTAAAACAATTAATACAAATCACAAACCGGGTTGACCCGGGACGCTTCAAACCCGACGGGTTGAACCGGTTTAATTTGACCCATTTTCGACCCAACCTAGCAAGTTGACCCGGTTTAAATCGACCAAATTTTCAACCGGAACGGTTCAACCGGTTGAACCACCCGGGTCGAACCGGGTTTCATAACATTATGTTTAATTCCCAAATCTTCAAACTTTTATTATTTTTCATTTATAACCTATAAACTTTTTTTATCAATAAACTATGTGTCGCTATAAAATCCCAAACCGGGTTGACCCGGGACGCTTCAAACCCGACGGGTTGAACCGGTTTAATTTGACCCGTTTTCGACCCAACCTAGCAAGCTGACCCGGTTTAAATCGACCAAATTTTCGACCGGAACGGTTCAACCGGTTGAACCACCCGGGTCGAACCGGGTTTCAAAACATTATGTTTAATTACCAAATCTTCAAACTTTTATTATTTTTCATTTATAACCAATTAAAACAATTAATACAAATCACAAACCGGGTTGACCCGGGACGCTTCAAACCCGACGGGTTGAACCGGTTTAATTTGACCCATTTTCGACCCAACCTAGCAAGTTGACCCGGTTTAAATCGACCAAATTTTCAACCGGAACGGTTCAACCGGTTGAACCACCCGGGTCGAACCGGGTTTCATAACATTATGTTTAATTCCCAAATCTTCAAACTTTTATTATTTTTCATTTATAATCTATAAACTTTTTTTATCAATAAACTATGTGTCGCTATAAAATCCCGTTGCTATGCACGGGTTCTCGTCTAGTATATATAAATATCTACTAGAATGGAACAACTACTTCGTCAACAATATTGAAGTTTTATATTGATTCAATTTTAAGGTAGCACCTATGAGATACACCTTGCGCAAACAAAACTTTCCAACAATATCCTTCTCAAAACTTTTCAAATCACATGTATCATCCCCAATTTCAAGTTTATGTGGAGTTCCATATATTAAGATATAAAAGATACAAATTTTCAACCGAGTCAAGCTAGCTAGTATTATTTGTTCAACTTCTTCGTCATGTAAAATAGTCATATGATATATTAAACATCAAAACACAAATAACAAT
This sequence comes from Artemisia tridentata subsp. tridentata, assembly GCA_021014915.2. Lineage (NCBI taxonomy): Eukaryota > Viridiplantae > Streptophyta > Magnoliopsida > Asterales > Asteraceae > Artemisia > Artemisia tridentata. Next base: position 21,196,472 of record CP139504.1, read on the forward strand.
AAAGAAATAATTGTCATACCTATTTACATGCTAGATAAAGGAGATTGTGACACACAGCTGTATATATTTTACGCATATTGTACGAGTACACTGAATGAAATATATGCACAAAATTAATCACATAGCAATTAAACATAAAAATTATTTCCCACAACAAAACAGTATGTCAAGTCTTACTATATTATAAAGCATTAAGGCCTACTAATAATGGAAACTCTTAAAATTAAGTAATCCAAGTTATAAAGCTAAAAGTACAAGTAATTAAAACACATTTTCTAACATTTACAAGTTCTTAAACTCAAAGTACAACTAATTAAAATAGAAATATTAACATTAAATACAATAAACAAATCATTATGTACATTAAATACAATTAATTAACTGGTTAATAAATACAATTAATACAGTTATTAAAACACCCCTTAAATAAGAAATAGAGTACAAATTATCAAGCATATTGTGTACAACAAACTTAAACACAATTCTTGCATTAAATGTCACTAATACAAATAATAAAGCATATTTATACAAATATTCAAGCCCGAACGGGCAACGGGCTAAACGGGCTCGAGCCCGAACGGGCACGAGCAAAACGAAATTTTTGATATCCGTAAATTTTATTTCACGATAATATTTTATTTCAGAGTACCCGCCGCCGCAACGCGCGGGTACCCACAACAAAACAGTATGCTAGTATCAATCAATTCAACAACGTATTCTAAATTAATTAAAGTCCTCACAATAATTCAACTCCATTTTTGTTTATTATTATTTTTTTAAATCATTAAAAAGTTAAGTTGGGTGATCATGAACGTGCCATGATCACTAATGCGATACATTTAATTACAAAAAGGTGTTTTGTCCCAATCTAACTTTCTGATATAGAATCTGTTCATGATATCATATATATCCTTGACTAAACGTAGTATTTATTTATTCCTTTCTGTTAAAACAAAAACTACGTGGAGTATTTTTTAAATCAATGTGTCAGTGTAGCAACGTGATTACGTGAAATTAATGAGCCAGGAGAACTATAGAGTGGCCCTATTGCATGGTTCTCCTTCGTTTAATTTTGGTCAGACTTGCTACGCACTGAGATTTAAGTTATATTTTCACTTGAATGAGGAACCAATTTTACAATCTCTTTTAGTCTCTAACAATAAAACAGCTAATTAAACTCTTTGAGTGCTCGTTTTGCCACATTAGTAGTTTTGTATAAACTTGTGAACCGGTGTGGTTCTCTCTATTTAGGTTATTTGAAGAAGACGAATCTTAACTCAGATGTACACAACATAACTGAAGCGTCCCGTGACAGTGTCCGAGAATTTTTTTTTGGCTACCTTCTAGACGTAAAACTGATAACGTTTGATCCTCCAACCATAGTTGTTAAGATGCCGATCCTGATCTTAGGATCTTACGATTTTACGATTCTACGAAGCAAAAACGATCCGGATCCTATGTAGGATCTTAAGAAGCTTAAGATCTTATAGGATCTCGATCTTGAGGCCATAGGATCTTAAGATCTACTCCGATCAGATCTTACTTTTCTCGAACCGCAAACAAAAAAAAAACTACAAATTTATGGTTATGGTTTTATAAAATTTAAAAAACAACATGTGATTCTTCTTAAACATTTCATATTCATAATTTATGACAATATTTTCATGAAATATTCATATAATTTCATGTTTATAATATATAATAATTTGTAGATTTGAATAGTATTACAAAGATCATTTAATAATAGCATTATAGTAGGATCTTAAAATCCTGATCCGATCTTACGATCACGATCTTGCAAAGACGAAAACTATCCTAGGTAGGATCCCGTTCTTGAAAACCTTGGTTTGAACCTCCACCCACTTAAGAACACATCATGATTACCTACTACTACTAGAACACTTTAGTGGTGTTTATTACTAAGTAGTAGTTATTTGTAAGACATTAAATTAACAAACTTTTATACATAGGCCTCTATTATCCACACACCCCCTATATGTGGGGTCCGGCTACTTTTGGGAGAATGTACAACCCGACAAAGCAGACAGTACAAGCGGCGGCAACAGGAGAGAAAGTCAACACCCCCACTATGGGGGGTTTGGATAAGATGGGCCTTATACATAAACTTAACTGATTTTCGAAACTTAAAATAAGGGTCTTACTAAAATTACACCAAATCCATTAAACAAACACTAATCATATATAACTAAGTCTAATAGTCAAAGTTCATTTAATGTATTAAAAATACAAAAATTTAAAACAATTCTAACATCTAACTAACTACTTAATTACTTTATTTCCACTTTATAAATACTTTATTTGCATGTTTGCAAAATAAATACCAGTAGACCCAAATATCTACTTCGATCAGGATTCTCATTGAGGCTAGATACTAGCGTGCTTTTATGCCTCTGCCTGGTGTTAAAAGCCCACTTAGATGCCAGCAAAGAGTAAATATTTTTTACGTATGACCAGGTATAGGCCACATCAATTTGATTTAATCATGTCATAGCATGTCTTGTATATTTGTAATTTCTACTTTGGGATGAGTTATTCAAGCCCCCCTATAGGGGGGTGTTGACTTTTCATGTGCTGCCGCCGCTTGTACTGTGTCCTTTAAAATTTGTACATGTTGACCAGAATAGGCGGAGCCCACATAGTAGGGGGGGCTTGTATAGTATAACCCATTTGTAATTTTTACTTTGCAATAATCTTCAATTTAATTTAGAGCCTATTCCAAAATGGTATATTTTTAATTGAATTTTGTGGTCCCCAAAGTAGTCCTTTTGAAATGGGTTTCTAATGTTAGATTTGTGTGACCGTTAAACTCTGTGATTTCATTCATTTTTTTGACAAGTGTCCCGAGGGTAATTGGATGTTTTTGTTCGACTAAAGTGATATTTTGTGCGACCCTTTGTTTTTTGCTCCACTGATATCATGTTTGATTAATCACTTTTGTTTTATATAAAGTGGGGCTCATGGTTGAATTTTGATTTTTTCTGATTAATAAATTTTCATTAAGTGGTATTTATAATTGGATTTCATTCATTTATATTAACAATCTAAGTAATGCTTGTATGCTTGAATGAGAAAAGGAAATAAAAGAAATAGAAAAAAAAAGAAAGAAAAAAAAAGAAAAAAAAAAAAAAAAATCATTTCACATCCCACATTAGATGAGTGAAACAAAACGAAGACAATGTGAGGTCTATATAAACAAAAGCCCCAATTCACTAGTTTATTTTATAAAGTGTAGATCTTTGAAGTGATTGAAGGTTAACATATCGTTAGTTTTGATTTTAAGTACCCTATAATACTAAGAGTAATCAAAATTTTAAAACAAAAATATTTTGAAATACATATTTAAAGCTCGTTAAAAGCTTGACTCGTTGACACCTAGGTCCAGCCCACTACAATCAAACATACATGATACCATAGTGATTGCCCACGTGAATGATAACCATTATATTAGAGTTGCATTACAGGAAGGTTTGCTTTGTCGTTAACTCGTCCACTTTGGATCACATATAAAAGCAATATTGCATCTGGATGGGAAGACAAATATGTTAGTCGTCAAAATAATTTTCACGAATATTATTATCGTGCTTTTGAAAATTATGATCTAACTCAATGTAATTTTGTAACACTCTCGTGATTGAAAAAGTAAGTGAAAATTACTTAATAAAAATTGTAATATTCAATTATGAATTATGTATTTATATTTTTGTTTGCTTATATATATATATATTTGGATAAAAAAAAATATAAGTAATGATTGGTATAATCATATGAAAACATTAATAGAAAAGTAAAAACATTAATAATTAGTATAAGACCAAGAGTAGTGGGGCATTGAAGTGGGCTTAGTTGCCCTTTCAACGACCGTTGGACCACCCCCATCAAGCGTTGAAGCCCGTTGAATGAAATTAAAATCAGCGAGCGTTGATTGAACAACGCTCGTTGAAGTTTGTTTGTGTACTTTTTTATTTACTTTTATTCTTTTTTAAAGTAACTTATTTACTTTTATTCCATTAACAATGAGAGGAAAAATTAAAAACATTACGTTCCATTAAAAAAAAAAAACATACAATTTATTAAAATTAAAAAAACTAAAAACAAAAACAAACAACCTAAAAATTAAATATATTTGTTCCATCATGGTTCTTCGCGATTGTCCAGCTGGAGAGGTGCTTGAACGCGACCCCGCTGTGTCTCTCCTTCCACAGTTTGATCGCGTCCTCCAGCTGGTCATCCGTGTCATCCAGCTCGTTGCTACACTCACGATAACACCGTTCAAACTCGAACATGTCCGCCCGGAGTGCATGCCACTTGGACGTGATCATGTCCATGTTCCGGTACTCGTTCTCCCTACCAAGCGAGAGGTGAAAATCGCGTTTCACCCTAACCCAAAAGTCTTTTTTGGTATCATTAGTCTCCGCCTGAATGTCGGAGACGGTCAAGTATGAGTTGACCAAGGCCATCTCTTCGTGTTCTTCCCATGCAACACGTGAATCGCTAGCCTTTTTTTTTTTTTTTTTTTTTGTTTGTGATCGTTGACGGCAAGATGTAATTTTTGGGGTTAAAGATTGTGAGGTTAAAAGGTAAAAAAAGTGTTGTATTTATAGGTAAACTTTAACGTTAAACGTTTGGTCAAAGTAAACTTTAACGCCAAAAAGAAGGTAAACGATAACGTAGAAAGTGTAAAAAATTGAATGTTAACATTGAATTCTGATGCGTTAACGGTGGTAAAAATTCAATGTTAACAGTGAATCCTTATCTTTAACGCCAGGTATATATATATATATATATATATATATATATATATATATATATATATATATATATATATATATATATATATATATATATATATATATATATATATATATTTATTTATTTATTTATTTATTTATTTATTTTTAATATATTTTTAAGTATTTTAAATCTATTTTTTAAGCTTTAACGATGTAAAAATAAAAATAAAAAGATGTTAAATAAATAAAAAAAGTAATTATCACACTAAGCTTCAACGCCCCAACCCACTACTCTCATTTTGTAAAAAACTTTCATTATTCACATTGGACACTTGTCGCAATTTGCCCCAACCCACTCCCTCACCACTACTCTTGGTCTAATAATTAAAGTGTTGTTAATGATTAATCATAGCATACTAATAGTTATATCATCATTAGTGTTCATTTAATGAAGTAATTATATTTAGCATGCCCCTAAAAATCTAAAATAATTCACTAAGTTATCAAGTAGAACTAAACTAGCAAAGCAAATTAGAGATGGATGATTTAAATGACTAACATGCACCTCCTCATGCATTACAGTAAAACCTTTATAAATTAATGATGTTAGGACCGGTATATTTTATTAATTTAGCGAGATATTATTGTATCGATAAATTAATAATTTATTAATTTAAAGAGGTTTTACGTATGACCTTTAAATTTTTAAATCCATTATACTAGTTATAATGTATACTAGTTAAAGATGAAAAATAAATTAAAAAAGCAAGTTTAAATTAACATTTTATGAATTCACATTTACAAATTAATTGAATTTGTTACGTTCATTGTTTTTGAATAAGTAAAAGTTAGTTTCGTTGGGATAAGTTTCAATTACGTATGACCTTAATTGAATTAATTGAATTTGTACAAGTTCCAATTACATATAGCTAAGGGTGAGCACAAAAACCGAAAAACCGAATTGAAATCGAAAAGACCGAAAAAGCCGAACCGAAAAAGCCGCCCTATTTGACGAACTGATGGTCGTGGTTTTGAGTTTTGTAAAAACCGAATGTTTGGGGCGGTTTTTGGTTTCATAAGAAAAACCGAACCAAGAAAACTGGCACGCCCCACCTTTATAAACGTTTTTTTATATAATTTTATCAATATAAGAGATTTGTTATTTAATTTTACAGATTTGAGTATACAACTTTATCTATTGAAAAAAACAATAGTGTTGTTTACTATTTATTACATTAAAATTTGTTATATTTATAGATATTATATATTTGTTTTCAAACAATAGTGTTCTTTTAATGTTTTGCGGACGAAACGTGCAAAGTCGCAAAAACATGCATTTTATATTTTAGATTAATGTTTGGTTGTTTTGTTTGTTTTTTCGAAGCTTTGGATTGCTGGATATTATGCTATTATTGATATTTGTTTAAATGTTTGTTCTTGAAAACTTGGAATAGTAAACTTTATATAAATTTAAAACTTGTTTGTTTTTTCAAATAAGAAAAAACCGAATAAAAACCGAAACCGAACCGATTGAATGTCAAAAACCGAAAAAACCAAAACCAAATGGTTTGTAGTTTTCAAAACCGAAATATACAGTTCGGTTTTTGATTTTACCATAAAACCAAATGATTAGTAATCGGATTACTTGGGTTTTTACAGCACTGGTTTTGAAATATATGTTGAAATTGTAATTTTATCAGACTTTGGACATATTGGACTATTGGGACACAAAACGACTATAATACATTAGACTTGTGATGAATTTAATGTACTCGAGTCATAACGGACAAACAATACGAGAATAATGTCTAAACGAGAAATAATATTTAGAAATATTTGCTAATATTACTTGGGAAAAGTGATTTTTGGCAAACTTTTGTTTGAACACATGAAACAAATATGTTATGTGAAACACAACGGGATTTGGAAAATACCGACAACCACTAATCTATCCATCACATTTAGTGTGCTTGTTGTGTGTACTATTTTGGGTTATCTCCAACGGCTTTTCGTGACTTCTCGTCATCTCCTCCACGGAGAGTCCGTTATTGTCTTCCTTTTTGGCGTGTGTACTCTTGAGTCCGTTTTTTTCTTCCGTAACACAAATGATGATACCACACTCTATTAAAAAGATAAAACAAGATTATTATTGGAAATGGAATTTGATTATTATTGGAAATGGAACTTGATCATTTTGGGAATGGGAATAGTTAAATTTTGGAAAACTTTTACGCTTTTAGTTACCTTTGGAGATATATGTTAAAACAAGTCTTCATATTATTAGTTTGTGCCGAGTCCGTTGTGCCGTGCTGTTATAGTTACTGTTGTGCTATACTACCTTTAAGCTGTTGTGCTATACTACTGTTTGGTGTATTGTGCTATTCTGCTCCTGATATTGTTGTTTTATTGCATTGCTGGACTGAGGTGAGTTCATAGCCCCACTTTTACTCATATTACTTTTTTTACTGAAATATTGGGGTGAGAAACATGCAAAACATTTCATGGACCTTAACTGCATTTATGTTTTTATTAATCTATTACGTACAATGTGCCTAAGTCATAGAATCCCTTTCATGCCCATTTTCATGAACCGTCAATTCCTTCGGGGAAGCGCGAATGTTATAAATAGATATATTGGGGGTGACTCCCCCGTTCGGTTTGGCCAGGATGACCAAACGCGAGCGTATAACATGTCAAAACACGAGTGTCACGAGGTAGACACTTACAAGAGCCTTTGTTTAACGTGCTTCTAGAGCATGCTCAATAGTCAAGCTTCGGTTGCATGAACTTTCGAATAGACGATATTTACGGATTCAATAAACATAAAAACAGGATAATATTATATATAATATTATTTTTGAACTTTAAGCATTTTAAGCATACCATCCATTCTCATCACAAACCAATTCGTTATCCGATACTCTTCCACAATCATTATTCACATTAAGTCAAGCTTAAACCATCAAAATATCAGACTTTCCTATCATTCAGGTCGTGTGTTGGAGCCGTTCCCGTATTACATTTGTCATCACACTACTTTGACTACTGCTGAGGTGAGTCATAGCCCCACTTTTACTATTTTAATATTCATTTTAAACTATTTGGGGGAGATACATGCTTAGAAATACTTTACTCGTTTATCAAAATACATGATTTGCATACAGATACAAGTACTCAAAATATTTATACTTTTATGCTACGCTACGTTTTTATACTTTTTGGACATGATGTGTAGTTTTATTAAGATATGTGCCTTAATGGGTTATACTTATTCTTATACACATTATTCTTAGCAATTGTTTAACTCCTGGATAGGAGCCGTTGGAGAGGTATTGATAGTAACTATCGGGCTGACGCCCCCACCCTTGTGTCCCTCAATTCTTGACCTTGGGTAAATATAATCCGGTATTCTCATAATACATACATAAACTCGTCAGGAGGTTCAGTTGGCTGCTATTCATTACATTAAGTGCTCATACATATCGTATACACATATGTCCTACTCATACTTTAGCAGTGTGTTGTAAACACACAGGTTGCAAGTCTTGTATGGGCGGAACTTGGGACGGAGTGGATTTACAATGCCTTTGTTGTGGTAACTTTATTCAAAGACTTTACAATTTAAATATACACATATTTCCTACTTATACTTTAGTAGTGGGTTGTAAACACACAAGTTGCAAGTCTTGTATGGGCGGGACTTGGGACTGAGTGGATTTACAATGCCTTTGTTGTGGGAACTTTATTTAAAGGCTTTACAATTAAACTAAACTCTATGAACTCACCAACCTTTGGTTGACACTTTTTAGCATGTTTATCTCAGGTTAATAAGGCGATAGTGGATGCATGGATCTTAGAGTCATTTGCATACTTTGGAGTCTTACCTTTACTCTGTACCATTCGATACATCTTGAAAACGTTTATGTAACCATATACTTTGGGATTTCTTGTAATAACTCTGATTTAAATAATTCGAATGGTAACTTTTCAAAATGTCTCATTTTGAGGTCGTTTTCTATACCTTGTGATCTATATTAAGAAGTAACACCCCAGTGACACTATCGTTCCGCTACGATATTTTGGGGGTGTTACAGATTGGTATCAGAGACTTAGTTATAGAGAACTAGGTTGCATTTAGTGCCTAGACTATAACTACTATATACGTTGAGACTCTCCTCCCTATCGCCTTGCATACTTAGAACTTTTCCGTTTATATCCACGCTGTTGGATGTTATAGTATTTGTACTGATAGGGAAATCTCAGAATTTAGTCAAGTCATCAAAAGTGTGGAGCTCAGTAATAACTGGCTATTTAACTTGATCTTGTGACAGTTCTTGTTCGATGAGACATGAGATAGAGTTAAATAAGGGTTATTACTTAGCTGTAGAAATTTGATGATTTTGCTCGAGGATGGGATTTCTCTTGAGAATACTTTTGAGAAATGATTAGAAACTAAACTCTCCATGACTCAAACACTTAGGAAGGATCCCTACGTACCAAGTGAGACACTCCTCAGATAACCACACTACTCCTCCACTATTTAAGTAACGTCGATCGTCGAGATATGCATACTTGGTGATATGTATACGTGTGAAAGGAGGCAATTATAATTATGGTGGCCAACATAATTATAAATGCATCACGACTCACGTAGACATATGTGACCATGCTTACATTAATCGGCATTGGCACCCTTTAGGAAACAACTTGTGACATGGTATTATGTGAGAACGTTAAGTATAGATTGGATAGTCAACGGTTTTCCTCGTCTCTAACGTTCACTAAATGTCCTTCCATGTAGAGACAATGACATCAATGAGAACAACCCGCAACACTAATCGAGGAGGTGCGACACTAAGGGGTGGAAGGACTAGTGAACGTGGAGGTAGAGGAGGTGGCCGCGGCATTAGTAACAATGATAACAACGATGGTGGAAATCTTTATTTTGCCGCCATCATCGCTCAACAGCTTCAAAACTTTCTTCCTACTATTATCACACAGGTTGGCAATCGTATCGATAACTCGGGAAACCACGGAAGCAGAAACGATGACACCAATGATGTAGGTGGGGATGGTAATAAAAACAACACAACTGGATGCACGTATAAGGAATTTACGGCATGCAAACCAATAGAGTTTGATGGTAAAGGAGGGGCATTGGAGTATACTCGATGGATTGAAAAGATGGAATCAGTAATCGACATTAGTAGCTGTGCAACACATCAGAAGGTGAAGTATTCTGCATTCTCGCTGTCAGGAAAGGCATTAACATGGTGGAACACACAAATTCAAGCTAGAGGTAGAGAAGCAGCTGTAGGTATGACATGGGACGACTTTAAGGCACTACTAAAAGAAGAATACTGTCCGGACAATGAAATGCAAAAGCTGAAAGGTGAACTCTGGCATCACACTATGATAGGGGCTGGTCATGCAGCCTACACAGATCGATTTCATGAGTTAGCCAAACTAGTTCCTCATCTGGTTACCCCTGAATCAAAGAGGATCGAGAGGTACATCTATGGTCTTGTCCCCGAGATTCGTGGAACTGTGAAAGCAACTGAGCCGTCTACAATTCAGAGTGCAATATTGAGAGCAAGGACGTTAACAGATGAGATGATTAGGAATGGAATTTTGAGGAACGGTGATAAAAGGAAGGGGGCGAATGAGTCAGACAAGCAAACGGTCCCCATGATTGACAACAAGAAGACAAGAACCTTTATGGCCACTAGCTCTGGTCAGAGAGGATATGTGGGTCCACATCCTAAGTGTGCTAAAAGTGCTTATCATCATCAGGGGTCTGTGCCCTGCCGTATGTGTACAAATTGCAATCAGTTGGGTCATTTTGTAAGTCAGTGTAAAGCGCTGGTGGATGCAGGCAACATGAAGAATAATCAAAGGGCATGGTATGAATGTAATAGCCCGGATCACCTCAAGAATGCATGTCCTAGGTTGAATAGAGCACCTAGACAAAGACAGGGTAATCTAGCCTTAGCAATTGGAGGAAATAACCCAAACCCTGAAGTACATATCAGTCCGCCTCGTGGTCGAGCTTTCTATTTGGGTCATTTGGATGCAGCTAACGCATAATGGGTACGTTTTCCCTAGACAATTAGTATTCTACCATATTATTCAACTTCGATAAAACTTAGCTTTGCCCTGCAGAATTCATGCCCCTACTAGATAAGAAACCTAGATACATAAGTCTTGGCATAATTACTTTAACTTTACACATCGACTATTCGTCAGCATCATTTCAACAGCTAACACAGACTGAATCTCGGGACGAGATTCAAGTTAAGGGGTAGGTACTATAGCAACCTATAGAATTCCCCAGTAACTAGTAAACGTTAATCTAGTATTAATCCATCAGTACAGTTTATTTAACCATTTTTACGAGCAAAATTTGAAAATTTTGTTTATTACATTACCAGGAATCAAAAACATTGTTACGTGATTCTATTACACAAATAAAAACCAAATGGATCCTTAATTCATAATCCTCGGCCCAACAGACTATTCCAAGCCCACACTATTCAAGCCCATTTTCATTTTTCTTTTGTTCTTAACCGAGCCAAACCTCGATTACTTGGCCCCAATAATTATAATTTTCGGCACACAAGCTACACTTTATTTTACATGATTCGAATCTCCATACTTCCAAGATTCAGGAATGACAAGTCTCATTGTTTATTTCGAACGCTTGCTATTTAATCGAGGCCTAAAGTAAACTCAATTCAACTCATGTACAAATTCATTCAAGTATAACAAACTCGACAAAACTTATATTTTTAACTAAGTCATTTGGATGTTTTCTAGTCGAGAATGATCATATGAGCCTTATCACACCCTTCCCAAATTATTTGGTCACATGAATAAGTCGTTTGGACCCTTTTCACATGTCGAATATACAATGTACATGCCACTTGACCATAACCGAACTCATACCTTTGCAACCCACTTGTTGGGAAATAAATATTCTGAAGATTAAGTATCGGGAAATTCTCAAAGTGATTAAGTCTGGTGGTTAAGTCTGCTAGTGTTAATCCTAGTTAAGTCTGCTACCTGGTTAAGTCTGGTCGTTGAAGATTAAGTCTGCTAGTGTTAATTCTGGTGAAATACAGAATTAAGTCTGCTCTTCTATCGTTAAGTTTGATTGACTAAAGTCAGTTATATACGGTAGATAATATCTTACCCCATGTGCTAAGTCTTTATCTTATACTCACAGAACAAGTTGTAAACATAGATACATGTTGTATCTTAGTTACTGACACACATAAGATAAGCTAGCAAGTTGTTCGACAAGACTTAACATTATTGTAAAGATCTTTCTTGAACTATAAAAGAAAGATCTTAGACTTGATTAAAATGTGTGAAAATAAGTGTGCTTAATTAATATCTCTCAAGAACAAACACAAACAATATCACAAGATATAGAAACATAAGATTCAAGGTTGTAACCCTAGTGATAAGAAAAGATCACTCGTATTATTATCTTAATAATATTGAATCGTTTGGTGTTAACATTGCATGTTCATTGTTCGTTACAAAAGCATTACTTTCCATTTCCATAATACAAATAACCTTCTAAGTGTGATTAAGTAGATTCCGCATACTTAATCATATTAACTCAATATATCATATACACAAAGTCACAAAGGTTTAACCACCTTAACAGTGTATCGATTCCTAACAAGTGGTATCAGAGATAGGCTGATATAGTTGATTTAGAAGAAGAAACTTAAGAAATGGATGTTCAAGATACTGCTACAAATGTTGCTGCAAAGTTGCCCATGATCAAACAGAATGAGTTTGAGTTGTGGAGGTTGAGAATTGAGCAATATTTTATGGTTCAAGATTATGCTCTTTGGGATATCATTTTGTATGGTGATTCTTTCACACTAGGTTATACAGATGTTATTGTTGAAGGCAAAACTGAAAGGAGAAGAAATACTGGACCAACTACCGGTGATGAAAGGATACAGAAGAGAAATGATCAAAAAGCAAGAAATTTGTTGCTTATGACCATTCCTGGTGAACAAATGCTATCCTTTAGCAAGTATCCTGATGCAAAAACTCTTTTTGAAGAGATTTGTGCATGGTTTGGTGGTAATGAAACCACCAAGAAAACACAGAAGACATTGCTGAAACAACAATTTGAAAATTTCAGTTCAAATAGAAATGAATCACTTGATAAGCTGTTCTCTAGATTACATAAGCTTGTCAGTCAGTTAGCTGTGTTGAGTGTTGAGATAGCTAAGGAAGATCTCAACATGAAGTTTTTGAGAAGCCTACCTGATGAGTTCCATACTCATGTGGTTGTCTGGATGAACAAGCCAGACATTGAAACTATGAAACTCAATGATTTGTACAACAACTTCAAAATTGTTGAACAAAGTCTAAAGAAGTCTGGAATCTATAGTACTAGTTCTGGGAATGTGGCACTCTTGTCATCTCCTAGTACTAGTAAGTCAGAAGAGGTAGATGAAGATGAAGGTGTTTCTAATACTATCTATGGTGGTCCTTCTACTAGTTCACAAAAGAATGCTGCTGGACTTGGAGATCCAGCATTCTATGTATTCATGTCTAGTCAAACTAGTTGTTCTCCTCTAACTCATGAAGATCTTGATCAGTTGGATGATAATGATTTGGAAGAGATGGACATCAAATGGCAGGTTGCTTTACTTAGCATGAGGGCTAAGAAGTTCTGGCAGAGAACCGGTAAGCAGATTACCATTGATGATAATGAAACTGCTGGGTTTGATAAGAAGAAAGTAGAGTGTTTCAACTGTCACAGGTTAGGACACTTTGCTAAAGAATGTAGAAACCCAAGGAAGCAGGATAATAGAAGCACATGGTATAGGCAAGAGAAGAAGAAGGAAGTCACAGTGGAAGAGCCAAGGGCTATGCTAGCCATAGATGGGGTTAACTATGAAGCAGCCAAGGGCTATGCTAGCCATAGATGGGGTTAACTATGATTGGAGCTTCATGGCTGATGAAGAGGAAGCACCAACAAATGCTGCACTGGTGGCCACTGAGATTGCTCTAATGGCCTTTTCTGATTCAGAGGTAAATTCCATAATTAAAAGTACTGAATCATGCTCTGCTCTTAAAGCTTATGAAGATCTTAAAAAGAGATTTGATGATCAACTAGAACAGTTATATGATGCATTAGCTAATTTAGGCAATCATAAAAGAGGAATAGCTGTTCTTGAAAAACAACTTTTACATTTTAAAGGAAATGAATCTAAGTTTTCTGATGACATGAATGCTCTAAAAAGAGGCATAGAGTTCAGAGATGAAATAATTTCTAGGCAAAATGAATCATTAGCTAAAGCTAAAACTAAAACGGAAAATGTTAAGATAACAGTAGATGCTTTAGCTCATGCCTCAGAGGGAATTAATAAAATTTGGGAAGCTCAAGTAATCAATAAAGCTAAGTCTGGTTTAGGATACAAATCTGTTCCTCCACCATACAGAGGTGTTCCTTCACCTCCAGGTATTGACCTAGCACACACAGGATTTGCTGAGTTTCAAGAACCAATAATGGGATATGGTTCTAAGTCTACTGAGAGTCCTAAGGTAGAGAAAGTAAGTGAGAGTTTATGTAAAACTTCACTTTCTAAGGACAAGGTGTCCTTTGTTAGGAAATCAGATGCTATAGTTGTTGAGGATTGTACAACTGATAGTGATGAAGATGAACAGGTTATGTCTAAACCTGAAAAAGTTAAGAAAGCAGGAACGAAGGTTCCTAAAGTGGTCAAAAAGGATACTGTTAGGCCTAAATCAAACATTAAACATGTTAGGCAACCAGTTAAATATTGTGAACAATATAGATCCACTAGCAAGCCCAGAGGTAACCAAAGAAATTGGAATAACCTCAAGTCTAACCAATTAGGTGATGACTTTGCTTTTTACAACAAAGCTTGTTATACATGTGGTAGTTTTGACCATCTTGCAGCTTTCTGCAACAAATGGGTATCTGGGTATGAAAACAATAGAGTGAACTACAAAAGGCAAACACCTAAACCTCACTTTCACTCTAGTTCTAATGTTATCAGAACTAAACCCAAATCAGTTTCAGTTAAGTCTGGCTACAAACAAGTTAATTCTGCTAGACCATTTCTGACTGTTTACCCAAAATCAACAGCCAAGGGTGCAAAAACATTTTACAAACATGCACCAAAAGTTGTTCAAAGGCCCATTCATTCAAAGGCAGTAGTCCAAAAACAAGTTTGGAAAATTAAGGGTTCAACTACAAAACAAGCAGTTAATTCTGCTAGTCAAGCAGTTAATTCTGCTAGGCAAGTAGTTAATTTTGCTGCTAAGGGAAACAAGGCAAATGCTGTTAAGGCCTCAGCATGTTGGGTTTGGAATTCAACTAAATCCAATGTTGCATCAACTGTTCTCAAAAGATTAAATTACATTGATGCAAGAGGCAGATCCAAGTCAGTAATGGCTTGGGTCCCCAAAAGAAACTAATACTCCTTATTACTGTGCAGGAACATTCAATTGATAAACAAGAGGATCAAGGATACTCAGATAGTGGATGTTCAAGGCACATGACAGGCAACAAGTTCTATCTTTCTGATTTTCAAACATTAGATGGTGGCTATGTTACCTTTGGAGGAGGTGTTGGTGGCAAAATTTCCGGTAAAGGTACCATTAAAACTAGAAATTTAGATTTTGAAGATGTGTACTACGTACAAGAGCTAAATTATAATCTTTTTAGTGTCTCACAAATGTGTGACAAAAAGAACAAAGTTCTTTTCTGTGACACTGAATGTCTTGTGCTTTCTCCTGATTTTAAGATGCCTGATGAAAGTCAAGTACTTCTTAAAATTCCTAGAAAGGGCAATATGTACAGTGTTGACATGAAGAACATTGTTCCCAAAAAGGATTTAACTTGTCTTGTTGCAAAGGCCACATTGGATGAATCAATAAAATGGCATAGAAGGCTTGGTCATATTAATTTCAAAACCATAAATAAAATTGTTAAGAATGGTTTGGTAAGAGGTTTACCTCACAAAAGTTTTGAAAATGATCAAACATGCATTGCTTGTCTTAAAGGCAAACAACACAAAGCCACTTGTAAGCCCAAGATTTTTAACTGTATCAATCAATCATTGTTTATGCTTCATATGGACTTATTTGGACCTGTTTCAGTAAGTAGTATAATGCATAAGAGTTATTGTCTTGTTATAACTGATGACTATAGCAGATTTACATGGGTTTTCTTTTTAGGTTCTAAGGATGAAACTTCTAGCATTCTTAAGACATTCATTACACAGATAGAAAACCAAGTAGACAAGAAAGTGAAAGTCATTAGATGTGATAATGGGACAGAGTTTAAGAATAGAGTTATGGATGATTTCTGCAAAGAAAAAGGTATTAGGAGAGAATTTAGTATTGCTAGAACTCCATAACAGAATGGTGTTCTTGAGAGAAAGAATAGAACACTAATAGAAGCTGCTAGAACTATGTTAGCTGACTCTAAGCTACCTATAACTTTTTGGGCTGAAGCAGTCAACACTGCTTGCTATGTTCAAAATAGAGTTTTAGTTGTACAACCTCACAATAAGACATCATATGAACTTTTTAGAGGTAGAGCTCCTGCAATAGGATTTCTTAGACCTTTTGGATGTCATGTGACAATTCTCAATACCTTAGACCATTTAGAAAAATTCGATGGTAAAGCAGATGACGGATTCTTTGTTGGATATTCTCTTAATAGTATAACATTTAGAGTATAGAACACAAGAACTAGGATTATAGAGGAAAACCTACATGTGGAGTTTTTGGAGAATAAATCCAATGTAGAAGGTCAAGGACCAACATGGCTATTTGATCTTGAGACTCTAACCAAATCAATGAATTATGTGCCTGTTGTTGCAGAATCTAATGAGTTTTCAGGTTCACAAGCAACAGATGAGGTAAGATTAGAAAAGGAGACAAATCAAGATTATGTGTGGATGCCAATATGGTCAAGTACAAGTGTGGAATCAACTTCAACAATTGGTGAATCTTCTTCTGGTAAAGCTAAAGAAGATGTTGAAGATGAAAGCAAAGAAGTTGGAGCAAAGGAACAAGAAAATAGTTCTGCTATCAATAATGTTGCTGAAACAGACTTAACTAAAGAAACAGACTTATCTGAAGAAGCAGAATTAACAAAGGAAGCAGAATTAACAGACGATGAGGTGGAATTGAGCAATCTCCCACCAAACTATCATGTTCCACTTACACCACACACCAGAATTCACAAAGTCCACTCCCTAGAAAATGTGATAGGAGATGTACAATCAGGGGTAAAGACAAGGCAACAACTGATGTCTTCATACCAACAAGGGCTTCTTGATGCCCTTTATGCTTCAAAACAGCATGAGTTTTCAAACTCTTGCTTGTTTGTATGTTTTCTCTCACAAGCTGAACAAAAGAACATTCTGAAAGCCTTAGATGATTCAAGCTGGGTAGAAGTTATGCAAGAGGAGCTTCTTCAGTTCAAGATTCAGAAAGTTTGGGTGCTAGTTGATTTACCTAAGGATGCAAAGGTAATTGGCACTAGATGGGTTTTCAAGAATAAAAGGGATGAAAGGGGAATAGTGATTAGGAATAAGGCTAGATTAGTAGCCCAAGGGTACACACAACAAGAAGGTATAGACTATGATGAAGTTTTTGCTCCAGTAGCAAGACTTGAGGCAATTAGGCTTTTCTTAGCTTATGCTTCATTTTTAGGCTTCACAGTTTACCAAATCGATGTCAAGAGTGCATTTTTATATGGTACTATTGAAGAAGAGGTTTATGTCTCACAACCTCCAGGTTTCATTGATCCTGACCATCCAGACAAAGTGTACAAAGTTGTAAAAGCTCTATATGGCCTACATCAGGCACCAAGAGCTTGGTATGAAACACTGGCTTCCCACTTAAAAGAAAATGGATTTCAAAGAGGAAAGATTGATCAGACACTTTTCATCAAACAACACAAGAAGGATCTTCTGTTAGTGCAGGTGTATGTGGATGACATTATCTTTGGATCTACAAGGAAGGAGATGTGTTTGGAGTTTGAGAAGCTTATGCATCATAAGTTTCAGATGAGTTCCATGGGGGAACTTACATTCTTTTTGGGTTTGCAAGTTAAACAGTCATATGAAGGCATATTTATTAGTCAAGATAAATATGTTGCTGAGATACTTAGGAAGTTCAACTTTGCTGATTCAAAAATGGCAAGCACACCAATGGACTCTGAGAAGCCACTTCCAAAAGATTTAGATGGGGACAATGTAGATGTACACACTTACAGATCTATGATAGGATCTTTGATGTATCTTACATCATCAAGACCTGATATCATGTTTTCTGTTTGTGCTTGTGCAAGATTTCAAGTAACTCCAAAGGTTTCTCATTTAACAGCAGTCAAGAGGATTTTTAGATATCTCAAAGGTCAACCTAGGTTGGGTCTATGGTATTCTAGAGAGTCACCTTTTGATTTGGTAGCATTTTCGGATAGTGATTATGCTGGTGCTAGCTTGGACAGAAAGTCAACAACTGTAGGATGTCAATTCCTTGGGTGTAGACTTATCTCATGGCAGTGTAAGAAGCAGTATGATTTTTCATAATAAAATCATATGCATACTTCTAAAATTCAAAATTTTTCTTAAAAGGATTTTTGAAATAAAAATGACTCAGAAAACCATCAAATGATGGATTATGAGTTATTGCCCCATGAATCACCTCTCATAGGAGTTAACACACCTAGAAGTGATGAGGGCAGCAAATTAAACTCTTAAGGAATTGATGGCTACATGTACAACATTGTCTGATAACAAGTTCAAATTGAAAGCTCAGATGATGGGGAGAGAAATATTTTGGTACATTGTGAGAGATCTTCCAAACAGGGGAGGAAATGTTATTTGCATCTCAGGGGAGGAAATAAAACCCAAGGAAGATTAACCAGTGAAAGGGAGGAAAAGACAAGAGCATACAAGATGATGACATGGAAGTTGAAAATGACAAGAATAGAGCTGATTCTGGAGTATTATATATATTCAAAAGGGATGAAGCATTCCAAAGGAGAAAGTTCTATCTAGGTCAAAGGAAGAGAGCTTTCTGTTTCAATTTCAGTTCACTACGTTTGTTCATCACTTGCAAAGGCATGCTGATAGATGATTTCACTTGTTGAAACAAGCATCCAAGATACACAGCACCATTGCCTCTTATAATTCCTCCATCCAAGGAAATTGCACCATCTTTTAGGTCAATAAATGAAGCCTGAAGATGTGTATTGATATTGTTGAAGTCAAAGATCAGAAAGCAGATGAGTTACTGAGTTAGATATTAACCTTTCAGAATAGAAGAAAGTTCAGTCCAAGGGTCTGACTATGAAGTGTTTGAAAGATCTTCACAATTCCTCATTTAATTCAGAAAAACATGTTGAAATGGATTCACATGTTTAGGGGAGGATTGTTGGGAATTAAATATTCTGAAGATTAAGTATCGGGAAATTCTCTAAGTGATTAAGTCTGGTGGTTAAGACTGCTAGTGTTAATCCTGGTTAAGTCTGCTACCTGGTTAAGTCTGGTCGTTGAAGATTAAGTCTGCTAGTGTTAATTCTGGTAAAATACAAAATTAAGTCTGCTCTTCTATCGTTAAGTCTGGTTGACTAAAGTCAATTATATACGATAGATAATATCTTACCCCATGTGCTCAGTCTTTATCTTATACTCACAGAACAAGTTGTAAACATAGATACATGTTGTATTTTAGTTACTGACACACATAAGATAAGCTAGCAAGTTGTTCGACAAGACTTAACATTATTGTAAAGATCTTTCTTGAACTATAAAAGAAAGATCTTAGACTTGATTAAAATGTGTGAAAATAAGTGTGCTTAATTAATATCTCTCAAGAACAAACACAAACAATATCACAAGATATATAAACATAAGATTCAAGGTTGTAACCCTAGTGATAATAAAAGATCACTCGTATTATTATCTTAATAATATTGAATCGTTTGGTGTTAACATTGCATGTTCATTGTTCGTTACAAAAGCATTACTTTCCATTTTCATAATACAAATAACCTTCTAAGTGTGATTAAGTAGATTCCGCATACTTAAACATATTAACTCAATATATCATATACACAAAGTCACAAAGGTTTAACCACCATAACAGTGTATCAATTCCTAACACCACTTGAACTAGTTCACTCAAGTACCTAGCTAGTTATATTCCTCAAATCCCTTATCTAAATCCTCTTGTCATCCCAACTTGTGATTAAATACATTATATTGCTAGTATACATGTATATTCACTCGTATACTACCTCACTCACTCTCATTCTTTCACAAACATTTATCACTCAATATTTCCCTAAGTATTCTACCTAGCCGAGTCCCTCCCAGAAGCTAGAGCCATTTTCCTAGGCGTTCATAATCATTTTCCAAACATTCAAGGTTGATCTCGACTCTTTTGTGGTGATTCTAACGTGTTACGTGCAAACCATACGAGTTCTAGTTCATTTCAACATTTTACCATCATCATATTTGGTGTAGTAAGCCTTCGAACTCATTTCCTATACACACTTATGATTTCCTTAGTTTCATGCATCGTTTTATCTCATTCGTATCATTTCAAGCTTTCTATTTATTGTTACAAGTTCTCGTTATTCATTTTTCGTATAATCATGACCTCCTAATTCTATGGATGCCTAGAAATCAAGAACTATATTCATTCGACACATATATCCTCGTATAAAGGCTTATCGAGACCTATTTTGAAAACAGATCGCATATCGAACGTATATATGTCTTTTTAATATTTTGGACCTTTTGTTTGATCGACTAGAAAATGCTCCATTAAATCGTTTTTATATGAACAACCTATCGAATAAATTGCATAAACTATTTCTCCATAAGCTCATCTAATAAGTTGTGCCAATAAGCTCTTCTAATAAACTCGTATAACACCTTTTTAATCGTACAAGTTAAAGGCACTCGGAACAGTTTTTTTAAACACAATAAGTATCGAGTGGGCTTTAAAGCCCACTAAGCTCAAAATAAGCTATTTCAAATAAGCAGTAACATAAGCAGTTTGGTTACATTAATAAAACTATAAATTAAGCCCAAAACCAAGCCCAAATCATTTTCTAGACCATTGGATCGAAATATGTTATTGGGCATGTTTTAAAAGCTCTTAACGCCCAATATGATAAAAATAAGCTCTTTTGATAAAATAAGCAGTTTTATAAACTCCAATAAGCTACTTGAGGCTTGTGAAATTCTCGGAAAATTAAATCCATAAGTTTTGTGATTTTTGGACTTAAAATGCAAAATAGTATGCAAATCGGGTTAAAATTGTAACTTTCACAAAAACTATTGTCAAACTGCCATTTTTATAACTTATGGGTAGAAATTGAATAAACAGTAAACAAAAGCCATAAAATGTCATATTGGGACCATTTGGACTAAAAGTGTAAGTATTTTCTAACCAAGGACTAACGGCGCAAAAGTTTCACCGTTAGGGTTAAAAGTTTAAATTTCATATAACTTTAAGGACCATTCAGTAACTTTATTCTATATATATTTCCATTATATATTTTATACATTTTCATTCAAAGAGGACATTTTTTTACATTTCGTACTATTTATTTAACAAACGATACGTATATACATATATTTATATAACGAAGTTTTAACGAATAATATAAATTTTCATCCACCAACTTTCGAATAGACGATATTTACGGATTCAATAAACATAAAAACAGGATAATATTATATATAATATTATTTTTGAACTTTAAGCCTTTTAAGCATATCATCCATTCTCATCACAAACCAATTCGTTATCCGATACTCTTCCACAATCATTATTCACATTAAGTCAAGCTTAAACCATCGAAATCTCAGACTTTCCTATCATTCAGGTCGTGTGTTGGAGCCGTTCCCATATTACATTTGGCATCACACTACTTTGACTACTGCTGAGGTGAGTCCTAACCCCACTTTTACTCTTTTAATATTCATTTTAAACAATTTAGGGGAGATACATGCTTAGAAATACTTTTCTCGTTTATCAAAATACATGATTTTCATACAGATACAAGTACTCAAAATATTTATACTTTTATGCTACGCTACATTTTTATACTTTTTGGACATGATGTGTAGTTTTATTACGATATGTGCCTTAATGGGTTAAACTTATTCTTATACACATTATTCTTAGCAACTGTTTAACTCCTGGATAGGAGCCGTTGGAGAGGTATTAATAGTAACTATCGGGCTGACGCCCCCACCCTTGTGCCCCTCAATTTTTGACCTTGGGTTAATATAATCCGGTATTCTCATGATACATACATAAACTCGTCAGGAGGTTCAGTTGGCTGCTATTCATTACATTAAGTGCTCATACATATCGTATACACATATGTCCTACTCATACTTTAGCAGTGGGTTGTAAACACACAGGTTGCAAGTCTTGTATGGGCGGGATTTGGGACTGAGTGGATTTACAATGCCTTTGCTGTGGAAAATTTATTCAAAGACTTTACAATTTAACTATACACATATGTCCTACTTATACTTTAGTAGTAGGTTGTAAACACATAGGTTGCAAGTCTTGTATGGGCGGGACTTGGGACTGAGTGGATTTACAATGCCTTTGTTGTGGGAACTTTATTTAAAGGATTTACAATTAAACTAAACTCTATGAACTCACCAACCTTTGGTTGACACTTTTTAGCATGTTTATCTCAGGTTAATAAGGCGATAGTGGATGCATGGATCTTAGAGTCATTTGCATACTTTGGAGTCTTACCTTTACTCTGTACCATTCGATACATCTTGAAAACGTTTATGTAACCATATACTTTGGGATTTCTTGTAATAACTTTGATTTAAATAATTCGAGTGGTAACTTTACAAAAGGTCTCATTTAGAGGTCGTTTTCTATACCTTGTGATCTATATTAAGAAGTAACACCCCAGTGACACTATCGTTCCGCTCTGATATTTTGGGGGTGTTACACCGGCATTGCAATCAATGTCGGCAAATGCTTAACATGTTCAAAAGCGAAAGCCGAACATCAAAAACCGTTAGAGTTATTGATACGACCCGAACTTCCCGTTCTGAAGTGTGATTAAATCATCATGGACTTGTCACCAGATTACCAAAAACAGCTAATGGTTGTAATACCATTTGAGTAATTGCTATCCTCCTTACCAAACCTGCTCATTTCACCATTATCAGTGAGAGCGATAGTGTGGACAAATTTGACCGTCTATGCTTGGAAGAAATTATCTGCCCGGCATGTAGTGCCGTTACCTATCATCTCCAACTGAGACAGGCGTCTCACGTCAAAACTATGGAAATCACTCCCGACGGCCTTGAGGACGAACCTCGATATGAGCACTGCATATCGTCCTCAAACAGACGGCCCGAATGAGAGAACCATTCAAACATCGAAAGATATGCTCAGAGCCTGCGTTATTGATTTCGGAAAAGGCTGGGAGTGACACCTGCCTTTGGCCAAATTTTCCTACGACCATAGTGATCATACCAGTATTGAAGCTGTACCGCACGAAGAACCGTATGGTCGAAAGCACCGATTTTCTACCCATCGAACCGAAGCTGGAGACAACCAATTCACTAGTCCCGAACTCAATTATAAATCATTTAGATCATAAGCGAAAGGTGAATTACTCCCGATCATCAGAGGAGTTATACTAACGAACACCGTGAAACTCTTGAATTCCAAATAAAGGCAAGGTTATGGTTAAGATATCACCATGGAAAGGTGTGACCCTTTTAGTAAACATGGGAAGCTTAATTCTCGCTATAATGCTCCTTCCCAAAAATTATTGCTCGAAACGGACCGGTAGCTCACAAGACTTGTACTACCACCGGGACTCGGCAATGTCCGCAATATTCCTGACGTGTATAATCTGAACAAACGTTTTTGGAAGAGACTCCAGCTGTAAATCCCTGGATCTTATCCAGCTTAATGAACGTTGAATTCTGTTGAGGAACCTATCAAAATCCTGGATCGTGAAGCCAAGCGACTCAAGCCAAGTCGCATTCCTGTTGTTAGAACTTGTTGGAAATCTTGAAACAATCCTAAACTCACGTGGAAACATGAGGATGAAATCGAGTGAATCTGTTCTCATCTCTTTTCAACCTTAACGGGTAACTTGAATAGAAACCCAGGACGGGTTTCTTCTGAGGTTGGGAGGCTGTGACAACCGGTAATTTTAGGAATCTGTGCACACTGCGTTATGATAGGATATGATAACTGAGACCTAGAAACCCGTTATATTTGATGAGATTTGATATTGGAATATCGTTATTTGATATGCGAACTTGCCCCGTAGAACTTGAGATTTAACACAACGTGAGTCGGCACAGTCTAACCTAATAATACGAGAAATAAATGATTTTAGACGCGATAAATAGACATGAACGTATGAATAGTCATTTTCAACGGAAAAACAATATTAAATAGTTTGGCTCAAGTTAAAACGTCTCACAAGAATTTTTACTATGCTAAACGAGCCCGAGAGGAGTTATAACGAAAGTTTAGTGAAACTGCCACTTAGGCCCCTCGCATCAAAATTAAACTGCGCCCCCTCTAGTTTACCCATTTGGCAGAAATGGTCCTTGGGGTTAATAAAAACCCCTTTCCCCTCTCATTTCCACCAAAACCTAAGTTACCACTTCCTCTCTCTCTCCTATTTGCAGCCGCCGCCAAACCCTAGCTCCACCACCTCCACAACTGCTACACCGCCATCACCAACCACAAAATCAACACAAACCCACCCCTAAACCACCTTCCTCATCATGAATCTGTGGTGAACGCGCTGACAAACCACTATACACGCCACCACCACCACTCTCTTGCCTTGTTCTTCTCGTCTAGGTAGGTTTGGAGTTAGATCCGAAGGTAAAAATGTTAACCACACCGATTCACAACCTTTTGTGAATCGGTGTGAGTCAAAACTCGTATTAAAGAGTCGGGTTTTGAATAAAATAGGTGGGTTACGTTTTTAATAAGATAAAAACAACTAGAAAACTTTTGGTATCATCATTTTTGCCACGATTATTTTGTCTTGTCTTGGTTTACGTACCGAGAGTTTTAGGCTCTCGTACGACTTGGTGTGTTTTTGGTTCGAGCTTGTTTATAAGCTCTATGGCTTATTTGGTTATGTTTTGGTCACATTAGACCGTTTGGTAGTCTCACTTGAAACATGGGTCACGGCCGAGACCTTGTGGTCTCGGCGAGGTAAGATTTTGGTCCGTTTGTTTTTTTTTACTCACGGCTTGCGTTCACAGCCGAGACCTCTTGGTCTCGGCAAGGTATATATGTTGGCTTGAATGGTTATGGTATTATTGTGATTGACTTGGTTGAATGAGACTTTGGAACTGACCGGATCTAAACACACACGTTGTGTTGGGGATACTTTGAGTATATACTTGATAGCATGCGGAATTTACTACCAAGTACTTAGAAGAATATGTTTTGTGTTTGGTGATTGATTGAATAAAACAATAAGAACAAATAAGAACACAAACGATATCAACCAAACAATCACTTCAATATATATCGAACGATTACAATATGAACGTGAAGCACTTGATAATTCGTATGAAGGGATATCTTAAAACCCTAACTGAGGATCTCTCTTTATAGCACAAAGAGTCCTTTACAAGTAAACTATATTCTATACAAATAAGATATTCATCATATCCATTCCATATTTATCTTCACACGGTTTCACCTTGATCTCTTAAGCAGTCCTAACTTTTCTTCATCAGCAGTACTAACTGTTCTTCCATCAGCAGTACTAACTGTTCTTGTATTCTTCAACCGTACTAACTGCTTAAGTTTAATTCCCAACAATCCTCCCCTAAACTTATGATTTCTATGCAAATCAATAAGTTTCTTGAATTAAACTTCTGCTTATGTTGATGGGGTAGATTCTTTCAAACACTTATCTTTAATCTCGAAACACTTGGGAATTTTCTTCACATATCGTACTCTTTTTGGTCAACTTTTCAAAAATTGCCAAAATTAAATTTATTCTTATAAGGAATTAATTCTAAGTACCAACCCAAAGAATTTACTTCCTTATACCAACCCAGCATTTAATTACTTTAATAACTCCATTGGTTCTATAAAAAGCCTTAAATTCTCATTACTAACCCATCACTCTTCACATCAACCTTCAAATCACAACTATCAAACCCAATGAGTTCTTCCAATCCAAATATTGTTGAGATTTCATCAGATTCTTCTTCAGATTCAGAAAGTGATGGATGGAGATCTTACTTTCCACCGAACTAAACTAATCTGACTATCAGAAACCCATCTCTAAAAGCTCAAGAAGTATCTTCTGACGATTCAATATCCTCTGATGATGATGATCAAAAATCACTTCCACTATCAGTTGTATTGACAAGAGAGATAGAGAAAGCTGTGGCAAAAATGAGTAAGGTTCAAGTGCCAGAAAAAGATCAATCACTTCCAAGACCTGACAAACAAGTTTTGGGACTTCCTAGTTGGAAAGTGTGGAACTCAATCGATAGCAAAGGAGTTCACAAATCCATGCCAGACTTCAAGGACAAAGGCAAAAGGAAGCTTGAGTAGTGGTTATGTGTTAGATTGGTTTAGGTTTGTGTGTTGTTTAGGTTTGTGTGTTGGGAGTTGGTTGGTTTTGTTGGTTTTTCTTATGTGAAGCTCTTATGTAATGAATCCATCTTTAATGAATTGAATAAATTTTATGCACCTGTTTATTATCCATCTCTGACTTCTTAATTCCATCTCTGACTTTCATAAGCATCTTTAAAAGCAACTAGAACAAACTTTATTCCTCCCCTGTTTGGAAGAATCTTCACCATCAGATGAACTAGAACATATGACATCCAAGCTCAGCATCCAATATGACAATTTGTACAAGTTACCATCAATTCAGTTATTTTGTCTCAAACTGCTCTCAACACTTCCAGATGTATTACCTTCTGAGAGAGGTGTATCACAGAGCATAAACTCAGTAGGAACTGAGTTTGAACAATCAGTACAAACTGGTGAAGCCAGCAGTCCAAACTGTTAACCCCAACAGTACTAACTGTTAGCAAAAAGTTTTCAGAGATAAAATCAAATTGTAAGGTTAATGTGGATTCGAAAACATTTTTTTTGTCCACTTATAGTTTTTAGCAAACTATCAGCTATGAACGGATTTGACATGTCTTTACCAATAGCCGTTTGCTAAGGACTAGCCAACTCTTCACACTTAGATTTGGTGAGTTGATAACCAACCAGTTTTTGGTAAACTGTCAACCATAAACGGATTTGAGTAGTCTTTACCAGAAACCGTTTGATCTGGACTAGTTGATTCTTATGTTGGTTAGACATGGTGAATCAATTGCCATTTGTTGTGTGACAAGCATGCACACTTGACAATCCAAACCATCATACTTTCCAAAGCACAAGCCAAAGCAAAAAGCTTTTCTTAACCTGAAATGTTAGTCCAAAACCAAAGAAAACACAATACACAATATTCTCTTTTAACAGTTATCACAATGACTAACAAATGCACAAGCAGTACTAAAAATTATCAAGCAGTCTTAACTATACAAATAGCACAACTAGCAGTACAAAAACCAAAAACATTTAGACATTAATCTTTTGAAGGATTAAGCATTCCAATACCTGTTACCAAGTACTGAAATCTGCTTACATCAAAACCTTTTGTTAAGAGATCAGCAAAGTTGTCATCAGTGTGTATTTTAACAACTTTTATTAACTTCTTTTCAGCACAGTCTCTTATAAAATGATGTCTAATTTCAATATGTTTAGTTTTTGAATGTTGAACTGGATTCTTAATAATACACATTGTACTGCTATTGTCTATATGTATAATTGTGTTTAAGAAATTGTACCCATAATCAAGCATCTGGTTTTGAATCCATAGAACTTGAGCACAACAACTTGCAGCTGCCACATATTCTGCTTCAGTAGTAGATGTGGCCACCATAGTCTGCTTCTTACACTGCCAAGAGATTAATCTTCGACCTAAGAACTGACAACCACCTGTTGTAGACTTTCTATCCATGCTAGCACCAGCATAATCAGAATCAGAGAATGCTACTAGATCAAATGTAGACTCTTTAGGATACCATAGCCCCAAGTTAGGCTGACCTTTAAGATATCTGAAGATTCTCTTTACTGCTGTGAGATGAGACACCTTAGGATTTACTTAGAATCTTGCACAGGCACAAACAACAAACATAATGTCAGGCCTAGATGATGTAAGGTACATCAGAGACCCAATCATAGATCTATACATGTGCACATCCACATCTTCACCACTGTGATCCTTTAATAGCAAATGTGTCTCCTTGTCAACTGGTGTACTAGCAACCTTGGCATCTGTGAATTGGAATTTCCTCAATATTTTACCAACATATTTATCCTGAGAGATAAATATACCATCTGGCTTTTGCTGTACTTGAAGACCTAGAAAGAAGGTAAGCTCTCCCATAGAACTCATCTGAAATTGGTCTTTCATCAGCTTTTCAAACTCCTTACACATCTGTTTCTTTGTAGAACCAAAAATGATGTCATCTACATAGACTTGTACTAGTAGAATATCACCCTTGTTCTTTTTAATAAAGAGAGTTTGATCAATTTTCCCTCTATGAAACCCATTCTTCAGAAGATATTTAGCAAGAGTTTCATACCAAGCTCTTGGAGCCTGATGCAGTCCATATAGAGCTTTCACCACCTTATAAACCTTGTCAGGATGCTCTGGGTCTATAAAACCTGGAGGTTGTGAAACATAAACCTTCTCATCAATAGTACCATACAGAAAGGCACTTTTCACATCCATTTGATAGACCATAAACCCCATAAATGAAGCATAAGCAAGAAATAATCTTATTGCTTCAATCCTGGCAACTGGAGCAAAAACTTCCTCATAATCTATACCCTCTTCCTGAGTATAGCCTTGAGCAACCAATCTTGCCTTGTTCTTTATCACAATGCCCCTCTCATCCTTCTTGTTCCTGAATACCCACTTTGTACCAATCACTCTCATTCCTTTTGGTAGATCAACCAGAACCCATACATTCTGAATTTTGAATTGAAGTAGCTCTTCTTGCATAGCTTCAACCCAACTTGATTCTTCTAAAGCCTTTAACACATTCTTGGGTTCAATCTGAGATAGAAAACATACAAACATACACTCATGCTCATCTTCATGATGTTTCTCCTCATATACCACACTGAGAAAGCCATGATGATCGGGTCTTGAATTTGCCTTCTGGTCTTGACTCCAGATTGTACATCTCCTATGATATTGGTAAGTGGATGATTCCTATGTACAATAGTATGGGGAGTAGAAGGAGCTGCATAGCTGGTAGGCATGTTTTGCAGACCATCTCCAAAGAAATCAAACTCATCAACTTGAGAAGCAGTATCAATTGGTGAATCAAGATGAGGTTGACTTGGTCCAGCAGTATCACTATTTTGCTCAGCAGTTGCAATTTGTGGCTGAGCAGTACTAACTCCATTTGTACTGCCCGTTGGATTTTCAGCTTCTTTACCATTCTGACCACTGGATTCAGCAACATCATTCTCTTTGTCTACACCACTTGATGAAGGAATATCATCTTTCTTTGTAGAAGACTCATTCACTGGACTTTCTTCCATGACCGGTATGAAAATACAATCCTCATCTTCCTCCTCTGAACCTGCATCATGGTTAGTATTTGTACCTGTAACAGGCACATAATTCATGGAATCTGAAAGACTGTCAATATCAAAGATCCAATCTGGACCTACACCTGCAACATTTGGTTTATTCTCCAAAAATTCTATGTGCAGATTTTCTTCTACATGCTTGGTGCTTGTATTGTACACCCTAAAAGCCTTACTGTGCAGAGAATAACCAACAAAGAAACCTTCCTCAGATTTCCCATCAAACTTTCCTAGTTGGTCTTTGGTATTAAGGATAGTAACATGACAACCAAAAGGTCTCATGAAGCTTAAAGCAGGGTTCTACCTCTAAGAAGCTCATAAGCAGTCTTATTGTGAGGTTGCACAACTAAAACCCTATTCAACACATAACAAGCAGTGCTAACTGCTTCAGCCCAAAATGAAACTGGTAGCTTAGAGTCAGCTAACATTGTCCTAGCAGCCTCTATAAGAGTCCTATTCTTTCTCTCAGCTACACCATTTTGCGGTGGGGTTCTAGCTACACTAAACTCCCTCTTAATATCTTTTTCTCTGCAAGAATCATCCATCACTCTATTCTTAAATTCAGTCCCATTGTCACATCTGATTATTTTAACTTTCTTATCAACTAGGTTTTCTACCTCAACAATGAAGGACTTAAGGATTTCACTTATTTCATCCTTAGTTTTCATAAAGAACACCCAAGAAAACCTACTATAATCATCAGTGACAACAAGGCAGTATCTCTTAAAGTTCAAGCTATTCACAGAAGTAGGACCAAATAAGTCCATATGCAACATATATAAAGCTTGAGAAATAGAGTTTTGGGTCTTTGGCTTACATGAGGCTCTGTGTTGCTTACCTTTAAGGCAAGAAACACAGGTTTGGTCATTGAGAAAAGTTTTGTTTGGTAAACCTCTTACCAACCCATTTTTAGCAATATTGTTAATGGTTTTAAAATTAACATGACCAAGCCTCCTGTGCCACAACATTGATTCTTCCAATGTGGCTTTTGCAACAAGACAAGTAAGTCCAACCTTAGGAACTAGTTT
Source organism: Artemisia tridentata subsp. tridentata (assembly GCA_021014915.2). Classification (NCBI taxonomy): domain Eukaryota; kingdom Viridiplantae; phylum Streptophyta; class Magnoliopsida; order Asterales; family Asteraceae; genus Artemisia; species Artemisia tridentata. The sequence goes on from CP139504.1 coordinate 21,227,004, forward strand.
ATTCATCTCAACACTGTATGTATTATCCTTTCTAGGGATTTTAAGTAATACTTGACTTTCATCAGGTAGCTTGAAATCAGGAGAAAGTATAAGACAGTCAGTATCAGTAAATAAAACTTTGTTCTGTTTATCACAAATTTGTGATACACTGAAAAGATTTTACTTAAGTTCTGGTACATAATACACATTTTCAAAATCAAGGTTACCAATTTTAATTACCCCTTTACCAGTAATCCTTCCTCCAATACCACCACCAAAGACAACTGGTCCTCCATCCAGAGCAATAAAGTCTGAAAGATATGACATGTTGCCTGTCATGTGCCTTGAACATCCACTGTCTGAATATCCTCTATCTTCTTTACCATTTGAAGGATGTTCCTGCACACAAAATAAAGGTGTTAGTTTCTTTTGGGGATCTAAACCATCACTGGTTTGGATCTGCCTTGTGCATCAAGATGAGAAAACTTGTTGGAGGTCTTTGATGCACCATTGGGTTTGGTAGAATTTTTAACCCAATGTGCTGAGGCCTTGACAGCATTGCCCCTTTTTCCCTTAACATTTAAGTGCCTAGCAGTAGGATTTGCTGGTCTAGTAGTTGGAACTGCTTGTTTAATTTTAGGCACCCACTTCTGATTGGTCATTGCTGTTTTCTCATAAAAATGCCTTTTAACTGTTTGTGCATGATTTGAAAATTGTTTTGCACTTGAAACAGTTTGCTTGTTATTAAACCACTTATTTTGACTAGCAGTTGAAACTGTTTTGATGCCAGTCTTTAACATAACAGCTTTGGGTGACATCTTATGATTTGCATTAGGGCTTGTCAATCTAGTTGGACTATTTTGAGTTACCCTAGCATTGTTATTCCTTGTATTCCCAGAAACCTTCTTTTTCCATGGGTTAGAATCACAATAAGCAGCCATATGATCAAAACTTCCACAAACAAAGCACACTTTTCTAATCATGGCAAACTTATCATCCAATTTCTTAGATTTTGAGTGATTCCATTTTCTATGACCACCCTCAGAACTTGATGATCTGTTCTTAGTCCTATACATCTCAGCATATCGAACACTTTTCCTAACTGGTTTTATGTTTTCAGTCTTAACCACTTTAGGAGCATGTTTAACTTCTACCTTAACAACATTAGGTTTATCCTTAACCTCTACATTCTCATCATCAGATGTCCAATCCTCAATAGTTGGTGCATCTGAGTTCCTATCAGAGGACATCTTTTCCTCAGAAAGAGATTTATCACTAGCACTCACAAAAGAATCTTCTACCTTAACAAATTTAACAGGATTCTCACTAATCTTAACACCATATCCAGGAAAATCCATATCCTTAAACTCTTCTAAACCTGTATGAGCTAAATCAATTCCTGGTGGAACAAACATTCCTCTAAGAGGGGGTGCAACTGACTTATAACCTAAACTAGATTTAGCTTTGTTAAGTATTTGACTCTCTACTATCTTCTTAACTCCATTTGAAGTATGTTCAAGAGTATCTACACTTAACTGGATGTTTTCTTTTTCCTTTTTAAGCTTCTCTAGTTCATATACAAGTCCACTCATTTTATTATCTTGTATTTGCAATTCCCTCTTTAAAATACCTATCTCATCAGAGAAGTTTGACTCATTCTGTCTATAAAACACAATTTGTTCTTCCAAAACAGCTAATCCTCTTTTATGATTTGTTAGACTAGAATTTACTTGATTAAATTCAACTCTAAGATCATCATACTGTTTCTTAACATTTTCATAATCTTTTAAAGCACGACAAGAGTTTGAGCATTTTTCAAGTATATGTACCTCAGAGTCTGAGAAAGCCATCAAACCCAAGTTAGCTGGTTCCTCTTCTTCCTCCATGAAGCTCCAATCAAATCCAGCTCCATCTACAGCTACCATAGCCTTGGAAGAAGGCTCTTCAACATTAACTGTTCTCCTTGTTCCTTGCTGATTCTTAAACCCTTGACCCTGGTTGCTTTGTTGTCTTGGACCTCTACATTCCCTGGCAAAGTGCCCCATCTTGTGACAATTAAAGCATTCCACCTTAGACTTATCATACCCAGCAACATCTCTTTCATTGAAGGTAATTTTATTCCCAGTCCTTTGGTAATACTTCTTAGCCCTGATGCTTATCAAAGCCAACTGCCACTTTAAATCCATAGCTTCCAAATCATCTTCAGCAATTTGAAGAAGATCTTCATTAAAGATCTTAGACCCACCAGACTGTTCTGACACAAATGCATATATGGTCTCTTCAGTCAAGCCTGCAGTACTAGTTTTTACACTAGCAGTGCTAACTGTTGGTTTAGCAGTACCAACTGCTTCTTCATCTTCATGATTTGAACTGTTTGAAGAAGATACAAAAGCCATATTCCCTGAACTGGAACTGGTGCTACCACTCTTCTTGACCTTCTGCTCAACAATCTTAAGATTGTTGTAAATTTGTAACACCCCGACCCGACAAGGGTAGAGATGTCACAACAATGGTGACATATCAGAAACATACACAAGCATACCTCTTCAATAATACAAAGGAATATAAAGGTTACAAGAAATTACAAGGAAATACAGAATTACAGAGGAATAAATACTAAGTCTGAAGATAAAATTCTTCTAGTCAATCTATAACAGAATATCTATCACCGTGCAGTCTTCTAAGTCCAATGGTACTCTCCACTCATACCCAGCTTCCTACTAAAAACCTGCCGCAGGAAAAGAAATGCGGCTGAGCTACGAGAGCTCAGTGAACAGATATAACGGTAACAAGCAGTAATAAAGAATAGTACAGAGTATCAGAAATATATGTCATGCAGATATAATCAGAATCAAAGGATAAATAAAGGAGTAAGGATAACGGATAGGGAATAATAAGTAGGTAAAGGTAAAAGGAAATAGTGCAAGGTATAATAATGGTCAAAGGTAAGTAATGTATATGGTAAAGGTAAACAGTAATCCACCACGAGCCCAGAAACAGAGATATAATATATATATAACCATGCCATCATCATCAATCAGAGGGGTGTCCTCTCAGTAACCAGATAATATGAGGGGTGTCCTCATGTATCAAATATATATGGAGTAGCTAGCTCCCAGAGGTTGTGAAAGACGTGTATCGCACACACCATCAGTCACCAGAGATATAACAGATAATATAAACAGATAACAGAAACAAAACAAATCTAGGATGCATCCATACGCCCCAGGTGGCCAGAGTCTGCCTCTACATAAATCATAATCATAACAGGGACGGGATAGGTCATCACTCTCCTACCCTAGAGTCATGCCATCGGTGCATCGACTGACATGGACATGAAACCCTCATGCCTAGTGAGTGGCTCGTAGTATCAAACTGAGGGTTAAGGTCAAGTATCATGTATCAAGTATTTAGTTTAGTTGCATAAGTCAATTCCCATTTCAGAATATCAGAGTTCATAATCAGAGGTTCATATCAAAGGTTCATATCATAAAGGTTCAATATCCGAAAGGTCATGTCAAAGGTTCATAATATCATGAAAGAACAAGCAAGGTTCACAGAATCAAAGAACATAGCAATGAATCAGAAATCAGAAATGAGACGAAGGCTTCTTACTAGAAACCTGTGAGAAGGGTCAGAATATCTATACCTTATACCGCAAGTGAAAATACATCTAGAAATACCAAGATCGGAAACAAACTCCATCTTCAGCGAATCTACACGAACACATGGTCGTCTTACAATTAATATCTTATTTAAATCAAATTTCTCGTTTTAGTCGGCTTTCTATTTTTTAGTAACTTTCTATTTATCGCAGGTTTCCTCAACTATTAAGTTTCCATTTTTAGAAAGTTTCCTTATTTAATAGGTTTCCATAATTGGTAAGTTAAATAATAAATGTTATTAATATTATAGTTTAGGGTTTTAATATGTTATTTATCAAAGTTCAGGGTTAAACGTGTAAATTGTCAAAGTTGTATATTCATGTCCATATTTGATGATTACATTTACACTCCCACGTTATATATTATCATTTCATATCCATGTTCATACATCATGTGTCTAATATAATATCATATATCCATGTATGATGAATTACACTTACATCTAATGCATGCCTTTTTACATTACTAATATCCAACATGTAGCACACTGTTTCATACCCCTTTCAACTCAACATAATATCACATCAAGGACCAGCCCATAATACACTAGCTTTAACTTTGACTACACATGCACCTTTATTCGACTATTTCATAACCAAACCAGTAGCCTTGCTTTTCAACCCCCGTGCGACATGCCCAAACAACATACTTCACACACACAAGACACACCATAATAGCCCATATTAACAGATTCAGATAGTCATCATTTATTATATAATTCGACATGTATTATGCCTTATGTCAAGCAACATTTATCCCTATATAGATCATGTAACGGTAACCCCAAAAGAGTGAATCACAACCAGATTCAAAGCTCATATAAGTACTGAGTTGATTAGTGGTTTATGATCTTAATGCGATACATGTATATACTTTATTTCCTGCGACAAGGACTTATCATTTTATGTAATTAATCCATTATCACACGCCATATTCAACCAAGTTTTTACTCGTACCATTAGTGATCAACAAGTATTCTATTTCAGATTTTTAACAACCATGCAACTCTTGTATCGACACAACCATTCTACGCGATCCAATCCCAGATTATACATCTTGTATATACATCGAATTGTATAGCAAATTTAAGATCTTACATATCAATCTATATTCCCATATTTCATGCGACTGTAACGTATTCATTTTATGCATTATTAACCTTTCATGAGTCCATGATTTGTTATGTCACATGCCATAAATCTTCCATTCTTTTTATTCGCTTCTCACACTACTTTAGATTATAATTTATATAAGCTATAACTCATGAATATTTTGAAGAGATGATAATACCTTTGAGTCGACTGAAAAGAGAGACGAGAAGAACAAAGGTGTATAATTTGGATCACACCACCAAACCCCTAACGACTTGCACCAAATTCCTTGCTTCATCTCCTTCATCTTGGCAGCAACAAAAGAGAATATGTGTGTGTACATTGTTCGGTGTAGGAGAGAAAACTACCAGAGGATATTATATATGGTTCATAAAGACGAGGTAAAGCATGTTTAGAAATTGAGGGAAACCGTGTAGGGAGATAAAAAGAATGAGAGTATGTTATTTTAGGTAGATTGAAATCACCTTTTAATGGGGCAAAATATTTGGAAATTAAAATGGAATGTGATATCATTTTAATTAAAAATGTGTAGAGTGGACCCAAAAGCAGGTAAAGTTCTTTAGTAGCAAATTTGGTAAATTCAATGGTGTCAAACAGATATGATGGTATTCGTATCTTTTAAAAAGGAAGAGGATCGTGTGAAATCAATGGAAAGTATGAGATGGGATTGCCGAGATTTGTGGATCTATGGAGACCAAAACTTATTTTAAATAACCATGTATCTTGACCTTATATTAGGCTTATAAGTTATGTACCATTGTTAAATAAATTTGGCCTATATGCGGACATTCGATCGTGCGATGATTTCTTAGTATATTATGAACAAGTGTCTATTTAATATACTTGGTTATGTATATATATATATTTTTTATTATTATTATTTTTTTTATTTTTTTATTTTTTTTTATACTTTATGTGTTCTTGAAAAAATTAAATTAGAGGGTAATTTAGGTATTTCAACTGAATGAAAAATGAGGGTTTTACAACATTATTAAAAGTAAAGCTCATTCATTGTCATTTTCTCCAGCTCTGGTTTATTGCTCCAAACCACAACATAAGTGTTCCATTCAGCAGGTAAACTATTTAGAAACTTCATGTTGAGGTCTTCCTGAGGTATCACAATCTTCAACACAGTAAGTTGACTGATGATCTTTTGAAGCCTATTAAAGATATGGTCCAAAGTTTCATTGCTTGATGTAGTGAAGTTCTCATAACTTTGCTTAAGTAGGGTTTTCTGTGCCTTCTTGGTAGCTTCATTGCCACCAAATCTTTCCACCACTGCTTCAAAAAGAGTTTTAGCAGTCTCGTAATGGCTAAAATTCAGCATTTGATCATTAGGAATTGCCATTAGTAACAAATTCCTAGCCTTCTGATCATTCTTCTTTTTGATTCTCTCCTCGTTTGTAACTGGCTCAGTGTTAAGCTTTGTGATCTTAGAACCATCAGCACGTGTTTCTTCAACAGCAATTGGTTTGAAGGAATCACCATTGATAATGATATCCCATATTGCATAGTCTTGCACTATGAAATATTGCTCTATTATGAGCCACCATAAATCGTATTCATTCTGTTTCAGCATGGGGAGTTTAGCAAGATATTGAGGTTTGAGGTGTCTCCATGTCCATCTTCTTGGTTGCTAGTGAGTAAATACTTCTGGATCTTCTAAACTCAAAGTATCAGAAATCTGTCTCTGATACCACTTGACCGGATCTAAACACACACGTTGTGTTGGGGATACTTTGAGTATATACTTGATAGCACGCGGAATTTACTACCAAGTACTTAGAAGAATATGTTTTGTGTTTGGTGATTGATTGAATAAAACAATAAGAACAAATAAGAACACAAACGATATCAACCAAACAATCACTTCAATATATATCGAACGATTACAATATGAACGTGAAGCACTTGATAATTAATATGAAGGGATATCTTAAAACCCTAACTGAGGATCTCTCTTTATAGCACAAAGAGTCCTTTACAAGTAAACTATATTCTATACAAATAAGATATTTATCATATCCATTCCATATTTATCTTCACACGGTTTCACCTTGATCTCTTAAGCAGTCCTAACTTTTCTTCATCAGCAGTACTAACTGTTCTTCCATCAGCAGTACTAACTGTTCTTGTATTCTTCAACTGTACTAACTGCTTAAGTTTAATTCCCAACAGGAACTCGAGCCATAGGTTTAGATTTTGGCCGAGAGATTGATTGTGATGAAATATTACTTGCGGATATTGAACTTGGATTGAAAACGTGATGTTATGGCTAACGAGTTGTTGGGAATAAAATGCTTAAGTCAAAGAGCCTGCCAGATGAAGTATTAGGTCTGCTAGTTCATTTTGAAGAAGTTGAAGATAAACTAACAGTACCTTCTGGGTGAGAAGGTACTGCTAGTTAAAGAAGGTCCTGCCAGTTTGAACGTCAAGTTGTTAGATATTTTATTTGTAGATATTTTAGTTGTATTATTAGTCTTTGTACAATGTAACACGTTAAGTAAAAGTAGTACAGTCTTCCATGTCGTGCAGTAGATAATGTTGAGTGTTTTACATTGGAAGTTGTATTAGTAGGTTAGAAAAGTCTTATTATCTTATTATAATGCAACTTGACAACATGTAAAAAGGGTTCCTTATCCTATAAAAGGAACCCTTAGTCACCACCTTATAAATATCTCTCCAACTATAAACTTCGTAATATCCAAAAACATCACAACCTCTCTAGTAACTTAGTTACAAATTCACAAATCCCTTTTACGAATCAAAGATTCAAGGTTACCTTTGTAATCCTGGTGATAGTTTAGATCACCCGTATTATCTCATAAATAATATTGAATCATTTTGTGTTATTCACGTTGTGTTCATTGTTCTAAATAATTCACGTTTGCATATTCACCACCTTTGTTCCTTTAAGTGTGTTATAGTAAATTCCGCGTACTAAATCACATTCATTCCTAAATATCCCAAACACATTATTAAGATTAACATCCCAAGTGTTTGTATAATCCTTCACAAGTGGTATCAGAGCTAGGCTGATATTTACGATTTAAAAGAACAATGGACGTTGAACACATTCAAACCAATGTGGCTGCAAAACTTCCATTACTCAAACAAAATGAGTTTGAGATGTGGAGACTGAGGGTAGAGCAATACTTCCAAGTGCAAGACTATGCACTTTGGGGATTATTGAAGAAGGAAACTCATTCAAACCTACAATCACCACCTCCACAGTAAACGATGCAATAGTAACAAATGTGCAAGTGAACCCAACAACCGCAGAAGAAAGAATCCAAAAGAGAAATGATCTTAAGGCCAGGAGTATGCTTCTCATGTCTATTCCAAATGACCAACTTTTGATCTTCAACAAGTACAAATGTGCTAAAACCCTCTTTCAAGCTATTGTGGCTAGATTTGGTGGAAATGATGCCACCTAGAAAACTCAGAAAACTCTCCTCAAACAACAGTTTGAAAACTTTTCAGCCACAACAAATGAGTCTTTGGACAGCATGTTCAATAGACTACAAAAGCTTTCAAGTCAGTTAGCCATTCATGAAGTGCTGATATCTCAAGAAGACTTAAACTCCAAATTCCTTAGGAGTTTACCCTCTGAATGGGCTATGCATGTCATTGTCTGGAAAAACAAACCAGATATTGATTACATGAGTCTTAATGATCTTTACAGCAACTTCAAGATAGTAGAGCATGAAGTGAAGAAGTCTACTAGTTCAAACTCAGGGAATATGGCCTTTGTGTCATCTCCCAGCACCTCAAGGATAGTAGATGAAGAAAAAGATGGTAGAGAAGAAGGTACTACCAACACAAATTTTGGTACTGCCATTACTTCCAGCAGTACCAAAACCATTCTAGATGAAACAATTGGTTGTGCTTTCCTGACATCACAACACAATGGTTCCATATTGACTTTTGAAGATATTCAAGAGATCAATGATGAAGATCTTGAGGAAATGGACATAAAGTGGCAAATTTCACTTCTTAGCATGAGGGCTAAGAAATTTCTGATGAGGACTGGAAAGAAGATTACCATCAATGGTAATGAGCCTGCTGGGTATGACAAGTCTAAAGTGGAGTGCTACAACTGCCACATGAAGGGTCACTACTCAAGAGAGTGTAGAGGACCAAAGAAGCAGGATGATAAGGGAAGAGGTTTTGAGAACAAAAACAAGGGAAGCTTTGAGAACAAGAGCAAGGCTGTGGAAATCACTGAGCCTAAAGCTATGGTAGCTATTGATGGGCTGGGTTTTGATTGGAGCTTTATGGGTGAAGAGGAGTCAACTTCAAATGAAATGGCTTTAATGGCTTTCACCAATCCTGAGGTACAAATTACTAAATGTTCTAATACTTGTGAAGCTTTTGAAGAATTAGAAACTTTAATAAAGCTTTATGATGAACTGAAAGTAGAACAAAGAAAAACTCATCAAGACCTAGTTAATCATAAGTGTGGTATGGCCAAACTTGAGAAGCAGATAATCCACTTTAGGGAAAATGAACTCACTTTTTCTGACACAAAAGGCATTCTTAATAGGGAAATATTTTTGAAAGATTCTGAAATAAACCTGTTAAGAACTGAGTTTGCTAAAGTGAAACTGGCAAAGGATAATATTCAACTAACTATTACCACATTAGAAACTGCTTCTGACTGTAATAGAAGAATAGTTGAAAATCAAATGAACAAGAGAATCAAATCTGGGATTGGATACAAGACTTGTCCACCTCCTTACAGAGGAATCCCCTGTCCCCCAGGTTTAGATCTTGCAGAATCAGGTTTACATGAATTCACCAATAAACCACTAGATAATAAGAAACCTGTAGAGAAAAGTGAACCTTTTGAGAGTGCTAGTGATGCTTCACTCTCTAACAAAAAGGTGCTCACTGATAAGAGCTAAGATGCTCCAATTATTGAAGATTGGACATCTGATGATGAGGAAAAAGAGACTGTTTCAAAGAATGGAAACAAAGTAGGACCACCCAGTCCTAAAAGTGTAGAGATTAAGACAAAGGCTAAAACTATTCTGAAAACAGTTGAATGTTGTGCTAAGTGTAATAGCAAACCTAGAGGTAGCCAGAGAAATTGGAACAATCTTAAGTCACACCAACTTGGTGATGATTTTGTTATGTACAATAAGGCCTGCTATTACTGTGGTAGTTTTAATCATACTCATGCTTATTGTAACAATTGGGTTTCTGGGAGTACATCAAGGTCTAAAACAAATGGAACAAACCCCAGAAAAAGTTTTGTGAAGTCTAACACATCAAAAGTTAATCATACTGTTAGACCAAATAAGCCTGTTAACTCAAAACCAACTACTAAGGGTGCAAGAAATACTTTCAAATCTGCACCAAGAGTTGTGAAAAGTCCCATTGAAAAGAAATCTGTGGTTAAAACACAAGATTGGAGACCAAAACCAAAAGGTCCTGCTAGACCAAATGGTCCTGCTAGACCAAATGGTACTGCCAAAATTAGTACTGTCAGACCAAGGACAACAAAATGGGTTAAAAGGGAAAATGCTGTTAAGTCCTCAGCATATTGGATATGGAGACCACTCCAATCAAAAGGTGCATCAACAGTCCTAAAAAGGTTTGATTTCATTGATGCACGAGGCAAACCCAAGTCAGTCATGGCTTGGGTACCCCAAGGAAACTAATATGTTTATATATGTGCAGGAACATTCAAATGATATTGCTGATCAAGGATATGTAGATAGTGGATGTTCAAGGCACATGACAGGCAACATGTCTTACCTCACAGACTTCAAATCATTTGATGGAGGATATGTTACCTTTGGGGGAGGAATCAAAGGAAAGATTACTGGTAAAGGTACAATCAAAACCAGTAAATTAGATTTTGAAAATGTGTACTTTGTGAAAGAGCTTCAGTTTAATCTCCTTAGTGTTTCACAAATGTGTGACAAAAAGAATAATGTTCTTTTCTGTGAGACTGAATGTCTTGTACTTTCTCCTGATTTTAAGATGCCTGATGAAAGTCAAGTACTTCTTAGAATTCCTAGAAGGAACAATATGTACAGTGTTGATTTAAAGAACATTGTTCCTAAGGAGAGTTTAACTTGTCTAGTAGCAAAAGCTTCATTGGATGAATCTATGTTATGGCATAGAAGGCTTGGTCATATAAACTTTAAAATAATCAATACAATTGCAAAATATGATTTGGTTAGAGGTTTACCCAAAAAGATTTTTCAAAATGACCAAACCTGTGTTGATTGTCTTAAAGGCAAACAACATAGAGCTTCTTGTAAGCCCAAGACCCATAACTCAATTTCTCAAGCTTTATACATGCTTCATATGGACCTTTTTGGTCCTACTTCTGTGAGTAGCTTGAATGGTAAAAAATATTATCTTGTAGTTACTGATGATTACAACAGATTTTCTTGGGTTTTCTTTTTAAGAACTAAGGATGAAACTAGTGAGATCCTTAAGTCCTATATAACAGAGATAGAAAACCAAGCTGATAAGAAAGTGAAAGTAATTAGATGTGACAATGGGACAGAATTTAAGAATAGGGTTATGGATGAATTTTGCAAAGAAAAAGGAATAAAAAGAGAATTTAGTGTAGCTAGAACCCCACAGCAAAATAGAGTAGCAGAAAGGAAAAATAGAACACTAATAGAGGCTGTTAGAACAATGTTAGTAGACTCTAAGTTGCCTATTTCATTTTGGGCTGAAGCTGTAGGTACTACTTGTTATGTGCAGAACAGGGTTCTTGTGATTAAACCCCATAAAAAGACTCCTTATGAACTTTTCTTTGGTAGAACACCATCTTTAAGTTTTATGAGACCTTTTGGATGTCATGTCACTATTCTCAATACCAAAGACCATCTAGGAAAGTTTGAAGGAAAAGCTGATGAAGGCTACGTGATAGGGTATTCTTTGCAAAGTAAGGCCTATAGGGTGTATAATAGTTGCACTAGGCTAGTGGAAGAAAATCTGCACATAGAGTTTCAAGAGAAACTACCAAATGTTGCAGGCATTGGGCCAGATTGGCTTTTTGACATTGATAGGCTTTCAGAATCTATGAATTATGTGCCTGTTACAAGTACAAATACTAATGATAATGCAGGTTTTGAAGACAATGTTGAAATAGCTGAAGATCAAGATTACATCTTGATGCCAATTTGGAAAGGATTGGATTTATCTTCAAGTCATGGAGAACCTTCAAATACAGCAAATGAAGGTGTTGAAGATGATCATGGAACTCAGGGTCAAGAGAATCAAGAAAGTAGTGCAGATGGAAATGGTACTGCCAGTTCACCAGATGGTACTGCCAGTTCACCAGATGGTACTGCCAGTTCACAAGTTGGTACTGCTGAACCATTAAATGTTCAATCAGATGATTTCTTACCAGAAGATGTGGGGATTGGCAATCTTCCACTTACCTATGAAGTTCCTACAACACACAACATAAGAATTCTCAAAGATCACTCCATTGATAATGTGATTGGCAGCATTGATTCTGGTGTTAGAACAAGAACTCAAGTCTTGTCTTCAGACCAAGAGGGGTTTATCTCATCTGTCTATGAATAAAAGAACCATGAAGTTGCCAACATATGCCTGTTTTCATGTTTTCTCTCACAGGCTGAACCCAAAAACATTAACAAAGCCTTAGATGATTCAAGTTGGGTTGAAGCAATGCAAGAAGAGCTTCTTCAATTCAAGCTTCAGAAGGTTTGGAAACTGGTTGATTTGCCCAAAGGTCACAGGGCAATTGGAACCAAATGGGTGTTTAGGAATAAGAAAGATGAAAGGGGGATTGTGATCAGAAACAAGGCAAGATTGGTGGCCCAAGGGTATACTCAAGAAGAAGGGGTGGATTATGAAGAGGTTTTTGCTCCAGTTGCAAGACTTGAAGCAATTAGGCTATTCTTGGCCTATGCTTCTTTCATAGGCTTCACTGTTTACCAAATGGATGTTAAGAGTGCCTTCTTGTATGGTACTATTGAAGAAGAGGTGTATGTTTCTCAACCTCCAGGCTTCATTGATGCAGAATATCCAGACAAGGTGTATAGGGTTACCAAGGCTCTTTATGGTCTACACCAAGCTCCTAGGGCATGGTATGAAACATTGGCTTTCTATTTATTGGAAAATGGATTTCAAAGAGGCAAGATTGATCCAACTTTGTTCATCAAAAGAACCAAGAAAGACATCTTGCTAGTGCAGATTTATGTTGATGACATTATCTTTGGATCCACAAACCAAGAGTTGTGTGTGGAGTTTGAAAAAACTTATGCATAGTAAGTTTGAAATGAGTTTCATGGGGGAACTTACTTTCTTTCTGGGTCTCCAAGTGAAACAATCAAATGAAGGCATATTTATCAGCCAAGATAAGTATGTAGCAGAGATTCTGAGGAAGTTTCATTTTGCAGATTCTAAGGTTGCAAGTACTCCAATGGATTCAGAAAAGGGGTTACTTAAGGATGCTGAGGGTGAAGATGTGGATTTGCACAATTACAGATCAATGATTGGGTCCTTGATGTACCTTACATCATCAAGACCAGATATCATGTTCCCAGTGTGTGTATGTGCAAGGTTTCAAGTAAATCCCAAAGTTTCTCATCTCACAGCAGTCAAAAGGATCTTTAGATATCTCAAGGGTCAACCTAGGTTGGGTCTATGGTATCCAAGGGAATCATCTTTTGACTTGGTGGCTTATTCTGATAGTGACTATGCTGGTGCAACCCTAGACAGAAAATCCACAACTGGTGGATGTCAATTTCTTGGCTGCAGACTCATATCATGGCAATGCAAGAAGCAGACAATGGTGGCCAACTCTACAACTGAAGCAGAATATGTTGCTGGTGCAAGTTGTTGTGGGCAAGTGCTTTGGATCCAAAATCTATTGCTTGACTATGGGTACAATTTTCTTAACACCATTATTTACATTGACAATAGCAGTACTATTTGTATCATTAAAAATCCAGTTCAACATTCAAAAACAAAACACATTGAAATCAGACACCATTTCATAAGAGATTGCAATGAGAAAAGGTTAATACAAGTTATCAAAATTGATTATGCAAATAATTTTGCAGACCTTCTCACTAAAGCTTTTGATTTAGGTAGATTTAAATACCTGGTAGCAGGTATTGGAATGATTAATCTTTGAAAAACATGTGTTTTTGTACATAAAATAAATGGTACTGGCTCTTAAACATGGTACTGCTAGTTAGTCAAAAGGTACTGTCAGTTCATAATTGGTCCTGCTAGTATAAAGTTTGCTCTGTTTTGTTCATCATGATGATTAAATGTTTACAATGCTATAAAACAAGTGCTTTGCACTCTGTTCTTTTGGTCTGCAACTAACAAATTTCAGGTTACTCAAGTTGATAACAAAACAAGGATCACGCTTCATGTACAATATTGTCTGACAACAAGTTCTATAAGATGGATCAGATGATAAAAGAAAAGATATATTTTGGTACATAGTGAGATCTTCCAAACAAGGGGAGGAAATAAAAGTTATTTATATCTCAGGGGAGGTAACAATCTCAGGGGAGGAAATAATAGCCCAGAAAAGGAAGATAATCCAATAAAAGGAAGGAGAAGACAAGAGCATACAAGATGATGTGGAGGTTGAAAATGACAAGAATAGAGCTTATTCTGGAGTATTATATATATTCAGAAGGGATGAAGCATTCCAAAGGAGAAAGTTCTATCTAGGTCAAACGAAGAAAAGTTTCAATTTCACTTCAAAGACATGCTGGTTAGATGATTTCACTTGTTGAAACAAGCATCCAAGATACACAGCATCATTGCCTCTTATAATTCCTCCATCCAAGGAAATTGCACCATCTTTAGGTCAATGTGGAGATGGTATTCAGTTCACCAAGTTTTACAAACTTAAGAGCTGGCTAGTCCAACAGCAAACGGCTATTGGTAAAGACACATCAAATCCGTTGATGGTTGATAGTTTACCAAAAACTATATGGTATTTAACTAACCATACTTTACAGTAAATAGTTGACTAGTCCAAAGCAAACGGCTTTTGGTAAAGACAAGACAAATCCGTTGATAACTGATAGTTTGCTAAAAACTATAAGGGATTTTTGCTAAAATTTCAAAGATACTGCCAAGTAAAATTTTCTTTCAAAATCAAAGGTACTGGTAGTTCAAATTTTGGTACTGATAGAGTAAAATGGTACTGCTAGATAACCTTTGAGTCTGTCAGTTAAAATTATAGCTGTTAGGTCTGGTAGTTAAAATTAGCCGTTGGGGTAATTCTGTAAATTTCTGATGTTATATTATATTATATTTCTCATATAAAAGATCTTTTTAACCGCCTCTTCATTTACTTATTATAAATTTTCTCATTGTCGGTTAAAAGTAAATCTCTCATAATATCTTTCATCAGTCCTTATCAAAATTAACACTCACCTTTCATCTTCTACCAGTACCACAATCAAATCCTACCATCCTAATCAAGTTTTTCCTTAACCTTCACCATGGCTGATCTAATTTTTGTTAAACGTCACAACCAGTTAGCATTTTTGGAAAAGTCTGAGGATAATGAATCTTTTCATCAAATAGTGGACTTTCTAAATGATTCTTACATCAGGTTTGCTCTACTTGTAAATCCCACTATTTATGAATCACAAATTTTACAATTTTGGGAAACGGCTAAAGTTAAAACTCTTGAAAATGGGGACCAAAAGATAAAAGCTACATTGGATGGAAAAACCTTGTCTCTTACCGAGTCATCCATTAGAAGACATCTTCGATTGGATGATTCAGATGGTATTAGTCAATTGCCTGATACTGAAATCTTTGAAAATTTGGAAAGAATGGGGTATAATGTAAATTCTAATAAACTCACTTTTCTTAAAAAGCATTTTACCCCACAATGGAGATTTTTGATCCATACCATCCTTCATTGTTTAAGCCAAAAGAAAACCTCATGGGAGCAGTTTAATGGTAACATGGCTACAGCTCTCATTTGCTTGGCAACAAACAGAAAATTCAACTTTTCAAAACATATTTTTGAAGGATTGGTTAAAAATGTGGATAGCCAAACAAAGTTTTTGATGTATCCCAGATTTATTCAATGCATCATCACCAAATCAAAACTTTTGTTACTTCCCCCACACTCTCCTTATGAAACTCCAAAACTTTCACATAAGGTGTTTTCAAATATGAAAATTGGTTTTAATGGGGAAGAAGTACCACTTTTTGAGGAAATGTTACCACAAAATGGTGAAGAACAATCCACATCATCTGAATCATCATCACCAAATTCTTCACCTGGATACATATCACCATCTCATCATCCATCACCAATCCCATCACCAATACCATCTGTAACAACACCATCACCATCATATCATGCAACACCATCCCAATCACCTCAACATCAAAGTCTGGATTCTCAGACTATGAAGGAACTAAAGGAGAAAGTGCAGCTCTTGGAAAATGCTCTTCAAAGACAGAACACAAAATTTTCTAAGATCAACACCAAGCTAGTTCAGAGGGTTAAGAAATTGGAGTCTGAAGTGAAGATGCTGAAGGGTAAAAGATCTTCAAAATTGGTTTTATCTAGTTCTTCAAGTTCAGATGCAGAAAGCATGGGTCTCTCTTCCAAAAAGGGGAGGATGGGTAGTTCAGAAGGTGAAGAGGAGGCTTAATTTCAATTTCATGAAGGAACACAAGTATATGATGAAGAGCCTGCTGGTGCAGGGCAAGATCCTGTTAGTGCAAAAGAGCCTGCTGAAGCAGAGCAAGAGCCTTCTCAGATTAAGAGGCTGTTGGCTATGGATTATAGAGGTACTGCTGAAAATGTTTACAAAAGAAAGAGGGAATCACAGCCTCAAGGGGGGTTGTTTGTTCAAGGAAGGTTATTTGTTGCTGATGAACAATCTGCTGCTCCAAGTCAAGAACCAACACCAAAAGAAAAGGGCAAGAAAATTATGGTTGAAGATGAACCTAGGCCCAAAAGGTTGAAGAAAAGAGAGCAAGAACAGATAGCTTTTGATGAGGAAGTCTCCAAAAAGCTTCATGAAGAAGAAATGCAAAAAGCTTTAGAAGATTCAAGACTGCTTGCAGAAATGCAAGAGCAAAAGGATGCTGCTCAAATTCTTCTTGACACTCAAGCTGCTCAGGAAACATTTGATGCTCAGATGCAATGGATCATTGCCAATGATCCAATTGTGAGAGGTCAAGCTTCCATAATTTTGGAAGACAAGAATCTTAACACTGAAGAGAAAACAACACAGCTTGAAACTTTTATCAACAACAAATATAAAGAAGCAGCTCTGGATAATATTTTTCAAAAGATTCAGGAAAGCCAGAAGAGAGGTTTTAAGGTGGGCTCATCTGAGAAAGATCAAGTGATATTCATGAAGAAGTTTCTAAGAAGTCAAGCTAATTGGACTGAATCTCAACTGAAGAAGAAAACTCCTGATGAAATCCACTTCCTTTATCTTAATGCCTACAAGACATGTTACTTCAAGATCCCATCTGATGCTAAACCTTCAAAGAAAAAGAAAGGTGCTCAAAAGAAACAAGAAGCAGAATTGGATCCAGAACAAGTAAGTAAAATGATAATTGCTTTACCAACAATTATACATGCTGATCCAATTAGGTCTAGACACACTATTATAGATTGGGAGATTCACCATGATAGGTCAGGAAAGGCATGGAAGATAACTAGGTTGGGGGTCAAACTGCCATCTTCAAAATTTTTGAGAATCTGATAAGGGCATGTGATAGAGCTGATTTAGAAGAGTTGTGGAATTTAGTTCAAATCAGGCTAAACACTAAGAATAACACTGATGTTAAGGAACAAGAACTTTGGGTAGAGTTCAATAGGATGTATGATCCTGATCCAAAGGATGTTCATTGGAAGTTTCCATACCATGATCCTACCACCACATGGGAATTCCTAAGTCTTAGCAGTGTGCATCATCTTTTTACACAAAGTGGGATTGAGCACTTTATGTTAGCTGAAAAAGAGTATCCACTGAGCTATGAAGTTCTTTCAACCATGATTTCCAAGAGGTTAAGGTGTGATAAAGATGAAGAAAGGTCAGAAGTTGTTCAAAGTTTGTTGATGAGCATTTTTGAACAATGTGAAAGTAAAAGGAAGAATAGAGAGTGAAGTTTTTGGAAGAGTTCCCTCAGATCCTCAAGGTATGGATTTTATTCATAAGAAACTTGTTTATTTTAAAGGGAATAACAAGTTTAGGGGAGGATTGTTCGAAATAAAATGCTTAAGTCAAAGAGCCTGCCAGATGAAGTATTAGGTCTGCTAGTTCATTTTGAAGAAGTTGAAGATAAACTAACAGTACCTTCTGGGTGAGAAGGTACTGCTAGTTAAAGAAGGTCCTGCCAGTTTGAACGTCAAGTTGTTAGATATTTTATTTGTAGATATTTTAGTTGTATTATTAGTCTTTGTACAATGTAACACGTTAAGTAAAAGTAGTACAGTCTTCCATGTCGTGCAGTAGATAATGTTGAGTGTTTTACATTGGAAGTTGTAATAGTAGGTTAGAAAAGTCTTATTATCTTATTATAATGCAACTTGACAACATGTAAAAAGGGTTCCTTATCCTATAAAAGGAACCCTTAGTCACCACCTTATAAATATCTCTCCAACTATAAACTTCGTAATATCCAAAAACATCACAACCTCTCTAGTAACTTAGTTACAAATTCACAAACCCTTTTACGAATCAAAGATTCAAGGTTACCTTTGTAATCCTGGTGATAGTTTAGATCACCCGTATTATCTCATAAATAATATTGAATCATTTTGTGTTATTCACGTTGTGTTTATTTTTCTAAATAATTCACGTTTGCATATTCACCACCTTTGTTCCTTTAAGTGTGTTATAGTAAATTCCGCGTACTAAATCACATTCATTCCTAAATATCCCAAACACATTATTAAGATTAACATCCCAAGTGTTTGTATAATCCTTCACACGAGTGTTAGCCGAGACCTTGTGGTCTCGGCGTGACCTCGACTTGCCCAAATTAGACTATTATTTGGACTTTGTGGTACTTTGGACTTGTTGACTATTTGACCCGGCTTTGACCGTAGAATTGATACGGAAATGTGACTCGATATGTTAGTAACCCTCGTGACGTGTTAAACCAAAATAAAAAGTTTTTGATAAAATTTGGTGGTTAAAATATGTTATCTAACAAGTAATTTGTTACTTAATATATATTTACAAAATAAAATATAAAACTTGGAATATATATATATATATATATATATATATATATATATATATATATATATATATATATATATATATATATATATATATATATATATATATATATATATATATATATAATTTAGATAATAACGGAAAAACACGAGGTTACGGGACCTTTCGAGGCACATTTGCCCTAGTACATTGTTATTGGTATTGTGGGAATTACACACGTTGTTTTGGGGATTATTTGAAGTTACGGATCGGTTTAACATTAATAGACCCGACCGGCATAGTTATCGGACTTATTGGGTCGACGAACCCAATAAGGGCTCGGTAAGTGTGTTGGAGGAATTTGTTAGTGTGTAACCTATCCTTATGACTTACCATTTATTGTGATGTCTAAGTTGGCTTTTGATTAATAAGCGAGACGAAGTAATTGTTGGACTTATCGGGTGACGAATTCGATAATCATTAGACCTTGACTGTTTAGCTTGATGATGGATTAGTAGTCGGGTTACTTGGGTTTTTGCAACACTGGTTTTGAAATATATGTTGAAATTGTAATATTATCGGACTTTGGACATATAACGACCTAAATTTCGAATTAAACTTTTACGAACAATACGATTTAACATAAACCTCGAGACTATAAGTTATAACTTAAATTAATTGGAAAACCTAAACTATGCGAATAAGGAAAACGTTATAACCTAAGTTTTAAGAAATCATATTACACGTTCTAACTTATTGCATGGGCCAATTTAGAAAAGTTGTACACACACAAAATTTGAAAACAAATTAAGGAAACTACAATTTGATAATCACCTCCCTTAAAACCATGTCACGTCAAAGGTCACATAACTAGTATGCATGATAACATAATTGTTTTGTTTCGTTAAATGAAAATATATTCACGTAGAGAATTATTGTCATATAATCGATTTGTAACCTAACTTGTGTCGCGTTTATGTTGTGGTGTCGACCTATGAAGCAGCATGTATGTCGTAGTATGAGTTGTGATTGTGAGTCGTGTGTTTATGGCTATGTTTATGTCACGGGATAAAACAACTTGGTGTCGAGTCATATGGATACTTCATGTCGTGTCTTAAACAGTCCCATATCGACCCCTAAATAACAAGTAAAACGCACCCTTATTAAGTACCTAATCGATTGTGTAATGAGAACAAGTAATACAGGGTGCGAAACGATTTTGGTATTAGGATTATACGTAGGAGATGATTGCATGCATGGAATGAATAGTTAATATGTGATTTATATGATAAAGTTAGAACTTTGATTTTTGACATTTTAAACCCTAATCTTTGGAAGTTATCACATTAAACCCTAAACTTTGATAATTTATACAATTAACCCTAGACATTACTAAATGTCCTGTAAAACCTTAAACTATGTGAAGTTGTCACTTTATACTTGCTAATATGTGTTAAAACCTAATTGTAATTAAGACTTTCATTTAAAACTTAATTAAATGTCAAAGAAACCCTAATTTGGCCATTTATGAAGTTAAATGCGTTTTTAAACCTAAACCTAGTTATTTACTTATTTGGAAACCTTAAATTGGCTAATTATGAAAACTTACTAATCATGGAAACTCACTAATAATGGAAACCTACTAATTATGGAAACCTGCTAAATTTGGAAAGTTACTAAAAATGGAAAGTTTCTAAAAATAGAAAGAAACCCTAATCTGGATAACTAAATGCACTAAAGTTGTGCAATGAACTTATAAGTAATATGCGATCATTAATTCGTGTAGATTCGCTGAAGAAGGAGTAACTCCCGATCCTTGTGTTTTCTGATATGGTTTCATTTGCGGTTTGAGTTAAAGATATTCTACCCTTTCTCAGTATGGGTGTTTTCTCTCATGACTTCTCGATCCTTGAATTTGATCATTTGCTCTGTTATGATTCCGTTTTGATATGATTCTGTTTGATATGATTCCGTTTGATATGATCCGTTTGAAATGAGCCTTTGCTATGATCCTTTGGATTGATATTCGTTTTACTATTTGTTGATATGATATTCGTTTGCTATCCATTTGCTATGATATGATTCCGTTCAGTTTGATATGCTATGATTAGATATGATATGATGACTTGATATGATATGTTCTGTTCTGTTCTATTGCCCGAGCTATCTGTATTCCTAGCCATGGAGGTACCATGGCCATGTCATTGAGGCACCAATGGCATGACACTTTCTGTAGAGGTGTGATTGATCCACGGCGTCCCCTTCTGTTCTGTTATGATATTTGTGCACATTGGCCATTATGATATGTGTATATACCTGTCATGAGCAGGTGTATATATATGATTTGTTTTGCAGGGGGCGTATGGATGCATCGTAGATTCTGTTCTATTCTGTTCTGGATATGATTAGTGATTGGTTGGTGTGTGCCATGCACCCCATTTCACTTCTGGGAGCTAGTTACTCCATTTGGTACTTGAGAGGTCTTCCCTCCTTGTACAACTTATGATTTGACGGATATATGGATATGATATGATGTGATTATGTGACTAAGCATGTGGCATGCTTTCTGAGCTCGTGGGCATTTCTGTTCTGTTCTGTTATATGATTATTATTTTCTGTTTGATTTCTTTGACTTCATTATGATATCCTTATCTTCCACTATGATTTTCTTCTTATGGTATATGACATTTTGTTCAGTTGATCCTTGATCTCTTATTCGTTTGGCAGATGATATTCGTTTAGCAGGAGCTTATGTTCCTTTTCCCTATACTTATATATGTTCGATTATTCGTTTTGTTTATATCTGTTCACTGGGCTTTTTAAACTCTGCCTCATTTCTTTTCCTGCGGCAGGTTTTAGGTTGGAAGTTGGGATTTGAGGGAAGAGTGCATAGGAGCTCTTAGTGGACCACCCTGAGGATAGATACCCATTTGCTTCTGGATTAGACTTGGATATAGATTCAGTTAAATTTAGTTTGGTTTTGTGCTCCAGTTTAAGAACTCATCATGTTTAGAGTTAGTATTTTATTATCATCTTAGAATACCTTTGTAACTAGTATGTTATAAGTCTTCCACTTGCGTTTGTATGTTCTGATTGACACCATAATGTGGTATTTTGACCCTTGTTGGTTTGGGGTGTTAGAATTATGGTATCAGAGCTCAGGCTTCGACTTGTAGCACATAAGTTATGGCCCGTGAAGATTTAGACCCTTAAGTTTGCACTATAGGAGCTTATGGAATAACCTTTGAAGGATTTGCTTTAGGTTTCTTCCCGTAGGAACTTCAGTTATGACCAGTGAGGATTGGGTAGATTATATGATAATACTTTTGTTAGATATCTTGCTTTTGCATCACTCTGATTCGTGCCTCTGCTTTTAGGTAAGCCCTTATAAGATCATTCGTTCAGGAGATTTAGAAAATTTAGCAAGATACGCAACATAAGCTTAGTGACCAAATAAGTTTAGAATGCTTTGAGAATTTTGTAGTAATGATTTACAGGTTTCACTTTCTGAGGTTATCACATTCTTTCAAACTTCGATCCTTGATTCGTTTGTAATTCGTTTAGATACCTTTTTGTTCATTCATAGAATTCGTATATGTATGAATTCGATGTGTTCGACACATTCTATGATTTCTCTTGCTATTGCTAAGCATATTAAGGTCTCTTCTGCACTATTAGAATTTGCTATACCTAGTTCTATCTCCATGAGAAAATCTTGTGATTATCCGTCACGAGTATCGGAATTGTCCGGTACGTTTTGAAGATATTTGAAGATAAGTTTCATTCTACTAATCTATTTCCTTTAGGAATGTTTGATTCGATATTATTCTGGATATGGATTTGTTGACTGAGAATCGAGATGCTAACAACGGTCATATTAGATTTGTCACCTTTGGCGATTTGAGAAACTCAAAATTCTGTACCATGGTTCCCAACCTGGTAAACAATTATGATTACCTCTGCTTTGAAAACTTGTACGTTAATATCTCGCGGTTGTGAAGATACTTCATTTGATGAAACTCACCTCGAGAGTTATTCGGTTGTTTGAAATGTTCACGATGTATTCCTTAATGAACTACAAAGATTACCATCTGAATGTGAAGTGTTTTGATCTGGTTATGAGAATTGGTTTAGTCGCGACTCGAGGTAGAATGTGATTGCAATAAAGGAATGTGTATATGATGCAAGTATTATGACGCCCGACCAACGTGATAATAGTTACATCATATAACTAAACTTATTAGGATCATAGGATGTCTTGAGAAGTGCCTGAGGACAGTAAGTTGGTTGATTCAGAAACTCTATCCGTATAAGAGCTACGTTTTGCCTAATTCTGAAACTCCGTTTTGAACAACTATAGGTGAAGGGAAATAATTGAAGGACCAGCTTCTAGGAAGTGGTTTTGTCTATCTGAGAGTGTATCTGTGTCGTGCTCCAGTTTGTTTGTGAAGAGGAATTATGATAGTTTGAAGTTATGTATTGATTTTTGGAAGCTGAATAGTATTGTGGTTAGAACCATTATCTGTTAACTCGAATCCATGATTTGATTAATCAAATTTCTTTTTGTGAATTTTCTCAATGCTTGATTTTAGATCTGATTATTTTCAGTTTCGTGTAAAGGAGCAGGATGTTCCTAGAATTACTGTTTGTATTTGTTATGGTCTTTATGAGTATGAGTGATGCCAATCGTATTGGCTACTGCTCCGACGGCTCCTATGGACTTGATAAATCGTGTCTTTCATGAATACTTGGATAATTGTCATAGTATGACATCTTGGTGTATTCAGAGACGAAAGAGAAACACGGGGATCATCTTCGTATTTTGTGTTCAAATTTCTTAGTCAGAAGAAGCTCTATGTGATAATTTTTTGAAGTATAATTTTAGTTCGGCGGAAGATTATTCAAGCTACATGGCGCACCTGCAGTGATCGTGTCAGAGAATCGCGTTTTGCTTCACACTTCCAGAAGAGATACAGAAGACTATGGGGATTGGACTCGGGATTTAAGTACGACTTCTCACCTTCAGACGGATGGAAGGACAGAACAACTATTCGAACTTGGAAGACGTGTTGAGCTGAAAATTCGACAAGTGTTTGGCATGGTTGTGTTTGCCAACTAAGATTGACAGCATGCAAGTGACAAGGGTTTTCTTTCGGAGTTTTGTAAGAACGGAGATGTGGAGCACCTTTTGGCTGAATTGAGTTAGAGAGTTACTTATTGAAGGTCCGGAGTTGATTACAGTGACGAATGGATTAGTTATCATTGTGAAAGAGAAATTTTGAAACTTTAGACCGGGAATTTGTGTGTTTCATATGTTGTTTTCGTACAGAAAAGTTTGACGTTTTGGCATATAAGGAGGATTTAGTTCGCGATATGTTAGCCCTTAGATTCGTTCTAATCCGTATGATTATCCTACCTATTCCATTAGGTTTCTTATACGTTTTGATACTCCGGTGTGTGCTTAGTTGATCGTCAGTACGATTATGCTACCCATCTCATTATGCGTTTTGATACGATTTGATATTTCGATGTGTGCTCCTCTGATTATTAGCAGGTTCCTTAGTTCGTTCAGAATCTGGATAGAGTTGATGAAGTTTATCGTTTAGCACTACCTCCGTATTTGCCTCGTGTGTATATGTGTTTCATGATCTCTTTGTGAGCTTACAACTGTCATCTGCTACGTATTTGTTTCGTATTCGTTTGATCAGATTTGTTATGATATGTGTTCTGTGGAGAGCCTGGGGCTATCCTAGTTGTCGGGATCGAGTCATGAGAAATAAAACTATTCCGTTTGTAAATATTCTTTTGGAAGAACCTCTCCGAGCATGAGGCTAAAGATTGTCACTTCCTTCGTGATTTGGTACGGCTCCGTCTAACTTTTGCGACTTCAAATTTCGAGGACGAAATTTTTCTTTTTAGAGGGGCAGAATTATAACGACCTAAATTTCGAATTAAACTTTTACGAACAATACAATTTAACATAACCTCGAGACTATACGTTATAACTTAAATTACTTGGAAAACCTAAACTATGCGAATAAGGAAAACGTTATAACCTAAGTTTTAAGAAATCATATCACACGTTCTAACTTATTGCATGGGCCAATTTAGAAAAGTTGTACACACACACAATTTGATAACAAATTAAGGAAACTACAATTTGATAATCACTTCCCTTAAACCACCCCCTTAATTTTTGAACTAATCAATCAATCATCACTTTATTTTCGGCCCTAAATCACCTCCCAA
This sequence comes from Artemisia tridentata subsp. tridentata, assembly GCA_021014915.2. Classification (NCBI taxonomy): domain Eukaryota; kingdom Viridiplantae; phylum Streptophyta; class Magnoliopsida; order Asterales; family Asteraceae; genus Artemisia; species Artemisia tridentata. The sequence goes on from CP139504.1 coordinate 21,252,192, forward strand.
ACAATCAATTACAAATTCACGTGTTTCCTAATTTGAGTTTTCTCTCTATATCATTTATTCATAAAAGATACACAACCCATCACCATTTCTTCCATTCAACACATTGAGAAAACAAACACACAACTCAACCGACCCATTATACACCCTCTCTTCTCCCATTCATGAAGTTTAGGAAACAAAAATAAAATCTCAACATCAAGATAGCCAAACCGATCCACTTAATATTGATAACAAGGAGGAAGACTGATCGTGGGAAGTCCTTGTGATGCGCATGGCATGTATCGAACATGACTACACCCATGTTCTTAATTTCATTCGTATGATCTGATCATCAAGGTATTCCCCATAATTCGTTTAATGTTCTTGTTAATTCGTCTAAACAATGTCGCGTACGATAGGATATGAAAACTCAACTTTTGTTTCACTTAATCTAACTTATATACCAAGAAGAATTGTATGTCACGTAAAAGAATAAACGACTCCTATATATATTGATCAATTAAGTCGTTTTTGTTTCGTTATTAGAAGAGTTATACGAAGATAAACTAAAACCATGTCACGTTAAAGGTCACACAACTAGTATGCATGATAACATAATTGTTTTGTTTTGTTAAATGAAAAGATATTCACGTAGAAAATTTTTGTCATATAATCGATTTGTAACCTATCTTGTGTCGCGTTTATGTTGTGGTGTCGACCTATGAAACAGCACGTATGTCGTAGTATGAGTTGTGATTGTGAGTCGTGTGTTTATGGCTATGTTTGTGTCGCAGGAAAAAACAACTTGGTGTCGAGTCATATGGCTACTTTATGTCGTGTCTTAAACTGTCCCATATCGACCCCTAAATAACAAGTAAAACACACCCTTATTAAGTACCTAATCGATTGTGTAATGAGAACAAGTAATATAGGGTGTGAAACGATTTCGGTATTAGGATTATACGTAGGAGATGATTGCATGCATGGAATGAATAGTTAATCTGTGATTTATATGATAAAGTTAGAACTTTGAATTTTGACATTTTAAACCCTAATCTTTGGAAGTTATCACATTAAACCCTAAACTTTGATAATTTATACAATTAACCCTAGACTTTACTAAATGTCCTCTAAAACCTTAAACTATGTGAAGTTGTCACTTTATACTTGCTAATATGTGTTAAAACCTAATTGTAATTAAGACTTTCATTTAAAACTTAATTAAATGTCTAAGAAACCCTAATTTGGCCATTTATGAAGTTAAATGCATTTTTAAACCTAAACCTAGTTATTTACTTATTTGGAAACCTTAAATTGGCTAATTATGAAAACTTACTAATTATGGAAACTCACTAATAATGGAACCCTACTAATTATGGGAACCTGCTAAATTTGGAAAGTTACTAAAAATGGAAAGTTTCTAAAAATAGAAAGAAACCCTAATCAGGATAACTATACACACTAAACTTGTGCAATGAACTTATAAGTAATACGCCATCATTAATTCATGTAGATTCGTTGAAGAAGGAGTAACTCCCGATCCTTATGTTTTCTGATATGTTTTCATTTGCGGTTTGAGGTACATATATTCTTCCCTTTCTCAGTAAGGGTGTTTTCTCTCATGACTTCTCGATCCTTAAATTTGATCATTGGCTCTGTTATGATTCCATTTGATATGATTCTGTTTGATATGATTCCGTTTGATATGATCCGTTTGATATGAGCCTTTGCTATGATCCTTTGGATTGATATTCGTTTTACTATTCGTTGATACGATATTCTTTTGCTATCCATTTGCTATGATATGATTCCATTCAGTTTGATATGCTATGATTAGATATGATATGATGACTTGATATGATATGTTCTGTTTTGTTCTATTGCCCGAGCTATCTGTATTCCTAGCCATGGAGGTACCATGGCCATGTCATTGAGGCACCAATGGCATGACACTTTCTGTGGAGGTGTGATTGATCCACGACGTCCCCTTCTGTTCTGTTATGATATTTGTGCACATTGGCCATTATGATATGTGTATATACCTGTCATGAGCAGGTGTATATATATGATTTGTTTTGCAGGGGGCGTATGGATGCATCCTAGATTCCGTTCTGTCCTGTTCTGGATTTGATTAGTGATTGGTTGGTGTGTGTCATGCATCCCTTTTCACTTCTGGGAGCTAGCTACTCCATTTGGTACTTGAGAGGTCTCCCCTCCTTGTACAACTTATGATTTGACGGATATATGGATATGATATGATGTGATTATGTGACTAAGCATGTGGCATGCTTTCTGAGCTCGTGGGCATTTCTGTTCTGTTCTGTTATATGATTATTATTCTCTGTTTGATTACTTTGACTTCATTATGATCTCCTTATGTTCCACTATGATTTGCTTCTTATGGTATATGACATTTCGTTAAGTTGATCCTTGATCTCTTATTCGTTTGGCAGATGATAATTTTTCAGCAGGAGCTTATGTTCCTTTTCCCTATACTTATATATGTTCGATTATTCGTTTTGTTTATATCTGTTCACTGGGATTTTTAAGCTCAGTCGCATTTCTTTTCCTGCGGCAGGTTTTAGGTTGGAAGCTGGGATTTGAGGGAAGAGTGCATAGGAGCTCTTAGTGGACCACCCTGACGATAGATTCCCATTTGCTTCTGGATTAGACTTGGATATAGCTTCAGTTAAATTTAGTTTGGTTTTGTACTCCAGTTTTGGAACTCATCATGTTTAGAGTTAGTATTTTATTATAATCTTAGAATGCCTTTGTAACTATTATGTTATAAGTCTTCCGCTTGCGTTTGTATGTTCTGATTGTCACCATAATGTGGCATTTTGACCCTTGTCGGGTTGGGGTGTTACAATTATGGTATCAGAGCTCATGCTTCGACTTGTAGCACATAAGTTATGGCCTGTGAAGATTTGGACCCTTAAGTTTGCACTATAGGAGCTTATGGAATAACCTTTAAAGGATTTGCTTTAGGTTTCTCCCCGTAGGAACTTCAGTTATGACCGGTGAGGATTGGGTAGATTATATGATAAGACATTTGTTAGATATCTTGCTTTTACATCACTCTGATTCGTGCCTCTGCTTTTAGCTAAGCCCTTATAAGATCATTCGTTCCGAAGATTTAGAAAATTTAGCAAGATACGCAACATAAGCTTAGTAACCAAATACATTTAGAATGCTTTGAGAATTTTGTAGTAATGACTTACAAGTTTCACTTTATGAGGTTATCACATTCTTTCAAACTTCGAACCTTGATTCGTTTGTTATTCGTTTAGATACCTTTTCGTTCATTTAGAGAATTCGTACATGTATGAATCCGATGTATTCGACACATTTTGTGGTTTCTCTTGCTATTGCTAAGCATATCAAGGTCTCCTCTACACTATTAGAATTTGCTATACCGAGTTCTATCTCTATGAGAAAATCTTGTTATTATCCATCATGAGTATCAGAATTGTCCTGTACGTTTTGAAGATATTTGAAGATAAGTTTCATTCTGCTAATCTTTTTCCTTTGGGAATGTTTGGTTCGATATTATTTTGGATATGGATTTGTTGACTGAGCATCGAGATGCTAATAACGGTGATATTAGATTTATCACCTTTGGTGATTTCAGAAACTCAAAATTCTGTACCATGGTTCCCAACCTAGTAAAAAATTATGATCACCTCTGATTTAAAAACTCATATGTTAATGTCTCGCGGTTGTGAAGATACTTCGTTTGATGAAACTCACCTCGAGAGTTATCCGGTTGTTTGAAATGTTCACGATGTATTCCTTAATGAACTACCAATATTACCATCTGAATGTGAAGTGTATATGATGCAAGTATTATGACACCTGGCCAACGTGATAATAGTTACATCATATAACTAAACTTATTCGGATCATTGGATGTCTTGAGAAGTGCTTGAGAATAGTAAGTTTGTTGATTTAGAAACTCTATCCGTATAAGAGCTACGTTTTGCCTAATTCTGAAACTCCGTATTGAACAACTGTAGTCGAAGGGAAATAAGTGAAGGACCAGCTTCAAGGAAGTGGTTTTGTCTGTCTGAGAGTGTATCTGTGTTGTGCTCCAGTTTGTTTGTGAAGAGGAATTATGATAGTATGAAGTTATGTATTGATTGTTGGAAGCTGAATAGTATTGTGGTTAGAACCATTATCTGTTAACTTGAATCGATGATTTGATTGATCAAATTTCTTTGTGTGAATTTTCTCAATGCTTGATTTTAGATCTGATTATTTTCAGTTTCGTGTAAAGGAGCAGGATGTTCCTAGAATTGCTGTTCGTATTCGCTATGGTCTTTATGAGTATTAGTGATGCCAATCGTATTGGCTATTGCTCCGACGGTTCCTATGGACTTGATAAATCGTGTCTTTCATGAATACTTGGACAATTGTTATAGTATGACATCTTGCTGTATTCCGAGATGAAAGAGAAATACGGGGATCATCTATTTATAATTTTTGAAGTATAATTTTAGTTAGAATAAAGAATGAGAGGAGAAGTTGAAAAGCTGAAAAGAGATTTGTTCCTACTTAAGAAGGAGACTTAGTTATGTTCGTATGCAACACAGGAAGATTATTGGTTATGCATCCATACAACTAGAACCGTAGGAAGTGAACTATCCGACGTATGACTTGGGAGTGATTGTAACAGACATGAAGAAGTTCAGGAGAAAAACGGTGGAATATGATTTATGTTTGAAGACTTGTGGGAAGCGGTTTTGATTGAAGCACACAGTTTTATTTGCACTATTCATATTTTTTGAATACTTTAATAGAGCTTATGAACACCAACTACTTATAAGTTTTCTGATCATTTTGGACTCTAGGTTGTTACACCTTTGATATAGGATTTTGTCTATGACTAGCATGATGATAATATTGGCGGAATATTCAAATGAAAGAAACAATACTATCACAACAAGGTTTTTCCAACTTCACCGTTTTTTATTCAAACTAACCCCAATACTACTTGATCAATTGCAGTACGATTACAATCTAATCAGGGATCAAAGATCCTTGAGGCTAAACAAACCTAACAATATCAGACCCCATGTCTAATGTTCATCAGACCCCACGTCTGATGTTCCCACACACACTCTTTATGGTGCTTTACATTTTAACACACTTGGTGTTGTTGTAATATGTAAGTATGAAGCACCTTGGTAATTAACATCTAACCACACTTTTTATCTAAGGGTAAGATCTTCCTTTTATAGCACAAGGAAGATCTTTTACAATATGATAAGTGGTATGTGCTTAAACACATACCTTTATTTGACCAAACTAAGACCAAAACGACCAAAAACTAACCAAAATGTCAAAGATATTTGTGTTTTTGTGTTTGTTTATATGCAGGTACGGATATTCAGAAATATGGACAAAAATCAAGAAAAATCCGAAAAACACGAGCACGGGATTTGGAAGATATATTTAAAGCCAAAGCCGGAGAAGCAAATTGCAATATTGGATCAAAGATATGCTCATTCAGTCAAAAGTCAACCTTGAAGAAGCAAAGATTGTCAAAAATAGCCCTTGGATCAACTTTGAATAAATGGCAGAAAAAGTCCCTTGAATTTACAACTTGGCAAATTTACCCTTAAACCTTAATACCAATTCCCATTATCACCCTTATTAATAAACACACCCAATCCACTACCCCAAAATCCAAAACATTCCAGCCCAAAAAAAATAAACACACAAGCCCATTCCCCTTTTTATTATAATCCAACCACCCTTTTATAACCCATAACCCGGATCCAACTCTTATCATAACCCGGTCAAAAACCCACCCAGGCCAACTCTTTTATTAAACAATAAAAGAACAATGCCCGACTAAATTTACTGTGGATCTTCTTCCCCACTCTTTACCCTGACTCCTCCAAAATTACCCGTACCATTTAGTGCTTCTAGAAGACCTGACACCAAGGAATGCCAGCGTGGACAAATCCCAGCACCCAATTGGTCTAGACACATCACCCAATGAATCAATGGCTACGAATTGTTGATTGGTGATCAAGGGTTGATCAAGGGCCAAGATAAGAGATTGAGAAGCTTCAAGAAACCCTAGCTCTCGGCTATAAATAGCCCTTCACTCACCACATACAGAGGCTGTTAGATAGTTAGTTAGATTTTTAGGGTTAGAATTTTAGGGTTAGATAATGTAGTATAGTGTAGGAGTAGTGTAATTTAGCTTTAAATTTTAGCTTATTGTAATGGTCTCAGCTTTCAAACTCTGTATTTCCTTCAAAGTTTAATGGAGTTGTAAGTTTTCTTAATTTCCATTTTTAGTTTAAATTGCTTATTTTCTGATCTCTACTGCTTATTTGCTTAAGTCTAGCTGTTATTTGCTCATCCCAGTTAGTGATTTGTTTTTGGTTGTTTATTTGAATTATAATTCCTTTTATTTCTGTCTTGCTTTAGATAAGTCACATAGATCATATATATAGCTTAATCTAAAATAGCTTGTATTAGTGCTTATTTTTGGTTGATTATTGATCCTAAGTGCTTAATGATGTTAGCTTATTATTTGAGTTTCAAACCATGGTTTAATTTAGTCAAATTTAGTTTAAAATCACAAAATCAGTAAGCAGAAGAGGTGTTTGGAACAGCTTGAAATAGGGTCAAAACTAGTTGCTACTGTTCATCTGCACATTTAGGAATTTTAAGGTAGCTTAGTTAGACTTAAGTAAGTTGTTTTTAAGTGTTCTCAAGTTAATTCAGGAGGATTTTTAGTTTTAAGGTTGATTTCCCAAGTTGTGTGGATCTGCTTGTTTCATTTGCTTTTTATTACAAGATCTAGTTCTTTTAGCTTGCTGTTAATGTTTATATGCTCAATAGGTTGTTCTAAAAGGAGTGGTAAGAATTGGTTTTAAGTTCAATAGGAATTAAGGACATTGGGGCAATTTTTGTCAATTGTCTGTCACAAAAAGCAAAGGAAACCTGCACAGGTCATAGCTAGAAATAAGCTTCATCTGATCTGATAAGCTAGTTTCTGAGTTTAATTTTGTATGAAACTTAGGTAATGTCTGAATTTTGAGGTCATAGCTTATCCAATAGTGCTTAAATCTGAGTTCAAAAAGTGTTTGCTGGACTGTGTTTACCCCTGCATCAGTACTCAAAATGCCAACTTTCAGCTTGTGTTTTATATTTTTAATTTCTTCAATTTAAGCTCAAATAATATGAAACTTGGTACTTAGGTTGTTTGGTTGCTAGCCTGATTGTTCCCCATTTTTAGATTTTTTTTAGATCAGCTTACTGCTGGCTTATTAGGCCTGCAAATCACCTTAGTAAGCATTTTTAGCCTGCATCAGTAACAATCCTTTTTGCTTATTTCATTCTCAGAGCTTATTTGCCTCCTAGTTAGCTTATTCTGATTTCCTTGTTTCATGTAGATTAGACTAGGTATAACTCAGCTTATCTCAGTTCTTAGTTAGCTTAAAAATTGCTTATTAGATTAATGCACTTAAGCCTTAGTTACTACTCCCTTTTTAGCATACTGGACTTATCTGAGTTGGCTTATTCTGTACTTGTTTAAGTTTTTCAAAAAGATTGTTTTTATTAAAATTGCTTATTTTCTCCTTCTTATTCAGGGTTTTTAAAGAAAAAAAAATAGTTTAAGCAAAAAAAACCAAGACCAGGTTCGAACCCTGGTCTCAGTCTTCCCAAACCTCACACACAAACACACAACGCCAACATGCCCTTGGGTCTTTTTCAGAAATCATTTGCAAAATTTATTCTTTATACTCTTTTTGTCCTTTTAGCTGATTAAAACTTATTAGCTTATTTTCTGCTTATTAGAATAAGTAATTGCACCAATTTTATTTTTCTTTTATTCTAATTAGTATAAAGTAATTTTGCAAAAAGTTTCAGAATTATTTTTCACAGTTTACTATTTTTAATCATTTAATTAGTATAATTTAGTTTTTAATTCATAGAAAATTAAATATTAATCAGAAAAATATAATTCTTTTTTCTAAAATTTTCTTTTGTTAATTAGGACTTAGAAAAATTAATTTGGAGTTTCTAGGATTAGTAATTTATCATTTTGGCGTTTAAGCTCGGGATTTCCCGTTTTAAACGCGTTTTTAAGATTACTTTTGCGTTTTATGATACGTTTGCCTTAGAATAGCCTTTCCCTTGCGTTCTTAATCGTTTTTAGTTAATATTTCATTATCTTAGTTATTAATCCTTAAAACCCCACTCTTTCACTATTCACTACACGTTTCACAATCCCGAAATCCCAATTCCATTCATCCTTCATCGGGACAACGAACTCGGGATTTTCACATAATTTCCCTTTTGTGAATTCCTTTTGAGAAATAATTTGTTTATAACAAAATTTTGGCACCGCTGCCGGGGAAGGTTGAAGTGAGTTCGTGATTTCCGTTTTCCGATTCGTGTTTTGAAGACCCTTCCTCGTGGAGTTATCGTTTTCAGTTGTAAATATTTTCTTATTATAAAATCCCAAAAAGATTTTCTTTTCCAAATTATTTTTCCTTTTTCTTTTGTGATTTTCAATGTTTCTAAAATTTAAAAATCCAAAAATATTCTTCTTGATCCTCTTATTCGTTTAATTCTTATCTCCTTATCCCTCTATTCATTTAATTCTTCTTCATGTCTTCATCTTACCAGTATTCTTGTGAATGGTGTGGGGGTCCTCCAAATGGCGGGAATTGTCCCGGTTGTAGCATGGTGGAATCGGGAAACGGGTTTGTCTATGACCAAAATCCTTATTCTTACCATGAAACAACCGACTTTTTCCACCAACCCCCACAACATCATATGGAGACATACTTGTGTGAATTTTGTGGAGGTTGTCCTCATCCGGAATTTGATTGTCGAACGGGAGACATGCTTGTCTATGAGCAGAACCCTTATAACAATCAGACATCATCCGGATTTGACACATCTTCATATTATACATCAAGTTCACCACAACAGTATTACTGTTGTGAGCATTGTGGAGGTCCCCATTGTGGTTCTGATTGTCAAACCGAGAACATGCTTTATTAGCATATTCCGTATGACAATCATGACTCATCCGGTTTTGAACAACCCTCACAATACACAACCTCTCAACACATTCTTCAAAGCATGTTAAATACTAGAGCTGAACTGATAATTGCTCAAAATCAATTCAACATGAACATTCAAACTGAAATAAACCTTATTAAGGAGTTGATTCGAAGAAGACAAAATCCTCCCATTAACTTGTTATACTCAGAGGAGAGTGATGAGGAGGAAGAAGAGAGCTCAGAGAACAATCTACTTTTTGAAGACCCTTCAGATACCTTTTTAATGGGGGACAAGGAAGTCGAAGTCACCCCTCTTGAGGATGTTGATGACCTTGTTCCAATCCCAAGGGTATCCGAGGAACCCTTCGATCTTCCTGATTCTACTTCACAAACTTTTAATACGACAATCACAAATCCTTTGTTTGATTTTGATTCTGAATTTACCTAATTTCAGACAATCAAATTTTTGATATTCATAACAAGGATAATGACGAGTCAGATACGGAGACAATAATGGACGAGGTGCAAACTTATAGCATACAAAGTACAGCACATGTCCCACCTCCGTATATCCTTCCAGAACCCAAGCTCAAAGACGTACTTCATAAGAATCATATCATATCTCCACCAGAGTATGATTACTATGATTTTAAGGAAGATCATGACCCGGGGGGAGATGTACTCTATCCTAAGAGTTTGCTTATCGATGATATCACCCCAACCCTCCCTCCCGAGGTTTTTGTTGATGAAGAATGGATTTCCATTCTGATAAAGATCTTTCTTCCTTTCTTCACCTATCCGGTGACTTCTCCTCTCATTCACTCCTTCGGGAGTGAAGACACCATCTTTGACCCCGGCATCTCTCATTCTTTTTAGCCGTGGGTATCTCATCGGAGTGGAACTTTCACGTACTTCGAATGTTTTTCCAAACATCTTGAATGAAAGTCCGATGGAGATTATCTTTTCCACATGCTCCCCCAGTGTTAGGATCTCTGGGAAATTAAGATTTCTCATTGCTGCTGGTAGTACAAGCTGGTTCCTGCCGATAGTGTTCGGTTCTTGCTGAAGTTCATTGCTGCCGATAGTATAGTTTTGTTTCTGATGATAGTGTTTATTGCTGCGGGTATTATTGTTAGTTATCCCGTATGTTTAGAAAGTTTGTTAGATTTATTTTTAGAAGAGATTGATAGTTATCTCTTTACACGTTTTCTTGTATGACGGGTTAGGGTTAGGGTTTATTGTTAGTATAAAAGAAACACCCGTCTATGAGTTTTGTATCAATTCACAATATTCAATAAACATCATTATTAGTTCATAACCGATCCATAGAGGATCAACCTTCATAGTTATTTTCTTCTTTATATTCTTGTGTTTAGTTTCCGCATAGACACAAGTCTTACATCTAGAGATTCTCGTTTAACCAAGCTCAATCAAGCTAGAAGCACTCGATCCTACAAGTGGTATCAGAGACTGGTGAGGATCTCTGATAAAGAAGAAAACATTTCTAAATCTTCTCTCTTGAACCTTTTTCACAATGTCGTTATCAGGAGATAAATTTGAAATGTGGGCAAGGAAGATTAGAACATTGTTTAATGATGAATCCTATGAGGCAAAGGAAAACTTGGAAGAATATGCACTAATGGGATTCCCATCTCAGGTACAAAAATGTAATCCTGCCTGTCATGAATTATACTCAACTCTTAATAAAGAATATGATGACATGAAATCTAAGTATAATGAATACTTTATTAAGGTACAAGCTTATGATAATGCTGTTAAAACCGTAGAAAAACAAAAGGTTTGGTACCAAGCTAATCAGGTAGCTTATGAAGAGAAAATTAAGGTTTTGCAGAGAGACTTAAAGAACACCACTAATGAGCTTAAATATTCTGAGTCTCAAAATGCTAAGATTATGTTAGAAAAACAGGATTTGCAGACTAAGCTAGACAATTCCTTGGCTAGGTTTGATAAATTGAAAGATTCATCTAAAAACCTACACAAGTTAGTTGATAGTTCTATGTCTGTAAAAACTAAACGTGGTTTAGGGTTTGGTGACTACATAGGGCAAGATCAAGTCTATGACCCTAATGAGTATAGTGTGTTTGACCCTGAACCTATTGACTATAAAATTCCTGTAAAGTTTGTAAAAGAAGGAGGAATGAATGCTGTTCCTCCACCTATCAGAGGAGTTTTTATGCCTACCCCTGTCTACTCTCTCTCTGACATTGACTCAGATGAGTCACAAATGGTTTATGGTAAAAAGTCCAAAGACTTACCTGAACCAGATGACTTTGTCTCTTGTTCCACAAGTGTCAAGTCCTCAGAAGCAGAGTCCAAAGACTTTGTTTCATGTGATTCAAGTGAAGAGTCACCCACACCTAAGTCCCATGAGTCCTCAAGAGTAACTGATGATAAATCTGCTTCTAAAACAGCTTTCTCAGACAACAGCTCAAGTAATTCTATTAAAAACAAATGTGTCTCTAGTTCCAGTAATGACAACAGTGTTTGTAATAAGAGAAAGTATGTTAAGAACAAGTCTGTTAAGAGGAAGTCATGTTTTGTATGTGGTAGTAAATTTCATCTCATCAAAGATTGTGATTATCATGAGAAGAGAATGGGTGTGTATGCTAGGCGACAAGTGACAAGACCTCTGTGGAATAATGTGAATAAAATTCCACCTTATGTGCCTAAGGCAGCAGGATTTCCTGCTGGAAATGCTAATCCGGTTGCTGCTGGTAGGCATTGCAATCCTGCAACCATTCCTGCTGACAATCCAGTTCCAGCTGGTCAAACCAATTCTGCTGATTGGAAGAGGAATCCCGCTCAACCATTTTACAGACCCTCAAGCCATTATTTTCAAAATAATTATTGGTCTGATTATTATGAGCCAATTCCTGAAGAGGGATTGTATTACTATCCATGGTTTTCTTGGTGATTGTCTTGATTGTCTAATCATGTTGTTGTACATTTCTTTGCTAGTTTTGAGGGGAGGCATTAGCCTAAGGGGAGGCTAATGCTTGTTGTTTTGTCTTGTTTCTCATACTTTTATGTTTTATGTTTTGTGTGTTCTAACTTTGTTTTGCAGGTTTTAGTGTGTTTTGTTAGCTAACTTTGTTTTGCAGTTCTCTTATTCACAATGCTTGGAATAATATCAAAAGAGAGTCACTTCCATTCATATTCATAAAGGTGATTACATTCAGATTAAAAACACATAAGCTTCACATCATCAAGAACCTATAAACAATCTACCAACCTACTCAGTCACACATCCCTCACCACCACTCCACTCAAACCTAACCATCTACTCAATCTTCCCTTTCCCTTTGCCCTTGCTATTGGGCATGAACCTTCTACCCCTCTGATGACTAATTCCTTCATACACATTTGGGGCTGGAAGTGCCAACACCACTGGGAGTGGCAGTCTTGTTTCAGGGAGTGGCTGGCCTTTCTTTGGAGTTGAATGACTTGGGGTAGGGAGTGACTGATTGGATCTAGGGCGTAACCTAGGAGTTGGTTGGCTTGGTTGAGGAGTTGGCTGGCTTGGCTGAGGAGTTGGCTGGCTTGGCCCAGGAGTTGGATGGGTTGGCATTGGGGTTGCCTGATTTCTTTTACTGTCTACTCTCTCTCTGACATTAACTCAGATGAGTCACAAATGGTTTATGGTAAAAAGTCCAAAGACTTACCTGAACCAGATGACTTTGTCTCTTGTTCCACAAGTGTCAAGTCCTCAGAAGCAGAGTCCAAAGACTTTGTTTCATGTGATTCAAGTGAAGAGTCACCCACACCTAAGTCCCATGAGTCCTCAAGAGTAACTGATGATAAATCTGCTTCTAAAACAGCTTTCTCAGACAACAGCTCAAGTAATTCTATTAAAAACAAATGTGTCTCTAGTTCCAGTAATGACAACAGTGTTTGTAATAAGAGAAAGTATGTTAAGAACAAGTCTGTTAAGAGGAAGTCATGTTTTGTATGTGGTAGTAAAGTTCATCTCATCAAAGATTGTGATTATCATGAGAAGAGAATGGGTGTGTATGCTAGGCGACAAGTGACAAGACCTCTGTGGAATAATGTGAATAAAATTCCACCTTATGTGCCTAAGGCAGCAGGATTTCCTGCTGGAAATGCTAATCCGGTTGCTGCTGGTAGGCATTGCAATCCTGCAACCATTCCTGCTGACAATCCAGTTCCAACTGGTCAAACCAATTCTGCTGATTGGAAGAGGAATCTTGCTCAACCATTTTACAGACCCTCAAGCCATTATTTTCAAAATAATTATAGGTCTGATTATTATGAGCCAATTCCTGAAGAGGGATTGTATTACTATCCATGGTTTTCTTGGTGATTGTCTTGATTGTCTAATCATGTTGTTGTACATTTCTTTGCTAGTTTTGAGGGGAGGCATTAGCCTAAGGGGAGGCTAATGCTTGTTGTTTTGTCTTGTTTCTCATTCTTTTATGTTTTATGTTTTGTGTGTTCTAACTTTGTTTTGCAGGTTTTAGTGTGTTTTGTTAGCTAACTTTGTTTTGCAGTTCTCTTATTCACAATGCTTGGAATAATATCAAAAGAGAGTCACTTCCATTCATATTCATAAAGGTGATTACATTCAGATTAAAAACACACAAGCTTCACATCATCAAGAACCTATAAACAATCTACCAACCTACTCAGTCACACATCCCTCACCACCACTCCACTCAAACCTAACCATCTACTCAATCTTCCCTTTCCCTTTGCCCTTGCTATTGGGCATGAACCTTCTACCCCTCTGATGACTAATTCCTTCATACACATTTGGGGCTGGAAGTGCCAACACCACTAGGAGTGGCAGTCTTGTTTCAGGGAGTGGCTGACCTTTCTTTGGAGTTGAATGACTTGGGGTAGGGAGTGACTGACTTGATCTAGGGCGTAACCTAGGAGTTGGTTGGCTTGGCTGAGGAGTTGGCTGGCTTGGCTGAGGAGTTGGCTGGCTTGGCCCAGGAGTTGGATGGGTTGGCATTGGGGTTGCCTGATTTCTTTTAGGTACTGGTATTTCGTAGAAGGTAGCAACAGTCTTCTCCATCTCTTCGCTAAGCATAGCCACAGTCTTCTTCATCTCTTCCCTTAGCTTATCAGAGATGGGAAAATTGGGAGGATATGTTTCCCATTCACCTTGATAATAAGTCAAGGACTTTGGCCATGATGATCCTTCATCATCAGAGCTGGAGTATTCAAAAGAAGAAGGAGTAGATGGAAGAGGGTCGGATGAATCTTCTTTGACCTTAGCTTTGCCCTTGGTTTGTGAAGATGATGTAGTTGGGGGAAAGTATTTTCCCCACCCTGATGATGATTCGGAGGAGGAGGAGGAGTCGGATGATATTTCAATGATGGGTGCTTTTGAAGAACTCATGGTTTTGTTTGTTATGTCGATTTTGGTTAGGGTTTGGAGATGAAGTAATTCGATTTGGAGATAAAGACCTTTTATAGTGAGAAGATAATTAGCGGGAATTAATTGTTGGTTGGTGTTGGGAGTTAATTTGGGTGATTTATTGTTAATAACTGGATTTACAATGTTGACTTTGGTCAAACCACTCCATTGCTGCTGATTGACCGAGTGTTCTGCTGATTTCATTGAATTTGGGAAAGTTAGTTAAGTCAAATCGGTCAAAGATACGTGCGCTAAATTCCTACAATTTAAATCGCTAAATTTGGCAACCATATAGCAACATCATAACTGACCTAAAATTGTACTTCTCACATCTCAAATCATCAATATCCTCTCAAACCCTAGCTCATCTTTTCTCTTTTCAAACCCTAGTTCACTCATCTAATACAATGGCAACACTTCGATACAAAGATGATCACAACAAGGTTGCACATTTAGAGTCATCTGATAGAAGTGAAGGTTATGACGAAGTGTTGGTTTTTCTACGTGGGTCCTCTATTCACTATGCCCTTACTTACTGTCCAGCTACAGTGTACGACTTTCTCATTAAGCAGTTTTGGGCAACTGCTGAAGTGCGAAATATTGTGGGAAGAGAGCGGGAAATTGTAGCAACCATTGATGGTCGTGAACAGATCATCACTGAGGGATTGGTTCGTACACAACTTCAACTTCCTGATGAAAATGGAGTGTATGATCTTCCCAAGCAAGAAATCCTGGATGGGATGGCAGCCATTGGATACCCTGTCACCGGTAACTTTACTTTTTATAAAAATAAGCTCTCTCCTCAATGGAGATTTCTTGTTCACACTTTACTTCAGTGCATTAGCATTAAGACAGGTGGTTGGGACCAATGTTCTAGTCTTATTGCATCTGGCCTTATTTGTTTGTCACAGGGAAGGGTATACAATTGGGCAAAATACATTTTTGATGGGATGGTTGACAATGTCACTGCTGAGAAAACCAAATTTCTTATGTACCCTAGGTTTCTTCAAATCATTTTAGGTGTACAGACCATTGACCCAACCCATAAGATTGTGGCTAGGTTGACTGCTAAAATGTTTGCCACAATAAAGATGAACTTTGCAGGCCCACATTTGCCATTATTACCTGCAATGTTGCCCAATGCCAATCCTGCTGGAAATCCAGATCCTGCTGGTCATGATAATATTCCACCAGCACCCAATGCAGCTGATGCCAGTGCATCCAATGCTGCTGGTGAAGGGACTTCAGTTGCTGCTGATGCAAATGCATCGGTTGCTGCTGATGCCCCATTGCCACCATCTCCTAGACCTACCACACCTCAAACTGTTGTCCCTGATGAGCCCATTGTTCAGACCTCAACTGATGACCAACCAACACCTTCTATGGATATGCCTTCTTCTTCAAGGCTATCAACTCCTAGTCCTACTAGGCAGCCTTTTAGTGATGTCACCCATACTGGTGGAGAATTTCATGTATCTCCACCTAGATCCAATGAAGCTCCTAACACCTCAGGCATTCCTGCTGGTGGAGCTGAGGATGCTGCTGATCTAACTCCTATGTCCAAGTTACTTGACAGGTATATGAAGAAAATTGATGCATTGGAGTCTGAGCTTAAGGAGACCAAAAGAAACTTTAGTGAGAAGGTGGAGTCTTTGGAAAAGGAGCTCAAGGTTACCAAAGAAACTTTCAGTGGGACTATCCAACAGCTCAATGAAAGAATTAACTATTTAGAAGCTCAACATCCACAAAAGAAAAGAAGGGTTGTGCTCTCTGAGTCTGAGGATGATCCGGTTGATATGGCATTTGATGGGATAAATGTGTTGGCTTCTGTTTCCATTGATAGTGCAAACACTGAAGTACCTACCTCTTCTAAGCCCTCTACAACTACTAAACCTCAGTTTTTCACAAGAACAAGGACCAAGCACCCTTCAGGAGTGTCAGCTTTTGAGAAGTTTCAATCCACCATTGCTACTGGTGTCTCTGGTGTTGCCTCTGATGTTCCTGCTGGCGTTGGTAGTGTTTCCACTGATCCTAAGATTCCTGGTAATACTGCTGGTAGTTCATCCATTGCTGCTGGTAATGACACCATTCCCCCTGCTACAACACAACATGATGCTGAGATAGCTAGAAAGATGCATGAACAGGAACTCGCTGCTGAACAAGCTAGACAAGCTCAGGTTGCTCAAGATGAGGAGTTTGCAAGGCAAATGTCTGCTGATGAAAGCAACATAGCTGGCTTTATGAATAGCACAAGATCAGAAGATCTTAATCCAGACGAGTTCACTGAGCAAATTCAATACTTATTGGCTTCTGACATGATTATTAGAGCACATGGGGCGATGATTCTTGAAGATTCAGAGTTGGATGTGGAAGAAAAGTCAGATAAGCTCAAGGAATTTATCTTAAAGACTCATAGAGCATCTACTTGGAATGACTTGATGCATAGGATCAGAGAAAGGCAAAACTCAGGTTATAAGATGCCTACAAACAAAGATAATGTCAATTTCATGAAGCACTATTTGAAGAATCAAGCTAATTACAAGCTCAGTGACTTCAAAGGTTGGACTAATGCTGCAATTCAAAAGCTGTTCTTTGATACTTATGCAAGGATGAATACTCCAGTCAGAACAGACATTCAACAAAGAAAGAAAAGAGAGTCTGCATCTTCAGAGTCTGATGTTACAAAGAAATTAAAGCCTGGAGAGACATTGACTGGTGCATCTCCCTCAATTCCTACTGAGGGTTCTCAGGATACCACATCTATTTCTCCAAACCCTTCTGCTGGTGCATCTGATGTTGATGAAGCGAAAAGTGTACCGCTTTTAGGGGGTCATTTAAGCCCTAAATCGTATTTATTTGATCAAATATTGCCCTAAATCGTTCCTTTTGTCATTTTAGGTACTTTGGAGAAGAAATCTGGAAAAGGAAGCATTTTGGACGTTTTTGGAGCATAAAAGGGAAGAAAACGACAAAGTCTCAAAAATCTGCTGGAAAGTACTTGTGACGGCGTCAAGCCCCAATGTGACGCCGTCAACCCTTGATAAGCCAGAGAGGATTTTGGAAGATTAAAGGGGGACGGCGTCAAGAAGGCCATCAAGAAACCCTAACCGCGGCGAGGTGACGGCGTCACGACCCAAAGGGTGACGCCGTCAGATCTGTTTTCCTATATATACTTTCATAATTTTTAGTCATTAGTGTGCAACTTTGTGAGGAGAAACCCTAAGACGATTTTTCTGCCATTTTTAAGGGTTTCATACCCTTGGATCTCCCATGTTCAATTGAAGATAAGTAATCAATTAATCATTCAATATGTCTATGTGTTGTTTGATTATATCTTGTTCTTGTCTTTTATTTAACATGCTAGGCTAGATTTATCTTGTGTTTGCTTAGATCTAATGAAACCTAACTATTGATTATTGGTTGGTTGGTGTGTTATTAATTGTATTGGATGATTGTTTATCGATGTTAGGCTTAAGAAAACTGGCTAACCTCCTATACGGTAACTTGCTTGAACGTCTTAAGAAACATGAACCAATGCGTACTAAGGTTATTATGGTTGTATTTAATGAATGAGCGAATTCTAGTGATCCCATGTTAGGAGCTTCTTAGCCGGCTCGACATAGGAGTGAAGTAGGAGCTTATAGAGTTGGGGAAGTACGTACGCCACCCCACGATTGGTATTAAGGAATATACCCGTCATCCACGCAATTAATACACACTAATCAACCGGTAAAAGATAGTTAGGGAGTAAGGAAATCTAAGTAAACACATTTCTCTCCATATAAGTTCCACAACCTTTTTATTTTCAGTCATTTTATTTTATTTGCATTTGTAGTTATTTGGGTTAGTTGACTAGCAACTAATTCCGCCCACTCCTTCAAACCCGAGATTTTACTTGCTTTCATTAAAAAATTATAAAAATACAAAAAGTATCTTCCCTCACCCTTAGACCTATTAGAGTAGTTTTTCAATCCTAACGACACTATTCCCCTAGAGAACGATCAATCCCCCGGTACTTGCCACTACACTATACTACATCGGTCAGGTACACTGCCTGGTGGGGATTGCAAGCCTCTTGAGATCCCTCGAGAGGTAAAACCTGTTGTAAGGTCACAAAACCACGCATCAAGTTTTTGGCGCCGCTGCAGGGGAATAGTTATTATTTAGGTTGAATTTTTATTTTATTAGGTCTACTCACTAGATTCCTTTCTAGTGAGATTTTTATTTTATTTTTCTAGGTTTTCTTTAGTCTATCTTTTTCTTTGTGCCCTTTGTTTGTAAAACCATTTTCATTTGTCACCATGGCGGATGAAATTCCATTTAGATCATTAACAATAGAGGAATAATTACTTTACACGGATAGATTTGCTTCCTGCTGTTCCAATAAATTTTTAAGTGATCTTAGATATATACAAGAGGAGATGGGTGTAAAGTTTGATAGGTTTAATGAATTATGTGCATGTGCGGCTTCTATTAAACAATCATTGTTAGGATCAACTCCTTTTAGTGAAACTCTTTGGAAAAAATTTGAGAAAAGCTTCCTAATCGTGAACCATAAGTTGAATGAATTGATGGGTTTATATACATCACAACTTGAGGAAACAAATGAGGAGGATTTATCCGACTATAGGTACCATGAGCAAGAAGACCTAGTTTTTAAGAACATGGACCTTGAATTGGACCAAGATTATGAGATGGTTAGTGTTGAACTACCTAGTAGCATGAGTGGGATAGATTTCACCAAAACATATGACACGCATGAGGAATCCTTTAGGCAATTGGAACATAGTAATCTAGTTGAATATTACTATGAATCGGACTTAGAATTTCAAATGGCTAGAGAAGGATTTGAGATACTTAGGATGGTGTTTGGGTTAGATCCTACCAAAACACATGATGAAGATATAGGTGATTTAGATACTATGGAGAATGAGGTTAGAAATGCAAGACCACTAAATACCCCACAAGTCCCACCATTGTCTGAGGCATACACACCGCCCTTGACTTACCTGGAACATGTAGAAGAGACTATAGGAACCCCAATAGAGGTAGAACCCTTGGACCAAACACAACTAGAGGATGTAGGTTTGAATACTTGTAGTCATAACCTTTCTTTTAGTTCTATGGAAGTTCCTAGTTTTGATGAACCGGAGCCTCAGCCAAAACCGTTACCTAATCTTCCATCCTTAGATGTGAATTTAGGAATTGAAAAAGGTCCCGATCCACCCATCAAACCATGTAGTCCGGGTAATGTTAAGATTAAGGTAGTAGACTCTAAGCCTTGTAGTGAGGAAGACAATATAGGAGTGAAAAATGACCTTACATGTCTACATCACCCATTCATGATTGATCACAAGAAACATTATGGGTTTAAACCAGGTCTATTGGGTCAAGATGGGTTACCAATTATGAGTCTCTCGAAGTTGTTAGAAAATGATCCCTTTTTAGGAGAACACTTTAACTCACCCATTGACCAAAGTGAACTAGGTAAGGTTTTGATGAAAGGAGCACACCCCTTTGAGCATATAATTCATCCACCAATCTTTCCTCACGTGGCATACTCCTACCGAGCTGGTGTGTATCGCTACTATCACCCGCACTTAACCCTAAGTGTAGGGAAAACCTCCCCTATTTCCGTTAAATAAGGGTAGAGTCAGGCTCGTGACTCGAACAAAAACAAGCGCTTCTTGGGAGGCAACCCAAGCTTTATTTGCTTTGTGTGTTTATTTATTTGTTTGTTTGATTTTATTTGCTTCCGTATGTATGTTTAATTTTTATTATTATTGATTCATGTTCGAAACTAAATTGTGAAAATGCTTTATCTTGCTTTTAACTTCGTCTTAATTACATATAAAGGTATTTTGCAAAAGTTAAGTGTAAGGGAAATCCAAATCAGTTTATTAGAACAATTGAACATGAATCATAACAACATTAAATTAACATACATATTAGTAATTGTTTGAGTCAAATGCTTGTATCGGGTCATAATGATATTTTGCAGGAATTCCAGGAAGTAAGGTATAGGTTTTTCCAAAAATTTTCCGGAAACTTAACATGAGAATTCTGTCAGATCTTTTCTGACGGCGTCAGGCCTTACAACCTGACGGCGTCAGGTTTTAATTTTCTGAAATTTTTGAAAGTTTTGTTTTTCTACCGGAATCATAAAAAGTTTTTATTAAATCTCTAACTTATAAACTCCAGGAATCTGCAAAATAATCATTCCGCAAGCATTACATCATTATACAGATTTATCCCGCCGATGTTATGCAGGTTTTCGTGTTTGTTTTCTCAGGTTTAACAGGTTATTTTGGACAAGGAGATGTATGTGGAATCAAGCTTTTGGCGATGCTTTAGTCTTGGAGCTTCTACATTCTCTTGGAAGAATATCTAACCATGTTACCCCTTTATCCACCGAGCGAATCAGGGGAGTATTTGATTTCATTCTTTTACCTCATTACTTTTACATCTTGTTATTTGAACATTGGGGACAATGTTCATCTTAAGTGTAAGGGGGGGTAAAGTACGATACCTTAGAGAATGCTATTACGCTTGATTTTTCGTTTGTTTAATGGTAGATGTGTAATAAAACTGAGAGAAATACCTGTTAAGGCAATTTTAGTGCCAAATTTAAAATTTTTTACAACATATACGAGTGAAACTTTGGTCTTAATGAGCGTCTCACGGATAGGAGTTATATGACTAGCACAAAACCGTACCACTAAAAAATTTTCCACCCCCAAATATGTGAGGTTCGCCCCTAGAATTGGTAGGAAAAGCATTTATGCTATGATGTGTGTACCGGTAGCACTTAGATTCTAGAACTTGCGTTAGGACCATTCCGAGGCCACAAGTGAGACTACATTCGTGTAGTTAGATTTACTACATGATAAGAGGCATTAGGATTAACCCATTGTTTTACACCTGTGTTTTTGTTATAATTACATTGGCTACATTAGTCAAGTAATTCTCCCACACCCTTTGCGTTGTACTCATTTTTAGTACACGATACCCCTAGTACACCCCTCAGAGCCTATCTTTTCGTTTCTAACTTTAAGCATTTTACTTAAAGTAAGAATTTGTTTACACCCCACTTAAATGTACACCCAAATCGCCTTAGCCTACCTTGTATGCACTCATTTTTAGTGCATTATTGTGACAACATTTGTTTAAACCCCAAGTTAATTATCTAATTGATTACATGGTTGCTAAGTCGAGTCATATCCTTGTACATATTGTTTTGGGACGATTGGGACTCATGGGTAAAGTACTAGTGTAATGGAGTAATGAGGAAGAACAACATTATTACCCCATATGTGCTAAATATTTTAAAAGTACTCCAAGTGTTTCGATTATCTTAATTCAAGTCATTAGAATAGTTAATTGTAAAGTTATGTAAAAGTTCAAGTGTAAGGGGAGAACCGAGGCCCCTGCGATGTATTATTTTGGATGGTAGGGCAAGAGTGTATGCAAAAAAAAAAAAAAAAAAAAAAAATAGAAAAAACATACGGACTACCATCCCGTTTCATTTTATGTTTATTTTATCTTTTTGTTATTTCTTTCATTAGCTTAAGTCGAGTCTAGTCTTGGCTTAGCAACGCCATATTTTACATGTAATTAATCAAGATCTTTAACTCGCCACCATTAAAATATCCTTTATCCAACAAAACCGTGTTTATCATATCCCTACACCTAACGTTATAACCCGTTTAAAAGCCCTCTTTGATAGTTTATCTTAGGTGCTTACGCCTAGTGGAAGAGGTTTTTGATCCTTTCCCAAGCCTATGGTAATCTATTTGCTATGGCAGGTAGTGAGAGATATTATTCATTTTCATTTATGCGATATACTTTTATGACACCTGAGAGATGTGAGTATCTAAACACTACTTGTGAGGTGCTAGTCCGTAATCTCCGTGCTTATTATGATTAAAGTGGAACGACTATTTGTTGTAATTACTTTTATATTAGCTTTAAATGACCCCTAACTTGTATTTTGATTAGAATAAAAGCGCATTTGCTTGAGGACAAGCAAATCTCAAGTGTAAGGGTATTTGATGAAGCGAAAAGTGTACCGCTTTTAGGGGGTCATTTAAGCCCTAAATCGTATTTATTTGATCAAATATTGCCCTAAATCGTTCCTTTTGTCATTTTAGGTACTTTGGAGAAGAAATCTGGAAAAGGAAGCATTTTGGTCGTTTTTGGAGCATAAAAGTGAAGAAAACGACAAAGTCTCAAAAATCTGCTGGAAAGTACCTATGACGGCGTCAAGCCCCAATGTGACGCCGTCAACCCTTGATAAGCCAGAGAGGATTTTGGAAGATTAAAGGGGGACGGCGTCAAGAAGGCCATCAAGAAACCCTAACCGCGGCGAGGTGACGGCGTCACGACCCAAAGGGTGACGCCGTCAGATCTGTTTTCCTATATATACTTTCATAATTTTTAGTCATTAGTGTGCAACTTTGTGAGGAGAAACCCTAAGACGATTTTTCTGCCATTTTTAAGGGTTTCATACCCTTGGATCTCCCATGTTTAATTGAAGATAAGTAATCAATTAATCATTCAATATGTCTATGTGTTGTTTGATTATATCTTGTTCTTGTCTTTTATTTAACATGCTAGGCTAGATTTATCTTGTGTTTGCTTAGATCTAATGAAACCTAACTATTGATTATTGGTTGGTTGGTGTGTTATTAATTGTATTGGATGATTGTTTATCGATGTTAGGCTTAAGAAAACTGGCTAACCTCCTATACGGTAACTTGCTTGAACGTCTTAAGAAACATGAACCAATGCGTACTAAGGTTATTATGGTTGTATTTAATACATGAGTGAATTCTAGTGATCCCATGTTAGGAGCTTCTTAGCCGGCTCGACATAGGAGTGAAGTAGGAGCTTATAGAGTTGGGGAAGTACGTACGCCACCCCACGATTGGTATTAAGGAATACACCCGTCATCCACGCAATTAATACACACTAATCAACCGGTAAAAGATAGTTAGGGAGTAAGGAAATCTAAGTAAACACATTTCTCTCCATATAAGTTCCACAACCTTTTTATTTTCAGTCATTTTATTTTATTTGCATTTGTAGTTATTTGGGTTAGTTGACTAGCAACTAATTCCGCCCACTCCTTCAAACCCGAGATTTTACTTGCTTTCATAAAAAAATTATAAAAATACAAAAAGAATCTTCCCTCACCCTTAGGCATATTAGAGTAGTTTTTCAATCCTAACGACACTATTCCCCTAGAGAACGATCAATCCCCCGGTACTTGCCACTACACTATACTACATCGGTCAGGTACACTACCTGGTGGGGATTGCAAGCCTCTTGAGATCCCTCGAGAGGTAAAACCTGTTGTAAGGTCGCAAAACCACACATCAGATGCACCACAAGAGGTTCATATTCCTGCTGTGACACCTTCTACAGTTCACTTCTCCTCTACAACTCCAAGGACCAGAAAGAAGAGTCATGCTATGAAGTCTTCATCCAAGACTCTTGCCGACATGAGTGATCAGGAATTGATTCAATTTGATTCTGAAAGTGATTCTGAAGGTGATTCTCCTCACCCTTGGTCACATATTGCTGGTTGGGAGGTTCTTCCTATACCTCAAGGAGAAATCCATGCCTTGTACACCCTTGATGGGAAAACAAAACATTTCACATTCCTTAGGGAGATTTTGAATAAGGTGGACAAACAAGATTTGATACATCTCTATGGTATGGTAACTAAGCACTATGAAACTCATCAAGCTACAGGGATTGGTCTTATTCTTTGGGGGGATTTGAAAGTATTAATGGATTCTCTGGAGGGGGCAATGCTCATTCTGTGTGGACTGATCAACAATCTTGGAGAGTACACAGTTGGCGATTGTATTCTACTTCCCAGGTTCATGTTTTGGAGACTGTTACTGGGAAGGTGCTCTGCATGTTTGTGGATGTTCCCTATCCTTTATCCATAGAACTTATGGAGAGGATGCTTAAGTGTAAGCTGCAAGTTGGGAAGTATGTAATTGGAAATGACTTGACAACAGCTGAACAATTGGTCAGGTTCATTAGAAATCAGCTATCTGCAGCCAAAGGATCATCTGCTTGATTATGGTATTTTTGTTTGACCTTTTTGTTGTATAATTTGTTATTTTCTTTGTTTTCTATTTCATTGTTCAAAAAAAAAAAAAAAAAAAAAAAAAAAAAAAAAAAATTGTTGTATATTATGTTTTCCTAACTTGTATGGTTTTGAGCAACACCTTGCAGGTACAGTGTTGGTGTTTACACCTACACAACAAATGGTACTCAACTCACCATGTCTCATAGACAAGAAAGAGTTGGCTCACCATGAGGGTACGGCTCTGGTGTGATAATCAAATCCGTTGATAGCTGTAATAGCTTGCTCAAAGCTATAGGGTACTTCAACTCACCCATGGTTCATTCCTGAGAGTTGAAATGGTTTTCAATTCACCATGGATTTTACTCCTCTGGGGTTTCCAAAGAATTGGCTAGCCCACAAGTGTATGGTTTGTGGTAAAGGCAGTTGGAATTCCATACTTGGTACTCAATTCACCAAAGGTTATCTTCAACCTAAGAATTGGCTAGTCCTGAGCAAACGGCTACCAGTAAAGACAAGTCAAATCCGTTTATAGTTGCTGATTTACTAAAAATCAGATGGTTATCAATGTACCATGGTCTAACACACCTAAACATTGGCTACTCCAGTAGTGATGGCTATTGGTAAAGAGACATCAAATCCATTAATTTTCAATGATTCACCTCTCACAGGAGTTAACACACCTGGAAGTGATGAGAATAGTATGAAACTTAAAGTGATTTGATGTACATATTGTCCTAGTAGCAGTCAAGATCAAGTGAATGCCATGGTGACCAGGTTAAATATTTTGAAGATGATTTCCTTTTGCTGCTGAACTATCGAAGTTGCTGCTGGAAGTTAACGGTGTTGCTGCTGGTTACTTACTATTGCTGCTGTTCAAATGCAATCCTCAAGCCTGAGAAGTTAAAGCTCTATCACGTGGGAATCTTGCAAGTTAACCTAGTCAACTTCAAGATTAGGGGAGGATTGTTAGGATCTCTAGGAAATTAAGATTTCTCATTGCTGCTGGTAGTACAAGCTGGTTCCTGCCGATAGTGTTCGGTTCCTGCTGAAGTTCATTGCTGCCGATAGTATAGTTTTGTTTCTGCTGATAGTGTTTATTGCTGCGGGTATTATTGTTAGTTATCCCGTATGTTTAGAAAGTTTGTTAGATTTATTTTTAGAAGAGATTGATAGTTATCTCATTACACGTTTTCTTGTATGACGGGTTAGGGTTAGGGTTTATTGTTAGTATAAAAGAAACACCCGTCTATGAGTTTTGTATCGATTCACAATATTCAATAAACATCATTATTAGTTCATAACCGATCCATAAAGGATCAAAACCTTGTTAGTTATTTTCTTCTTTATATTCTTGTGTTTAGTTTCCGCATAGACACAAGTCTTACATCTAGAGATTCTCGTTTAACCAAGGTCAATCAAGCTTGAAGCACTCGATCCTACACCCAAGAACAATTAAATTCGGGGCGAGTCCAGCTATACGACTCGATAAATAAACAAGCGCTTCGTGGGAGGCACCCCATGCTTATCCTTCTATCTTCTTTTCTATTTTCTAATAAGTGACGTGAAGAGGGTCTCCTCTTCCATTTGTTGTGTTTTCGTGGTTGTTTGTGATATGTCCAGGATTTGCCCGAATTATGAAGACTCTCGTGCTCGTGGTTTGCTTCTCTCCACTCGAGTTTCATCATTCGTTGCCCATCCGATATCCTAAATCTTATCGTCTAACGTTTATCTTTGGCATAATTAATAAACGGCCTTAGATTCATGTAGGAGAACCCTTACCTTTAAGACATTGAGGACAATGACTCGTTTTAGTCTGGGGGGGGGGTAATCTTTCGATTTGATTTTTGCCTTGCATTTTTTGCCGTTTACTCATGCAACCCCGTTTTTCCTCCAAAAAAATTGAAAAAATTAAAAAAAAAAATGAGAAAAATTTAAAAATTTTTTCTAAAAATATAATAAGTGTTTTGACATTTTGTTGACTTTTCGCTGGTGAGAGTAGGAATAAAATTCTGACTTGATCGGGCGTGTTGAGCCCTAGCTTGTCCCCTTAACCTTTCTTGGCTAAGCATTCGCGGATCTTATTATTTAAGATTTTAAATTTGCGAAGAACGAGAAATGATAGAGTTTATTTAGAAGTTAGATGCTAAGCGTGGAGTAGTTGGTTCTCTTTAGAGCTCATCGAAGTTACTTGTGGCCTTTTGCTCCCACAAAATTGTTTCACCATATATAACTGTAAGAATAATTAAAGATGTTAGGTTTTTCCGATGATTAGTTCTTGGTCTTCTTAAAAGAATCCTTGCTTTAAAAATTGGGTACACATCAAGGATACTTAATAAATACGTTTAATAATAATAAGTTAAGTGCTCTAAGCTACGGATTCGAGAACGGGCCTTGGATCCTTATTTCCGGAAGGCGTTTAGGTCTTGGCTACCCTCTTGCACCGGCCGTTGGACCTCTAGTTCAGGAATGTGTGAGGTCTTGGTCTAACCACCTTGGATCCTCATTTCAGGAATGTCTAGAGTCTTGGAACACTCCGTTGTAACGGCCCTTGGATCCTTTATTCCGGAAGGTGTAAGGTCTTGGAACTAAACCGTGAAGCTCCGTCGTTTAGGGTACGCAAGTGAAAAGTTAGTAATAAAAAAAATGATGAAAAATGAAAAAAATGGTGATGAATGAAAAAGAGAAAAATGCAAAAGTCAAAAATATAAATAAAAACCTTAATGTGGACCTCATTTTCAAAGCAAAGGTTCTCGAGAGAAGATTGAAAACTACTTAGCGTCTTAATTTAGTATCTTTATCGGACTAAAAACCTATCGAAACGAGAAAATATGAAGCAATTCATTTCTCACCAAAAATAAAATAAATAGAGGAAAATTAGGAAAATGGGAGCAAGAGGTAATTACACAAGTAACTTTCATGGGTAGTGTTGGCATCTAACTTGTAAATAGCAATGATTTCGTTTTTGAGCTTAGTTTGGGAACTCGTGAAAAATCAAGGATGACGAATTTTATCCGTATGGTCACTTCTTTATGAGTCGTGTTTCCTACTCGTTGACCATAAAAGTTATTAATGAATAATGATTGTCAACAAAGCCGTTATATGAAAAATCAGAAAAATATAAAAATAGAATAAAAGGAAAAATGGGGAGTTTTTAGAGCTTTAGATTTCTTAATCTCTTTTGAAAATTTTGCTACTTTTCAAAATTAGTAAAAAGAGGTTGGAAATTTTTGTTTCAGAAACGTGTTTTTATAACATTGCGTGAGGACACAGCAATATCTTAGTCTGGGGGATTTTGGTATGTGCTTAAACACATACCTTTATTTGACCAAATTAAGACCAAAACGACCAAAAACTAACCAAAATGCCAAAGATATTTGTGTTTTTGGGTTTGTTTATATGCACGTACGGATATTCAGAAATATCGACAAAAATCAAGAAAAATCCGGATAACACGAGCACGGGATTTGGAAGATATATTTAAAGCCGAAGCCGGAGAAGCAAATTGCAATATTGGATCAAAGATATGCTCATTCAGTCAAAATTCAACCTTGAAGAAGCAAAGATTGTCAAAAATAGCCCTTGGATCAACTTTGAATAAATGGCAGAAAAAGTCCCTTGAATTTACAACTTGGCAAATTTACCCTTAAACCTTTATAGTAATTCCCATTATCACCCTTTATAATAAACACACCCAATCCACTACCCCAAAATCCAAAACATTCCAGCCCAAAAAAAATAAACACACAAGCCCATTCCCCTTTTTATTATAATCCAACCACCCTTTTATAACCCATAACCCGGATCCAACTCTTATCATAACCCGGTCAAACACCCACCCAGGTCAACTCTTTCATTAAACAATAAAAGAACAATGCCCGCCTAAATTTACTGTGGATCTTCTTCCCCACTCTTTACCCTGACTCCTCCAAAATTACCCGTACCATTTAGTGCTTCTTGAAGACCTGACACCAAGGAATGCCAGCGTGGACAAATCCCAGCACCCAATTGGTCTAGATACATCACCCAATGAATCAATGGCTACGAATTGTTGATTGGTGATCAAGGGTTGATCAAGGGCCAATATAAGAGATTGAGAAGCTTCAAGAAACCCTAGCTCTCGGCTATAAATAGCCCTTCACTCACCACATACAGAGGTTGTTAGATAGTTAGTTAGATTTTTAGGGTTAGAATTTTAGGGTTAGATAGTGTAGTATAGTGTAGGAGTAGTGTAATTTAGCTTAAAGCTTTAGCTTATTGTAATGGTCTCAGCTTTCAAACTCTGTATTTCCTTCAAAGTTTAATGGAGTTGTAAGTTTTCTTAATTTCCATTTTTAGTTTAAATTGCTTATTTTCTGATCTCTACTGCTTATTTGCTTAAGTCTAGCTGTTATTTGCTCATCCCAGTTAGTGATTTGTTTTTGGTTGTTTATTTGAATTATAATTCCTTTTATTTCTGTCTTGCTTTAGATAAGTCACATAGATCATATATATAGCTTAATCTAAAACAGCTTGTATTAGTGCTTATTTTTTGTTGATTATTGCTCCTAAGTGCTTAATGATGTTAGCTTATTATTTGAGTTTCAAACCATGGTTTAATTTAGTCAAATTTAGTTTAAAATCACAAAATCAGTAAGCAGAAGAGGTGTTTGGAACAGCTTGAAATAGGGTCAAAACTAGTTGCTACTGTTCATCTGCACATTTAGGAATTTTAAGGTAGCTTAGTTAGACTTAAGTAAGTTGTTTTTAAGTGTTCTCAAGTTAAATCAGGAGGATTTGTAGTTTTAAGGTTGATTTCCCAAGTTGTGTGGATCTGCTTGTTTCATTTGCTTTTTATTACAAGATCTAGTTCTTTTAGCTTGCTGTTAATGTTTATATGCTCAATAGGTTGTTCTAAAAGGAGTGATAAGAATTGGTTTTAAGTTCAATAGGAATTGTTAGTGCAAATATTACGATATTTAAACTAAACTGTTTCTTCGGTTTTAATAATGACAAACATGTAACTTGTAATACATAACGTAAAATGTGCAAGTTACTTGTAAACACAAAACATCAATGCATACTTACATCAACACCTCCCGACGTCTCAAGTATGCTTCAACGAAGTCGTAGATTTCCATCCCGACATAAATCACTCAAGGTATGGACAAACAAATCTACTACTTGACAAATGATCAAAGGATTTTATTTTTCTAAACTTCACATTTTTAATGTGACAAAACATTTTTTCAAAAATATATTTCACAAATTATTTTTGAATTAAAAAGAAATGTTTTATTTTGAAAAATGTATTTGAAAATCCCAACAGTCAAATTTCCCCCCAAAACAGCTCCTAACTTCCCCAAATAAACCTTCCCCACAAAAGACAAAAAAGGGAGCGTCCACGGCACCGTTAAGTATGGACGGCTCCACTAAATTTAGTGGAGCCGTCGGGTATTTAGTGGAGCCGTAGGTCTGTAACGGTCAGATTTTCCCTTGCCTATAAATAGTGGACCATTCCACACTTCCAACTTGATTTTTCCAGTCCTTTTTCTCTGGTCTAATCCCTCCTCACTTAGATAACTTTCTTTGATCATTTGGAGAGTCTTAGGTTGTTTAAGAGTGATCCAATCATCCACTCAAGTGATCCTCTTCATTCCTCTTGATTAGCAAGAGAAGAACACAAAGTATCCAAGTAGATACAAAGTGTTGTCATCCCTCTTGATTAGCAAGAGAAGAACACAAAGTATCCAAGTAGATACAAAGTGTTGGAGTTGTTAGGTCTTGTAACATTTGTTACACTCTTGATTGTATCATAGCATACATCAAGATTATTTTTCTTTTGTGAGAGAGAGTGAGTCAAGATCATTGTGATCTTAAGAGATAGTGAAGATCTCTTGAAGCCATTGGGCTTGTGTGATTGATCATGTGGATCAAGGGTAGATCGGGTAGATCGTGGTAGATTGGTGCTAGCTAAGATTAGCACTCGACATCTAGCTTAGTGTCGGAAATAGGATAAGCGACGTGTAAGGTGTAGATCGGGTAGATCGTGGTAGATTGGTGTTAGCTAAGATTAGCACTCGACATCTAGCTTAGTGTCGGAAAACAAGTTAAGCGACGTGTACGGTTTTCTCCGCCTGAAGGGAGTTTGTTGATTAGTGAAGTAACTCTCGAGTTGGGTACTCGGGGAGTGGAGTAGGGCGAAGAGGAGCTTCATGACCGAACCACTATAAATCACCGTGTCCGGTTTGCGCCTTCTTACTTATCTCTTTACTTTCATTTCATTCGTTATCGCTTTATATTTATATTTGCATTGCATATATGTTTGTGTGGCTAGTTGCTTATGTTATGATTGATTATGTATGTGCCATGGTTTGAGTGTGCATATGTTGTAGTTTACTATATTCATCTTTAGTTGCTATATAATCATAATTGACACTTTTCATATTACGTCACACTTGATCGGGTGTTTGATACAAAAGTTTTAAGTTTTTAAATGGAAACGTATTCCCCCCCCCCCCTCTACGGTTTCCACAATTGGTATCAGAGCCAGGTCGCTCAAATTTTTAAAACAAATGGTTTTCAAAATTGAGTACGATCCATGTATCAAATTACCCATGAAGGTGATAAAAATATGAAAAGTATTTAGTTGCTTAATACTTACAAGTTTTGTTGTTAAGTATACTTTGTCATGCTAGCTTGAAGGTTTTCTTAAACCACTAAAAGAACAGTGTCTTTAAGTGTCCGGTCATGTTTTCAGAACGAGTCATTAAGTCATGCAGTTCTGAATCAGAAAACAGACCACGGTACCACTAAACATTGTACGGTACCGTTATATTTAATGGTACCGTGGGTCATTTAACGGTGCCGTGCATCTGATTGTCTGTTTTTCATTTTTGGTTCATTTTCAAAAATCCATATAAAATCAACCATGAGTCTGTACGAGTCGTGTCGCCCATCATTTTGAACGATGTTGAGTCTACTTTCATTTGAGAAACATTTTTATGAATTAGTTCTAAATGAAAGTGTGTTAAAGTCCTTGATTTTCAACTAAAGGTCTTCTGGTCATGCAGTTTGCGTAAATTTTTGGTCAAACTGAAAAAGGGCGATTCAACTTTTAAACCTTGACATGTTTTCAAAGTGCTCAGCAAAAATATTTGAAATGGGGAGGAAACCAATTCATTATCAAATAAAATCAAGCTTAGTATACATTGTTATACCTAATACACAAAATGACGATTAGTATTTTTGTGTGTTAAATTGCTATTTGCTTATTATAGTTTTTCGGTTTATGCATTTATAAGGCTCATGCTAAATCACTTGCACTATATTAAGTAATTAGTTTGCATTGCATATAGGCATCAACCATTTGTCTTGCATTTGTTGCAAGTTCTTAAAATGGTTTAGTAACTTTTTTAGGAATAGAAACTAAGTTAGTAGATCATGTGTGTCGAAAGATATTGTCTTACACAATTATTTTTCCAAAGGTTTAATTGTAAAAAGTATATCACCCCAAAACACTTAACACTTTCATAAAATCCGTAACATGATCCTTAAAACATCACATTATTTTGTCTTGTTTGACCATGGGTTGTCTAAACAAGATAAAAGGTCATTTTAATACATTAGTATTTAAGTAAAAGAAAATGTATTAAACTTGCATTGATTTAACACACATACAAAATGTTTTAAACATTTAGTATTTTACGTATGTGGTATAAAAATGGTTAAGATAATTATTTTTATACTAATGAGGTGTCGAAAAACTAAGAGTATTATACATAATAATATAAATAGTTTTTCTCAAATAAAAATAAATGACAATATCAAAGTAGTAACTTAGTTTGTCATTAACCTCACACATACAACTAGTGTTAAAATAAATGGAACACACTCCTTAAATTTTTATTTTCTTTTTAAAAAGGGAGTGATTGTGAGGGTCAAGAAAGATTTCGAGTACATATCAATTCATTATTCAAATTATGATTGATATCATCATCGAATCTAATTGACAAGTTTTCGAGTGTGGACATGAAATTGGAGTCATTATTTGTTTAGCTTCAAGATAACATCAAAACATGATGAAACATATTATCTTGAATCTACATACTCAATCACACTCGATTGTTATGAAAATAATGACGTCCTCTCAAGACGAAAATAATATGCATCGGATCATAACTCACACTTGTGTTGAAGATGCCATATTGAGTCTTGTTGTCCAATAGTTGTGTTCCAAACATTAAACTAATATGTTTAAAAGATGCATAAAATACACAACTAAGTAGGAGTGACAACTTGGATGTTTCATCCGAAATATACAAGTAATTTACATTGCAATGCAATTAGTAAATGTGTCATTTCCGAAAAACCAAACAAGAGCAAACAAACAACATATGTAAACTTTGCTCATGAACGACTCAACACTCAATGTCACATGTCTAGTAAAAGTGTCACACATAATATGTTATTAACTATTATGTAAGTCATCAATCTTTGAGAATATCACATGTATTTCTCTTATCAAAAGATTGACAAAGGATAACTTATATCCCATGCATCTTATTTTCTTTGTGACATGAATGGTTATGTTACAAGAGAATACATTGCATCCTGTTAACAAATATAGGATATTAGAGTTGAATAATAACCTAATACGTCATGTGTCATTGCATAAACAAGTAAAATTAGTCATACACTAAAATACTTGTTTCACAAAGCATTCATAAGAGTGATAAGTTTCCTCTTAGAAAAGCATACTTGTTGAAATAAACAGTATGTCTCATTTTAAATAAAATGCTCACAAGATCTATTGAGGTAAGTAACCTTTACTAGATTCTCACTCAAGATATGCAAAGGAGCATTCATGAAACACACACGATGTAGTAGATTCTACATTGTATCACATTAGAGTGTCTCTTGGTTCTAGGAAACCAAATCATGTTAAAATAACATGTAACAACTCAACAAACAAAGATGTTGTCCAAGAGATCATAAAATACACCATCTCCATCAAATAACCTCTAAATCTCAAACACGAAATTAAAATATTTCGCTTGCCTTTGTTAGGAGTTGTGTAAGACATGTCATTCTCTTAATCGACCTTCAAAGTATGGTTAGTTGAGTCATATTAGGTCATGTATTAGCGAAATAAGCTAATATCATCTTTGTTACACTTCAATAGGCAAATATAGGAATTTGAAATTTTCTAATTTGAGAATGACTACTGGAGAACCTATCGCACTAGAAATTCAATTTGACATAACGGTTGAATTGCTTCCAGGAGAGAAGTTGGGTTTGTGGTATAACCCGTAAAAATGGTCGTGTTCAGCCTTAATTAAGCACCACTAGTGATTGTCTCATACTCATTCTCTAACTTGAAAAATTTTCATTCCTACATTTGACTAGAGATAGTTTGCATCGTTGAACTATATCTCCCATTAGGATGTCATCTTGAACAAGTAGTAATTAGGATCTGCCTTAGCAAACCTAGATTGCTTGCATCCCACATACATGTTTCAAAATGATAACATGTTCTAATAAGACATGATTAAATGTCTTCATGATCTTAAATGCTAAATGATTATCATGTTTTGCATGATGTTTGCATTTATTCCTCATGTGCATTTTACTTGATTTACTTGTAAAGTTTGCACCCACACTATGTTCTTTTGACACATTAGGAATTAGGTATACCCATCACTATGAACCCTTAGAAGTCATAGAGCCATACACTAGTGTCAAAACCCATAAGTCAAAGTAGTCGCGAAGTTACCCTAATTCCCCAGTCATCACTTCGCCTTCTTCCAAGTAATACACCTTTTTTGTCATGGGAAGGTTAGGAACAAACCTAGTAGAACTCGGAGTAGGGTTGACAACTTAAATATTTCATCCGAAATATTCAAGTAAGTTTAACTTGCGATCGCAATTGTTAAATGTCATATCCGAAACATCATACTCAAGCCTTTTAACAACATATGTTAAAACGCTCATCCAAAGGACTCACGAGTTACTATATAAGTAATTAGTAGTTCCTTTCATCCTCGTGTGAATATACACGTCTTAAGATCCCAAACCCTGCTGCAAATCAGCACCATAGGCCTAGCTTTACATCTTTCAAAACCCCATGAAACACTCGTGTGCGAAGCACATCAAAATCCGTAAATCAACCAAACCTCTCAACCGAGAATCCCCTAACCATCTTCGTCTAGGTCTAGGAATGATGGAACATTTTCCATAAATCTTATGACTATTTAAATATTTCACTGGAAATATTAAAGTCATCCCTTGTACCCCTCTTATGACTATTTAAATATTTCACTGGAAATATTGCAGTCATCTCGTGTGTCTCGTCTCATGACTATCTAAATATTTCACTGGAAATATTAAGTCATCCCTCACATTCCTTGCATGATCTCTTGAATATTTCACTGGAAATATTGAGATCATCTCTTCTATTTCGTGTCATGACTTTTAGATATTTCACTGGAAATATCAAGTCATTCCCTCTATCTCGTCCCATGACTGTTAGATATTTCATTGGAAATGTCAAGTCATATCCTGTGTCTCGTCTGATTACTTTTTAAATATTTCACTGGAAATATAAAAGTCATCTCTTCTCGTCCAGTACCGTTCAAAGAATTTATTAGGTATAAATTCTTTCCTCGTGTCGAAAAGTCTCACTGAATCAGCGAGATTTATTCGAAAAATCATCTTAAACTCCGATGACTACTTAAATATTTCATCCGAAATATTTAAAGTGTATTTAATTTGCGAAATGCAATTAAATGTCATTTCTCGTTCTCGACAAACGTTCATCGAATCCCGTTGGATTCATTCATAAAGGAATTTATTCGGTATAAATTCTTTTAATCTAAGGTCCAGAAAAATCACAACATATGTGAAATTTCTTTGTCAGAAATCTTGCTTTCAATTCTCACTAACTCCATCAAAACCCACTCGATGTAGTCTTGAACCTAAAACCATCTCCTATCAAAATAGATTGTATCTATCATCTGATTCCTTAGCCTTTTCCCTCACACTTCCGCATGGTACTAAGCACTACCAATGCTTCCGCATCCCTCTCACCTTCCACACACCTCAAACGAAGACGCTAGGATACGTTGAGATAACCCTCCTTCATCAACATAGATAACCCTATAACCTTATCACCTACCTCACAACCCTGAAGATTTTATCTTCTTAACCCTTAGGATATCTCCAAGTAATCACATGTCTCATCATATAAATATTCTATGAATATTCACAATGATTGAGAAGAGCTACGTGACTTCAAAGGTGAAGTTTATCGTATGCTATCCACTACTTGTCATGACGTTACTAAGCTCATCGCTTCAGTCAACATTTGTTTTCCTCTTTATCTTTTACATCTTGTCCGGTTGCTCATAGATTAAGGGGGAGCGAAAATATACTCATATAGTCTTTCACTAAACACTCTCAAGAACACACAAATGTGATTCTTATTCCCTAGGAAACTTCCCTTTAGCTGCCCAGAACTAGGCTGTATAGGAAAATTCGTGACTTCCAGGTCACGGTATCGTTAAATAGGCCACGGTACCGTTAAATTTAATGGTACCGTGTGGTATTTAGTGGTACCGTGCCTATGTTTGACGAATTTTCACTGTTTCCTTTAGATCCCTGCATTCCTAACCTCAAACCTGCAAAATTTTGCAAACTCACATACACCCTAGGATTCCCTCACTACACCATAGGACTCTAACACCAACTTTAGTTCGAATCCCACAACTCTTGCCTATATAAGGCCTCACCATTGCAAGCTTATCTTGCATCTCACCTTCAAACCTCACATTAACATCATCATCACACTCAAACCTTTTAGCTACACTTCACTCTTGACAGTGATAGTTAGTCTAAGAACCTTCAACTACTCCTCACTTTGGATAAGTGATAGTTAGTTCAACAACCTTCAATCCTCACAAACACATGAAACCCTTCATGCACCAAATTATCTCTAACACACAACTAGGATCATCCAACCTAGAAACCTAGAACTTCGTTACCTTAACCCCGTTAGAGATATCCACCAACAATCCTGTTAGGATCACATGCACCTTTTCTTTTTCCCTTTTGAAATATATCATGCATCTCATTGTCAGTGCAAACGATATATTAACCTAAACCATCCTTTCCCACCTTTCCTCAAAGGGCAAAACCAACATCTCCAACCACATCATCATCATCCTCCACTTTTAGGATTCCTACACCCTTACCTCCACCAAGTCCACCACAACCTTTAGCTATCACACTAACCCTATCACTATCAAACCACTTTGGACTTGGCACTAACACATCATCCTTATCACTATCACCATCACCACAACCACTAATGGGTCATCCCATTATTTATCCCCTACAACCACTTAACCCAAGTTGTCCTTGTTGTCACCACAACCAACACTCTCCCACCTTATGGAATCATTTAGGTATAACCTCTATCGAGTCTACTTTATGGCACGACTTGTCATAATAGTAATCATTTAGAGTATGTCTTATCAACAAACTATCCTTAACATTAATCATCTTAGGTAGATGATTATGTTGTTCAAAAGGTTTGTTAGAACTTTCCTTCCCAATGACAACTTGGAATAAGTCATTTAGTGCGTCAGTCAATGAACGAATCTCGTTCTTGATTAGTGTGATTGAATGAACAATTACACCTTAGGTTTTCGGTCGGGTTGTGACACTTACGTGTTAACATAGTTTAACCCATGCATGTCTTGCTATGTGTATTCTATCCCTATAATATTGCTCCTATACTGTTATATATTATGCTGCACGAAGCTAACCCTTGATGTAGGAAAAGCCTTTGTAAGAATTTGATCCATGGATCCGCTAGATACTAAGGTAAATAAACAAGGGGATTAAGTCACCATAGGGGAGCATTGAGCTAGGGGGAGCTCGGGAGTATTTGAATACATAGCATGGAGTCGTCTTCACAAGTGTTGATAGAAGGCTTCACTAGGATGATGCAAACTCGCCTTTCTGGGGAGAAAGGAATGTAGTTCAATAAGGGGGATTAGGGAGCGCTCAAGGCAACTACCTTTTTGATTCGACAAAAGGGGGAGAAGGGGAGTGTAAACAGGTAACTTTTACATTTTACTATGTGTTACGGTTTACATATTTGTCATCATCAAAAAGGGGGAGATTGTTAGTGCAAATATTACGATATTTAAACTAAACGGTTTCTTCGGTTTTAATAATGACAAACATGTAACTTGTAATACATAACGTAAAATGTGCAAGTTACTTGTAAACACAAATCATCAATGCATACTTACATCAACACCTCCCGACGTCTCAAGTATGCTTCAACGAAGTCGTAGATTTCCATCCCGACATAAATCACTCAAGGTATGGACAAACAAATCTACTACTTGACAAATGATCAAAGGAATTTATTTTTCTAAACTTCACATTTTTAATGTGACAAAACATTTTTTCAAAAATATATTTCACAAATTATTTTTGAATTAAAAAGAAATGTTTTATTTTGAAAAATATATTTGAAAATCCCAACAGTCAAATTTCCCCCCAAAACAGCTCCTAACTTCCCCAAATAAACCTTCCCCACAAAAGACAAAAAAGGAAGCGTCCACGGCACCGTTAAGTATGGACGGCTCCACTAAATTTAGAGGAGCCGTCGGGTATTTAGTGGAGCCGTAGGTCTGTAACGGTCAGATTTTCCCTTGTCTATAAATAGTGGACCATTCCACACTTCCAACTTGATTTTTCTAGTCCTTTTTCTCTGGTCTTATCCCTCTTCACTTAGATAACTTTCTTTGATCATTTGGAGAGTCTTAGGTTGTTTAAGAGTGATCCAATCATCCACTCAAGTGATCCTCTTCATTCCTCTTGATTAGCAAGAGAAGAACACAAAGTATCCTAGATACAAAGTGTTGTCATCCCTCTTGATTAGCAAGAGAAGAACACAAAGTATCCTAGATACAAAGTGTTTTCATCCCTCTTGATTAGCAAGAGAAGAACACAAAGTATCCAAGTAGATACAAAGTGTTGGAGTTGTTAGGTCTTGTAACATTTGTTACACTCTTGATTGTATCATAGCATACATCAAGATTATTTTTCTTTTGTGAGAGAGAGTGAGTCAAGATCATTGTGATCTTAAGAGATAGTGAAGATCTCTTGAAGCCATTGGGCTTGTGTGATTGATCATGTGGATCAAGGTGTAGATCGGGTAGATCGTGGTAGATTGGTGCTAGCTAAGATTAGCACTCGACATCTAGCTTAGTGTCGGAAATAGGATAAGCGACGTGTAAGGTGTAGATCGGGTAGATCGTGGTAGATTGGTGTTAGCTAAGATTAGCACTCGACATCTAGCTTAGTGTCGGAAAACAAGTTAAGCGACGTGTATGGTTTTCTCCGCCTGAAGGGAGTTTGTTGATT
This sequence comes from Artemisia tridentata subsp. tridentata, assembly GCA_021014915.2. Taxonomy (NCBI): domain Eukaryota; kingdom Viridiplantae; phylum Streptophyta; class Magnoliopsida; order Asterales; family Asteraceae; genus Artemisia; species Artemisia tridentata. The sequence continues at coordinate 21,291,136 of CP139504.1, forward strand.
AGTGAAGTAACTCTCGAGTTGGGTACTCGGGGAGTGGAGTAGGGCGAAGAGGAGCTTCGTGACCGAACCACTATAAATCACCGTGTCCGATTTGCGCCTTCTTACTTATCTCTTTACTTTCATTTCATTCGTTATCGCTTTATATTTATATTTGCATTGAATATATGTTTGTGTGGCTAGTTGCTTATGTTATGATTGATTATGTATGTGCCATGGTTTGAGTGTGCATATGTTGTAGTTTACTATATTCATCTTTAGTTGCTATATAATCATAATTGACACTTTTCATATTACGTCACACTTGATTGGGTGTTTGATACAAAAGTTTTAAGTTTTTAAATGGAAACGTATTCACCCCCCCCCCCTCTACGGTTTCCACAGGAATTAAGGACATTGGGGCAATTTTTGTCAACTGTCTGTCACAAAAAGCAAAGGAAACCTGCACAGGTCATAGATTGAAATAAGCTTCATCTGATCTGATAAGCTAGTTTCTGAGTTTAATGTTGTATGAAACTTAGGTAATGTCTGAATTTTGAGGTCATAGCTTATCCAATAGTGCTTAAATCTGAGTTCAAAAAGTGTTTGCTGGACTGTGTTTACCCCTGCATCAATACTCAAAATGCCAATTTTCAGCTTGTGTTATATATTTTTAATTTCTTCAATTTAAGCTCAAATAATATGAAACTTGGTACTTAGGTTGTTTGGTTGCTAGCCTGCTTGTTCCCCATTTTTAGATTTTTTTTAGATCAGCTTATTGCTGGCTTATTAGGCCTGCAAATCACCTCAGTAAGCATTTTTAGCCTGCATCAGTAACAATCCTTTTTGCTTATTTCATTCTCAGAGCTTATTTGCCTCCTAGTTAGCTTATTCTGATTTCCTTGTTTCATGTAGATTAGACTAGGTATAACTCAGCTTATCTCAGTTCTTAGTTAGCTTAAAAATTGCTTATTAGAATAATGCACTTAATCCTTAGTTACTACTCCCTTTTTAGCATACTAGACTTATCTGAGTTGGCTTATTCTGTACTTGTTTAAGTTTTTCAAAAAGATTGTTTTTATTAAAATTGCTTATTTTCTCCTTCTTATTCAGGGTTTTTAAAGAAAAAAAAATAGTTTAAGCAAAAAAAAACCAAGACCAGGTTCGAACCCTGGTCTCAGTCTTCCCAAACCTCACACACAAACACACAACGCCAACATGCCCTTGGGTATTTTTCAGAAATCATTTGCAAAATTTATTCTTTATACTCTTTTTGTCCTTTTAGCTGATTAAAACTTATTAGCTTATTTTCTGCTTATTAGAATAAGTAATTGCACCAATTTTATTTTTATTTTATTCTAATTAGTATAAAGTAATTTTGCAAAAAGTTTCAGAATTATTTTTCAAAGTTTACTATTTTTAATCATTTAATTAGTATAATTTAGTTTTTAATTCATAGAAAATTAAATATTAATCAGAAAAATATAATTTTTTTTTCTAAAATTTTCTTTTGTTAATTAGGACTTAGAAAAATTAATTTAGAGTTTCTAGGATTAGTAATTTATCATTTTGGCGTTTAAGCTCTGGATTTCTCGTTTTAAACGCGTTTTTAAGATTACTTTTGCGTTTTATGATACGTTTGCCTTAGAATAGCCTTTCCTTTGTGTTATTAATCGTTTTTAGTTAATATTTCATTATCTTAGTTATTAATCCATAAAACCCCACTCTTTCACTATTCACTACACGTTTCAGAATCCCGAAATCACAATTCCATTCATCCTTCATCGGGACAACGAAATCGGGGTTTTCACATAATTTCCCTTTTGTGAATTCTTTTTGAGAAATAATTTTTTTATACCAATAAGTCTTGTCATCTACTTGCTTTACATGTGTTAGTCATTAAGATACAACTTGTATCTTTGTTTACAACTTTGTTGACTGAACAAATTTCTAGATATTATTTATAAGTGACTCATATAAATAATATCTTCTTCATCTTTATCCATCCAGCAGTAGTATGAATCATAGCAGCACCTGATACACTAGAAGACTTAACAGTGTAACCAGACTTAACGAGGAGACTTAACTGGGCGAAGACTTAACCACCAGACTTAACTGAGAGAAGACTTAACCACCAGACTTAACTGAGAGAAGACTTAACCACTCCTGCAACAGCTTCATTAGCGTATTTTGCTTATCATTTCAGTATTCTTCATGTTTCATTCTTCTTGTTCTGTGATCATCAAATCTATTAAAATATAATTCCCAACAATCTTCCCTTATTTGATAATTACAAAACAAACATGTTCTTGTATGAATTTTCCTAGACGAAGTAGAGAAATTGAGATAATTAAATCTCACCATGAATGAAACCATACTGTCTTCCCCTTAATCTATGCTATCAACCACATCTCTTCCCCTTTTTGTTATCAACAAATAGAAAAAGTATACAAATATGATCTTTACAACTTCAAACTAATACTACACATCTAATTCATCCTTCTAATGTCTCGAATTACCCTCCATTAAGTTTTTCGCACTAAAAATGAACTTGAGTCAGTAAAAATCTAAACCATTAGTAGTAATACTAATCAATAGTAGTAAAGGAGTTATCGCCTTTTGAAAACAGCCCTGCAGTGAGTTACGAAAATACGAACCAGATCCGAATTTTTCTTCTTTCTTTATCTAAAACCATTTCTTTTCCTAGATCAAGAGCCTCCCGCTCTGATACCACTTGTTGAAAACTTTAATAGAGCTTATGAACACCAACTACTTATAGGTCTTCTGATCGTTTTGGACTCTAGGTTGTTACACCTTTGATCTAGGATTTTGTCTATGACTAGCATGATGATAATATTGGCGGAATATTCAAATGAATGAAACAATACTATCAGAGCAAGGTTTTTCCAACTTCACCGTTTGTTATTCAAACTAGCCCCAATACTACTTGATCAATAGCAGTATGATTACAATCTAATTCGGGATCAAAGATCCTTGAGGCTAAACAAACCTAACAACATCAGACCTCTTGTCTAATGTTCATCAGACCCCACGTCTGATGTTCCCACACACACTCTTTATGGTGCTTTACATTTTAACACACTTGGTGTTGTTGTAATATGTAAGTATGAAGCACCTTGGTGATTAACATCTAACCACACTTTTTATCTAAGGGTAAGTTCTTCCTTTTATAGCACAAGGAAGATCTTTTACAATATGATAAGTCTTGTCATCTACTTGCTTTACATGTGTTAGTCATTAAGATACAACTTGTATCTTTGTTTACAACTTTGTTGACTGAACAAATATCTAGATATTATTTATAAGTGACTCATATAAATAATATCTTCTTCATCTTTATCCATCCAGCAGTAGAATGACTCATAGTAGCACCTGATACACTATAAGACTTAACTGTGTAACCAGACTTAACGAGGAGACTTAACTGGGAGAAGACTTAACCACCAGACTTAACTGAGAGAAGACTTAACCACCAGACTTAACTGAGAGAAGACTTAACCACTCCTGCAACAGCTTCATTAGCGTATTTTGCTTATCATTTCAGTATTCTTCATGTTTCATTCTTCTTGTTCTGTGATCATCAAATCTATGAAAATATAATTCCCAACAATCTTAGTTGTACTATTATGCATAGAGACTTGAAGCAGAATTTTGATGGAATGGTGTTAGGATTCGATACACTATTAAGGTGGTTAAACCTTTGTCGCTTTGTGTATGTGATACTTGAGTTAATATGATCAAGTACGCGGAATTTACTTAATCACACTTAGAAGGTAATTTGTTGTATGGAAATGGAACAGTGATGCTTATGAGATTAACAAAGAACACAAAAAGTATTTCACCAAACGATTAATATTATTGATAATGATACAAGGGTTTAATGTTGTTTTTGTTGTAAGTTCTAGAAAAGTTCTATCAAGTTCTAAGTAAGCACACTTGACTACTAAGCTAAGATCTTCTTTTATAGAACAAGAAGATCTTTACAATATATTGTTAAGTCACATCAAGTCTAATCGAACTACTTGCTATCTTATCTTATGTGTGTAAGTAACTAAGATACAACATGTATCTATGTTTACAACTTGTTCTGTGAGTATAAGATAAGGACTGAGCACATGGGGTAAGATATTATCTACCGTGTATATTTGACTTTAGTCAACCAGACTTAACCTTGAAAGAGCAGACTTAATTATGTATTCACCAGAATTAATACTAGCAGACTTAACCAGGTAGCAGACTTAACCACCAGACTTAATCACTTAGAGAATTTCCCGATACTTAATCTTCAGAATATTTGATTCCCAATAAATGGTATGAAGACGATGGTGACTACCTTGGTGGAGAAGTGTTTAGCGTGTCAACAGGTTAAGATTCAACATTAGCGTACAAGTGGTTTTCTTTAGTTTTGGATGTTCGTATGTGGAAGTGGGATTAAACCTTCATGGACTTTGTAACGGGATTTCCGCGCACAGTTAGGAAGGACAATACGTATTGGGTTGTAGTGGATCGTTAGACTAGGTCGGCTCTCTATAGAATATTGGCAGAGATTTCGTTCGGCGGAAGATTATTCAAGCTACATGGCGCGCCTGCAGTGATCGTGTCAGAGAATCGCGTTTTGCTTCACACTTCCAGAAGAGATACATAAGACTATGGGGATTGGACTCGGGATTTTAGTACGACTTCTCACCTTCAGACGGATGAACGGACAGAACAACTATTCGAAATTGGAAGACGTGTTGAGCGGAAAATTTGACAAGTGTTTGGCATGGTTGTGTTTACTCACTAAGATTGATGGCATGCAAGTGACAAGGGTTTTCTTTCGGAGTTTTGTAAGAACAGAGATGTGGAGCACCTTTTGGTTGAATTGAGTCGGAGAGTTACTTATTGAAGGTCCGAAGTTGATTACAATGACGAATAGATTAGTTATCATTGTGATAGAGAAATTTTGAAACTTTAGACCGGGAATTTGTGTGTTTCGTATGTTATTTTCGTACAGAAAAGTTTGACGTTTTGGCATATAAGGAGGATTTAGTTCGCGATATGTTAGTCCTTAGATTCGTTCTAATCCGTATGATTATCCTACCTATTCCATTAGGCTTCTTATACGTTTTGATACTCCGGTGTGTGCTTAGTTGATCGTCAGTACGATTATGCTACCCATCTCATTATGCATTTTGATACGATTTGATATTTCGATGTGTGCTCCTCTGATTATTAGCAGGTTCCTTAGTTCGTTCAAAATCTGGATAGAGTTGATGAAGTTTATCGTTTAGCACTACCTCTGTATTTGCCTCGTGTGTATATGTGTTTCATGATCTCTTTGTGAGCTTACAACTGTCATCTGCTACGTATTTGTTTCGTATTCGTTGGATCAGATTTGTTATGATCTGTGTTCTGTGGAGAGCCTGGGGCTATCCTAGTTGTCGGGATCGAGTCATGAGAAATAAAATTATTCTGTTTGTAAATATTCTTTTGGAAGAACCTCTCCGAGCGTGAGGCTAAAGCTTGTCACTTCCTTCGTGATTTGGTACGGCTCCGTATAACTTTTGCGACTTCAAATTTCGAGGACGAAAATTTTCTTTTTAGAGGGGAAGAATTATAACGACCCAAATTTCGAATTAAACTTTTACGAACAATACGATTTAACTTAACCTCGAGACTATACATTATAACTTAAATTACTTGGAAAACCTAAACTATGCGAATAAGGAAAACGTTATAACCTAATTTTTAAGAAATCATATCACCCGTTCTAACTTATTGCATGGGCCAATTTAAAAAAGTTGTACACACACACAATGTGAAAACAAATTAAGGAAACTACAATTTGATAATCACCTCCCTTAAACCACCCCCTTAATTTTTGAACTAATCACTCAATCATCACTTTATTTTCGGCCCTAAATCACCTCTCAATCAATCAATTACTAATACACGTGTTTCCTAATTTGAGTTTTCTCTCTATATCATTTATTCATAAAAGATACACACCCCATCACCATTTCTTCCATTCGACACATTGAGAAAACAAACACACAACTCAACCGACCCATTATACACCCTCTCTTCTCCCATCCGTGAAGTTTAGGAAACAAAAATAAACTCTCAACATCAAGATAGCCAAACCGATCCACTTAATATTGATAACAAGGAGGAAGACTGATCGTGGGAAGTCCTTGTGATGCGCATGGCATGTCTCGAACATGACTACACCCATGTTCTTATTTTCATTCGTATGATCTGATCATCAAGGTATTCCCCATAATTCATTTAATGTTCTTGTTAATTCATCTAAACAATGTCGCGTACGCTAAGATATGAAAACACAACTTCTGTTACGTTTAATCTAACTTATATACGAAGAAGAATTGTATGTCAAGTAAAAGAATGAACGACTCCTATATATATTGATCACTTAAGTCGTTTTTGTTTCGTTTTCAGAAGAGTTATACGAAGATAAACTAAAACCATGTCACGTTAAAGGTCACACAACTAGTATGCATGATAACATAATTGTTTTGTTTCGTTAAATGAAAAGATATTCACGTAGAGAATTATTGTCATATAATCGATTTGTAACATGTCTTGTGTCGCGTTTATGTTGTGGTGTCGACCTATGAAGCAGCACGTATATCATAGTATGAGTTATGATTGTGAGTCGTGAGTTTACGGCTATGTTTATGTCACGGGATAAAACAATTTGGCGTCGAGTCATATAGCTACTTCATGTCGTGTCTTAAATAGTCCCATATCAACCCCCAAATAACAAGTAAAACGCACCCTTATTAAGTTCCTAATCGATTGTGTAATGAGAACAAGTAATATAGGGTGCGAAACGATTTCGGTATTAGGATTATACGTAGGAGATGATTGCATGCATGGAATGAATAGTTAATCTGTGATTTATATGATAAAGTTAGAACTTTGATTTTTGACATTTTAAACCCTAATCTTTAGAAGTTATAACATTAAACCCTTTACTCTGATAATTTGTACAATTAACCCTAGACTTAACTAAATGTCCTCTAAAACCTTAAACTATGTGAAGTTGTCACTTTATACTTGCTAGTATGTGTTAAAACCTAATTGTAATTAAGACTTTCATTTAAAACTTAATTGATTGTCTAAGAAACCCTAATTTGGCCATTTATGAAGTTAAATGCATTTTTAAACATAAACCTAGTTATTTACTTATTTGGAAACCTTAAATAGGCTAATTATGAAAACTTACTAATTATGGAAACCCACTAATTATGAAAACCTGCTAAATTTTGAAAGTTACTAAAAATGGAACATTTCTAAAAATTGAAAGAAATCCTAATCCGGATAACTATACGCACTAAACTTGTGCAATGAACTTATAAGTAATACACGATCATTAATTCGTATAGATTCGCTAAAGAAGGAGTAACTCCCGATCCTTGTGTTTTCTAATATGGTTTCATTTGCAGTTTGAGGTACAGATATTCTACCCTTTCTTAGTAAGGGTGTTTTCTCTCATGACTTCTCAATCATTGACTTTGATTATTTGCTCTGTTATGATTCTGTTTGATATGATTCCGTTTGATATGAGCCTTTGCTATGATCCTTTGGATTGATAATCGTTTTACTATTCGTTGATATGATATTCGTTTTCTATCCATTTGCTATGATATGATTCCGTTTAGTTTGATATGCTATGATTAGATATGATATGATGACTTGATATGATATGTTCTGTTCTGTTTTGTTTCCCGAGCTATTTATATTCCTAGCCATGGAGGTACCATGGCCATGTCATTGAGGCACCAATGGCATGACACTTTCTTTGGAGCTGTGATTAATCCACGTCGTCCCCTTCTGTTCTGCTATGATATTTCTGTACATTGGCCATTATGATATGTTTATATACCTGTCATGAGTAGGTGTATATATATGATTTGTTTTGCAGGGGGCGTATGGATGCATCCTAGATTCTGTTCTAGATATGATTAGTGATTGGTTGGTGTGTGCCATGCACCCCATTTCACTTGAGAAGTCTCCCCTCCTTGCACAACTTATGATTTGACGGATATATGTATATGATATGATGTGATTATGTGACTAAGCATGTGGTATGCTTTCTGAGCTCGTGGGCATTTCTGTTCTGTTCTATTATATGATTATTATTCTCTGTTTGATTCCTTTGACTTCATTATGATCTCCTTATGTTCCACTATGATTTGCTTCATATGGTATATGACATTTTGTTCAGTTGATCCTTGATCTCTTATTCGTTTGGCAGATGTTATTCGTTCAGCAGGAGCTTATGTTCCGTTTCCCTATACTTATATATGTTCGATTATTCATTTTGTTTATATCTATTCACTGGGCTTTTTAAGCTCAGCCGCATTTCTTTTTATGCTGCAGGTTTTAGGTTGGAAGCTGGGATTTGATGGAAGAGTGCATAGGAGCTCCTAGTAGACCACCCTAACGATAGATAACCATTTGCGTCTGGATTATACTTGGATATAGCTTCAGTTAAATTTAGTTTGGTTTTGTACTCCAATTTTGGAACTCATCATGTTTAGAGTTAGTATTTTATTATCATCTTAGAATACCTTTTTAACTATTATGTTATAAGTCTTCAGCTTGTGTTTATATGTTCTGGTTGACACCATAATGTGGCATTTTGACCCTTGTCGGGTTAGGGTGTTACAGGACATACTGGACTATTGGGACATGAAACGACTAGAATACATTAGACTTGTGATGACTTTAATGTATTCGAGTCGTAACGGACAAACAAGACGAGAATAATGTCTAAACGACCAAAAATATTTAGAAATATTTGCTAATATAACTTGGGAAAAGTGATTTTTAAATAAAGTCGTTCGACTTGGAACGCCCTATAAACGGACGAGTCATGGCAAACTTTTGTTTGAACACATGAAACAAATATGTTCTGTGAAACACAATGGGATTTGGAAAATACCGACAACCACTAATCTATCCATCACATTTAGTGTGCTTGTTGTGTGTTCTATTTTGGGTTATATCCATCAGCTTTTCGTGACTTCTCGTCATCTCCTCCACGGCGAGTCCGTTATTGTCTTCCTTTTTGGCGTGTGTACTCTTGAGTCTGTGTTTTCCTTCCGTAACACAAATGATGATACCAAACTCTATTAAAAAGATAAAACAAGATTATTATTGGAAATGGAATTTCATTATTACTGGAAATGGAATTTGATTATTTTTGGAAATGGAACTTGATCATTTTGGGAATGGGAATAGTTAACTTTTGGAAAACTTTTACGCTTTTAGTTACCTTGTGAGATATATGTTAAAACAAGTCTTCATATTATTAGGTTGTGCCGAGTCCGTTGTGCCGTGCTGTCATAGTTACTGTTGTGCTATACTACCCTTAAGCTGTTGTGTTGTACTACTGTTTGGTTTATTGTGCTATTCTGCTCATGATATTGTTGTGTTATTGCATTGCTGGACTGAGGTGAGTTCATAGCCCCATTTTTACTCATATTACTGTTTTACTGAAATATTGGGGTGAGAAACATGCAAAACATTTCATGGACCTTAACTGCGTTTATGTTTTTATTAATCTATTACGTAGAATGAGCCTAAGTCATATAATCCCTTTCATGCTCACTTTCATGAACCGTCAATTCCTGTGGGGAAGCGTGAATGCTATAAATAGATCTATTGGGGGTGACTCCCCCGTTCGGTTTGGCCAGGATGACCAAACGAGAGCGTATAACATGTCGAAACACGAGTGTCACGGGGTAGACACTTACAAGGGCCTTTATTTAACCTGCTTCTAGAGCATGCTCAATAGTCAAGCTTCGGTTGCCTGAATTTAGTGCTGACTTAATAGGCATCACCTTTGTGTGAACACTACAATTGTTTAAGGTACAACTCATTGCTTTATATTTAAACCTATGGACTCACCAGCGTTAGCTGACCTTTTAGCATATTTTCTCAGGTAATGATTGAGCATTTGGATTAGCTAGTAATTGAAGGCTTGGAAAGCGGCATGGTTAAAGGATCAATTAAGACTCTGATAACTTATTTGGGGACCTACTGTTACGGTTATTTTGGGCTTACTTACGTACTTTTGGGATAACTATAAACTTTAAATATTTGGTTGGAAATGTTTTAATTAACGGGGAACGTATTTCCGTTTCCTTATACAGGCGTTGTGTACCAATCCCCGTAGCACCCCGAAGCTTTAATAAGTCTTCCGCTGTACCAAATTTTTGGGGTGTTACACGTTGACTCGCCGGGGATCCTCCATCATTCCGTCGTTCACCGTTGATATAAAGATGGTCGAAATTTGTTAATTGAACAAAACAGGAAAGAAATATAGATTATTAAACCATAAGATGATGAACCACAAATTCCAGATCTAGAAGATGATGTACATGTATATATACTAGCTACATAACTCGCCCGATTGGGCGGGTTCGCTTCATAATAATATTAATAACAATAAGTGGAAATAAACAAATATTGAAAATACCAAAACATAATAAAAACGTACAATCATACCAATAATTTAAAAAACTAAACATTGAAATCTATTTAAAATGACAGAAACATAATAAGAGAAATCAAAGAGCAATCTAACAATTAAATTTATTTTGTTTTCTCTTGATCATATCCTAAATGCAGATTGTCATAGTCTATTGTTTCCACTTGCTCTTCGTCGGTAACATCTTCTGCTTCCTGAAGTTCAATCTTTTTGTATTTTCTTTGGTCTGCCTTAAGCTTATTTGGTTTATATTTTGATCATTGTTTCATGTTGCGCTTTTCAAAGGCGTCCCATTTTTTCTTCCTTATCTGAGATAATTTTGAAAAATACCACTCAGCAGGATGTTGTTTAGAGCTTGTTGCCTCATCTTGTACATTAGCATGGATTCCCTCTAGCAAACAGTAAGAAAATTATAAGATTAGTAATGGTAAAAAAAAATATTGTTAATTTTAAAGAACTACACACATTATTATTATATAAATGGACATGTTTTTACACATTATGTATGATAATAAACATGTATACAAAACTATAAACTAACCTGTTGGTGCAACTGATTCTTTGTTAGACAATTCATTTGGTGAGTCGGTTCGTATCTTCCTGTTACATCAACAGAATCTTTTAGATGTTGTAAAATTATAGATCCATATAAAACGTATCAACTAAAACCTGTTAAACTTAATTGGGATGGTCTGCTTCAGCTTGATCATTTTGAACATCACATTTTTTTCTCTTCATTATCGGATCCATGATGGTTTGCTTCAGTTTGGTGATTGTGAAATGCTGCATAGCAGGAAGTTTTATAGTCCAAAATATTCTTGAATCGAATGGATATTAATTAAGGAAGTGGTAAGGTTATTGTTTGAATTTTAAACATTAAAGGTGTACACATTTATCCTTTCAACTTATAGGAAGTTGTTATATTTTCATTAAAGTATGTTAATCATTTCTTAAAAATGTTTAAAGGTTGTTCAACAATATCCTGTATGCATTTAGGCTTTGTATATTTTTTTAAAACTATTGGCTGATTTGCTTTTTTAATCCGTATTATCATTACCATTTATTTTAAAATCATATCACATTATAAGCCCAATGTTATCATGACATTCAAAAATTTTAACTTTCAAACGAAGTCAATGTTAAAGAGTATGATTTGTCAGTGATATGTGCAGCATTGTATCTGATATTGGATAGCCAGTTTTTCATGAACTTGTCTTAAAATTTGCAGCATTGGATCAGATAATATGCTCAAAAAAGTAAACAGACGGTTTTAGCACAAAAAAAAAATGTTCTGTATACAAAACAATGTTGCGTATTCAAATCCGACATAATACTTCTTTGTAAACTACATTTGCAGTTGAGTTGCAATAATTTTCGTCCCTATCTAAACATAGAACCTTCAATCCTCGCTTGCTCTTGACTGTTGACAAAGTAACATATAGTTGGCCATGCGAGAAGACCGGTTGTGGTAAATACAAATCAACCTATGACATTGTCTGTCCCTAGCTTTTATTAATCGTCATACCAAAACACACTTGAATAGGAAACTGCCTTCTATTCAATTTGAATGGCATTTTGGTTTCTGAAGGGGTAATTACCATACGGGGAATAGAGCAAATCCTACCAACATTTCCACCAGATATGATCCTTGCTTCGATAACATTGATTCCCAACCTTAGTACTTGAAGCCTAGTTCCATTGCATAGCCCTGCTTTTTGATCAATGTTTCGCATTAACATTACAGGAGTACCAATCTTTAACTTTATTGCATGTTGCGAAAGGCCGAACATCCTTATACCGTTAAGGAAATCTGTAGTGTATATCGAATCATCAATATTTGTGTCTGCATCGTCCAAAGAAACAGAATCAGATGATTCGTATATCGTCTCGTCTCCTTGAATTAAATCCAGCATGCGTTCATTAATCATATAAACCATTTCATGAGTTGGTGAAAGAATGGCCCTTTCCTAAAAGAATTCAGGATTCCATAGGTTGTCAAGCAAACGCGGGTATGTTGCATCAATTATTGAGCCTACGTAATCATCGGACTCCGGAATCAACATCCCATCTGGAAATACAACAGTCGAGTCGCCATCATTCTTGCCACCAACCTTTCCATTACCAATGTCTAAAATCCAATAAGCAATATCTTGTATTTCTTTTCTTTCAGATTCAGTTGATCCAGAACCTAATCTCATGTTTACTGTTAAGTTCATAACTTTGTAGTGTTGCCACAGATAAGAAGAGTTAATTGTGGCATGGACGACATCATTACGGCTGGCATTAGGAATGACAGGAAGTATTTGTCGAAAATCACCACCAAAAAGAACAACTTTTCCACCAAAAACATGGTTAGATGGTTGAGAAGGGTCTGACCTGCAAATATCTCGCAATGTCCTATCAAATGCTTCGTAACAATATGACTGTATCATAGGAGCCTCGTCCCATATAATGAGCTTCGCTTCTCGTATCAAATCAGCGAGGTCACTGTCAGTTGGAATGTGGCACATTGAATCTTCTACTATATTAATTGGAATTGCAAACCGAGAATGTGATGTCCTTCCGCCTTCGAACAATAGCGCTGCAGTACTGCTAGACGCAACATTCAACACTATAGCTCCTTTTGAACGTAAGGAAGCATAAATTGTTTTGTAAAGGTATGTTTTTCCAGTTCCACCATATCCATACACAAAGAACATTCCACATTTCTTCTGGTCTACAGCGTCCATAACAGTTGCATAAATACCTTTTTGTTCAGATGTCAAGCTACCATACAATATTTTATATTGTTGGGAATTATCACAAGACAAGACTTAATATGCTGGGTTACAAAGTTAAGTCTGTTAGTGTATTTATGTCATAGTTAAGTCTGGTCATTCATTGTTAATTCTGGTAGAGTAATTCGTAGTTAAGTCTGGTTGACTTATTAGCTAAGTCTGTTTATGAAAGTTAGGAAAGTTTGTTAGCTATAAGTTAGGAAAGGATACGTAGTTATCTTTAGAGAAGATACATATATCCTTCTACACGTTTTGTATCTAGGGTTTCCTTGGTGTATAAAAGGAACCCTAAGGCATTAGTTTTGATAACGACGAACATTGTATTCATATTGATTAAAAAGTTAGTAATATACGAAGTTAGTTATTGTGTTCTTCATTGTTAGTGTTAAGATTCCGCATTAGCATTAACAATCTGTGTTAGAGTTTCTCACTTAGATTGATTTGAATTTATTCAAGTCGTCTAACAAGTAACAAGGCTACTTGGATCCATAATTCGTGTGGACCTACAAGTGGTATCAAAGCCTGTAAAGAGACTCTGAGTTTGAAGAAACACAACAACCAAACCCAAATTCACTCAACTAAACCCTGCAAAATGTCTGAGTTTGACAATCCCAACAAGAATGATGGTTTCTCAATCCACAACAGTGATGATGAAAGATCAATCCATGATGAAGAAAAACCTGAAGCAAGCACATCTAAACACACAACAACCCATCTCTGCAACAACAACCATATCCAACATAAAACTCCCAATCCTAAAGAGAGAAGAATATGACATCTGGGCTATGGAGATGGAACATTATCTGGAGTATATTGACAGCGAAGTCTGGAAGGTCATACAGAATGGGAATTCGAAGAAAAGGATTTCACAAGGTACAGATGGGGTGATTAGGATATTACCACCAGTATCTGCTGAAGAGATACGGGCTGTTGAAAAAGAGAAGAAGGCCAAGACTATGCTGCTAATGGCAATTCCCAAAGAGCATTTGAGAAGGTTTCATCGCATGAATGATGCCAAGGAAATTTGGGAGGCTATCAAGAAAAGATTTGGAGGGAATGCTAACTCCAAGAAGATGCAAAAAGCTATTCTTAAACAACAATTTGAAGCTTTCAGTGTATCCACTTCACAAGGGTTGGAAAAAGGCTATGACAGGTTTCAACATCTTCTATCACAATTGGAGGTTCATGGTGCTGCTGTGTCTGAGGAAGATGCAAACCACAAATTTCTCAGATCACTACCAAAAGAATGGTCAAGTGTGACATTGACCATGAGGATGAAGGAAGAAATTGACACCATGACTACTGATGACCTGTACAACAATCTTCGGGTTTTTGAACAGGAAATCCTAGGAAACACAAAAGCATCTTCAAGTTCTACCAATGTTGCCTTTGTTTCTCAAAGCAAGGGCAGCACTAACAAGGTTAAGTCTGGCAGTGTTAATTCTGGTGGTTATGGAGTTTCTTCTAGCAGCATGAGAAAAGAAAGAGATGCTCCAGCAGGCTTTGCTGATGAAGTAATTTACTCACTTTTTGCTAAGGAACCAGAAGATCAAGACTTCATCAGTGAGGATCTGGAACAGATCAATGATGTTGAAGTTGAAGAAATGGATATCAAATGGCAAATTGCCATGATTGCTCTCAGGGTTAAGAAGTTTTACAAGCAGACTGGGAGGAACATTAAGTTTGATGGGAAGTCACCAGTGGGATACAATAGGAGGACTGTTGAGTGCTACAATTGTCACAAGCATGGTCACTTTGCCAGAGATTGCAAGGAAAAGGTGACTACTGATTGGAAAAAGAAGAAGGAGCCTGTCTCTCAAGATAATGACAAGCTGGAGAAGAATCAGATGAGCTTGATGACATTGGAAGCTGGAGCTGTGAATTGGGATGAACACACACCTGAGGATGAAGAGCCAAACCATGCACTTATGGCTATTGGTTCCAGTAATGAGGTATCTTTGTGCTCAAAATTATGCATTGATTCATATAATCATGTTAAAGCTTTGTGTGATGAACAATTAACACAAATAGGTGATCAGGAAGTAAAAATTCTTGCTTATACTAAAGCTGTTAAAACTTTAGAAGCACAAATAGTCAACTATCAAAACAAACAAGCTTCCTTAAATGAAAAACTCACCTTTCAAGCTAATGAGATATATGAAAAGGATGAAAAACTTAAGAGATATAGAAGAATAGGCATGAAAGTTGTTAGGGAAAGAGATGAATTGCAAAAGAGAGTAGACAAATGGACCCATTCTGCTAAATGTCAGGATAAATTAAAAGCATCTAGTATGAGCTCTACATGTAAAATTGGCTTAGGTTATGGGATTAAGTCAGATAGTGAAGTTCTAAGCTATGAGGAAGAGATGGACAGATCTGTGTTTAAATATAGAAAAGAAGATTCTATTGGTAGACCAGTATACAATAGGTTCATAAAAACTGATGATTTTAAAGGGGTGCCACCTCCATTAAGTGGAGATTACACTCCTCTACAAAAGGAAGACCATGATTACTCTTTATTTGTGTATGGTAAAAAGGGTCCTCAATATCCTGAGACAGGCAACTCAGATGACAAATCAAGTGAATACTCTACTTGTCAAACCAATGACAGTGAAGGATCCACTAAAGATGTCTCTGAGCAGTCTGATTCAGAATCAGAGAGTGCACCTAAAGAAGTTTCTGAGTCAAAATCTGTCAAACATAGTGAACCAGTTGTGACTACACCCAAACCTAATACAGATAAACCTAGTTGTGATACTCACATAAAATCTCCTAGGAAGTCTGTCAAAAATCAAGAGTCACCAAAACCTGATAGGATGAGAAGAGAGTACAAGAGAAACTACAGTTTTGGTCCTAAAAGATGCTTTATGTGTGGTAGTCTAAGTCATTTGATTAGGGACAGTGATTTTCATGAGGTTAGGATGAAAAGAGAGGCTGAACTTAGAAAGAATAAGAGTGTTAATACTGGCCATATGAATGTTAAACCAGTTTGGAATAATGCTAACAGGATTAATCATGCTAATAAGTTTGTGACTAGACCAGCACAATTTAATTCTGGTATGCCTAATGTTAATTCTGGTTGGTCATCTGTTAGTTCTGGTAGGCCAAATTTTAATTCTGGTAGGCCAAATTTTAATTCTGGTAGACCAAATGTTAGTTATGTTGGTCAAAATATTAATTTTGTGAGGCCAAATGTTAATTCTGGGTGGTTTAATCATTCTTGACCCAGACAACCAGTAAATAGACCACAGGTGAACTCATATAATCAAAGAAATAATTTTTACAAACCTCATTCACCTGTGAGGAGTCCTTTTGCTAATAATACAGCACAAGCTTTAAGCTCAAATGCTGTAAGGGAAAATGGGGATTCTGCTGTTAAGACCCCAGCATGTTGGTCTTGGGATCCTTTTAAGAATACACTTACCTATGAATCCAAGAACAACAGTGGATCAAGCTCATACAAGACTTATAAATTTGTTGATCCACAGGGCAGACCCAAGTCTTCGGAGGCTTGGGTCCTAGAGAGAAACTAATTTCTCTAATTTTGTGCAGGAACATCCACTGAAGAACATGGAAGACAAAGGAATATTTGATAGTGGGTGCTCTGGGCACATGACTGGTAACAAGAATCATCTAAAGGATTTTCAAGAATTCCAAGGAGGTTCTGTTACCTTTGGAGGTATTAAAGGTCAGATAACTGGTAAAGGTAGAATTGTTGTAGGCAATTTAGAATTTGACAATGTATCTTTTGTAAAAGAACTAGGGCAGTTTAACCTTTTCTCAATATCACAAATCTGTGATAAGCAGCAAAAAGTGCTTTTTAGTGAAACTGAATGTTTTGTATTGACTTCGGACTTTAAGATGCCTGATGAAAGTCAGATCCTTCTTAAAGTTCCTAGACAACACAACATGTACAGTTTTGATATGAAAGCACATGACCCTGCAAAAGGTTCTGCATGTTTGATTGCAAAAGCCACTTTGGATGAATCTAAATTGTGGCATAAAAGGTTAGGTCATGTTAACTTCAAGAATATGAACAAACTTGTGAAGGGTAATTTAGTTAGAGGCTTACCTTCCATGGTTTTTAGGAATGACCATGCCTGTGTAGCTTGTAATAAGGGCAAACAGCATAGAGCTTCTTGTAAGGCTAAGTTAGATAGGATTGTTACTGAGCCTTTGCATACCTTACACATGGATCTGTTTGGCCCTACATCTGTTAGAAGTATCAATCATGCTAGTTATTGCCTTGTCATTACTGATGACTGCACCAGGTTTTGCTGGGTATTCTTTTTGTCTACAAAAGATGAAACCCTTGATTTAATTCAAAGGTTCATAAGGTAAATAGAAAACCTACTAAATAAAAAGGTTAAAATCATTAGGTCTGACAATGGCACAGAATTCAAGAATAGGAGCATGATTGAGTTTTGTGGTGATAGAGGAATCAAGCAACAATATAGCAATGCTAGAAATCCACAGCAGAATGGAGTTGCTAAGAGAATGAACAGGACCCTAATTGAGGCAGCTAGAACTATGCTAGCAGACTCACTCCTACCCACAACCTTTTGGGCTGAAGCAGTAAGCACTGCTTGCTACATATTCAATAGGGTTAGAGTGACCAAACCTCAACATAAAACACCTTATGAGCTTATGTTTGGCCATAAACCAGTTGTTAGCTATATAAGGCCTTTTGGGTGTCATGTGACCATTCTTGATACTTTAAGTGTGCTTAGAAAATTTGAAGGAAAGTCTGATGAGGGGTTTCTAGATGGGTATTCACTGAATAGTAAGGCCTTTAGGTTTTACAATTTAGTGACCAAGAAAGTAGAGGAAAATCTTCATGTTAATTTTCTTGAGGAAAAACCCAATGTGAAGGGACTAGGTCATAGATGGATGTTTGATCTTGACTATTTAACTGATTCTATGAACTATATCCCTGTCTCTAAGGAGAATCAAGCCAACCCTGATGCAGGTTCCACAGATGTAACTAACCATGCAGGTTCACAAGTTGTATCTGATTCAAACAATGCTGAGCAAGACAAGGAAATAGAGGAGCTTATTGTGATTCCTACCACAGAAGTCAAACATGTTGCTGCTAATGAAGGAACAAAGAAATCTTTTACAAAAAGGAAGGAGACTGTGAACAAGCCTCAACCAAAAGAAAAAGGGATTTCTCCTACAAAGGTTTCAGAAGATATCTTATCCTTCATAGAAGAAGTGAATGCTTTGGCTGACAAACACCTTGAGAAGAAGGATACCAGCACTAACTTGGTTAACTCTGGTAGTGGATTCATTAATTCTGCTACCAGTACTAACTTAGTTAATACTGGTAGTGATGCTGTTAATTCTGCTCAACCTGATTCTACTCCAAATGCTGATTTGGATGATTCTGAGATGCCAGACCTTGAGTTCTTTGATAATCCAAATGAAGGTATTTTTTATAGGGCTTCTTATGATGAAGAAGGGGTAGTTACTGACTTCAACAACCTACCCACTGAAGTAGATGTAAGTCCAGCTCCAACACTCAGAATTCACAAAGTTCATCCCAAAAGTCAGATAATTGGTGATCCAAAGTCAGCTGTTCAAACCAGAAGTAAAGTGCAAAAGCTTTCTGAATCTCATGCACTTATCAGTCTTATCAAGAAGCAGCAAATGGTCAACCACAAGGACCAACAACATTGTTTGTTTGCTTGTTTCCTTTCTCAAAAGGAACCTACCAAAGTGTTTGAAGTGCTTGAAGATGAGAGTTGGGTGGAAGCAATGCAAGAGGAGTTGTTGCAGTTCAAATTGCAAAAAGTTTGGGTTCTGGTAGATCTACCTAATGGAGCTAAAGTGATAGGCACAAAGTGGGTCTTCAGAAATAAAAGGGATGAAAGAGGGGTAGTTGTTAGGAACAAGGCAAGATTGGTAGCACAAGGGTATAGACAAGAGGAGGGGATAGATTATGATGAGGTTTTTGCTCCTGTAGCCAGAATTGAGGCTATTAGGTTATTTTTAGCCTATGCATCATATATGGGGTTCATAGTCTATCAGATGGATGTAAAGAGTGCCTTTCTGTATGGCACTATTGAGGAAGAAGTATATGTTCATCAACCTCCTGGCTTTATTGATCCAGCTCACCCCAACAAGGTGTATAAAGTCATAAAAGCATTGTATGGTCTCCATTAAGCTCCCAGAGCTTGGTATGCAACACTCTCCAAGTTTCTTGAAGAGCATGGGTACAAAAGAGGTGTGATAGACAAGACCTTATTCATAATAGACAAGACCTTATTCATAAAAAGGGACAAGAATGATATCATTATGGTACAAGTTTATGTGGATGATATCATTTTTGGCTCTACTAGAAGGTCTTGGTGTGAGGAGTTTGAAGGATTAGTGAAAGGAAGATTTGAAATGAGCTCAATGGGTGAGCTTACATTTTTCCTAGGACTGCAAGTGAAGCAAAAAGAAGATGGCCTCTTCATTTCTCAAGACAAATATGTTGCAGAGATCTTGAAGAAGTTTGACTTTACCAATGTGAAGACTGCAGTCACTCCCATAGAGAACAAGGTGCCATTGACAAAGGATGAAGATGCTGAGGATGTGGATGTGCATCTCTATAGATCAATGATAGGTTCTCTAATGTATTTAACGGCCTCTAGGCCAAATATAATATATGCTGTGTGTGCATGTTCTCGTTTTCAGGTTACTCCCAAGACTTCACATCTTCATGCTGTGAAGAGGATCTTTGGGTACTTAAAGGGCAAACCAAATTTGGGCCTTTGGTATCCTAGAGAGTCATCTTTTGACTTGGAAGCCTATTCAGATAGTGACTATGCTGGAGCAAGTCTTGATAGGAAATCCACAACATGAGGTTGTCAATTCCTTGGCAGAAGATTGATTTCCTGGCAATGCAAGAAGCAGACTATTGTGGCTACATCAACAACAGAAGCTGAGTATGTAGCAGCTGCCAATTGCTGTGGACAAGTCTTGTGGATTCAGAATCAAATGCTGGATTATGGTTTGAACTTTATGAACACTGTAATTCACATAGATAATGAAAGCACTATCTGTATAGTTAAGAACCCTGTATACCACTCTAAAACAAAGCATATAGAAATAAGGCATCACTTCATTAGGGATTGCTTTGAAAAGAAGCTAATTAGAGTGGAAAAGATACACACAGATCTTAATGTGGCAGACCTATTAACCAAAGCCTTTGATGGACCTAGGTTTAATTACTTAGTGGTTAATATTGGTATGATGAACCCATAGCTCAGTTTAAGGGGAGGTTACATTTAAGGGGAGGCTAAATGTAAAGTTTGTAGAACCAGTACTAGGTAGTTAATTATGATTAGTAGTTAATTCTGGTTAGGAGTTAATTCTGGTAGTCTTAAAAGTTAATTCTTGTAGTAGATTTAATACTTCTTAATTAAAAAAAAAAAAAAAAAATCTGTAGTAGTTTTAATTCTGGTAGCAAATTTCTCTTCATTTTAAGTGTAAAATCGTTTGTTTGTATGTTTTCTTGGTTTTTCTTGGTGTTGGGACTAACATTTGCAGAAAACATATGTATTGGTGATGATCAGAAGCCTTGATATTGCCTTTTATGAGTGTTTGTCTGATTCCTTGGTTAAGTCTGGTGAGTCAGTGATTAAGTCTGGTTGACCAATTTTAAGTCTGGTAGTGTAAAATGTAATTAATTTTATTACCGTTAGGTCTGGTCAGTCAAATAATGATTTTTCAGATAAAATAATACCATTGCGTATTTTTTGAGAAAGAGAAGTATATAAGGATAAAATTTGATAAATATCTCACTTTTATTCATTATTTGCTTCCAATTATAAAAAATCATTATTTTCGGCCTACGATATTCTGTTTTTAACTACCAGTACTTAAACCCTAAACCAGAACTTAATCATTCTCTCATAAATGGCTTCTCTAAAGTTTTGTGACAAGCACAACCAGGTTGGTTTCTTGAAGAAACCAGACAAAAGTGAAGGTTTTGAGCAGATTTTGGATTTCTTGAAAGGTTCTTCCATTCGGTACGCTTTAATTCATAATCCTACAATCTATACTTACCTAGTTAAGCAGTTTTGGGGGTCGATTACCTCTGAGACTCTTGCTGATGGGACATCACAATTAAGGGCAACCATAGATACTCATGAATTCTTTGTCACTGAAGCATCCATAAGGAGTAGTCTCCAGTTGGATGATGCTTCAGGGGATTATATCTTGCCTAATGATGAACTTTTAGAGGGAATGAGAACCATAAGTTAACCCACTGATGGTACTTTTACTTTTTGGAAAAGCTATTTTACACCACATTGGAGATTTTTTATTCATCATTTGCTCCATTGCCTAAGTCCCAACAGTGGTGGATGGGATCAATTTGGAAGCAATATTGCTTTTGCATTGGTCTGTCTTTCACTTGGAAGGTCTTTTAACTTTTCAAAACTCATTTTTGATGGCATGGTAGCAAATGTCAACAGCAAACATAAATTCTTAATGTACCTAAGATTTCTGCAAATGATTTTGAATTATGAAACTGAAAACAAAAGGCAAAATTATGTGAGTGTGGCTATTACAACTAAAATCTTTGCTAATATGAAAAGGGGTTTTTCTGGGGCACATTGGCCACTTTTGCCTGCTATGCTTTCTGGTTCAACTAACATTGCAGGTACCTCTAATGCTGCTGAAGTGGAGTCAACTCATGAAGAGCAAACCCAGGAACAACCCAAGTCACCCACCTACACCACAACCAAGTTCATCACCATCTCAACCAAGAGTACCTACACCCACACCATCTTCACCACCACAACAAACTCATATTCCAAGTCCTAACCAGAAGGAGGAATCTAATCGTATGACTGTGGAGGATCTTCTGACATTGGTGCCTACTTTGGTTAATAAGATTTCAGCGTTGGAGAAGGCAAATAATGCTAAAAGTAGGGCTATTCTAACTTTGGTCAAGAAAGTTAAAAAGCTGGAGACGATCATGAAGGAGAAAGGAGTTCACTTTGATGACCAAGAGGGTGGAGATGAAAATTCTTCCAAACAGGGGAGGAATTTAGAGGAAGAACAAGTTTTTAAGATACCAGCTAAGGATAAACCAACTGATGAAGTAGATATAAGTCCTGAAGGAAGGGAAGCAGCAGAAACATTAGCCCAATCTCTGAGTAAAATTCAACAACAAAGGAAGAAAAGCAGATATCCAAAAAGGAAATTGCTAATTGATGAAGAGATTGAATCTGATGAAGAGTTGATTAAGTCTGCTGAGGGTATTAAGTCTGTTGGTATTAAGGATAAGTCTGGTGATGTTAATGCTGGTGAGGTAATTAAGTCTGGTGGTCAAGAAAAGTCTGGTGAAGTTGTTAGTTCTGCTCATGAAGATAAGTCTGCTGATCAGGAGGAGCCTAAAACTCAAAGGGAAGGAAAACAAATTGTGATGGAAACTCCTAAACCCAAGAGGACAAAGAGACAAGAAAGAGAGGATCAAGCTTCTTTAGCTGAGATTGCAAGAATACAAGCAATGAAAAAGGCTGAGATAGAAAAGGAGGAAGAACAGAAAAAACAACGCCTACTTTGGTTAATAAGATTTCAGCGTTGGAGAAGGCAAATAATGCTAAAAGTAGGGCTATTCTAACTTTGGTCAAGAAAGTTAAAAAGCTCGAGACGATCATGAAGGAGAAAGGAGTTCACTTTGATGACCAAGAGGGTGGAGATGAAAATTCTTCCAAACAGGGGAGGAATTTAGAGGAAGAACAAGTTTTTAAGATACCAGCTAAGGATAAACCAACTGATGAAGTAGATATAAGTCCTGAAGGAAGGGAAGCAGCAGAAACATTAGCCCAATCTCTGAGTAAAATTCAACAATAAAGGAAGAAAAGCAGATATCCAAAAAGGAAACTGCTAATTGATGAAGAGATTGAATCTGATGAAGAGTTGATTAAGTCTGCTGAGGGTATTAAGTCTGTTGGTATTAAGGATAAGTCTGGTGAGATTAAGTCTGGTGATGTTAATGCTGGTGAGGTAATTAAGTCTGGTGGTCAAGAAAAGTCTGGTGAAGTTGTTAGTTCTGCTCATGAAGATAAGTCTGCTGATCAGGAGAAGCCTAAAACTCAAAGGGAAGGAAAACAAATTGTGATGGAAACTCCTAAACCCAAGAGGACAAAGAGACAAGAAAGAGAGGATCAAGCTTCTTTAGCTGAGATTGCAAGAATACAAGCAATGAAAAAGGCTGAGATAGAAAAGGAGGAAGAACAGAAAAAACAAGATGAGATGCTTGCAAGAAAGCTATTAGAAGAGTTTAATGATGATCCTCTGATGCAAATGATTGAAAAAGATGATGAGTTGAGGGTAAAGTTTGAGGAACTTAAGGCTATTCCAGGTTTGACTGCAGAGGAGAGAGCCAAACAACTAGCAGAGTTCATAAATACTAGAAGAAATGAAGAAACTTTGGGGGATTTTATGTCTATGATAAGACAAACTCAGAAGAAAACCAAGGTTCCCAAAAGGATGTCTAAAGCAGAACAGATGCATGGTATGAAGATGTATCTAAAGAACATGATGCACTCAACATGGGAAAAGATGAGAGGAAAATCATTTGAGGAAATTGAAGCTAAATATGTGAGTGCATATGAGAGAGATCAAGGCTATAGGCCAGTGGATTATGAAGATTCTTTGAGAAGAAGTTTCAAGAGACAGAAAGTAACAGAGTCTGAGCCAATTATAGAAGCTGAGAAAGTGGAAGAAAAGGTAACTGAAGTTGAAAAGCCATCTGAGGTTGAGAAGAAATCAAGTGAGGTGAAAAAGGTTAAAGAAGAAGTGAAAAAGCCTATTATCATTTGTACAAGGAGGAAAAGTATTGCAAGAAAGAGTAAATCCAAGAAGAAAATCCAAGAAGAAGATGAATCAGAAGAAGAACCTTCATCTGAGGGTTGTACTATGGGAACAATTCCTGAAAGCTCTAAGGAACCAGCTAAAATTGTCAAATATCATATAATAAGGACTGGACAAAGAGCTGCTTATCAGATCATAAGGGAGGACAACACTGATGTTGTATACCTTAACTTTCCAGCAATATTGAATGATGTGAGTAGAGAAGATATCATGGGGACAACAGACCTGAAGAAGAGTTTGAAAGGGTCTTTTGGGGAGACTTAAAAGTAATGTTTGAGCCACCTTCAGAGGAAGATGAACTTTGGAAGCTGACAGATCAACAAAGGATTGTCAGTTGGAGATATTTTCATACATGTAAGGTACATTGTTTATCTTTACAAAGTGCAACTATTTATATGCTTGCAGAAGTGGAATATCCTTTATCACCAAGGGTCTGCAAGGCAATGTTGGAAAAGAAGTTACATGCAGATGAGAAGGATGAAGTTTATGAGCAGTTGCTTGATTTGATTAAGGAAAAATCTTTAAAAGAACCATATTGGAGTGTTTGAAAGTGTTTGAAAGAATTTTCAAGTTGTTAAGTGAGATTAAAGGAACTTCTCACTTGGTGAAGGTGCATAGCACTAACACAACAAATGGTTATTAGGCCACCATGTCTAACCCACATAAGGACTGACTAATCCATGAGCAAACGACTGTGGTAAAGATATTTCAAATCCATTTATGGTTGATAATTTACCAAAAATTGTATGGTATTCAACTCACCATATCTGAGATGGTGAAGAGTTGGCTAGCCCACAAGATTATGGCTTGTGGTAAAGAATGTTGGAAAACCATAACTGGTAATCAATTCACCAAGATGAGGTGCATTCCATCAAAAGAATTGGCAAGTCCAAAAGAAAACGGCTTTTGGTAAAGACTAAACAAATCCGTTGATAGCTGATGGTTTGCTAAAAATCATATGGTTATCAATGTACCATGGTCTTACACACCAAAACATTGGCTACTCCAGTAGTTAATGGCTATTGGTAAAGAGACATCAAATCCATTAATTTTCAATGATTCACCTCTCACAGGAGTTTACACACCTGGAAGTGATGAGAATAGTATGAAACTTAAAAGAATTGATGTTCAAGTAGTCATGGTTGTTGTGAAGATCAGATGGATTGCATATCAGGTGGTGAAAAGATTATTCAAGTCAAGTTGCTGCATAAAGATCAGATTTGAAGTTTTGAAGTGTTAGAGATAATTCCAAGAGTTCAGGATTCAATTCTCAGAAGCTTATTCAGAAGGAACTTGAAGTTCATGAAGCATGAAGATCAAGTTAGGGGAGGATTGTTGGGAATTATCACAAGACAAGACTTAATATGAAGAACAGACTTAAGTCTGCTGGGTTACAAAGTTAAGTCTGTTAGTGTATTTATGTCATAGTTAATTCTGGTCATTCATTGTTAAGTCTGGTAGAGTAATTCGTAGTTAAGTCTGGTTGACTTATTAGTTAAGTCTGTTTATGAAAGTTAGGAAAGTTTGTTAGCTATAAGTTAGGAAAGGATACGTAGTTATCTTTAGAGAAGATACGTATATCCTTCTACACGTTTTGTATCTAGGGTTTCCTTGGCGTATAAAAGGAACCCTAAGGCATTAGTTTTGATAATGACGAACATTGTATTCATATTGATTAAGAAGTTAGTAATATACGAAGTTAGTTATTGTGTTCTTCATTGTTAGTGTTAAAATTCCGCATTAGCATTAACAATCTGTGTTAGAGTTTCTCACTTAGATTGATTTGAATTTATTCAAGTCGTCTAACAAGTAACAAAGCTACTTGGATCCATAATTCGTGTGGACCTACATCCTTTAATTCATCTTTATTGTACGATGTCTCATCATATATCAACCTATTATACCCTTTCATCTTGTATTCGTTTTTCCGAAATGGCATGTGCATGAATGAATTTAAACTCTTGTTGTTACACAGTAGCATGTGTTCAATATAAGTTAGACATATGTTATACTTCTGATTGTCTAAAAGTTGCAGGCCTGCATATACGTAATATTGAAACTTAATATACGATTGTTTAGTAACATAAAAGTTGTGTTGATGTAAAAGGGAACTATTTAAAGTAATCAAGGATCTAACATAAAATTTAAT
The DNA here is from genome assembly GCA_021014915.2 of Artemisia tridentata subsp. tridentata. Taxonomy (NCBI): domain Eukaryota; kingdom Viridiplantae; phylum Streptophyta; class Magnoliopsida; order Asterales; family Asteraceae; genus Artemisia; species Artemisia tridentata. The sequence goes on from CP139504.1 coordinate 21,317,438, forward strand.
TCACAAAGAGATCATAGTAGCATGTATACAATATAAGTTACATATCATATTATAGTTATGACTGTCTTAAAGTTGCAGTGTGCATGTACAAAAGAAAAAAAAAAGGTATAAAGACATGAAATAAAATATATATATATATATATATATATATGAGTCAATCTTTACATATAATTCTTTGGCACATTAGATCAAAAAGTTTTTGTGTTAATATATGCAGAAAAAATTTGTGAGGGCTGCAATTATGCATGTGTAAGAGGGTTTGGACATTAGAGTAGTACAAACTTTAGTTTTCTAACTGAATGTTATGTTGGTATATGAGTGTTTGGCACAAGAGGGACGTCACTTGTTCTGATTGTTTTATTCTTATTTAACTGGCTATTTACCTTTATTAATGATGTGTACAAATAGTATTAGGTGTGTGAGTGTTTGGCACAGTAGCATGTGTTCTTTATAAGTTACACATAAGTTCAACATATAATACATAATGAAAATGAAAAAAAAAAAAAAAAAAAAAAAAAAAAAAAAAAAAAAAAAAAAAAAAAAAACTAACATACCAGGATTATTCTGCTTTATGCGCTCAATATGCTCAACATCAGCAGCCAAAACATGCCAAGTTTTTTCCCAAACAAGTTCCAGCCGAGACATACTATCTGTCATGAGTAGCATGACAAAGAATGATCTCAAATAATCGCCCAATCCCCAATGACTCGCTTCTAGTAATCCATCAATATACTCCTTATCATCCTGCAAAAGTCCACGCGCATAGCAAGCATCTCTGTAAGTAGGATACACAACACCGTCATATTCTCGGAGGTCCTCCCATTTCTGCGAACCTCTCACCTTGTTTAGCAATAGACGCAAGTAAAAATACTCTCAACAAGAAGGCGGATGACCGATGTCGTTGTACCGACAAAAAATAAATCTAATTACCTTATACTAGATAGGGCAAGCGGGTATCCTATCCACGAGGAGTATGTGGTTTTAATTTAAGTTTTGGGGTGATCACTGATCAATAAAAGTTTTGGCTTTGAAATCTTAATAACTAATATACCGATTAAGCTAATAATTAAACTACTACTTAACTAGAAAGTAAATAAACAACAAAAAGTAAATAAGCAAATAAAAGTAGGATTTGTAAACAATTGGGTGAAAAGCAATCCCTCCCGGCTCCGGATATATTGATATGATCAAGTTACGGATTATTACTAATGTTTGTTTTCAAACCACATAGACATAGTTTTTATTAATTGAAAAGGACAATTTTGGGCACAAGTTATACTCACCACACGAATCGTCTTAATTCCTAAACTAGTTGGACTCGGCACGACTCGTTGACAAGAAATAACATGTCTTACAATAATCTTATCAATTAATTTAATAATTACTCAAGTGAACAATTGTGGGTACAAATTATGTTTAATATACGACCGTCTTAACCTCTATACTAATTATGCTCGGCACAATCGTTGACTCGCAATAATATATCTCACAATAATTCACCAAATAATTATATAAAAATATTAAAATCAAACAAATGATATGCATTAAAATCACGCGAATTAATATTTGATAAACAAAATAAAATTCGTAAGCATGATCAAACCAAATATCTTTTACCAGGAGAGATTACAAAAGCCTTAGCCGCGCATCAAATTAGTAGACATCATTTTTATTTTATTGCACGATCGTCGAGACACAAAATAATAATATATCTTCATTGCCTTTGAATGAAAATCAAGACAACATGGTGGTTGACCTTTTTGCCTTTTTCGAATGATCCGAATTGTGTTAAATAAAATATATGGAATGGGGTCCTCCGAATCAATAAATAAATGACGGCTGAAATTCTCCTGTCAATGATGTTTTTCCTCCGTATAGTCGAATGTCGAATATATAATATAAAAAGGGTCCCTCGAAAAGGTTTATTCCTTTCCGGTGTCGACCTTCATAATCAAAAGGGATCCCCTTTTCTTTTTTCTGCCGACTTGTGATAATAAAAATCCGTTTGGCTTTTTTTTTTTTTTTTTTATTTTTTTTTTTTCATTTGATAGATTTGAGCCCAATTTTTAAATAATAAGCCAAACCACGAGCTGTCTTTTCCAGTAGATAAACTCATGAGCTAACTCTAGATTTTCGGCTATTTTATCACATAAAAATAAATATATCTTTTTTTCTCTTTCCGTGGCCTTTTGAATCACCTAAAACGGAGCTCGGACGAAGAAGTTATGATACAAACTATGTAGCAATATCACGCTTGTATTTATATCTTCATTTTGGTTCTTAATCGTCCACATTTACTTCAAGTGCAATCCAAACACTTTGTATATCACATTAGCTCATAAACTCGCCATTTTATCTCCTTTGTGTGCATAGCCTACATAATCACAAAACACCCTCAAAGTACATGTATAACAACGAATAACAATTCAACAATGCGTAATTAACATGCTATGAGGTGTATGTAAAATACACCCATCAAACCTCCCCAACTTAACCCTTACTCGTCCCGAGGAATAAATTTACTATATCTTAGCATGTTAATTACATAGTTTTTAATCATACCATTGAAATTCAATCAAAAAGATCAAATTCAACTTAGTACACTAATAACCATCCTATGTGACCAATAATCCAAAATGATTACCAATATTTTTGTCCTTCTTAAACACTTAACATAACCGTTCCCATTGGTTCCATTTACTTTATGTTTCATATAATTAACCATGTGCCCAACATACTTAGTACACCCCTATAATCAATATAAACATATATCCAAAACAAGAGGTGAGAATACCTTACACTTTTTATAATACTGGAGTTTTTATACCATAGGAGCAAACTTTTTAAGAGCACATAAGCCATCATACATTAGCTTATATATTTCAATTTTTGATCAATCATTCGGATGTACGAATATCTATCCTATAGGTGTATACTAAGACACATCGGCACACGGGAACCGGTTAATTTAGTCCATTTTAATTAAATGGGAACAGTTATGCTTCGTGCCTACTGGTATATCATATGATGGAGTTATCTACCACATAGTCTAATTAATTAATGCACTAACTTAAACCAACCTTCCTAATTTCATTAACAACAATACAAGGATTGGGTTATTTCACATAAAATTGTCTCAGCTAAGTGCAATGCTATCCATCATAAGAATTGGTGTCTGACCCATGCTAACAACTAAAATATCACCTTGCACGGGTGACGAATCAGATAGGCAAGCCCAGCATATGACTACCACTATTAATTATGACAGTTCTCCAACTTTTTCTATGGCCACCGTGCGCGGGTGACAAGCCGAATAAGATCAATTTAAGTGTCCTAACCCAACTATTACATTATTATATTTCATATTATATTATTTTAACTTCTTTCCCGTTCTAAGCAAAAGTAAGTAGGGAAATTCAATCGGGTGTGGTTTGATCATCTACTAATTATACATATGCCTAACTATATGCAAACCATTAAATCAATTTTATAACCAAATGATACAATGAAATCGGGTGCACCTTATAATCATGGTTGGGTCTACTAGTTTGCTCCAATAAATCATCCACAAGCTAATCTATAGAACCTACAAACACTCAACAAATATATGTAGAAGAAACTTCCACATCCAATTAGCACAAAACTCTTATAATATGAATCCTTTTTTTTTTCTTTTTTTCTTTTTTTTTTTTTTTTTTTTTTTTTTTTTTCAATTTTTCCAAAAATCACATTTTGACCCATTTTTAACCACAATTTCACACAAAAACATGTAACACATGTGACACCCTCCCCAACTTAAAGCATTGCATTGTCCCTAATGCAAAATCTTTAAGATGAAATTTTGGTTAAAAATCACTTTGACAAACTCACACAACACAAAACCTAACTCACTTTCGTAGGAATCATGGTTGCATTTAGCGTATGCAACAAGCCTTTTAAACCACCCGGTAGCCCGAGTGGACGAGTTTAGTCTCGTGAGGGTTTGTAGTGAACACACCCACAAAGTTTTTAACACACACAAAAATAAGAAAATAAAAAGAAACATAAATTAAAAAGAACATACACACACTACAACCCACGGGTTGCCTCCCGTGAGGCGCTAAGTTTACCATCGTCAGCCCGACATAACTCATTGGAGCTATTGAGACGGTTGGAGTGGTTCTAACCAAATCGACCGTGTCCATATGATCACTCTCCAAAACAACATACGGCTTCAGACGGTGTCCATTGACTTTAAACGGCTCTCCACCCACCATATTTTTTATTTCAATGGCTCCATGTGGAGAGACTTGAGTCACAACATATGGACCCGTCCATTTACTTCTCAATTTTCCCAGAAAGTGCTTAAGTCTAGCATTGAATAGCCAAACTTTTTGACCCACCAAGAAAGATTTCTTGGTAATGTGTCGGTCATGAAAAGTCTTAGTTTTCTCCTTATAAATCCAGGAGCTCTCATAAGCATCGCGTATAATCTCATCTAATTCAGATAATTGAAGTTTCCTAGAATTACCCGTTTTATTTAAGTCCATATTAACCTGCTTAATTGCCCACTTAGCCCTATGCTCTATTTCAACCGGTAAATGACACGCCTTGCCATATACCAACCTATACGGTGACATCCCAATAGGGGTCTTAAAAGCCATCCTATATGCCCACAAGGCATCATCTAGCCTCAGGGACCAGTCGTTCCTATCGCTATGAACGATCTTTTCTAATATTCGCTTAATCTCCCTATAAGATACTTCCACCTGTCCACTAGTCTGTGGATGATAAGGGGTAGCTATTCTATGATTAACCCCATAGTGTTTCAATAACTTTCCAAATTTGAAGTTATTAAAGTGGGAACCCCCATCACTAATGATGGCCCGGGGATTCCATGCCTAGCAAAGATATTTTTCTTGACAAACTTAAGAACTATACTATGGTCATTTATTTTTGTAGCCTCAGCTTCTACCCACTTAGAGACATAGTCAACTGCCACTAAAATATACACATTGCCATGGGAGGTAGGGAATGGTCCCATAAAATCAATACCCCACACGTCAAAGATCTCAACAACAAGTATGGGATTCATAGGCATCTGATCACGCCTTGAAATCCCACCAACTTGTTGGCAACGAGTACATGCTTTCACAAAAGACTGGGCATCCTTGAATATAGTCGGCCAAAAGAAGCCGCTTTGCAGGACTTTGTGCCCAGTTTTCGTCGCACCAAAGTGTCCCCCACACGCATAAGCATGGCAATGAGCCAATATGTCCATATGCTCGTTATCGGGAACACACCTCCTAACAACTTGGTCAACACACACTTTATAAAGCTCCGGATCCTCCCAAATATAATGCTTCAATTGAGAAAAGAAGTATTGTCTTTGTTGTTTGGACCAGTAATCCGGAAGCTTTTTAACTACAAGGTAGTTAACAATGTTTGCATACCAAGGGAGCTTAGAAACCTCAAATAAGCTTTCATCCGGAAAGCTTTCTTTGATCACGTCAGATGGCTTGAACGGTGGAGGGATAATCCTTGACAAATGGTCGGCAACCACATTTTCCAACCCCTTTTTATCCCGAATTTCTAGATTAAATTCTTGTAAGAGCAGAACCACCTAAGCAACCTCGGTTTTGTCTCTTTCTTGGTCAATAAATGTTTCAGGGCACTGTGATCCGAAAATACTATCACCTTAGAGTGCCCCCAGATATATGACCGGAACTTATCAAGAGCAAAAACCACGGCTAGCAATTCCTTTTCAGTAGTGGTGTAATTCATTTGAGCTTCTGAAAAAGTCTTACTAGCATAGAAGATTACAACGGGTTTCTTCTCTGCCCGCTGTCCCAGCACCGCCCCAGCGGCATAATCACTCGCATCACACATGATCTCGAAAGGCTTTGACCAATCAGGTGACTGCAGAATCGGAGCTTCAACAAGCTTTTGCTTAAGCATATTGAATGATTTAAGACATGATTCATTAAAGTCAAATCGTGCCTCTTTTAAGAGTAAATTACAAAGAGGATTTGATATAGCACTGAAATCTTTAATAAATCACTTGTAGAACCCTGCATGACCAAGAAAAGATCGCACAACTTTAACGTTAGTGGGAGGAGGAAGGGTTGAAATTATTTGCACCTTGGCACGGTCAACCTCGGATCCTTTTTCAGAGACAACGTGCCCCAATACAATTCCCTCACGAACCATGAAATGGCTCTTCTCCCAACTAAGCACTAGATTAGTTTTGGTGCATCTTTTTAACACACTTTCAAGCTGACCCAAACAGCTTTCAAAGGATTGACCAAAGATGGAGAAATCATCCATAAATATCTCTACAGATTCTCCAACCATGTCCGAAAAGATGCTTATCATGCACCGCTGAAAGGTAGCGGGTGCATTACACAGACCAAATGGCATTCGGCGGAATGCAAACGTCCCATAAGGACATGTAAAAGTAGTTTTGGCCTGGTCATCAGGATGGATGGGTATTTGATTATACCCGGAGTACCCATCCAAAAAGCAATAGAACTTCTGACCGGAAAGCTTCTCAACTATTTGATCAATAAAAGGTAGTGGGAAATGATCTTTAGATGTGGCATTATTTAGCTTACGGTAATCTATGCATACTCTCCACCCGGTCACTGGTCAGGTGGTGAGTTTTTCCCCACTCTCGGTTTCCACAACAGTGATACCAGCCTTTTTAGGCACCGTTTGCGTAGGACTTACCCATTTACTATCCGAGATGGGACAGATGATACCAGCATCTAGCCATTTGAGAACTTCCTTCTTCACTACTTCCTTCATATTAGGATTCAAGCGCCTTTGCACATCTCTTGCTGGCTTAACATTTGGGTCCGTAACAATTCGGTGCATACATAATGAAGGACTAATTCCTTCAAGTCTGTAATTGTCCATCCCACTGCTGCTTTATATTTGGAAAGCACTTTCAAAAGTGATTCCTCTTGTGATCCAGAAAGATCAGAAGCAACAATAACGGGTAAAGTATTGTTAGGACCTAGAAAAACATATTTGAGATTGGCGGGCAAAGGTTTCAGCTCAAGAGTTGGAGGCACCTCTAGCAACGGCTTTGTGGCCGTGTCAAAATTAGTAGGCAAGGGCTCCACTTTATAAGACCAAGGTGGTTTTTGATGGTCTAAATAACTGACCAAACACTCTTGAATCTCTTGTACTTCAGCAACATCAAGAATCTCCTCATTCTCACCAGTTAGATACAAATCTAAAGGATCATCCTTAAGCATACGGGGTGCATGCTTTTGGACTTCCTCATCGATCACATCCACCTGGTAGCATTCATTCATAGTAGGAGAATTCACAGAATTAAACACATTCAATCTTAGCTTCTTATTACCGAACGCAATATCCATGGCGCCAGTTCGACAAATAATCCTAACGTCTATCATGGCTAGGAATGGTCGCCCTAGGATAATGGTTGGTTGGACATCCTTGTATGGTGACTCGGTGTCCATAACAAAGAAGTCAACTGGGTAATAGAAGTCATCAACTTTTACAATAACATCCTCTAAGATACCTCTAGGAATTTTGGTGGATCGATCGGCTAAGGAAATTATAGGGTCAGTCTTACAAAGAGTTCCTAAAGTCATACTTATCGACTAAACTAGCAGGAAGGATGTTGATTAAACTTCACTTTCTGAGGACAAGGTGTCTTCTATTAGGAAATCAGATGCTATAGTTGTTGAGGACTGGGTATCTGATGATGATGAAGATGAATAGGTTATGTCTAAACCTGAAGTAGTTAGGAAAGCAGGAACAAGGGTTCCTAAAGTGATCAAAACGGATACTGATAAACCTAGAACAAACATTAAACATGTTAGGCAACCAGTTAAATATTGTAACAATATAGATCCCCAACCCGATAAGGGTAGAAGTATTACACTATGGTGACGTATCAAAGCATACACAAGCATATGACTACATAATACAAATGAATTTCAAGGTTTACAAAGGGAAAATCTGAAATACAAGGGATACAAATGAGAACTTCCAAAAACACTAAATCTAAAATATAATATCTTCTAGTCAACTCTAATCCAGAATAGCTATCAAGTCTTCTAAGTCCAAAGGTACACTCTCCACACATTCCCAGCTTCCTACTAAAATCTGCCGCAGGAAAAGAAATGCGGCTGAGCTACGAGAGCTCAGTGAACAGATATAACGATAACAAATAGTAATAGAGAATAGTACAGAATAACAGAAACAAAGGTCAAACAGATGTAATATGGTTCAAGGGGTAAGTCAATGAATAAGTATAAAGGAAAGAGAAAAGGGATAGTAATCCACCACGAGCCCAGAAACAAATCATATCATATCGTAACCATAAATCTTCAAATCATATAGAGGGGAGACCTCTCAGATAATCAGATAATATGAGGGGTGTCCTCATTCTTCAAATGGAGTAGCTAGCTCCCAGATATATGTGAAAGGCATGTATTGCACACAGTACCAGTCACCAGACAAATCATATCAAATCATGTTAAATCCACTAAACAGAACAGATCTAGGATGCATCCATACGCCCCTACCCAATCACATGCAGACCAAAACAAAGGGACGGTGTGTAACATCACTCCAACACACTAGAGTCACGCCATCGGTGCATCAATGACATGGCCATGTTACCTTCATGGCTAGGGTCACAAATTTTGGCTCGGGTATCAAACTAAGAGTCATGTGTCAAATCAAATCAGAAGGTCATATCCAAAGGTCCAATACAGATAGTTCATAACAGATTGTTCATATCAAATCATTTCAGAAATAGTATCAACGGTCCACATCAGAGTTTATCAGATCAAGGTTCATATTCAATAATCAAGTCATGGTTCAGATCAAAAGTCCGTTTCAGAAGTTTCTATCAAAGTCCATTTTAAACAATCCTTTAATTCAAGATTTTCATAAAACGATCCTTTAAAGTGGTTTTCATAAACATAATATTTCAAAACGGTTTTTTATAAAGATAGTCTTCAAAATATAGTTTTCATAAAAGTTAGTAACATTTTATATAAAAGTAGTTTCGCATCATTTATAAACATCTTTTTAAAATGGTTTTTCTCAAAACATTTCCATGGTATAATTAAAAAGGTTTTCATAACATAGGTTCATAACAGAGGTCATATCAAATGGGATCAACAGAGAAGGTTCAAGCAAAGGGAATCATAGCAATGGCATCAGTTCAGAAACTAACAGATCAGAAAATGAAAGAGATCATGAGAAACCTTATAAGAAAGGTCAGAATATCTGTACCTTATTCCGCAAATGAAAACACAACAGAAAATATCAAGGTCGGAGGCAAACTCCATCTTCAGCGAATCTACACGAATTCATAACTAACTTATTAAAAGCTTATTTAATTCAGATTACTTATTTAGTCGGCTTTCCAGTTTTAGTAACTTTCCTTTTATAGTAACTTGCCAAATGTAGTAATTTCCCCTTTTTTTTAAAGTAAGTTCCCACTTTAAGTAACTTTAACCATTTAGGATCACAATTACCAATTAAATGGGTTTAAACGCTTAAATGATCATAATTATAGATTAGAGTTTAAATGTGTAAACTATTTAATATTTCACACGATCATGTATACGTATGTTACATAGCTTAACAAATATATGTTACACAACTCATGTAAAACGCCCACACAATCAAATCCTTTATTCTCGTATTTAATAAACATGTCTCGTCTCTATATATCTTACTTTCCAACAGTTCATAATACGCATTTTCAATCTAGGAGACGTATATATGCATGTCCCATGTTAGTTCTTTAAGTTAATATTTAGGTTTATTTCTCGTATTTAATACGTGTCTTAGAGATCAAAAGATTGTTAAGTGACCAGCTTTATAGCGTTGGTAAAAGTGTTAAATTTGGTTGACACATCTGGGTCTACTTTCAGATTTATAAACTGATTACATGCATACCTATGTCTACCTCCTTATTATATTAACGTAGTAACATGTTATGCGTACACATCATACTACTCGGTATTTATGCCATTCTAACAGGTTCTTATTAGGTTTGTATAAAGATGACATTAGTTCGACCAAGGCTGTTAAACATGACCCCAAAACAGCTCGCGAGATACGATATAAACAGATTATACGCGACACTAAACTATCGACTCGAAAATAGAACTGAGTTGCTGCATATAGCACACACGCGACACAAAAATCTCAGCCACAATAACTTGAATTTAACAACAGGCCTTTACATGTAATCACATCAAACTCAGCCATTGTTCACATTGATGAACATGCATGCCTCGTGTTAATTATTTGATTTCCTTTCTTAGATTATAGTCGTGTAATGATGAGATTGTATAAATGTTTAGATGACCAAAAATAGACACGTATAACAGCCAAATCAAATGACAAACAGAAAACAAGGTCGATGCACCCATGGTTTATATATTCATTATTTAGCGAGGCATTTATATTAGTGATTCATTTTATAGCTTGTCGAGACAATTACTCAGCATGTTATCTGGTTCATACATGTTAGTGTGATGAAAAGATTGAAAGGAAAACAAGGGCGATGTTGGTGGTACCTCGCTGCTGTGCGAGACAAGGAAAAGAGGAGTGATACAGCGAGACAACGAGACAACGATTTCAACCCCACGAACTCTATACACCGTTGCAGCCTATACCCACGAATCAGCACCAATCCCCTTCGAACAGCAAGAAACTCACATCCAAGCTTATGTCGAACAGCAAGACCACCCACGATCAACACCCTGCGTTCAAGAAGCCTTCACCACACACACAAACCTCCCTTGCACTATATTGATTCGAATGAGAGATGGAGAAAAATACAAGCCGCCGTATTTTGTTTAGTTTTTAGGTTTAGGGTTTGTGAAATGTGTTAAATGTTTGTGTGTGTGTGGGTTCGGTTTTGATGGAAGAAAACGAGTAAAGGGGTTGAGCTAAACAAGGGAACTTTCGTAATTCATGGGATTTGATTGAAGACTTAGCTAAGATGATGCATCAAGAATTTGTACGCTTTACAAGACCCTATGCATATGTGACAACTAAAATGAAATTGGCTAGGGACCATAGAAAACGTATGAAAATCTTTAAATGTGTACAAATTAGTTTACCATAAGTTTTAATATTCGTATTACGTTTATTCGTTTAAATATTAACGGTTTAAATACTTAGGTTATAATTGTAATGTAATGTTTTAAATAATTTAAACGTCTTTTATGAATTTGAGATCAAGGGGTATTCTGGGTATTTTACGTGTTTCAAAAATTCTGGGTTTTAAAAATATTGTGAACAATATAGATCCACTAGCAAGCCCAGAGGTAACCAAAGAAATTGGAATGGCCTCAAGTCTAACCAATTAGGTGATGACTTTACTTTTTATAACAAAGCTTGTTACACATGTGGTAGTTTTGATCATCTTGTAGCTTTCTGTAACAAATGGGTATCTGGGTATGAAAACAATAGGGTGAATTTCAAAAGGCAAACTCCTCAAACTCACTTTCACTCTAGTTCTAATTTTAATAGAATAAAACCCAGAGCAGTTTCAAAAGCAGTTTCTTCTGCTAGACCATTCATGACTGTTAACCCAATACCAACAGTTAAAAATGCAAAATTAACTTCAAAAACAAGTTTGGAAAATTAAGGGTACAACTACAAAGCCAGCAGTTAATACTGCTAGGCAAGTAGTTAATTCTGCTGCTTGGAAAAACAGGGCAAATGCTGTTAAGGCCTCAGCATGTTGGATTCTTAAATCCAATGTTGCATCAACTGTTCTCAAGAGATTAAATTTCATTGATGCAAGAGGCAGATCCAAGTCACTAATGGCTTGGGTCCCCCAAAGGAAACTAATACTCCTTATTACTGTGCAGGAACATTCAACTGATAAACAAGAGGATCAAGGATACTCAGATAGTGGATGTTCAAGGCACATGACATGCAACAAGTCTTATCTCTCAGATTTTCAATCAATAGATGTTAAGTACGCGAGATCAATCGATTTCTCTTCTAACCAAACATTTCCAATCAAGAGAGTAATGCCACAATCATCCAATCTACAAGAGCTTATTAAATCTGCAAAAATAAATTAAAGTTCAAAAAACAAGTAAAATTCTAAAACTCACTTTCGTAGGCATCACGGTTGCATTTAGCGTATGCAACAAGCCTTTTAAACCCCTCGGTGGCCCGAGTGGACGAGTTAAGTCTCGTGAGGGTTTCCAGTGAACATACCCATAAAGTTCGAAAACATTTTTATTTTTAAAAACAATTACTTATTTATTTACGACGTACTAAATTTAACAAAAAGTTTGAATGCAAAATATAAGTTTAAGTAGAACGAAAGTGATGTTCAAACATTTTTAGGAATGATTTCATAAAACATTTAAACTTATTAAATAAAAACTAAATTAATTAAAACTTAAGCAAAACAAATAAAGTAAAATAATGTATATATATATATATATATATATATATATATATATATATATATGTATACATATATATATATATATGTATATATATATATATATGTATATATATATATATATATATATATATATGTATATATATATATATATATATATATATATATATAGGATAAAGATCAAATAAAAAGACAAATATCCGTACATTACGTAAAAAGATTTTTTTTTCAAACATTTTCTCTAAAAATTCCAAAAGAATTCCACAAGATCAGGTATGTTGGTGCATGAAAAAGTTGTGAAGGAAGTTTTTCTAAAAGTGGATATTTTTTCCGAAAAAAAATTATGAAATAATACGTTTATGCATTAAATCGCTTTTTTGTGCATCAAAAATTCGTTTTTGCACCCAAGTTCTTTTGACTTTTTTAATCAAAATAACATTGCGCATCTAACTAAAACAAGTTGAAAATTTTGTGCATCAAAATTTTTTTGCGCATCAAAATTCGTTTTTTGTGCATTAAAAAAAACGTATAAAAACTCAAAATCAGAAAAACTTCTTTCACAAAAGTTTTATGCACCAACATACCCGATCTTGTTGAATTTTTTTGGATTTTTTCGCGAACTTTTTAAAAAATAAAATTCTTTTTACGTAGTGTACGGATATTTGTCTTTTTATTTTAATTTTACCCTATATATATATATATATATATATATATATATATCTACATATAATATATAACAATATGCGTATGATGTCATCAAATGCCATAATGCCCAGTAAGCGCCCTTAAATGCCCAGTAATCAGGCATTAATGCCCAGTAAGCAGCCATTAATGCCCAGTAAGCAGGCATTAATGCCCAGTCATCATGCCACGTGGCAACATTTCTCCATATTTTTTTTTTTTTTTTTTTTGTAATTAAAATTCGTATTTAATATTAAAATTCGGAAATCTTTTTAAAAATTTTGCCACTTACAAGGATCGAACCTAGGTTGTTGGTAACATTAACAAGCATCATAACCACTAGACCAACACATTTTTTTGATTACATCTTGCAAGCCCAAATCTATAAACCTATGAAAACAAATAAATTAAGAGAATCTCTACAAGATAGGTAACTCTAATTAACTAAATCCAATATTATGAATATCCACTCCATTCATTATTCATTATACGGAATATTTTTTCTTAAAACCCTAATATCACTCATTCATCTTATTATCACACACAACACCATATTCTTTTTTCTTCTTTGATACGTGATCATAATACAATTATTGATTTTTGCAGGTTTCATGTTTTATGTATCCATTCTTCAAAGTCGAGATGATTTCTGTGTTGATGATTCTGATATCTAGGACTTTTTTTATTTTTATATACGGCTAAATACACAATATACGGTATTTTATTCATTCATGCGAAGCCTAATATCATTCGATCTCAGAACTTTTTCAAAAACCCTAATATCAATGATATAATTATCCGATCACTTCAGCAGTAAATATTGGGACGTGCCCAGCCAAAGCATCCACTGATCTGAGCTAAGTTTTCGTTTACCCATATATATTATAGGCGATGTTAAACGACAGTGTTTTGTTTGCCTGTTTCATCTACCCGAAAAAGGTTTTGCTGGTCTTGACAATCAGTATACCAAGCATACATATAAGTACACATTTGCTTCATTATTCGGTCTTATGTATGTTTTCAACACTTTTAATTATTATTGGTTTCTTTGTGTTGTATCCTTTAGCTAAGCTATCTCACTTTTTTTTGGTCTTTGTAGGGTATTGGACACAACTGTGATCAATTTCAATTTATAAATCTTGGTTGGTTCGAGGGAGCCGGTGATCTTGGTGGTGGATTGTTATCAGATACATCTCATGGCCTCTCTCTCATTCTTATAAAAAACACCACCTTACTGCCTCTCTCAAAAATCCAGGTTTATCCACGAAGAAGAAGATAAGAAAACGTTACTGTCACCATTCACACCACACAAAGATCCGACTTTATAATCACTGAAAATTTATCACATGGTTCAGAATCATCTTAAGAGGTAATCTTCTATTAAATTTGTTCGAATTGAAACCCGAATTAGGTTAGTTGGTCAATTTTGATGTATGATGATATAAGGATTAACTTTGTTGTAATTATGAATTTTAATTATTGATTTTAGTTTTGAAATCAACCATTGCTCGATATAAGGTGACTATATCACCCTATAATGACACACTTTTGATTTAATATGAACCAAGTGCGAAAAGAGCTGCTGCAGGTTCTCATTGTATTTTTTATGGTGTCCAGCAGTGCAACTACAACATTGAGAAGATATGGTTTGGAATGTTTAAGCTACCCTTGGCCTCACCAAGGCATTCTCAGTTCTGTCGACCATGATTTGTGAGTTCCATTTCTATCTTTTCACTCAGCAATATGTTTTTTATTTTTTGTTCTAATCTATAGTCCTGAACCACATTGTTCTAGCCGTTTGGTCAGTTTGAAAGCTCATTCAAGTGTAACTTGGTTAAGGAATAAAAGCATGTAGTTCATTGTATTGATTTAACTGGAGTTGATTATATAGACTCACTTATTGATGGGTTGCTCCGACTGGATTAGGTATTGTTGTTGTTGTGACTTATTTATTAATGGGCTGATTTTAGCGAGGTATCTCTTATGGCACTGGAATGCACTAACGGTGTTATCTTGGAAGGTTTCAAGTTGTGCGTCTGTATTAGTTTCGAAAGATGTTACTTATGCTAAATAGCATGTATATGCATAGCCAGTCTTGAGTTGCTAACAAATCATGCCAAAAATACTTGAAGCTTACTTGCCACTCAGGTTCCAGCCTACTAATTAGATCTGCAAAGTGGATGGATAAGGAAGGAAAGACGCCTTTGATATTGGCTTCGATGAATCCGCAACTATATGATGTTGCCAAAACACTCAGATAATTCTTTTACTGTTTATAGCATTGCCATAGTATGGTAGTATGGTAGTTTTGTGTAAGGCCTACATTGTATGCATGTATGGTAGTTTGGTTGTCTGCAATGATAGTTTAATATGTTGTGGTGTTTGGCTTTTTCTGTATGGATTGTTAGTTATGCTTTCTAATAACTTAAATCAGTATATATATTATTACCCAAAAATAGTGTTATTGTTGTGTTTACAGATTAATGTGCAAAGTGTCGATCTCATAAAGAATATAGCGTTAACCTAACTAAAGACTTAACTGATGGATTCACTCGAAGTATGAGAGATTTTGTTCCATAGTTTAAGACGCTCAATAACTTTCTCCATGACACCTGCAGATTACTGAACATAAGCAGATACACCGATGGTGTTGGAGATCCTACTTT
This sequence comes from Artemisia tridentata subsp. tridentata, assembly GCA_021014915.2. Taxonomy (NCBI): domain Eukaryota; kingdom Viridiplantae; phylum Streptophyta; class Magnoliopsida; order Asterales; family Asteraceae; genus Artemisia; species Artemisia tridentata. Next base: position 21,333,200 of record CP139504.1, read on the forward strand.
TTGAGTAACACCAGCTAGAATTGCTTCTTCCAAGTTGGCGGTCGGATCAGTCAAGATCCCTTAAGGTTTTCCTCTATCTTGGTTATTTCATTATCTTAAGGTCTAATATTTGAATCCTAAATGGTGTGTTTGTATTTTATCACTGAAGGATATATTTGACCATTATGTAAGTTACACCCCGTTTGATCTAAAGTTTGTGGTCAGTATTTTTCACAGCTTATTGCAGCAGGTGTCCTTCAACAGATATATGTGAAAGATCTATCCCAAATAAGAATAAGATTTTATTCCAAAATAAACGATATTCTTTGAAAGAAGTAGGTAATTTTAATGAGAATTCTACTATGTGTGAAACAAAAACATAATAAAAGTATCTTCTTTTACTTTAAATCGTATTAAGATTATCCAAAAACTATTTTTGAAATGCTAATGTCTAAACAGCTAAGTACTGCAAAAAAAAAAATACTAAGCCAAACACCCCATATATGGCTACTTGGTCCAAGAGTTTTGAAAGAAGCAATAGTTAAATTTTTAGCATAAATTTATGGTGCTAATGAAAATCCACTGTCTTATTCCAGCGAACTACCTGGACATGAAAATGCAAGAACTGACTACATAAGGAGATTTAATACAGGGCTTAAAAGGTATCTTTTATCTATGGTGATACTAACTGAAATGTAAATGTACGTTTTATTTTTCCAGCTTTATCCTTGGTACATTATCTTTATATAAATTAGATATTCAAAAAGTTGGGACTAATGAAAATTGGACTGTGGTTGATCCTTGATATGGATCTATGACTTAACTTGGCAAGAGTTGCCCAAATTAGTAGCCAAATTCTGTTTTGTTTGTAATAATAAGCATTTTACATTTTAGGACAGGGTCAAACGGATTTGGTTTATCAACTTACATAAGGTGTTACTCCATTATAACTGTAGATATGCTCATCACAGCAGTAGCAATTTGTTAACTGAAAACTGCTTATGCTACTCTTAACATAAGCATACTCTTTAAACTTTTTTTTATCCAAATTGCTTACACGTGTTTATAAGACGAAATAGCAAATAAATAGCTTAAATGCATACTTGATTCATTAATTCCTTACTTGATATTTTCGAAAACACATGTGTTTTCTAGGCCCAATAAATTAATCCCAGTATGACGCTGAAAAGATCCAGGTGCGTTAAACATCATCTGCATTCATGAGCATAGTTTAATTATGTTAATTAGGTGATGTTGTGTTAATTGATATTTTATCTTGCGTCAAGCATGGTACCTAGATTTTTAACGTAGTTGAACTTGAGCTGATTTAATGCTTATTTAGCTATTTACTTGTGAGATATCATATTCATGCTAATGAGACAATATTGTACTGTGTAGATTTTGGATAAAGACGGACTTGCTTATATAATATATACCAGAGATATTGAAGTTGTCATTCAGCAAACGAATGTTATATCAATGTTTATATCAATGGTTAGCTTAACTATCGCCCATGGGAAAGATTCCGAGCATCGAATCTGATAAGGCTATGCATTACTTGGATGTAAGCCTATCCATAATGAATTTGTTTTGCATACAATTTATTACATACAACGGATCTATGAATAACTGAATCGGGGTAGGTTCAAATCTAAATCGATGTAAGAAAACTCATATATCTTAGTTTTGCATACAATATTTTTTATTTTTATTGTATTACTTTTTTTTGTTGGTGGTGGATCAGTATAGGTTTTAAATGATGCTTTTATGGAAGAGACACAACTGATGGGTGAGTCAATCCTACAGTGAACTGCCAGCTGACCGTAAATTTTTTATTTTTATTGTAAATTTGTCACCACCAACATTTTCCTCTACACGCTTCCATCAATTTTGCGTTTTATTCTTCCTCCCTACGTTTTTTATTCTAAGAAACTACACATTCAACATCCCTTTAGATTTGAATCATGCAATGATTCATCCGATTCAAAAAGCAACATCCCTTCAAGGTATCGCATCATTATTGTATCAAAACCCTAATTTTTTTTGGGGAAAACTGTTTGTATGAACCATAAGGAATGATTTGGTATTTTTAATCAATTTTTGTAGGCGATATATATCAGTTTCATTTTTTGGTTGATTCTACCACTTTGAAATAACCATTTTCAGGTTTAAGACAATTAGATGATGATGATTAATTTCAGGTTTAAGACAATTGAGTTGCCAGCCCATTTTGATTTGGTTATTCTTCAAATCTGTAAGTTATTTTTCATTTTCCTTTCAATTTTGTTTCAATTTCGTTTCGATATAGACTATGAATTCCTTATAATGTTATAAAAATTAAATATTTTCTTTTGTGCTGATTAATTATAATATGTGAATAAATTATTAAAGCTCTTATTAATTCGAATTATTTTGATTTTTTTATGAAACCCTAATAATGTTAGTATTTGGGGAAAATGCTTATTATAATGTTATAAAAGTCAATTTATTTTGATTTTTTTATAAACGTGTATGATTAGATTATCATGTAGGTTTTAAGGTAATATATGGGTTTTTGGGTCATTCTATCACAAGAGTGACTATATGATTATTTTGTTCTCAGGTAGCAATGTTTAAGGGGTTAGAGGGTTGCTTTACATGGGGTTATATACTTATGCCTGGTGTAGAGGCATGTATGTAACTTGCAGTGACTTAAATAGTTCAATTTGTGCAGGTCGTAGCCGATATGGAACCAAACAAAAAGAAATTTGGAGTGAAGGTTCCAAAAGGGTGTCTACTTATTCAGTCCGGAATATAGGTAAAGGAAACACACCGTTAAAAAGATCATTTTGTGCTTTTAATGGTTCTTTAAGTTACTCTTTTGTGACTATCTTACATGAGCAATAGTTTTAGTGTATCCGTATAATGTGGTGAGGTGAAATAACCTTAAAAAGGGATTGGTTTCTTTAAGGTTACAGAATATACAAACGAAATGGTTCATATCTGTTAGCATTGCAATTGTTGTTTGGTACCGATTCATGATCTTTGTGTAACATATATAGTTGTTTCATAGAAATTATAGGTTTCTATATTTGTAGTAGTAGATAAAACATTTTAGCGGTCATTTGTGCCGAGAACAATTACCACAGAAGCTTCACACCGCCCCCCCCCACACACACACACACCACTTGAAACAAATCCACCATTGGGTTTTTTTGGTCGGTATTCAGAGAGTTCCAGAAATTGAATGATATACTCTGTCGTTGTGTGAATTGCCTGGTGATTTTATAATCTTTATTATTTGATTATAGTGCAGGGGTGTTTGGTGAAACTGGATGAGGACGACACCAAAGCTTCTGAGGATTATTTGAGGTGAGTTTCGACTTAAAGAACCAAGTTTTTAGGGCTTTACTTTGATTATGGATTATGTTCATGAGTTTAGTATGTTTTTTGTTTATAAAATTTAGTTTTTGATTTTTTTTCCATTTTTTTTCGGGAATGAATTTGTTAAATGTGATGTGATTTTGTTTATTAGTAGGCTTTTGGAGGATACCACAAATAGTCTCCTTAAAATATCTTCATATTTTGTTATAAGTCCAAGTTTGATTATAATTGATTTGAAATTGATTTTAGAGTTAATCATTTGAGGCAGATAGGGGTTAAACGATTTTTTGCGGCATGATTCTGTAGTATTATCATGTTTGAACCAGTTTTATGCAATGAACAAGCTCAAGAAAAGAGAAGTATACGCTCATCTTGAAGTATGTCATGTTATGTTATGGGCTAACAATATTGACTTATCATTTCAAACGAATATGGAGAGTCGGGTAATATCTTATTCCAAACGGGTAAAAAACAAGTAATTTCAACTAAAAAAGAAAAAGGCCCACTTTAGGCCATAAGTAAATGTCATTGAAGCTCAGTTTTTATCAACTACAAAAGAAAAGGGACTATGATTTAGTTTTTTGATTTATTTTTGTACCACTTTAGGCCATAACTAAATATGTTAGCAACACCATGTCTTTATTTCTGATTTTATGTAGTTTTCAGGCCAAGAATCAAGATTCCTGCGTCTTTTATGATGCCTATTGCACGTATGGTGGAGCGTGTTTATACAATTTTAGCACCATATGGGATGAAGGTACCACAGTTAACGCCTTCAAGAATCAGACTTCTGACTTGCAACAGAGCATTTAATTCTGCAAAAACAAATGATCGTCTTGGCTATTTACCTATTGTGCCCCTTCAGGTCCATTCATGTTCTATTCTTATATTTAGATTTCATTTGATATGCCTGATTCACAACTCAACTCCACGAGCATAAATTATTAGTATTTGTTTACTCTGTAGATAAACCAGCAGAACAATTATATCTGTATAAAAATGTTTATATTTGTACATACCGAAGCCTATTTTTAATTGAACTAATTTATTGCTCCATACATTTACTGAAGCATATGTTTATATTTGTATAAAATAGAAACAGTGCATTCGAGAAGACGTGCTGTTACATGCTGCTGTTGTTGATCATATATTACAAAATCGAAATTCAAGTAACGCCGCCGGTTTGTGTGCATATTAGCCATGGTTGATGTTAACGTTAAAGGTAAAAAAGGAGTCTAATATTCCGTTTCCGATTACCGTATATCTATTCACTATTCGCATTAACGTCTAAATTTTTTTGACTATAATTATTATTTAGAGATATATGAAGGAAATACAGTGACAAAAGTGCATTTTTTGGATAAAATTCACAATGACGGGTTAGTATCAGAAGGTATGATTCCTTTTATGTCAACTTTCCCTGCCTCATTTCTATTTGTTGTTGTAATTCTTTTATAGTGTATATAGGAAATATGTAAAATGAGCTGAAATCTTTTCGCTTCATTTTCTGTTTTTTTTCAAAAGATTTATATCGTTTTGTGTAAATTTTTTCACTGTAAACTATGGTTTGGGACTAAAATTTGAGCCGGTACTTATACATGATTAGGTTTTTATAGGTTAATAGGATAATTTCTTGCGTAATGAATGATGGCTTTGTGTTTGAAATTTGAGTATTTTCATAAAAATATCAAAATTAGGTTGTGTGAGTTTTATAGTAAAGGCTTGAATAGATAGTGTCACAGTAGAAGCCACCCAATATTTTTATTCATTTGATTAGTTTAAAAAGTGATATATCACCATTTTGATTTAATGGGTTACAGAGCATGTCATTTGTGCAACTAAAGGGTTCCGCATGTAGAGACCCATGACACCTCAATTGATTTCCTTTAATGCTAAGGATGTAAGAAAACAATTTGCTGGTTTCATAGAAATGACACAACGGTGTGCACAAGGTACATCGTTCATATATGAATTGGTAACCAACTCATCTCACCCATCTAAGATTTACTTGCAATTTACAAAGCTCATTTGTATTATTTTAGAGGTGGGCTTATCAAATTTTTATTAAAGTGGCATTATGCATTCCTATATCCTAATAAACTTTGCCACTTTGGCGCCTTTTGCCCCATTCTTAATTGTGTGGTTTGTTAAAATAAAAGTACGTATTTCGAGGAGAATTTCTTAGGTATCACATTATTTAATTCTTTAAGCATGTTATATGTTAATTATCTTAGTAATGCTGCACAAATGAAGCTTTCCTTCATATAAACTTCCAGTCAATGCATTTATCCCAATAGGTTGTATTCTACACAAAGCACCATATGATGGGAAGTGGGGCGAGCATGAACGTGAGATCTTTCCTTCGAATCTTACTATTAAGATGTAATACAATAAGTTTCCTTTTAATTTATACTTAAATTAATATAGTAGTGACTTAAGTGTTCTATTGTTTCATTTGTACAATGGTTACTTAAATAATTAGAACTACCAAGCACTTGAACACTATCTCCCAAAACCTATTGTAGGACTAACTTATTATCATATTATGATTATTTATTACTTCGTAGCACATACTTTAATCTCAAAACCTGCATCTAAACACTCACGTTAGTTTTAACTGCAGAAAGGTATAAGATCGCTAGGGGAATAACTGAGGTTTTGAGGTATTTGCATAATCGAACTGAAAGATGTGTGGTCCATTGAGATATAAAGCCTTCAAATCTTTCTTCAGAAATATAACCTAAGATGAGGAACATATATGATTTAATTTTATGATATGTACTATGATTTGAAGGTATCATTTAGATTCAATGACTTATAATCTATTTTTGGGTTTGCAGCTATGTGATTTTGGATTAGCCACGTGGACTTCTGCCCATTCCGTTCCTTTTCTTTGCAAAACCGTGAAAGGAATATTCAGGTAAGATTTTGATTCAGATGTTGCATGAATTTTGGATATGGTCGGTAGAGATGACTAAATTTGATTTCTTTTTACAGGCATTTGACTCCTCAATATTTTCGACATTGGAAAGTATCTGATAAAACTGATGCTTATGCCTTTGGGGTTGTTCTTTGGAACTCATAACAGTGTGGAGATGGTTAATGCCTTTGGGGTTGTTCTTTGGAACTCATAACAGGTGGGCTTATCAATGCTTTATTTGACGATACCACAAATAGTCTCTTTAAAATATCTTATTATTTTGTGTCATGTCAGTGTGGAGATGGTTAATGCGTTTTCATTACAAAATGTGTGCTCAGCCTCATTCTTCTGCATTATACCCATTTGGAAACCCATAAGGTTTTTGATTCAAGGTAGACCTTATCCGCCTACCAAATGGCTTCCAACGTGAACAACCCCGTTATTGATATGTGACTGCCATTGCTTTAGACGCTCCCTATAATGTGTTGATCTTCTAAGATCTTAGACAATAAGTTGTTCAAAAAACGATGCCTCAAAGAGAACTTGGGAGGAACGAGATGTTTTTCTGATTTGCTACCATGTAAACTTATTTGGTGTAATATCTTTATGTATATCATGCTGAGTGTTTTTTATATTTTCCTAAATTTTGAAGTATCAATTCATTCTATGATTAAGTCCCTTCTATGGTAGCATTATTGAATCAATGTATCTTCATATGGTAGTATGAATTACAAATTTTAACTATCAATGACTACAAGGAGAAAGGACAATTTTGTTCTAGATGAGATACTTTTCATGGTACTGTAATGATGTTTCAAAATAGACATTTGAAGTTGGTTTCATGTACAGGGATATATGTGGCCTCATCTACAAGGGAAAGTGAAGTAGTGCATGGAAAATTCACATACAAGATGTAGCAAGTGTTGCACTCTAAACGAAAAAGATCGTGTAGACCCGATTCGTGTAGATCGGATAGGTAATTGTCATCTAAGCCAGCATATTAGAGGAACACAACTCATTTTCCTAAATTAAAAGGAAATGTTTTTGAAATCAATATAGAAAATGTTGTACATATTGTGTTTTTATGATATACAAGTGGTATTTTATGGCAAAGTAAATGAAGTTTTTTTTTTTTTTTTTTTTTTTTTTTTTTTTTTTTTTTTTTTTTTGAAAAGCATTTATAAAATATCATATATTATAAACTCAAAGGAAATACACAATGACAAAACAACAAAATATATGAACTTTAGTTATTAAATTAGATTTATGTCATGTTGTGTTTTTGTATGTATGAGTGATGCATGTAGATCGTCTATAGACCTTTGCACTAGAATTACTCTTATTATACCATCTTGGATCGGTGTAATATTTACTCACTTTGTAACAATCTCCACTTAATCAATTACAAGTCCGTCTACACTACATTCTGGAACGATTACAAGTCCGTCTACACTTAATCAAAGGCGCGTGTTGGTTCAGTTGATGAGGATTCGACTGATGTGGTCCTTTTGAGTGACCAAGACAGTTTCGATGCCATTGATTACGATAATGCACATTTTGCATTTGACCCGGAGAAATCCCCAAAATTTCATTATTAGCGTTTTGTTGAATGTATGAACTTTTAATTCACTTAATATGGAATTGTTTATCAGAAAATGTTAATGTAACAAGTTTACATTTCTTGGTTCATTAATGTTTTATTAGTTGTTTCTTTAATATTTCATTCACATTTACAATAATTTGTGAAACATGAATTTAATTATACTATTCATATGCTCTATAAGATACTAATTAAATGCATCACATAACTTAAAATTTGTTTCATATGGTCATCTCACAATTCCACACCAATTAAACCAATAAAAGATTAAAAATTTATCATATACATAGGAAAAAGTCTACATGTAGAGAAGTACTTGAAGGTCTATCATCATCGCAAGGATTGAGTTTTGAATCGATAGGCGCTCACACACATCATTTTGGACATCGAGTCAATTTATTTACCATTCGCTAACGCTATGGTTGTAAATAGATGGGCGCTCACACACGTCTTTTGCTACTCAACACAATAAATTTTGGAGACCCCAAGCTTGGATGTTTGTTAGTGTAATTGTAACATAAGCAATTTCTTATCTTATAATGGACGAATTGTCTCATTCTTTGTTTCATATTTTAAATGGAACAAATTTACGTTATTACATTTCTTATCATCTCATTTCTCTATTTCTTTAAAAAAGTACCCGGTGTCAACGGGTTTTCTAAGCTAGCAAGAGCCGTTTGAAGGAAAAAAATGATTTAGGGACTGTTTGGACATAACATGTTTTAGAGGCTGTTTAGTATTGTAGGATATGTTAAATGTCCCAATCGTGCACATTATTGGAGTTGTTGTTCCGGCCACCATGATTGTTGTTGCGACAGTAAAGAAAAAAACACAAACTGCACCACAATTTTCAAAGTTCTTTGAAGGCTTTGAATGTACAACATCTATCATATTGTGTTTTTATCATTTAATATTCATGTCTTACTTAATTACAAGTGCTTATATGGTATATGCTATAAATGTTTTTTATATCACGTGTCATTCAAGATGAACTATGGGCAAGCCGTTGGGCCATGAAGCTACAAAGGCGAGTTTTCTCGCATGGTTGTTTCAAGAGTGCAGAGCAAAAATTCCCTAACTTAATTTTTTCATTGATATTCATCATGCTCACCCTTCCATCGGACGGGCTATGTAACTATTTGCGCAATACCCCGTATGGTCCTTAGTCCTTCGGATACCAAGATTCCGTTTAAACTTAACCATAGGCAATTCACTATTGCGGTGTGTTTAGCAATGATTATTAAAAAAAGTCTAAGGCCAAACATTGTTGCAAGTTGGATTCCTATGGCCAACTATATGTGGTTGTCTCAAGAGTGAAGAGCATGATTAAAGATTATTTGTTGTGATAAGGATGGTAATTACGTGAAATCAACAACAAACGTTGTGTACAAATAACATTTATTTCGCATTTCAGTTTAAAACATATACTTTGTTTTTCCGGACAACTTTGTAACTTTTAATTGTTATAAAACTTGACGCTTATTTATTTTTGTTCTTAATGCATTAAATACAAAATTTGGCATTTTTATAGCTTATTTTTCGTTAACTCATTTTTTTTTCAACGATATTCATAAGGCTAGCCATAACAATTCAAAGATAACAAGAAACTACCAGAGATAACACTTAAAATATAGTTTAAAAGTAAGGGATGTTTGGTTAAGGTTATTTTAAGTGTATCTTTTCAAGAGATTGTTATATAGTAATTAAAGAAGCTAATGCAAGGGGTGTCCTCTGTGTGGTATTTTGTAATGGATTCAAGGTTGTCTGTGCAACATGATGATAACTTAAGAAGTAGTTCTGTTACTATAGTTTAAAAGTAGTTTTCTACATGTTTTCTATAACTTTGTTTAGTTGGCTTTTCACTATGAGGACGAAATGGATATTCCCCATATGAGAATATGTGTGACGGATCAACTCATGAGGTCATAGAACTAAGGTACTATACCTAATATATGTTAGTTTTGTATTTTTTTTTATGAGTGAAACAACATTTACGCAAAAAAATTCACATTAAAAATAAGCACATCAGTATTGGTGTTTGCATTTACTTATGTCACGTATGTCTTAACTTTTATTCCGAGAAGTTGAAATAAGAACATTAAAGATGTGCCTTTTTAAAGGGGTGTGGCTAAAAAATTTATGTTCTATATATATATATATATATATATATATATATATATATATATATATATATATATATATATATATATATTACTTTTTCCAATGATAAACAATTCAATAATTAATGATTCACAATAATTTTCTTATATATTATTTACCGATAACTAATATTTTCGTATAGAGTTTGTGTATTTTCCTTATATATTATTTAATACAAACCTTCGTATACAATTTTAGAATATTTGTAAAAATATAATCCTTGAAGCTTTTATTATTTGTTTCACGATTGAGTCAATATTACATGAAATATTTTTCAAGGAATTTATAATTTATAATGTTCAAAATTTGACAATGTATATAGAAAATTATCACATATCAAATGAAAATCACAAGTCATGCGGCGGGCTTCGACAACTATTTGATATTTGATGCCGACCCTCTAATCGCATATTCATAACATCTTAGGTATGGATAAATCATTATTTGGTAGGAGTGGCAAGATGGGCAGGTTTGACGGGTTGGGTCACAGGTCATAGCAGGTTATATGGAAACGACCCACATCGGTTTGGTGGCACTAGAAAAAAATTTTGGTCCATAATTACTTAAGGCAATAAATTTGTTAATTGTGAACACAAAAATCAAACTGTTGCAATATTAATCTAAAATTTTGAATTACGATGACTTATGTCAACTTTGAATCTGCATGATCTGTTTTCCTGACTAATATAGTATTTGCAGATGTTCATCACACAATATTAGTCGTAGAAACTACCATAAATCACAAATTGCTAAAATAAGGACGAAGACCTGTTATAAGTGTTCGTATTTTTGGTTATCTCTTTACCTATATACATTGGTTCAGTTTATTACTTTCATTTTTCATGTTCGTTATTAAAAATGATGTTAATAAGTAGCTCTTATGAAGAGATAAGAGGTTGCACCTAGGGGAAGCTATTAAAAAAGGTAGCTGAATTGTAAAGGAGGAATAATTTATTCGACCACACAACGTAAGTCAAGTCATAGCATTTTTTGTAAACGGGACCATGAAGAAACTGAAACTTAAACTACTTTTCAGTTATCCGCGGATGGCTGGTCTGGAGATGCACAACAAACATCGCCCCCTGATTCAATTTGGTACCAAAAAGGTACTTTTACTCCGCTCCATGTTCATCTTTTGCCATCATAGCATTATTTCATCCAAAATCTTTCTGAATACTTTGTTAATTCAAACAATTTAAGCGACCATCCAAAAGAAAATTTGGAAAACATTGTTTTATGTTTTTTTAGTAAATTACAAGGATTTTTTTTTAATTATTTATTCATTACGCATGCTTTTCTGTAATAAGTGAAATAAGAAATACCGAGCCCTTGGTAACATTCACAATGTAGTGGGTGCTCGAACCAGTTTTGACATTGGAATGCCAATCATAAGGTTTGTATTTCTCCCTTCTCTTGATTTGGCAACCTAATGATTAGGTCAAGTTGAAGTCACGAGTCAGACGGGTCATCCCACTCAAAAAACACGGGTCAGACGTGTCACTTTACGATGGGTTACTACAGTAAAAAGGCACGGGTCAGACGAGTTTTTTGTATCAGGTGTGCCAAGTTGTATATGCTAATCCAACACATTGATGGTCAAGTTAAAGATACGGTTCAGACGGGTCATCCCATTAAAAAACACGGGTCAGAAGGGTCACATTTGTCAGACGAGTTTTTTGTATCAGGTGCCAAGTTGTATATGCTAATCCAACACATTGATGGTCAAGTTAAATACACGGGTCAGACGGGTCATCCCACTAAAAAAATACGGGTCAGACGGGTCGCATTAAGATGGGTTACTACAGTTAAAAGGCACTGGTCAGACGAGTTTTTTTATCAGTGTGCCAAGTTGTATATGCTATTTCCAACACATTGATAGAATACATTCAGATGGAGTCCAACCTAGATCACATTAACAAAAGCCAATACATGTTGCCGCGGGCTTCGACAACTATTAAGAAAAAATACGACTAAACATACACTAATACATTTTAAACAATGATAAAAAAACACCATACTTAAAAAACACATTTCCGTTAAGTAACACCATCAGAAGTAAAATTATAAAAACCCAATAAATAGTGGCTCGGTACGATATTAAAAATAATTTACCACTTACTAACACCATCTAACATCTTATAATTATGATATTAAAAAAAAAAAAAAAAAAAAAAAAAAAAAAAAAAAAAAGGTCCTTTAAAATAATTTTAGAATAACTAAAACCATCCAAATTATAATTACAAGTCATGCCCGTTATTTACATGAAAAGTAGTAACTGAAATTATAAGATCAACATTGTAGTTTCATGTTTTCCTCTTCCGGATACACATTTTTATTGTCAAATGTAATTTAGCTTATTAAACTTAATAGTAATAGTTATTCTTTTCAAAGTAACAAACTAAAAATAGTTATGTAAAAAGAGCATATGTAGTTGTTTACTTAGTTATTGTTGTAAAACGGATAGTGCATGAATTCTTTTTTCATTGTCAAATATAAGCTATTCAAGTTTAGGTTGGATACACTTATATGCCTCCGGCGTGAAAGAAAATAAAATGCTTCGTATTAGTACAAATAATAAAGGACGAAATATTCACAACAAAAAACAACCAAACAACAAATATGGGTGGCTATATTTTATTGTTTTTACATATACGTCACTACATTTTATTGTGTTTCGTGTAACAAAATTGGAACATAGTTTAAATACTACAAAAACAACCCAAACTATTATCACAAGTCATGCCCGCCCAACGGGCGGGCTTTGAAGTCTAGTTATATATATATATATATATATATATATATATATATATATATATATATATATATATATATATATATATATATATATATATATATATATATATATATATATAGATATATTTTGATGAATAGTACTCAGATAAAAAATAAACAAAATTTATTTTTTTATTTACGAGAAACTTTTTTTTTTCTTTTTAATGAACAGTAATCGGAAAATAAATAAACAGAAGAAAAAAAAATTGCTACAGTAATGGCGGTTCAAGGGTGAACCGTCGGTTTGGATTGGTTCAAAATTTACCGAGAGGTTCAACCGGACCTGTTCAGAATTGAACCGGCGGTTGGGAATTGACAGGGTTTACCGAGAGTTTGAACCGGGCGGTTCTGATTTTGAACCGTTGGCTGAGTTTGACTGGGTTCACAGAAGGTTTTGAACCGGGGCGGTTCAGATTTGAACCGTCGGTTCGGACTGTCAAAAAGTTTTACCGAAAGTTGAACCGGTCCGGTTCAATTTTGAACCGTCGGTTCGCAAAATATATATATATATATATATTTATTATTATTATTATTATTTTTATTTGGACTGATCTCGCTACAGTAATAGAAACAAGCCAAAAACACTATTGGTATTTGTATGTACCATTTGACAACGAATAGCAACAGCAACATTATTTTGGCAACTTTTTGGCTCATTGCTACAATTATCATTTTTTTCTTCGAGACAAACTTTTTTTTTCTTCTTTTATTCATAACAAGTTTAGACTTTAAAACTTTTTTTTTATTTCTTTTATTAAACTTAAAAATAAAGTTAAACACAAAAGAGCATATGAAAATTAAGACAAACACAATTGGTGGGTTTTTATTTCGCAAGCAATTCGAGCACAATTTTTGAAAGCAAACATTGAAATGAGCATTTTTAGAAGACATGAAACAAAATCCCAACACCAAAAACTTTGTTTTGATGCCAAGATCATTAAGCAAAAGATGAGAATTAAGAGATTTTTTTGAAACAAAACGCAAGGGAAGCAATTAAGCAATTATCATGAGCAAACAAGCAAGCAAGAGCAATCAAGCAAGAGCAAAGAAACAATCATTCATGAGCAAGATCAATATAGCATTCGAACAAATTAGTAAACAAGCAATCAATCAATATACCAAGCAAACGAACAAACGAGCAATTCAACAACAAACAAACATATGAATACAAACGCAAGTCCCCGGCAACAGCGCCAAAAACTTGATGCGTTCCAACAAGCTTTAAATTTATAATACAAGAATTACCGGTTAACTAGGAACACATACGAGCAAGTATACTCGTCCGTGTGTAGCAAGAGGGTTGGTAAGTCAAGGTCGTCCCACGAGACTTGGTTGTACTCAAATGTTGTTTGATTTTTTAAGCAAGTAACAAGTTGATGGTTATGATTGTCACGGATCAAACCAACAAGAAAAGCAATTATAAAAGCATGATTTAAGCACACAAACACTTGTTTAGGAGTAGTAACCAATCGTGATAGAATGTTGAACATGTTTGGGTGAAACATAGAAGGCACATATCAATTTTCACAAGGTTTTCTAGTCAATGGGTAATATCAAGAAAATCCATGTTTCTACTAGTTTCACGGGTGAGTCCTTTCGGCCCATACATCATCCCATTACGCTAGCTCAATGTGTTATCAAATGTATGAAAAAGATGATTTGTTACATTAGTTCTTACGAGTCCTTTCAATCCAATCTCGTGATTAAATATTCCCGAATTCATTTAAAAACTTGCATACTTAATAGTTGTCAATTATCAAATACCAATCCATTTTGGCCACCAACTTCTTGGAATTAAACAATGTTAGAAATCCTTTCAACCTTTAAATCCAACAATGTTTAATCAACAAGTTTTAGAACACGAATTATAGTTAAACAAACTTATGAGAACAATCACTTTTTCTAACCAACTAATCATTCACATGAAAGTCTACATAATCCCCAAACTAGTATAAAGAGATAATAGTAATCAAACAAGTAACACAACACACAAAGGAATTCTCATGATCAACATAAGCAAAGACATTAATATGATTGAATTTAAATAGAAACAATACCAAACATTAGAGTCAAGGCATCAAGTGCTACAATTCCAACCATGTGATTCCAACCAAAAGAAACTACCAAAATACAAATCATCCATCCCTAAACCTTCCTGGAAATCGACCTCATGTTGTGAGTATATGACTTAGGGGTGTTTGGTAATAAGGATTGTTGGTGATATATGTGGTGTTTAATTGGTGTGAACTATAATCAAGCCTCATTTTGTAAGGATGATCAAGTCATATGACTTGCTAATGTAGACGAAACCAACTCCCCAACACCTTTAGAAATGGGTGAGGAGGGGTAGGAGAGAATCCTCCAAGTGTAGAGAGAATTGATGGTATGAGAAATTAGTACAAAACACTTTACCAATCACTCTTATTTGTAGTTAAATAATCCTTGGTCACCAAGCATGTTTCTTGGGCACAAAGGGTCATAAAGATCCAGGAAAAATGAATTATTAGGAGTAGATGATCGGACTTTGGAGTAATGGTACTTAATTCTTCACTTAAATGCAACTTTGGAAGACTTTAAGTGCCTGAACCCATGGCTGGGATGTTGAACCTGTGGCTGGGATGTCTGCTGAACCTCAGGTTGAGCTTTTGAACTTTGGGTTTGAATCTCAGCTTCAACCTTGGGTTGGGAATTGTTTTGCAAATGTATTTCAACCTTAGGTTGGCAATAAACTCCATCTTTAACAATCATCTTTGACACTTAATCTTGACTCTTTCCTTCTTCATAAAACTTCATAATTATTAACTTGAATTTGGAAATAATCATAGCATGAATCTTTATCTTGATCGGAAAACTTCTCTTCATGCATATACACTTGTTTTGTGGACTTTTCTTCGTTTTTTCGTTATTTCCTTCTACATAGTTCTTCGTGCATATACATCTCTTGTACCTTTAAAGCGTAAAATATTCACAAATACAACCAAATAACATGCACAAACATACGAATAACGCTACTAAAAACATGTACAAAATGAGCGTTATCAGTGACACAAAGAGCTAGCATAATGGGATGAGATATTAGCCGAAAGGACTCACCCGTGAAACTAGTAGAAACATGGATTTTCTTGATATTACCCATTGACTAGAAAACCTTGTGAAAATTGATATGTACCTTCTATGTTTCACCCAAACATGTTCAACATTCCATCACGATTGGTTACTATTCCTAAACAAGTGTTTGTGTGCTTAAATCATGCTTTTATAATTGCTTTTCTTGTTGGTTTGAATACTAAATTGCTCTTGCTCATGAATGATTGTTTCTTTGTTCTTGTTTGATTGCTCTTGCTTGCTTGCTTGTTTGCTCACGATAATTGCTTAATTGCCTCCCTTGCATTTTGTTTCAAAAAAATCTCTTAATTCTCATCTTTTGCTTAATGATCTTGGCATCAAAACAAAGTTTTTGGTGTTGGGATTTTGTTTCATGTGTTCTAAAAATGCTCATTCAAATAATTGCTTTTAAAGTTTGTGCTTAAATTGCTTGCGAAAAAAAAACCCCCACCAATTGTCTTTGTCTTAATTTTCATATGCTCTTTTGTGTTTAACTTTATTTTTAAGTTTAATAAAAAGTTTTAAAGTCTAAACTTGTTTATAAATATAAGAAGAAGAGAGAAAAAAAAAAAAAAAAGTTTGTCTCGAAGAAAAAAATGATAATTGTAGCAATGAGCCAAAAAGTTGTCAAAATAATGTTGCTGTTGCTATTCGTTGTCAAATGGTACATACAAATACCAATAGTGTTTTTGGCTTGTTTCTATTACTGTAGCGAGATCAGTCCAAATAAAAAATTTTAAATATATATATAGCGAGATCAGTCCAAATAAAAAATTAAAAAAAATATATATATATAAATATATATATAAATATATATATATATATATATATATATATATATATATATATATATATATATATATATATATATATATATATATATATATATATATATATATTTTCTGCGAACCGACAGTTCAAAATCCGAACCGACCGGTTCAAACTCTCGGTAAACCCAGTCAATTCCCAACCGCCGGTTCAATATTGAACCGCGGCGGTAGAACCTCTCGGTAAATTTTGAACCAGTCCAAACCGACGGTTCACACTTGAACCACCATTACTGTAGCAAAATAAATTAAAAAAAAAAAAAAAAAAAAAATCTGTTTATTTATTTTCCGATTACTGTTCAATAAAAATAAATAAATAAATAAATATATATATATATATATATATATATATATATATATATATATATATATATATATATATATATATATATATATATATATATATATATATATATATATATATATATATATATATATATATAAAATAAATAAAAAATAAAAAAATTAGTTTTGTTTATTTGTTTTTATTTTAGTTTTTCTTTAATAAAGTACTTGGCAATTAGGATTTTAGAAATTTCAATTTATGTTTTGGTCATGTCATGTTCTTGCGTTGATGTTTTCAAAATGTTGCCATTGTATCATACTGACATTTTATTATTAAATGGATGAAAGCTTTTGAGTGGCACATGTTTTGTTCAGATTGTGATCTTATGTTGCGAACTATTTAATGTTATCTTTAGTTTAAACTCTGAACCTTGATAGTTTAAAATGTTTGAACAACACTTTCTTCCTACTTTAACTTGTGTTTTGCATTTTTAAATTTTTTGTTAATTTTAGTACATCGTAAATAAATAAGTACTTGTTTTTAAAAATAAAAATGTTTTCGAACTTTGTGGGTATGTTCACTGGAAACCCTCACGAGACTTAACTCGTCCACTCGGGCCACCGAGGGGTTTAAAAGGCTTGTTGCATACGCTAAATGCAACCGTGATGCCTACGAAAGTGAGTTTTAGAATTTTACGTGTTTTTTGCAGTTTAGTTTATTTTTGCAGATTTAATAAGCTCTTGGAGATTGGATGATTGTGGCATTACTCTCTTGATTGGAAATGTTTGGTTAGAAGAGAAATCGATTGATCTCGCATACTTAACATCTTATCATATGGAGATTCGATCGCGATTTCTTAAGCCTGTGAAGTTTCGTTTCTCTCGTTCTTTTCTTATCTTATTTTTCCCTATTTTTCATACTTTGAAGTTTATTTTTCATATTGAGTATAATGCATAACTTAAGTGTGGGGGGAAAGTAAAATTTGAAAAACGAAACTAGTTTTAAGTTTTCATATTTTTGGGCCAATTTTAAAGTTTTGTATACTTGTTTGCCCTTAACTTCTAGTTGTTTTCACGCATATAGGTTAATATATTAGAATAACTAGATCATCCCACGGGTGAAATCGGTAAATTTTGAAAAATTCGAGATGTGTCCCGATTGATATTGCAATCCATTTTAGGATCGATAACATTTTGCTAGCGCAATTATAGCCCTTTACCACTAAATATGTGAGGATTTGAGCCTATTTCATATAGCATACATCTTTTATGCTTGATCTTTTTGCTATGATTATGCCGGCGATTTTATTTATTCTAGAACTAGTACATGCAAATCATTACCAGACCGCAGTGAGATCACCTCGTGTGATATAAGTGTATTCGTGTGACAAAGAGGCACCCTTAGGAATTAAACCAAATGGCTTTCCATTTTACATCTAATGTTATATTAGATAGCCACATTTGTTAGTTAACCACCCATATGGACTCATTTGTTAGCGCTCATTTTTAGCGCTAGATACCCTTAGTACACCCTCCGAGCTAATCTTTTCATTTTTGTTACATCCAGGGGAAAAAAAAAAATTACCCTTTAAACCTTAGCCTTACCCTTGTCAAAGTCTAAATGGTTGGTTGCTAGTTGCTTCGTTGTTGGATAGTTTTTGATGATTATTAGTTAGCCACACTTTGTCATTTGTGTGTGCCATTCCGACAAAGATGAAGGTGCGCAACTTCTTATTTGTATTTTTGTGGTGTGCTTATGCAAAGTGTGGGGGAGATGTGATGTATGAAGGAGAAAGGTGTTGAAAAAAAATTGTGAACAAAAAAATGAATAAGTCATCAAGAAAAAAAAATAGAGAAAAAAAAGAAAAAAAATATATATGTGATGACAATTATAGCCAATGTGCTATATTATTATTATGAAGATGAAGGAAGATGAAGTATGTTTGAGATATCGATTAGCCAATGTGCTAAGACGTGATATATATATGTATTTGGTGATCGATATGTGAAGAGGAGAAGATTGTAACTATAATCATTTACGGGTTTGCGGTTTGTTCGGTAACTAGCAACAATGGGTATTAGACTTGACTGTATTTTTCTTTTAAAACCAATTTCATGAAAATTCCCATGCCTTATCCTTACCCTTTTGACTTTGTGAAATTATCAAGTGTATTGACATGTAGTGACCATCCGATTTCTTGAGGAATTAGGTAACGTTGCTAGCGAGCTAGGGCGTGTTTTGGTGACCATCCGTTATGCAAGTAACGTTGTTAGCGAACCAAGGTACGATCTAGTGACCATCCGTTATTTGGTGATGCAAGAATTCGTTGTTAGCGAGCTATTATGTTTTGCACAAGATAGTTGCACATAAGTCTAATATAACCCTTAAGCCTAAACGTTACAACCCGAATAAAAGTCCTCTTTAGATGTTTACACTTGGTGCTTACGCCACGTCGGTGGAGTTTTGTTTATTGTACAAGCCTATGGTAATAAATGGATCATGACTGAGCAATATGAGTGTGATTTTCTTATATACTCCACCACCAAAAATATATGAGTGTTGAGTGAATTATACTTTCATTCCTTTTCGTGAGGTGCTTAGCCATGTTATCAAGCAAGAGAATCCATAGGGTATTGTCAAACATCTCGGTTTTTCACCACTAAAGCTTGAAACGATGAATCGTATCTCGTACTCGTACTTGGTAGATTTGCATCATATTTTTTATAATCATTTTTCATACACCATGTGGGATCTATTTTCTTACTTGCAAGATTTGCTTGAGGGCAAGCAAACCCTTAAGTGTGGGGGAGTGTGCGCTCAATTTTCACTTATTTATAATTAAAAAAAAAACCAAAAAGATTTTTTCGATATTTTCTAAATTTTCATAAATTTTAAAAAAAAAATTCTTTTCATTTTGTCATTTAGATATGTATTTTAATTTTTCTTTTCTTAGATTTGCTTGAGAGCAAGCAAAGTTTAAGTGTGGGGGATTTGATAACGCTCATTTTGTACATGTTTTTAGTAGCGTTATTCGTATGTTTGTGCATGTTATTTGGTTGTATTTGTGAATATTTTACGCTTAAAAGGTATAAAAGATGTATTCAGGTTCAGGTACAACTATGTCGATGGAAATAACGAAAAAACGAAGAAAAGTCGACAAAACAAGTGTATGTGCACGAAGAGTAGTTTTCCGATCAAGATAAAGATTCATGCTATGATTATTTCCAAGTTCAAGTTAATAATTATGAAGTTTTATGAAGAAGGAAAGAGTCAAGATTAAGTGTCACAGATGATTGTTAAAGATGGAGTTTATTGCCAACCCAAGGTTGAAATACATGTGCAAAATAATTCCCAACCCAAGGTTGAAGCTGAGATTCAAACCCAAAGTTCAAAAGCTCAACCTAAGGTTCAGCAGACATCCCAGCCGCAGGTTCAGGCACTTAAAGTCTTCCAAAGTTGCATTTAAGTGAAGAATTAAGCACCATTACTCCAAAGTCCGATCATCTACTCCTAATAACTCATTTTTCCTGCATCTTTATGACCCTTTGTGCCCAAGAAACATGCTTGGTGACCAAGGATCATTCATCCATAAATAAGAGTGCTTGGTTAAGTGTTTTGAAAACCTTATAACCTAACAATTATCTACCATCAAATTCTCATACCATCTAAACCAATTCTCTCCACACTTGGAGGATTCTCTCCTACCACTCCCCACCCATTTCTAGAGGTGTTGGGGAGTTGGTTTGGTCTACATTAGAAAGACATATGACTTGATCATCCTTACAACATGAGGCTTGATTATAGTTCACGCCAATTTAACATCACATATATCACCAACAATTCTTATCACCAAACGCCCCTAAGTCATATACTCACAACATGAGGTCGATTTCCAGGAATGTTTAGGGATGGATGATTTGTATTTTGGTAGTTTCTTTTGGTTGGAATCACATGGTTGGAATTGTAGCACTTGATGCCTTGACTCTAATGTTTGGTATTGTTTCTATTTAAATTCAATCATATTAATGTCTTTGCTTATGTTGATCATGAGAATTCCTTTGTGTGTTGTGTTACTTGTTTGATTACTATTATCTCTTTATACTAGCTCGGGGATTATGTAGACTTTCGTGTGAATGATTAGTTGGTTAGAAAAAGTGATTGTTCTCATAAGTTTGTTTAAATATAATTCGTGTTCTAAAACTTGTTGATTAAACATTGTTGGATTTAAAGGTTGAAAGGATTTCTAATATTGTTTAATTCCAAGAAGTTGGTGGCCAAAATGGATTGGTATTTGATAATTGACAACTATTAAGTATGCAAGTTTTTAAATGAATTCGGAAATATTTAATCACGAGATTGGGTTGAAAGGAATCGTAAGAACTAATGTAACTAATCATCTTTTTCATACATTTGGTGACACAAAGAGCTAGCGTAATGGGATGAGATATTGGCCGAAAGGACTCACCCGTGAAACTAGTAGAAACATGGATTTTCTTGATATTACTCATTGACTAGAAAACCATGTGAAAATTGATATGTGCCTTCTATGTTTCACCCAAACATGTTCAACATTCGATCACGATTGGTTACTATTCCTAAACAAGTGTTTGTGTGCTTAAATCATGCTTTTATAATTGCTTTTCTTGTTGGTTTGACCCGTGAAAATCATAACTATCAACTTGTTACTTGCTTAAACAATCAAACAACATTTAAGTACAACTAAGTCTCGTGGGACGACCTTGACTTACCAACCCTCTAGATACACACGGACGAGTATACTTGCTCGTATGTGTTCCTAGTTAACTGGTAATTCTTGTTTATAAATTTAAAGCTTGCTCGAACACATCAATATCATATCGATTTATATATGTATTTCGTAAAATACATATCGCAGCTCACTGTTTTATAATGGGGTATTAAGGTAGACTACTGATATTCCCGAGGGATAAGTAAAAGGTTAGGTATCTTTTCCAAAAGTAGGGGCTCGGGTTGCTACATAAGCTCCTAAAGCTTCTGTTGGGTTACAAATTGTTCTATTGCAGGTTTTCTAGGTCTTGCCAAAGATTCATTGATTACTTCGTTGTTTTCCTATATCATGATGGTTATTTGTTTCAAGCGGTCTACAGTCGTGAAGTGATACTTAGGTATACTTCAGCGGCACACCTGGATTGTGGGTATACTTCGGTATATCTGTTGCAAGCCTTCTTGAGGGCATCCAATTCAGGAACAGCCTTTGTAAGGATTAGAGAGGGTTTTCACACTATGCTGTTGATTTTCTCGAAGTCTGAACCTGTACGTGCTGGAATTCCCTCCAAGGAGATTCCTTTCACGAATTGAGTCCTTATGACGTGGGTCTCTGCTTGGATTTATCCGTACAACATGATAATTACTAGACCAACACATGTTTTGAATAATATTTTGCAACTCCAAATCTATAAACCTTAGCAACTAATTATATGAGATAAGTAGGAGAATTCCTCCAACTTAGGTAATCCTAAAAGCATATACGTAAAAAAAATCTGCACTTCATTCATAATATACTTTTTCTCAAAAACCCTAATATCCTTTTTTTCCTCACAATCTCTTCTAATGTTCGGTTTACTAATTTTTGTTTTTTCTTCATCACAGGTTTGCAACCATGAACGCTTGACATGCCATGTAATGTTTCTTTGATCTATTATTTAAAATTATGCATTCTTCTAATTAAATAACAACAACTTTTATGTTTTTATAAAAGTTGTGTTGTGGTTAACAAAAAAATGGTAAGAGGAGGGGATCAACAGGTGTAGTGGAATCCATTATGCGTGCTTCTGAAATCATGCGACTACATTCACGGTCCATTCACATAGGTTCATCTCAGTCACTTTCCCTCTTTATACATTTATGTTTTCTCAACAGCGAATTACTTGTTATTCATTTATTCATAGGATCAACCAATTATGACTTTCGATTTACCAGGTTTGTGAGTTGTTATTTTATAGAAAATAAATTGATTCATTTGTTTGATTGGGGTTTGATTGATTATGGTTTTGTGGTTACAGATAAGTATGCATATATGTTTTTGTGTGACTATACGTTTCTGATGTTCATAACATGATTTTATTTCTTCTATGACTGTGCGCTGTTATGGATTTTTTTTTTCTTTGTCATTCTGTTCTAACAAAGATTAATGTTGCTATTTTTTATAATTTTCTTTGTATCAGGTCTTTGCTAAATTCAAAAAATGTTGACAACAACATGTGTGCACATATGTCCTCCTTTTGAAAACATCGAGTGTGCAAATATGTCCGTCGTTGTCTGATATGGAGTATTTAGAATGATGCGTGAATTTAGGCTGCTTACCAGCAGTTTATGTTCATTTGAGATCATATGGTAGTCGTATATTTTCTAGCAGTTCATTGTGTACAGCTTAGCAATTGTTCTTTAATGATGAATTTATGAATTGGTTTGAGACTGTTGTAATCCTTAAGTAAGAGAGGGCCACTTTCATATATCAAATATAGTGACCTAATAAATGGGGTCTCTTGAATTTACTCAATGATTCATTCATGCAGTTTGTTATTGTTTTGATAATTAGAGTTCAATTGGAGAAAGCTTACTAGGTGGCCGGAGTGTTGTTCAACGTCCTTTGCTCCGTTAATAATTCTGAAATGGTGATTAATATCAGTTGTTTTGCACATTTCTTGAAGGTTAATTTCATCACTCTTACTTTTCGTTTGAATAAAATGATTGAGGTGGTTGCAATTTGTGTGTTATACTAACTACAGGTTAATGTCGCATTATCAACATTTGTAGGTATGATCCTCCATAAAGATAACATATGCAGCCGTGGGAAGAGAGATATGAGGTGCATAGTTATCTGATATGAGCACATTCAGTGCTGCTAATCCTTCTGAAGGTTAATTTCATTGCTCTTACTTTTCGTTTGAATAAAATGATTGAGGTGGTTGCAATTTGTGTGTTATACTATGTTATGTCTCCATGAAAAGTAAGCAAAAAACACATAAGTTCATTAGCTCACATATCAGCTTAACCAAACACCCTCTGTATATGTTATTAGTTTGATTTGAATTTTTTAAAGCTTAACATGTTTTATTAATAATTTGGTTAATATTTGTTTGCAATTCGCTATGAAATTCTTATGTTGGAAAGATATCTTTTATACGTAGGTTCCCAATGAAAGCAGGAAAATGAGCTGGATACAATCTTTGGTATTCTGAAAACAGTGTGTGACGTCCACAATTTATCTCTTGCTCAAACATGGGTTGTTTCCCCCATCCAGTATTTTTGTTTCACATAATAAAGTTATAGAGAAGAGTTGTGATAGTTTCGACATCAAATGCGTCGGGAAAGTCTACATGTCCACAGCTGCTTTACCTTTTAATTTTAGGGATTTGAGTGTCTGGTCTTTCAGGGAAGCATGTAAAAATCAGCATTTGGATAAGGATTGTGGCTTTGTTGGTAGGGCAGTACTATATTGCAGGTGTTCTATACACCGTTCTTAGCTTGATTCTTTAAATGTTCATAAAATCAGAATACTATGAGCTTACTCTACAGTCAATCTTATGTATTAGAATTAACTATATCGTAGATGTTCTATACACCGTTCTTATGAAATCTAGACCACAATTATACATTATTCTCCAAACATATTGCAAAATGAAAAAAGAAAGATTTCTCAGAACTATTATCAAGTGCTGCAAGCAATTATGGCACTCTTGCAGCTTCCGTTTTTTATATCCATTGTACTCACAACTTTAAGGAACCACCTTCTGTATGGAGGGTATGTTTATGTATCTGATATACCAACTTTTTTTCTTACTTTTTTTGATAACACGCTTCATTTGAAATACTTAAACTCTATTTCTAAGATGAGAATAATGGTTTATGTTCCGAGCAGGACATGCTTCAACCATTAACTGGAGCTTCAATGCAAATCCCATTATAAGTGGATTTTGTCTGTGGAGGTGAGAGACATTCTTTAGACTTGATCATTGGATTTATAGACTATATAACTTGTCATATTATTTACCTTTTATCATTTTTGTTTTATATTGTTTATAAAGTTTAGTCTCTTAAGCAACATCAATACAGATGTTTGGGAGATTGTAGAATACCACGTATTTGAACACAAATACTTCAGTTTAGGTTACTATGTGTTGCGCAGACTGGGCTTATAACCTATGGAGTATGTTATAAGGAGGCACAATCACACTATTTGAGAAAAAGTTGTGATATCAGTCCTTGTGAGTATATGGTGATGGGATAACATTGTGCATAGGTTACTTTGGATGTATATATAATATAATAATATAAATGTGGCTTATGGAGTGATTGTGTAAGTGGGTGCAGCTGATATGGAGCTTAAAAGACTGATTTTGTACAGGATAGTCAATTTGTAATCCAGTCTGTGGAGCTAAGTAATATCTTTCAATATTAGCCTATAAAATTACTACTTGGCAAAGTCAATCAAGGTATTAGGTTCTCTCAGCTGTTGATATATTTGCTTCTAACGATAATTGATATCTTGAATGAGAAGAATCTGGTGAACCTGTTTGACTTTTTTTAAAAACTTTTGGTGGCTGGCTTGTCAATCACGCTATGATCAGTTTTTCCCAGTTGTGGGCGATCATGCCGGTGTTACCATCTTACCTTTTCTATCCTAGGTACTGAAATCATTTGATTTTTAAGATCTTTGTAGTTGTTGAAAAATGGATTATTTGGTCGGTATTCCCAAATGGCTGGGTTTAAGAGACCCTTAGCATTAAGCATTAGTGGCATGCATTATTATACCTCCTTAAACAGCTTAGTAGTCAAATTAGCGGTTGCAAGCGTTGAGAGAAACGAGATAAATAGGTGTTTTGATCTACTGGGTCAACCACCAGTGCACCAACCATTTTTGACCCATTATCTGGAAACAACCATTTTAACCTATCCGCTTTAACCCATTCCCTGTATTGACCCATTACCCAATGATAGGGCTTTGTATTTTATTGCTTTTGATAGTTGCAGGAGAATATGAAGGCATGTGTCGGTCTTAATTAGCATATATTCATATGAAGCTTCCTGCAGGTGTAACCAAATCTCACTTATATCATTACTTATTGTTTTATAGAGAAACAAACTGGATTTTGCACAAACCCCCATTACCAATCGCATGGGGGACACACCACTCGAAAGCCATGTTTTTGGTATATCCTCAAGGGGTCAGAATTATTGTCCATACAGCGAACTTGATATATGTCGACTGGAATAGTAAAAGCCAGGGTCTGTGGATGCAAGATTTCCCATGGAAGAAACAAGATAGTTTAAACAAAGGGAGTGGCTTTGAAACTGACCTGGTTGATTATCTTAGTGCAATCAAGGTATTATATTGCTATAGTTCACCAAATGCATTTGTAAAAAAGGCTAATTGCATACAAAAGATAACCAACTGTTTGTTGCACGGAGAAAACCATCAAAGTGTCAAAAGTTTTATTTACGGTAACCAACTGTTTTCAGGCATAGAAACCTATCAAAGTTTCAAAATTTGTTTTTTAGGCAACTAACTGTCAAAAGATTTATGGTAATCAGACCTTATTAACTGGTGAAGGATATGTCCCCCATGTTAGCCAAACACTTTGCATTTCTCAATATCCATGCATATGTTAATAATTAATATTAGTCTCAACAAAATTTTTATTTCATGTAAATTTGTTATTGAATCAAGTACCTTTCATTTGTTTATTTCATACAGGTAGATCAACAACTGAAGAAGTTTAAAGGTGGAAGTCCATGATTGACTTGGTATGCCATTTTTAATTTTTTGATTTCCAAATTCAATAATGATAATATGGACCATACTAATTATAATAGTCATTTAGGACCAGATTATGAGGAAATGTGTAAATTCTAGACATGTAGTTACAAAAAGAAAATGTTACTCTATTTAATATATATAGTATATGATTCTTTATATGTATTCATCTGCACTTTTATTTCACATTGTAGTTCTGAGGATTTTCTATTGATTTTAACACAATCCCATTTTGGCCATTAATTCAAAGTACTTTGGTGGTAAATAAATTGCCCAAACATCTAAAATAATAGTTTCTCTAGAATTGTTGTGGAGATGTGTTCTAAATAGTTTCTTCTTACATATGTGGTGATCCCGATAGCTTGCTTCATATTAGTGTGCTTATTCGCGCTACAACACTATGGCACACATCGAGTTGGTTTCTTTTTTCACCAATCGTGTTATATGGCTAATATTCAACAGTGCCCTTGGTTTATACAAAATAATCTACTGGAATCCAAAACTTTATGAAGCTCTTTTCCCTTATTACATGTTAAAGTTCTTCAGGAAGACCAAAAAACAAGGATGGATGTCTTTGGGAGGAATTTTATTGTGCATAACAGGTAAAAAGTCTAACCCTTTGTACAAATTCATATCACGTTGATTGTCTATGGTACTGTTTGGTCAAATGCACTTATCTTCATCTATGGGATTAGAAAAAAAAGAAAATTTAGAGAAATCATCTCGGGTCCAATAATACTTTTGGTAACTCGCCTTCGGTTTTCACTTTTGGGTGCAAAATCTTTTAAGGTGAAATAGTGTTGAAGACCTGAAACCACCAACGATGGAAGGTCTGGATGTGTTATTAGTTGTATGTCTGGCTCTTTTTATGTTAGCTGATAATATGGGCTATCACAACCCTACACCTTACACATGTTTTTCTTCATAGTACTAACTAACATGTTTATAAATACTCGCAGAAGAAAAGGCGTCATCATAAGTCGACAGATATTGATTATTATGGTAATTATATATAATCTCCTTATGTTAATAATAATGATGTTCTCTGAGAAAAGCAAACCAGTTTTGTTTTATGTTTAGTCATTTCATTTTATTAGCTACGTAGTTCTCAGATTGAGATTTCATCTTCTGGAAAACATGAAAAGAAGATATGATTAATACATGATTAAACTGTTTACCTTCAATTGTATATGTATTCAGGGAAACTCGAAGGGGGGTTGAATAGTTTACCGGTTTAAAAACTTCTTTTAAAAATCTTGTTTTAAAAGTATGCTATTGGAAACTTTGATTCGAACTCTATGTGTAATCAAACAACACCAATATGAACTACACACTAAGCTAAGTAATAATAACAAATAAAAGTAAAGAGTAGAGTTGGAAAGATCGAACTGAGACAGAGGATTTATAGTGGTTCGGCTACGAAGCTCTTCTTCGCCCTACTCCACTCCCCGAGCACCACACTCGAGAGTTTCAAGCACTATGTCAACAACCTCCCTTAAGGCGGAGAAAACCGTACACGTCGCTTATCCTATTTCCGACACTAAGCTAGATGTCGAGTGCTAATCTTAGCTAGCCCCAATCTACCAAGGTCCACGTGACCAAACACACAAGCCCAATGGCTTCAAGAGATCACCAAGATCTCAATACGATCACAATGATCAATACTCACTTCACTCAACTCAACTAACACTAACCTAATGACCCTTGATCTTCTTGATCAATCACACAAGCCCAATGGCTTCAAGAGATGTTCACTATCTCTATAGATCACACTTGATCTTCACTCTCACTCACAAAAAGAAAATATACTTGATGTATGCTAAGATACAACAAGGTTGTAACAAGTGTTACAAAAACCTATCAACTACAACTCTAGTATCTTCTTGATTACTTGAGTTCTTCTCTTGCTAATGAAGAGGGATGACAACACCTTGTATCAACTTGGATACTTGTGTTCTTCTCTTGCTAGTGAAGAGGTATGAAGAGGATCACTTGAAGGATGATTGGATCACTCTTGAAACAAAGAAAAACTAATCTAATTGACCCTTAGAAGTGAAAGGTGTGAGAGGATTTAGTTAAGGGATTTTTCTGTGTGTGAAGGGTGCCTAAAACTGTGAAAGAGGTGGGTATTTATAGGCAAAGAAAATCTGAACGTTACAATTCAAAATGGTACGGACGGCTCCACTAAATGACCCACGGCTCCGTTAAATTTAACGGAACCGTGGAGCCGTGGTAGACTAGGACGCTCTAAATTTTGTCTTTTCTGGTGAAAACTTATTTGGGGAAGGTTGGAGCTGATTTTGGGGGGAAAAATAGCTGTTGTGATTTTCAAACTTACTTTTCCATTAAAACATTTCTTAATATTTCAAAAATAATTTGTCATGTGTATTTTTGAAAAAATGTTTTGTCCCATTTAAAATGTGAATTTTCAAAACATGAATTCACTTCTTTGATCACTAGTCCAAGTTGTAACTTTGTTCAAGAGTGATTTGCGTAGAAACGGGATCTTCCGATTAAAAACTTGTTAACGTTAATTTTAACGTAACGTGAGTTCACATTTTGTCATCCTCAAAACGTGAAGTAATCAAAAGATATAAATAACGTTTTTAGAACATTATTTGCATCAACAATCTCCCCCTTTTTGATGATGACAAAATATAAACTCATTTTAGGTTAAAATTAATTTTAACAAGTTTTTAATGAGTTTACTCCCATTTCTCCCCCTTTTTGTCAAATCAAAAAGGTGGTTAAGGCTCCCCCTTGATGTGTACTCCCCCTCATTTGGAGAACACAAAGGAATTGAGCAATGGATCGTGCTACAAAACAAAGTTAGACGACAAATATACAATATCTAACAAGTAGCACATTGTGACAAATAACCAATCCCTTAAAAGGAAAACCTCCACATAAAAACATTCATTCATAAAACAAACAAGTGTCATAGTAATGTATGACTACATAGAAAGCACTAGGAAAGATAACACTAAGAAAGATAACAAGAAGCCTAAATTCCTAATGACTAGAGACAAGCTTCATTTCCAAGAGGGGTCCTAAGAGTTTATTGTGGAGGACTAAACAAGCAAGTGTTTAGTTGTTTTGGTTAGGAGGTGGTGGAGATTGGGGCCCCATTTGAGGTGGTGGAGGTGTCAAGAGATGTTCTATAAAGTAGAACATGAAATGAATCTCGTCTCTTAAGAAGTAGATGAGATTACGGTTGTGGAGACAACATAGGCAATTAGCATTATGTAACTCCAAGGGATGTGGTTGGTTGGGTTGTGCCATGATAGGAGATGGTGATTGTGGTAGGGTTGTTGGAGGTGAAATTGGCATGGCATTGTCCAATGGGGTGAAAGGAGATGGTGTGTATTCCATTGATGATGTGGTGTAATAGGATGATGAAGATGTTGTGTAGGTAGATGATGTTTTAGATGGTGCATAAGGTGGTGATGGTGAGTATGGAGTGGCTTGGGAAGGTGGTGTCATAGCTTCATCATCTCTTGTGAGATCCATAAAGAGTGGTTTTGAGGGTGGTTTTACGGTTATCCTAGGTTTCTTGGAGATTTGAGAGGTTGAACCATGTGTGGAGGACATGGTGTTTGTGTGATGGGAGGTTGAAGGTGAAGTGCAAGATAAGCTTGCAAGGGTGAGGCCTTACATAGGCAAGTTGGGTGAAATTTGAATTAAAGTTGATCCTATGGTGTAGGAGGGGAATCCTAGGGTGAATGTGAGAGTGTAAGGTTTGCAGGTTTGAGGTTAGGGTGATAGGGAAGTAGGAGCATTAGGAAAAATCCGTTATACAGGGTCACGGCTCCGTTAAATGCTCCACGGTACCGTTAAATTTAACGGTGCCGTCCCTATTTAGTGGTGCCGTGACACTGTTGGCACGAAAATTTCCTTGCAGGCTAGTTTTGGGCAGCTAGGGGGAATTTTCTAGGGAAACTAATTCCTGGAAATGAGAGTGCCTCAACTCACTAGGTACTTATTTTCCTAATATATCCATACAATGCTACATCTAGCACATAAAGATGATCATGCATTATACTTAAAGAATCATAAGCATGCAAGCATAAAGAACAAGATAAGATATCATCGAAATGTCAAATAGAACATTTATGTAAGCAT
Source organism: Artemisia tridentata subsp. tridentata (assembly GCA_021014915.2). Taxonomy (NCBI): domain Eukaryota; kingdom Viridiplantae; phylum Streptophyta; class Magnoliopsida; order Asterales; family Asteraceae; genus Artemisia; species Artemisia tridentata. Next base: position 21,364,151 of record CP139504.1, read on the forward strand.
GCTAGATAATTTGAGCATTAATTCCTAATATTATCTATTAGTAATAAACCCTAGTGAGAGATATAAATCTCTTCCTAACTACTTATGACTTGAGCATTCCCCCTTCTTGTCACACTCTTGTCTTGAGTATTTGTCTCATTCTCATGAATAGGATCATCAAAGGGTGCATAGTGGGTGGTGAGTTCGGAAGTGAGGATGGTTGAGACATATGACTCGGTTATGGGTTTCATGACAGGTGTGAATAGGGAGTATTGAGGACCATGAAGGTAAGGGTGAAAGGTTATGAGGTGATGATAGAGACGGGTTAGGAACATCCCATAAGGTATCAATTTATTCTTGTTACCATTGAGATGTAGAATTCGCTTAGCGAAGAAGTAAGCAAGATTGTAAGGTTGTTGGGTTAAGAGACAGTAAATCATATGAGCACAACACGCCGGGAGTTGCTCACGATTTCCTATGAGACTTAGAACATTTTCTAGTAGGATGACTGCCCAAGAAAGTAGTTCATGACGCACTTCTTCTAAACGAATTTTCGTTGGATATGGGTGAGGGTGAGTACGGATGATTTTGGTTAGTTCTGTTGGAGAGGGTATATACGAACAGTACGGACTATTCTCCTCACGATAGTGAAAGAGAGACTCAAGACACCAATCTTCAGTATAGGCACATTGCCCATGATTGGGTATACTAAGGATTTGAGCAAATTGCTCAAGAGTTAGAACGTATTTGAAGTTTTTGACCCAAAACCAAAGTGACAAGGATTGATCCTCGTTACGTACAAGTTCAACTTGTCAGAAGAACTCCAACACAAAGCGAGGACAAATGTACTCGTTAATGTGGAGTAGACAATCGAATCCTATAGCTCTAAAGGAAGTGTTGATATCCCGGTGGTAAACTAGGGATGGATCAACGACACGGCCTTCATGAAACCGACGGGTTTCAAGATTGACATAGGCACGAATGTGGTTACCGGGTGTAGTGGGTTCACGTGAGATTTCAGGTGTATAGGTATCGGTTAGGAGATGATCAAAATCATATTCATGAGACATTTTTGTGTCCTATAAGAAAATTTAAAAAGAAATTTAGAATAAAAACCAGTTGCATACAACACGTGCCTAGCGTGTGCCTATATGCAGACTATGTGGAGGTGCGGTAATCTCGACTCAAAAGAAAAATAATGAGATTACCCAAACACTCCTGATTTCACTTTAGCTCAAACAAATATGTCGAAGAGTACATATTGATTATGTATTTCGAATAATATTTGTGAGATCATGAATGCATGAAAAAGTGTTTTTAGTTTGCATCAACAATGCATGAAAAAGAATAATTTCATGATCCTAATTTTGTGAGATTTTAAAATTGATGGAATTGGGGTGTTTTAGTGTTGATGACTTCTAATTTTGAAACAGTCCTAGAAAAAGGTGAAAATCCCCAATTCAATTTTCATCAGTGAACAAACCCTAGACTCAAAATTAGAAATAAATTAGAATGAGAAAAACTGACAAATTATGTTGAAAAGGGTAAAATGATTGAGGATCTTGAAATCAATGTCTTGAATATGATCTTGAAGAGGTGTAATTAAGTTTTGGGTTGTGAGGTTAGGTTATGACAGCAATTGCTGAGGTTGTGAGGGTTTTGAATGAGTAATGTCGAAAAAAGGGACTGAAATACGAAATGTTCCAGATGCATGGTTCCACGGTACCGTTAAATTTAACGGTGCCGTGCCACATTTAGTGGAGCTGTGATCTGCTGGGACTGTTTTCTGTCCCATTTTGATTTTTGACAACTAAGTCTCGCTGTTTTAGTGAGATCTTATGACACAAGGAAAGAATTTGTACCTAACAAATTCTTATGACTAGGGATTCCTAAACTTGACTAGACGAGATACACAGGATGACTTCAAGAGTCATGAGATTTATGGAATATGTTCCATCATTCCTAGACCTAGACGGAGGTAGTTAAAGGATTCTCGTTTGAGAGGTTTGGTTAGTATGTCAGCGATGTTGTCTTGAGAAGGAACTTTCTCAATGGAAATGTTTCCTTTCTGAACATTATCGCGAAAGAAGTGGTGGCGAATTTCAATGTGTTTAGTACGGGAGTGTTGGACAGGGTTTTTGCTCAAGTCAATAGCACCTTTATTATCGCACATAATGGGAATATCATCTAAGTATATGCTATAGTCGTTAAGGGCTTGTTTCATCCATAGTGCTTGCTGACATGCCTTTCCGGCGCTTACGTACTCGGCTTCGGTAGTGGAGATAGCAAGAGCCGTTTGTTTCTTGGAGAACCAAGAAGTTAGACAACAACCCATGAAGGTACAAACGCCACTCGTGCTTTTTCGATCCATGTAATCTCCCGCATGATTAGATTCGGCATAGACAACAGTTTCTATACCGGTCCCCTTGGGATAAAATAATCCCAAGTGTATAGTGCCTTTAATGTATCAGAAGATACGCTTAACCGCTTCAAGGTGAGAGGTTTTGGGATCCTCTTGGAAGCGAGCACAAAGGTAGACACTAAACATGATGTCGGGCCTACTTGCCGTGAGGTATAGTAAACTACCTATCATACCTCTATACTTAGTGTTATCCACGGACTCACCTTCTTCATCCTTCGTGAGTTTTATTTCCGTGGACATGGGAGTTTTCATGGGCTTAGACTCTTCTAAACTAAACTTCTTAAGCATTTCCTTACTATACTTAGATTGATTAAAGAAGATACCATCTTCCATTTGCTTAATTTGAAGACCAAGGAAGAAATTTAATTCGCCCATCATGCTCATCTCAAACTCGTCATGCATGATTTTAGAGAAATCATTGCACAGTTCTGGACAAGTTGAGCCAAATATAATGTCATCAACATATATTTGAACAATGATGAGATGTGAATCTCGTTTCTTTGTGAAAAGCGTGTTGTCTACCACTCCCATGGTATATTCATGTTCAATCAAGAATGCTTTCAGTCTATGATACCAAGCTTTGGGTGCTTGCTTAAGACCATAGAGTGCTTTCTTGAGTTTATAAACATGATTCGGATATTCGAAATCAATGAATCCCGGAGGTTGAGCAACATATACCTCCTCGTTGATATAACCATTAAGGAATGCACTTTTCACGTCCATTTGGTACAATTTAAAGTCTAAGGCACACGCATAGGCAAGGAGTATTCTAATAGATTCTAATCTAGCTACAGGTGCATAGGTTTCATCATAATCTTTTCCTTCTTGTTGGTTATAGCCTTGTGCTACTAACCTTGCCTTATTCCTAGTCACGACGCCATTTTCATCGAGTTTATTCCTAAACACCCACTTAGTTCCTATGATGGTTTGATTCCTAAGAGGAGGTACCAACTCCCAAACTTGGTTGGCGGTGAATTGATTAAGTTCTTCTTGCATAGCAAGTGTCCAACTTTCATCCTTAATCGCTTCACCAACATTCTTAGGTTCTACAGTAGATATAAAACAAAAGAAATTACTTTTGTTTTGAGCTTGTGACATAAGGGTTCTTTGGTTTAGGTTTCCTATGACATTTTCAATAGGATGGTTCTTGGATTCCTTAACATTGACAACTTCGTCAACTTCAACTATTTCATCCTCAATGTCATCATCTAAGGTTTTCTTGCCATTAACCTCAATGACTTGTTCCTCATCTAAGTCATCATCCACCAAGGGTGATGTTTTAGTTGGAGGAGGGCTTTCATCGAATGTCACGTTGAGTGACTCTTCGAGTTTCATTGTTTCCTTATTTAGGACAATGTAAGCTTTACTATTTTGGGAGTATCCTAGGAAGACACCTTCGTAAGACTTTGGGTCAAACTTGGTGAGGTAATCTTTAGTGTTTAGTATGAATCACTTGCTTCCAAACACTCTAAAGTAATCAAGAGTAGGTTTTCTACCTTTCATGATTTCATATGGGGTTTTTCCTAAGATAGGCCTAATTAAAATCCTATTAAGTATGTAAGTTGAGGTGTCCACCGCATTACACCAAAACTTTTGCGGAATTGATTGTTCATTCAACATCGTTCTACTCATTTCTTGTAGAGTACAATTTTTCCGCTCTACTACCCCATTTGATTGAGGAGTGCGTGGAGCTGAGAAATTGTGAGTAATACCATTAGCATCACAATATACTCCAAACTGCACTTCATTATCAAATTCCCGACCATGATCCGTCCTAATGGAAACTATTGTACATCCTAGTTGATTTTGGACTTTCTTACTAAAAACCTCGAATTCCTCAAAGGCTTGAGTCTTATTCTTAAGAAATCTAGTCCAAGTGTACCTAGAGTAGTCATCAACTATTACTAAGGTGTAGTAGTTTTCTCCGTAGCTCCGTACGGCGGATGGACCGAATAAGTCCATATGAAGGAGTTCTAGGCATCTAGAGGTTGAGACTATATTCTTAGCTTTGTGACTAGAATGGGCTTGTTTTCCAACTTTACAAGCGTCACAAAAGTGTTGATCAAACTTAATCTTAGGTAGATCTCTAACTAGTTCCTTAGATGCCAATGATTGTATTAAACGCATATTGGCATGACCTAATCTCCTATGCCATAGAGTGGAGTTGTCATCTATGGTTGCTAAGCATATCCTATCCTGAGGCTTATTTCCTATTTTCATGACAAATAGGCCATTTCTCCTAACTCCTTTGCCTATGGTTTTACCATCCTTAATGATCTCACTACCCTCTTCAGAGAATATAACTCTACACTTATTATCTACCATTTGACTAATGCTAAGCAAATTAAATCCTAAGTTATCTACATGCTCAACATTTCTAATAGTGAGGGAGTTATGAGTGATCGTACCTTTGCCAATAATGTTGCCCTTAAGTTTGCTACCGAAAGTGACATTACCTCTGTTGTATGCCTTGTATGATGAGAATAGACTTCGGTTGCCCGTCATGTGGTTGGTGCATCCACTATCCTTGACCCATTCGTCAGGCTCCAAGTCGATTCCCAAGCATATCTATTGCATAAGATAAACATTCAAACATTTGGTCCCCAATATCTCATGGGTCCAAAGTGGTTAGCATTGAACATCCCATGCATCATTTGCATGTGGTTAGGATGTTGGAATGGTGGGCAAATTTCCCATGGCAAGTAACTTTGTAGTTGACGGTCATTCCAAGTTACGGGATAGTCACTTGGAAAGCTTTGTCTTCTAAAGTTACGTCTCGGTAGAGGAGTTCTTGACCGAGGTTTGGGAGTGTTTGTTTTTCTAGGTGGAGGAGTCTTAGACCTAGCGTCGGATTTTACAAATCTAGGTTTGGGTTTTGACATAGGTTTGTAGAATCGTTTAACTTCCTCTATACTAGCAATAGAGACTTTTGTACCATTAACAACAATGTGAGTTGGTTTAGGACTTGATTTATTTTTGAAATTTGACTCAGTTCTGTCTCCAGAGTCGGACGGTACCACGGTTCCATTAACTTTAATGGAGCCGTCGGTACCTTTAGTGGTGCCGTCTGGACTTTTGACAGAGTTTGAGATTTTAACAGATTCTGCTTGATTAGTTTTATCTGTCAAAGCATTTTCTGTTTTCTTTTCAAGGCTAGTAATTCTAATTATGTTTTCCTTGAGTTTTTCATTTTCTACTTTAAGATTCATGCATGACTCACATCCTATGTCTAATTCTTTGTATCTTTCAAGTCCTTTGACTTGACTCTTTAGCTCTAACATTTTCACTTCTAGTTCATGCAATTTTGATTTTAGTAATTCGTTTCTACTTAACATTTTTGAGACAATTTTGCGTAGATTATTATGTTCGTCATTTAGTTTGTTATCATCTATTGACGAATTATCATCTATGAAATCAGGGTAGTTGTAACGTACCTCATTTGAAGCATGAGCCATTAGACACGTTTCATCCTTGGGCTTCTTTTCTTCATCATCACCGCTATCACTCCAGGCGCCTCCTATGAGAGCTCGTTGGTTGTTGAATATCGGTGGCTTGGGACACTCTCCTATGAGATGATTAGGATCTCCGCATCTAAACCATTTCCTATCACTTGTCCCTTTCTTTTCAACATGGTTCTTTTGTGATGTCTTCTTCTCATCACGAGGTTGCCTAACGAACCTACCTCTTCTCCTAAAGAACTTTTTAAAATCCCTAACCGCTAGTGCATATTCCTCATCTTCACTATCGGAACTCGAACATTCCTCATCACTAGACTCCTTCTTGGCTTTCAATGCTAGAGATCTAACTCTCTCACCTTTGCCTTTGACTAATTCGGGGTCTTTCTTAATTATCATCTCGTGAACTTTCAAGTTTCCTATAAGTTCATCGAGTGACAATGCCGCCATGTCCTTTGACTCTTCTATGGCGGTGACCTTTGCTCTCCATTTAGGATGTAGAGCTCTAAGAAACTTCCTAACATAGTTCTTACTAGAATAACCTTCATCAAGAGCTTTAAGACTAGTGATAATAGTATTAAATCTAGCAAAAGCATTATCTATTGACTCATCCTCTGAAATGGAGAATTGTTCATATTGTTGAACAAGAAGATCTATCTTGTTCTCTTTGACTTGGTTATTACCTTGGTGAGTGACTAACAAAGTTTTCCAAATGTCTTTTGCCGTATTACACATAAAAATTCTTTCAAATTCCTTTTTAGGCAAAGCATTATAAATCATCATTTTAGCCTCATTATTTTTGGCTAATTTCCTTTTAAGTTCATCACTTTGTTTATCATAAGAAACTATTTCATCCTTTTTAGTTTCCGGATTCTTTTGAATAGGTTGAAAGTCACCCTCGGTAATAACTTGCCAAAGATCAATGTCTTTTGATTTCACATACGTTTCGAATCTTGTTTTCCAATAAATAAAACAATCGGTTTCGAAAAGTGGTGGTCTTTGCATAGATTGCCCTTCTAGATATTTGTCGGAATCTATTGATCGGTTCAAGCTTTAAAATACAATATACTTTAAAAACTTGACTGACCTGGCTCCTGATACCAATTGTGGGAAACTAGAAGGGGGGGTTGAATAGTTTACCGGTTTAAAAACTTCTTTTAAAAATCTTGTTTTAAAAGTATGCTATTGGAAACTTTGATTCGAACTCTATGTGTAATCAAACAACACCAATATGAACTACACACTAAGCTAAGTAATAATAACAAATAAAAGTAAAGAGTAGAGTTGGAAAGATCGAACCGAGACAGAGGATTTATAGTGGTTCGGCTACGAAGCTCTTCTTCGCCCTACTCCACTCCCCGAGCACCACACTCGAGAGTTTCAAGCACTATGTCAACAACCTCCTTTAAGGCGGAGAAAACCGTACACGTCGCTTATCCTATTTCCGACACTAAGCTAGATGTCGAGTGCTAATCTTAGCTAGCAGCAATCTACCAAGGTCCACGTGACCAAACACACAAGCCCAATGGCTTCAAGAGATCACCAAGATCTCAACACGATCACAATGATCAATACTCACTTCACTCAACTCAACTAACACTAACCTAATGACCCTTGATCTTCTTGATCAATCACACAAGCCCAATGGCTTCAAGAGATGTTCACTATCTCTATAGATCACACTTGATCTTCACTCTCACTCACAAAAAGAAAATATACTTGATGTATGCTAAGATACAACAAGGTTGTAACAAGTGTTACAAAAACCTATCAACTACAACTCTAGTATCTTCTTGATTACTTGAGTTCTTCTCTTGCTAATGAAGAGGGATGACAACACCTTGTATCAACTTGGATACTTGTGTTCTTCTCTTGCTAGTGAAGAGGTACGAAGAGGATCACTTGAAGGATGATTGGATCACTTTTGAAACCAAGAAAAACTAATCTAATTGACCCTTAGAAGTGAAAGGTGTGAGAGGATTTAGTTAAGGGATTTTTCTGTGTGTGAAGGGTGCCTAAAACTGTGAAAGAGGTGGGTATTTATAGGCAAAGAAAATCTGAACGTTATAATTCAAAATGGTACGGACGGCTCAACTAAATGACCCACGGCTCCATTAAATTTAACGGAACCGTGGAGCCGTGGTAGACTAGGACGCTCCAAATTTTGTCTTTTCTGGTGAAAACTTATTTGGGGAAGGTTGGAGCTGATTTTGGGGGGAAAAATAGCTGTTGTGATTTTCAAACTTATTTTTCCATTAAAACATTTCTTAATATTTCAAAAATAATTTGTCATGTGTATTTTTGAAAAAATGTTTTGTCCCATTTAAAATGTGAATTTCCAAAACATGAATTCACTTCTTTGATCACTAGTCCAAGTTGTAACTTTGTTCAAGAGTGATTTGCGTAGAAACGGGATCTTCCGATTAAAAACTTGTTAACGTTAATTTTAACGTAACGTGAGTTCACATTTTGTCATCCTCAAAACGTGAAGTAATCGAAAGATATAAATAACGTTTTTAGAACATTATTTGCATCAATTGTATATGTATTCATCTAAATTCTTAATGAATCATGCTGATGTATATATGTTTCATTGAAGGTCACTGTTGATGAAATTGGATAGTTTGACTTCTATGCACCACTTAGATCCAAATTTCATCATGATGGAAGTCACAATAATCATGCTCAAAACAAACATCCAAATAACCCTTTTGAGGGGATAGCTTAAAGCATTAGTTAATAGGGAGTAATGTTTCATTGTGTAGGTTCAAGTGTGTTATGAGCTTTCTGTTGAGTATGAAGGAAAGCATGATCCTAAGAAGCTTGAGGAGCATGGAAGTGTGTTGAGAAGTTTAGATACCGGGGATTCTATTGTCATTGCAAAAGCATTCTCTCACATGCTTAACTTGGCTAATTTGGCCAAAGAGGTTTAGATTGCTTATCGTAGGAGGATTAAACTGAAGAAGGGTGATTTTTTGAAGAGGCTAATGTAATGACCGAATCTGATATAGAGGAAACTTTAAAGAGACTTGTGCATAAGCTTAAAAAGTCCCCAGAAGAAGTGTTAGTTATTTTTATTTCTGTTCTTTATTCACTGTATAAATATTTTACGATGTACGTACTTCATTAACCATTGCTTAATTTATTCCTTTGTCACTTTTTAGCCATTTTTTACCCGCCTTCCTTTCGCTATAGTCAAATATGTCACCAATATTCATAAGCTTACGACCCTTTCTTTCAACATGTACACTTTTCAACCATTTTTTACCATCTTCTTTCGCTATAGAAAAATATGCCAACGATATTTATAAGTCATGCCCGCCCATCGGGCAGGCTATCAAAGCTAGTGTGTGTGTGTATATATGTATATATATATATATATATATATATATATATATATATATATATATATATATATATATATATATATATATATATATATATATATATATTATATATAACAGGAGGCGTTACACGTAGATAATACCACATAAATGTCACCTCAAAGCCACATAATTATAATAATGCCACATAATCATAAACTATGCCACTTGGCATTTCTTGCTGCAGGAAAAATCGGACAGAAATTATGTTAAAAATTTTTAGTTGGTGAGATTCGAACACGAGCCTCGCAACTCAACAAACAAAGAGACCTTAACCTTCTGAGCAATCAATCGTTTGTGATATCATTTACAAAACCAATTCCATATGCAATAACAGAATACCAATAAAATCCTCTGAATCCTTTCCATGAAATTACTCACAATTCAAATCCTTCCCCCAAAAGTTACGCAGCCACAATTAATTTGGTTTACGCAGCCACAATTAATTTGGTTGATCCAAAAAATCCTTAATTATAATTATTTTCAAATCATTCCTCTATCACAATACCAGATTCAAAAAACTAATCAGCCACCAAATACGATCCACTACCCGTTTGATAAAATGGATGGAAAGTCTCAAATGAGTTCGAAATCAGCCACCAAATACGATCCTACACCACCACCGCTGGAACCGAAACCACCACGAGGTTTGTTTTAATTTCTATTAACACCCTAATCTCATTTAGACAATTTTTTTATTCATGATGGAGTATACCGATGCCTAGGTATTGATTCATTCATTTTTTTTTATCAATTTACGTTATGTTTGCATGTGGTAATATAATTTTACCTAATTGTGATTTTAAGGATTTTTATTGAATGTGTTTTGACATAATTATGCTCAACGATTCCTTTGGAGTGTTTGGGATTACTTTTTGAAATTGCTCATGGATGAAAATCAATTAAAATAAGCAATCCTAGAAAGCCCCTGTAAGAACTATAAATAAGCAATCACAGTCACGTGTTTTCTTTTTTGTGAGTTGTTTTCAAAATGTATGTTCATAAAGAATTAACTTGATTTTTTTCTCTTTATAATGTCATTTTGGTTGAGCACAACTATGGTGTATTTGTAGAGAAGTTGTTGGTTCAAGTGTATGCTTACAAGAGCTTTTTACAAGTATGTTCCCTATTTATTACCTAAATTTTATGACAAAGTTAAAATCTTTTAATTGTATTAGTAGCTAATCAAGTTAGTGTTGCAGGATAATGATGGAAGACATACAGTCTATGGCCAATGGCTAGGGTGGATTATGAATGATCATCTACTGAGCACGAGCGCGTTTTCCATCCACAAATCGTAGGTTAAACCACTTAACGTGTTATGCTTTTATTTAAAGCTTTGATTTTTATTCATCATCCACAGTCAGTAATCAATTCGATTATTTCACATTAGTTCGTTTTCATTCTATTTTTCATACATTGGGATATATTTTAGTCAGTATATTTGTTCTTTAAATATTGCACACCAAGTGTTTGTGTTAATGTCTGAATGAGTTTTTTGAATCTATGTTTTAAGGTTGCACACCAAGTATTTGTGATAGTGCATGAATGCAATTTTTATGTGTATTTTATGCAGGTTAGTTGGTAAATTCTCACTGGATTCATAACATATGAGTTGCACAAACAATGCCGAAGAGGCGCTACAGAAGTTAAACAGGACACATATAGTATTCTATAAATGCTAATTGGTAATAATCGTAACTCAACGCCCTTAAATAAGTAATGTTTATCAATTGCAGGATAGCCTATCCTACTCTTCTGTTAATTTGGGGTATAAGGTTGTTGAAAACTATTAATTTGTTGCAGGTCTACTGCAAAGTATCTCCTAATTACTCCCAAATTCCTAAAACCCTAATTACTTGCAGTGAAAAGTATTCGTGACTTTCCAGACCTCCGTTTTACGATTAATGGAGGCGTAAATAGCATTGATGAGGCAAGTATTCTTCTGTTTTATATATTCATGCTGATTATTTTATCAATTTATAGCTAATAGGAATTGATCGTTGATTTTTTTTTTTTTTTTTTGTTTAATGCCAAATGGGTCAAATGAGAGAAGTAGCTACAGTGATTCAAAAAGCTGATTATAATTGACTGGATATTACTGTTGCAATCATATTTTTTTGCTTATGTTCCCGTGTGTCATATCACCTGGGATATACAACTTCGGAAGGTGCCCGCTTGAAGGTTTTTGATGGTTATGGTGAGGATTTATTGTACGCCCTTTGCTGTAAATTTGGTTTGTATAAGAAATCTTATAACTCATTCGAGAGCAATAGCAATAGCAAACTTATTCTTTAGTATCAGTTTGTTTACCATTTTATAGTTTTTCTCATGTTTGCGCATAACATACCTTCACATGTTTACAAATTATCTAGACAGGAACATGTTAAATGGGCCAGGTAGAAAGCCAAATCACTACCTATCAACAAGGCAGGTCTTTGCAACGATACAAGTTTTGAAGGTGCATTTAACAGCACGTATTTCAGTTTCATGGTTTTGTTTTGTGAAGTAGTTGGTCTAAGTGTTACATTTTTTTCTTTGTACTTGATCAGGCAGTGATAGAGAGAACAAATCTCAATCCAGCTGAAGTTGGAGATATCGTTGTCGGATTTATCTTGCGAGCGGGTTCCCAAAGAGCAAGCGAATGCAGAATGGCCGCTTTCTATGTTGGGTTTCCTGGTATGTCCATGACTCGAGAGAGTGCAGTACCTGATTACCTAGATCTAAGATGATTTTCTAATATATGATTTGTCTGTTACTCAGAAACTGTTCCAGTTAGGACCGTCAACAGACAATGTTCCACGGGTCTTCAGGCAGTTATAATGACTCAAATTTACATAAAGACTACGATGACATGATGAATGAAAAAGTACGTTAGTATATATTACGAATAACCATTTTTTATTCCTGCACTGTGAAGACTTTAGTACCGTAAACCCGAATCTTTTACTGGTGTTTGACATTTAGCAGCGTAGGCAACTAAAGAAGCCTGATCATGCTGATCTACACAATAAATGCAGGATTTGTGCTCCCCTGTTGCAGCTCATGAAGATTTAAAGTCTTACATTCGTGACAAAAGAACATCACTTTGATAATAATATTTTACAAAGGTATTTTCATTGTCATATACATAATGTTATGTGGTTGCTTAAATTTATATATGTATGTGACATTGCCGGGAAGTAAGGAGCAACAGGTGCAAAAATGAGTAGCCCAGGCCGAAACTCAAGAAGTTCTGCAATTCCATTGATGCCCATAAATCATACTGTCGTTTCGATTGGTCCGTCGCCAATACAGCCTCCAACTCCACCACAAGCTCCATTACCATTGAACTTACCTCTTCAATATTTCTTTCAAGGTAACTTATTTACTACTAATTACCATTTGTTCTTATATAGATTGAATAGAATGCAATTCGTGTTGACTGATGATTGATTACTATTATGCTAAAATGTGTCGTTTTTACTACTTTTGACCCCCTTTATGTGTTTAGTGTATTAATGTTGCGTAAGATGTTTGGGCTTTGGATTTGATTGTTAATAATTGAACTATGACAAAATAGTTTGTGGGATTTAGTTAGTGATGGATGTCTTTATGGTGTTAAAAGTGGACCTGACCCGTTGGATCACCAACACAGGGGCTACCTGATCTGGTTTTTTGCCAAAAATTGGGAATGAACCAGTTTTGTTTTTTCTTTTTTCTTTTTTTTTTCTTTTTTTTTTGGGTTAAATTGTTTAACTTTTCTTATCTTATGTTTAATTTGGAAAATGATTGTTGTGCATAACATGTGTGCATAAATGTATGCCTAAGAGCAAGACTGACATGTGTAAAATATAAAGGTTAGGCACGATATCAAGTGGAATACTCATTAAAATTTTCCTGTTTCCATATTTTTATACTTTTATAATAATTCTAAAATAATATTATGACATTTTTCGGGGTTTGATTAAAAATAAGGCATTTCGGTTGTAATCGTTCTTATGATGAATTTCATTGAGTATTGATTTGCATATTTTTTGGGGGTCGGTTTATATCATTAATATAAACCATTGAGGGGTTGGTTTATCTCAGTAAATGAACTATTTATCTGTTTTTTTTTTCACCCTTGCATCTTATTATCCATCGGTTTCATATCATTTTCCTGGAAGGTTTTTCCTTCTAGAAGTTTTATGATCTTAAGTTGTTTTCTTATATGTACTAAACTATAACTTTAACACAATTATATTTAATGGTATGAAGGCTAAGGTCGACACTGTTACATTGAACAGAGCAAACAGACACCAGAAGACAATGCTGCTAGCAATGAAGATGATGCAGTGAAGAACAGTTATGCAAGATCTTATGTCTCTCCTCATTGTGATACGGATTCGTATAAGCGGAAGCCAAGTACCTAGGCAGAACCCTAGCGGCGATGAACGCTTGGCCAACCAAGTCGTCTTCGACGGATGTTAAATTCCGGCCAACCGGATAATAACGAGAGATATATTATCAATAAGATCTTTTTGTATTTCAATCCCAACCAAAGAGATTACAATGTCTTTAAATAGGAAAACAACCAACGACATATAAGGAAACAAATAAATCACAATCTCCACAAAAATATAAAAGATACTGAAGGAAATAAACTCTCTTTATTTGGTTGGAATGGATCGCAACTTTGGGCCGGTCCTAGCCACTTTGGACGCCTGTTAGTTGTAAGCCTGGCGGGTCTTCTTCTGGTAGGGCTGGATCCGTATCATTCTCCCCCTCTAAAAAACGACTCGTCCCCGAGTCACCTTCAAACTCATCTTCAGCAGTGTAAGGTGCTAGATCGGCGACATCAAAAGTAGCAGACACCCCATAATGTCCTGGCAAGTCAATCTGATACGCATTATCATTAATCCGCTTTAGCACACGAAATGGGCCATCACCCCGTGGATGTAGCTTCCCAAAATGGCCCTGCGGGAAACGTTCACGTCGCAAAAAGATCCACACAAGGTCACCCTCCTGAAACACAACACGTTTGCGATGCTTGTTTGCGCGGGCTTGATATTGCAAATTGTGTTTTGTAATTTGATCACGAACCTGCTCATGTAGTAATTTAATCTGAGCAGCTTGTTCATCGCCATCGGCACTGAATGAATGGAGACCAGGTAAGGGAGCAAGGTCCAGAGGAGTGAATGGGTTTCGGCCATAGACAACTAAGAAAGGACTGCGCCCGGTGGAACTATGAGTTGAGCGATTGTAAGCAAATTCTGCTTGTGGAAGAACAAGGTCCCATTGCTTTATATTGCTTCCCACCAAACAACGTAACAGGTTACCCAAACTCCGGTTTGTGACTTCAGTTTGGCCATCCGTTTGAGGGTGATGAGACGTGCTGAACTGAAGTTTCGCCCCCAAACGCTTCCAAAGTGTCCTCCAGAAATGACTAACGAACTTCACATCCCGGTCTGATGTGATTGTTTTTGGAACCCCATGTAACCGAACGATCTCTGAAAAGTATAGTCGAGCGACTTGTGAAGCATCATAAGTTTTAGAACACGGAATGAAGTGTGCCATCTTGGAAAAACGGTCGACAACAACCATGATAGAATCTTTCTTTCGTTGAGTAAGTGGTAACCCAAGAACAAAATCGATACTTACATCCTCCCAAGGAGCCGTCGGCGTAGGAAGAGGAGTATAAAGGCCCTGATTAGTGTTATGTGTCTTTGCTACATGGCACACACGACACCGATTAAGAATTTTCACCACATCGCGCACAAGTTTAGGCCAAAAAAATCTTTCTCCCACAAGTGAAAGCGTCTTCTCACGTCCAAAATGTCCTGCTAGAGCTCCTTTATGACATTCGAGAATAATGGCTTCTCGAAAGGACGATATTGGGACACATAAACGATGCCCTTTAAAGAGGAACCCATCCCGTTGAACATAATCACGAAACGGACCTGAAACACACTTTTCCCATACCTCTTTAAAATCTGGATCATCGACATATAAGTGCTTCAGAGGATCAAAACCCGCCACTTGAGCAGTAGTAGTAACCATGAGACTAGGGCGATGACTTAAAGCATCGGCCACCGTGTTGGCTGCCCCGGCTTTATGCCGAATGACAAACGTAAAATCTTGTAAGGTTTCTACCCATTTGGCGTGACGTGGATTCAACTTGGCCTGCCCCTGAATAATTTTAGAGCCTGATGATCTGAATACAAAATGAATTCATTAGGCAACAAATAATGTCTCCAATAATCTAAGCTACGAACAATGGCATAGAATTCCTTGTCGTAAGTACTATATCGACGTCGCGTCTCATTGAACTTTTCGCTAAAAAAAGCGATAGGGCGGTTCAACTGGCTCAAAACCCCGCCAATTCCAAGCCCGGAAGCGTCACATTCAACCTGAAAAACATGATTAAAGTTAGGCAAAGCAAGAACGGGTGCTTCGGTTACCGCTGTTTTTAACTTGTCGAATGCGGCCTGAGAAGCTGGGGACCAAACAAACTTGCTACTTTTCAAACAGTCCGTCATAGGAGCCACGATGGTACTGAAATCCCGTATGAAACGGCGATAAAAAGAGGCGAGTCCGTGAAAACTTCGCACATCATGTAATGAAGTAGGAGTCGGCCATGTGGTAATCGCATCAATCTTGGATGTGTCCATGCGAATACCCGTACCCGAGACTAGATAGCCCAAAAAAATCACTTCCTGTCGAAGAAAATGACACTTGTTTGCATTGGCATATAACTTTTGTGTTCTTAGAATGCTGAAAACGTCCCTAAGGTGGCGAAGATGGTCGTCCAAACTGTTGCTAAAAACCAAAATATCATCAAAGTATACCACCATAAAACGACCAATGAATGCCTTAAAAATATGATTCATTAAACGCATGAACGTGCTAGGTGCGTTTGACAAACCAAAAGGCATAACCATCCATTCATATAATCCATCACGAGTCTTAAAAGCCGTCTTCCACTCGTCACCCGGTCGCATACGAATTTGATGGTATCCACTACGTAGATCAATCTTAGAAAAAATTTGTGCCCCATGCAACTGGTCAAGAAGATCATCAAAGCGTGGAATTGGAAAACGGTATTTAATAGTGATTTTATTTACCGCTCTACTATCGATGCACATGCGGAAACTACCGTTTGGTTTTGGCACAAGCAAGGCGGGTACGGCACAAGGGCTCATGCTCTCCCGGATAAGACCTTTTTCAAGTAGTTCTGTCACTTGGCGATGGAGTTCAGCAAATTCCTTCGGGTTCATTCGGTATGCGGGTTTATTGGGAATACTGGCACCTGGTATAAAATCAATGCAATGTTGAATTTCACGTACCAACGGGAGGCCCGCAGGGATATCAGTGGGAAAAATGTCAGAGAATTCACGAAGCAGTGGCAAGACTTCTGATGGTATGTCTCCCCCGGGTTCGTTCTCTTCGAGCACAACTAAGCCAAAAACTGGTGTTATGGACGGCAGCTTAGCAAGACCAATAAAATCAGCCTTGGTCAATGTAGCAGAAGTGGCCGGGTCATCTCGTGGGTGAAGAGGGGCCAAGGTAATGCTTAAACCATCTTTTTTGAAAGAATAAGTGTTGCGGAAACCGTCATGTTTAACACGTCGATCATAAAGCCACGGTCGTCCTAATAATAAGTGACAAGCATCCATTGGAATTACTTCACACCAAATTTCATCCGCATATTTGTTACCGATGGAAAATTGGACGAGACACTTATGCTTAACTTTCAACAAATTCCCTTTTTTTAACCATGTTAACTGGTATGGTTCTGGATGATCGTGCAGTTGTAACCCGAGTTTTTCAACCATGGTAGTAGCCACCATGTTGTCACAAGACCCACCATCGACAATCACAGTACAAACCTTCCCTTTTGAGGTGCAATTGGTGCGAAAAATGTTGTGACGTAGCCACTTTGTGTCATCTTCATCATCCCCTACGGTCGCGTGTAGGAGCCTGCGAGATACCAACAGTTCACCCTTATCCGGGTAAATAATTTTAGATTCGTCCACTCCATCTGTGTCATATTGTGGCTCTGTGTCGTCCACGAAAGCGACTAGCTGTTTGTTGGGGCAGTCACGCTTTAAATGGCCGAATCCTTGACATTTGAAACATCGAAGAGGGCCTGAACTTCCTGGTTGCGAGTTGGCGGGTGGTGTTGGGTCTCGTTTTACTGGTCCCGGTTGTGGTGCGGGTGTGGGTTTTTGGTTGGTAATCGGTTGTTTGAGAAAAAATCTGTTCTTCTGAGGGAGTTGTTTTTCAACCCGTAATGCCAACTTACACACGTCATTAAAAGAATAATATTGTTGTAAGGAAACGACATCTCCTATTTCCGGTTTGAGAATACCCAAGAAACGAGCTATAATCTGTTCTTCGTCTTCTTCGGCCCCACAACGCATACGTAAACGTTCAAACTCCCCAATAAGTTCTTCCACCGTTAAAGAGCCTTGTTTCAGATTTTGGTAATCAAGATAGGAGTCTTGTTTGTAGGTAACTGGGAGGAACTTCGCCTTTAATAGCTTTTTCATCTTGTCCCACGATTCGACCCTATGTTTTCCCGCCCGATAACGTTGCGTTTGAACATGTTCCCACCACAAGGACGCTGATTTCTTAAGTTTCAGGGCAACGATCTTTACCTTAAGGCGATCTGGAATATCCCGAATATCAAATAGACGTTCAACTGTTTGCAACCAATCTAAGAATTCATCGGGTTGTAGGCGACCCTCAAATTCCGGTATGTCGGTACGGAGACCCAACGAACGTAATGGATCAGTTGGTGGTGGAGGAGGGTTACGGCGGTGACGAACAGGGGGGGTTCGTGGTGGCTGGTCATGAAAAAAAATTTCAAACTCGGTTTCATCTGATTCATTAAGAATCGATTCAGTGGGTGTTTCTTCATACTGTCTTTCATATCGATTAAAAGGATTGATTTCGAGTTCTCGAATCCGTTCACGAAGTCTTTCAATCTCGACGTCGCGGGGATCGCGTTCATCGTTACCGTTGCCTCCGGCGGCGAATCGACGGTGTTGGTGGGGGCGACCTCCCCTTTGTGCAGACATCTCGAGATAACCTGCTTTGATACCACTTGATACGGATTCGTATAAGCGGAAGCCAAGTACCTAGGCAGAACCCTAGCGGCGATGAACGCTTGGCCAACCAAGTCGTCTTCGACGGATGTTAAATTCCGGCCAACCGGATAATAACGAGAGATATATTATCAATAAGATCTTTTTGTATTTCAATCCCAACCAAAGAGATTACAATGTCTTTAAATAGGAAAACAACCAACGACATATAAGGAAACAAATAAATCACAATCTCCACAAAAATATAAAAGATACTGAAGGAAATAAACTCTCTTTATTTGGTTGGAATGGATCGCAACTTTGGGCCGGTCCTAGCCACTTTGGACGCCTGTTAGTTGTAAGCCTGGCGGGTCTTCTTCTGGTAGGGCTGGATCCGTATCACATTGTATTAGGCATCAAAGATACTTAGTGAAATGTGATGTGATAAGTTAGCTAGATAGATAGTTTGTACTTTGAATATATGTTGTATGTTTCGAGCTAAAAGAGCTAAAAGTAGTAAACCTCATTTCAACAAACTTTACCTGACCTCATTGTGCAATTTAGCAAATGTGATTTACTTCTCATTTGTTGGTTATGGTTTCCTTGCTTACTTTCGAAATACATAATTATGAAGTGTTACAAGTTGGGGGTGTATAGAATTTGATTATCGGTAACTACACCGAAAAAACTACCAATTTTGTGTAGACGGAACCAGAAGTATTAAATAAACATCAAAATTTTCCAATTTTGTTACTTTAATACAAATTTTCTTACCAATTTGTGTAGAGCGAACCGAAAGTATTATATAAACATCAAAATTTTCCAATTTTGTTACTTGAATACAAATTTTCTTTTTATATATTCGTGTAACCGGTTACATACTTTTTTATGGTATTTTTTTTTTTTTTTTTTGTTATAAAATAATGAGCAGGTGGAAACAATAGACTATGACAATCTGCATTTAGCATATGATCAAGAGAAAACACATAAATTTAATTGTTATATTGCTCTTTGATTTCTCTTATTATGTTTATGTCATTTTATATAGATTTCAATGTTTAGTTTTTTAAATTTTTGGTATGACTGTATGTTTTTATTATGTTTTGTTATTTTCAATATTTGTTTACGTCCACTTATTATTATTAATATTATTATGAAGCGAACCCGGTATATCACAAGAGTTTAGCTATGACATTATTCTTAGCTTTTTTTCCATGGTGAAGTGCAGGTACTGGCTGGAAGTGTTGGAATAACCTGTAGGCCTCAAAGGGCATATAATGGAAAAGATGATGCACGATTAGTTTACAACTTTAAGGGGCATATAAGCGAAAATGACGAGGTACAATTATCTTTTCATTCTACTCTTGCTTTTATTTGATATCTTTAATAACATTGGGTATTTGTTTGCATCAGTCACTAATTTCATTTTCACCATATGTTTTTGCACCCTCATTTGCTTGCCGATTTTACTCGGAGTACATATGTGAGATTCGTGACAAAACACCACATGGGCATGCTAGAGAAAGGACATGTAAAGTTTGATTACTTATCGGTCACACATGAAAAACTACACATAGGGGTGAGGTGAGGGACACAAGGTATTTTTTTCATAATCGTCGGGGATTCCTTACGATGATTGAGGTGTAGGTACCAATGTCTTCTCAGATCGAAGTTCATGCATATATTAACATGCATCAGATGATCCTTATCGGTCACACATGAAAAACTACACATAGGTAGATATATATTGTTTGGAAAATTATATTGGATTTATAAACTTTTGGATTACTGAAACTTGAAAATTAACATGTTATATTTAGTGTTCAAGCCGTCTTTTCAATGGGCTACTGTATTTGAGGTGAGGGACACAAGCTATTTTTTCATAATTTTCGAGGATTCCTTACGACGATCGAGGTGTAAGTACCGATGTCTTCTCATATCGAAGCTCATGCATATATTAACATGCATAAGATGATCATTTTCTACTACCCTTCTTTCGCTATAGTAAAATATGCCAACAATAATTATAATACATGCCAGCCTGAGGTGTATGTCAACGATAATTACAAGTCATGCCCGCCCAACGGGCGGGCTTATCTGCCCGAGAGGGCTTATAAGTCATGCCCGCCCATCGGGCGGGCTTCGACAACTAGTGTATATATATATATATATATATATATATATATATATATATATATATATATATAATATATATATATATATATATATATATATATATATATATATATATATATATATATATACTTACAAGTAGTATTATATTTTGTGCAAGCATGTGACCCCATAGGCCAATAATATAGTAAATAGTAATAGTTATGTGTTGAATCGTGCACATATTTCCATCAGCTTCTAACTCATCCTCCTACCCAAATCCCGAGTATCTCACTTGGTTGGCTGCTGATCAGTGTGCTATCATCTTGCTTCAGTCCTCGCTCTCTCAAGAAGCGATGGCTGAAGTTATTGGTCATAAAATGGCTCGTGATGTTTGGTGTGCATTGGAGGTTTCCTATAGCCATGATTCGGTTAAAAGGATGCATACTCTTTGTGAATTTGTCAGTCATCTTCATAAAGGTTCTTCACTGTTGTTGAATTACATCGTAAGTTTAAAGTAATTTGCGAGCAACTCACTGCCATTGGTAATTTGGTTGACGAAATTGAAAAAAGTCACTCGTTACTTTGGGGTCTCGGTTCCTCTTTTGAGGCCTTCTCTACTACTCGGCGATTGTTGTGGCCTCGTCCCTCCTTTCATGATCTCCTTTCTCAAGCAGAAAGTCATGAGCTTTTTCTTACCTTTATGAGTGGTTCCAGAGTTTCTCATGTTGCCTTCAATACAACGACTTCCTATGGTTCTAGTCGTCGTCGTGGCCACTCTCCAAATCATGGTAGTTTTTCTTAGGGCCGTGGTCATGATAGACGCCCTTTAAATTGTCAACCATGTCACAAAGACGGCTATTATGAAATCAATGTCTTAATTTCCAAACCCTTTCTCGCCAACCGCATGCTCTTGATTCAAATTAAACATAAGAATTTCAAGCTTAACGTCACATCTCTGATTCCTCACCGGATTGGTTCGTGGATTCTGGTGCCTCGAATCATATGACACCATCATCCTCCAACATGGATTTTGCTTCTCCTTATATTGGTAAGGATTATGTTTTATTTGGTAATGGTAATGCTTCATCTATCTCTGATGTTGGTATTTTCCTTATATTTCCTCATATTGCTTTACATGATGTTTTTGTGGTACCACAGCTCACCAAGAATTTACTCTCTTTTGATAAGCTTACCAAGGATAATTCAGTTGATGTTTTATTCTATGACGATGTTTTTATCATTCGGAATCGACTTTCAAAATGACCTCTAGAATGGGGACAATGTAAGAATGGACTATATGTGCTTGAGAAAGGTCAACATGTTTTCTTGGCCAAGCTTACTTCCTGCCAGTTACGAGCCTCTTATGATTTATGGCATAGTTGTTTAAGGTATGTCTCTTTTGAAAAGATTACTTTTTAAATAGATTGGAATGTTTACCGGTTACTTCTATTTTACCAAATCCGTGTATTTGCTCTTCATTTCAATTATCAAAAAGTAAACACTTTCCATTTGATCTTAATTTAGAATCATCGCATGATTTGGATTTAGTACATTGTGACTTGTGGGGACCCTCTCCTGTTGTATCCACATATGGGTATCGATGTTGGTTTATTTGTGTCGTAGTGGTGCACCCAAACCAGGGTAAAGATAATCAATCAAGGGTACCGGATATTCACTTGAAGTCGTGTTATCACTTTCAAATAGAAACTATTCGACCCTATGCCTGGGTTACACGAATATCTCTATGGGATAAAACCAAGTGATGTTCTTGTTTTAGGCACAAAGCAAGAACCGATCGTATTTTTAGTGTTTAGGGTTTATATGTCGTGTTCTTCATGCCATGTGATGATCTCTATTTATAATAGAGTCTACTCAAAACCCTAGCCCATGGAATTATGTATAATTTACGTCCCATTAATTATCCATAATAGTTTCCATAATAGTAGGATTCGGTGGTTATAAGCTAGCAGCAGGATTGAAACACCAGCAGCAGGATCAATACCAGCAGCAGAATCAATACCAGCAGCAGAATCAATAAAGCTAACAGCAGAATTGATAACACTAGCAGCAGAATTGTTCTGCATCAGCAGCAATAAAGCTAGCAGCAGAATCAGATAAAGCTAGCAGCAGGAATGACAATGTTAGCAGCAGAATCAACTGCATCAGCAGCATTGTCATTTTCACTATCAAACCACTTCAATTGAGTCAGGGCAAACATTGACCTAATGGGTGTACACTCCGTACCTCCAAACCCATTACCAGGTATGATTAAATCCCTCAAGTGCACTAAATTTTCCAACAATCCTCCCCAAATTTAGTTCACTTCCTTTGCATGAAAAATTAAACACAAAACAAAATATATGCATAAATGAAAATATCTTGAAGATTGAATTCTCATCTTAGTACCTTACAAGTTCAAATATTCGAGAATCAGGGTGTTCTAAGAATTGAACCCTTCAACCCATTTGAATACCTGAATATAAAATACACATACATTTTCAAACACTAAAATACTCCTGACACTATACAAGCCATGTGTCCATATCCAATTAATAAATGTTGTAAAATCTAAAAGTCCAAAGCTTCCTGAAGCGGCAAAACTTCAACATTTACATAGGTGGTTCATCTTTAATCATGCCCCTGCAAAGCACTTTTTCAAAGAAAATTAACCATTAAGAAGTGAAGACTTCATCCTCCTTTTCCAGCAGGTTCTGAGCACAACCTTGGGATGTAAATAAAACAGTGCTCCAGTCCACTAAATGTTCAGCTTTCCACATTGAACTCAACTCCAAAGTTTCCTCAGGAGGGAGTTGGGTGTCTTTACATTCAGTGACTAAGGTGGACTTAAACCCATCCCTTTTGCAGACTTAAAAACCAAGTCTCTAGCCAAACCCTTCGTCAAGTGATCAGCTAAGTTTTGTTGAGATCTAACAAACTCTATAGATACCACCCCATTCATGATAAGCTCACGAATCATGCTATGCCTAACACCTGATTGTCTAGACTTCCCATTGTACATCTAGCTATAAGCCTTTGCCAATGTAGCAGCACTATCACACCGGATAGATATAGGTGCTATAGGTTTAGGCCACAATGGAATCTCAAGAAGCAAGTTTCTCAACCATTCAGCTTCTTTACCAGCAGCAGCTAAGGCCACAAATTCATATTCCATGGTTGAACTGGTGATGCAGGTTTGCTTCTTGGATGCCCAAGAAATTGCACCTCCACCAAGTAGGAATACCTAGCCACTAGTAGACGAATTGTCCTCAGTGTTACTGATCCAACATGCATCAGTATACCCTTCTAGTACAGAAGGATAACTAGTATATGAAAGACTATAATCCATAGTTTTCTTCAAATACTTTAGTACCCTCTGAATTGCTTGCCAACGATGAGCACTAGGATTACTAGTATACCTGCTCAATTTTCCCACAGCAAATGCAATGTCAGGTCTAGTACAAGTCATGGCATACATCAAGCAGCCAATCACCCTTGAATACTCAAGTTGAGATACAGCCTTGCCTTTATTGGGCATTAGCTTCTCACTTGTATCCATAGGAGTACTCACTGGAGTACAATCAAAGTAATTAAACTTCCTCAACACCTTCTCAATGTAATGAGACTGAGAGATAGAAATTTTGTTACCTTGATGTTTAATCCTAATACCAAGGATAACATCTGCCTCCTCCATATCCTTCATGGAGAACCTTGATGACAAAAATTCCTTTGTAAGGTCCACTTGATTTTGGTCAGTGCCAAAAATCAACATGTCATCAACATATAGGCAAATGATGACTCATTTACCAGATTCATCAAATTTTCTATATACACATTTGTCAGGCTGGTTAAGTGAATAACCACTAGACAAAACCACTTCATCAAACTTTTGATGCCATTGCTTAGGTGCCTGCTTCAGTCCATATAAGGACTTAATCAGTTTGCACACCTTGTTTTCATTGCCAGGCATGATGAAGCCCTGAGGTTGGTTCATGTAAACCTCCTCATCCAATTCACCATTCAAGAATACTGTCTTCACATCCATCTGATGAATCACCAGATTATGAATAGATGCCAAGGCAATCAGCAATCTTATGGTACTGATACGAGCCACAGGGGCATAAGTATCAAAATAGTCTATTCCTTCCTTTTGTTTAAAGCCTTGAATGACTAACCTAGCCTTGAACTTTTCAATAGTTCCATCTACCTTCATTTTCTTTTTGAAAATCCATTTGCAGCCAAGAGGCTTGCAACCAGGTGGTAGATCAGCCAACACCCAAGTGTTGTTGCCCATGATGGAATCCATTTCATCATTTATTGCTTCTTTCCAGAAAGCAACATCCTGGGAATTCATTGCTTCATCAAATGTTTTGGGATCATCCTCAACATTAAAGCAATAGGAGTGTTGGTTAGAGACCTCATCCCTTGTTCCTTCAATCAAGTACAATTGAAATTCAGGTCTAAATGATTTTGGAGTCCTCACCCTTGTGCTCCTTCTGAGCTCAGGTTCAGGTTGTTGTTCCACAACCTCATCAGGGACCTCATCAGAGGCTTCTGATACACCAACATCATTGGTTCCATTAGGAATCCTCTGACTTGGTCTAGGGACTGAAGAGAATCTATTCTCATCAAAATTTGCATCCCTTGATTCAATTATAGAATTAATTGAGACAGACTCATTAGGTTCAATAACATAGAACCTATAAGCCTTGGAATGCTCAGCATATCCAACAAAGAAGCATTCAATGCCTCTTTCACCCAAAGTTTTCAATTTTGGATCAGGGAGTTTCACAACAGCCCTACAACCCCAAACCTTGAGGTAATTCAGGTTTGGTTTCCTTTTAGTCCAGAGTTCATAAGGGGTAGTCTTGTTCCTTTTGTTGGGAACCCTATTTAGCAAATAGCAAGCTGTTAACATAGCTTCACCCCAGAACCCTTGACTCAGTCCAGAGTAGGACAACATGGAATTAACCATCTCCTTAAGCACTCGGTTTTTCCTTTCATAAATTCCATTTTGCTGAGGAGTATAAGGGGCAGTCGTTTCATGGATTATACCAACAGACTGGAAATACAGAGTATCCATGTACTGACCTCCCCTATCAGTCCTTAATCTCTTAATCAGGGACTCTTGTTGCAATTCAACTTCAGTCTTAAATACTTTAAATTTATCTAATGCTTCATCCTTAGTATGTAATAAATACACATAACAATACCTAGAAGCATAATCAATAAAAGTAACAAAGTATTTCTTATTCCCCAAAGAGGGAGTAGCATGTAAATCACATAAATCACTATGTATTAATTCCAATATCACAGATTCACGTTTTACATCTTTAAATGGTTTCTTAGTTATCTTGTTCAACATACAAGTATTACACTTTTTAGTGTCCATGTCAAATGCTGGGATTAACCCATCCTTAGACATATCTTGCATACGTTTAAAGTGTACATGGCCAAGTCTAGCATGCCAAAGGGTTGAATCATATAAACTAGATGTAGATATAAAAGCAGAATCAACCACATCATGAACAATATTAAGTCTAAACATATGATTACATAAATAACCAAATCCAATAAATACACCATTTTTAGACAAAACAAATTTATCAGATTCAATAACTTGTTTGTAACCACAATTATTCAAAACACCACTAGAAACCAAGTTTTTCCTAATATCAGGAACATGTAAAACATTTAATAAAGTAACAATCTTTCCAGAACTAAACTTCTACTCAACACTTCCTCTTCCATGCACCAGGGCTGTTGACTCATTTCCCATATGAAGAATAGAACCATCATTCACTAACTCGTAGGTCTTGAACTAGCTTCTATCTTTACACACATGGATTGTAGCTCCAGAGTCAACCCACCAAGCAACATCATCATCCTGCACAAAGAACAATTCAGATATATATGTAACATAATAAATCCAAAAAGACTTATTAAATATATTCTGACCTTTCAGGTAATTGGAGTTACCATTCCCACTTGTGCCTGATCCATTGGTCTTATTGCCAATCTTTCCACCTTTACAATCCTTCCTGAAGTGTCCAGTTTTACCACACTTCCAACAAGTAGCTTTAGACTTCTTGTTAGGATCAGTTTTGGTGTTATCCTGATGCTTACGCTTGCCCTTGTTGTCATTGTACCTGGAGGAGTTGTTATGCTCCACCATATTGACAACTGATGGACCAGCAGCAGTGCTGCTCTTTGGCTTGTCACTTTCATGCGCCTTGAGTGAATCCTCAATACGCAAATGACTGCCCAACACAGTAAGAGTTAACTCCTCCTTCTTATGCTTAAGCATATGCTTGAATTCTTTCCAAGAAGGAGGTAGCTTATCGATGATACAAGAGACTTGAATAGCCTCATCCATGTTCATCTTGTGTTGTGTGAAACAACCAAGTATACCAAGAAGTTCGTTGTATTGGTCCATGACCGGTCTAGAATCGACCATTTTGTAATTGTTAAAATTACTTACAAGAAACTTCTTACTTGATGCATCCTCTGCCATGTATTTGGCTTCCAGAGTATCCCATAGTTCTTAAGAAGATTCAACGTTTTGATAGATATCAAATAGAGTATCAGACATACCATTGAGGATTAAACCTCTGCAAACATAGTCATCGTTCTCCCACTTGCTTCTGGCTCTCATCTGTTCCATCGTAGCATCATCCCCATAATCAGCAGGGATCGGTGTGGTCAGAACGGTCACCAATTCATGCTGGTCAGCAGGAACTTCATCTTCTTTTGCCACCTTCGAAAATCCACACCTTCAAACTTTTCCAGCTTGGAAAAGTTAGCAGCTATTTGTCTCATAGCAGCAGCCATTGATTATCACTAAATAGTTTCTATTGATTGTTGGTTTATTTGTGTCGTAGTGCACCCAAACCAGGGTAAAGATAATCAATCAAGGGTACCGGATATTCACTTGAAGTCGTGGTATCACTTTCCAATAGAAACTATTCGACCCTATGCCTGGGTTACACGAATATCTCTATGGGATAAAACCAAGTGATGTTCTTGTTTTAGGCACAAAGCAAGAACCGATCGTATTTTTAGTGTTTAGGGTTTATATGTCGTGTTCTTCATGCCATGTGATGATCTCTATTTATAATAGAGTCTACTCAAAACCCTAGCCCATGGAATTATGTATAATTAACGGCCCATTAATTATCCATAATAGTTTCCATAATAGTAGGAGTCGGTGGTTATAAGCTAGCAGCAGGATTGAAACACCAGCAGCAGGATTGATACACTAGCAGCAGGATCAATACCAGCAGCAGAATCAATACCAGCAGCAGAATCAATAAAGCTAACAGCAGAATTGATAACACTAGCAGCAGAATTGTTCTGCATCAGCAGCAATAAAGCTAGCAGCAGAATCAGATAAAGCTAGCAGCAGGAATGACAATGTTAGCAGCAAAATCAACTGCATCAGCAGCATTGTCATTTACACTATCAAACCACTTCAATTGAGTCAGGGCAAACATTGACCTAATGGGTGTACACTCCGTACCTCCAAACCCATTACCAGGTATGATTAAATCCCTCAAGTGCACTAAATTTTTCCACATATGGGTATCGATATTATGTTATTGTTGTCGATGACTACTCGAGATTCACTTGGTTTTATCCAGTGAAATTAAAATCTGATTTCTATGATGTTCTTAATACGTTTGTCACATTTTTGTCCAAAACTAATTCTCATGCAAGCTTAAGGTTTTCCAATATGGTGTGGCACCTAATTTGTGAATGATCATGTTCATAATTTATTCTTGGGAAATGGAACATATCATAGATTATCTTGTCCATATACTCCCCAGCAAAATGGTCATGACAAACGTAAACACCATTATATTATTGAAACTGCTTTGGAAATGATGTTCAGTGCCCACGTTCCTGCTCCTTTATGGACTTATGCATTTAGTTCTATCACTTATATCATCATTTGATTGCCCACGTATGTCCACGTGAATTGTTATTTTCCACCACACCGAATTATTGTAACTTTTTTGTGTTTGGAAGCTATGTTTTTGCTTACCTACGGAACAACTCATCACATAAACTTGCATCTCGAAGCACTCTTTGTGTTTTCGTGGGCTACAACACTCAATATGTAGGTTATCGTTGTATGAATTTATCTACATGGCAACTTTACACAACTTTCCTTGCTTAGTTTGACGAATCTTCCTCTCCCTTTTCAGGTACTTTTTTGATTTTAGCGCCTTCCTCATCTTCTATTTTTAACCTTCAATAATGGCCTTACTCATGTTGCTTCTGTATCTCCAGTAACACTCGTTGCCCCAACACGGCTATCATCTCCTAGTCCACCTTGCGATCTATGTCACGACTCCCTTCCTTCTCAAGGGTCGTCACCTATCTCTCCAGCCGTTGAGCAACACAAACTGCGTGATCCCTATGGTGACTCGTTCAAAAGATGGCATCTTCAAACAAAACATATCTCTTATATGTCTTCATAGGACTTCATCAGGTGTTGTTTGATTCTAAAGAGCCTAAAAGATTTAAGTCTACTGCAAAAAAATCTAAAATGGTATGCTGCCATGTGTAACGAAATGTTGTCTCTACAACAAATAGGTACTCGGAATCTTGTTCCCCGCCCAAAAAACTCTAACATGGTTGGATCAAAATGGGTTTTCCGCACGAATTTTTATGCCAGGGGTTCAATTGATCGCTTTAAAGCTCATTTGGTTGCTCAGGGCTTCACTCAAGTGCCTGGTCTAGATTATTCAGCCTCCTTTTGCTCGATTGTTAAAGCCTCTACTGTCTATGTTGTTCTTTTTCTAGTCGTGCTTCATAAGTGTCCAGTTTATCAATTAGATGTCAAATATGCATTTTTGAATGGTAATTTATGTGACATTGTTTTCCTGGAACTACCGCCGGGTTTTATTGACTCTTACTTTCCTCATCACGTTTGTCACCTAAATAAAGTTCTCTATGGGCTCAATCAGGCACCAAAGGCCTGGTTTCAACGTTTAAGTTCTTTTCTAATCAGTCTCGTTTTTTCTTGTTGTCAAGCTAACGCCTCCATGTTCATCTTCAAATGGGATTCTCCTTTACAGATCTTGGTTGCTTGAATTATTTTCTCAGCTTAGAGGTGTCCTACAATGACAAAGTTCTTTTCCTGAGTGAAGCCAAATATGCTCATGACATACTTGACATTGCTCAATTGCTTGATGCCAAGCCTATGACCACCCCGCTCTCTACGTCAACGTATTTCACAACTTAGGGTACTCCCTTCTCAAATCCCACATAATATTGATCCTCGGTTGAGGCACTTCAGTATCATACTATCACGCGACCTGATCTCTCCTATGTGGTCAATCTGGTAAGTCAATTTCTCAATGCACCACCACAAGATCATTTTCAGGCTGTTAAGCGTATTCTCTGTTATGTCCAATGGAATCTATCTTTTGGCCTTTCTTTTAGTCATGCATCATCTCCTACTGTCTTAGGCTACTTGGATGCTGATTGGGCGCGTTGTCTTGAAACATGTAACTCCACTTATGGTTACTCGATATTTCTTGGGGGAAATTTGATTTCATGGAGTGCTAAGAAACAACCTATATTTTCCAGATCTAGCTGTGAATCTGATTATCAAGCATCGGCCAATACTGCTGCTGAAGTAGTCAGGGTTACTCACTTACTTCGAGAACTGCGTGTCATGCATCATTTATCCAACTATCTGGTGTGTCAATCAAAATTCATTGTCCTTAGTCAAAATCTAGTTTCCCATAAATGTGCTAAACACTTTGGTATAGATTATCACTTTGTTCGTGAGCTTGTTCTAGCTGGGAAGCTTAACACCAAATTTGTTGCCTCAAATCTTCAGTTAGCTCACATTTTTACAAAGTGTCTTCCCCGTCCTCTCTTAGAAGAATTTTGCACCAAGCTTCATGCTGGTCCTCATCCACTTCGATTTGGGGGGGGGGGTGTAACAGGAACGATTCTCTATAATTCGATATTTTTCGGAAATAATAGTGTATAGCTTG
The DNA here is from genome assembly GCA_021014915.2 of Artemisia tridentata subsp. tridentata. Lineage (NCBI taxonomy): Eukaryota > Viridiplantae > Streptophyta > Magnoliopsida > Asterales > Asteraceae > Artemisia > Artemisia tridentata. The sequence goes on from CP139504.1 coordinate 21,394,565, forward strand.
TGTATTTTTTGGAACTAATAGTGTATAGCTTGTATGTTACGAAAGTTTGTCACCGGTTGAATATCGTATTATCCTTAAGTATCGCCTTGTGATTCCTTTATTTCTGGTTGATGAGATATGTCCAGTTTGTCGCAAGACATGTTTGGATTCCTTTGGGGAACATGCGGTTCACTGCAAGGAGCTCCCAGGCTTCAAGTACAGACACGATATGGTTAGGGATGTCCTTTTTGATATTTGTAGGCGTGCTGGGATTTCCGCCAAGAAAGAAGAACCTGTAAACTTTTTGACTGACCTGTTGGATTGAAGATCCACACTCAGACCGGCAAACGTTTTAGTGTTTGGATGGGTTGGAGGGAAACATGCGTGTATGGATCTAACCGGGGTATCTCCTCTCGTGGGTTTGAGTAGTTGGGGTTTTATAGTAGGACAGGCAGCTTTGAAAGCCGCTTCGTACAAAGTGGCAAAAAACGAGAAAGTGTGCATTGAAAATCAACATGTTTTTATTCCTTTCACGTTTGATACTTTTGGTTTTCTTCCACCTGAGGCAGTGGAGTTCCTCAACAGAGTCCAACGAGTTATGCATAGTAATGTTATGACACCTAGATCCGCAGATGTAGTTTTCAAAAGAATTAGTTTTGCAGTCCAAAAAAGGCTAGTGGCACAACTTGTTGCCCGTTTGGCTTCTACCTCTATGTAAATCCAAAATTTTTTTACTTAAATATTCGTTTCCATTGTGTTTTTGCATTATATAAAGGATCAATACAAATCTCACAAAAGGTGGTGATCATTTTAAAACCCTATATATCATGTTAAAGAAATATTTACATGTTTGGTCCCTGTGGTTTGCTCATATTTCAAGTTTAGTCCCTAAGTCGTTTTAATTACATCAAAGATACCTATTTTTGAAATGTTGCACTCATTTAGTCCCTATTTTGGATGGGCTGTTAGTTTGACCGTTAAGTGTTAAATTAATATTTGCTCGTTAGTCCCTCCGTTAATATTTTTTGCACCGTTAGTCCTCATTGTTTAAAATTAATTAAAAAGGGCAGCATATAATCAAAATCTGGTCATGTTGCCCAAAAACCAACGCCCCAACCACTGGACTAAGCGTTTTTATCCGTTTTCCAGTGGTGTAATTATATCAAAATAAATTCTATTTAACCTTTTTTTTTTTTGCACAAACTCATTTTTATCCGTTTTTATACGTTTTCGTCCATTTTTTTTGCGTTTTCATACGTTTTCGTCCCTTTTTTTACATTTTCGTCTGTTTTCGTATGTTTTATACGTTTTTGTCCATTTTTTACGTTTTCGTCCATTTTTAAACGTTTTCGTATGTTTTTCTTATGTTTACGTTTTCGTCCATTTTAGTCCGTTTTTATACGTTTTCGTTCATTTTTTTTACAATTTCGTCCGGTTTTTACGTTTTCGTCTGGTTTTTTTACTTTTTTGTCCGTTTTATACGTTTTGTCTGTTTTTTTAATTTTTCGTTTATTTTTATACGTTTTCATCTGTTTTTAAACGTTTTCGTCTGTTTTTTTTACGTATTTGTCCGTTTTTATACATTTTTGTTCATTTTTATACGTTTTCGTCTGTTTTTTTACGTTTTTATTTTTAAATGCTTAGATTATACGTTTTCGTTCATTTTTTTACATATGAAAACGTATAAAAATGGACAAAAACATATAAAAACGAACAAAAATGTAAAAAAAACTAGACGAAAACGTTTAAAAACAGAATAAATGTATAAAAACGGACGAAAACATAAAAACGAACAAAAACGTATAAAAACGAACGAAATCGTAATAAACGGACGAAAACATAAAAAAACGAACGAAAAGGTAAAAAACGGATGAAAACGCATAAAAACGGACAAAAACGTAAAAAAAAAGACAAAAACGTATAAAAACGGATGGAAACATTAAAAAACGAACGAAAACAAATAAAAATGGACTAAAACGGATAAAAATGTACAAAAATTCTGATCCCAGTTGAGCAATTGATCTAGTTAGTTATCTTAGATGTGAATCTAAAACAACAAGTATAGAACCTGTCTTGACTTGTAAGCTATTAAACACAACGCGGAATATTATGTTTAATCTTAAGAAGAACAATGAATGAAACGGTAGAATTCTCAACAAACACTTCAATATATTAAATATACGAATACTCAAAAGTATTAGGGTTTACAACCTTGAAGTGAATCGACTCTAACAATGATACGTACTAAACTCTAATCCTAGAACCTCCTTTTATAGACTAAGGAGTCCTAGTCGGTTTACAATAGCTTTCTATACAAGCAAAATCTTTTAGAATCTATTCTAAACTTATCTAACACATACTATACATAGTTTATCTCTTCAGCAGTAGTATGAATTACTCTAACAGCAGTATCTTTTACTCCAGCAGTAGTATTCTTGCAGCAGTAGAATCTCCAACACTAGCAGTAGTATGACACTTAGAGTATTTTCCTTTATGCACCATGAGCAGTTGTATCATCCAGAGCAGCAGCATCTCTAAACCCAACAATCCTCCCCTAAACTTGATATTTTCTTCCAAAATCATCAAGTTTCTTTTAAGCTTTAACCTTCACCAGGAGGATGCTTCCAAACACATTTACTCCTTTTTCTTAAGATTTGGGTTGAGAATGTTTTTATACTTCTTTAAAAGTTGATAAGCTTGATCTTGAAATGAGAAGTCTTTCTGCATCTGCAACATTCCAGGCTTCAACATCTGATGAATAATCTCTTTATTGAAGTTCAATGCAGGATAATCTTTTTCCACCAACATGTAGATAACCACTCCATGAGCATTTAAAGCATGAACACCACAAGACTGATATAAATACCAATTTTGAACTGTGTTGTGTTTTAACTTCATCCACTCAATATCTCCATCATGTGGTTCAAACATTATCTTTAAATAGTAATAGATTACCCTTTCATATATACACCTCCTCTGGTCTTGTATCACTATATATTTCTTTGTATAACCTCCAGAGGGTAACCACATCATCTCTATCCATCCAAAACAGCATTTGTGAGAACCTAATAAACCTATAATACAAACCATTTATTCTTTTAAACTCCCAATAGGCTTCACTTCCATCCCTGATTCCAGAAGTATATGAGATGATTGGATGTTTGGCTACTAGAGGAACTGCATTAATGACCTCAGGTTCTTTATAATCAGAAAGAACTGTAAGATCCTTCATTTTTTCTCTATCATCTTCAGATTCCTCCTCATCGTCAATTTTTTCTTCATTCTCATGCTCTGACTCAGAACTCTGCTCCACTGCTTTGGATCTATCAGCTTTTCTTTTCTTTCTTCCAATACTCTTTTGTTTAACTCCAGCTCTTTTAACACCTGAGCTTGAAGTTTCTTTCTTTTCATCTACCTTTTTCACTTCTACCTTCTCTTTCACAATCTCAGTCTCCACCACTGTCTTTGCCTCCTTTACCTTATCCTCTGATCCCATAGGCACAAACTGATCAATTTCCCTTTTTGCATTGTTGTACATCTTGATAATTTCATCATCAGAGTATGCCTTTAACTGAACAAGTTTGTAGCCCTTCATGTTCTTTATATACTGCTCATAGTATTTCCTTCTTTGTTTCACAGTTGGTTCTTTGAGCAATTTTCTTTTTCTTCTTTCAGCAAGATACCATTTCTTTCTTTCCTCTTTGAACTTCTTTAACCATTGAATTCTTCCTTCTTCATTGTATGTATCTTCTATTTCCTCTTTGATTTGCTTTAACAACTCAATATCAGCATCACCTTTGATTCTTTCCTCATCCCAAGCATCCAATAAGGCTTTTGTTTTGGCCTTATCTTCAGCATGTTTCATTTGTTGTTCAAGCACCTTTTGATTTTCCTCTTCAAATTCAGCAGCTAACTTTCTTGCAGCCTCTTCATTATATGCAATCTGCTTCTCTTTGGGCCAGAACTCAAAAGGTATGTCAGGTTCAGGTTCAGGCTCTTCAATCATTATGCCTTTACCTTTTCCTGAATATTGAGGTGTTTGAGCAACTTTCTTGGTTGGGAGAGTGGGTTCTCTAATCACAACACCTTTGGCAGGTGCTTTTGGAAGTTGTGGTGGTGGTTGTGGTTGTACTGCTTCTTTTGATTGTGATGTCTTCAAGAAAACTATTGCTTCAGCCATACTAACATCATCATCCAATATCTTGGCAGTAGAATCTTTCTCTGGTTCAGCAGCAGAATCTTTTTCACCAGCAGTAGTATCAATCTTAGCTATTTCTCCACTATCACCAGCAGTAGAACTTAAAGCAACAGCATTATCCAATCCTTTTATTGCTTCTACCATAACTTTACAGCATCCAAAGTTTTTAATTTATCCACTAGCTGCTCCTTGTTCACTTCCTCCAAAACCACTTCATTACCATCTTTGTCTTTAACCACAAACTCAACATTTTCACCACTATCCATCTCCATATCCATTCCATCACCAACATTCTCTGCACCTGCACCAACATCATGTGCTTCCTCCCCTGAGACCTTGTCATCATTCCTCCCCTGTTTGGGAGCATCCTCCAAACCTGTAGTCTCAGAAGAACTAACCCTCTGTGCAGTGCCAACCTTCTTTAATCTTTTGAACTTTGTTATTGTTCTTGGCCTCCTTTCATCTTCCAATTGCTTAACTCTCAGCTTTAACTTATTGATTTCTCCACCTTGAGTTACTATGAGCTGTTGAACTCTCAGCTTATACTTTTTGATTTCTCCACCTTGAGTTGCTATGAGCTGTTGAAGACCAAGAACCTGTGACTCCAGTTTGGTACATTTAGCCATCAATTCTTTAACAAGTTCAATATTATCCTCACCACTTCGGCCTGTGTTACCTGGCCTGAGAGGTGGATCACTGGAATTGTCATTTTGTACATGTTGGTCCATCAATTCATTAGTCTCATGTCTATCCTCATCACTTCGGGATGTGCTACCTTCCCTGAGAGGTGAATCATGGGATGTAAACTCAGTATCAAACCTAGTTTGATCATCTGAGCCCCCCAAATTAGCCATTTGGCTGGGGTTACCATCACCTGCTTCTAGTTCAAGTGAACCTTTAGCATTAGATGTTGCCTTGGTTGGGGTCTTATTGATGTTACCATTGACCTGCTCTGCTTCTAAGCTAGCAACAGTAGTGGCAGGCCCTTCCAACATGTCACTCACCACACCTGTGACAGCCTCATCTGCTACAACCATCCTAACACTAGCCTGAGGTATCTCAGTGTTCTCATTTTGTGTATCCCTAGGGGTTTGGGTCTTTTCTGGTTGTGAAGATGATGTATCCAAAGTGGGTGTGTGTTGGGTAGTAGTTGTGATTTCTGCACCTTCACCCTGATTTTGAGCCAATGACAACATATAGGGAAACAATGCTGTCACAGTCTCTGAAAAATCTTTGCCATTCTTTTTCAAGTATGAAAACAATTTCTTTTGAAGTTCAGGGCAAACAAATTCTATTTTATGAACCTTAGGATTTGAAAGTTGTTTGTTCATAATAAGTTGCAGAAACCTTGGATAAATGTAATAATTTCCTTTTACATTCTTTTTCAAACCATACATTATCATATTTGAAAAATTAAAAGGTTGTCCTTTAGCCAGACAAATCATAGCAGAAGCCTGAGTTGTACTGAATTCATTCCAACCTGAAGTTTTAGGACTTAAACAATGTAGGATGGTATGAATTAAAAACTTCCATTGAGGACAGAGAAGACCTTTATAAAATTTTAAACCTTAAACTTTCTTCTCATACCCCATGTTTTTAAGTTCTTCAAAAATGATAGAATTTTCAAGACATGCTATTTCCTCATCATCTGCAAAGTGAAGAGCTTCTCTCACAGATGATTCAGAAATAAGTATCTTGTGGCCATCTACCTTTGCCTTTAACTGTTCTTCCCCATTTTTAGTTATGGTCTTGACAGTAGACCAAAACTGATCAATGTGATAAACAAATATAGTAGGTTTTGCTGTTAATGCATACCTAATGTGATTAGCATTAAGAAAATCAATTACCTCAACAAATCCATCAGCTTCGTTAGGCTTTTGAAGAAAATCAACTTGATTGTGACTATCAGAAAAGATTCTTGTCGACATTGTGAATTAGGTTTTGATTTGGGGGTTTTTAAATGAGATGTTAAAAATTGTGTTAGGATTTGAATTAGAGTGATTTATGAGTGCATAAAACCAATTATGAGATCGAATTAGGGTTTTAACCCCTTTTGGATAAGAAGTTACATAACCGTCCCTGCACTTACAAAACGAGCAGTAGTATCCCAGCATGTTAGGAATATAAATATTCATGTGAAAGACTCGGTCACCCCGAGTATCTATTGGCATTATGTAGCTCGTAGGATCATTAGTATTAATTTAGTTATCGTAGTATTTGTGGAGTTGGGCCGGGTCTTTACCCACTGTCAGCTCACTCCACAGCCCATATGGGGCGTCTATGCTTGGTGTATAAATACCCTCTCCCACCAAGGGAAAGGGTTGGACCTTCTCACAATTTCAATCTAATACATTCACATTTCTCTCTCAAGGTTCCAACTTCTCTTCTTTCTCTCTAATTCGGATCAAAACGAACAAAACCATACTTGTTTGATTTATGAATATGCTACAAATGGTATCAAGAGCCATGGTTAGGTTCATTTGATTATATAGTCTCGGATTTCTTCGCTTGGTTTTGTAGTTTTAGTTTGGTTCGAATAGAATAGGTTGTAAACTTCTTCATTTGTGCTTTGTTTATGGTTGGATTTTCTTAAAGCTTGTACTTTCTTGATTAGGATTGTTGTATAAGCTTAGTTTAGTGGCTGGATAGCTAGTTTCATTAAGTTATTGGGTGTTTGAGCAAATTCAAGTGGTGTCTTGTGTTTTTTTCTTCGTTGCGATTTGAGTCTCGATAAGACTTTCTTTGTTGCGATTTGAGTTTGTTAAGGAAACTAGTTGTTGCGTTTTGGTGTGCATCAGGTCTGCGATTTGGCATTTTACTTAAAAAGGGAAAGAAGATAAATCGCAAGATAGTGACTGTTTTGTCCTATTGTGACTTGCGATTTGGGTATTTCTAGGTTGCTATTTGAGTAAGCCTGCGATTTGAGTGAGCCAGCGATTTGAGGGAGCCTTCGATTTGATCATTGTGATTTGAATCACTGCGATTTGACTAGTTGCGATTTGACGTATTGCGATTTGACCAGTTGCTTTTTGACATTGCGAGTTGATACTTGCGATTTGACTTATTGCAATTTGGTTAGCTGCGATTTGACTAAAGATCCTGCGGTTTGACTTTTTACGTGAAAACTTCAAACGGCCATAACTTTTGAACCGTAACTCCATTTTTAGTGAATTACCTGTCAAAACGACCGTGAGACTGAGGAAAAGGACACGTTGAACAAGTTTATTCATTCAAACCAACTTTTGAAGCCTGAAATCGCTCCAGAAAGAAGTTATCGAGCTGTGAAGTTTTTAGACCAAAAAATTTCACTACAACTAAGGCACTTCACTTGAACCAAATCTCAACTAAACAACATATCACCTAGTCCATCAAACGATCATCATCTTAACATACAATCACCAATCATTATCGATCCAAACTGTCATCATAACACATTCAAGTAATTAAATCACGGTTTATTCTTGATTTTTGTAAAATCCCGCGAAAGAATCTATTTCTCGGTTTAAATCGTAGAATTGTAAAATCCCACGCACATTAGCATCATGTCTAACACTTCGGATTCTTTCATAGCTGAGGTGCTTAAATTGTACAACATGATTGACAAACAAAAGATTCCCAATGATGTACAACAGATAAACGTGTTTGAGTACACTGTGTTAGTGCCAATAGGGACTTTGTGTGCCCGAAAGAGCTTCATCAGCCACAGACAAACGTTGTTGAGTCAGATACTGCTATGAACAACGTGCAACATGTGAAACACAATGAAGCGTCAGCTGAACCTAGTGGGGTATCTTCTGTTATTAATGATGATAATGTGTTGCATGAACAAAAGATTCCCGACAAAGTACAACAGACAAACGTTGTTGAGTCAGATACTGCTAATATGGGAAATAGCGATGTTATCCCATATGAACAATATGTGAAACACAACGAAGCGTCTGTTGTACCTAGTAGTGCATCTTCTGTTATAAATGATGATTGTGAGTTGCATGAGTACACTGCGTTTATCCCTGATGACACCTTGACCACTAGACTTAACATCTACAAAGATCAGGTGGCCATATATGAACAACGTGCAAAATTTGAGCTAACTGAATGTGAGCAGAAAATGGATAGTCAAATGTGTACATTCATAATTGAACGTAATTTAAAGGAAGAAACATTGAAAAAGGAGTTATATTCTTTACGTAAACAACTTGATCAAACTGTTAAACAAAAACAGGAGATCCAAGAAAGTGTAATTACACTAAAACATGATTTCAAAGAAAAAGAAACAAAACTATTAAATGATTTTTCCAGACTTAAAACGTTAAAGAACAAGATTGAAAACAAGTTGTACACACAAGACCAGACCAGTCAAACTGCTCAAATGATTCAAAAGCATAAAAGGTTGTGTGATGAAAATAGTGAAAAGGATGTAGGTGAACCTAAATCAGTTTTACTTAAGAGTGTTAAAGTTGCCCATCCCGCCTTATATGATGCAAATGTAATGATTAAGCCTGATCATGCCCCTCCCGATGTGTCATCATTTGAAGAGAGTAATGAGATAGAAGTAATAAGTAGAGAAAGAATGGCTGAAAAAATGAAGGATCCCAAATGTATAGCCAATCGAGTCATAATCAAACCCCATGATTACTATGAGGAGAACCGATTGACTGTTTTTGCACCTCAAACTAAGTTGACGCCAGAACAGATATTTTGGTCTTCGGACGTAGAAAAGAGAAAGGCCGAAGAACTTAAAGCCAAAACTCCACCCTTTAGGAAGATAGTGGCTGCAACGGTGTATCCACCCAATACACCCAGGCATTTAGTTCCTTTAACTCTTCCCACATAATGTAAAACTCTAATTAGCCTATATGTTCTTTGTCAACTATTTGCTGATTTTGATAAAACATGTAAGAAGAGAATTACGCCAACGGGAATTACTGAAGGGGAAAGAGGTTTTGAACTAACAAAAAAGTGCTACTTAACTGAGGTTATTCCATTCTTTAAACTCCTCAAGTAACATTTTGAGGGCATGTAAAAAACCCTTAAAACTGAAGTAAAAGAGATGAAAGAGGTATTTAAAGATATGGAAAATGAGGTGTCCCAAAATCCGATAGAACTTAAGAGTCGTGAGATTGAGAGAAAGAACATTCTCATCACCAATGAGAATTTGATTGCTAGATGTATTGCACAGGATGTATTTTATACTGCTACTGATGCTGCATTAACTGCTTGTCAATTTCATGAGTTGTCTATTGCATTGAATGTTTCCCAGAATCGTGTTGTTGAGCTTGAGGGGGAGAATTTAAAATTGCATGAGAAAATAAAAAACGATGACCATGATAACATGGTCAGGCATTTTTCAAAACTAGAGGTTGATAATCTTAACTTGCAATTAAAATATCAACATTTAGAAGAAAGAGTTAAAATCTCAAATGCCAAGACATCTTTGGATGCTCCTGAATTTGATGCATATTTTGAATTAAGCAAACGAGATGAAAAAATTCAAGCTCACACTAACACGATTCAAAAATTGAGGGCCCAAATTGCCCAATTAAAATCAAATAAGAGTGATGTGATTGGCACCCATAAACCATCGTCTTCAGATTCTCAGAATTTTCACTATCAAGACACCATCAATAAATTACAATATGAAAATGAGTGTTTTCAAGCTGAAAATTCAAAAATCAAACAGCATTACAAAGAGTTATATGATTCGATTAAAATCACACATGATAAAACCAATGAAAAAATAACTTCTTTGCTTAATGAGATTGAGAATCTAAAGGCTCAGGTGAAAGGGAAAATGCCAATCATCACCTGTGATAATGTTGTTCCAAAGGTTTCTGCTTGTAGTAAGTATGCAATTGATGATGTGTCTATTCCGCTTCCTCTTAGGAACAATAGGTCTGCTCATCAAGTATATCTCACTCACCTTAAGGATAGCCTTGATACCCTTCGCGAGATCATAGAAGAGGATAGGATAGATAAACCACTTGATAGTGCAGTTGTAGATGCCTGCTTCCTCACTAAACGATCTCAGGAACTCTTAGAATACATCATTGGCATATGTCCTAAGATTGATAACAAGCGATATAAGTTTATTGCATCATCCTCAATGACTAAGAACAAGCATGTAACCTTTGTGGCACCCTTGGATACTTCAGATCCCAACACATCAAAACATGCTCAGCAACTGGAAGTGAAAAAGACTAAGATTCCCATCAGTCCTTCTATAGGAGTTAACAGAGACACTAAAGCTAGCGAGTCAAAACCTAGGAGAAATATAAAGAATTATAGGACTTCACTATCTAAAAGTGTTCCTAAGAAGAAAGTAGAAGATCACATGAGGAACAATAAGTCAGATTTGAACAAACAGAATCATAATTCAAATCCTAATTCACTTTGCAAAACATGTAATGATTGTTTAATTTCTGGAAATCATGATAAATGTGTTGAGAAATTTTTGAAGTCGTCCAACAAACCCCCAGTTAAGAAAGTTTGGAGAGCTAGACAAATTAAGCAATCTTGGAAACCTACAGGAAAAATATTTAGCAATGTGGGCCTTCAGTGGAAGCCCACGAGCTGAATATTCACACTAGGCAAACATTGCCCTTTAACAAGGATTACCATGCCTAGAGTAGTGCCTATTAAGGAATGAAAGCCAACTGGTAGAGTTATCCCTTTAGATACACAATGTCCTTTAACTAGGTCCATTGCATCTACTAGTGTTGCCCCTATTGTTAAAACCAAGGCACCTATGGTTTCAGCAGCTCCAGAGATTGTTTGCACTAACCAACTGGAACCCAACTTAAATTGGGGATCCGGCACTCCAAATTCTCTTCTTTCGTCTGTTTTCAAATGCAGGTCGTACAGATCGTCCTTTGACATTTGGACTCAGGCTGCTCACAACATATAAGGGGAAACGAAAATGACGTCTGTTCACATCAGTTCAGGCCTCGATCTTCATCGACAATGACGTTTGAACACATCAGTTCAAGCCTCGTTCTTCAACGACAATGACGTCTGTTCACATCTGTTCAGGTTTTGATCTTCAATGACAATGACGTTTGAACACTGCAGTTCAAGCCTCGGGCCTCAATGTCAACATAATGGCATCTGTTGAAAACACTTCAGGCCTCGTTCCTCAAAGAAAAGAAAGGCGTACACTTGAGTGCGCTTTATCTTCGGAAGAAGATAAATCTTCTTGTTTCTGACTATTCTCATCAATAAGCTTCATACTTGTTCCATGCTCGTTCAGTCATCAAGTAGATCTACTTTCATTAGATTGTATTTTTATTCACTCGATCAAAAATGGCAACCTCAAATGCAATTTTTGAGGGGGAGAAGTGTGAACAGTGGATCAACCTCATATGCACTTGTTCAATCAAAAATGGCAACCTCATATGCAATTTTTGAGGGGGAGAAGTGTGAACAGTGGATCGACGTACATTTGATTGTATGTTCATTCACTTGTTGGGCATGTGACTCTAATTGTGACTACGGAGTTGATCAGGTATCACTTATTTGAGATTGAAGTTGACTTTCACAAAGGTGTGATCTTATTTTATCTTTGAAGTCGGGGTTGGTTGGATGCATGACTTTCAATCATAACTTGCTCGTGCTTAATATTTAAGTTGAAGACTTGGTTTATCTAGTTACCAGCAGTCGGGGTGGATGGTTGAAGACCTGGTTAACTATCACTTAAAGGAGTTACGTTGTAGTACTCAGTGTCACACGCAGATGATGTTGTGGATAATCGCAAGAGGTGTTAATGTCTCATACTTTGGTTGGGTATTGAGTACTTAGAGATTTGCTTGGAGCATAAATTCTCTACACCGTTCTTCCAACATTAGTGCAAGCTTACTTGAGGTTTGCTCCTATAGTTATGACTTCAAATAGCCTACTTGAGGGTTGGTAAAGATAGTCAGAGAAAGTTTCGGTAGCAGTTGATTCTCACTTGATACATTTGAGCCAATTTTGTTCTTCTTACAAGATTTCAAGTATATGTGCGTAAAATGTGTTGCTGATTCTGAGGTATCAAAACCAGCAAAGGGGAAGGAGACATACATCTGAACGCACAACTAGTACACGTGATGAACTTTATACTTCTTCTTAATTGAAGTTATTCCGGGAAGACAAATGTCATAACCGCAGAGAAAATCAGTGTTTTAACTCGTGGCTTTTGGTGTATTATTCCAACTACGTAGGGGAAGATATGTAAGAAACAGTTTCTGATGATTAAAGAGGTACACAATTGTATGATGATTCCTCTGGTTAGTCGGTATCCTACAGAAGGAAATGTGTTCATCCGGGACTTACTTGATGTCTACGGTACTGTTTTGGTGTTATTTCGACTACATCCGGTACTCAGTTGCTTTTGTGGTACTGTCTTGGTGTTATCATTTCGACTACATACGGGATAAATTGCTTACACTTGGGAACTAGTTAACTTTGGTGTAACAATTCTCATCTGCAATTTCCTGAAGGGAGAAAAGTGCACTTTCGAGTCTTAATTAATTTTGATGTTACGTTTTCGACTTCATTTATGGGATTGAGTGTGTATTTCGGGTTTTTGAGCTTCATACAATGAGACTGATTGCATCACTTCAACTACTTGGGGGAAGTGGTCTCTGGATACTTTTGGTATGCATTACTTCAGCCTTCAGCGAGAAGAAATATGAGAAGAATTACTCAAGCGAGAGATGATACGTTGCTGATCTATTTGATGATCCCCCGAACGGATAATCACAATGATTATTCTTAAAAGGAGCAGCAATAGTTGATGTGGTTTGCTACGGATTCCGCTGTGAAATTATCTAATGTAAGCTTGAAAAAGAGCTTTGAAACTGCTCAAAAAGAAGATTGTCGGTTTGAGGGGAAGCTATCAAAGCTTCACATTGAGAAGGCTCAAGTTCAGACGGGTATTCAGGAGCCTCGAAAGCTTTGGTGGTGAAAGTTTAAGAGATGTTGACTACAGACTTCTACAACGTACAGAACGATATCCTTATTTCGGTATTCATGTCAACATCTTCTTAAATTGAATAATATATTTTGTACATATCTTAAACCAAAATGTAAATAGAAAAATATAAAACCAAAATGTAAATGCAAAAATATAAAACCAAGAAAAACCAAAAAAATCAGAAAAATAGAAAATACCAAAAATAGTTTTTCAAGGCATGTCTTCTGGTATCGATAACATTTACAGTCCTAGAAATGTCATTCAATAATGACACGGGTCTTTAAACGAAGTTCGAGCAGAAGTTTAAAAAGTTTTCAAAACATGTCTAAACGGCTTGCAGTTACTTCATACTGTAACCCGTTCTTCATTATGGGGGAAATACGTCGCCAAAAAGACGGTTGTTCCTCCCACTGGGAGAAGTTCACCCGGGCATGGATTACTTTATATCCATGTTTCTTCGATTTGATGTACGTTTCAGTGCATCATTTCTTGTATAAGAAGAGAAGTCTTCTTTACATTGCAAATACTTTTCAATCTATGATTCTTCAGGAAAGTATTTGTGCTAAACTCGGTGGTACCATGAATTTTTTTTTTTGGGAAATCAATCAGACTTGAAGTTTTTCATCAAAAATCTATCATTCAATCAATGACTACAGATCTTTAAATAGAAAACGGGTCATCGATTGAGGGTGAGAGTGATGTCAAAATTTTATATCATCAAAACAAGTCACTTTGTACATAATAAGCAGTGAATTCAATGATACGTGTTGTTATGTGTCAGTGTATGAATTTTTAATTCAAATATCGTTCAAACTTATCATACCTGACACTAACATTCTCCCTCATTGATTAAGGGGGAGCATCAGTATGTTCCATTATCAGCACATATCAAACCTGACCACATTTTCTCCCACATTTTCTAAACTTATTTAAATCAATTGGGATCACAAAATCTCAAAGGGTTTGAAATTTCTGATCGGGGGAGAGAATGTGATTTAAATATGCAATCTGATAAAAATGTGATGTTTTGGACTTAAATGTAAGCTCTCCCATATGTGCTAAACTCTTTTGCATATCAATGCACATATTGAGGGGGAGCAAATGGTTTGTGGTGACAAAAAGATATGGCATCACATGTGAGCGCGACTCAGACTTCAAAAAATGAATTGACGAAACAAAAACTGTCATTAATCGAAAGGACTTGTCCTGGCCGGGTAATAATTTCAAGCTGGTCTAACCAGTGATGTAAGCGTGTCTCGAAGAGGACTTGTCTGAGTAGAGTGTACCGTTTCGAGAAACTTTCTGTGGACTTGACCAGGCCGGGTAATAATTTCAAGCTAGTCTAACTAGTGATGTAAGCGTGTCTCGAATCGGTCATGTTCACTGAAAGGGGATCAATTCAAAAAGTGCAAGCTCTTCCCAACATGTGCAAATTTATAATAAAAACACATGAGAGCATGTTAAGGGGGAGCATTTGAAAAGTTCAAAACTCTCAAAGTGTTAGCAAAAAGTGTTTCTTAATTATAAACACTTTGAGAGATTTTTCAAATAAATGGTTTACGGCAACATAGGATAGTCATGGTGTTATAAGGTAGCTAAGGTTAGGAAAACCGTCCTATGATCCGCCAGAGCCGGAGGGATCTACCCAAGGACAAAACCGAATAGTTAGTATTAGAAAGTCCTTAGGTATGATTATGAAAAAAGGAGTAATATGAGAAAGGAGAAAGAAGGGGTTGAAGAATTAAAAAGAAATGTAATGAGAAAGGGTGAAAAGAAATAGCCCTCCAATTATTCAACCTTAGGGCAGAAACCGGGTTCAATTCATATACTACTGGTGGTTACTAAGGTAATACCGGTATTGAAGACAAGACGTCATGGACCCAATGACGCACTGTACTAAACCTTCTAGCCACTCAAGTTCTCTTAAAAGGACTTGTTTCATTCTCACAGGGAACCCTGCATAATCTATCGACCGCTCATTATGAGCTATGTTGATATTGAAACAGGAGACACCGCTCCAGTCTCCGATTACCAAAATTGCACTAATCGAGTCTAGAGCCACGAGATGCATCATAAGATCTCATAGGAACACATGTTACTTCTACACTGGTTGATCAACATTAAGGACACCAGTTGTAAACTTATGAGTCCTACGCAGATCTTAGCAATCTACCAGAACATTTATGAGGGAATTTACAAGTGTAATTCTCAGTGATTGAATGGAAATTCCTGCCAGGGTTAACTTCAAACAGCCCTGAAAGCAGGTCACTTCAGTAATTCCTTGTGGATTATGCTTAGTGGTCGCAGCAGTTTCAAATGGTCTACAGTCGTGGAGTGAACTCCAGCGACTCACCTAATCGTTGATGTACTTCGGTAGATCTTGTAAGCCCACTCGGGGGTATCCGATTTAGGAACGGCCTTGGTAAGGATTAGAGAAAGTTTTCACACTATGCTGTTAACAATCTCGAAGTCCGAACCTGTAAGTACCGGACATTTTATTGCTAACTGTCGTATGCAGGAATCCCTGGCGGTTGCAGCTGATTTCCGAAAAGATGCCGATCCATCACCCCATGCTCACACTTCACCATCATAATCAAAGAAATCATGATAACTGAAATACCTTCAACACTGCTTCCGCGACTCTGATGCTGAAAATCATGATTCAGAAAAGTGTGAGCATGTCGGTCCAAATATCACAACATCACTTGGAATCAATATTGCAAAAAGATGACTTGGAGACGTACGTTGGATGATGACCTCAAAGAAGCCTCAAAGATCATCCAAGACAAAAGAACAGTCATCAAAAGTTCACTGCTGAAAGTACAAAGATTAAAGACTTAGAAGAATCAAATACTACGAGCTAGGAACTCTAATTTATGTAATAGAATGCTAGAATTCGAAGTGTAATTTTCGGGGTGACCTCCCTTAGAGGGAGATTGTTAGGAATATAAATATTCATGTGAAAGACTCGGTCACCCCGAGTATCTATTAGCATTATGTAGCTCGTAGGATCATTAGTATTAATTTAGTTATCATAGTATTTTTGGAGTTAGGTCGGGTCTTTACCCACTGTCAGCTCACTCCACAGCCCACATGGGGTGTCCATGCTTGGTGTATAAATACCCTCTCCCACCAAGGGAGATGGTTGGACCTTCTCACACTTTCAATCTAATACATTCACATTTCTCTCTCAAGGTTCCAACTTCTCTTCTTTCTCTCTAATTCGGATCAAAACCAACAAAACCATACGTGTTTGATTTATGAATAGGCTACACACCCGTGGTTTTGCAACCTTACAACAGGTTTTACCTCTCGAGGGATCTCAAGAGGCTTACAACCCCACCAGGCAGTGTACCTGACCGATGTAGTATAGTGTAGTGGTAAGTACGGGGGATTGATCGTTCTCCACAGGGAATAGTGTTCGTTAGGTATGAAAAACTACTTTAGTAGGTCTTGACTGTGAATCCCCGGCAACGGCGCCAAAAACTTGTTGCCGTCACCTCGCCGTGTCTAGGGTTCCCGGATGGCCTTCTTGACGCCGTCCCTCTTTAGACCTCCAAAATCCGCTCTGGCTTATCAAAGCTTGACGCCGTCAGAATATGGCTTGACGCCGTCCCTCTTTAAGTTAAACCGTGATGGCCTTGATCACTTCAAAGGGTGACGCCGTCAGACTTTCCATTGCAAAATTTTCTGGCTTATCATGAGTAATTTTCATATCCACCTTTTTTGCCAAGCCATGACGCCATCAAGGGCAATCCCTGACGCCGTCAAAGGTACTTTCCAGCATAATTTTGAGACTTTGTCGTTTTCTTCACTTTTATGCTCCAAAAACGTCCAAAATGCTTCCTTTTCCAGATTTCTTCTCCAAAGTACCTAAAATGACAAAAGGAACGATTTAGGGGAATATTTGATCAAATAAATACGATTTAGGGCTTAAATGACCCCCTAAAACCGGCACACTTTTCGCTTCATCAAATACAAAAACTTGATGCCATCACCTCGCCGTGTCTAGGGTTCCCGGATGGCCTTCTTGACGCCGTCCCTCTTTAGACCTCCTAAATCCGCTCTGGCTTATCAAAGCTTGACGCCGTCAGAATATGGCTTGACGCCGTCCCTCTTTAAGTTAAACCGTGATGGCCTTGATCACTTCAAAGGGTGACGCCGTCAGATTTTCCATTGTAAAATTCTCTGGCTTATCATGAGTAATTTTCATATCCACCTTTTTTTCCAAGCCATGACGCCGTCAAGGGCAATCCCTGACGCCGTCAAAGGTACTTTCCAGCATAATTTTGAGACTTTGTCGTTTTCTTCACTTTTATGCTCCAAAAACGTCCAAAATGCTTCCTTTTCCAGATTTCTTCTCCAAAGTACCTAAAATAACAAAAGAAACGATTTAGGGCAATATTTGATCAAATAAATACGATTTAGGACTTAAAGGACCCCCTAAAAGTGGTACACTTTTCGCTTCATCAAATACCCTTACACTTGAGATTTGCTTGTCCTCAAGCAAATGCGCTTTTATTCTAATCAAAATACAAGTTATGGGTCATTTAATGCTAATATAAAAGTAATTACAACAAACAGTCATTCCACTTTAATCATAATAAGCACGGAGATTACATACTAGCACCTCACAAGTAGTGTTTAGATACTCACATCTCTCAGGTGTCATCAAAATAAATCTCATAAATGAAAACGGATAATATCTCTCACTACCTGTCATAGCAAATAGATTACCATAGGCTTGGGAAATGATCGAAAACCTCCTCCACTAGGCGTAAGAACCTAAGATAAACTATCAAAGAGGGCTTTTAAATGGGTTATAACGTGAGGTGTAGGGATATGATAAACACAGTTTTGTTGGATAAGGGATATTTTACTGGTGGCGAGTTAAAGATCTTGATTAATTACATGTACAATATGGCGTTGCTAAGCCAAGACTAGACTCGACTCAAGCTAAAAACAAAATAACAAAAACATAAGACAAACATAAAATGAAACGGGATGGTAGTCCGTATGTTTTTTCTATTTTTCTTTTTCTCATTTGTTTGTTTTTTTTGTTTTTTTTTTTTTTTTTTTTTTTTCATTCACTCTTGCCCTACCATCCAAAATAATACATCATAGGGGCGTTGCATTCCCCTTACACTTGAACTTTTACATAACTTTACAAATAACTATTCTAATGACTCGAATTAAGATAATCGAAACACTTGGAGTACTTTTAAAATATTTAGCACATATGGGGGGTAATAAATGATGTTCTTCCCCATTACTCCATTACACTAGTACTTTACCCATGAGTCCCAATCGTCCCAAAACAATATGTACAAGGATATGACTCGACTTAGCAACCATGTAATCAATTAGATAATTAACTTGGGTTTAAACAAATGTTGTCACAATAATGCACTAAAAATGAGTGCATACAAGGTGGGCTAAGGCGATTTGGGTGTACATTTTAGTGGGGTGTAACAAATTCTTCCTTTAAGTAAAATGCTTAAAGGTCGAAACGAAAAGATAGGCTCTGAGGGGTGTACTAGGGGTATCGTGTACTAAAAATGAGTACAACGCAAAGGGTGTGGGAGAATTACTTGACCGATGTAGCCAAAGTAATTATAACAAAAAACACAGGTGTAAAACAATGGGTTAATCCTAATGCCTCTTATCATGTAGTAAATCTAACTACACGAATGTAGTCTCACTTGTGGCCTCGGAATGGTCCTAACGCAAGTTCTAGAATCTAAGTGCTACCGGTACACACATCATAGCATAAATGCTTTTCCTACCAATTCTAGGGGCGAACCTCACATATTTAGGGGTGGAAAATTTTTAATTGGCAAAACTCCTAGGAAATCAATCATCTTCCTAAAAACTAGAGGGTCTTCAAATGGATCCAATTCGGTGTCCCTAGCCAAGAGTTGTTCTACCGCATGTGTTCGGTTCACAAAGTCCTCTTCTAGGTAAAATGGGCGTTGGGGTCCTATGAAGTCTCTATCGATCCAAGGTCCATATCTAGATGGTCTCCTATTTAATTCTAACCAATGGGGTGTTGGTTCCCCACTAGTATCATAGGCATGTTTCTTAACATCATAGACTGACCAAGTATCACCTTCTCCTACCGCTATCTTAGATTCCTTACAATCAATCATAGCACTAGCGGTCGCCAGAAATCCTCTACCTATCAACAAGGGGCATGTAGGGTCGCTAACCATATCAAGGACGTGGAAATCGGCTAAAATGGTTAGTTTTCCTATGTGTACTAACACGTCCTTGACTACTCCAACCGGGTAAGCAACACTTCCATCCGCTAAACCTATTATTACCTCGGTCTCTTCAAGTTTTCCTAGTTTTAGAGAGGTGTAGAGAGGTAACGGAAGTAGGTTAAGGCTTGATCCAAGATCGGCTAATGTGTCATAAGCCTCCGAATTACCGATCTTGCAAGGTAGAACAAATAAGCCCGGATCATCTAACTTCTTAGGTAGCTTGTTTTGAACGAAGGCGGTCCCTTTTTCGCCTAACTTGAGCTTCTTCTCATCCAACACATCAATAACCGGACTTTCAAGGTGGAGCTCCTTGAATTCTTTGTCAAGGTTTTAAGTGGGAGGTGTTTCAACTACGACTTGGGTTTGTTTGAAACACGAGCTCATGGAATTGACCGAATAATATTGTGGACAAGAACTAGGGGACGAAACTGATGAAATAGCGTTGACGTTTAGTTTCGGGTTCTTGACCGTGTTGCTAGGGAGTGCTCCCATTTCTCGGTCATTGAGGGCTTTCAACAAAGTGTCAATCTTATTGGTCATCTCGCTTTGTTTTTGTTTGAAATCGGCTTCAAACTTGGCCAAACGAGCTTCTTGAGATGCCATAAATTGAGACATCAATCCTTCAAAGTTATTGGTACTACCATTGTTGGAAGGATTGTTGTTGAAAGTACGATTCGAGTTGGAACCGCTTGATTGGAAACGATTAGGTGGGTTGGAAGAATTGGTTTGTTGTGTGTTTTGGTTTTGTTTCCACCTAAGGTTTGGGTGATTTTTCCATGAGGGGTTGTATGTATCACCGTAGGGGTTTGGCTCAGGTTTGAAAGTGTACCACTTGTCTCCCGCTCCGTCGGTACGCGAGGATGCGTAGTCCGCAAAAGCTTGTTCGGGGAGTTCCATGCAATCACGAGTGTCGTGGGGACCACTACATAATTCACATGAAGAAGTGATTTTGTTCACTTGGCTTGAAGGTTTAGGTGCCTCGTAGGATTTCATAAGAAACTTGACTTGGTCTTCAAGTTCTATGATCCTACGGTCGGAAGTGCTTGAATTGTTTGAAGGCAAAGATATTGCCTTGACCGTTTTATTCAAATCACGGGGATCACTCCAACTTTCGTTGTCATAAAGAGCAAGATCTTCTAGGAGATCCCATGATTCTTCCGCACTTAGATCACATAGCTTACCACCGGCCGATTGGTCAATGGTTTGCCTCGTGGAGAGATTGATATGGTCATAGAAGATTTGGACTTGGAGCCAAAGTTTTATGCCATGGTGAGGGACTTTTTGGAGTAAGTCCTTGAATCGAGTCCATGCCTCGTAGAGGGTTTCGCCTGGACGTTGTTGGAACATCAAGATATCATTCCTTAGCTTGGTATTTCTTCCCGGTGGGAAAAACTGAGCAAGGAAGCGAGTGGTGAGATCATCCCAAGAGGTGATGGATCCTGCGGGTAGACGCTCTAGCCATTGACTAGCTTGGTCCCGCAGAGAGAATTGAAAGAGACGCAGTCGGGTCGTCTCTCGAGTGGCAACATCAAGGTCTATGTAATCAACGATTTTGAGAAAGTCCTTGAGATGTTGATTAGGATCTTCGGAAGGAAGTCCATGGAATGCGCATCCGCTTTGCACCAACCGGATGGTGTCGGATCGCAAGGGTGTGACATTGGCTCCTTGAGTGAGCTCAATGGTGTTTCGATAGCCATGGTGGCTAGGACGGGAGTAGTCTCCTAAGGTACGGGCTCTAGGAGGTGGGTGTTGTTGTGGTGGTGGGTTGTTGGGATCAAGGATATTACCACCTTCCATGATGTCGGATGGTAATGGTTACGAACAAAGAAACGAAGAAAAAAGATAGACTAAAGAAAACCTAGAAAAAGAAAATAAAAATCTCACTAAAAAGGATCTAGTGAGTAGACCTAATAAAATAAAAATTCAACCTAAACAATAACTATTCCCCGGCAACGGCGCCAAAAACTTGATGCGTGGTTTTGCAACCTTACAACAGGTTTTACCTCTCGAGGGATCTCAAGAGGCTTACAACCCCACCAGGCAAGTACGGGGGATTGATCGTTCTCCACAGGGAATAGTATAGTGTAGTGGTAAGTACGGGGGATTGATCGTTCTCCACAGGGAATAGTGTTCGTTAGGTATGAAAAACTACTTTAGTAGGTCTAAGGGTGAGGGAAGATTCTTTTTGTATTTTTATATTTTTTTTATGAAAGCAAGTAAAATCTCGGGTTTGAAGGAGTGAGCGGAATTAGTTGCTAGTCAACTAACCCAAATTACTACGAATGCAAATAAAATAAAATAACTGAAAATGAAAAGAGTTGTGAAACTTATGTGGAGAGAAATGTGTTTACTTAGATTTCCTTACTCCCTAACTATCTTTTACCGGTTGATTAGTGTGTATTAATTGCGTGGATGACGGGTGTATTCCTTAATACCAATCGTGGGGTGGTGTACGTACTTCCCCAACTCTACAAGCTCCTACTTCACTCCTATGTCGAGCCGGCTAGGAAGCTCCTAACATGGGATCACTAGAATTCGCTCATGCATTAAATACAACCATAAAAACCTTAGTACGCATTGGTTCATGTTTCTTAAGACGTTCAAGCAAGTTACCGAATAGGAAGTTAGCCAGTTTTCTTAAGCCTAACATCGATGAACAATCATCCAATACAATTAATAACACACTAATAACCAATAATCAATAGTTAGGTTTCATTAGATCTAAGCAAACACAAGATAAATCTAGCCTAGCATGTTAATTAAAAGACAAGAACAATATATAATCAAACAACACATAGACATATTGATTGATTAAACAATTACTTATCTTCAATTAAACATGGGAGATCCAAGGGTATGAAAACCCTTAAAAATGGCAGAAATTCGTCTTTAGGGTTTCTCCTCACAAAGTTGCACACTAATGACAAAAAATTGCAAAACTATATATAGAGTTTAAGGGCTGACGGCGTCACGTTATAGGACTTGACGCCGTCACCTCGCCGTGTCTAGGGTTCCCGGATGGCCTTCTTGACGCCGTCCCTCTTTAGACCTCCAAAATCCGCTCTGGCTTATCAAAGCTTGACGCCGTCAGAATATGGCTTGACGCCGTCCCTCTTTAAGTTAAACCGTGATGGCCTTGATCACTTCAAAGGGTGACGCCGTCAGACTTTCCATTGCAAAATTCTCTGGCTTATCATGAGTAATTTTCATATCCACCTTTTTTGCCAAGCCATGACGCCATCAAGGGCAATCCCTGACGCCGTCAAAGGTACTTTCCAGCATAATTTTGAGACTTTGTCGTTCTCTTCACTTTTATGCTCCAAAAACGTCCAAAATACTTCCTTTTCCAGATTTCTTCTCCAAAGTACCTAAAATGACAAAAGGAACGATTTAGGGCAATATTTGATCAAATAAATACGATTTAGGGCTTAAATGACCCCCTAAAAGCGGTACACTTTTCGCTTCATCAAATACCCTTACACTTGAGATTTGCTTGTCCTCAAGCAAATGCGCTTTTATTCTAATCAAAATACAAGTTAGGGGTCATTTAATGCTAATATAAAAGTAATTACAACAAACAGTCATTCCACTTTAATCATAATAAGCACGGAGATTACATACTAGCACCTCACAAGTAGTGTTTAGATACTCACATCTCTCAGGTGTCATCAAAATAAATCTCATAAATGAAAACGGATAATATCTCTCACTACCTGTCATAGCAAATAGATTACCATAGGCTTGGGAAAGGATTGAAAACCTCCTCCACTAGGCGTAAGCACCTAAGATAAACTATCAAAGAGGGCTCTCAAGAGGCTTACAACAGGTTTTACCTCTCGAGGGATCTCAAGAGGCTTACAACCCCACCAGGCAGTGTACCTGACCGATGTAGTATAGTGTAGTGGTAAGTACGGGGGATTGATCGTTCTCCACAGGGAATAGTGTTCGTTAGGTATGAAAAACTACTTTAGTAGGTCTAAGGGTGAGGGAAGATTCTATTTGTATTTTTATATATTTTTTTTTATGAAAGCAAGTAAAATCTCGGGTTTGAAGGAGTGAGCGGAATTAGTTGCTAGTCAACTAACCCAAATTACTACGAATGCAAATAAAATAAAATAACTGAAAATGAAAAGAGTTGTGAAACTTATGTGGAGAGAAATGTGTTTACTTAGATTTCCTTACTCCCTAACTATCTTTTACTGGTTGATTAGTGTGTATTAATTGCATGGATGACGGGTGTATTCCTTAATACCAATCGTGGGGTGGCGTACGTACTTCCCCAACTCTACAAGCTCCTACTTCACTCCTATGTCGAGCCGGCTAGGAAGCTCCTAACATGGGATCACTAGAATTCGCTCATGCATTAAATACAACCATAAAAACCTAAGTACGCATTGGTTCATGTTTCTTAAGACGTTCAAGCAAGTTACCGAATAGGAAGTTAGCCAGTTTTCTTAAGCCTAACTTCGATGAACAATCATCCAATACAATTAATAACACACTAATAACCAATAATCAATAGCTAGGTTTCATTAGATCTAAGCAAACACAAGATAAATCTAGCCTAGCATGTTAATTAAAAGACAAGAACAATATATAATCAAACAACACATAGACATATTGATTGATTAAACAATTACTTATCTTCAATTAAACATGGGAGATCCAAGGGTATGAAAACCCTTAAAAATGGCAGAAATTCGTCTTCAGGGTTTCTCCTCTCAAAGTTGCACACTAATGACAAAAGATTGTAAAACTATATATAGAGTTTAAGGGCTGACGGCGTCACGTTATAGGACTTGACGCCGTCACCTCGCCGTGTCTAGGGTTCCCGGATGGCCTTCTTGACGCCGTCCCTCTTTAGACCTCCAAAATCCGCTCTGGCTTATCAAAGCTTGACGCCGTCAGAATATGGCTTGACGCCGTCCCTCTTTAAGTTAAACCGTGATGGCCTTGATCACTTCAAAGGGTGACGCCGTCAGATTTTCCATTGTAAAATTCTCTGGCTTATCATGAGTAATTTTCATATCCACCTTTTTTGCCAAGCCATGACGCTGCCAAGGGCAATCCCTGACGCCGTCAAAGGTACTTTCCAGCATAATTTTGAGACTTTGTCGTTTTCTTCACTTTTATGCTCCAAAAACGTCCAAAATGCTTCCTTTTCCAGATTTCTTCTCCAAAGTACCTAAAATGACAAAAGGAACGATTTAGGGCAATATTTGATCAAATAAATACGATTTAGGGCTTAAATGACCCCCTAAAAGCGGTACACTTTTCGGTTCATCAAAGACCCTTACACTTGAGATTTGCTTGTCCTCAAGCAAATGCGCTTTTATTCTAATCAAAATACAAGTTAGGGGTCATTTAATGCTAATATAAAAGTAATTACAACAAACAGTCGTTCCACTTTAATCATAATAAGCACGGAGATTACATACTAGCACCTCACAAGTAATGTTTAGATACTCACATCTCTCAGGTGTCATCAAAATAAATCTCATAAATGAAAACGGATAATATCTCTCACTACCTGTCATAGCAAATAGATTACCATAGGCTTGGGAAAGGATCGAAAACCTCCTCCACTAGGCGTAAGCACCTAAGATAAACTATCAAAGAGGGCTTTTAAATGGGTTATAACGTGAGGTGTAGGGATATGATAAACACGGTTTTGTTGGATAAGGGATATTTTACTGGTGGCGAGTTAAAGATCTTGATTAATTACATGTACAATATGGCGTTGCTAAGCCAAGACTAGACTCGACTTAAGCTAAAAACAAAATAACAAAAACATAAGACAAACATAAAATGAAACGGGATGGTAGTCCGTATGTTTTTTCTATTTTTCTTTTTCTCATTTTTTTTTCATACACTCTTGCCCTACCATCCAAAATAATACATCATAGGGGCGTTGCATTCCCCTTACACTTGAACTTTTACATAACTTTACAAATAACTATTCTAATGACTCGAATTAAGATAATCGAAACACTTGGAGTACTTTTAAAATATTTAGCACATATGGGGGTAATAAATGATGTTCTTCCCCATTACTCCATTACACTAGTACTTTACCCATGAGTCCCAATCGTCCCAAAACAATATGTACAAGGATATGACTCGACTTAGCAACCATGTAATCAATTAGATAATTAACTTGGGTTTAAACAAATGTTGTCACAATAATGCACTAAAAATGAGTGCATACAAGGTGGGCTAAGGCGATTTGGGTGTAAATTTTAGTGGGGTGTAAACAAATTCTTACTTTAAGTAAAATGCTTAAAGTTAGAAACGAAAAGATAGGCTCTGAGGGGTGTACTAAGGGTATCGTGTACTAAAAATGAGTACAACGCAAAGGGTGTGGGAGAATTACTTGACTAATGTAGCCAAAGTAATTATGACAAAAAACACAGGTGTAAAACAATGGGTTAATCCTAATGCCTCTTATCATGTAGTAAATCTAACTACACGAATGTAGTCTCACTTGTGGCCTCGAAATGGTCCTAACGCAAGTTCTAGAATCTAAGTGCTACCGGTACACACATCATAGCATAAATGCTTTTCCTACCAATTCTAGGGGCGAACCTCACATATTTGGGGGTGGAAAATTTTTTTATTGGTACGGTTTTTTGTGCTAGTCATATAACTCCTACCCATGAGACGCTCATTAAGATCAAAGTTTCACTCCTATATAAAAAAAATTTTAATTTGGCACTAAAATTGCCCTAACAGGTATTTCTCTCAGTTTTATTACACATTTACTATTAAACAAACAAAAATCAAGTGCAATTGTATTCTCTAAAGTATCGTATTTTACCCCCCCTTACACTTAAGATGAACATTGTCCCCAATGTTCAAATAACATGATGTAAAAGTGAAAAGGTAAAAGAATGAAATCAAATACTCCCCTGATTCGCTCG
This sequence comes from Artemisia tridentata subsp. tridentata, assembly GCA_021014915.2. NCBI lineage: Eukaryota > Viridiplantae > Streptophyta > Magnoliopsida > Asterales > Asteraceae > Artemisia > Artemisia tridentata. The sequence goes on from CP139504.1 coordinate 21,420,875, forward strand.
GTGGATAATGTGGCCACATGGTTAGATCTTCTTCCAAGAGAATGTAGAAGCTCCAAAACTAAAGCATCGCCAAAAGCTTGATTCCACATACATCTCCTTGTCCAAAATAACCTGTTAAACCTGAGAAAACAAACACGAAAACCTGCATAACATCAGCGGGATAAATTCTATATATAAGGATATAATGCTTGTGGAATGATAATTTTGCAGATTCCTGGAGATTATAAGTTAGAGATTTAATAAAAACTTTTTATGAAAACAAAACATTCAAAAATTTCAGAAAATTAAAACCTGACGCCGTCAGGTTGTAACTCCTGACGCCGTCAGAAATGATCTGACAGAATTCTCATGTTAAGTTTCCGGAAAATTTCTGGAAAAACCTCTACCTCACTTCCTGGAAATCCTGCAAAACATCATTATGACTCGATACAAGCATTTGACTCAAACAAATACTAATATGTATGTTAATTTATTATTATTATGATTCATGTTTATTTGTGTTCTAATAAACCGATTTGGATTTCCCTTACACTTATCTTTTTGCAAAATACCTTTATATGTAGTTAAGACGAAGTTAAAAACAAGATAAAGCATTTTCACAATTTAGTTTTGAACATGAATCAATAATAATAAAAATTAAACACACATACGGAAACAAATAAAATCAAACAAACAAATAAATAAACACACAAAGCAAATAAAGCTTGGGTTGCCTCCCAAGAAGCGCTTTTCTTTATTAACGAGTCTTGTAGCTAGACTCAAAGTCTTCGTACATTACGTGATTCCTTCATTGGTCACGGTTCCTAGGCCATCCTCATTTCCGATTTTATATTCCGGTCCTAATTTCAAACAATCCTTGTAGAAACCGGATATCCTTTTCATAACATAGTCTACTCCTTTATTTCTATCCTCATCATTCTTATAGTAGACCGCTTGCTTAAGCTCCTTCTCAACATTTGACAAGTGTTGGAATTGCTCTATCTTATATGGCATTTGGTAGTTTACCTCATCGGTCTCATCCTTAAATCTAACTATCCCTAAGGACGGTTCATAAGTCATTCTAGAGACCTCAACAAATGGTTTTCCAAAAACTACTTGAGTTAAGGATGCATCGACTATTGGGCGGATATCTTCTACAATTACAAAGTCGGTGGCGTAGGTGAAGTTTCCTACATAAACCGGTAATCCCTTAACTCTTCCCGTGAAGTTACTCATCCAACCCTTCTCAGGGAACATCCTATACCCAAGTTGCTTTTTTATTATCAAGTTGTAGTGGGCTCTAGTCATGATGTTTATTGGCGATCTAAGGTCGATGTAAGCTTTCCACACATGCAAATGTCCGATGTTGCATGATATGTTGAGATTAGAAGGATCGCCTATTTTTATAATCGGCCTACCTAGGAAGTATGGTGTCTCGGGGTCATCGAATAAGTCTGTATGATATGCGCGCTCTTCTTTAGTGGGTAGCCTATTGAAGTAGTCCTCATCATCATCTACTTCTTCAATCTCACTTTTCCTAACTTCTTTATCAACCTCGACTTTCTTAACCTCATCCTCAGGTTCACTATTATCCTCATTTCTATCAATTGGTTTGATAGTGACAATGTTGACGAAGTGGACATGTTTGGATGAAGAGGGGTCTTTTACTTGGGGTCCGCTATTTGTGTTCCTAGCGTCCTTTTGTGGAGGTGATAGCACTTGGTTATTGAGGGCTTTCAATAAGTTTTCAATTTTATTGGTCATCTCCGTTTGTTGTTGATTGAATTCGGATTCAAACTTGGCCAAACGAGCTTCTTGAGATGCCATAAATTCAGACATCAATCCTTCAAAGTTATTGGTACTACCATTTTTGGAAGGATTGTTGTTGAAAGTACGGTTCGAGTTGGAACCGCTTGATTGGAAACGATTAGGTGGGTTGGAAGAATTGGTTTGTTGTGTGTTTTAGTTTTGTTTCCACCTAAGGTTTGGGTGATTTTTCCATGAGGGGTTGTATGTATCACCGTAGGGGTTTAGCTCGGGTTTGAAAGTGTACCACTTGTCTCCCGCTCCGTCGGTACGCGAGGATGCGTAGTCCGCAAAAGCTTGTTCGGGGAGTTCCATGCAATCACGAGTGTCGTGGGGACCACTACATAATTCACATGAAGAAGTGATTTTGTTCACTTGGCTTGAAGGTTTAGGAGCCTCGTAGGATTTCATAAGAAACTTGACTTGGTCTTCAAGTTCTATGATCCTACGGTCGGAAGTGCTTGAATTGTTTGAAGGCAAAGATATTGCCTTGACCGTTTTATTCAAATCACGGGGATCACTCCAACTTTCGTTGTCATAAAGAGCAAGATCTTCTAGGAGAGCCCATGATTCTTCCGCACTTAGATCACGTAGCTTACCACCGGCCGATTGGTCAATGGTTTGCCTCGTGGAGAGATTGATATGGTCATAGAATATTTGGACTTGGAGCCAAAGTTTTATGCCATGGTGAGGGACTTTTTGGAGTAAGTCCTTGAATCGAGTCCATGCCTCGTAGAGGGTTTCGCCTTGACGTTGTTGAAACATCAAGATATCATTCCTTAGCTTGGTAGTTCTTCCTGGTGGGAAAAACTGAGTAAGGAAACGAGTGGTAAGATCATCCCAAGAGGTGATTGATCCTGCGGGTAGACGCTCTAGCCATTGACTAGCTTGGTCCCGCAGAGAGAATTGAAAGAGACGCAGTCGGGTCGTCTCTCGAGTGGCAACATCAAGGTCTATGTAATCAACGATTTTGAGAAAGTCCTTGAGATGTTGATTAGGATCTTCGGAACGAAGTCCATGGAATGCGCATCCGCTTTGCACCAACCGGATAGTGTCGGATCGCAAGGGAGTGACATTGGCTCCTTGAGTGAGCTCAATGGTTTTTCGATAGCCATGGTGGCTAGGACGGGAGTAGTCTCCTAAGGTACGGGCTCTAGGAGGTGGGTGTTGTTGTGGTGGTGGGTTGTTGGGATCGAGGATATTACCACCTCCATGATGTCGGATGGTAATGGTTACGAACAAAGAAACGAAGAAAAAAGATAGACTAAAGAAAACCTAGAAAAAGAAAATAAAAATCTCACTAGAAAGGAATCTAGTGAGTAGACCTAATAAAAAAAAATTCAACCTAAACAATAACTATTCCCCGGCAACGGCGCCAAAAACTTGATGCGTGGTTTTGCAACCTTACAACAGGTTTTACCTCTCGAGGGATCTCAAGTGGCTTACAACCCCACCAGGCAGTGTACCTGACCGATGTAGTATAGTGTAGTGGTAAGTACGGGGGATTGATCGTTCTCCACAGGGAATAGTGTTCGTTAGGTATGAAAAACTACTTTAGTAGGTCTAAGGGTGAGGGAATATTCTTTTTGTATTTTTATATATTTTTTTTTATGAAAGCAAGTAAAATCTCGGGTTTGAAGGAGTGAGCGGAATTAGTTGCTAGTCAACTAACCCAAATTACTACGAATGCAAATAAAATAAAATAACTGAAAATGAAAAGAGTTGTGAAACTTATGTGGAGAGAAATGTGTTTACTTAGATTTCCTTACTCCCTAACTATCTTTTACTGGTTGATTAGTGTGTATTAATTGCGTGGATGACGGGTGTATTCCTTAATACCAATCGTGGGGTGGCGTACGTACTTCCCCAACTCTACAAGCTCCTACTTCACTCCTATGTCGAGCCGGCTAGGAAGCTCCTAACATGGGATCACTAGAATTCGCTCATGCATTAAATACAACCATAAAAACCTTAGTACGCATTGGTTCATGTTTCTTAAGACGTTCAAGCAAGTTAGCGAATAGGAAGTTAGCCAGTTTTCTTAAGCCTAACATCGATGAACAATCATCCAATACAATTAATAACACACTAATAACCAATAATCAATAGCTAAGTTTCATTAGATCGAAGCAAACACAAGATAAATCTAGCCTAGCATGTTAATTAAAAGACAAGAACAATATATAATCAAACAACACATAGACATATTGATTGATTAAACAATTACTTATCTTCAATTAAACATGGGAGATCCAAGGGTATGAAAACCCTTAAAAATGGCAGAAATTCGTCTTTAGGGTTTCTCCTCCCAAAGTTGCACACTAATGACAAAAGATTGTAAAACTATATATAGAGTTTAAGGGCTGACGGCGTCACGTTATAGGACTTGACGCCGTCACCTCGCCGTGTCTAGGGTTCCCGGATGGCCTTCTTGACGCCGTCCCTCTTTAGACCTCCAAAATCCGCTCTGGCTTATCAAAGCTTGACGCCGTCAGAATATGGCTTGACGCCGTCCCTCTTTAAGTTAAACCGTGATGGCCTTGATCACTTCAAAAGGTGACGCCGTCAGATTTTCCATTGTAAAATTCTCTGGCTTATCATGAGTAATTTTCATATCCACCTTTTTTGCCAAGCCATGACGCCGTCAAGGGAAATCCCTGACGCCGTCAAAGGTACTTTCCAGCATAATTTTGAGACTTTGTCGTTTTCTTCACTTTTATGCTCCAAAAACGTCAAAAATGCTTCCTTTTCCAGATTTCTTCTCCAAAGTACCTAAAATGAAAAAAGGAACGATTTAGGGCAATATTTGATCAAATAAATACGATTTAGGGCTTAAATGACCCCCTAAAAGCGGTACACTTTTCGATTTATGAAGGCTACACAACAGTAGAAAGTTTTGCCTAGCAGCAGACACTTTGTAACTAGCAGTAGAATATCTGCTGAACTTTCCAAACACCTTTTTCTCGTCAAACAAGCATTCCCCTTTGACTTTTTCTACAAAAGATTAGTCCAAAACCACAAAAACACAAGAAATAATATGCCACAATAATCACAATTCACAATTATACTTAGCAGTTGTATAAGCAGCAAGCAGCAGAACTAAATATAACTAGCAACACATATCATAGCAAGCAGCAGAAACAACTTATTGACTAATAACAGTACAAATCCTTACAAAACATTACAAGAACACAAAGAGATAAAAATTTTCAAAGATTTATCATGCCAATACTAGCAATTAAGAATTGAAATCTACCCACATCAAAACCTTTTGTGAGCAAATCTGCAACATTATTGTCAGTATGGATTTTAACAATTTGAATTAACTTCTTCTCAAAACAATCTCTTATAAAATGATGTCTTATCTCAATATGTTTTGTTTTAGCATGAAAAACAGGATTTCTAATAATGCACATTGTACTGTTATTATCAATATAAATTTTGGTGTGCATGAAATTATACCCATAGTCCAGTAATTGATTCTGAATCCAAAGCATTTGACCACAGCAACTTGAAGCAGCTACATACTCAGCTTCAGTTGTAGAATTTGCCACCACAGTTTGTTTCCTGCATTGCCATGAAATCAACCTATGTCCAAGATATTGACATCCTCCAGTTGTTGATTTCCTGTCTAAACATGCTCCAGCATAATCACTATCTGAGTATGCCACCAGATCAAAAGGTGAGTCTTTTGGATACCAAAGGCCCAACCTAGGTTGACTCCTTAAGTACCTAAAAATTCTCTTTACAGCATTCAAGTGTGACACTTTAGGGGTAACTTGAAATCTGGCATAGGCACACATAGCAAACATAATATCTGGCCTGGAAGCTGTAATATACATCAATGAACCAATAATTGATCTGTATAAATAGACATCAACTTCTTCACCATCTTCATCTTTGACTAGAGGCTTGTTGGACTCCATGGTTGTTTTAGCAGGCTTCACATTAGAAAATCCAAACTTCTTCAAGATATCAGTCACATACTTATCTTGACTGATAAATATGTCATCATCCTTTTGTTTGACTTGAAGCCCTAAAAAGAATGTGAGTTCACCCATAGAACTCATTTGAAGCCTGTTATGCATTAGCTTCTCAAACTCATCACATAACACCTTGTTGGTTGACCCAAAAATGATATCATCAACATACACTTGAACCAATAAGATATCCTTTTTGTCTCTTTTGATAAACAAAGTCTTGTCAATTCTTCCTCTACTGAAGCCATTGTTCAACAAGTACTTTGATAAGGTGTCATACCAAGCTCTAGGAGCTTGATGCAAACCATACAATTTTTTCTCCACCTTGTAAACTCTATCAGGATAATCAGGATCTTCAAAACCAGGTGGTTGTGAGACATAAACTTCTTCATCAATTTTCCCATATAAAAAAGCACTCTTTACATCCATTTGATACACTGTGAAGTTCTTATATGAAGCATAAGCCAAGAATAATCTGATAGCTTCTATCCTTGCAGCAGGTGCAAACACTTCATCATAATCAATACCTTCTTCTTGAGTGTATCCTTGAGCCGCTAATCTTGCTTTGTTCCTGATCACAATGCCTCTTTCATCCCTTTTGCATCTAAAAACCCACTTTGTACCAATTGCCTTTTTCCCATTAGGCAAATCAACCAAGGTCCAAACTTCTTGAAGCTTAAACTACAACAATTCTTCTTGCATAGCTTCCACCCAACTTGAATCTTGTAATGCTTTATAAGCATTCTTGGGTTCCACTTGTAACAGAAAACAAGCAAACATGCAATTCTGAAGGTCTTTGTGGCTGTTTCTTTGATGAAGAGATTGAGCAAAGAAACCTTGTTCCTTCAAATCTTTAACCATTTTCCTTGTTTGAACAACAGACTTTGGCTCTCCAATGATCTGTTCCTTTGGATGATTCTTGTGAACTCTTGTAGTTGGAATAGGACTGACTGGTACCTCATCTTCCATATTGGTTAAGTCAGCCTCTGCACCAAACCCATCCAAAGCTTCATCATCAGTATCTTCATAGATATTAATCAAACAAGGCATATTAGGATCATCAGGATAGTCATCATCAGCAAAAGATCTTCCATCTTTGGCAACAGTAGGAAATTTTGGTGCAGCAGTAGAAACACAAGGCTTAGCAGTAGTAACTTTTGGCTTAGCAGTAGAATCATAGTTACTGCTGCTAGTGCTATTTCCTTTGTTTTCAACATTTGTTGATTCATTATTCTGCACTTCATCAACAATTTGTGGTCCTTCATTAACCACTTTTCCAGCAACAGAAGGTTTATCCCCACCTTCTGTATCTCCTTTTGGTACTTCATGAACAACATCATCTTCTTGTGAACTCTTTCTCTCTTTCTCTTTGGCTATGAAAGTTGGATCAAGCTTCCATTTTTCAATCAAAATAAACTCCTTTGTAGATTCATTCACCTTAGCTTGTGTACCTTCATTAGAATCAGCTTTTGTACCTGCAGACTTATTAATTATACCTGCAATCACTGGCTCATAATTCATGCTTTTGGTTAGTGAATCAATATCAAACAGCCAGTCAGGTCCACTTCCTTCAACATTAGTTGTGGTTTCACTAAACCTAACATGCAAGTTTTCTTCCACATGCCTAGTTCTTTTATTGAATACCCCAAAAGCTTTATTATTGGTAGAGTATCCAACAAAGAATCCTTCATCAGTCTTCTCATCAAACTTGCCTAGGTGATCAATGGTATTCAAGATAGTAACAGGACACCCAAATGGTTTTAAAAAATCTATCATAGGTTTCCTACCATGTAACAGTTCATAAGGGGTCTTGTTATGAGGCTTAACTACTTTACTCCTATTTTGCACAAAACAAGCAGTGTTGACTGCTTCAGCCCAAAAAGTAGTAGGTAATTTTGATTCAGACAACATAGTCCTTGCAGCCTCAATAAGTGTCTTATTCCTCCTCTCAGCAACACTATTTTGTTGAGGAGTTCTAGCTACACTAAACTGTCTTAAAATACCTTTTTCCACACAAAACTGGTTCATAACACTATTCTTAAATTCAGTTCCATTGTCACATCTTATCACCTTAACTTTATGATTTACTAGGTTTTCAACTCTTGTTATAAAGGCCTTAAGAATGCTAGAAGTTTCATCCTTAGTTGCTAAAAAGAAAACCCAAGTGAATCTACTATAGTCATCTGTGACAACTAGGCAGTACATCTTCTTGTTCAAACTTTTCACATTTGTTGGCCCAAACAAATCTATATGCAACATATATAAAGGCTCAGAGATAGTGTTCACAGCTTTGGACTTATAAGAAGCTCTGTGTTGTTTTCCCATTTGACAAGCAACACAGGTTTCATGATTTTCAAAAACTTTTGAAGGTAAACCTCTCACAAGGTTTCCCTTAACCAATTTATTAATAGTTTTGAAATTTAAATGGCCAAGTCTTCTATGCCAAAGTTTGGATTCATCATTTGTGGCCATTGCAAATAGGCAAGTTAAAGCTCTTTTGGGAAATATGTTCTTTATGTCAACACTGTATATGTTGTCTATTCTAGGGACTCTAAGTAGCACAAATTTATCATCAGGCAACTTAAAATCAGGAGATAAGACAAGACATTCAGTGTCAGTAAAAAGAACAAAGTTCTTTTTGTCACACATTTGTGAGACACTAAAGAGGTTGAACTTAAGCCCTTTTACAAAGTACACTTTTTCAAAATCCAATTTTCCTGTTCTTATTGTACCTTTACCAATGATTTTACCTCCTTTAGGATCATTTCCAAAGGCAACATATCCACCATCAATAGCTTCAAAATCTTCAAGGTTGGACATGTCTCCTGTCATATGTCCAGAGCATCCACTGTCAAATATGCATTTGTCCTTTAATTCCTCTTGTAGATTTCCCTGCACATAAAATAAGAGAATCAGTTTCTCTTGGGGACCCAAGCCATTACTGACTTGGATCTGCCTTGTGCATCAACATAGTCAAATCTCTTTAAATCCATTGATGCACTGCTGTTCCTGGAAACATGATCTAAAACTTTTATTTTTGGTTTTCAGACCCAGCAAGCTGAGGCCTTTACAGCATAAAAATGGTTGCCCAAAATAGTGTTTGTTATCACTTTTGGCTCAGCAATAGAAACTTCTTTTGCCTTAGCAGCAGAAACAGTTGTATTATTTTGAAAATGCCTTTTTGGTGGAGCAGTAGTAATTGACCTAGTTGCACCAGATCTCATCAATACTGCCCTTGGAACCATGTTTTTGTTAGCATGAGGGTGAGTCTTTTTAGAAAAGTTTTTGTGGTTCACCCTTCTGTTTTGGTTCCAAACTGGTTTTTGGTAGTAAAAATATTTTTCTTGTAAATGCTCAAAACTACCACAATAATAACAAGCCTTTTTAACTAACTGAAAATCACTACCTAACTTTTGAGAAATTAGGTTGTTCCAGTTTCTTTGATTACCTCTAGGCCTATTATAGCTTCTTCTAGGTTGTTCTCTAGGTTCCTCATTATATTCAACTATCTTCCTAGAGATCTTGTCACCAAACACAGGTTTCACAAACCTAGCCTGTTTAACTTTAGATTCAACTGTTTTAGGAATTTCTTCCTTTTTAATCTTTGGTGTTGACTCAACCTGTTCCTCATCACTATCTGACATCCAATCTTCAACTATTGGTGCATCAGAATACTGCTTTTCAATCTTAGGTTTTTCATTACTAGCCTCACTAGTTTCACCTACAGGTTTGCTATCAAGTTCACTTATAAAAGACAATTCTTTTCCTGGAGGTGCAAAAGCACTTTTAACTAGAGGAGCTACTTCATTATATCCTATTCCACTACCTCTCCTCATTAACTGGCTCTCAATAGACTTATGCACAAGATCAGATGCAAATTGCTGTTTTTCAACTCTAACTACATGTTTTTCTTTTTCAGCCAAAGCTGCATCCTTTTCTTTTTCAGCCTCTTCTATCTTTTTATTAAGAATATTAATCTCACTGTTTTTAAGAAAAAGCTCACCTTCTAGTATATGAATCCTATCAACATACTCAATCTCATTCTGTTTAAGGAATTCAAGTCTTTGCTCTACATTTTTTATGCCAACTTTATAACCTAAGTTATCTTGTTTTAGCTTCTCAACTTCTCATCTTAGATTCTCATTCCTAGATTTAAGCTCTTCTACAGTATGTAAACAAGATTTAAATGAACAACTAGAATCATTAGATACCTCTGTATCAGAACCAGATGATGAATAAGCCATAAGAGCAAAGTTGTGTCCTTTGGGTCCTTCTTCTTCCATAAAAGCAAAGTTGGGTCCTTCCTCAGTCTGATCACTCCAATCATAATCTCCTAGACCATCACAAGACACCAAAGCTTTAGTAGTCTTGGTATCATCAGTAGCAGCCTTCCTTGAACTTTCTCCATTCTTCTTAGTTGCCCTTCATTCCCTTGCAAAGTGACCTTTTCTTCGACAGTTGTAGCACTCAATCTTGGACTTATCAAATCCTATGTTATTATGTCCTTTAAATTTGAGCTCCCTTCCTGTCTTCTTCAAAAACCTTCTGGCCCTCATTTTCAGCATAGCCATTTGCCACTTCAAATCAATTTCTTCAAGATTATCAGGATCAATTTGTTCCAAATCCTGATTCATAACTGGAGTACTGGTAGTAAGATCAGACAAGTAAGCACAAATAGCAGCATCACTAATGTTATCACTGTTTGTTGAACCAGCAGTAGAAACATTAGTGCTAGCAGTAGAAACTCCATAAGCAACAGTGGAGTGAGTTTCCTGAGTGTTGCCAGAACTTTTGTTGTTGGAGGACACAAAAGCTAGGTTTTGTGCACCAGAGGATGAACTAGATGACCCTTTCACTTCAGATTCATACACTTTCAGGTTGTTGTATAAATCATCTAAATTCATCGTTTCAAAGTCAGCTTTGCTTCTCCGAACCACAGTGTGCATACTCCATTCAGATGACAAACTTCTCAGAAACTTAAGATTGATATCTTCTTGAAGAACTGGAACCTTCATAAGTGCTAATTGACTTATAAGCTTCTAAAGTCTGTCATATGTAGCATCAATATTTTCAAAACTTGAGGCAACAAAGGTCTCAAATTGATGCCTCAGAAGATTTTTCCTTGACTTCTTGGTAGCCTCATTCCCCCCAAATCTTAGCTCAATTGCTTCCATTAAAGACTTAGCATCCTGAATATGACTAAAGCTCAACTGATACTCATTAGGTATGCCCATCATGAGAATACTATGAGTCTTGATCTCCAACCTTCTTTGAGCCTTGTCATCAGCGGATTTAATGGGTACAGGTTTCCCATCATCAGCTTTTGCTGGTAAAGTATCACCATTCAGAATGACTTCCCACATTGAGTAGTCAAGCATCTTGATGTATTGTTGTATTCTCATCCTCCAAAGCTCATACTCTTCAGGCTTGAGCATGGGCACTTTTGATGCAGTCACCATGTGTGTTGATTCGGATTCCATGACTTGAGTAGATGTTGAACAGATCTGAGTTAACAAAAGTTCTTCTTGATCACAGCTTCTAGATCACAAGCTCTGATACCACTTGTTGATCCCAGTTGAGCAATTGATCTAGTTAGTTATCTTAGATGTGAATCTAAAACAACAAGTATAGAAACTGTCTTGACTTGTAAACTATTAAACACAACGCGGAATATTATGTTTAATCTTAAGAAGAACAATGAATGAAACAGTAGAATTCTCAACAAACACTTCAATATATTAAATATACGAATACTCAAAAGTATTAGGGTTTACAACCTTGAAGTGAATCGACTCTAACAATGATACGTGCTAAACTCTAACCCTAGAACCTCCTTTTATAGACTAAGGAGTCCTAGTCGGTTTACAATAGCTTTCTATACAAGCAAAATCTTTTAGAATTTATTCTAAACTTATCTAACAAATACTATACATAGTTTATCTCTTCAGCAGTAGTATGAATTACTCTAACAGCAGTATCTTTTACTCCAGCAGTAGTATTCTTGCAGCAGTAGAATCTCCAACACTAGCAGTAGTATAGAATACACTAGCAGTAGTATGACACTTAGAGTATTTTCCTTTATACACCATGAGCAGTTGTATCATCCAGAGCAGCGGCATCTCTAAACCCAACAAAAAACGTATAAAAACGAATGAAAACGTAAAATAACAGACGAAAACGTATAAAAATGGGGCGTTGGTTTTTGGGCAACAAGACCCTAGTTCGAGCCTATGCTGTCCTTTTTAATTCATTTTAAAAAATAGGACTAACGGTGCAAAAAATATTAACGGATGGACTAACGGGCAAATATTATTTAAACACTTAACGGTCAAACTAACGGCCCATCCAAAATAAGGACTAAATGAGTGCAAAGTTTCAAAAATAGGTATCTCTGATGTAATTAAAATGACTTAGGGACTAAATATGCAATCTGAGCAAATCACAGGGACCAAACGTGTAATTTTTTCCATGTTAAATGACTTTATACTAGTTTCTCGCTAGTTCTTGGAATGCCGTTCAAAATAAACTATGTTTATTTAACATTTTTTAACTCATGTTCACGGATAGAAAAATCCCTAAATAGTAAAAAAGAAGTCGCAAAGAAAGTTTTGACACGAGTTTTTCAATGAAACATTTATTTCAAATATGGCAAGATTAGTGAAACATTACCTGAAGGCTATCATGAACACAAAGTAACTACTAAAAATACGAACATTCTTATATATCCTCTAGTGGTAGCTTGGATTCTTCTCGCGAGAGAGTGTAATTAGTTAAAGAAAGCCCATTTGATCAATTAAAATCCAGTGTAATTAGTTAAAGAAAGCCCATTTGATCAATTAAAATCCAGCTAATTCTTTTTTTTTTTTATCAAAACATATACTCCATCCGTCCCAAAATATAAGTCTATTTTGACTTTTTTAAAATTTTTTTATTCAAACTTTGACCTTAATTATTATTATTTTATTTTTTTTTGTTATATAATACTTGATACAAAATATATAAATGAATTTGTGTTTTAAATGCATTTTCATTGGTATATTTTTAATTAAGTACTATATAACACGAAAAAAAATAATTAAAGTCAAAATGGGAAACAAAAGACTTTAAAAAATAAAAAAATTGACTTATATTTTGCACTACGAGAAAACATGGTTTATAGGACCCTTCCATTGGACACTTTTCGTGAGGCGTCCTAAAAAATCTTCTAATATCACCACTCAAGTTGTGAGTCCTATTATGACGCAACACATAGGACACCTAATGCATAAGGGTGTTGGCAGTCATTGGTTTGCCGCCAGCGGCTTGGGGGGAGCCTGCCGGCGAACACCGTCGCCAACCCCCTTGCCGCTAGCAGCCTGTGATTCGGAAGCCACCACAAGCCGATTCGGCATAGGAAGAGACAAAAAGAAAAATATGACCGTTGGTGTAGTTTTTTTGCCCGTTGGGGCGTTTGAATTTTTTTTTTTTTTTTAATTCAACTTTATATATATATATATATATATATATATATATATATATATATATATATATATATATATATATATATATATATATATAGTGAGACTTTCTTTTCAGAACTATGTTAAGTGCGAGAACTGCAAGAACCACCTTTTTTACTCCTAATAATACATAAGGTACATCATGTCAATGCATAATGACATTTTTGAAAATGTATGTAAGTTAATTTGATAGAAAAAATTAAATGAGGGGCAAAATGGGAATTTAATTCTTCCATGAAAAACGGATCATATAGCAAAAACCGTTTCCCCATTTTTATTATTTTCAGATCTCTCTCTCTCTCTCTCTCTCTCTCTCTTTCACTTTTTATCTCTTATCTTCTCAAGAACCCTAGCCACCTCTCTTTTGCTTTGTCTCTCCCAAAAAAATCCGCCCCGTCTTTTGCTTCTGGTATAGATCGATCTATTGTTAATTATATAATCCTCGTTGGTAAGTTATACAGAATATCATAGGCGCTTACAATGGCGCGTACATCGTATTTTTTTGGTAGCCGCTATTGTCATGTGAAGATTGAAAAATGGCTCACAAAACAATTCATATTTATAACAGGTTTGTATGGTAGTCGCAATATTTAGCAAATCATTTATTTGGTTGTATATATTGTGTGCTTAGTGTGTCGCTGTTAAGTGTTTTTAATTTTGAGTTTTGTGATTCAAATTTTTTAATATATCTTTTAGGTTTGGAAAATAACTTTAATTGTTAATTTGATCATGTTGAATGGATAATTTATGTGTATAAGATGGATCGGCATAAAAGATTGAAAAATCAATTGTGATGAAGTATGGGATTTTTTATTTTTATGAATATAGTATTATGAATAAATTGTGTTGGTTTACAAATTAAAATACATTCAAGATTAGTAATGGGTGATTGTGTTTTCTTAGATTAATCAAGAGAGGAAAGTATCATTATATATGTGATGGTTTAAGGTTCTATATTAAGTCAAGTGGGATATGACAAATGATTGATCTAAGAAATAATAATTGAAGCTCTTTGTTATAAACATGTCAAAGATACCCAGTCAAATATATTGGGTAGTTTTTTATTCGGGTTGAAAGGTTGGGTTGACTAGAAAGTTAATAATCATCAAAACTACATTCTTTTTTACAAAGCCACCTGGTGTTTTGATGTTATTTAAAAAATGTTTTGATGATATTTAAAAAAAATTAAATAAATAAATATAATGGTTTTGAATGAAAATTTGATTGGCACTTGTTTTGTTGTTGTGGTTGGTTAATGGATGAATCAATATTTGTATATTTGTGTTTTCTGTAATCAGACCTTACTTTTTTAAGGTTTATATAGATTGAAGGATAAATGGATGCATATATGTTTCGAGGTTAAATAGATTCAAGGATAAATGGATGCATATATGTTTTAAACTGTGCAAAACATGTATGTTCAAAACATACATGTTCAAAACATATATGTTTTAATTAGTGGGATCTAACTAATGAAAACCATATATGTTTGAGAACATGATTTTTTAAACATGTATGTTTAAAACAGGTCTTTTTTTAAAAATGATTGCCTATAAACGGAATGCTTAAAACATGTATGTTTTAAAAACATGTATGTTATAAAAACATGTATGTTTTTAATTCAACAAGTGTAAATTATTTTTTTTAAAGACTTCGTGTTTGTCAAACAAGTTTTTTTCATAAAACATATATGTACTCATGAACATTGTGCATATGTACCAGATTAATGAAGATGGTGATAGCAATGAAGATCTAGAAGTAGATGCACACATAGATACATGATGATAATATGCGGCGTTTGAAGAAATACGATTATTGAAGGCGCGCATATATGTTCGACTTCTAAAAGTGTTGATAACAATGAGTTGCACATATCTCTGTTTGCGTTAAATATTATTAGTGCATACATGTATAGATCGGTTAGATTCAAGTATTTTTTCTTTTTAGAAATTTGTATTTTAACTGTATTTCAATCGATATCGACTTTTGTGTTTAACATATATGTTCTTGGTTTGTTATAAATTTATATTATCTAAAAAATATATGTGCACTTTACTATTTGAAAAACATGCATGTTGTAAAAATTATTGCACAAACTAAAATAAAAAAATTAATTCGTAAAAACACATATGCACTAATAATTTTAAAAACAAAGCATGCTGGAAAAAAAAAAGCGGAAAAAAAATCCGAAAATTAAGGGTTTTAAAAAAACGGAATTTTATTAAAAAAAAATAAAAATAAAATAAAAAAAAATGTCATTTACTATTATGCCCTTATGAATTAAATAAAAATCTTTAATATTTTAAAGAATCTCATTGATCTAGAAGGGTTCTCGCAGTTCTCGTAAATAAGGTGGTTCTCGTAAGAAATGGACCATATATATATATCTCTACATTATATATAACAGGAGGCGTTACACGTAGATAATGCCACATAATGCCACCTCATTGCCATGTAATTGTGATTTAAAGCCATGTAATCACATTATGTCCACCTAAGCGACTATTAATCCTATCAAAATTTCGGAATAAATCTTTAAAAAATGATAGTGGCATGGTTCGAACTATGGGTGTTTGAAAGAGTAACATGTATCTTAACCACTGACCCACCACATTATTTGGAATATACGTTGCAACTTATAATCTATAAACCAAGCAACTGGAATTTGATTTAAAAAACCCTAAGCCAATAAAAAACAATACACGATCATACAGAACACCTACACGATAAACATAACACCTCGCCACTCTTCTTCCCTCCTCTCAGAAAAAACCCTAACGTGCTTCATTCGTTTTTTTTATAATGATGGTGTTTTTTGTTTTTTATAGGTTTTTGATGATGATGATGATCAACCGTTAATGTGTGTGATTTGGATAAGCATTCCGAAACACCCTCAAATTGCTTATCAGTAAACATCCATGCTTTGAAGAGTTTTTCTTTGTATCTTAATTTTGTTACATGTTACACATATATGTGTTCAATTATTGATTTTGATGTAAGTTAGGGCTTTAATTGTTTAATTTGAAGGGCTTATTTAGTTTAATTGATATAATTAGGTTAAAGTATGTCAAGTATTGATGAACATAATGATTATAGTATTGTTAAATCTGTTGAAAGTGTGGAGGATATGATGGTTGATGTTGTTGGTGTTAATAACGCGGGTTCGGATATCGTTGTGGAACAAGTTGCATCAGGTTTAGGTCAAGATTCGAAATTTGTACTGCCAAGGTATTTTTAGTACTGCTAGGGTTTTGAAGAGGAAGAAGGTACGGGTTCAGGTGAAGCTAGGGTTTTGAATTCGGATAAAGTTGACGGTAGCTGTGTTTGGCTTGCTTAATGTAGAAGGGAAAATCTACCTATAGAGCATATGGATGCCTTTTCAAAGGTATTTAATCAATTCTATCTGTTATTTTTACTACTGATATTAGCTCTATAATTTGTATTATTAGAAGACTGATTTCTCTTCCTTTAAAAGAAGTGATTTGCTTATGCCAACATGTTATGCTTGCACAGAAATATTCTGAGTTGAAGATGGATCTGATCAGATCCGAATGACATTTATTGAAGGAGATGGCTTTCATCTGTCATGTTGAACATCCTCATAAATAGGTAAACACCCTAATGATGAAATTATGTTATATTGGGTTTGTATTAGGTAATGAGTTTTGTCATTACCAAACAAGTCGATTTCTTTTTAATTTGGAATTGATTGAGGGGCAAGGATATGTACTTAAGTGAACCTTTAGTAATTAATTAGTATCAGTTTTAATTTTGATGAGATGTCTTCGACAACATGATAATGGTGCCAGTTATAGCTAAAACAGTTCACGTGCATCTTCATATTGCTATCTGATATTGGTCAAATTTATATGTTTAAATCTTGAATGTCGGATTTTTGCTCAGTATGATATATGTAACCGTTTTGTCATGCTTATTTGATGTCAGGAAATGAAAGAGCATGGTTTCACAATAAAAAGACTTCAATCACTTAGTGATATTACAGGGGCTTTTAGGCCTGGTGTTCTTACAACATTGATGGGTGTAAGTGGTGCTGGGAAAACGACACTTCTTAAGTACATGAAGTGGTGCCTGGTGTTCTTAAGTACATGAAGTTTGGAAAGGAGTTTAAGAAACAAAAGGTACCCGAATGGATCGAAGCCTATGTGGACTATAAGGAGATGGCTTTCATCTGTCATGTTGAACATCCTCATAAATAGGTAAACACCCTAATGATGAAACTATGTTATATTGGGTTTGTATTAGGTAATGAGTTTTGTCATTACCAAACACGTCGATTTCTTTTTAATTTTGAATTGATTGAGGGGCAAGGATATGTACTTAAGTGAACGTTTAATAATTAATTAACACTTCGACAACATGATAATGGTGCCAATCATAGCTAAAAGAGTTCACGTGCATCTTCATATAGCTATCTGATATTGGTCAAATTTATATGTTTAAATCTTGAATGTCGGATTTTTGCTCAGTATGATATATGTAACCGTTTTGTCATGCTTATTTGATGTCAGAAAATGAAAGAGCATGGTTTCACAATGAAAAGACTTCAATCACTTAGCGATATTACAGGGGCTATTAGGCCTGGTGTTCTTACAACATTGATGGGTGTAAGTGGTGCTGGGAAAACGACACTTCTTAAGTACATGAAGTGGTGCCTGGTGTTCTTAAGTACATGAAGTTCGGAAAGGAGTTTAAGAAACAAAAGGTACCCCAATGGATTGAAGCCTATGTGGACTATAAGGAGATGGCTTTCATCTGTCATGTTGAACATCCTCATAAATAGGTAAACACCCTAATGATGAAACTATGTTATATTGGGTTTGTATTAGGTAATGAGTTTTGTCATTACCAAACATGTCGATTTCTTTTTAATTTGGAATTGATTGAGGGGCAAGGATATGTACTTAAGTGAACGTTTAATAATTAATTAACACTTTGACAACATGATAATGGTGCCAGTCATAGCTAAAACAGTTCACGTGCATCTTCATATTGCTATCTGATATTGGTCAAATTTATATGTTTAAATCTTGAATGTCGGATTTTTGCTCAGTATGATATATGTAACCGTTTTGTCATGCTTATTTGATGTCAGGAAATAAAAGAGCATGGTTTCACAATGAAAAGACTTCAATTACTTAGTGATATTACAGGGGCTTTTAGGCCTGGTGTTCTTACAACATTGATGGGTGTAAGTGGTGCTGGGAAAACGACACTTCTTGATGTTCTTGCTGGACGGAAAACCAGTGGCATTGTTGAAGGAGAGATTAAGATTAGTGGTTACCCGAAAGTCCAAAATACGTTTACTAGGATCTCAGGTTACTGTGAGCAAACTGATGTACACTCTCCCCAAATTACAGTTGAAGAATCAGTCATATTTTCTGCTTGGCTCCGTCTTCATCCTGAAATTGATTCAAAAACAAAATACATATGAGATAGATTTATTAAATATTATACATTCATTATTCATTCATTATCCATTCAATTTATTTTGATAAATCGATATAACATTCTCTGATGCCATGTACAGAGATTCGTAGAGGAAATCCTGAAAACAGTTGAGCTTTATGCCATGAAAGACGCCTTGGTTGGCATTCCCGGTGTTCGTGGTTTATCAAGTGAGCAGCGTAATCGGCTTACAATTGTTGTGGAAGTTGTGGCTAATCCATTCGTTATATTCATGGATGAACCTACAACAGGCCTGGATGCTAGATCAGCTGCCATTGTCATGCGGGCTGTGAAGAATATTGTCGATACAGGAAGAACAATAGTTTGTACCATTCACCAACCGAGCATTGACATATTTGAGGCTTTTGATGAGGTAAAAAGGACATATCTAAATATTCTAGGAAAAAGATAAATAGCTAACTAGCATCAAAACTCTAACATGTCAGCAACTTTAAATACATATATCAAGTTTGAGTGTTGCTTTTAATTACTGGATCTTAACATGCAGTTGAAAGTGCTAACTAGGCTGTAAGATTATAACATTAATTAGAGCCGGGCCGGGGACCTTACCTGAAAACTTGTCCGTCACAATTTAAGTCAGCCACCACCAAACACATGTACATGAAAACCAAAAATCGATGTTCTCACCATGACCGGAACCTTAACCATATCCACCGCAAGTGTACAGGGGCTTTTAGGCCTGGTGTTCTTACAACGTTGATGGGTGTAAGTGGTGCTGGGAAAACGACACTTCTTGATGTTCTTGCTGGACGGAAAACCAGTGGCATTGTTGAAGGAGAGATTAAGATTAGTGGATACCATACTAAAGTATTACATAAACTGCACATGTTTTCTTAAAAAAGTATACTTTTATCATTTATATTGAAATTTTGGGAGATTTTGTTAAGTTTTAAATTCTTTTTATAAAGTTGCCATTTTTTGAATATAGACGATTCACGTTGGTTTGCGAAAATCAGGTGTTCCTCATTTGGGGACAATCTTTGTAACACCCCAACCCGATAAGGGTAGAAGTATTACGTTATGGTGACATATCGAAGCAAACACAAGCATATGACTCAATTAATACAAAAGAATTTCAAAGGTTACAAAGGGAAAATCTGTAATACAAGGTTACAAATGAGAATTACAATAAATACTAAGTCTAAAAAAATATAATCACTTCTAGTCATCTCTAATCCAGAATAGCTATCAAGGTATAGTCTTCTAAGTCCAAAGTACTCTCCACTCATAACCCAGCTTCCAACTTAAACCTGCCGCAGGAAAAGATATGCGGCTGAGCTTAAAAAGCCCAGTGAACAGATATATATAACATAACATAACGGTAAATAAGCATAAGCAACAAAGGAATAAGGATAACAAACGAAAAGCATAATCATGAAAGTCATACGAATTTTAAAGAAAACTAAGAATCAAGAGTGCATGAGAACTGAATAAGAAATGAATCAAGAGAATAATGAAATAAGAAAAAGTTCATATAAGGATGTGCCATAAGAACTACATATCATAATCCGTCAAATCATATCATAGCAATACAAGTATACGAAGAGGGGAGACCTCTAAGTAATAAAAGTGTGAGAAGGAGTGTAAGGCACACACCACCTGGTCACCATAATCATATAAACATAAAACCTAGGATGCATCCATACGCTTCCTAACATAAGTATGTATGTCAGTACTAGACTGATCACACATATAAAGTTGGCCAATAGTGTACACAAAATCATAACATAAGGGGGAACGCCGTAGATCTATCACACCTCTACGGGAGTGTCATGTCTAGGGTGCCATCCAAGACATGGTCATGGTACCTCCACAACTAGGTTAGCTCAGGCACGGATCTATCATAGCATACAACAAATATAATCTAGCATGGCAAGAGAAACAAATAGTAACTCAATAAGCATAGCAAAACATAAGCATAGCATGGCATAGACATTTAAATAAATGTCAGAATGGATCAATAAGAATAACAATCATACAATGAATGTCATGAGTCAAATGGGGGAATCATATCAGGCATAGGATCGATAGAAATATCCCTACTGAAAAGGGAAAGAATATCTGTACCTTATCAAAGCACACAAATCAAAGCAAAAAGGTGAATGGAAGCAGATGATCACTCCTTCTTCACCCGATCTACATTAATCATAAGTTTATTTATAAGTTTCACAGTCTCATAATCATAAGGGTTTCATTTTAGTTTTCTTTCCATTTTAAGTAACTTTCCATATATTAGCAGGTTTCCATAATTAGTAACTTTCTAAAAATAGTAACTTTCCATATTTAGCAGGTTTCTATTTTTAGCAGGTTTCCCGAATCAGTAAGTTTCCAAAATTAGTAGGTTTCCATATTAAGAAACATTAGTCATTAATATTCAAGGTTATCATTTAAATAAGTTTAAAGTATCAAACGTGACAATATTAATAGTTTAAGGTTCATAATGATATTTACATAAATTTAAGCTTAATATAGTAAGTTTACAAGTTTTAGGGTTTATTATGCAAACATGACAAGTTTAGGGATTGATATGCAATTATTGTAAGATTAGGGTATAAAATGTAATTATCATAAAGTTATATGGTTTCACAAGTTTAGTCCATTAGTTTAGAAAATGACAATTTCAACCCTTAAGTTCAATATTACACACATAACCTCTTTTATTAGTCTTTTAAATTTTCAAAGCTTTTAACCTTGAACAGACCCCACTTTGTCAAATTTATGAACCATATTAGAACTCAGAAATAAAATCTACAAAAATTCCCACATATACTTCAATGTCTTAAGAACACCCACGAATTTTCCCAGAATTTATTAACTAGTGTATCTATGGCTTAAAATTCCAACAAGTTAACTAGTCCAGATTTCTGATCAGATTTTACATACGAAAAGTTTGCATTTCTTTACCCCATCAAAATAATTCAGAAAAATCTACAAAAATTCCAGTAATTACTCAACATATGGAATATTAACCTTACCAATTTGTTCCTCTAATTCGACACGGTTTGGAAATTAAAAATCAAAAACACGGACTGATTTTCCAGACATCCGAATTCAGGATTGACACATGAACTTGTAAAATCAAAAAGTGTATCTTCCCGACCTCTAAAAATTACAAGGCTTATATATTCAGAAAGCTCTTTTCTTAAACTTAGTTTTAGACCCAAGAAACACTCAAAAATACGTTACCATCATCAAGATCCACTCAGTTCAATTCGACATTAATTTCTATCAGCAAACTGAGCTTTCAATTAGACCATAACAACACCTAATTACACATCCAAGCACATCCATGATCTCTATAATTTATACCACACTAATTTTAGCATCATATTAACATGTCCTAAAAATTTCATATCAAATTACCCACTATTCTATCAAAACTTCTAATTACAAATTCATCATTTTATGTGTTGATTCATGATTTTATGTGAGGTTCATATAAATTCGATTTCAATAACATCATTACTCATATTGACACATATTAATTATTATAGATTGAAGGTTTATGTGATACCTCTTGTATGATTAGAATAGGGATTGAAAGAACAAGGTCTCAACGAATCCCCAACACTTCCCTTCTTCTTCTTGTTCAATCGAATGGAACAAAAATAAACAAGGATCGGTTATGATTTGTTTATGCATATGTCGAATAGATGGAATGATGAATCACATGATTACCTTTGTTGTGATACGAATGGAATAAGGCAAACAATGATCAAGATCTTCTCTTCTTCTTCTCCTTGGTCGACTAGAACAAGATGGTTTAGGGTTCTTGTTTCTTTCTTATTATTTTTATTTTTTTTGAAGATTGCCGTGAATATGGAGTATAGAGAGGAGAGTGTTTTTAGGGTTTGATGAAGATGAATACACGGTTAAAAAATTATGGGGAGGGGAAGTGAGCCGTGATTTTGGGGGAGTGATTGGGATGATAATCACTTTCCAATTTAACCAAAATTCTATACTTATCTTCCATAATTAATTTGTGAACAAGTTTTATTATTTTATGATGAAGCGAAAAGTGTACCGCTTTTAGGGGGTCATTTAAGCCCTAAATCGTATTTATTTGATCAAATATTGCCCTAAATCGTTCCTTTTGTCATTTTAGGTACTTTGGAGAAGAAATCTGGAAAAGGAAGCATTTTGGACGTTTTTGGAGCATAAAAGTGAAGAAAACGAAAAAGTCTCCAAAGCTGCTGGAAAAGTACACGTGACGGCGTCAAGGATTGCTCCTGACGGCGTCACGGCTTGGCAAAAGAGGTGGATATGACCAATACACGTGACGCGCCAGAAAGTTTTACAATGGAAGTCTGACGGCGTCACCCTTTAAGGTGATCAAGGCTGTCACGGTTTAAGTTAAAGAGAGACGGCATCAAGCACTATTGTGACGGCGTCAACCCTTGACGCGCCAGAGTGGATTTTGGAGGATTAAAGAGGGACGGCGTCAGGAAGACCATCCGGGAACCCTAGCCGCGGCGAGGTGACGGCGTCACCTCCTACAACGTGACGCCGTCAGCCCCTAAATTCTATATATAGTTTTGCAATTTTTAGTCATTAGTGTGCAACTTTGTGAGGAGAAACCCTAAGACGAATTTTCTGCCATTTTTAAGGGTTTTATACCCTTGGATCTCCCATGTTTAATTGAAGATAAGTAATCAATTAATCATTCAATATGTCTATGTGTTGTTTGATTATATCTTGTTCTTGTCTTTTATTTAACATGCTAGGCTAGATTTATCTTGTGTTTGCTTAGATCTAATGAAACCTAACTATTGATTATTGGTTGTTGGTGTGTTATTAATTGTATTGGATGATTGTTTATCGATGTTAGGCTTAAGAAAACTGGCTAACCTCCTATACGGTAACTTGCTTGAACGTCTTAAGAAACATGAACCAATGCGTACTAAGGTTTTTATGGTTGTATTTAATGCATGAGCGAATTCTAGTGATCGATTGGTATTAAGGAATACACCCGTCATCCACGCAATTAATACACACTAATCAACCGGTAAAAGATAGTTAGGGAGTAAGGAAATCTAAGTAAACACATTTCTCTCCATATAAGTTTCACAACCTTTTCATTTTCAGTTATTTTATTTTATTTGCAATTGTAGTTATTTGGGTTAGTTGACTAGCAACTAATTCCGCCCACTCCTTCAAACCCGAGATTTTACTTGCTTTTATAAAAATATAAAAAAATACAAAAAGAATCTTCCCTCACCCTTAGACCTATTAGAGTAGTTTTTCAATCCTAACGACACTATTCCCCTAGAGAACGATCAATCCCCCGGTACTTGCCACTTCACTATACTACATCGGTCAGGTACACTGCCTGGTGGGGATTGCAAGCCTCTTGAGATCCCTCGAGAGGTAAAACCTGTTGTAAGGTCGCAAAACCACGCATCAAGTTTTTGGCGCCGTTGCCGGGGAATAGTTATTGTTTAGGTTGAATTTTTATTTTATTAGGTCTACTCACTAGATTCCTTTCTAGTGAGATTTTTTATTTTATTTTTCTAGGTTTTCTTTAGTCTATCTTTTTTCTTCGTTTCTTTGTTCGTAACCATTACCATCCGACATCATGGAAGGTGGTAATATCCTCGATCCCAACAACCCACCACCACAACAACACCCACCTCCTACAGCCCATACCTTAGGAGACTACTCCCGTCCTAGCCACCATGGCTATCGAAACACCATTGAGCTCACTCAAGGAGCCAATGTCACTCCCTTGCGATCCGACACCATCCGGTTGGTGCAAAGCGGATGCGCATTCCATGGACTTCGTTCCGAAGATCCTAATCAACATCTCAAGGACTTTCTCAAAATCGTTGATTCCATAGACCTTGATGTTGCCACTCGAGAGACGACCCAACTGCGTCTCTTTCAATTCTCTCTGCGGGACCAAGCTAGTCAATGGCTAGAGCGCCTACCCGCAGGATCCATCACCTCTTGGGATGATCTCACCACTCGTTTCCTCGCTCAGTTTTTCCCACCAGGAAGAACTACCAAGCTAAGGAATGATATCTTGATGTTCCAACAACGTCAAGGCAAAACCCTCTACGAGGCATGGACTCGATTCAAGGACTTACTCCAAAAAGTCCCTCACCATGGCATAGAACTTTGGCTCCAAGTCCAAATCTTCTATGACCACATCAATCTCTCCACGAGGCAAACCATTGACCAATCGGCCGGTGGTAAGCTACGTGATCTAAGTGCGGAACAATCATGGGCTCTCTTGGAAGATCTTGCTCTTTATGACAACGAAAGTTGGAATGATCCCCGTGATTTGAATAAAACGGTCAAGGCAATATCTTTGCCTTCGAACAATTCATGCACTTCCGACCGTAGGATCATAGAACTTGAAGACCAAGTCAAGTTTCTTATGAAATCCTACGAGGCTCCTAAACCTTCAAGCCAAATGAACAAAATCACTTCTTCGTGTGAATTATGTAGTGGTCCCCACGACACTCGTGATTGCATGGAACTCCCCGAACAAGCTTTTGTGGACTACGCATCCTCGCGTACCAACGGAGCGGGAGACAAGTGGTACACTTTTAAACCCGAGCCAAACCCCTACGGTGATTCATACAACCCCTCATGGAAAAATCACCCAAACCTTAGGTGGAAACAAAACCAAAACGCACAACAAACCAATTCTTCCAACCCACCTAATCGTTTCCAATCAAGCGGTTCATCCTCGAACCGTACTTTCAACAACAATCCTTCCAACTATGGTAGTACCAATAACTTTGAAGGGTTGATGTCCAACTTCGTGACATCTCAAGAAGCTCGTTTAGCAAAGTTTGAAGCCGATTTCAAACAAAAACAAAGCGAGATGACCAATAAGATTGACACTTTGTTGAAAGCCCTCAATGACCGAGAAATGGGAGCACTCCCTAGCAACACTGTCAAGAACCCGAAACTAAACGTCAACGCCATTTCATCAGTTTCGTCTCCTAGTTCTTGTCCACAATATTATTCGGTCAATTCCATGAGCACGTGTTTCAAACAAACCCAAGTCGTTCAAAATGACCAAGAAGTTATGATATCCAACACTAAATTGGTCAACAACATAGTTGAAACACCTCCCACTCAAAACCTTGACAATGAATTCAAGGAGCTCCACCTTGAAAGTCCGGTTATTGATGTGTTGGATGAGAAGAAGCTCAAGTTAGGCGAAAAAGGGACCGCCTTCGTTCAAAACAAGCTACCTAAGAAGTTAGATGATCCGGGCTTATTTTTTCTACCTTGCAAGATCGGTAATTCGGAGGCTTATGACACATTAGCCGATCTTGGATCAAGCCTTAACCTACTTCCGTTACCTCTCTACACCTCTCTAAAACTAGGAAAACTTGAAGAAACCGAGGTGATAATAGGCTTAGCGGATGGGAGTGTTGCTTACCCAGTTGGAGTAGTCAAGGACGTGTTAGTACACATAGGAAAACTAACCATTTTAGCCGATTTCCACGTCCTTGATATGGTTAGCGACCCTACATGCCCCTTGTTGATAGGTAGAGGATTTTTGGCGACCGCTAGTGCTATGATTGATTGTAAGGAATCTAAGATAGCGGTAGGAGAAGGTGATACTTGGTCAGTCTATGATGTGAAGAAACATGCTTATGATACTAGTGATGAACCAACACCCCATTGGTTAGAATTAAATAGGAGACCATCTAGATATGGACCTTGGATCGATAGAGACTTCATAGGACCCCAACGCCCATTTTACCTAGAAGAGGACTTTGTGAACCGAACACATACGGTAGAGCAACTCTTGGCTAGGGACACCGAATTGGATCCATTTGAAGACCCTCTAGTTTTTAGGAAGATGATTGATTTCCTAGGAGTTTTGCCAATTAACCTAGGGATGAATAAGTGGACTTGTGAGGACGATGATCATAAGTGGGATTGGGACAAACCACCCAAAGATGGAGATGGGTCATGGCATATTAAGATGACATTGTATGACCCGGATGGAGAGAAGTTTGAAAAGATATATTGTACTAAGCGGACCAATAGGAAACTTCAATCCAAGCTTAACCCTAGAGACGTCCTCGATGACGAACTCACTTACATAGGGTAGAAGGACTTTGAGTCTAGCTACAAGACTCGTTAATAAAGAAAAGCGCTTCTTGGGAGGCAACCCAAGCTTTATTTGCTTTGTGTGTTTATTTATTTGTTTGTTTGATTTTATTTGCTTCCGTATGTATGTTTAATTTTTATTATTATTGATTCATGTTCAAAACTAAATTGTGAAAATGCTTTATCTTGTTTTTAAATTCGTCTTAACTACATATAAAGGTATTTTGTAAAAGATAAGTGTAAGGGAAATCCAAATCGGTTTATTAGAACAAATGAACATGAATCATAACAATATTAAATTAACATACATATTAGTAATTGTTTGAGTCAAATGCTTGTATCGAGTCATAATGATGTTTTGCAGGATTTCCAGGAAGTAAGGTAAAGGTTTTTCCAGAAATTTTCCGGAAACTTAACATGAGAATTCTGTCAGATCATTTCTGACGGCGTCAGGCCTTACAACCTGACGGCGTCAGGTTTTAATTTTCTCAAATTTTTGAAAGTTTTGTTTTCATAAAAGTTTTTATTAAATCTCTAACTTATAAACTCCAGGAATCTGCAAAATAATCATTCCACAAGCATTATATCCTTATATAGATTTATCCCGCCGTTGTTATGCAGGTTTTCATGTTTGTTTTCTCAGGTTTAACAGGTTATTTTGGACTAGGAGATGTATGTGGAATCTAGCTTTTGGCGATGCTTTAGTCTTGGAGCTTCTACTTACTCTTGGAAGAAGATCTAACCATGTTACCTCTTTATCCACCAAACGAATCAGGGGAGTATTTGATTTCATTCTTTTACCTTATTTACTTTTACATCTTGTTATTTGAACATTGGGGACAATGTTCATCTTAAGTGTAAGGGGGGGGGGGGTAAAGTACGATACCTTAGAGAATGCTATTACGCTTGATTTTTGTTTGTTTAATGGTAGATGTGTAATAAAACTGAGAGAAATACCTGTTAATGGTAGATGTGTAATAAAACTGAGAGAAATACCTGTTAAGGCAATTTTAGTGCCAAATTTAAAATTTTTTACAACATATAGGAGTGAAACTTTGATCTTAATGAGCGTCTCATGGATAGGAGTTATATGACTAGCACAAAACCGTACCACTAAAAAATTTTCCACCCCCAAATATGTGAGGTTCGCCCCTAGAATTGGTAGGAAAAGCATTTATGCTATGATGTGTGTACCGGTAGCACTTAGATTCTAGAACTTGCGTTAGGACCATTCTGAGGCCACAAGTAAGACTACATTCGTGTAGTTAGATTTACTACATGATAAGAGGCATTAGGATTAACCCATTGTTTTACACCTGTGTTTTTGTTATAATTACGTTGGCTATATTGGTCAAGTAATTCTCCCACACCCTTTGCGTTGTACTCATTTTTAGTACACGATACCCCTAGTACACCCCTCAGAGCCTATCTTTTCGTTTCTAACTTTAAGCATTTTACTTAAAGTAAGAATTTGTTTACACCCCACTTAAATGTACACCCAAATCGCCTTAGCCTACCTTGTATGCACTCATCTTTAGTGCATTATTGTGACAACATTTGTTTAAACCCCAAGTTAATTATCTAATTGATTACATGGTTGCTAAGTCGAGTCATATCCTTGTACATATTGTTTTGGGACGATTGGGACTCATGGGTAAAGTACTAGTGTAATGGAGTAAGGGGGAAGAACAACATTATTACCCCCGTATGTGCTAAATATTTTAAAAGTACTCTAAATGTGTCGATGTCGATTATCTTAATTCGAGTCATTAGAATAGTTATTTGTAAAGATTATGTAAAAGTTCAAGTGTAAGGGGAATGCAACGCCCCTATGATGTATTATTTTGGATGGTAGGGCAAGAGTGTATGAAAAAAAAAATAGAAAAAAAAATCAAAAAAATAAAGAAAAATACAAAAAAATGAGAAAAAAAAAAAAAGAAAAGTAGAAAAAAACATACGGACTACCATCCCGTTTCATTTTATGTTTATTTTATGTTTTTGTTATTTTGTTTTTAGCTTAAGTCGAGTCTAGTCTTGGCTTAGCAACGCCATATTGTACATGTAATTAATCAAGATCTTTAACTCGCCACCAGTAAAATATCCTTTATCCAACAAAACCGTGTTTATCATATCCCTACACCTAACGTTATAACCTGTTTAAAAGCCCTCTTTGATAGTTTATCTTAGGTGCTTACGCCTAGTGGAGGAGGTTTTTGATCCTTTCCCAAGCCTATGGTAATCTATTTGCTATGACAGGTAGTGAGAGATATTATTCATTTTCATTTATGAGATTTACTTTTATGACACCTGAGAGATGTAAGTATCTAAACACTACTTGTGAGGTGCTAGTGTGTAATCTCCGTGCTTATTATGATTAAAGTGGAACGACTATTTGTTGTAATTACTTTTATATTAGCGTTAAATGACCCCTAACTAGTATTTTGATTAGAATAAAAGCGCATTTGCTTGAGGACAAGCAAATCTCAAGTGTAAGGGTATTTGATGAAACGAAAAGTGTACCGCTTTTAGGGGGTCATTTAAGCCCTAAATCGTATTTATTTGATCAAATATTGCCCTAAATCGTTCCTTTTGTCATTTTAGGTACTTTGGAGAAGAAATCTGGAAAAGGAAGCATTTTGGACGTTTTTGGAGCATAAAAGTGAAGAAAACGACAAAGTCTCCAAAGCTGCTGGAAAAGTACACGTGACGGCGTCAAGGATTGCTGCTGACGGCGTCACGGCTTGGCAAAAGAGGTGGATATGACAAATACACGTGACGCGCTAGAAAGTTTTACAATGGAAGTCTGACGGCGTCACCCTTTAAGGTGATCAAGGCTGTCACGGTTTAAGTTAAAGAGAGACGGCGTCAAGCACTATTGTGACGGCGTCAACCCTTGACGCGCCAGAGTGGATTTTGTAGGATTAAAGAGGGACGGCGTCAGGAAGACCATCCGGGAACCCTAGCGGGCGAGGTGACGGCGTCACCTCCTACAACGTGACGCCGTCAGCCCCTAAATTCTATATATAGTTTTGCAATTTTTAGTCATTAGTGTGCAACTTTGTGAAGAGAAACCCTAAGACGAATTTTCTGCCATTTTTAAGGGTTTTATACCCTTGGATCTTCCATGTTTAATTGAAGATAAGTAATCAATTAATCATTCAATATGTCTATGTGTTGTTTGATTATATCTTGTTCTTGTCTTTTATTTAACATGCTAGGCTAGATTTATCTTGTGTTTGCTTAGATCTAATGAAACCTAACTATTGATTATTGGTTGTTGGTGTGTTATTAATTGTATTGGATGATTGTTTATCGATGTTAGGCTTAAGAAAACTGGCTAACCTCCTATACGGTAACTTGCTTGAACGTCTTAAGAAACATGAACCAATGCGTACTAAGGTTTTTATGGTTGTATTTAATGCATGAGCGAATTCTAGTGATCCCATGTTAGGAGCTTCTTAGCCGGCTTGACATAGGAGTGAAGTAGGAGCTTGTAGAGTTGGGGAAGTACGTACGCCACCCCACGATTGGTATTAAGGAATACACCCGTCATCCACGCAATTAATACACACTAATCAACCGGTAAAAGATAGTTAGGGAGTAAGGAAATCTAAGTAAACACATTTCTCCCCATATAAGTTCCACGACCTTTTTATTTTCAGTTATTTTATTTTATTTGCATTTGTAGTTATTTGGGTTAGTTGACTAGCAACTAATTCCGCCCACTCCTTCAAACCCGAGATTTTACTTGCTTTCATAAAAATATAAAAATACAAAAAGAATATTCCCTCACCCTTAGACCTATTAGAGTAGTTTTTCAATCCTAACGACACTATTCCCCTAGAGAACGATCAATCCCCCGGTACTTGCCACTTCACTATACTACATCGGTCAGGTACGCTGCCTGGTGGGGATTGCAAGCCTCTTTAGATCCCTCGAGAGGTAAAACCTGTTGTTAGGTTGCAAAACCACGCATCATTTTCGGACTATAGAAAGCTTCTTAAACGTGCCATACTTTTATTTATAAAGTTCTTATATCATTTCGTATTTTACTTTAGGTTATAAGTTCATATCGTATGTTTTTGAGTCATAACATATTACATAACTCAAGTTTTAATTTATAGCGTATTTTATAAGTCGTATTTAATAAGTCGTATTTTATTTAGGGTGTTATAATTCTTCCCTCCTAAAAAGAAAATTTCGTCCGCGAAATTGAAATACGAAGTCGAAATAGAAATGCGAAATACGAAATCGAAATCGATATCAAAATGAATACGTACCAAGTCAAAAAGAGAAATGTGGATAACTGGATCGTATCGATTCTTCGGTCTCCCAAGTAGCCTCGCTCTCAGGGTGATTCTCCCAAAGAATCTTTACAAAAGGAATCGTTTTCGTTCTCATGACTCTTTCCTGACGCTCCAAAACAACCTCAGGTTCTTCACTATACGAAAGATCTTCCCGAATCTGATCGAACGGGCAAGACACAACATGAAGCGGATGATAATCATACTCACGAAGAAGAGATACATGGAATACATCTTATACGTGAGGTAACTGGGAAGGTAATGCCAAGCGATGAGATACCTCGCCAACCTGATCAAACTCATTGAAAAGCCCTAGGCTTTCATAGTTCACAACGAATTCGTTCCAAGGAATACGAAACAACAATGTAGCGGATAACGATTTAAATCTCACACAGAGATACATGAAACATTCATGCTTGTAAGCAATACGAAGGTAGTACTAAAGAGTAAAACCTCATCAACTCAGTCCAGATTCTTAACGAAAAGGGAACTAGTGCATCATTATAGAAGAACTCATCAATTTCAAACAGATACTGATCGAACTAAGGAACGTACCACCAGTCAATGAAGCACGTGACGAATCATCAAATGTATCAAGAGTTTTATAAAAGATAGATACTATAATTGTACTGATGATCAATCGAGTACAACTCGAAATATCAACTTGTATTGAAACGCATAATGAGATGGGTAGCATATTTGTACCGACGATCAATAGAGTATAAATCAGAGTATCGAAACGCATCAGAAACAAAACAAAATAGGTCGAATAATCATACGGATAAAACACATCAAAGAGTTAACGTAGTCGTACAGACGATAAACTAAGCACATAACGGAGGATCGGAACGTATCGGAGAGCATAACGGAATAGGTCGGATAATCGTATGGACAACAACAACAACTCAAAGGATTAATGCATCGTGAACCAGATCTTCTTCATACGCCCAAAACGTCTAACTCTCCACAACAGGGACATCGTATGAAACATACAAATTTCATAGTCCACCATTCAAGATTTCTCTTCCACGAGGATAACTAATCCACCAATCACAGTAATCAACCCCGGACTTTAAACCAGCAAATCTCCAACTTAATCCAATCCAAAAGATGTTCTACATCTCCGTAGGCAAACTCAATCATGCCAATACACTTTTCAAACTCTCCGTCCCATACATCTTCAATTTCAACATAGTTGCTTTGTCCGTCCATCCATCTGAAAGTGAGTAGTCGCCATAAAATCTCGAGCCGGTCTTGAAGGTCTTCTGCATTTCTTCTGGAAGTGTGAAACAACACTCGATTTTTTTGACACGATCACTCCAGGTGCGCCAAGTAGCTTGAATAATCTTCTGTTGAAATAAATCTCTGCCGATCTTCCAAGTGAGCCACCATGTTGAACGATTCACTACAACCCACATCGCTTTGTTCTTCCCAACGTGTGCATAAATCTCGTTACAAAGTTGCTGACATTTTTAATCCAATTTCTACATACGAACATCCAAAATGAGGAAAACCACTCGCACGCTGATGCTAACTCCCAATCTGTTGACATGCTAGACACTTCGCCATCAAAGCATTCGTATCCGTTGTCATACTATCCCGTCATAATTTATGCTACAAGTCTCTACATAATAGTACAACTAATATGTATAGAGCAAAAAGAACGGGGTGCTTCGAGCATAATCATTTCATTCAAATCTTCTACATAGATCATAATTCCACCACCTTGCTCCTGAGCTTCTTCACATCTGTCATAACAAATCTCCAGTCGTGCGTCTGATAGTTCGCCTCCCACGGTTTATCTGCATAGGTGCGTCACTTGCAATCTTTCCGTATAACCTAAGGACATAGCTGACCTTCTTCTCAAGTAGAAACAAATATCCCTCTTAACTTTCCAAAAGTTCTCCAACTTATTCTTCATCCCTACCAAAATTATACTCCTCGAGAAACTTACATCGAGCTCTTCTGACGTAGAAATTTTCAACACCAAAATACAAGGATGATTCCCGTGTTTCTCTTTCGTCCCTGAATATACTAAATCGTCATACTATGACAATTGTCCAGGCATTCATGAAATACACGATTCATCAAGCTCATAAGAATAGTCGGAGCAGTAGCCAATACTATTGGCATCACAATGCTCACAGAGATTATAACGGATACAAATCAATGCTAGGAACATCTTGCTCCTTCACATGAAAATGGACATAATCAGATTACAAATCGATCATAGAGAAAACTTCACCCTGAAGTTGATTAGATAAGTCGTCGATAACGGTATCAGTCCTAATCACCATACTACTAAGATTCCAAAATTCCATGAACAACCTCATACCACCATCATTCTTCTTCATAACCAAACTGAAACACAACACAGAGACGCACACAGACGGATAAACCACTTCCTAGAAGTAGGTCCTTCAATACTCTTCATTCAACGTATGTCGTTCGTAAGGGATTTCTAAAATAGGCAAAACGTAGCTTACACATGAATAGAGTTCTGATTCAAATAACACACTGACCTTAGGCACTCCTCAAGACATTCTATGACTCCAATAAGTTCAAGGTATATGATGTAACTATTATCACGCTGGCCAGACGTCATAATACTTGCATCATATACACATGCCTTTATTGCAATCACAGTCTACCTCAAGTCGTGACAAAACACATTCTAATAAACGGATCAAAACAATTACATTCGAAAGGAAATCTTGGTAGTCCATCAAGGAATACATCGTGAAATTCAACATCAAAAACTCTTGAGCGAGTTACATCAATCGGAATATCTTCACAAACGCGAGGGATTAGTATACGGAATTTCAAAGCAAAGGTGATCATAATAGTATGCCAGGTCAGAAACCTGGGCACGGAGTTTGAGTTTCATAAGTCGTCAGAGATGACAAAATCATAACTGTTGTTAGCATCTCAATGCTCAGTCAACAATTACATGACCAGAATGAAATTGATTAGAACATTCCCAAAGAAATCAGATTAGTAGAATGAAATTGATCTTCAAACATCCTCAACCGTACAGGATAATCTACACTCGTGATGGGTAGTCACAAGATTCTCATAGAGATAGAATTAGGAATAGCAATTCAATAATGCAGAGGGGACTTAATGTGCTTAGTAAAAGCAAAAGACACCACAGGATATGTCGTTCTCGTATCAAATAAAACCACGCAGCACGATCGCATAAGTAAGGAATACCCGAAACGGTACTTGATGTGTCAGCAGCCTGGTCCCGGGTTAGAGCGAACACTCGACCCTCGGCAGGTTGCTGTCAATCATTCTCATTCTTACGGTTGTTACCATTCACCTTCGGACACTCTTTCGTCCGACGTCCAATCACACTACAACTGAAACCGGCATCCAACGTCTTATAACACAATCACCCAGATGAAACTTCTCACAGTCAACACATGGAGGAGATGGAACCTGGTCCCACAACTTCTTCTGCTCAGATGAACCCGAACGTAGGGATCAAAACGAACAATGAAGACAAATCAAACGTCAGGATCAAAATACGGAGGAAGAGATCGTGTCAAACGAGAAGCCTAATGTCTACCCAATATCCTCACAGGTCATTCTAAGGGAGGGAAACAAATCTTCCTATATCCGTGGTTAATAATTACCAGTGTTCTCATAGGATTAGCAATGGATTATGCAGATTCAAGTAGTATCAGATGATACATTCTATATCTAGCATAAGTAATGAATTCACAGAATGTGTCAAACACATGACGGTTGAATGATCTTCGGGATGGTCAGAAAGGTATCAAACTGTTTATCAAACAACTCGGAGATGGAGGTCAAAATCAGGAAGTGAAACCTAAATGGTGTAAGGTATCCATGCAGTTCTTAAGGCATTCCAATCTTACTTGGTTACTAAGCTTAGGTTGCAAAACTTTCTAGCTTCTGAAATAAATGTTCTTATAAGGCATAGCTAAAGGCAGAGGCACGAATCAGAGTGATGCGGAAGAAATGCTACATACATAGATGTCCTAGTCTACCCATTCCTCAGCGGTTATAACTTATGTACCTATGGGGAGATCCTAAAGCAATTTCTCAAAGGTTGTCTTATGAGCGCCTACAGTGGAAACTTAGTGGTCCAAACTTCACAGGTCAAGGGTAAATGTATTACAAGTCGCAACCTGTCTCTGATACCATAGTTGTAACACCCCAACCCGATAAGGGTAGAAGTATTACGTTATGGTGACATATCAAAGCAAACACAAGCATATGACTTAATTAATACAAAAGAATTTCAAAGGTTACAAAGGGAAAATCTGTAATACAAGGTTACAAATGAGAATTACAATAAATACTAAGTCTAAAAAAATATAATCACTTCTAGTCATCTCTAATCCAGAATAGCTATCAAGGTATAGTCTTCTAAGTCCAAAGTACTCTCCACTCATAACCCAGCTTCCAACTAAAACCTGCCGCAGGAAAAGATATGCGGCTGAGCTTAAAAAGCCCAGTGAACAGATATATATAACATAACATAACGGTAAATAAGCATAAGCAACGAAGGAATAAGGATAACAAACGAAAAGCATAATCATGAAAGTCATACGAATTTTAAAGAGAACTAAGAATCAAGAGTGCATGAGAACTGAATAAGAAATGAATCAAGAGAATAATGAAATAAGGAAAAGTTCATATAAGGATGTGCCATAAGAACTACATATCATAATCCGTCAAATCATATCATAGCAATAAAAGTATACGAAGAGGGGAGACCTCTAAGTAATAAAAGTGTGAGAAGGAGTGTAAGGCAAACACCACCTGGTCATCATAATCATATAAACATAAAACCTAGGATGCATCCATACGCACCCTAACATAAGTATGTATGTCAGTACTAGATTGATCACACATATAAAGTTGGCGAATAGTATACACAAAATCATAACATAAGGGGGAACGCCGTAGATCTATCACACCTCTACGGGAGTGTCATGTCTAGGGTGCCATCCAAGACATGGTCATGGTACCTCCACAACTAGGTTAGCTCAGGCACGGATCTATCATATCATACAACAAATATAATCTAGCATGGCAAGAGAAACAAATAGTAACTCAATAAGCATAGCAAAACATAAGCATAGCATGGCAGAGACATTTAAATAAATGTCAGAATGGATCAATAAGAATAACAATCATACAATGAATGTCATGAGTCAAATGGGGGAATCATATCAGGCATAGGATCGATAGAAATATCCCTACTGAAAAGGGAAAGAATATATGTACCTTATCAAAGCATACAAATCAAAGCAAATAGGTGAATGGAAGTAGATGATCACTCCTTCTTCACCCGATCTACATTAATCATAAGTTTATTTATAAGTTTCATAGTCTCATAATCATAAGGGTTTCATTTTAGTTTTCTTTCCATTTTAAGTAACTTTCCATATTTAGCAGGTTTTCATAATTAGTAACTTTCCAAAAATAGTAACTTTCCATATTTAGCAGGTTTCCCGAATTAGTAAGTTTCCAAAATTAGTAGGTTTCCATATTAAGAAACATTAGTCATTAATATTCAAGGTTATCATTTAAATAAGTTTAAAGTATCAAACGTGACAATATTAATAGTTTAAGGTTCATAATGATATCTACATAAATTTAAGGTTAATATAGTAAGTTTACAAGTTTTAGGGTTTATTATGCAAACATGACAAGTTTAGGAATTGATATGCAATTATTGTAAGATTAGGGTATAAAATGTAATTATCATAAAGTTATATGGTTTCACAAGTTTAGTCCATTAGTTTAGAAAATGACAATTTCAACCCTTAAGTTCAATATTACACACATAACCTCTTTTATTAGTCTTTTAAATTTTCTCAGCTTTTAACCTTGAACAGACCCCACTTTGTCGAATTTATGAACCATATTAGAACTCAGAAATAAAATCTACAAAAATTCCCACATATACTTCAATGTCTTAAGAACACCCACGAATTTTCCCAGAATTTATTAACTAGTTTAACTATGGCTTAAAATTCCAACAAGTTAACTCATCCAGATTTCTGATCAGATTTTACATACGAAAAGTTTTCATTTCTTTACCCCATCAAAATAATTCAGAAAAATCTACAAAAATTCCATTAATTACTCAACATATGAAATATTAACCCTACCAATGTTTTTCCTCTAATTGGACACGGTTTGGAAATTAAAAATCAAAAACACGGACTGATTTTCCAGACATCCGAATTCAGGATTGACACATGAACTTGTAAAATCAAAAAGTGTATCTTCCCGACCTCTAAAAATTACAAGGCTTATATATTCAGAAAGCTCTTTTCTTAAACTTAGTTTTAGACCCAAGAAACACTCAAAAATACGTTACCATCATCAAGATCCACTCAGTTCAATTCGACATTAATTTCTATCAGCAAACTAAGCTTTCAATTAGACCATAACAACACCTAATTACACATCCAAGCACATCCATGATCTCTATAATTTATACCACACTAATTTTAGCATCATATTAACATGTCCTAAAAATTTCATATCAAATTACCCACTATTCTATCAAAACTTCTAATTACAAATTCATCATTTTATGTGTTGATTCATGATTTTATGTGAGGTTCATATAAATTCGATTTCAATAACATCATTACTCATATTGACACATATTAATTATTATAGATTGAAGGTTTATGTGATACCTCTTGTATGATTAGAATAGGGATTGAAAGAACAAGGTCTCAACGAATCCCCAACACTTCCCTTCTTCTTCTTGATCAATCGAATGGAACAAAAATAAACAAGGATCGGTTATGATTTGTTTATGCATATGTCGAATAGATGGAATGATGAATCACATGATTACCTTTGTTGTGATACGAATGGAATAAGGAAAACAATGATCAAGATCTTCTCTTCTTCTTCTCCTTGGTCGACTAGAACAAGATGGTTTAGGGTTCTTGTTTCTTTCTTTCTCTTTTTTTTTTTTTTTTTTGAAGATTGCCGTGAATATGGAGTATAGAGAGGAGAGTGTTTTTAGGGTTTGATGGAGATGAATACACGGTTAAAAAAAATTATGGGGAGGGGAAGTGAGCCGTGATTTTGGGGGAGTGATTGAGATGATAATCACTTTCCAATTTAACCAAAATTCTATACTTATCTTCCATAATTGATATGTGAACAAGTTTTATTATTTTCGGACTATAGAAAGCTTCTTAATCGTGTCATACTTTTATTTATAAAGTTCTTATATCATTTCGTATTTTACTTTATGTTATAAGTTCATATCGTATGTTTTTGAGTCATAACATATTACATAACTCAAGTTTTAATTTATAGCGTATTTTATAAGTCGTATTTAATAAGTCATATTTTATTTAGGGTGTTATAATCTTAAAAAAGTGTCTTATAAAATTGGTCCCAAATAAGACAGATGTTTGAACTGGGCGTAATAAGCATGGAATGCCTTCGGTTATGATCTTTTGTCGATACTTTGTTAAAGCTAATAGCGTTTCAGTTATTGTGATCAGTAACTTTCTTGCATTACCATCACAAAAATCACTTTGTTGAATGTATATATGTTCACTCTCAGAACACAAAGCTAATGGTAAATAAATTCAATTTCACTATCATCTCTTCTTATATCCCACATTGTTTGTAAAGATTAATGCTCATTTATAAAATTAATTTTACTTTTTCTCTTAGTAAGTCACAAAGCTTTTGTATCATTTGTTTGCAGTAAATATGAAGATCATAGGAATAAGAGTTGATGTAGAATGTCCGCGCAGATCATGGTTAACCAACAAAAGCAATTGTTGATGGCCATTAGAATATACAGGTATTAATAGAGACCAGACAATATTTTGCCTTCAATTTTTAAATTCATCAAACTGGTACCACGTGCCTCAACTTCATCTTATAATCTTTGGGTTTCTTTGCATTAAAAGGCTATGGTTATGCACAAATGTCAGTGGGCGATGGCTATATGAATGATTATGCACCTGCAACAGCAGGTAATGCCAGAATTGTGAATTTGTTTGCAGGCGTTTTTTTTGAGATTTTCTTATTTAACCTTCCTGCATTACAGGGTATACAGGGACATCAGGACTGGATGTGGCATGTGCGGAAATGTAAACAGAATTCGGTGGGTGTTATATGGGATTTGCAGACGCTTTTTTGTGGCACCTGATTATCGGTTTCTACTTATTTTTTTATCTCATAATCACTCTCAAAACACATTGCCAAAACCCCATTTATTTAAGCTGATGTAATGTTGTGTGTTATATGGTGTTGTTTGTTACATACCAAGGCTAAAGATATTGAGCTAAGAGGGCATACCAATAGCGTGGATCAGTCACCGGGGTGTCATAATGCATCGTGCAGTTTGCCGACGTTCTCACTTTCCCATTTTCTGTATTACTCAACTTGGTTAATGTATGTTAGTTATTTTACTAGGGGAGGCCCTTCAATCGCTGGCAATGGAACGGCAAGCACGTCAGCAACGATGCGTAAATGTGAGTGGTCCGCTTTTATTTTATTCTAACATTCTTATACCGAATTTATGCTTTTTAAATGTTGTTGTCCAGTTAGTCATTCGAGTCAGATAGCCATGCTATTTGTTAGTGGCCATATGTTTATGTGTCATTTACATGCGTTTACCTTAACTCATAACGTTCTAACGTCGCCCTTTTCCAAAGTTTGTCACTGCTATTTGTTAGTAGCCTGTTTTGCACATTTTTAGTACACTCTTTAAAAAAAATGTTTTCAATTAATGTAACTTGCAAGGACAGCGTGCGTTGCTGGTATGCTTAACACTTTTTGACTGATCCTTCTATGTCACTATATTGTTGGCGACTCAAAGACGCAGAATATTCGACGTTATATGATTATTTAGAGATCAGGTTGGATAAGGAGTATAGGAAAACTTAAGGGGTGTTTCAAATTACTTATTATAAGTCCTAACTTTGGTTATTGCTTTTTTGCATTAAGTAATGGAATAGGCAAGTATTCAATACAACATTGTTCACTCACAAAGAGTCAAATTGGGTATTTAACCTGAAATACCCTCAAAAGTGCTTAGGTGTTGTATCAAATTAGAATAAGCATATAAGCAGTTTTAATAAGCAATCCCAAATGCCACTTTTTAAGGGCATTTTACAGACAATATTCAGAATTTTCTGGGTACACAAACAACTGATTATCAGTTATAACCGGCAATAGCAAAATCATGTTCGAACACTATCTGTAACAGCCAATTGATTATCTGATTATTGCGTGTCAAACAATTTTGCAGGGAATGTAGATGCACGGCAACTAACGTTTACTCAGAAATGTGTGTCATATCTGCACTATTCAATCCGAAACACCCCGTAATCTGCACTTTGCACTATTTTAAGCATTGGATCTGCATAAAGCAAGACCTTGCCATCAGAGGCCAATACAGAACGCGTTGAGGTAACCTATTACCTTGTGGCTACTGTATTCTTATTGCACTAGCCACTCATACTTGGCTTTTCTTGATATACAATACACGCACTCCCTTGCTTATATAAAAAGTTGGTTTTGAATGTATTACAGTAACAATGAATTCTATTAGATTCATCTTCAGTAATACTTCTTTACATGATTTGTGAAATGATTAAGGGGCTGTTTGGATAAGCTTATTTCACCAGCTTACGGGCTAACAATGAATTCTATTAGATTCATCTTCAGTAAGACCTCTTTACATTATTTGTGAAATGATTAAGGGGCTGTCTTGGTAGATAAAGTACTATGATTTTTCGCGACATGGGTTCTTATTATGCAGTCAAGTATGAGGCTCGGCTTGAGGAAGGAAGTTTAGTTACGAAATATGAGGAAGTTGAGTTTATTGTGAAAGATGGTACTAAACACCGTTTTTTTCAAGTATGATTCACCTGCATCCAAAAACACCCGTGCTTATGATACCATATCTGTGTAGGGTGTTTCTGTCCTGCTTTAGCAAGAGCTGTAAAATTCTGTAAGTTTTATGTCTCACGGTGGACAGCTTGATTTTTATGATGTTGTGAAGAAGTACTTGGATCGGCTCTTGACTGAAGTCCTTGATGACGCCCTATTAAAGCTTATTAGCACTTTAATTAGCGGGGTTAATCAAGCGATGGTTGTTGCAGCTAATTTGGCTTTTCTTGAACGAGCCTGTGATTTCTTCTTTCGTCACGCTGCAAAGCTTTCTGGTATCCCTTTGAGGATGGTGGAAAGGAGTAGACGGCAGTTTCCGCTTACCAAAGCACGTGATGCAGCTGAAGAAATGCTTAGCAGCTTGCTTAAAACAGTAGCAGTATAACTGCTTTTCAATTTTACATGCTTATCATCTTCGTAATATTTTTCTATACTTTTATGTTTATCATATTCTCTATAGTGGTAT
This sequence comes from Artemisia tridentata subsp. tridentata, assembly GCA_021014915.2. NCBI lineage: Eukaryota > Viridiplantae > Streptophyta > Magnoliopsida > Asterales > Asteraceae > Artemisia > Artemisia tridentata. Next base: position 21,462,402 of record CP139504.1, read on the forward strand.
CTGAACTTCTAATGTTCTATAGTGTTGAAAGATGGCACAATGATGTATACCATTTTAGGCAACCAAATATTAGAGATAGCAACTGTGTCGTTAGTTCAAGCTGAAAATAGCATCATAGTTCAAGTTACTTTTAAAACATTTTTTTGTGCATTAATGCAAGGTATTTTAACTCTTCTATAATGTAAGAACAATTGCAAGATTTTTGCACTGATGATTTTATCTGATGTCGAATGTGGTTGTATATGATCTATTTCTAACTATTTTTGTTTAAATTATTTGCTTTGACATTGTCTATGGTGTATGAGCTCTCAACTTCGAGTGTGATAGTCTTGCCAGTGAGGGTCTTAACAAAGATCTACTTACCACCACGAAAATGCAGGAAAAGGTGGAGTGTGGACTTATTTGGAGAATGGTTTCATACTTCCATATGCTCGAGTCTTGTGGTGCCATTTTTCTAACTACATATGCTAACTATGTAGCCCCTACAGATGGAGATGTATAGTAGGGGAAGTTTTGAACATGAGTAACTCCTCCAAAGAACGATAAGAATTGAGATTCTGCTGCTGATCATGTTTAGAAAATGTTGGCACAACGTTTTGATCCTCAGTAGGGGAGAGTGTAGGAAAATCCAGTGCGCTTAGAGTTAGAGCAGACAAGGCCAAGTGAAATACATTAAAAGTAAGGAAAAAGCAAAAAGTCAAAAGGGAATTTAAGAATTTTTCAGGGCAAAGGCGTGGTAAGAGAAATGCCCGAAGCATTTTCTTTATCTTCAGCGCCTATTGGTAATGGGAAAAGGGCGTGATTGGGGCGCTATAAATGCAAAAAATTAGGTTTTAACACCTCATTACACATGGTCTTAGCTCGATAACGTAACAAAATTCATTATTAAAGGTGATAGTGTATAAACAACTTAAAGACATTTTTTTTTCTTTTTTTTTAAAACTTTTTTTAAATAAAAATAGCCAAAAAAAAAAAAAAAAGTTACACTGTTTATTCATGAATTATATTTATTGTGCACAAACTCTTTTTAAATATAAGTTTTTCAAAAACAATATGATCGTTTTCTCTTTCCAATAATAAAATAATAAGAGTTTCGGTATCTTAAGATAAAAAAAATGTTATTTTATTGATTCATTGTAATAAAATACGAATATACTAAATATTAAGTATCACAAACACTACATTATATCAAGACTTATTTAGAGTATGTGTTCCTAATTATAAATATATCATTTTTTAAAACTTCAACATTTGTAAAAAATTAAAAATTTGTATTTCAACAAAAATAAATATGTTAACCCATATTAACAAAAAAATAAAAAATAAATAAATAAATAAATTGCCATACTGTATACATTATACCTTCCATAATGTCAACATCTTTTATCCTATGTTTTAATTTAAAGTTTCTTTTATCCTATGTTTTAATTTAAAGTTGCAATACTTTAAACATCAAAACACCAAAAAAAAATAAAAAATGAATAAGTGTACATGCAACTCATGCAATTAATATATATATATATATATATATATATATATATATATATATATATATATATATATATATATATATATATATATATATATATATATATTATATAAAAGTAACACCACAATTACATATAACAAAAACATTAAGAGAAACAATACATCCATATAAAAAATAATTATTTAATACTCAATCACAAATAATAAATAATTACAAATAATTAACGACCATCAAATATTAAGCAACAAATAATTACAAGTCATGCCCGCCCATCGGGCGGGCTTAGAAAACTAGTATATATATATATATATATATATATATATATATATATATATATATATATATATATATATCAGTGTTGGAAAAAAAGGTCTACAAGGCCAATTAATCGCCGATTAGGTGCTACAAGGCCACCGACCTTACCGATTTATGTAACTGGGTCAAACAAATAGGTCAACCGTGGTCAACGGCGGTCAATGGTAGTCAAACTTGCCGGAAACCTATAAATCTTGCCGGAAGTACCCAAAACTCACTGTAAACTTATTTTGATCACTTATAGTAACTGTTTAAGTCTATTACAAGTTGTTTTTTAGAAAATACCTTGCCGGAAATACCTAAAACTCATCGAAAATACACAAAACTTGCCGGAAATAACTAAAATTTGTCAGTAATGCCAATCCGATTAATCACTGATTAATCCCGCCTAGACCGATTACAAGCTACAAGGTGGTCGACCGCCCGACTACCGATTCGCGATTTTTGCAACCTTGATATATATATATATATATATATATATATATATATATATATATATATATATATATATATATATATATATATATATATATATATATATATATATATATATACCACTCAACCTCATTTTTATATATCATATTCACCCATTTTACTCTCAAAATTTGTACATTTTCTTCTACTTCTTCACCATGAGTTCTAGCTCCGACTCGTACTCGCAGACAGGCTCGTCGAGTGAAGAAGAGTCATCCGAAGATAGTGTCGAGTTTTTGTACCAGGTAGTCAAACAGTACCGGGTGATTCAAGACACCGCAACTTCGTCACGAACATATGTTTGGCGTGATCGCGACGAAGCTGAAGAAATTTTGATGAGACATTATTTTGGCGAAAATCCGACCTACAACGACGCAACCTTTCGCGAGACGTTTCGTCTTCCAAAGAAATTATTTTTAGAGATTGTCGAGCGAATCAAGGCGAGAGGCAATCCGTATTTTCAAGAAAGGTATGATGCAAAGAATCATAAGAGTTTCACGGTGATACAAAAATGCTTGTCAGCGGTACAACAGCTCGCCGACGGTGGAGTTGCCGCTCAAAATGATAAATATTATAAAATGGCAAGAAGGACGGCTCGTGAATGTCTTCAAGAATTTTGTGATGCGGTTAATGAGTTATACCGGAGAGAGTTCTTACGTAAGCCGACTGCCCACGACATTGCCACTTTGCAAAAAGCTCACGAAGAGCTACACCACATACCGGGGATGATCGGTAGCATTGACTGTACACATTTCGAGTGGAGGATGTGTCCTAGGCGCTTGCAGGTTCAATACAAGCGAGGTTGCTACAAACACCCGAAGATTATGCTTGAAGCAGTGACTTCCCGGTGGATCCGAAGGAAGTAAAATTCAAGTGACTACAAGAAGCGGCAAGGAAGGACGTCGAGCGAGCTTTTGGAGTTCTCAAATGTAGATGGGGTATACTTAATCGCACACTTCGGCCTAAAACGAAAGAAATGATTTCAAAGATCGTGTACACGTGCATTATTTTGCACAACATGCTTATCAAAGAAGACGGTCGTGCGATATCTCCGGTTCATATTATGGACCCACCGGTCCAACCGCAGTTTGACGAAGACGCACTCATGGAGTTGCGAGACGAAGAAGTGAATTCACGACTATGATTTGACCTTACCGAGCATGTTTGGCCTCAAGATTTTCCATACCTCGACGCACTGGAAGAGTAGCTTGGTTTTATTTGTCGTATTGTCGTTTTTATTATTTTCCGTATTTGTTGTTGTAACCGTTTTTTTTTAATGAAATAAATTGTTTGTTTTTATCTTTTATATATACATAATAAATTGTTTTACATATAATTTTTATTATTTATAACATTATATATAAATAATAATAAAAAAAAAAAAATGAGGCATGATTCCGAATCCTCCAGAATCCTCCCATTGCCAACACTTTTGGCTTCAGAATCCTCCTTTTTTTGCCTGCCACATGGCAGTCTGTGATTGGTTGGTGGGAATCCTCCCATGATTCGGAGTCTACGACTGCCAACACCCTAAGCCTTATTAACCATGCGTTATAGGACCCTTACTCATTGTGGTCTTATTATAGTTTAATCTAATAAGACACTTGACATGTAGGTCCTATTATATTTAAGTTTACAGGACCTTAAATCGTTAAGTCTTATAAGAATATAAGTTAATAGGACACTTAATAAAGGAGTCTTGTTTTATTAAGTCTTATAAGAATATAAGTTAATAGGACACTTAATAAAGGAGTCTTGTTTTATTATGTTAACAGGACCCTAAATCGTTAAATCTTTACAGGACACTTATATTTTATATTTTTATTATGTTGGAACCTAATAGGACCATACGCATGTAAATCTTACCATGGTAAATTATTGGACCTTTATCGTTTGAGTCTTATTATGATGAAACCTATAGCAACCCTTTTAACACTCTCAGGCACCACCACCAAGAACCCCCAGAACAACCCCTTTAACACACATCGACACCACCAGAACCACCATACCACGACTATCACTGCCACCATCACTTAAAATACTATTGTTTTTTTTTTTTTTTTTGTTTAGTTTAAAAGTGACAGGTTTAGAAGGTAACAATTCACCAAATTATGTCAAATGATGCATAAACAATGTTAGGTATAATGAGAATAAAAATAGTACAGAAAGCAAAATGAATTTTTGGAGAGCACATAAAGTATTTTTAGCCTTTACCTTAATTATAAAAATATAAGAAGTATTTCGTTAATTACTAACTTAGCATAATTATTCTGTAATTAAGTAAACCTACAGGTTATTCTTATTAAGGGGGAATTGCATATATATCTCTACAAAGTCTTATAATTGCATATATATCCCAACAAAAGTCATAATTGCATATATATTCTTTCAAACCCTTAAAATTGTCATATATATCCAAATGATCATTCTAAATATATTTAATAGTAAAAATATGTCTAATAATTATAATTTATATATAAAATAACGATTATACCCTTATTCCCTTTAGTTGTGTTTTATTTTATTTATTTATTTATTGTTTTTACAATTACAAAATATCTTTTATTGGTTTGAATTTTATTACGTCATTTGATCTATATATATAGGAGTTTACGTTTAGATTGAACGATAGATGGTATTGTTGATATTCTTATAGGAGATTCGTCGATACCGAACACCAGTGGCGGAGCCAGGAGACAAATTCATGGGTAGCGAAATACGAAAATTTGTTTAGGGGTAGCGAAATCGCCAAAAATGGCCAAAAATCGCTAAAAGTTCCACTACCAGGTAAAAGTTCAGGGGTAGCGACCGCTACCCCTGGCTTACACATGGCTCCGCCCATGCCGAACACGGTTGAGTCTCCGAACATGGTTGCTCTTTCTTTTCTTAAAAAAATGATTAAAGGATATTTTGTAAATATATATATATATATATATATATATATATATATATATATATATATATATATATATATATATATATATATATATATATATATATATATATATATATATAGGGTGGGGTTATTATAAAAAGGATGTTATAATAAAAAGTGTAGGAAGACATCCTAGCCATTGGATCAAAACCATCTAGATCAAAAAGGGCGGTGGCAATTTAGTAAATACTGGAAACATCAGGGGCAATTGTATAACATTGTATTTTACACAACCATTCATTACACCCCTGAACAATTCATTCGATCTAATCTTCTCTCTCTAAAATTTCACACTTTCTCTCTCTAAAATTTCACACACTTCTTCACCATATTTCTCTCAAATTGAATCATTATCAAATCATGTCATCACAATCGAATTGTTAACAGTGTTACCACATCTAAAACCTTCTAATCATACTTGAATCGTTACCTCATCATTGTTTTAACGATGTTGAAGATCAATCTACCGCATCGTATACACCTTTGTAAGTTGATTTATGAAGCATAATTTTGTTACTCCATCATTTTGTTACTTTTGATTTACCAAAATCTTTTCTTTTCTTTTTTTATCAATTTAAGTTAGTTATTTTGAATATAATAAAGTAGGCAATCAAATTTGTTCAAGAGTGTGTGTATGTATATGTTTATGATCTTACACCACCTTGTAAGTTAATCTTACTGCATATATTTGTTAATATTTTACTGCATTGATTACTTTTTTTCCTTAAATCGTGCTTATGGTTAATTATTCGCAAATACAAGGAGTAAAAAAAATAAAAAAAATGGCTGGAGTGGAAAAATCAAAAACCATCTCTACAAATAAGTTTTTAATTTAGTTTTTAATTTTAATTGAGATTCGGTAGGTTTTAATTTTAAGTCAGATGTAGTAGGTTATGTAAAATTGAGATCAAGTATGGGTGAAAATGAGTGTGTGTGGCTGATTGTGTGTGTGATGTATTAGAATGTGAACTGAGATGCAGTAGGATGTATGTTGATGTTCATAGGCAAGATTTAGGCTAAATGGGGTTTGTCGTTTGTCTAAAAATGATTGTGTGTGCCTGATTGTGTTTGTGATGTACTAGAAAATGAACTGTAATGCAGTAGGATGTAAGTTGTTGTTCATAGGCATGATTTAGGCTAAATGGGGTTTTCCGTTTGTGTGAAAATGAATGTGTGTGCCTGATTCTGTTTGTGATGTACTAGAAAATGAACTGTAATGCAGTAGGATGTATGTTGATGTTCATAGGCAAGATTTAGGCTAAATGTGGTTTTCCATTTGTGCAAAAATGAATGTGTGTGCCTGATCCGGTTTGTGATGTACTAGAAAATGAACTGTAATGCAGTAGGATGTATGTTGATGTTCATAGGCATGATTTAGGCTATATGTGTTTTGTCGTTTATGTGAAAATGAATGTGTGTGCCTGATTCTGTTTGTGATATACTAGAAAATGAACTGTAATGCAGTAGGATGTATGTTGATGTTCACAGGCAAGATTTAGGCTAAATGTTGTTTGCCATTTGTGCGAAAATGAATGTGTGTGCCTGATTCTGTTTGTGATGCACTAGAAAATGAACTATAATGTAGTAGGTTGTATTTTGATGTTCATAGGCATGACTTAGGCTAAATGTGGTTTGTCGTCTGTGCGAAAATGATTGTGTGTGCCTGATTGAAAATGAACCGTAATGCAGTAGGATGTAAGTTGTTGTTCATAGGCATGGTTTAGGCTAAATGTGGTTTGCCGTTTGTGCGTTGCAGTTATATTCTACTGCATTATAGTTCTATTCTACTTCATTACAGTTATATTCTACTGCATTGCAGTATTATATTCTACATATAACTGAGATGCAATAGAATATAACTGTAATGCAGTAGAAATAAACAATAATGCAGTAGAATATAAGACTGTAATGCAGTAAAAAAACTGTAATACATTACATTTTTTACTGCATTATAGTTATATGCTACTGCATTACTGTTATTTTATATTCTACTACATTACAGTTATTTGTTAGAATAATTGTTTTCTTACTGCAATGTACAGTCTTATATTCTGCTACATTACTGTTATTTCTAATGCATTACAGTAGAATATAACTGTAATGCAGTTGAATATAAGACTGTAATGCAGTAGAATATAAAATAACAGTGATGTACTAGGAAATATAAGACTGTTATTTCTACTGCAGCATAGTGTTAAAACTAGTACATCAGTGATTTTATAAATTTTTTGTTTTACAGATGAAATCTTTCATTGACTACATGGAAAGAAATAACCACCCAAAAATAGCTGACTTTATAACGACCGATTGTAAGCAAGTGAAATTTAATTGGAAGAAACTCTATAATGTTGTCGACTGTGGATTATTTCTAATGAGACATGGAAATGTATGTCGGTTGAGGTGTATTTTTGGAAGAATTGAAGAAGGAAGGACTAGGTCTAAAAACTCAATTGAATACGATGTGTGCCAAGTTTTTAGCAAAGATAATACTTGTGAGTTGTAATGACAAGAGGGCAAAGGTATTGAAAGAAGCAGAAGCATATGCAAAGAAGAAAACAAAGACTTCCAAAATTCTTCAGATAATATTGTCAAAGTGGATCAAGATTTGCATCAAACGTTCATCAACAACGTATTGAAGTTAATTGAATGATCAATACACTAACTACTTTGCTTATGAACACGTTTAGTTTTAAATGTGCTGGATTTAAGTATTTTTCTTTTGGATGTGTAAACTCTTCTAATTATTGTAGCTAGCGGAATGATCAATGTTTGATATGTACTTTTGCTTTTAGTTAATGTATGTTGGAAAATAAGTACTTTTTCTTTTAATGATCAGTCTTTGTTTAGTACTTAAAAAGTTAGTATAACTCAGTTAAAAAGTTACTGCATCACAATGTATTTTGTTAGTGCATTACAGTTGAAAAAAAGTTAGTACATCTCAGTTAAAAAAGTTACTACATCATAATGTATTTTGTTAATGCATTACAGTTAAAAAAGTTAGTACGTCTCACTTAGAAAACAGATGTACCTGAATCAACTAAAAGTTAGTACATCTCATTTAAAAATCTATTTTGTGAGTGAATTACAGTTAAAAAGTTAGTATATCTCAGTTAAAAAGTTACTGCATCACAATGTATTTTTATAGTGCATTACAGTTAAAAAGTTAGTACATCTCAGTTAAAAATTCTATTGCATCACATTGTACAAAAAAGCTGATGCAGTAGATTTAACACTATGATGTACTAAAAAATATTCAACTCAAAAAAGATACTATAACTTAGATATATTTACATTGAAGCTGTAACATATAATTTTCTTTCTTTACAATCAAATCATTGTTTTATTTGTAAACAATGGCAAAAAAAAAAGTTGAAAAGACTATCATTTCCGACATGTAGATTCTCTTAAAACAGCTCTCTTTTGCAGATCTTGTTTCTTTTCTTTCTTTGATGTAGGCAATAATTGTGTACAAGTCCTGAAATTGTGGCATCCTTTCTCTCCACATACCGAACAAGCCCTTCTCTTCGATAATTCTTTAGCAGTTACTTTAGCTCTTGGCTTAAACCTTGAAAAGAATGCAAGTCCTTTAGTAGTACTCTAACCTGGATTGTTGATTATAACCTTATCAGAATTCAAAAAGTATTGCTCTATTTAAAAAGTACACTACTAAAAATCTGATACAAGAATTCAAAAAGTATTGCTCTATTTAAAAAACTCTTATCTCTACTACATCAACCCTATAAAAAAATTGATGTGATTTAAAATACACAATACTAAAACCCTTTATGATAGTTCATCAAATTATCTCTACTGTATCATAGTATTATCTCTACTGCATATATCCATTAAATTTCAAAGAGTACTTTAAAGTGCAATATTATTTCTACTACATGATAGTTTTATCTCTACTGCATCAATCCTAAAAAAATCAAACAGAACCTTAAAGTGCAATATTATCTCTACTTTATGCTAGTTAATCATTCTGTTTCTATTGCATAGGCTTATCTATTCTACTCTTATATCTATTGCATCATACTCTTACAACCACTGCATCATACTATCATAACTAGTCATCAAAATACAAATAGTACACTACAAGAAATCTAACAATAGACAAACACCTAGTGCATCAATGTTGTAAAACAACTGCATCAAGTAACTAAATACACATACTGAATATCACAGGTATAAAATCAAATTAGGTCAACCGAATACACAAAAATCAAACAAAGATTGAAGTGTTGGTGCAGTAAACACACACTGCATCAGTATTTCAGAACAGCTGCATCATACATATACCTAAACATACCCACATAGACGCCCAAGCCAATCGTACTTCTGAGTCATAACCAGCTTTAACTTTGTAGTCCTTGCTAACAGTGTGTTTAAAGACAGCACTCCAGAAATTCGTATAAAAGTTGTAAAAATAGCTGAAAATACATAAATACCAGCAAGATTACTAACACCAGACGATTCTTTGTACAGATTTTAATATATATACTAATAAAAAAGAATTCTAAATGACATCTAAAGCACATTTCATTAAAATCGTGGTCTAGATTGAGCAGAGATATTGTCTGGTAATATGAAGCAAATAATTTTTCCATCCTGTTAAGCAATACAGCTAGTGTGAACTACATAACGATACATACATACCAATGTCTGCTACATTTTAGCAACGTACAAAAATTCAGATATAGCAGTACAGCACAAATGGGGATACTAACTGAAAGCATCTTCACTTGATAGATTAGCACAAGTATAATGTATAAGTTTCAGATGTGAGAAATCAGGTGTTCATATAATGTAATATTTTTCAAATTTAATAATGCAGAATAAAAAAAACAAAAACTAAACTAAATGGCAGGACTTCGTCATAAACACCTGGTCCTAATTTGCATCCAAATTATCAGATTTGAAGTTATCTTATACCACATCGCCATTATCATATCTTCACTTGCCTATGGTACTATGAGTTAATAGGGTCAATGCGAGAAGCATATCAAAAAGATAAGTTCCAAGAGATACAACCCTAGGCTCACCTCAACTTGTCGGAAGGACTAAAACGACGCTTGAATGCGAAAGAGAATGCATTTGACGGCAGAGAAACACTTGGGATAAAGGTTGTTTGTTCATCCTGCAACAACAAACAAAAATTAGCTTATATAACATAAGGTTTTAGATTCAAATTATGCACTCAATGGGGGACTAGAAAGTACTAATACCTTGTAAGCGTATCTTAAATTCAAATTATCATTCATATACTGAGCATTGCAAATTCCATTAAGAAGTTGACCTTTGAACAATGCGCTAACTGCCAACTTCGGAGCTGCTACTTCTTCCTCCTCTCCCTGATCCTCGTACTCCTCTAATGACACTTCACCATAGGGAAATCTTAAGGTTGCTTTTGGCTACATCACAAAGAAGACTTACTATACATATATTTCGTAAAAGCTCAAGGTTAGTGGGATAAAGATGGACGAACGGACACTGACCAAACCAGCAACAGATGGAAGTTGAGAAGTCAACTCAAGTTTGCAAGCAGGAGCAAGATCAGCGACCATCGTCACCTCTCCCACCTTCTCCTGAAAAATAGCATAAAACAGTATTATCACTTGATCTCTAAATGTGAGTGAATTATAAATAATGATTGAGAGGTAGAGAAATACCATACCCTAACATTATGAGCTGTAGTAACGTTCAAACCAGGAGCTATCTCGAGAGAGCTATTAATGAGAGCATTGTTTTCTTGGATGTCGTAGTAGCAGGAAACGTGTTTAGAGATGAAGGTTAATTGAGGATCAGACAAATATCCCTTGTTGTTGTTATGAAACGAAAGCTTGAGCTTGGCAAGACTGTCGAACAACTTGCAAGATACCTTATTGAAGAAAAGACGCGAGTCGCTATCGAACTCGGTTGTCACTCTGAGAGAGTACTTAAGCAGAACCTGAAAGCTAACATAAACTCACAAACACTAATGTAACAGCAGATGGAAAAATGATACAGCATAAACACGTTCGCTTGTCGCACAGACAGAATCCGACTTTTGAAATAAATAACTGGAAAAAAATACCCGAGCAGCCATAATAGCACAAAGTGTTCAATTCAGCATCTAAAAGCGATAGCGATATCTATACTATTTTTATTTTCTAAATGTGGAGCTAGTATGCATTAGAAACCACCATAATTCTCATAACAACATCTAATTGTGCAATAAAAAAACCTACTGCATCACAGTTCATATTCAAGTGCATCACACAAACAACCAAATATACAAACACATTTTACACACAAATGGAACCTTATTCACTGTGTTATATCAAGCACAACTGAACTAAAAATTGACAAAACACAAATGGAACCTTATTCACCTACTGCAACAATGTTTTAAATCAACTGCATCACAGACTTGCGATTAGTAATTCACTCTAGACAGGCTTCCGATTAAACTCAATACTCCTAGGTTATATTGGTAAATACTAACCAGCTAAGCAAAAGCAATGTCAACGTTGCAATCACTCATCCGTCACCAACTCACAATATCTCAAGTTCGTAATACTAACAAAGGCATAAGATCATTCACATATTCTCATGATAACCAAAATCTATTAACTTTAATTGAACAATAAGAAACCACAAACAAAAACCATACATATAACTACACATACAAGCCTTTTCCACTAAAAATTGACAAAAAAAAAAAAAAAAAAAAAAAAAAAAAAAAAAAAAAAAAAAAAAAAAAAAAAAAAAAATTAAAGCATAACAGTTGATGCATCACAGTGTAAACTCAGTGCATCACAGTTATAAAATATCAAATATACATTTTAACAAACATCTTGTGTGCAACTTTCCAAAACATGTTTTGTATCTATTTTTTTCTCAATTTTGTTTCAAGTTCAGAAAGAAATATGATATAGTGTGAATAAAACTTCAAATATTACATAACTAGATCAATAACAACATAAAAACTACTAAAAGCAATAGAACATAAAAAAGCAAACGCCCTTGAAATAATCAATAAAACTGAAGAAAAAAATAAAACTAAGAAAAAAAGCAAACGCCCTTGAAATAGGTTCTTACTATCATTAAATGTGGATGAACGACAATCATTACGGTTTGCTGATATAATCAACATCTTCAAAACTGATGTAGAATTAGGCTTACGAAATCAAAATGTTGAATTAGTTTAGTTTAGATCGATGGCAGTTAACGATGAGGAAGGTGGTGGTGAGCGGTGGGGAAGGCGGCGGAGAACGGTGGGAAATACGTTGGTGAACGGTGGGGAAGATATTGGTGATGGAGGGATGAAAAGTGAGATCCAGGAAGAATGGATAATGAAGATGAAAGGTTTATAAAGGTTTGGTTGTATAGGACGAAAATACCCTTGTAGGTATAAAAATTAGGGGCGGGGTAATTGGGACAGGTGGCGAGCTGAGAAGGCTTCCTACCCTTTTTATTATAACACACTTTTTATTTTAACCCAAACCTATATATATATATATATATATATATATATATATATATATATATATATATATATATATATATATATAATCGTCATTTTATATATCAATTATAATTATCTGACATTTTTTCTATTAAATATATTTAAAATAATTATTTGGATATATTTGACAATTTTAAAGTTTTGGAATGATATATATATGCAATTATAATTTTTGATTGGATATATATGCAATTTTTAGTTTTTGAAAGGATATATATGCAATTCCCCCTATTAAATATAATTCGAATAATTTTTTTAATGTTGAAGATGCCTAGTTTTTTTTTTTTTTTTTTTATTTTTTTTTATTTATCTATACTACATATAAATAGTGAACCACATGGTTGAATGTTGAAAATTGAACGTAACAAAATGATTATACTACCCTTGATTATCATTCAATATTTTCACCAAATGACTTTAGCTCAGTTGGTATCAACCTCCGAAAAACTCATGACCCAGTGGAGATATTTTATGGATAAAAGGTCACGGGTTCAAGTCTCGCTCGTGCTCACTTTAGGTGGTGCCACACTAAGCCAGGAGAGTTGCCGAGCTATTTTTTGTGAGGTGGACAATAAAGTGTGTCGTCAGAGTGTTCCCGCCAATCTACATCTTTTGTGGATCATTCAATATTTTCAACCAAATTAACTTTGATATTCATTAATATTTTTCAGCAAACAAACTATATTTATTAGAGGTGGCAAAACGGGCGGGCCGAGCGGGCTCGGGCCACGTGTCCAAACGGGCTAGGGCCCGAACGGACACATGCTTAAACGAGCACGGACTTAAACGGGTACGGGCCAAACGGGCTCATATTATACAAATCGCTTTAGAAAAAACCTAAAATGACAAACAAAATTCCCCAAACGTAACACCTCATTTATATTCAAATATATATATATATATATATATATATATATATATATATATATATATATATATATATATATATTATTATATATATATATATATATATATATATATATATATATGTATACTAGTGTCGAAGCCCGCCCGATGGGCGGGCATGACTTGTAATTTTGCATTTTAATTTGATCATATACGGATATTAGTGTTCTTTTATAGTTATTTATTATGTATTCACCCGACGTGGCCATGACTTGTATTTTTACATTTTAATTCATTTATGTTTGGATATCAATGACTTTTATAGTTATGCAATAGCCCATTTCACCAAATTTTTCTTTCCCTCGAGGTTGTTATCATCATACACCTTCATCCCTGTTAGTAATTCCAGAACTACCACTCCAAAAGCATATATCTCACTCTTCACACCAGCAAAAGTGGTGTTTCATTTAGCCTTCAGGGAGTAAATGAGTTCTCAAAAAAGTGGATATCATTTCAAATCTATTGATAAGTAGTTATATAAATTGTTATCATATATTATGAGAACATGACTAAAAAAATTCAACTTAATTTTGCATTTTAATTTGATCATATACGGATATTAGTGTTCTTTTATAGTTATTTATTATGTATTCACCCGACGTGGCCATGACTTTTATTTTTACATTTTTATTCATTTATGTTCGGATATCAATGACTTTTATAGTTATGCAATAGCCCATTTCACCAAATTTTTCTTTCCCTCGGGCCTGTTATCATCATACACCTTCATCCCTATTTAAAGCCAATGATTTTACATACCAATAAGATAAAAAAAACTACATTAGAGAATCTTTAACAATCTAAACCTATTGTTTAAAATTAATAATTAGCATAAATATACTCGTACTATCATTCTTACAGTCAAAAGCAATAAAATGAGATGAACACTTTCGAGACCTTGATAATACAACGGAGATAGGTAAATGTTACCTTGATAGCCACCTGCTCGCCTTTCGAGACCTTGATTTGTTTTTGTGGAACAGAATGATATTAGACTTGAAATGAATTTAATGTATTTGAGCCGTAACGGACGAACAATATGGAAATGATGTCTAACGAACAATAATATTTATAATTCCTTATTAACTAAACGTATTTGGAAACTAATAAAGTCACTTGACTTGGAGCGTTCTACGAACGAATAAGTCATGAAGAATTTTTACTTAAATATATAAAACATGTATGTTTTATAAAATGTAATGGGATTAAAAATCGACGACTACCAATCTTTTCAATTATTTGACGTGTTTATTGTGTGTGAGTTCTTTGAGTTATCTCCGTCGTCTCTTCTTGACTTCTCGTCATCCGTTCCGCGACGATTCCGTTATTGTCGCTTAATGTGGTGTGTGTAAACTTAATGTGGTGTGTGTACACTTGAGGCTTGTTGAGTCGTATCATTACCCAACAAAAGATTCATTAATAGCAACCGATGTGTCCACTTGTTTTGCACGGCTTGCATGATTAAATACATTCAAGCAAAGCTCGGTATATACTTATCTCGTCAGAGATAACTTATCTTGAGGATATTTGCTAATTGTGAATTCAATAATTCAACATGAGCCACGCAACAACAATATCCGAGAATCCGAGTATCCAATAAACATGTGAAACTCATTTACGTTTTTTTAATCTGAAATATGACTTTCACAAAGTTTTTATTGCTTGGGTGTTATTTATTTAAGTAGGATATCTTTATTTGAATTATGCCTAGTTTATTTTGTATTAATACCGAATATATTAGCTTAGAATTTATTGAACTTTTACATTTATTACTTTAGCTCATAATCTTTTATGTAACTTTTTGAATTTAAATGTGTTGGATATGTATATTTTTTTTTTTCTCATTGTCTTAAGTGACAAATGGTTGTTACACATAAACTTTGAGTGAAAGTAATTACAAATGGTTTCAAGTGATTTAAATTAATCAATTTCTAGTTACAAAGTTCTTGTACGCACGGGATTTACACGCGAATCATGCTTAATTTAGATATCATGCACATGTTTATGGTATTCGAGTAAAATCTAATGTGTATTCAAAGTAAATTAGAATGAACTTATAATTGTTTAAAATGTGTAATCAAATTTTATATGTTGAAAAATTATCTGACTTGATAAGTTCATTTTATATGTCTTTTGTTACGACACGCAAATTTTATTCTATAAAAGATGCAAATATCTTTGCATCCTTCGAATTGATCAAAAATTTGCAACCAAAACAATCTTCCACTATTGTTGACCCCTTTTCTATTATGCCCATGTACATACTAACACATAAGAAGTGCAACAAATATTTAGTAAATGTCACTAAAAGCCAGTCCAATAATCAATGTCTTAAATAAAAGTGTCACAAAATGCTAACAAAAAATAGGATGAATGGATACAAAGTGTATATGGAACCAAGTTTCGACCAATAACAGCTCTCCTAACCCCTTTTAAATCTTTAGTATTGTGGCCTTCTTCATGCGCATGATTTTCATTTTGCAGCATAGTTGATGAGATATTGCAACATAAAGAGCATAGGGATTGGTTTCAAGAACTTGGTGTCATATGGAAACTTTCTTACTCAATCAAAAATGACATATAACTTTTAAATGAGGATATCAGTGTCATCATAAACATGTTTTAGAAAATTATCATTTTCATTATTCATCAAAACCTCAAATTCAACTTATTCTTAATAAAAGGCATTATTTTTCTCTAATTCATATAGACATGAATGTCATTCTTAAAATTAAAATTTGAAGACTCGGCTTAAAACCACTGCTAGCGAAACTTTCAGTGGCAAGTTACAATATACCCTTGGAATTGCCTACTGAATGACTAACCCGCCACAGTTACCACAACGCCTATTTCAGTATTCTTTAAACACTTGTATGTAAAAATTAGTAGGATATTTTTTGGGAGAAAGTATCCCTTTAAAATTATACTCCGTACTTTTATAAGGTTTATAGATTTGGTATTGCAAAATATTAAACAAAAAAAGATGTTGGTCTAGTGGTTATCAAGTGTGTTAATGTTACAAAACACCCAAGGTTCGATCCTCACCATTGAACTTTTTGTGCTAATTAAATTCGGATTTTAATTCCCTTAACCAATTACATGGCAATGAAGTGGCATAGTTTATGATTATTTGGCATTTTAATGATTATGTGGCATTTATGTGGCATTATCTATGAGTAACGCCTCCTGTTATATATATATATATATAGTGTTGTATTATATGCAGTACCAATATTAAATACAGTACTTTACAGTACTCTTAAAATGAATCTGGGCCATTAGATGAGTTTGATCAAAGGTTAAGATTAAAAGTGCCTAAATTGCAATTAAGCAAAAGATGAAGGTTTCTTTATCAATTAAATTAAAGGCTGGAAGGGTATTATTGGTACTATACTTTAAATCCTAAAAAAGGGCTAAAACCTACCCTAAAACATAACTGCCGCCTCTTCTTCTCAATATCAGTTTTACATGACGGAAAATATATATACCCAAACCACCACCAGATCTATTACCACCGCAATCACCATAACCTGGAACACCGTCGTTACCACTACTACCACCATCCACCATGTCATCGCATAACTTTTAGTTCACTTCGAAAAATCCCTAAACGTCATCACAAACCACCAGTTCTGATTACGTCATCTACGTATCTTATTTCGTTTTCTTACATCTATTTCATTTTAGTTGTAGTATCGGTTTTGATTTTTGTATCGATTTCGATTTAAAAATGGGTACTGCATCATCTTCATTATTCTTTAGTATTATTATTGTTATGTGAAGCCGGTGAAAAAAAGGCAAGATGATAAAAAGAGCATTCATTGTTTTCTATAAAATGAGTGAAAAAAATAAAAGAAGAACAAGAAAGTGTGCATATATGTTAACATAAAATTAGTGAAAGGGTGCATATGTGTTTTATGGTTGGTGTAAAATCAATGAAGTGGTGTGCATATGTGTTTGAAGCTAAAATAAAATCAAGGAAAGATGTATGCATATATGTTTTAAATTATGAATGTGTTTGCTAGTTGTTTTTGATAAAATAAATAATAATTTTTTTGTAGTTGCAGGTATTGAACATGTTTGATAAAGATGGAGATCATGACCAATATAAAGAGTGCACATGTGTCTTGGAAGGGTACTTCATATGTTCTAATGAATTTGATGAGAAGTGATGCGTGCACGTATGTTCTTAGAAGAGTGCACACATGTTTTTGAATAACATGCACATCTATATTTAACAAGATACATATTGTATTTGGATTGTATTTCATTTGATATCAAATTTTATGTTTATTATTTATGTTTTTGGTTTGTAATAAATTTAGAGGTTACATATATATGTTTATGTTTTTGTTTATAAATTTCGAAGATTAAAGAATATACACTAGGGACATATGTGCAATTACCATATTAAGCAAAACAAGTTTGATGTCTAAACAATTATACATAAGAAACATATGTAAATTTACAATATTAAAAAGAAAAACACACATGCACCTCATTTATCTGAAAACATGTATATTGAAACTATAAAAAAAAAAAAAAAAAAAAAAAAAAAAAAAAAAAAAAAAAAAAAAAAAAAAACTTCCGAAAATTAAGGAAATTAAAAAACGTTTTTCAATTGAATTTTTCTTGAAAAGAGTGAAAATGTGTTTGACTATTACGCCCTTTTCAATTAAATAAAAAAATTTACTAATACTAAATTCATATTGGTCTAAATGAGTACTGTAAAGTACTGCATCTAATATGGGTACTGCATAGAACGCGACCCTTATATATATATATATATATATATATATATATATATATATATATATATATATATATATATATATATATATAGAGTTTCTTTAAAAACAATTATAATTGTATATAATTGAGAGAAAACATTTGTCCGTTAATGACTATTTAATTTTTAAATGTGCCATACATGCCCATTTCAAAAAAAGAGGATAAATGCGTCAAAATCTTTTATGAATTATCCCATAAAAGTCTTTTTTTTATTGGCTTTTTATAACTTGTGGCACCATGGCGTTTTTCAAACACAATTAACAAACTTAAATTATCATGTTTAAATGTTAGTTTGCATTAATAATTTCCTAAATCTTCTATAATTACCATGATTAGCTTTGTTTTATTTATAAATAATTTTATTTTTGGAAATAATTTAGTTCATTTAATACTTTTAAACAAGTGCCATGATGACACAGATTAAAAAATCCCCTTTTTTATTTTGGATATAAATTGTCACTTCTAATATTTATCTATAGTTTCCAGTTTTGAGCTTCCAATCTATACCTTTGATTTTCATTAATATTTTTCACCTAACCTACCATATTTATCTATAGTATCTCAATTTCAACCAACAACAAAATCTATACTACATAGGTTTTATTAGAAACTCATAAATACACATAATACAATTACCAATAATTTATCGCCATTAAATATTTTAGCAACGTCATCAATATGTTTGTTCTCACAAAAATCATATAACATAAATGAATTTGCTTGTTGGAATATTTAGTTACACACGTACTCGTTGCCGCAACACATGAGTAATTGGCCAGTCTTATACAAAAGATTTTAGTTTCTTTACGACTATTAACTTAAAATTTTGCTTCATTAAAATTTTAAAAAGCTTATAAAAAATTTGAAGGGTTGAAACATAAAGATTAACCAATTACGGGGTACTCCCTACGTCCAAAAACAATTGTTCGCAGATAAAAAAAATGCACTGTTTAAAAAAAACATAATCATTAAAACAATTTTTATTTTTTTTTCTTACTTTTTGTATTATAACAATTTTACCCTTAATAATTACTCCGTAATTTATAAATGTTTTAAAGTTTGAGAGGGAGTTAGCAGTTGTTTTTGTTTCATTCAGAAAATTTTCAAGCTCCCTCTAAAATTTGGTTCCTCCTAAGTTCCCCGCCTCAAATCCGTAAAATTAGCCCACTCTGCCTTTTTTTCTCTCTCAATTCTCATCTACTAATCAAACCGTAAGTTTATCTTCTATCTTTCACTATTTGTATGCCTTATAACCGCCACTAATCTTCATCTAATAATTGATTTGAGTTTTCTAATCTTTATTTTATTTACGATCTCCTGACATTTTGATAATTGTTCTTAGGGTGGAGGGACTCATGGTTAGTAGGTTGCTGAAACTGAAGGGTCCACTCGTACGTGTATGTCTAATCAAATTGTTTTTATATTTGGCTATAATTGGCGCGGAGTTTTTTTGGGCAATAAGCGGTGAGAATGCGCTTTTTTATTTTTGATGTTCGTTTGGTAAGAGTGCAATGAGTTGTAGCAATTTTTTAGGAAAGCTTTTTTCCCAATGCTTCCTTTTGAAGCTGTGGATATTTACAAGAGCTGTGGATATATTTAACGACTAAAATACCCCCTACCCCATCCCTAATATTTCCATATAAGTTTCATTAAAAACATCGCATCTAATTAAGAAAATTAACAGTAGTACTAGTTCTTCACGCTACTTTAAAACCGATAACTATTTTATTTCAAGTCCACACAAACTACTTTAAAACAAAACATATACGCTTTTTCACCCGGTTAAAACCAACATGCTCCTGTTATCTAACACAAACATCATATTGAAGGTGATGTTTATTGTGGTGTGGTGATGGCAAGGTGTTTGGTGAGGCGGTGTGTGACAAATTTGATTCAATATGGCACGTCGTCGGTAGAACATTACTATTGTATAACGGTATTATGTTTAGAGTAAATTGCAAAAATCGTCCTTGTGGTTTGGCCAAATTGCACGTTTGATCCATGTGGTTCATTAAGTGCAAAAAAGGTCTGGATTTGGCACTGTTACATTCAGTTTTGGTCCCCCATGTTAACCGGCGTTAAGTGAGTTCCGTTAAGTGGCACTGTTTCATTCACTTTTAGTCCCCCATGTTACACGTTAGCCCTTTAAGGCAGAAATCGTTGCAGCTGCCGTCGATTTTTTGGGATTTTTTTTTGAATTCGAAAAAATTTATAAAAATTCGAAAAATTTAAAAAAATTCAAAAAATTTAAAAAAATTCGAAAAAAATTTGAAAAATTTATAAAAATTCGAAAAAATTTATAAAAATTCGAAAAATTTATAAAAATTCGAAAAAATTTATAAAAATACGAAAAAGAGTAAATTACACCGTTCGTCCCTGTGGTTTGTCCAAAATCACTGGTTTAGTCCCTAAAGTTTAAAAGTTGCGTATATGGTCCCTCTAACAGCAAACTAATAACACCCTTGGTCCCTGAGGTGGATGTCCGTCAATTTTGCCGTTAAACAGCCCTCACGTGATAAACATGTGAGGGTAATTCAGTCTTTTTCCCCAACACAGGGACTATACATGAAATTTAATTCAGTCTTTAATGGATTCAACTTTTTCTTACTTACTTATGGGAATAAACAAAACAATGAATTAGATGATAAAGGTTCATTTGAAATTCATTCGTTACATTACAAAATACAAAACTATCAAAGGATAACAAGTATCTACTGCTTGTGGGCTGATATAAGTCTAGTTTTCTTCAGTGGGTTCTCATTCCTTTTCACAACTTCAGTAACTAAGAGTGAGCAAAAGGCTCTAACCAAATCAATGTTTCCTGGCCTTGGTGGTGCATTTCTGTGGAAGATCTGTTGGAAGCTCATCAATACTAATGTAGTCTTGTTTGTGAGATGTGTTGAAGTAAATCATCCCAAGTATGGGTTCGTTCACCACAATTCCAGTTGGATGATTTTCATACACAACTCTGTCTTTGTAGTGCTTAGCTGAGCAGAAAAACTCTTGATATTGCTCAGCTTCTCTCTTCGTCTACTTGGTTAACTTGTTCAGTTCCAACATAAGGTCTTGATCTACCAAGGGAACACCACGCTGGATTTCTAAGAAGGCCTCCATAACCATAACCTCATCCAACCTCTTCCTCATTGTTTCACCAATCATTGTCCAGCGTTTGCTTTTTCTATGACCAGTGCAATCCATCATCTATTTTCATTCTTGAACGTGAAGATCTGAAACCTTGAATTCATTAATGTCTTCAATATTGACATCATCCTTATATATTCTCACATCAATCAAACTCGTCCACACCACGACATCCTTAACCAACATTTCATCAAACACCTTACGCGCAGCCCCCATCTCACATTTCCCCGCGTAAAACTCAATCAAACCACTCCCCACAAACCCATCATCCCCACAAACCCATCTACAAATAAAGTTGACCAAACAACAATATAGTCAAATAAAGTTGACCAAACAACAATAAATAAGATCTTAGTTGTGTTCTTTCTTTGATTCAAATCTGAAAAGACTTTCATGAAAAGAACTAATTAACCATCATTGATCTCTGTTGAAACATAGCTTCATTGAATATCCGAAAATTAAAGAAAGAATAATAACAAACATGTTATATTCAATCTTTATTTCGTTTTAAGACACACAAATCGAAGACAAAATCATTCAACAAACCTATTCGAGACCTTTGATAGCAACAACTTGAAGCCAAAGTTGTTGGGAATCCTTGTGTCATATAAACAATTGAAGAATCGAGGTGGGACTAAACCTTACATATGTTGGGCTATATCCGAACAACCTATTAAAAAGTGTCAAGGATAACCACCAACAACCGAACAACGAATCACCACAACACCACCAAGTTCTTCTTTAGCACCTACACCTCACCTATGCTCATCTCCCAAACAGCACCTAATTCATTTCTAAACAAACCCAGTTCAATACAAAGAAAAATCAGTTTCCTCTCACATTATTGGTCCATTAACAGTAAAAAGAAAAGTAAAACAATAGCCATGGACCTCAAAGATCAATACAAGAAAAGATAAACATCATCACGGCATGACTAACCACCAAAAACACCTCTCGATCTAAAATCCCAGATCCTTAACTATCTGTGATTAGGTGGAAGTTGAAGTTGAATGATTGTCGTTTTTGTTAAGGATCTGGGTTTGTTATGGATCTGGGTTTCGAGAGATGGTTTGATTTGTGTGATAGTGTTGGTTTGATTTGTGTGAAATGGTGTGTGAATGGATCTGGGTGTTGATATTTAAGTATCAGTCAAAGTGTGTGTTGAGGCAAAAAGACGTTATTACCCTCACGTGTTTATCACGTGAGGACTGTTTAACGGAAAATGTGACGGAGGGACCAAGGGTGTTATTAGTTTGCTGTCAGAGGGACCATATACGCAACTTTTAAACTTTAGGGACTAAACCAGTGATTTTGGACAAACCACAGGGACAAACGGTGTAATTTACTCTACGAAAAATTTATAAAAATTCGAAAAAATTTATAAAAATACGAAAAATTTATAAAAATTTGAAAAAATTTATAAAAATTCAAAAAAATATATAAAAATTTGAAAAACTTATAAAAATTAGGGTGCAAACGAGCCGAACCGAGCCCGAGCTTTACTATACTCGAGCTCGGCTCGTCAGTTTTTTAACAAGCTCGAGCTCGAGCTCAGCTCGATCCGAGCCTTTATTTTTGTGCTCGAGCTCGGCTCGATAAGGTTTCACAAAGCTCGAGCTCGGCTCGATAAGGCTCGAGTAAATAAAAAAAGATGTTTTTCACGAGCCAAAGCTCGGCTCGAGCTCGCTTTATCTGCTTAAACGAGCCTGAGCTTGATTTGAGCTCGAAAAAGCCATTTTAATGGCACTTAATAATCTAAATATATGAACAAATATGCAAACAAAAATTAATGTTAATGCATCAAAAAATAAAGGAAAGTTACATAAACCCAACAATTAAAAGTTACGGCATCGACACAAATAACAATCCATAATTGTAAGACAAAGTTAATTCCTCCAAAAGTTAAACCATCAAAAAAAACCACAAAGCAGATGTTGTAGTTAATTCCTCCAAAAGTTCCATTTCCATATTATTGTTAAACCTGATACAATAAAATCAAATTAAGTAAACACAACATATAAAAAGATATGTGTGCAGCAACGTACTTAACAAATTAAGTAAACACAACTTACAAACTTACAGTAAGATGCGGATGACATAACCTGACCACAACTACAAAAAAAAAATGGAAAAAAAAAATCATGTTTAAATCTTTACCATAAACTAAAATCTGACAACAACTAAAAATCGATGTGCACCTTAATTTAAGTCTTTTTAACGCTAGGTAGTAAGACCTCACACGGTATGTCCTCCTTCTACAAAATAACAAAAATTAAGTTAGTACTTAGTAGTTATAATAATGAAGTATTAATATATATGTTTTGAGGTTTGAAAATGTACCTTTAGCTTCTTCTTTACACCATAAATTTGTCGTATCCAATCCCCTCCACAAATCAACATTTCAACAGTGGCAGGCGCCAACGAAGATCGATACGGATCGATTACTCTTCCACCGGCACTAAAAGTTGACTCGGAAGCAACTGTGGAGACTGGAACAGCTAGAATACCGCCATATATTCTTTGCAATGAATGCATTGAACTTTTTTTTCCCCATTAGGAAGAGTAACTTCAATGATATCATCCCATACTGATGCAGTTTTTTTACGTTTACGCTGCGATTGCACATCATCTAGACCACTAGGATCATCCTTTGCCACACTTGCAGCAATGTTTTCATCTCCATCAAGGTTAATGTACTCTTGAGAAGACATATTCTCACCTCCTTGTCGCACTTGATTCGATGTTGAGCCTTGCATTGAAGATCTACATTGACAATATAGATATTGGTTAATAAATTATACACATGAAGCAAACTGATAAACTACAAGCCAAATCGATATAGTTATTATGAACTACAAGCAAACTGTACAACTACCTGTTTAAATAGCTTGACATTGTATCTAAAATTGATTAAACTCGTATCATTTAGGTTAAACCCATCAGCAAGGTACAACACAAACAATACATAAATCCTTGATTAAATTTTGTCCATTCAAGCTTATCAAAAAGCCAAAGTCAAAGCATGACACAAATCTACAATGAAGCATTAGTGATATTAAATAAACCCATTAACCTAACACAAATGTAGCTTAGTAGGGCCTAATCATATTTGTAGATCAACAAATCCATGACATTTGACCAACAACTTGACCTTAAAGTATTCCAAATATAAAGTACCACCATACGTATTATATTATTTGCTACACCACCAACAAATTAACTAAGTAGAAATTGAGGTAAGTTATAGACTAGACAACCTATTAACCTAAGTACCTAACTCAGTTCGAAGGTTCAATTTTAGATACAATGTCAAGCTATTTAATGGGACCGAAACTGATACAAGCTAAATCAATGCCTCTACATTTATGCTGATAAATAGCAAACGCATATCAGTTATTACCCTAGATTATATTACAACTAGAAACTAGATTTCATAATTTTATGCTAAAAATCTAAGGCACGAAGATTAGGAGTTAGGAAGAAGATTTCATACCTTAAATGTTTGATTCACGAAAGTCTAACGAGTTTCACACGGATTTTATCGGTTGATTCAGTCGTCGACGTCTTCTCGTTCTAGGGTTTTTTAGGATGAAGGAGACTAGAGGATTTGAGGGGAATGGAGAACCGACATTTTTTAATCTGGGGAAGAATAGTGAAGGCTAGAATAGACATTAGGGTTGTGAGTTTCTTTGAGCAGATATCAAGAAGAAGTTAGATCTATGAGAGATTTTGTTGTGACTGCGGTTTTGGAAGAGAAATATTAGGTCAAGTGTGTATAAGTGAGTGTTTTATATTGGGCTTGGTTATTGGGCTTGCTTAAACGTAAGGCTCAATAAGGCTCGACGAGCCTACTCGATCTTAACACGCTCGGCTCGAGCTCGGGCTCGATAAGTAAACGAGTTGATTTTCAGGCTCGAGCTCGGCTCGAGCTCGATAAGGCTCGGCTCGTTTCGAGCTTTTTATCGAGTCGAGCTCGAGTAGCTCAGCTCGTTTGCACCCCTAATAAAAATTCGAAAAAATTTATAAAAATTCGAAAAATTTATAAAAATTCGAATTTTTTCAATACTCTCATCTTTCATAATATCACAAAAATAAACTAATTTTTTTCGAATTTTTATAATATTTTTCGAATTTTTATAATTTTTTTGAATTTTTATAAATTTTTCGAATTTTTATAAATTTTTTCGAATTTTTATAAATTTTTTCAAATTTTTATAAATTTTTTGGAATTTTTATAAATTTTTCGAATTTTTATAAATTTTTTCGAATTTTTATAAAATTTTTTGAATTTTTATTATTTTTTTCGAATCTTTATAATTTTTTCGAATTTTTAAAATTTTTTCGACTTTTATAAATTTTTTCGAATTTTAATAAATTTTTTGAATTTTTATAAATTTTTCCAATTTTTATGAATTTTTCGAATTTTTATAAATTTTTTTGAATTTTTATAAATTTTTTGTATTTTTATAAATTTTTTCGAATTTTTATAAATTTTTTGAATTTTTATAAATTTTTTCGAATTTTTATAAATTTTTCGAATTTTTATAATTTTTTTGATTTTTTTAAAATTTTTCGAATTTTTATAAATTTTTTCGAATTTTAATAAATTTTTCGAATTTTAATAAATTTTTCGAATTTTTATAAATTTTTCGAATTTTTATAAATTTTTTCGAATTCAAAAAAAAAAAAAATAAATAAATAAAATAAAATTCCAAAAAAAGGATGGCCGCTGCAGCGATTTCTGCCTTAAGGGGCTAACGTGTAACATGAGGGACTAAAAGTGAATGAAACAGTGCCACTTAACGGAACTCACTTAACGCCGGTTAACATTAGGGCTGTTCACGAGCCGAACCGAACCGAGCGAGCGTCTGCTCGAACTCGGCTCGGTTTGAAACCGAGCGGCTCGGCTCGGATCGAATTTACATAACCGAGCGAGAAATGGTTGCTCGAACTCGGATCGGTTTCTAAACGAGCGCTCGGTTCAGCTCGTTTTCGCTCGAATTATATACTAATAACAGTTTTCACAAGATCTTGAAGCCTTTATTGGAGCTCGTTATATTTATGCAAGGAGAAATAGGAAAAGAACCATGGAACTGAGACTGATTAATTTGTAGCAATGATATAAATGTTTGCAACCTCAATCGTTTTTGGAAGCTAGTTTTACTAAAGCCAACCAAGTTCTGTTTATTAGTACGGAGTGATAAAAGATGGCTACTTAGTTTTGATAAATGCTTACCTCCCAAAACATACAAATAATATTATCCATAAGAAAGTATTTAGGCAACTCGATTCCTTATATGCTATCCACACCTGAAAAGCAACAATTTGTATGTTCTTCTGAGTCGATTCAATGAATACAAGAAATGGTTTGCTTTGTTTGAGTTTCGTGTGTGATTGATGATAAAGATTGTTCCTGCGTTTGTTTACTTTATTGTTGCAAGAAAAGGTTTTTAATTTAGTTGATTATCATAGGAAGAGAGAATGGTGACTGCATTTGGATGAGAGCAAAGTTTGTGTGGTAGGCGTGAGTAAAAATATTAGGGTAGCGTTATACATAGCAAAATATAGAGTAAATATTAGGGTAAGACTTACTTAGTACAAGTTGGTTTGGAGATTTATTTGGGCTGAAAATTTGGGCTGAATGTCAAACATGCTTGTTCTAAATTTTATATGGCCTTTGACAAGATGCAACGACCGGGACAAATCATAAATTAAACATAAAATGTTATGTTGCAATGTTCCTTTAAAAAAATAATAAGCTTAAAAATAATTCGAGCGAGCGACGAACGAGCGGACCTATGCTCGTTGCTCGGCTCGTTTATAAACCGAACCGAGCCGATCGGCTCGGTTACAACCGAGCGATAATCGAGCGAGCGAATTTTCGAGTATTTTTCGAGCGAGTTACAAACGAGTTTCGAGCGTCGAGTTTTTTGGACAGCCCTAGTTAACATGGGGGACCAAAACTGAATATAACAGTGCCAAATCCGGACGTTTTTTGCACTTAATGAACCACATGGACCAAACGTGCAATTTGGCCAAACCACAAGGACAATTTTTGCAATTTACTCTTATGTTTATAATAATGTTTCATTGCTCTTTTTTTTCTTCCTTATCTTTTATGTTGCTATCTTCAAAACTTCTTAAATATTATATGAAAATGATTTCTTCACACATGTGTGCTATTTGCTTGTAGGTATAACTTCAAGATGATGAATGATGATTGATGAGTGATGACACAAGACAATCTCCTAGTTTTCTTTTATTAATTTTGGTGTACTTTGTATAGTAGATGTTATTAGAGTTTAGCTTCGATGATGTTACAACCTAATGAGGTTAACCACTTTTGTGTATGTAAATGATTAATCAGAACCTAGAATTAAATTTTCTTTTTCTTCCTCGTATCAAGATACAAATGAATGACAAGTCCTCTAGCATGACCAAACAGGTCACTATTGATGTTTTTAATTTTCTTAATGGAACTCAAATGTTAATTGGATATGAAAATTGTCGTAAGAAACACATTACGACACTTTGTATTAGAATAGCGTTCAACCTGTTACTCCGTACATGTTAATTAAACATGATTATGGGAAAAAAGGTACTGTTTCATCCAATTTGTTTGTTAAGAATACTTTTTTTATAATTTTCTTAACATGTAAAAGATTGACAAGCTTGAAAAATGACATGCATAATACGGTTGACCATTTGTAGCGTCTGTACGGGATGTCCTTTCTATAATCAATCATCTCTGACAACGACACAAGAAATGATTTTTTCGTTCCACCGGGCCAAAGAATTTGTATAATTATTTATAACATAAGTCAGTAATGTTATTGTTAATTTAAATAAATTTTTAATCATTTACTATGTTTTGTCAGTGTCAGAATACAAAAAGTTATTTACAACATAAATCAGTAATCATTTACTATGTTTTGTTGATATAATTATTTACAACATAAATCAGTAATCATTTACAATGTTTTGTCGGTATAATTATTTACAATATTTTGTCGGTGAAACCGATTGTCAATTGTTTCACCAAACTGAACTCATCATCCTTTAATCGCATTACATATGGGAAACCATGCAACGACTCTGCAAAATCATGATTATGCCTATCACACTTCACCCTCAACCTCCAAAAAATTTGTGTTTTAGAATATTTTGCTACTAATTTGAATGGATAATCGGTTTTAGAGGTACTGGTTTGTCGTTGAATTTCATCTTCTAAACCTTCACGTTCATACTTCCCACCCTTTGAACACCCATAATTGATTTTGTACAAATACCCCTTCTTTGATTTGGTTCTTCTTTTAACAATAACAAAACCGATCCCTTGAGCTATATTTTGCACCCAATCAGTTGGTTGCTCGGGAGAAATGAACACCTGAAAGTACATTACAACTTTTACAAAAAATTAACCGAACCGTGACCACCCGTACTAAATATAACTACTAACGACTATTTTTTTTACAAAAAATTTACAACTTTTATTTTTTTAAAAAAATAATAACAACTATTTTTACAACTTTTAACAAATTTAATTTTAACAAACTACTTTATTTTTTTAACTTTTACAACCCTTTTTTTTTTTTTTTTTTTTTTTAACAAAACACTTTTTTTTAACAACTTTTTATCACAACTTTTTTTAACAACTTTTTTTTACAACTTTTAACAAAATACCTTTTTAACAAAACCACCCACCCACCCACGGTTTCTTAACCACTGATAATACCATACCACTCACTCTCTCTCTCAATCACCCACTCACACCTTTCTCTCTCACCCTTTCTCTATCTCTCTCTCAATCATTCACTCACCTTTCTCTCTCTCAATAATTCACTCACTCACAGTTACTAAACCACGACTTAGATCTATTTCTGATGATGGTGGTTTTTGTTGAAAGTTGTGAGTGAGTGATTGGATCTTGTTTGCAAACGAGTGGTGTGAAGAGTGTGCAGAGAAAGGAGTGGTAGGGTATTATCTGTTGGTGGGTGGGTGGTTTAGTAACCGTGGTTTTTGTTGAAAGTTTTTGTGGAAAACTAGAAGGGGGGGTTGAATAGTTTTACCGGTTTTTAAGTTCTTTTAATTCTTTTAAGACTTCTTAAAAACTTTACTATTTGAAACCTTTGATTCGATTCTTATGCGCAATCAATCAACACCAATATGAACTACACACTAAACTAACTAATAATAAGTAATGAAAGTAAAGAGTAGAGATGGAAAGATCAAACCGGGACAAAGGATTTATAGTGGTTCGGCTACGAAGCTCTTCTTCGCCCTACTCCACTCCCCGAGTACCACACTCGAGAGTTTCAAGCACTATGTCAACAACCTCCCTTTAGGCGGAGAAAACCGTACACGTCGCTTATCCTATTTCCGACACTAAGCTAGATGTCGAGTGCTAATCTTAGCTAGCACCAATCTACCACGATCCACACGATCAATCACTCAAGCCCAATGGCTTCAATAGATCTCCAAGATCTTGACACGATCACAATGATCAACACTCACTTGACTAACACTATCCTATTGACCCTTGATCTTCTTGATCAATCACACAAGCTCAATGGCTTCAAGAGATATTCACTATCTCTATAAGATCACAATGATCTTGACTCACTCTCTCACAAAAGAAAAATGATCTTGATGTATGCTATGATACAACAAGGATGTAACAAATGTTACAAGAAACCTAACAACTACTACAACTCTTGTATCTTCTTGGATACCTTGAGTTCTTCTCTTGCACTTGAAGTGGAATGACAACACCTTTTACCAACTTGGATACTTTG
The DNA here is from genome assembly GCA_021014915.2 of Artemisia tridentata subsp. tridentata. NCBI lineage: Eukaryota > Viridiplantae > Streptophyta > Magnoliopsida > Asterales > Asteraceae > Artemisia > Artemisia tridentata. The sequence goes on from CP139504.1 coordinate 21,492,755, forward strand.
TGTTCTTCTTTTGCTATTGAAGAGGAATGAAGAGGATCTCTATGTTGGATGATTGGATCACTCTTGAACAAAAGAAAAACTAAACTAAATGATCAAGAAAAAAAAATGGTGTGAGAGATTTAAACTCAGAAGTTTCTGTGTGAGAAAGGGTGAAGAAAATCTGTGAAGTGGGCTGGTATTTATAGTCAGAAAAAATCTGGCCGTTATAGGGGGATGGCTCCACTAAATCACCCACGGCTCCACTAAATTTAGTGGAACCGTGGAGCCGTGTCAGACAAAGACGCTCCATTTTTTGTCTTTTCTGGTGAAAACTTATTTGGGGAAGTTTGGAGTTGATTTTGGAGGGAAAAATAGCTGTTATGTATTTTAAACTTATTTTTCCATTAAAACATTTCATAATTATTCAAAAATAATTTGTAAAGTGTAGGATATTCACGAGCCAATAAACACACGTTTGGGACTAGATCTATGGATCGAATAGCAAGAGTTTTAGAGAGAGAAAGTGGGAACTTTAGAGAGAGAAAGATGTGTGTATTAGATTGAAAAAATGAGAAGTTTCACCCTTTCCCTTGTGTGGGAAAGGGTATTTATAGTTCTTACATAATATGCCCCCTAGCGGGCTGTGGAGCGAGCTAACAGTGGGTAAAGACCCGACCCACTCCACAATACTAATAATAATAACTAAGCTACTACTAATATTACTAGTTATCCTGCGAGCTATGATGTGCTAATAAGTACTCGGGGTGACCGAGTCTTCAACTGAATATTCATATTCCTAACAATCTCCCCCTAAGGGAGGTCACCCCGGAAGTAATGTTCTGAATCTTTGCACTTCATCCATGGCTCTTAACTTCATAGCTCGTTAAACAATGATTCATCATAATCCTTGATCATTGTGTAGCAGCAAATCTTCAGATGACTTTTTCTTCTGTCTTGGATGATCTTTGTTGATTCTTTGGAGTTATCATCCACCATGTGTTTCCATGTCATCTTTCAGTGGTATGTTTCAATGTGACGAGATATTCTTTGAACCGACATGCTCACACTATTTAGAGTCATGATCTTTCAGCATCAGAGTTTGCAGAAGCTGTGTTGAAGGTCTTTTAGTTTATCATGATTTCTTTGATTATAATGATGATGTAGTGTGAACATGTGGTGGTGGACTGGCATCTTGTTCGGCAATCTGCTACAACCGCATCAGCTGCATCATCAATCAGCTACAACCGCAAACAGCTGCAACAGCAATCAGCTACACTCGCCAGATGTTCCTGCATACGACAGTTAGCAATAAAACGTCCGGTACTTACAGGTTCGGACTTCGAGATTGTTAACAGCATAGTGTGAAAACTCTCTCTAATCCTTACCAAGACCGTTCCTAAATCGAAAACCCACAGAGGGTTTTTTAAGATCTTACCGTAGTAAATCAACGATTAGGTGAGTCGCTGGAGATCACTCCACGACTGTAGACCGTTTGGAACCGTCGTGATCACTAAGCGTAATCCACAGGGAATTACCGAAGTGACCTGCTTTCAGGGCTGTTTGATGTTGACCCTGGCAGGAATTTCCATTCAATCATTGAGAATTACATTCATAAATTCTCTCATAAATGTTCTGGCAGATTGCTAAGATCTGCGTAGGACTCATGAGTTTACAACTGGTGTCCTTAATGTTGAACAACCAGTGTAGAAATAATTTGTGTTCCTATGAGATCTTATTATGCATCTCATGGCTCTAGACTCGATTGTGCGTTTTGATTTGGTGTTTGGAGGCTGGAGAGGACTGCCACCTTTTCAATATCATCTAACTCGGAGTGAGAGAGACGATAGAAACGTATTGATCTTCGTGACAAGTGAAACAAGAGTCCTTTGAGGGACCTTAAGTGGCTAGGGAGGGTTGTGCAGCGTATCACTGGGTCCATGATACTTTGTCTTCAATGCCAGCAATCAACTTAAGTGATTCTGATAGCATATGTATTGACCCGGTTTCTGCCTAAAGTGTAAGGAGGGCTTCTTTCTTTTCACCCTTTATCTTTACATTTCTTTTTCATTCTTCAACCACTTCAGTGCTTACCGAGACTTCATAACTAGCACCTTGTTGGGTTTGTTCCAGTGCTAGCTCCATCTCAGTCGGCACTCTTCCCTTATTCACTTTTCTCCTTTTTAATCATACCTAAGGACTTCTACACTAACTAGTGGATTGTCCCTGGGAAGATCCCTCCGGCTCTGGCGGGATCGTGGGAACTTGAGCCTAACCTAACCATCCTTATAACTCCATGCATTAATTAAAATGGTCGGTCTTTGGTATTCATCCACGATTGCCAAACCAAATCTTTGAAAAATTTCTCAAAGTGTTCATGATTCTAAAACACATTTTTGCAAACACTTGAGAGTTTTATATTTTTCAAATGCTCCCCCTCAAAATGTGCTCGGATGATTGTTTTATAAATTTGCACATGTTGGGTAGAGCTTGCACTTTTTGAATTGATCCACTTTCAGTGAACATGACCGATTCGAGACACGCTTACATCACTAGTTAGACTAGCTTGAAATTATTACCCGGCCTGGTCAAGTCCACAGAAAGTTTCTCGAAACGGTACACTCTACTCAGACACATCCTTTTCGAGACACGCTTACATCACTGGTTAGACCAGCTTGAAATTATTACCCGGCCAGGATATGTCCTTTCGATCAATGACAGCATAGGTTTCGTCAATTCATTGGTTAAGTCAGAGCCTTGCTCACATCAGATGCATGCCAAATCCTTTTTGTCAATTCGCTCCCCCTCAATATGTGCATCGATATACGAAAGAGTTTAGCACATATGGGAGAGCTTACATTTAAGTCCAAAACATCACATTTTCATCAGGTTTCATATTTAAATCACATTCTCTCCCCCGATCAAAAATTTCAAACCTTTTGAGATTTGTGATCCCAATTGATTTAAATAAGTTAGAAAATGTGGGAGAAAATGTGTCCGATTTAATGTAGTCTGATGATGGAACATACTATGCTCCCCCTTAATCTAAGAGGGAGATTCACTGCTTTTTATGCACAAGATAACTTTTATGACACAAATGATATTGACCTTTTTGTGCAGACAATGTAATCATCCGCTTTTCTGAGTGAATCAGTGGTCAACATCAATCATCCATCCACCAACAAATCTTTCTCAAATGTAGTTGATCCCCACTTGGCGAGACCAAAATAGATGAATGGCGGTGGTGGTGGTGAAAGTGTTGTTGTTGTTGTTGTTGCCGACGTTGTTGTTGTGGTGAATTCCGAGCCAATCAATAGAGTTTGAACGTTTGATCAAATGGTTAGAATGGGAACTGGCACATTCATTTTGGCTATGGAATCTGCATAAGAATATCAACACAGATATACATACATACAGATACACTATTCCTTAATAGCTACCCTTCAGCAGCTTGCCACATTATAATACCAAGTTCATCTTATAATCAAACCACAATCAGGAAATACGTCAAACCACTATCTATCATGAAGAGCAATTAGCAATCATGAACATGGCAATTCACACAGATTTCAATATTCAATTCAGGATCTTAGGAACATGATTCAAACATGTTAGCTATATACCTAAGCGAATCCTGAGAACATATGCACAATATCAACAACAATTAATCAGCAATTGACTTAACAAAAGTCAAACAACATTTGAAACTCATTCATTCAGATCATACAAATGTCGTTGGAGTATTCAAAAACATCAAACACAACTGGTTTTCTAACTTCTTTTAGGTTTTGAGTCTTAAAGTACTTAGGGGATTAAACGAGGATTCCAAAGTAACACAAATGAGCCTTCTAGATACATAAAGCTAGGAAACTATAAGCAAGTTGCACATAATGTCCTAAACTTTCTAGCAACTAACACGTTTGGCCATTTGATATCAAGTTTTTGCAAGATCCTCTTCAACTAATACCCCATTACCTACAAAACCATTTCTAACAAGTATGAGTTAACCAAGAAATCCATTTGATGATATAAAATTTGAATTCACTCTCCCCCTCAATCAATGACTCGTATTCTAGTTAAAGATTTGTAGTCGTTGATTGAGTGACAAATTTATGCATAATCCAAGTTTAAACAAATTTCATACAACACATATTCACCAAGTGTCTCACAAATAATTTTCAGAAGAATCATAGAATGAAAACTATTTGTATGCAAAGAAGATTTCTCTTCCTTTACCAGAAATGATGCACTGAAACGTACATCAGATCGAAGAAACATGGATATAAAGTAATCCATGCCCAGGTGAACATCACCCAGTTGGAGGAACAACCGTCTTTTTGGCGACGTGCTTTCCCCATTGTGAAGCGCGGGTTGCTATCTAAAGTAATAGCAAGCCATTAAGACATGTTTTAACCATCCATTTTAACTTCTGCTCGAGCTTCATTTAAAGACCCGTGCCATTATTGAATGACATTTCTAAGTCCGTAAATGTTAACGATAAACAGAAGACATGCCTAGGTGAAACTATTTTTGATCTTTTCTAATTTTTTAATTTTTATGGTTTTTCTGATTTTACGTTTCTCTATTTACAATTAGCAAGATTTCTATATATCTATTTACAAAATGGTATAAGATATGAACAAAAATATGAAGCAAATATATACAAGGATACGAACCAAAAACCATTACTCCTCAGCATCCTGAATCTTCTCCGCTTCCATCATTTGACTTGCTGAAGAGCAACGTGAGCACATTTAATCAGGGATTGATTCAGGCTTTTCACTCTCCCCTAATTAGTGCTCTCCCCCAATCTGACAACCTTTCTGATGAACACCCATAATAGAAAGAAGACTTTGGATGAATGCCCATAATATGAAGAAGTCTTTTGATAACCAAATGCATGCCGTCTTAAGTCTTCTAACACATAGCGGAGAGTGTAGAGTAGAGTGTAGACTCGACCTTCTTCAAGATTGCCCAATATGGAGGAACAAAATACCAACCATCTTCATCTCACCAAATGCCTCCCAGTAACCTTACATATAACCCATCAGCCCGCAGCGTACACATGAGATGATAACACACAACAGAGAATGTAGAATAGACTGACGACTCGACCTTCTTCAGTCTTTAGTATAACACCAAAGTAACAAGTTGAACCACTGATCATCTATAGTATGTATCAATCCTTGGATATTAAGCCCTGATCACGTGAACCTGTTGTGCGTCCTTGATGTACACATTCTCTCTCCCCTGATTGTTACGATTAATCAGCCCATAACGTAACAGTGAAACGTTAATACCAAGGTAACAAGTTAAACCACTGATCATCTCTGCGGTTATCAACACCGGAATAAATGATTAAGCCCGATCACGTGAACCTGTTGTGCATCCTTGGTGTACACATTTCTCTCCCCCATGATGGTTACGATTAATCAGAATCATCATCATGATGTGTACATGCAGCGTAATGACGTGTACATGAAGCATTGACTAGAAACCCTTTGTTGCTGATTGTACCAGCCCGTGAGAAGATGTCGATTAGCATTCCATGACCATGTTCTTCAACACCTTGATAGACGGAGGAAGATGTAGTGTTGGAGAACCATGGTTTGCACGACTCCTGAATTGACGTATTCAGGAGTCGTATGACCATTTCTCAATCATCAACCAATATGTAGATTAATATTCACCCTTTCCCCCCCTCAAAAATTGCATATGCCTGCCAACTGCAATTTTTGATGATTGAACTAGTGAATATGAATACCATCAACGGTAAGTAGCTCCACTTGACGGTTCTTGAAGACTGACATGTTGTTTATTCACCCTTTCCCCCCCTCAAAAATTGCATATGCCTGTCAACTGCAATTTTTGGTTGAATAAGTGAATAAGAGTATACTCCAATATGCGTCGATCCACTTGAAGACTGAATAAGCACGGAAAGAGCATGAAACTTGTTGATGAGAATGGCCATAAATAAGAAGACTCCTCTTCTTTTGAAGATAAAGTGCACTCAAGCGTACACTTTTTTTCTTCTTTGAAGAACGAGGCCTAAACTGATGTGTACAGACGTCATCGTCAATTCCCCTCATATGTTGTGAGCAGCCTGAGTCCAAATGTCAAAGGACAATCCGTACGACCTGCATTTGAAAACAGACAAAAATGGAGAGTTTGGAGTGCCGGATCCCCAATTTAAGTTGGGGTCCAGTTGGTTAGTGGGAACAGAAGCATCATTCGCCCGAGTCTCAGTAGGAGTTGGAATGCTAGTAGAAGTAGACCTAATTAAAGGGCACTGTTCTCCTACAGGAAATTTCCTTCCAGTTGGCTTCCATTGACGTACAGGCACTACTTTAGATTTAGTTATCCTAGTTAAAGGGCACTGTTCTCCTAAAGTGAATTTCCTTCCAGTGGGCTTCCATTGGTAACCAACTTTAGCAAACCTATTTCCTATTGCTTTCCAAGTTTGCTTAATTTCTCTAGCTCTCCAAACTTTCTTAACTGGGGGTTTGTTGGACAACTTCAGAAATTTCTCAACACATTTATCATGATTACGCGAAATTAAGCATTCATTACATGTTTTGCAAAGTGAATTAGGGTTCGAATTATGATTCTTTTTGTTCAAATCTGACTTGTTGTTTCTCATGCGGTCTTCTACTTTCCTTTTAGGAACACTTTTAGCTGGTGAAATCCTAGAATTCTTTATGTTTCTCCTAGGTTTTGACTCGCTAGCTTTAGTGTCACTATTAACTCCTGTAGAAGGACTGATGGGAATCTTAGTCTTTTTCACTTCTAGTTGCTGAACATGTTTTGATGTGTTGGGATCTGAAGTTTCCAAGGATACCTCAAAGGTTACATGCTTGTTCTTAATTGTGGATGATGATGCAACTATTCTATCTCTTTGGTTGTGAGACTTAGGGCCCGTGCCAATGGCATATTCTAACTATTCCTGGATCCTTTTTGTGAGGACGCAGGCATAACCTACTGCCTTATCGAGTGGTTTTCCTATTCTGTCCTCTTCCACAACCTCACGAAGAGTGTCAAGTCCATCCCTAAGGTGACAGAGGTACATTTAATGGACATGTCTTTTGTTTCTCATGGGAAATGGAATAGGCCTCACATCAACATCGTACATTTTACAAGCATAAACCTTTGATGCAACACTATTACAGGATGTACTTGGCATTTTTCCTTTCACCTGAGTCTTAAGATTCTCAATTTCATTTAGCAAAGAAGTTATCTTTTCATTATGACTATTTCTTGTAACTTTAATTGAGTCATATAACTCTTTGTAATGCTGTTTAATCTTAGAATTTTCTTCTCGAAAACACTCATTTTCATAATGTAACTTGTTGATGGTGTCTTGATATTGAAAATTCTGAGAATCTGAAGACGAAGGTTTATTGGTGCCATACACATCACATTTGTTGGATTTCAATTGGGCAACTTGGGCCCTCAACAGTCGAATCGTGTTTGTGTGAGCTTGAATTTTTTCATCACGTTTACTTAATTCAAAATATGTATCAAACTCAGGAGCATCCGAGGATGTCTTGACATTTGATATTTTGCATTTTTCTTCTAAGTGTTGATGTTTGAGTTGCAAATTCAGATAATCAACTTCTAGTTTTGAAAAACGTTTAACCATGTTATCATGGTCATCATTTTGAATTTTTTCAAGCAATTTCAAATTCTCCCCCTCAAGCTCAACAACACGATTCTGGGTAACATCAAAAGCAATAGCATACTCATGAAATTGACAAGCAGATAATGCAGAATCAGTAGCAGTATAAAACACATCTTGCGCAATACATCTAGCAATCAAGTTGTCATTGGCGATGGGTATGTTTTTCCTTTCAATCTCACGACTCTTAAGTTCTATTTCACATTGAGCTACCTCATTTTCCATATCTTTAAACACTACCTTCATTTCATTTATTTCGGTTTTAAGGGCAGTTTGTATCCCTTCAAAATGTTCTTTAAGTAGTTTAAAGAATGGCATGACCTCAGTCAAGTAACACCTTTTTGCATGCTCAAAACACCTTTCCCCCTCAGTAATTCCTGTTGGTGTGATTCTCTTCTTACATGTTTTATCAAAATCAGCAAATAGTTGCCAAAGCACGTATAAGCTAATTAAGGTTTTGAATTCAGTGGGAAGAGATAAAGGAACCAGATGCCTAGGTGTATTGGGAGGATACACTGTTATGGACGCAACTTTTCTAATGAGTGGGGTGTTGGCTTTAAGTTTTTCTTCCTGTTGCTTTTCAATATCTTGAGACCAAAATATTTGTTCAGGTGTTAACTTCTTTTGAGGGGCAAACACAGTCAAACGATTCTCCTCATAATAATCATGGGGCTTGACTATTATTCGTTTGGCTATGCATTTGGCATCCTTCATTTTCTCGTTCATTCTTTCCCTTGTTCTCTCACTTATCTCATCCTCCTCTTTAGTGTAGATATGCTCAGGCGGGTCATGATTAGGCATAAGCATCACATTACCATCATATAGGGCAGGTTGAGCTACTTTCATGTCCCTAAGGATGGTTGACTTGGGTTCACCTATCATGATTTTACTATGCTTATCACTCAACTTTCTGTTCTTATGAATCATTTGAGCAGTGATCCGTGCTAAATAGATATAAATATTATGCAACGACGGATACGCGTGAATAATTACAAATTACCCCTTTGTGAAAAAGGATACTTGCAAAAACTCACGTTCGTGTGTAGTGTTAAGACAGGTAAGTAATTACCCGAATCGTTTCCCAACGAGATGTGAATGGGCAACTATGAAAAGCTAGGATTAGAGTGACTGATGTGATTGATTTTTTTGATTTTGCTTTATTTAATAATTCTAAATAACAAATTAAAAACAGATATACACAATAAAATTTAACGCGAATTAAATTAAGAAAACGCGTAACGGGAAAGCTAAAATGGACAAAAACTGAAATATTATAAAATTTATGAAATTAAAACCTAAAAATGTAAAATGACTTAAAACTTATTTAAAAACTTAAATTATATTTTTTTACACTTGATTTCTATTTATTATTAATTATTTATTATTTAATTACTTATTAAACTATTTAAATTTAAAAAATACTAAATGAACAAATAAAATTCTAAAACTTTTTCTAAAAATATTATTAAGTGAAAAGAAGCTAAGAAAATTATAAAAATGAAAAATGCTTAATTAAAATTTAAAAAGATAAATTCTATTAAATAGAAGCTATCACTTATTTTCTATTTTTGGTTTTTCTTAAGGTCTAAAAATGATATTATATTTTTCCTAGATTAAAAATGACAAGAGAAAATTATAAAAATTAAAATTATATTTTTCTGATTAATATTCTATTTATTATGATTTAATTACTATTATAAACTAATTAAAAAGATTAAAAATATTAAATGACTTAGGAAAATTATGAAAATTTTTGAGTAAATCTAAAATATTATTTGAAAGCTAAGAAAAATAAAAGTGGAGCTTATCTAAGCCTGATAAGTAGTTTTGGGCAAATGAGCAGTTTCAAATAAGCATGAAATAAGCCAATAAGCACTCAGAAAATGCAAGAAGCTCAAAACAGATTACTATAACTTCAAAAAGCTCAAAACAACTTAAATTTAACAAATAAACACAAGGAATTAACAAGATAAGCACCTATGCAGTTGGACAACTTATGTGGAAATTTCAGGCTAAGCAGCCAAATTGCAGAGCAGATTAAGCTATCAAAGAAGCAGAAAACTTGAATATTATGGGGGCAAAATCTTTCCTATACTACTGGCTATCCTAAAATGCTAAAAGCCCCATCACATATACATCAATTGATGTTCAATTTGGCCTTAGATCAGGTAGTGAAACTGAGGTTGCAGACAAGCTATGGTCTGTGTTGTCTGTTTGCTGTGCAGAAGTGCACAACACAATGGACACTAAACCAACTATTATGACTACTTCTTAGTAAACTCAAAGTGACTCAGAAAAGCCAATGAACAGGCTAAAATAAGCTTGTGGCTTATTTTAGCTTATTTGGCCATTTTGAGTGCTTAAATTCACACAGAGGGCACAAACCTTGATTTTTTATCTAAGCTGCTAATGAGAACCCCAAAACAGCTTAATATGACTTAGTTAAGCTGATGCAAAGTTGGGATTAAGGTAAATCTACAGTAGCACTTATTTGGACCTAATGACAGGGTTAAACCAAACACCCCTTAATGGTGTGTCTGTGGTGATTTTCCAAAGGAAACTCAGTTTTTAAGCTAAGAACCCTACTAAACTGAGTTTAACTAAGTTATTTAAGCACTGATTAACAACTTATAACACAGAATTAAGCAATCTAAAAAGCTATACTAGTAATGACTATTTTTGGCCTTTTATAAGTTTTTAAGATAAATAAAGCATAAGCTATTTTAACTACTGAAAAATAGATGAAATACAATAAAGAACTAGTGCTAAGCAATAAATTATAATAATAAGCTAAAATAAGCTATAGTACAGTAATATTGAAAATTAAGCAAAAATGAGAAAAAGCTTACAACTGAGAGTTTAAGAAACAGGATAACACTAGATCAGAACTGAACTTGGAATGTCACTTACCAAGTTTAGACCCCATTCTAGCTTAATCACAACTGCTTAACAACACCAGAACTGCTTATTTGACTACTTTGACTTTTCTTGACTTTTCTCCCTTTTCTTGGCTTGGAACAGATAATCACTAAATAAACTTACAAAAAGCTAAGAAAAGCTTTCATAAGCTTATAGTAAGGGTGTTTATGGCTTTTGGTTGGTTCTTAATAGCTAAACAACTAAATACGAATTACAGAGAAGATGGAAACTTGAACTTTCATTATAACTGAAATAGAGTACAATACAGAAGTAAATTACAACATAATATTTGAAACAAACTGGAATTTATAACAAAAGCCTTAATTGAAACTGAAATAACATTTATCTAATTTCTACACTACTTTTGGTCCTAATCTACTGACAACTCTTCTCTTTGTCTTCTCTTCCTTTTATAGCAATCCCAATTGACTCTTTGATGAATTCCGAGCTAATCCCCACCATTTGATTGAATTAAAATCATCTGGTTCGTCCAATGTATTTTTGGCGGGAAAAGTGGCATGTGGGATTTTGGCTTATCTGAGCACATGGGAAGGTGTAAGTAGCTAAGTGTAGTGGGGTGGTGGATTGTCAGGATAAGGGGTGATGGTGGAGTGGTTTGGCGGAGAAGATTGTGGGCGTGGTGGTTTTGGCGGGGTGGTTTAAGGAAGAAGACGGGTCAAACATATGTTTGACCCTGAGATATTTAGCAAAAAGTGTGGGCCGGGTTATTTATTTTATGGACTGGGCTTGGGGTTTATTTTAGGATTGGGTTGGATTGGGTAGATGGGTTTAGTTATTTAGGATTGGGTTTAATGGGTTTAAGGGATTAGTTTGATCCGGATTTTGGTTAGTTTAACACAAGGACTATTTTTGTAATTTCTGAATTGTGAAGGGCTGAAGTAGACAATTTTCCAAAGTTATCAAAAGGGTTTAATTTGCCAATTATAAATAGCACAAGGGTAATATTTGATAAATTCCAATTTTTAAATACCCGAGGACTAGTTTTGCCAATTTTGAAACTTGAGGGGTAAAAGTTGTCATTTTTAGAAAACTTCCATCCAGGGATTAAAAGTGAATATGTTTGATACCCCAAGGACTAAAGTTGACTTTTCTTTCATTTTAAACCTTCAGGGACTAAATCTGCCAATTTGTGAAACTCCAGGGACTGAAAATGACAATTATGCAAACTTTGTTCGTTTTTCACTTGTTTTCAATCTTTTTGTTCCTGAGTCACATAAAAACACATTTTATGATATTTTCTGTATTATTTGACTTTTCAGAGTGTTTTTGGCTGTTTATGTGGGTTTGAACAAGGTAAATATATGTGTATTTAGACACATATCAAATCCCCCACACTAAACTATTGCTAGTCCCTAGCAATATTTTTGAAAATTTAATGGATTTTATCTCTTTACCAAAAGCCATTACTTCTGGAGTAGCCAATGTTTTAGTATGTGATACTTTGGTACAATGATAACCAAATGATTTTGAGCAAATCATCAGCTGTCAACGGTTTGATTTGTCTTTACCAGAAGCCGTTTGCTTCTGGACTAGCCAACTCTTAGATAAATTATAACTATTATCTTTGGTGAGCTGATTACCAATCATGGTTTTTCAACTGCCTTTACCACAAGCCATAACCTTGCGGGCTAGCCAACTCTTCACTTATAAAGATATGGTGAGTCGAATACCATACAATTTTCGGCAAATTGTAAGCCATGAACGGATTTGAGATATCTTTACCAAGACCCGTTTGCTCCTGGATTAGCCAATCCTTATGTGGGTTAGACATGTCGGACTGATAACCATTTATTTCGTTCTAAGTGAGAAAAAATTTTAAAATTTTGGCCAAAAATGGGGGTACTAGATGGTACATATAATCAAATTCGCTAGAATTCCCCCCCACACTTAGAACTGAATATTGCCCTCAATATTCAAAGAACCGGTTGTTAAACCAACACTTAGAACGTGAAAGGGAAATACTAATAGCCAATTTTTTTATTTTTTTATTTTTTTTTTATTTTTTTTTGACTATATACAACAGCAGGGGCAACTCCCCCACACTAAGGTGAGACATGGGTGAAAACCCATGTTTTACTACTGTTTTTATTAACCGAGTCGCTAGCTTGACTCGACCCCGAATTCATTGGTTCATGGGGAAGCAAGTGGAAGAAACCATCTCCATCGGACTTTCGTTCAAGATGTTTGGATAAACACTGAAGTACTTGAAAGTTCCACTCCGATGAGATATATAGAGAGAGACCCGGCTTACAAATGATAACTGAAAATGCCGGGGTCAAAGATAGTGTCTTCATTCCCTAAAGAGTGAAGAACTGGAGAAGTCACCGTGTAGGTGAAGAAAAGAAAGAAAGTCATGATAAAAATCATGACTAACTCATCATCATCATGAGGAGAATTCATGATTTCTGGATCATGAATCTCATCATTTAAGCTCACTTGATCAAGACATATTCTGGGAGGGAGGGATGGGATTTTGATCTCAAGCAAATTCTCAGTGTTGAGAATATTTCCCTCCGGGACATAAAGATAATCTTTGTCAAGATCAAAGTAGAAGTTATCATACTCCGGCGGAGATATGATATGAGTGAGTTCATCGGAGAACTCCTCGAAGGCAAATGATTCATATTCCGGAATAGAGTCATCGGAAAACAGGTCACTATCCTTTATGGGGATAGGAGATGAAATGGATTTTTCATTGAAAGCCTCGATTTTAGAAATGAGAAGATTAACATTTAATAATGTTTCACGAAGAATTTCGTCTTTGATTATTTCTTCATCATTCTCTTCTTCTAAGCTGACAAGCTCAGAAGGTAATTCCTCAACATAATCGATGTCCTCACAAAATAAAGAATCATCATTACTTGAAGTATAATCATCGTCAGAATTGGAAAACATCTCAACATGATCATGTGAAATGTCAAGAAGAGGCAAATCACACATATTATCAGAAATACCCTCGGACTTACTTGGGATTGGGACAAGGTTCTCAGCACTAGACTTTATGAATTCGTCCGATTCCTTTTCAGGAATAGTGCTAATATGCTCATCCCCCATAATAAGAGAGTCTTTGGGGTCCAAAGCTGGAAAGAATGATGGGATTGAATGTAACACCCCAACCCGGCAAGGGTAAAGATGCCATGTTAATGGTTTCATATCATATCAAACAAAGCATACTTCAATAGTAATACAATAAATTTCAAAGGTTACAATTGAAATACTAACATTACAAGGTTAAGAATGAAACAAAACTAATTACTTAGTCTGCAAAAGCAATCCTTCTAATGACTTCTACTTCTGAATAACTATCAAAGTCTTCTAAGTCCAAAAGTCTCTTCACTCATACCCAAACCCGTCATCCTGCTTATAACCTGCCGCACACGAAAAGAAAACGTGCGGCTGAGCTTAAAAAGCCCAGTGAACAGATATAACGATAACAAACAGAAATAGAGAATAGTGAAAAATAACAGAAACAAAGGTCAAACATATGTAATATGGTTCAAGGGATAAGTCAAAGAATAAGTATAAGGGAAAGAGAAAGGGATAGTAATCCACCACGAGCCCAGAAACAGATCATATCATATCGTAACCATAAATCTTCATAATCATATAGAGGGGAGACCTCTCAGATAATCAGATAATATGAGGGGTGTCCTCATTCTTCAAATGGAGTAGCTAGCTCCCAGACATATGTGAAAGGCATGTATTGCACACAGTACCAGTCACCAGAACAGAAATCATATCATATGCAATTAAATCCACTAAACAGAACAGATCTAGGATGCATCCATACGCCCCTACCCAATCACATGCAGACCAAAACAAAGGGACGGTGTAACCAAATCACTAGGGCTACACACTAGTCATGCCAGTGGTGCATCACAGACACGGCCATGTTACCTTCATGGCTAGGGTCACAAATTTTTGGCTCGGGTATCAAACTAAGAGTCAGATATCATATCAGATCAGAGTGTCATATCACAAGATTTAATATCAGAAGGTCAATATCAGAAGGTCAACATTAGAAGGTCAATATCAGAAGGTCAACATCAGAAGGTCAATATCAGAAGGTCAAAATCAAAGTTCCATAGTACAGTTCATTTAAAAAGGTTTCTAATTAAGAGTCCATTTAAACTATCTTTTAAATGACGGTTTTTATAAAAATGATCTTTCAGAGTAGTTTTCATAAAATGATCTTTCAAACGGTTTTTCGTAAAGATAGTCTTTTAAACTAGTTTTTATAAAAGTTAGTAAAATCCCAATTAAAAGAGTATTGTATCATAATTTGCAAACATCATTTTAAAATAGCTTTTCCTCAAATCATTTCCAGGTCAGAATTAAAAGATTTCCATAGCCCAGGTTCATATCATAGGTCATACTGAAGGGAGTCATAGCAAAGGTATCAAATCAGAGGCTAAACAGATCAGAACATGAAAGAGATCATAGGAAACCTTACAGAGAAGGTCAGAATATCTGTACCTTATTCCAAAGCAAACACAAGCTCAAAAATGGATAACACAGAGTGGATCAGGACCTCTCTTTCTTCACACCTAGAGGGGTAGACAAGAATTAAAAACCCTTCCATTTTAGGTAATCTTAAGTTATAACATTCCCGTATGCCAATTCAAAGTATTACAGATGATCATATTCATAGTTCAAGGTTCATAATGTTATTATGGTAGCTTTATTCATTTAAGGGTTTATTAAGTATTTAGGATAAGTTTAAGGACCAATTGTGCAATTATCATAAAGTTAGGGTATGAGGTGTAATTATTGTAAAGTTACAGGTTTCTACAAGTCTAGTCCTTTAATATTATCAAAATAACCATATAGACCCTCTAATGTTTGAATATAAACAATTTACCCTTTTTAAACATCATCTTACACTTATCAGGTTCTAAGTAAGATCTGGACTCGTTTTACATAATTTAAGAATCATAGTAGAACTCCGAAATAAAATCTACAAAAATTCACAGGGCTACCTTAATGTCCCTAGTATTTTACCTAATTTTTCCAGATTTTATTAGCTAGTTTAAGTACGAAAGAAAAATCCATTTTTACAACCTGTTCTAAAATCGTATCTGATGGAACACCCTAAAAGTTTTCACCTGTTTACCCCTTCATAAAAATTCACAAAAATCCATAAAAATCCCAGATACTAATAGACATCCCAAAGTTTACCCAGTTCAAAGGGCTCTTTCTAACTCTACACGGTTTGGAAATTAAAATTGAAAAACCCGGACTGATTTTCCAGACTTTCAAATACGACTGGACACATGATTTTCCAAAAATCAAAAAGTAGCCTTACAGGCCTCTAAAAATTACAAACTAAATTTCTCCAGGTAGCTATTTCATTAAACTACAATATAGACTCCAGAAACATCAAAATATACGCTCATATCATTAATTCACAGCTGGTTAAAGTCGAGTAGAGTTTTATGTCAGTAGCAGTTTTTATAATAACATGTAATTACTAGGGTTTTCTTAATCCCATTCATTAGTTCTTTATACCAAACGACTTTGGTTGAGTCCAAAACACATTAAGGTCAATTCATATCAGTTTATTACACATTCAAATCGAATTAATCATCACCAAAACAGTTTAGTCGATCCATATTTTAGGGTTTTAGGGTTTCTATAGTTTTATGATTTTATGTGACATGTTTTTCATTCCATGATTCGAATAGAACACAAATAGATGAACAATGATTGAGTAAGAAGATGCAATACCCTCGTAGACCACGAAGAACACGAACACAAGGGATCAAAATACACACGAAAACTTTCCTCCTTCTCCTTTCTTCTTTTGGTCGCACGGCAGCAGGAACAAACAAGAGTGAAACATAGTTTTGATTAGTTGATGTTGATGTTGAGGGAGTTGCTGGAGTAAATGAATTGATTGAGCTCCTTGAGGTGCGAGTCCCGAACTGATATGTCCGGAAGTCATCGGGTTAAGCGCGGGTTCTAGAGCGAGTCTCTCAGAAGCCATTTGTGAAATTTCATCAAACTTCACATTCATCGTCTCCATGATCTTTTTCGTTCTCCTGTTATACACCCTGAATGCCCTCGAGTTTTCAGAATACCCAATAAAGATTCCAATATCACCCTTAGCCTTCAACTTTCCCAGATCTTCCCTGTCATTTGTAGGATAGCATAAAGCGCCAAATACACGAAGATAAGAAATATCCGGTTTTCGGTTGTTGACAAGTTCGTATGGGGTTTTATTGAATCTTGGATGGATTAGGGATCGGTTTTGAGTAAAACAAGCAGTTGAAACAGCATCAGCCCATAAGAATAATGGAGCACTGGAATAAATCAGCATGGTGCGAGCAGCTTCTACAAGGGTTCTATTCCTTCTTTCAACTACCCCATTCTGCTGTGGAGTTCTAACAGCTGATGTCTGGTGAGTAATACCAGTTTCTTCAAAGAATGTTCTTAACTCCTGATTGACAAATTCCGTGCCATTATCCGTTCGAACTATCCTAACTGGAGCTTGAAGTAGAACTTGAATCCGCTTCAGAAAGGCGATGATGGTGCTTGGTGCTTCATCTTTTGATCTCAAGAACTTTACCCATGTATATCTTGAATAGTCATCAACAATTACAAGAATATACTTCTTCCCATTTATGCTTTGAACTCTCATTGGGCCACATAAGTCCATATGCAACAAATGCAACCTATCAACCGAACTAGGTACGGGTTTAGGTTTAAATGTTGCTCTTTTGCTCTTTCCCTGCTCACATGATAGACATAGGTGTTCTTTGGTGTATTTGAATTTAGGAAGACCGGAGACGATGTTGTCTTTGGCAAGCTTGTTGATCGTGTCAAAGTTCAGATGGGACAAACGTCTATGCCACAACCAGGATTTTGTTTCACCTGCCCTGGTCATGAGACAAATCGGAGATGAAGAGGCCATTTGGTTTATGTCAATTGCATAGAGATTGGTGCCACGATTCCCAATTAAGAGATCATTCCCCACCAAATTCCTGACAAAACAAGTGTTTCTCCTAAAAGCAACCTCTAAATCAGCATCACAAAACTGTCCGAAAGAGAACAGATTGTGTCCCAACCCTTCGACATAGTAAACCCGAGTGATCAGATAATTTCCAAACCGAAGATCTCCATAACCCAGAATAGCTGCAACATGATCATTCCCAAACCGTACAGTCCCCATGAACTGCCACACAAAATTGATCAGCAGCTTCAGATTCCCGGTCATGTGCTTGGAGCAACCCGAGTCGACGATCCAAAGACAGATTTCAATGACCTGAGAAGAACAGAAGAATTTGTATACGGAAACGTTGTAACATTTGGTTCCAAGGGGTTAGATGTAACAGGTGACTCACACTTAGATATGGTTTCCTGAGATGCATTAGGAACTATTTCTAATGTGCCATTCTTAAGTGTGAACATTCTACCCGTTGGTTTCCATGCACAAAACTTAGAGTGATCCTTAGGCAATAGGCTGCTAGTGGTTTTCCTAGCTTTTGCAATAAGTCTTCGAATATATCTAGACTTAGCCTTAGTTACTAAAGGAACCTTTTTCTGTTCAGGCATATCATTCTTTTTCACATCATTAGAAACATTATCATCACAAGCATTTACAGACAAAGTTTTCTTTTGCATTAAACAATCAGAATCATTACATGCATTAGAAACAGGAGTCTTATCATTACAACTAGATGATACATGTTTCTTCTTGGAAAGCGATAAATTCCTAGGGTGTTCTTCTACTTTATTGCTTGCACTCTCAGAAACAGGCAAGACACTAGGTTTCTTGTTATGGCTCCTAGACTGTCTTTTGCTCCTAGAGTTGCTTTCTATTCCTGTATAAGGTAAGGCACACTCATTAGAATTTTTGTTGTTGTCCTGAGATGTTGTAGTAGCATTCCTAGACTCATTTGGAGTATCTTTCTTACTTTTGTCTATCGCCCTATATGTTTTAGATGTAGAGGCAGACGCAGTAGTGGGACTAATCCTATAAAGGCCAGGTGCTATTACATTAGTGTTCTTGACAACAGCTTTCTCTTTTTGTTTCTCACTAGGCAAGGGGGTTGATGGTGCAATACCCGTAGTTTCCTTACCCTGCCCATTTTGACATTCAAGCTGAGACTTCAAAATATCAATTTGTTCTTTCAACTGTTTGTAAGAACGCTCATACGACAGTTTGTCATACTTGCATTCTTCCTTTTTCGTATCAAGTTGTTTAAAATATGTGCAATTTTGTTTTTCAAGTTTCAAAAGTGCCTTTTCATATTTTTCAACAATTTGAGAAGTCTCAGCTCGAAGTGTTTCATCATCCTCAACAGAATATGTTTGGAAAATAATAGACATAATATCGGTCGATAGAGCTTCGAAAGAGAGAGAGTCATTTTGATGTTCCAAAACCTTTATTCGTTCCAAGTATTCATTTGCTTCCTTCACTAAGGATTTGTGATCCTTAACGAATTCTGCAGACTCTTTTAAAAGATTATTTTCCACATTTTGAACAACCGCATAGATTGCAGCAACATGTGGATTAATTTCCTTTTCAAAAATCTTTTTGAGTTCATCCTGAACACCCGGAAACCATTCAAACTTGTTATTGTTAATTTTGGAAGCCACAATACGTTGAAGTTTCTCAATTCTCTGCTTAAGATCAACCAAATATAGTCTAGCTGCACTTGAATCATAAGTGTTTTTAGATGCCATTTGTTCGATGTTAGGCAGATGTTTTGAGACAGCCTTTTGTCTTGTGAAAACCACTGGTTTTTGAAAAAACAGAGGTGACTCCTTTTTAACAAGATGAACCCCAGCAAGTTTGTTTGCTTCATTATAGTCAATGGGTTTTATTTCTGGGTTCTTTTGTCTCATTTTCTTTCTACTCTCTTCTGAAAGCTCAATCGTTTCATCAGAATCATGAACCGAAGGAGGGTCATGGATAGCATTTATTAAATTACCATTAAAAAGCACATTCTGTTCTTTCTGAGCTTTCTTGAGAATATAAGGGTTTTCATAACCGATAGCCACCTTTTTTAATGTATGTAAAATCGGGTTTGGATCGTTTATTAACAAGTTAACTGTTTGTGCAGAATGACCCGTTTTTACAAGCAAATCATCCAACTTTGCAATGGTTTCCTTTTTGTCATTGATCTCTTTAAGAAGATCCTTTTCACGTTTTGAAAACCTTTCATTCAACTCCTTCTTTTCTTTTTCAAGATTGGAATAAGTTGATTTTTGTTTTGAAAGCTGGTTGGTTAGTTCAGAAATTTCCTTGTTTAGAGATTTAATTTGGTTATTCAAATTAACATCTAGAGTGTTAAATTTGATTTGTAAACGTTTTTCTCTTAACTCAGAATCTTTTAAGCTAACCTCAAGTTCCGACTGTTTTTTGTTATGAAAATCATAAGCTCGTGCATTCACCTTATATCTCTCAAGCTTAGTGGTCAATTTTTCATTCGCGGCCTTAACATCGCGATTGACCTTTTTGACCTTTTCAATTTCTACACTACAATTTTGCAATAATGATTCAAACATAGCATGTGTTTCCTCATCATTATCAGTATGCTGTGACTCGAATTCTTCATTAGGATCCATATCTGGAGTTACCAAATTAGTATTACTACAACTTGGTTCGTCCATGTATGTATCATAAATGAGATTAGGAGTCTCAGGATGCTGTTCATTTTGAGGTGACATATCAAAAATTTCATTATTGTGACATGTAGCATATGGTTGTACCTCAGAAACCGCATTAGTGTCAAAAGCAGGAGGTGCTTCTGAGTCTGTGTCATACTTTGCCTCCTGGAGATTTGCCATAAAAATGCAGTTTGCATCGATGTCCTCTTGATCTTCTGAAGCATCCATAATAGCCATGAAGTCATTCTCTTCTGCACTCAACTGAAGCCCAGCCGTTTCCTTGTTTACCAACATTAATGCTTTCTGCAAATACGCTGGATCCCTTTTATTCGGCTTGTCTGGACAGTTCCTAGCCATATGACCAATACCCTGACAGTTGAAGCACTTCATCATATTTCCCTGATTTCTATTCCCAGCTCCCTGAGCAACATTCCCAAACTGATTCCCAGCATTCTGTACCCTTTGATTACCAACAGCATTACCCATCTGATTCCCTGCAAACTGACCCATCTGATTACCAACATACTGCCCTGCATTCTGATTACCCATCTGAAATCTTGGAGCATATCCCTGCTGATTCCCATATTCCCCAACCATCTGTCCTTGCTGACCCATGTTGAAACTCGGCTGTGCAATCTGCTTGTTGCGAGTGTTCGATGAGATTCGTTGATTGTTGTTGGTGGGTGTGGAGTAACGTCCTTGGAATGCTTTTGATAGGTAAGCAAAAGCTTGAGTCAAAGCAGCAGTTGACTCATCCTGATCGTCTTGATCTGGGTGTTATGGGTATTGTTGTTGTGGGATTACATGTTGTTGTTGTGGGTAGAATGGTGATTGTGGAATATACTGTTGTTGCATGAATTGCTGAGTGGATGATGATGATGATGGTTGTGCACTGACTGTTGCGGGTGTAGGTGATTGGACTATGAGTGCAAGAGGATCTTGTTGTTTTGCTTGTTTCTCTTTTCTGACTTCATTTGCCTCTGCTTGGTTTTGTTTGAGAAAGTCATAGAGTTGATCGTAGTTCACATCATGAAGATTCTTAGTTTGGTTGACAATAGTAACATATCGTCCCCATTCTTCTGGAAGGTTTTTGATGAACTTGATGTTTTGAACAATTTGTTTAGGTGCCAAATTGTTTCTGATCAACTCATTCATTAGAGTACAAAACCGTGTGTAGTAAGATTCAATCTGTTCAGCTGGTGTTGTTGTGAACTTCTCCCATTCTGTCAGAAGCTTGTTTTCCATTTCTTGAATGCCAATTTCTTTACCATGACAAAGACGTCTAACTCGATCCCACATTTCTTTGGCAGTTTGACAGCTATCTACAGCACAGAATATTTCTTGTGGTAAACCGAGTTGGATTAGATGCATTGCTAGGTGATCAGCTTCAATTTGCTTCCAATCTGCTTCAGTGTAATCCGATTCCTCTTTGGGTCGGTACGTTGGATCGACGGGAGGTTCTGCAGTAGGGTTTCCAGCTGTTTCTTCAATCTCACCAGGCTGGAATGGACCTTTTTTGACAGAGTTAACCAAGAGTATACCTTGTCCATTTGGTTTGGATCTCATATATCGAAGCATACGACTCGTCCATGGAAGGTAACCACCCTTTTCTAACATTGGAGGTCGGTTTTCTGAACCTGCGGCATGAATGTCTTGTTGTGTAGTCATCTTTAAAATATAATGTATGATAAAGTGGATTTAGGATCTTTGCAAAAAAGTAGGAGACGTTGTTGTTGACGGTTGAACTTGATTATTGTTGTTGTGAAGCTTTGTTACGGTGGAAATTTTGGTCTGAAAACTTAAAACCTCAATAACTTCATTTTGGAGCGTTTTCAGGCCTCGAAACTTGGGTTGAATGAATAAATTAATTCAACGTGTCCTTCTCCTCGGTCTCACGGTCGTTTTGTGATGAAGCGAAAAGTGTACCGCTTTTAGGGGGTCATTTAAGCCCTAAATCGTATTTATTTGATCAAATATTGCCCTAAATCGTTCCTTTTGTCATTTTAGGTACTTTGGAGAAGAAATCTGGAAAAGGAAGCATTTTGGACGTTTTTGGAGCATAAAAGTGAAGAAAACGACAAAGTCTCAAAAATATGCTGGAAAGTACATGTGACGGCGTCAAGACTTGCTCTTGACGGCGTCACGGCTTGGCAAAAGTGGTGGATATGAAAATTACTCATGATAAGCCAGAGAAATTTGCATGGGAATTCTGACGGCGTCACCCTTTGGAGTGATCAAGGTCGTCACGGTATAAGTTAAAGCGGGACGGCGTCACGCCTAATCCTTGACGGCGTCAGCTTCTGATAGGCCAGAACGGATTTTGGAGGTTTAAAGGGAGACGGCGTCAAGAAGGCCATCATGTGTTAACTAGTCACAACTTGCGCGCGCGGTAGCTGTTACTGTTTTGGCCATAAAATCCTCATACGAACTCGGATTTAGGTGATTCAAAAGGCCACGCGATCGGGACGAAAAGATCTACAATTTGGTGAAAAATTGGACGTGACGGCTTCACGTGTAAGTCTGACGCCGTCAGATCGGGCCGACAGAAAAATGCCTATAAATATAACTTCACAACTTCATTATTTGTAAGCCCTAAACCCTAAGTCCGATTCTAGGGTTTAGGTAGGTGTTTTTCCAGCAACTTAGAGGGTCCTAATCATGCCATAAACATCTTGTAATGGTTTGTTTATCGATTCAATCCTATGTTATGTCTTCAATTATGATTATTGTTGATTGCTCTTCATTAATTATGCTTGGCTAAATCACCTTGTGTCTACTTATGATTGTGTGAAACTTGTATATAACTAGTTAGATCTTATTGATTTCTTGTTGATGTGTGTGTCCATCTCCATCAATTAGGGCGTGACAACTTCAATAGATCTAGTTGGTTTAGTTTATAATTCTTATTTCCTATTGTCTCTTGTTTGATTGGGTGATATCGATGTTAGGCTTAAGAAAACTGGCTAACCTCCTATACGGTAACTTGCTTGAACGTCTTAAGAAACATGAACCAATGCGTACTAGGTTTATTTGGTTGTATTTAATGCATGAGCGAATTCTAGTGATCCCATGTTAGGAGCTTCTTAGCCGGCTCGACATAGGAGTGAAGTAGGAGCTTATAGAGTTGGGGAAGTACGTACGCCACCCCACGATTGGTATTAAGGAATACAACCCGTCAATTAAAACAAGGTGTGACAATTCAATAGGTAGAATTGGATAGCTAGCAAGGAGTAACATATCATAGGTAGACATGCTTCATTTCCTTTGTAGAACCCTAGTTTACTTTTCTTGCATATTAGTTTAATTAGTAGCTTTTGGGTTAGTTGATTAGCAACTAATTCCGCCCCTTCTTCCAAAACCAGAGATTTTTACTTGCTTTCCATAAAATAAAAAATACAAAAAGAATCATCCCTCACCTTTAGACCTAGTTAGATTAATTTCAATCCTAACGAACACTATTCTTTGAGTTGAACGATCAATCCCCGGTACTTGCCACTTCACTATACTACAACGGTCAGGTACACTGCCTGGTGGGGATTGCAAACTTCTCAAGATCCCTTGAGAGGTAAAACCTGTTGTAAGGTTGCAAAACCACGCATCAAGTTTTTGGCGCCGCAGCCCGGGGAGTAGTTATTGCTTAGGTTGAAATTTTATTTTTATTAGGTCTACTCACAAGATTCCTATCAAGTGAGATTTTTTCTTTTTATTTTGTAGCTTTCTCGTAGTCTATCTTTTCTTTGTGATTTTGTTTGTAATTTGCTTCAAATGGACCCTTCACTTAGACTTCTAAGATTGCAAGATATGGTTGAGTGGCTAGAGCACCAAGAAGTTCAAAATACCTCATTTAGAGACACTTATGAATCATATGAGCCTTCACCTAGGATAGATTCTTATGAACAACCTCCATGTTTAGGATCTTGTTTTAGTGAGGCTAATAGGAAAAGCGACCTAGTTTGCCAAGGAATTGTGGATAGAGCCGTATCAATAAACCATAAGTTGGATGAAGCACTAGGTTTGTTATTATCACTACCTAAGAAAACAATTGACGAGGATATAGGTGATCTTGACACGTGGAATAATGAGGTAAACACCATAAGCCCACAAAATACTCAACCATCATTTGAGGCACCCACACCGCCCGTGACTTACCCGGAAGAAGTAGAAGAGACTTTAGGAATCCCGATGGAGGTAGAACCCTTGGACCAAGCACAACTAGAGGATATAGGTTTGCACACTTTTAGTGATGACCTTATTCATAGTTCTAGGGAATTTCCTAGTGTTGATGAATTGGAACCTCAACCTTTACACAACTTTTCATCCTTAGATTTACATCTAGGAGAAAACAGAGGAACCGACCCACCCATCAACCAATATTATCCGGGTAGTTTTAGGATGAAGGAAGCCATTTACTCACCCCCTTCACCTCACGTGGCATATTCACACCCTAAGGGTGTGTATCGCTACTTTCACCCGCACTTAATCCTAAGTGTAGGGAAAACCTCCCCTATTTTTGTTAAATAAGGGTAGAGTCAGGCTCGTGACTCGAACAAAAACAAGCGCTTATTGGGAGGCAACCCAAGCTTTATTTATTTGTTTGTTTGTTTGTTTATTTGATTTTATTTGTTTCCGTATGCATGTTTTATTTTTATTGTTTGTGGATCATGATTCAAAATAAATTGTGAAAATGCTTTATTTTGTTTTTAACTTCGTCTTAATTACATATAAAGGTATTTTGCAAAAGCTAAGTGTAAGGGGAGACCCAAATTTGTTTATAAGAACGAAATTGAGCATGAACCACAACAATATTAAATGAACATGTATATTAGTAATTGTTTGAGTCAAATGCTTGTATCGAGTCATAATGATGTTTTGCAGGATTTTCCAGGAAGTAAGGCATAAGTTTTTCCAGAAATTTTCCGGAAATTTAACATGAGATTTTTGCAGGAACATTCTGACGGCGTCAGGAGTTATAACCTGACGGCGTCAGGTACATAAATTCTGAAAAATTTTGCGAGTTTTGTTTATACATGAGTCGTAAAAGTTTTTTGTTAAATCTTTAGTTTTATAAACTCCAGGAAATCTGCAAATATTCATTCCACAAGCATTATATCTTTAATTGTTTTGTTTTTATTTCTAAGTCTGGAATTACATCTAGTTGTGAGTTTTCTTTGTTCGGTTTGATGCTTTGGTTTTTCTTGTTTGTTTTCTCAGGTTTAACAGGTTATTTTGGACAAGGAAATGTATGTGGAATCAAGCTTATGGCGATGCATTAGTCTTGGAGCTTCTACATTACCTTGGAAGAAGATTTAACCATGTTACTTCATTATCCACCGAACGAATCAGGGGAGTATTTGATTTCATTCTTTTACCTTATTTACTTTTACATCTTGTTATTTGAACATTGGGGACAATGTTCATCTTAAGTGTAAGGGGGGGGGGGGTAAAAGTACGATACTTTAGAGAATACAATTACGCTTGATTTTTGTTTGTTTAATGGTAGATGTGTAATAAAACTGAGAGAAATACCTGTTAAGGCAATTTTAGTGCCAAATTTAAATTTTTTTACAACATATAGGAGTGAAACTTTGGTCTTAATGAGCGTCTCATGGATAGGAGTTATATGACTAGCACAAAACCGTACCACTAAAAAATTTTCCACCCCCAAATATGTGAGGTTCGCCCCTAGAATTGGTAGGAAAAGCATTTATGCTATGATGTGTGTACCGGTAGCACTTAGATACTAGAACTTGCGTTAGGACCATTCCGAAGCCACAAGTGAGACTACATTCGTGTAGTTAGATTTACTACATGATAAGAGGCATTAGGATTAACCCATTGTTTTACACCTGTGTTTTTGTTATAATTACGTTGGCTACATTGGTCAAGTAATTCTCCCACACCCTTTGCGTTGTACTCATTTTTAGTACACGATACCCCTAGTACACCCCTCAGAGCCTATCTTTTCGTTTCGACCTTTAAGCATTTTACTTAAAGGAAGAATTTGTTACACCCCACTTAAATGTACACCCAAATCGCCTTAGCCTACCTTGTATGCACTCAATTTTAGTGCATTATTGTTACAACATTTGTTTAAACCCAAGTTAATTATCTAATTGATTACATGGTTGCTAAGTCGAGTCATATCCTTGTACATATTGTTTTGGGACGATTGGGACTCATGGGTAAAGTACTAGTATAATGGAGTAATGGGGATGAACATCATTTATTACCCCCATATGTGCTAAATGTTTTAAAAGTACTCCAAGTTTTTCAATTATCTTAATTCGAGTCATTAGATTAGTATTTGTAAAGTTATGTAAAAGTTCAAGTGTAAGGGGAATGCAATGCCCCTATGATGTATTATTTTGGATGGTAGGGCAAAAGTGTATGTCTAAAAAAAAAAAAAAAAAAAAAAAAAAAAAAAAAAAAATCGAAAAAAAAATCAAGAAAAACACAAAAAAATGAGAAAATGAAAAATAGAAAAAACATACGGACTACCATCCCGTTTCATTTTATATTTATCTTATGTTTTTGTTATTTTGTTTTTAGCTTAAGATTGAGTCGAGTCTTGGCTTAGCAACATTGTATAGTACATGTAATTGATCAAGATTTTTAACTCGCCACCAGTAAAATATCCCGTATCCAACAAAACCGTGTTTTCCTTTTCCCTACACCTAACGTTATAACCCATTTAAAAGCCCTCTTTGATAGTTTATCTTTGGTGCTTACGCCTAGTGGAGGAGGTTTTTGATCCTTTCCCAAGCCTATGGTAATCTATTTGCTATGACAGGTAGTGAGAGATATTATCCGTTTTCATTTATGAGATTTATTTTGATGACACCTGAGAGATGTGAGTATCTAAACACTACTTGTGAGGTGCTAGTATGTAATCTCCGTGCTTATTATGATTGAAGTGGAATGATTATTTGTTGTAATTACTTTTATATTAGCATTAAATGACCCCTAACTTGTATTTTGATTAGAATAAAAGCGCATTTGCTTGAGGACAAGCAAATCTCAAGTGTAAGGGTATTTGATGAAGCGAAAAGTGTACCGCTTTTAGGGGGTCATTTAAGCCCTAAATCGTATTTATTTGATCAAATATTGCCCTAAATCGTTCCTTTTGTCATTTTAGGTACTTTGGAGAAGAAATCTGGAAAAGGAAGCATTTTGGACGTTTTTGGAGCATAAAAGTGAAGAAAACGACAAAGTCTCAAAAATATGCTGGAAAGTACATGTGACGGCGTCAAGACTTGCTCTTGACGGCGTCACGGCTTGGCAAAAGTGGTGGATATGAAAATTACTCATGATAAGCCAGAGAAATTTGCATGGGAATTCTGACGGCGTCACCCTTTGGAGTGATCAAGGTCGTCACGGTATAAGTTAAAGCGGGACGGCGTCACGCCTAATCCTTGACGGCGTCAGCTTCTGATAGGCCAGAATGGATTTTGGAGGTTTAAAGGGAGACGGCGTCAAGAAGGCCATCATGTGTTAACTAGTCACAACTTGCGCGCGCGGTAGCTGTTACTGTTTTGGCCATAAAATCCTCATACGAACTCGGATTTAGGTGATTCAAAAGGCCACGCGATCGGGACGAAAAGATCTACAATTTGGTGAAAAATTGGACGTGACGGCTTCACGTGTAAGTCTGACGCCGTCAGATCGGGCCGACAGAAAAATGCCTATAAATATAACTTCACAACTTCATTATTTGTAAGCCCTAAACCCTAAGTCCGATTCTAGGGTTTAGGTAGGTGTTTTTCCAGCAACTTAGAGGGTCCTAATCATGCCATAAACATCTTGTAATGGTTTGTTTATCGATTCAATCCTATGTTATGTCTTCAATTATGATTATTGTTGATTGCTCTTCATTAATTATTGTTGGGAATTCTGCTAAGAAAGAATTCTGCTGATGGTTACTGCTGATGGTTACTGCTGAAGCTTTATGATTCTGCTGAAGAATGTTACTGCCGAAGTATAGATTGTGCGGAATGTGTTTCTGCTGATTGATAGTTTCCGAGTATTATGTTATTAGTTAGGATATGCATGAGTTTATTTAGAAAGTGATATTGCATATCTTGAATAGTTTTTAGATTATACGTTTCTTGTGAAACGGTTTAGGGTTGTTTAGGGTTCCTTGTCTATAAAAGGAACACATCATTATGTATTATGTACGAGTTTAGAAAAACACTTTTAGTATTAATCAAAAGATCCATAGAGGATCAAATCGTTCTTAGTAATTGTGTTCTTACTTGTATTTGTTTTCCGCTATAGAATACAAGTAACTTAGACTTTCTTTTAGTGTGTTTGTGATTACATAAACATTACTAACGATCCACGAGCTCACAAAGATCTATCAAGGTCTTAAGTTTCAACAAGTGGTATCAGAGCCTCGTGAGAGTCTCTGTATTACTAGGAACACCTTCACGTTTACACCCTCTCAAAATAACAATGCCTGGATCTGACGATGAATCTGAGGTTCACAGCAACAACAACAACAACAACAACCAAAACACCACATCTATGCAACAACTCAATCTCACCAACAGCAATGCAAAGTTTCCTTACCTTAAGAAGGAAGAATATGAATTATGGGCAATGAAGATGCAGAACTGGATCACCAATATTGATTGGAATCTTTGGGAAATTGTCCGTAAAGGAAACAGTTTGAAGAAGCACACCAAAGATGCTGATGGTGTTGTTTCGATTCTTCCTCCTAAAACTGCTGAAGAGGTTCTTGCAGTACAAAGAGAAAATAAAGTGAGAACCATTCTCCTTCAGGCTATTCCAGATGATCACATGGGAGACTTTCACTACATGGAGGAAGCAAAAGATATCTGGATGGCAATCAAGGCTAGGTTTGGTGGGAACGATGAGTCAAGAAGGATGAGGAAGTCGATGTTGAAACAACAGTTTCAAGAGTTCCAAATAACTGAAGAGGAAGGTATTCACAAGGGGTATGATAGGTTCCATAAAATTTTGAGCCAGATGAACCAGCTGAAGGCTAGACCTGATAATGAGGACTGCAATGCTAAGTTCCTGCGATCTTTACCTCCCTCATGGTTACAAGTGAGCATTGCACTCAAAACAAAAGGAGGTCTTGATATGCTTTCGTTTGATGATCTCTACAACAAACTCAAAACTCTTGAGCCTGATGTTAGAAGCCCCGTTCGTTCATCAAATCCTACTTATTCAGCTTTTGTGAGCACTTCCTCCAACAAGCAGTCTCAGGCTTCAAGTTCAAGCTCCTCAGTAATATCTTCCTACTCTCAACCACAATCCAGTGGAGTAATGGAGGATATACTCCATTCTTTTGTTGCTGATTATGAACATCAGCAGCATCTGGCTTTTGAGGATTTTGAACAGGTGGATCCTCTTGATTTAGAAGAGATGAATTTAAAATGGCAGGTGGCCATGCTTACTTTGAATGTCAAGAGGTTTGAAAAGAAGTCTGGAAGAAAGTTTGGGTTTCAGGGACGAGATCCAGCTCGGTTTGATAGAAGGAAAATCAAGTGCTATTCATGTGGTCAGTTGGGTCACTTTTCTAGAGAGTGCAAGGATAGGAAGAGTGGTGATGAAGTTCGGTATTCAAGCTATCAGAAGAATCAAGTGAATGCTGAAAACCCCAAAGCCTTGGTCACTCTGGATGATCATATCAACTGGAATGTGCATGAACCTGAGAATGATGATAATAAAGAAGTGAATGGATTGCTGGCTAGCTGTTCTTCAGAGGATAAACACAGTCACACTGCCTTTATGGGCATATCTCAGGTACAAAATTGTATATTTGGGTGTAGTGAAAGGTATAATGAACTTAAAAAGGAATATGATGAATTAAAACTTAAATATAATGAATGTTATATAGATGTTAAGGCATATAAACACTCTTTAAAAACTCTAGAAAGACAAAAAGTTTGGTTTCAAAAGAATGAGGGTGCTTATAATGAAAAGATAGGGGTGTTAGAGAGAGATTTACTTTGTGCTAATAATGATTTAAAGTGTACTGAGAAAGAAAAAGCAGAAGTAGTGTTAGAAAAACAGGAAGTGCAGACTAAACTAGACAATAGCTTGGCTAGGTTTGATAAATGGAAAGATTCATCTAAAAATCTAAACAGGTTAGTTAATAGTTCTATGTCTGTAAAAACTAAGATTGGTTTAGGGTTTGGTGACTACATAGGGAAAGATCAATTCTATGACCCTAATGAGTATAGTGTATTTGAACCTGAGCCTGTAGACTATCAAGTTCCTGTTAAGTTTGTCAAGGAAGGTGGCTTACATGCTGTGTCTGGACCTATTAGGGGAGAACACATGCCATCTAGCACCACCACCTCTGACTTTGATGGATCACACCATCTTTATGGCATAAAGTCAAGTGACTTGCCAGACCCTAACTCTAATTCTGCTGACTTTGTCTCTTGTTCTGACAGTGACAAGTCCTCTGACCAAGGGTCTACCACCTATACAAGTTGTGATTCAAGTAAAAAGTCAGACCCTACAAAGACCTCTCCCAAGCCCTCACCCAAGACACCCTACAAGTCTGTTAGAATTGCTGCTGAGGATGTCAAGTCCAAGACAGTTTCTTCTGAAGACTTGTCTTTTAATTCTTTGCAAAATAATGTTTCTTATTGTGTCAAAAACAATCCTGTTTCTGTTAGTGATTTGAATAATTCTACTTGTAATGGAACATCTTTTTCTTTTAATAAATCTTCTAAAAAGAAGAAATGTTTTGTGTGTGGAAGTAAATCTCATCTAATCAAGGATTGTGATTTTCATGAGCAAAGAATGGGTGTTGGTCAGCCTAAACCTAGACCAATGTGGACAAATGTTCAGAATATTCCACCATATGTCCCACAGGCATCTCATAGGGCCAGCAATTATGCTGATAGACATTCTGCTGATAGACATTCTCCTAAGACATATTCTGCTGATAGAAATTTTCAGTCTGCTAGGAGAAGATATGTTGCTAGACCATTTGTGCAACCCACTAGTTCTTATTTTCAGGATGGTTTTTGGCCTGGCTTTATTGACTCAATGAATATGGGTATGGGATATTGGGATACTGCTGTTAAGCCCTCAGCAGGTTGTTTTTGGACTCACAAGGGACCTAATCTTCATAGAAGGTCCAAGAACAATGGTGGATCTTATCAATCTACATGGCCTAATTCTTATGATCCACAAGGCAGGCTCAAGTCAGTAATGACTTGAGTCTCCAATGTGTACTAACATTTGTATAATTTTGTTGTATATGTAGGATCATCCTTTAAAGAGTAAAGATGTTGGTATTATTGATAGTGGCTGTTCAAGAAGTATGTCAGGAAACAGGGACATGATGCATGATTTTGTACCCATTCAAGGAGGAGGCAATGTGACCTTTGGTGGAGGAGATGGCACAATCACTGGGTATGGAACCATCAGAACACCTCACTTGGACTTTGTTAATGTGCTCTATGTGAAAGAACTGCAACACTTCAACTTGTTCTCAGTATCTCAAATATGTGACACAAAGAACAAGGTCTTCTTCTCAGAGGATGAATGTCTTGTACTATCTAAAGACTTCAAGCTTCCAGCAGATACCACAATTCTGCTGAAAGTTCCCAGAAGATACAATTTATACACAATCAACTTGAATGAAGTCCAACCTGAAGGTGATCTGACATGCTTGGTGGCTAAAGCATCCCTGGATGAGTCAACTAAGTGGCATAGAAGGATGGCTCATGTTAACTTCAAGACCATTAACAAACTCTCTAAGCTTGGTCTAGTTCATGGGCTTCCCTCCAAAGTCTTCACCAATGAACACAATTGTGTTGCCTGCAACAAAGGGAAGCAACACAGAGCTTCATACAAAGCAATTACAGCTGTGAGCACTATCTCAGAACCTCTTCAGTTGCTGCACATGGATCTTTTTGGTCCAGCTCAAGTCAGGAGTATTGATCTCAAATCTTTCTGCCTGGTGATCACTGATGACTATAGCAGGTTTTGTTGGGTATTCTTTTTGAGAACTAAAGATGAAACATATCCAATCTTAAAAGAGTATATTACCCTTGTTGAAAACCAGCTAAATAAAAAGGTTAAAGGGATTAGGTGTGATAATGGGACAGAGTTCAAAAATGCTGTGTTAATAGAACTTTGTCAGTCTAAGGGGATAAAAAGGGACTATAGCACTCCAAGAACCCCACAGCAAAATGGGGTTGCAGAAAGAAAGAATAGGACCTTAATAGAGGCAGCAAGATCCATGCTTGCAGACTCTAAATTACCCACCATGTTCTGGACTGAAGCAGTAAGTACTGCTTGTTATGTTTTGAACAGGGTATCCATCACTAGACCTCATATCAAGACACCTTATGAACTTCTCACTGGGAAAGTTCCTGATATTCATTACCTTAAACCTTTTGGTTGTCAGGTGACCATTTTGAACACTAGTGATCCCTTAGGAAAGTTTGATGAAAAGGCAGATGAGGGGTTTATTGTGGGATATTCAGCTCATAGCAAGGCTTATAGGGTCTATAATTTAAGTTCTAAAAAGATAGAAGAGACCCTTAATCTGAGATATCTAGAAACTAAGCCTAATGTTCAAGGACAAGGTCATCCTTGGTATTTTGACTTGGATTACCTAACTGATTATTTGGGCTATACTAGATATGTTGCTGAACAATCTGCAGGTACAAAAGAGTCTCCTACTAACAATGCAGGTACCCTGGAAGAGGACTCAGGAAGTGAGTCTGAGCATGATGAACATACTATTGTAGTTCCCTCTTTTCCTCCTAACCATGTTGAAGGAGATACTTCTGGGGAGATTGAAGATTTGTCACACTATGCAGAGGACCTTGCTAGACTCAAGAAACAAGAATTTGCAGCTAATCAAGAAGCTGGAAGACTTAGTGAGGAGTCAGCACAACCCTTCAGTGGAAACCAGGATTCTGCTGATCCCTCTCATGTTTCTGCTGATGTTGCCAAATCTACTGATGGGTCTTCTGAAGGTTCTCCAATGACTAATAATGTGTCCACAGACTTTGAGGAACCTTATACACGCTTTCCAGGTCCTTCTGATCTTGGAAATCACTCACCCAAAGCTGGTATCTTCAATTCAGCCTCCTATGACAGTGAATTTGGACCAAACATGACCAATCTTGATACCTCAATTGAAGTCAACCCCAATGCAACCAAAAGGATCAATACTGCTCATCCTCAATCAAACATTCTTGGTGATCCTCAAGCACCTGTTAGAACTAGAAGCTCTGTGAAAGGTTCTAAGTATGGTCAAATGGCTTTTCTTTCTTATGTCTCATCTCAGCAAAGGGACAATCACACAGACTTTAAGCATTGTCTGTTTGCTTGTTATCTTTCTCAAGTGGAACCAACAAGTGTCAGTCAAGCTCTTGAAGACTCAAGCTGGCTTGAAGCAATGCAGGAAGAGATGCTCCAATTCAAGAATCAGAAAGTTTGGCTATTGGTACCACTACCTGAAGGAAAGATTGCCATTGGTACCAAGTGGATTTTAAAAAATAAAAGAGATGCCAGGGGTATTGTGGTTAAAAATAAAGCAAGATTGGTGGCACAAGGATTCAGACAAGAGGAGGGCATTGATTATACTGAAGTGTTTGCTCCTGTAGCTAGGGTTGAGGCCATCAGAATCTTCTTGGCCTATGCATCTTATATGGGTCTCATGGTGTATCAGATGGATGTCAAAGGTGCTTTTCTATATGGAGAAATTGATGAGGAGGTTTATGTATCTCAACCCAAAGGTTTTGAAGACCCAGATAATCCCAAGCATGTTTACAGGGTTGTCAAGGCTCTCTATGGCCTTCATCAGGCACCCAGAGCTTGGTATGCTAGGCTTTCATCATTTCTGCTGAAGCATGGATACAGAAGAGGTGCTATAGACAAAACACTCTTCATTAAGAAGAATTCCAGGGATATCATCCTTGTTCAAGTTTATGTGGATGACATTATTTTTGGCTCCACTAAAGAGGCTTGGTGCAGGGAGTTTGAGGAACTCATGAAGGGAGAGTTTCAGATGAGTGCTATGGGGGAGCTCACTTTCTTTTTGGGTCTCCAAGTTCAGCAGAAACCAGATGGTATCTTTATTAGTCAGGATAAGTATGTTCAAGATATGTTGAAGAAATTTGATATGGAGAATGTTAGACCTGCCACTACACCCTATGAAGCTCCCAAACCAAAGAATAACCTTGAACCAGATCCTGCAGTGAATGTTCACTTGTACAGGTCTATGATTGGTTCACTGATGTACTTGACAGCTTCAAGGCCAGATATCACATTTGCTGTGAGTGCTTGTTCTAGACATCAGGTCACACCACTCACTTCCCACCTGAATGCAGTCAAGAAGATCTTTAAGTATCTCAAAGGCCAACCCAAGCTAGGTCTTTGGTACCCAAAAGAGTCTCCTTTCAAGTTGGAAGCTTATAGTGATAGTGACTATGCTGGTGCAAATCTGGATAGGAGATCCACAACTGGAGGTTGCCAATTTCTTGGGAGAAGGTTGATTTCTTGGCAATGCAAGAAACAAACAATTGTTGCTACCTCATCTACTGAAGCAGAGTATGTTGCTGCTGCCAATTGTTGTGGACAGGTTCTTTGGATACAAAATCAATTGTTGGACTATGGGTTTAATTTCATGAACACCACAATTTTTATTGATAACCAAAGTACCATATGCATAGTTAAAAATCCGGTTTTTCATAATAGAACTAAGCATATTGAGATTAGGCACCATTTTATAAGAGATGCATATGAAAAACATTTGATTAAGGTGCTTAAAATTCACACAGATGATAATGTGGCAGATTTGCTGACTAAAGCTTTTGATGGACCTAGGTTTCAACACTTAGTGGTCCATATTGGGATGGTTAACCCTTAAATGCTATGTTTGAGGGGAGGCATAGGCCTCAGGGGAGGCATATGCCTCAGGGGAGGATTGTGATTGTAAAGTATGTACTATTTTTATAGATTTTTTGATTATATTTGCTAACACACTAATCCACTAATGTAATTTTAGTTTGTATGGTTTGGTTTGTTTGCTGTTATGTGTATGTTTTACAGAACTGTCTTGATTCTGATGATCTTAAGTTGAAGTTCACCAAGATTATATGATTATGGGACATGGTCAAGTAAGCTTAAAGAGTGTTTCTGCTGAATGGAAGTACTGAAACATAGTTCAAGTCATAATCAAAGCAAAGTTGTTCATTCATTCAAAAGAAATTACAGCTTACAAACAACTTAATCAAGACCAATCCTATACAAAATCATCTACACAGACACAAGTTCCTATCATCTAATGCTGCACCAGGAAGACTAACAGACATGATTGAAGATGCTGAAGAACCTAGTTTTATATCTTTGGTCCTTGGCAACATCTCATCAGCACCTACTCCATTTTTCCCTTTCCCTTTCCAGTCACCTCTGCACCCTTGCTCTTTCCTGTGTCTCTATGGTATGAAACACCAGTCCTTGGAGCAGGAAGACCAATAACCACTTCCCTTGTCTCTGGGAGTGGTGGATTTCTGGTGTGTGGCCTTGGTTGGGGTTGTGAAGGTTGGGGATTCTCTTCCCTGGTTGCTGCTGCTTCTCTCTCCTCTTCCTCTCTTACCAACCTATTGAAGATTGGCTCAAGACGCTCTGTGGAGTCATCAGAGCCCCTAGATGAATCATCTGGATCCACCACACTATCATCCTCTGAAGAAGGAAGAAAAGGGGACTTCCTTGTAGGTGGCTCGTCTTGGTGAGGATATCGAAATAGAGGTCGACTATCCTCAGATGATGAAGATGATGATGGAGGTTTGGGTGGATTGTTGGGTCTGCTTGAAGAGCCCACATCATGTCTTTTCTTGCGGGCTTGTTCTTTGGTAATACCATACCTTCTATGTGAAGGGTGTCTGGTTGATTGAGGTTTGTTATCTCCTGAATCTGCTGATGATTCAGAAGAAATATCGATGACTTCGGGTTGGTTATTCATTGTGTTGATATGTGATTTTGATTGGATAAAGGTTTGATGGTAAATTAGGGTTAAGTGATTTGTGCGGATTGTGAATTGGGGATATTTAATAGGCGAAGTCAAGTGGTAATGCTAATTAATGCGAGTTGGGTGGCATATT
The DNA here is from genome assembly GCA_021014915.2 of Artemisia tridentata subsp. tridentata. NCBI lineage: Eukaryota > Viridiplantae > Streptophyta > Magnoliopsida > Asterales > Asteraceae > Artemisia > Artemisia tridentata. Next base: position 21,529,070 of record CP139504.1, read on the forward strand.
AAAACTCAAGATCTTACCGAAGATATTATTCTCTTGAGTTGATTCTGCTGATTGACTCTTCACTTCAGCAGATTGACCTTCATTTCTGCTGAAAGGTTGATTTTGAATGGTGAAGTTACTTTACACGTCAGATAAGGTCAACCAGTTGTTCCGATAAATTTTGACCATAATTGGGTAACTTCTATTTATAACCTATTCATATAATCTTCGCTCAAAACAACTAATTCCCTCTTCAAGCACTCTAAACCTATCCTTCATTCTCTAACAAGTTCTTCAATGGAGTCCCTACAATTCAAGAAGGATCACAATAAAGTTGCTTTTCTGGGAACAGCTAAGGGACAGGAAATATACGACCCTATGGTTGATTTCTTAAAGCGATCAAAGATTCATTTTGCTTTGACCCATTATCCGGATATAGTTCATGAATCTTTGGTAAAACAATTTTGGGCATCTGCTGAGAAGCGGTCTGAGTCAGAGATAGTAGCAAAGATTGATGGAACTGAGTATATTGTTACTGAAGCTTTGATTCGGGAAAGATTACAGTTGGATGATGAAAATGGGGTTTATCACACCAACACTGGAGAAATACTTACTGGTCTAAGAGCAGCGGGTTATCAAAGTGTGGATACGACTATGTGGCTGAAGAACAAGTTTTGTCCCAAGTGGAGATTTCTGGTGCATACACTACTCCAATGCATCAGCAACAAATCTGGAGGATGGGATCAATTCTCTACTCAACTGGGTTGTGGTATAGTGTGTCTTTCACAGGGTTTAACTTATAATTTTTCTAAGTTTATTTTTGATAATTTGGTGGAAAATATTCAAAAGAAAAAGCATAAGTTTTTAATGTACCCTAGGTTTCTACAGATAATTTTGGACATAAATACCCAGGATAGAGGACATTATCCCATAGGAGCCCTTAGTGCCAAGTTGTTTGCGTCTATGCGAACTCATTATGGTGGGGAGCATCATCCACTTCTACCAGCTATGTTGCCACATGGCAATGATGATGCTGATGAGGGCAATGCTGCTGATACTCCACCAGTTCCCAATACTGCTGATGGTACTCCATCAGTAGAAAGGGATGAGGGCCCATCCTTAACTGCTGAAATACCCATTATTTCTACTGACCATCCTCCACCTTCCCCTGTTCCATCACCATCTCATGAAGCTCCTGAAGAGCTTGTTCCTGAGGTAGAGGAGACAATTCAGTCTCTTGATACTCATATTCCTACACCTCTTGAAGATGAGATTCCAAGACTGTCCACACCTAGTCCATTTCGAGACCCATTAGATGAGAACACTTCTAATTTTGAGAATATAAATGTTTCTTCTGAAAGGCCCAATGAAGCTCCCTTTACCACTGAGACATCTGCTGGTGGAGCAGAGGACCCTATTACTCTCACTTCTTTGTATACTTTACTCAACAGGAATGTTCAAGAAACTGAGAAGTTGAAGAAGGAACTTGCAGACACTAAGTCATCACTTGGTGATGAGATTGTGGTGCTGAAGAGAAGGGTTCAAGAATTAGAGGATAAACTTGGGCAGACAAAGAAGAGGAAGTTTGTGTTTGCATCTGATGATGAGCAGGAAGCTAGTTATTGGGATCATCTTGAGTTATTGGCTGAAGCTGCTCAGAAGACTTCTACTCCTTCACCTAAAGCTGCTGAATCCTCTCAACAAAGAGATCAGATTAAGTTCTTCAGAAAAAGGAGAAGACAGTACTTGAGCAAGGAAACTACACTACCAAATTTGTCTGTTGCTCAAGAACATGCAGATGATGCTCATGTGGCTTCTGCTGATGTTACCTCTTCCAAGGTGTCTACTGAAGTGTTTGTTGCTGGACGATTCTTTACCTTGGATACTACTGATGAAGTTACTGCTCCACATGTTGAATCTTCAACTCAACATGTTTCTGCTGATGCTTCTATTGGAGTTTCTCCTGAAGATATTGACAGAGTTACTAGTGTAGATACTTCTGGAAATGAGCAAGGAAGGGTGATTGGAGAAGATCTTGGTTCAGATCTTATAAGTGCAGAAGAAAGAAAGGAGCAAGCAAGGTTGGTTAAAGAATATGAGGATCTTTTAAAGAGTCAAGCTTTAGCAAAAGAAATGGCTGATCATTTTACTTCAAATTTGCCTCCTGAAAGGCAAAGAGAGCTAGATGAGCAATCAGCTCATTTCACTGATGCACAATGGGACTCTTACACTCAACAAGCTGCATCCAATCCCAATTTGGCCCAGAGTATCTTAGGAGCTAACTTTGATAGTAATAATTTTGCTGAACAAATGGTAGCTCTTGGGCAACAGAGGAAGAAAGCTGCAGCTGAAAGGAGGAAGGCTATTGCTGCTCAGAAAGCACAAGCTAGGAGAGATAGACCCCAGACTGAAGCAGAAATGAGACAATATAGGAGGAATGTGGTTTATAATCAGTATACCTCTGTGTATAGCCATGGTTTGACAAAGAAGCAAGTTTGGGCTTTGTCTGATTCAGAGTTGAATAGAATTTATGATCAGATTATGAAGACTATTCCATCTTCTGATACTCACCCTAAGAGGACTGCTGAGAGTTTGGAGGCTCCATCTATCAAAAGACTGAAGCAAGTGGAGCTAGGTACTTCATCTATTGGAGATACTCCTGAGGATTTTCAATCTGCTGAGCCTATTGTTACTCCTCACATTGCTGCTGATGAAGCTTCTGAGAGACAATCATCTGGGATTCCTGTTTCTCCTGAAGCTACACTCAATTCTGCTGAAGCCTTTGCTGCACCATCTACTGCTCATGAAGCTTCCTCCTTGTCCAATTATAATGCAGAAAAGGTTCAACAAGCTGAACAGGCAGCTGATAAGGGTAAACAAGCTAGGGAAATGGCTGACAGGTTGCATGAAACAGGGGTTTCTGATTCAAGTTCTCCTATTCCTACTGAAGATACTTCTTCTATTGCTTCTGAAGATGTCTCTATGGGTATTTATATCCCTGGTCGAAGGAAGAAGAGAATGTCACATATAAGGAAGCATATTGCAAGTAGAAGATCAATTAGAGTGGCTAAGCAGATTCTCAGAGCTCAAATGAGTAGTTCTTCCAAGCAAGTTGACCTAGAAGCCTCTGATGATTCATTTATTCAGGAAGGATCTTCTGAAATGTTTCCTGAAGGATCATACAATGTGTTGATCAGATGGACTATCACAGATGGACAAATTAATACTATCTACAGGCAAGATCAATCTTATAAGAATTTCACTTTCTTGCAAGAAATTCTTCATTTGGTGGATAGGCAAGATCTGCAGACCCTTTACAAGTTGGTTACTGAGTATTATGCTATGCATACTCCACAAGGTGCTGGTCTATATCTATTGGGGGATCTTCAAGTTCTCTTTGACTCCCAAACTCCACAAGGGAAAGGCTATTCAATTTGGAAAAATTCCCATAGGTGGAAAGTTGATACTTGGAGGTTTTATCCCATTCCCAATGTCCATGTGGTTGAGACTGAGTCTGGGATAAGAGTATGTATGTTTTCTGATCAAACATATCCTTTGTCCATGACTCTAATGAATCGAATGCTCCAAAGGAAGTTGGAAATTCCTCCAAATCCAGTTGCTAATGATAGGACACATGCTGAACAATTGGTTGGATTCATCAAGTCCAAGCTTCTGCATCCACAAGCTTCTACTTGATTCTGGTACTCTGTATTCTTTGTATATTTTCTATTTCTTTATTTCTTTCTTATTTCTTTCTTAGTAAAAAAATAAAAAAAAAAAAAAAAAAAAAAAAAAAAAAAAAAAAAAAAAAAAAAAAAATTTGTATTTGTAATAACTTTTATGCAGGTTTGTTGTATATCTCTGTTGATGGTTATCACCTCACCAGATGTGACTTGTGTCCATCAAAGAGTTGGCTAGTCCAAAGGGTACAGCTTTGGTAAAGACAAATCAAATCTGTTGATAGCTATAATAGCTTGCTAAAAGCTATAGGGTACTCAACTCACCCATGCTTCATTGCTGAGAGTTGAAATGGTTCTCAATTCACCATGGATGTAACCCTTTCTGGGATCCAAAGAATTGGCTAGTCCACAAAAGTATGGTTTGTGGTAAAGACACATTGGTATCCATATTTGGTGTTCAATTCACCAAGGTTCAGTTGAAACCAAAGAATTGGCTAGTCCTGAGCAAACGGCTACAGGTAAAGACATCTCAAATCCGTTTATAGTTGCTGGTTTGCTAATAAATCAGATGGTTATCAGTGTACCATAGTTTTCGAACTTAAACATTTGGCTACTCCAGTAGTGATGGCTATTGGTAAAGAGACATCAAATCCATTATTTTCAATGATTCACCTCTCACAGGAGTTAACACACCTGGATGTGATGAGAATAGTATGAAACTAATATGTTTTGATGTACACATTGTCATTTGTTGCTGCAAAGATCTGCTGTTTAAAGTTTTGCCATTCATAGAGATGTGGTTTATTTGCTTCTTTGCTGCTGATGTTCGAGTTCAATCCTCTTCTCATTCATTGTTACAGATCTATCAAGAATCTTGAACTTAACCATGTCAAATTCAAGATTAGGGGAGGATTGTTGGGAATTCTGCTAAGAAAGAATTCTGCTGATGGTTACTGCTGATGGTTACTGCTGAAGCTTTATGATTCTGCTGAAGAATGTTACTGCCGAAGTATAGATTGTGCGGAATGTGTTTCTGCTGATTGATAGTTTCCGAGTATTATGTTATTAGTTAGGATATGCATGAGTTTATTTAGAAAGTGATATTGCATATCTTGAATAGTTTTTAGATTATACGTTTCTTGTGAAACGGTTTAGGGTTGTTTAGGGTTCCTTGTCTATAAAAGGAACACATCATTATGTATTATGTACGAGTTTAGAAAAACACTTTTAGTATTAATCAAAAGATCCATAGAGGATCAAATCGTTCTTAGTAATTGTGTTCTTACTTGTATTTGTTTTCCGCTATAGAATACAAGTAACTTAGACTTTCTTTTAGTGTGTTTGTGATTACATAAACATTACTAACGATCCACGAGCTCACAAAGATCTATCAAGGTCTTAAGTTTCAACAATTATGCTTGGCTAAATCACCTTGTGTCTACTTATGATTGTGTGAAACTTGTATATAACTAATTAGATCTTATTGATTTCTTGTTGATGTGTGTGTCCATCTCCATCAATTAGGGCGTGACAACTTCAATAGATCTAGTTGGTTTAGTTTATAATTCTTATTTCCTATTGTCTCTTGTTTGATTGGGTGATATCGATGTTAGGCTTAAGAAAACTGGCTAACCTCCTATACGGTAACTTGCTTGAACGTCTTAAGAAACATGAACCAATGCGTACTAGGTTTATTTGGTTGTATTTAATGCATGAGCGAATTCTAGTGATCCCATGTTAGGAGCTTCTTAGCCGGCTCGACATAGGAGTGAAGTAGGAGCTTATAGAGTTGGGGAAGTACGTACGCCACCCCACGATTGGTATTAAGGAATACAACCCGTCAATTAAAACAAGGTGTGACAATTCAATAGGTAGAATTGGATAGCTAGCAAGGAGTAACATATCATAGGTAGACATGCTTCATTTCCTTTGTAGAACCCTAGTTTACTTTTCTTGCATATTAGTTTAATTAGTAGCTTTTGGGTTAGTTGATTAGCAACTAATTCCGCCCCTTCTTCCAAAACCAGAGATTTTTACTTGCTTTCCATAAAATATAAAAATACAAAAAGAATCATCCCTCACCTTTAGACCTAGTTAGATTAATTTCAATCCTAACGAACACTATTCTTTGAGTTGAACGATCAATCCCCGGTACTTGCCACTTCACTATACTACAACGGTCAGGTACACTGCCTGGTGGGGATTGCAAACTTCTCAAGATCCCTTGAGAGGTAAAACCTGTTGTAAGGTTGCAAAACCACGCATCATTTTGACAGGTGTTTCGCTAAAAACGGAGTTACGGTTCAAAAGTTATGATCTTTTGAAGTTTCACAGAAGTACGAGGGCCAAAACTGCCAAATTTGAAAGTTTCCTAAGGCTGCTAGAAAGTACAGGGACTGAAGTTGACAAGTCTGAAAACTGCTGAAAACTCTTTGTTGTCCGATATCGCAGTTGGTGATTTGTTTGATATCGCAGTTGGGTCAGATATCGGACAGAACTGTGATGAATTTCTCGGACACAACTACGATAAGGAAGTCTGAGGTCAAATGCGATAACTCTGAGCAGACCTGAAATGCGATAAGCCAAATGCGAAAAGGCCAATTGCGATGCTCAACTGCGATAATGGCCAAATGCGATAAGGCAAATTGCGACACCTATCGCAATTCTCATACAAGAACTGCGATAATCACTATGAATTGCGATAACCCGTCTGAACTTCTTCAATTGCGATAAAACGCAGTTTTCAACAAATTTCCACCCACTTTTTGTACTATAGCTACTATCCCATGCAACTTCCCATACTTTGTCAGTGGACTTTCTTACCAACTAGACACCAACTCTACTAACTTTGCATGTTCCAATAATTCACTTTTTCCTTAAAATAATCAAAACAATTCTTATACAAGAATTGTTAATGATTCATACGAACACAGAAGTGAATAATAGACCAAAACCAAGATTCCACAAGCTTAAACAAGTGAAAAAGGTTGGAATAACCACAGAATCTTTTGATGTCCCACTTCGTGTCAACACAAAACAAACACAGTTACCTTAAATTTTGTATAGATCGATTTAGAAGAA